>CM077832.1:27322240-29799702 GCA_039720395.1 Liquidambar formosana
TTGAGTCCTACAAAGGTGGTTAACCGCTATGCCTCACCATCGCTTAGCTTAGGTATGCACATAGGGTCGCACCGAATGCTTTCCAATTCGAAATTCAACCTCCCTAAACACATTTGGGGATGAAATTAAGACCAATCAAGGTCAAATGAGTAGTCATAGAGTGAAAATCATGAGCCAATTCGAGCTAACCCGAAGTAGGTCTTTTAGCCAACCTGAGCCTTAATGAGCCATTCTAATCCCGAACCTTCAATTCATCGAATTGAACCCACAAATACCTCAAATACAACCATATGAACTCCAATTGGCAACTTGGAGATCATTTCAAGGTCAAATGGAAAGTTTGTGATCAAAAAGACGATTATGCCCCTCAAGTCACAAAAGTTCTTATTAACCCTCAAGATCAACTCCAAATCGAACCAAAATTCATACACACCATCCTTAGGACCCTAGAAACTCAATGCAAAAGACTAGACTCAAAAAGGGAAACAAAAAGACATATGTAATGACAAACCCTAGCTAAGGTGGCAAAAATGGGGTGTGACAGGGCCCATGGTAGAATGAATATGGAAAGGAGTTTCCATAAGTTCATCATTGAGTTGATATTAATGAATGAGTATAAAGTAATTGAACTAGGGACTTGACAGACTTCCATGTCCTATTAGTTCAATTGGAGACATTGTGTTGATGGAAGGATGGAATTGTAACCTGTAAACTATAACAGAAGGGTTCTTTGTAAATGACTATTCACCTCATTAAGGACCACACCATGAGCCATATGCTAGGTGTTACTCATGGTTAGTAGAAGCCCTAATTGATATAAATGAGTTATAATCAATTAGGGAATTGAAAGGAGTTTCAATTAGACCCTTAATGGAAAGTGTTCCATTGTGCACAACTTGTGCTGTTCCTACTACTTGATGATGTGAACCCAATGGGTCACACACTGATCATGCTAAGAGAGCTTGATTGTCTATGAGAGAAAGGGTATAAGTGATTAAAGAAAAGTTCTTTAAGGGGCTAATTTGTATTTGATGCAAACTAGTGGGCTAATTGTGTAATTAAGAGTAATTACACAAATTAGATTAGGGTTTGAACTCCCCCCTTGGCCGGCCCTAGTTGGAGGCTATTTAAAGCCTCTTATGATGTGATGACATCATTACTTGAAGCCATTTTGGAGGCTCCCTTGTGCTGGCCGAAAATTCCCTTGGAGGCTCTCTCTCTCTCTCCCTCTTCTCCACCTCTAGCAACCCTAAGGAAGAAGAAGGAAAGGACAACTTGCTCAAGCTAGGTGTGGATACTGTTGGAGGCAGTACACTTGGACTGCTCAATCAGAAGACAAAGCTTGGAGCATAAAGGAGAAGACTTGAATCAACTGTAAGTAATTCTACCCTCTTCTAGTTAGGGTTTATGGTTTTTGTATTAAGCATAATTAAGATTCATGGGTTTGGGAATCATAGGAAAAATTTTAAATTCCGCCTTTGTATTTTTCCTCTTGGTAGTTTGATTCCCAACAGTGGTATCAGAGCCATGATTATGCCTAATACAAACTGCATGTGGGCTGTAATTCATGGTAAATTGATTGGTTTAATGAATTAAAATTCTGTTCATGCATAAAGCTTGGTTCCCTCTCATGGCCGAACCTGGGGTTTATGAACCCTAGGTTATTTCTCTTCTATCTCTCTTCTAAAAGGTGTTTTAGGGCTGCTGGAAATTCAAAGAGTTGAATAGGTTTCAGTTTTGGAGAAGAAGAAGGAGGAAACTAGGGTTTCCTCTTCATGGCCGAACCTGGGGTTTTGAACCCTAGGCTGTTTTTCCCTCTTCTCCTCTTCTAATATTCTTCTAACATTAATTCTGGAATTTTTGAGAAGCATGTGATGTATACAGAAGAAGAAGAAACCAGTGTTTCTTCTGTGGAGGCCGAACCTGGGGTTTGGAACCCTAGGTTGTTCTCTTTTGTGTTTTGTTTTTGTTTTGGTTTAATTAAAACATGAGATGGCTGTAATTAATTCACATAAAGATGTTATGGTGATTTCTCAAGCATAGGGATGCATGAGAATTAAAACAAGACAAAAGGAATAGGAAGAACACATGGAGTTTGAATCTGGGTTTTAGAAACCCTGTGGTTCTTGCTACTGTTTTGTACAGAAACCTCTGTAAAATTGATGTATATTCTTTATAGGATCATTATACATAATGTATGTATGATTTTCTTTAAGTTTTATAAGAGTCTTGATGCATAAAGAATCAAAAAGTTTGATTTCTTGGAAGAACACAGCAGGCTGTTTTTCTGCAGAAAGTCATCAATGGAGTTTTGTTCATATCTTGAGCTAGGGAACTCCAAATTGCATGAAACCAATTTTATTAGTTTCCTAAGACATGTAGGATGCTAGGAAAAATAATTTGGTAACCTGAATTAATCATCTTGCTGGGTTTTGAATCAATTTGTGATCAGGGACAGTATGCTGTCAAATTCTGGACAGCCTACTGTTCTTGAATTGTTTAGAACAATTGGGGATGATTTGATCATCCAAACCACTTCAATTAGCTTAGTAATTCATGTAGGGACATTATAAAAAAGCTGGTTTTGTTGGTGGAGTCGAATTGATTAAGTTTTAGAAACGTTTGTGACCTTGGAGGTCCTCCCATGGTGGTGCCAGCAAGGGTTCTTGAAACCCTGATGTTCTTTGAAGAAGACAGCCCTCTTGGCCACTCCACACGTGTCCATGGGCTTGGCCCAAACCCTAGCTTGAATTCCCCTTTGCTGGCCATGGCCTCCCATGGCCTGGCCAAGCCATGGCAGCCTTGGCTAGCCATGGCAGCCCACTGTAGGTGGCGGCAGCCTTAGGGTTTCTTAGGAAACCCTAATTCCCATTAATGATAAAACCCTAATTCATTAATTGCATTAATTAAAACCCTAATTGACTATTAATTACCTTAATGAAAATGTTTAATGATTGGTCATTAATTGACCAATCATGGTTATTAATCATTAGGGTATAATTAAGTGCATTTATGATGTCTAGGGTTTAGGGTTTAGGAAACCCTAATTCATATTAATTAAACCCTAATTCTATTAATGCATTAATTAATAACTAAACCTAGTAATTAATGTGTCTAACCTAGGGTTAAATGATTGGTCATTAATGACCAATCATGATCATTAATGGTTTAGTAATTAATCATTGGCATTTAATAGGTTTAAGGTTTAGGGTTTTAGAAACCCTAATTAGTGCATATTAATTAGGAGTAATTAATATCCTAGGTGGCATTAATTAAACCCTAATCCTAATCATTAATACCGTATAAACCTAGGGTTTAAATGATTGGTCATTAATTGACCAATCATAAGGCATTTAATGCATTAGGGTTACACTTAGGGTTTAGAGTTAATGCATTTAGGGTTTAGGGTTTTAGGAAACCCTAATGCACTAATTAATTAATAAAATGATTTTATTTAATTCCGAAATTGATTATTTAATTAATGATGATTAATTTTATATTGTTTTAAATGGTTTAAAACACAATTTAGGATTAAATAAAAATCTGGAAATTTTAATTAAATAAAATTGTTTTGTTTAATTAAAAAGATTCTAATATTTGATATTAGAGTTTAATTAGGGGACTTTAAATGTTTCAATTGATTTGATTAATTGAAACTAAATGTCTTAATTGTTAAGACTTAATTAATTTTGGAGATTATGCATTTCCTAATGAGATTAGGACACATTAATAAGATTAATGAAAACCAATCAATAGAGTTACCATGAATGCCCATATGCTTATTGCTTACAGTTATTTCCTTTATTATGCAATATGATTGTATGGTTATGGATGGATGATGATTATGGACTATACCCCTTAAACCAATTGTGATTGGCCGTCTTATGAATGGGTTGTATTAATTTTTCAAGAGTTGTTAATTTTTGGTGATGTATTATTTATTTGGGGCTTGCATGCCACCTTCTTCTCTCTCTCTATCATTCTCTTATGTACCCCACATTCCCCTTATGTATCCTTTTCTTTAAAATTATGTAAATGTTATGTAATCGAGAGTGCACTAAGGAGCATGGTGGACCTAAAGGAGCATGGTGGAGCCCAACAAGCCTATGGTGAAGACCATGAAGCCAACGGAGGAGATTGAAGGACTTGAAAGCTTGGAGAAGATTTTCAAGAGTGCATGCTATGTTTCAAATGAATGTTTTACGATCACCTACACCCACCTTAGACCAAGGATTCAATTCATTGGCTTGGATTGAATCCTCTTAAAGTCCATAATCATCATAGTGGGAGCTTTTAATGAGATTAATAGAGATAGCTCCAAATCCAAAGATCATTATATGTCACCTTATAGGGACTAATATCGATAAGTGGATTACATATATATAATGTTGTTATATATTTCTTATTTAAATGCATGAGATGTATGTTAGATTAGTTATTTTGATGAGACCCTTAAAACCCCTCTATTTTAATATTAAGTTGGAAATGGAGAATACATTAGGGAATGGATTCTTCATTGCCTTCCATCATTATAGGATCATCTAACGTCCCTTAATGTGGGTACCTGGCTGCAGACATGTAGGAGCTACCCATATTAAAGACATTACTTGAAACTATCACATATGTAGATATCATGGGGTGCCTAAGCTGGTATATACCAAGAAACTAACATGTGAGGTATATATTTGGTGAAACATACCTGTGTGAATGATGGGTTTAACTTAACTAGGGAAGTATTCCAAGAAACTAACATGTGAGGAGTATGTACCCTAGAGGCAAAATGATTGGAACTTGCTTATGAAGCAATAGACAAAGAGTTGTCTTCTTACTGTGGGTTAGAAGTCAAGAAACTAACATGTGAGGCTTCTAGGTCACAGTGGGACCCCAATCCCCATTAGGAATAAGATTCCCGAATTCCATTAGAGGGTGTATGGAATTTGATAAAATAGTGGGAGGTACCATATGATTAAAGACCCGATCATTATGGATTAAAAATGAAATCTAATTCTCTATTTAATTTTTATATGTAGTTCATAGAAATGGCTCACCTCAACCCACTATCCAAAATTTTGAACACCAACCATTTGACTGGACCTAATTATCTTGATTGGCTAAGGAATTTGAAAATCATTTACAATTCCGAAAAGATTACCTACACACTTGATGGCCCACTTCCTAAGGCTCCTGTTGAGACTGCAACTCAACAGGAGAAAGACGCTTATCAGAAGCACATGGACGACGACCTAAAGGCAAGATGCTATATGATGGCATCCATAAACCCTGAGCTTAAGAAGCAACATGAGTCTGTGAGTAGCGCTCCCGACATCTTTCTCCACTTACAAGAGTTGTATGGGGAGCAAAGTAGGACCGCTAAATATAATATTGTCAAGGATCTATTCAAGGCAAGGATGAACGAGGGTTCATCCGTGACTGATCACACCTTGAAGATGATCGACCATATCGAGCAGCTTAAGAAGCTTGATGTGATCATTGAAGCTGATATGTGTTTAGACATTATTCTGCAGTCCCTTCCTGATTTATTTGGGCCGTTCATTATAAATTTTCATATGAACAAACTTGAGCCCACTCTCCTTGAGCTACACAATTTGCTCAAGACGACTGAGGAGATGATGAAGAAAGGGAAAAGTTCTTTGCTCGCATTTGATGGAGCTTCTATTTCCAAAGCCAAACCTAAGCCCAAGGGCAAGGGAAAAGGCAAGGGTAAGAGTACCCAAGGGAAGAAGAAGAAGAACTTAAAGCCGAAGGGAGGCATCAAGAAAGGTAATACCGACAAGGCCAAAGGAACCTATTTTCACTATGGCAAGGATGGGCACTAGAAACGTAACTGCCGGGAGTATCTGGATACTCTAAAGAACCGACCTTCGGAAGGTATGGATCATGCTCTAAACTAAATGTTAGTTGCATAGAGCATGATAGTTCTAAATTGAATGCTAATTAACCTTAAGAGAACAAGATATACATAGTGATGTATATAGAAGTTTCTCTTACTTTACAACCTTTACCAATGATTCATTCTAGGTTTGGGTGTGTATACTTAATGAAGTACAAGTCTGAAATATTTGAAAGGTTCAAAGAATTCAGATATGAAGTAGAGAAACAAACCGGTAAAAGTATTAAAGCTCTTCGATTGGATCAAGAAGGCAAATATTTAACCGGTCAATTTTCATATCAATTTGTTCTAACGGGCATTCAATCACAATGGACACCTCTTGGAACACCATAACTTAATGGTGTGTCAGAAAGGAGGAATAGAACCTTATTGGATATGGTTAGGTCCATGATAAGTTACAACGACCTAATATTATCCTTGTTAGGATATGCCCTAGAAGTTGCCACGTACCTGTAAAATAGAGTTCAAACCAAGGCTGTCCCTTAGGACCTATATGAGATATGGAAAGGGAAGCACCAAACCTTAAGCATGTTAAGGTATGGGGTTGCACTGCATATGTAGAGACGTACAGTGCAACCAAATTGGAAATCAAGATAACTTAAATGTAGGTTTGTGGATTACCCTAAAGAAAGTTTAGGATATCATATCTATTATCCCGATGAACAAAAGGTGTTTTGTTTGTATGTTTGCAATCTTTCTTGAAAAAGAGTTTATTCAAGAAGGCAGCAACAACAGGAAAATAGAACTCAAAGAGTTGTCTAATGAGACACAAACCAACATTGATGCAACCCCTATCCCTGTTGAGATAGAACCCGTTATTGTACCATGATTGTACAAAGGGTTAGTGGGAGTGCGATCACATTTATGGTCCTATAAGTAAATGACGTTCTACTTATTAGGGAATAATGTAGAGACGTTGTCAAAAGTGAAAGATTGATTTTTCACAAAGTTTCTTCATAAAAGATTTGGAAGAAGCATCCTATATTCTAGGAATAGAGGTCTATAGAGATAGATCTAAAGGATGCTAAGTCTCTCCCAATCAAAGTACATAGACAAGATTTTGAAAGAGTTCAAAATGCATGATTCCAAAAGGAGGTCTAATTCCTGTCAGACATGGAATCAAGTTGTCTATAACTGAAAGACCAGATATCAGTTTTGCTGTAAATGTTACGAGCAGATATCAGGCAGACCCAGATGAGGAACACTGGGAAGCAGTCAAGGCTATCCTTAAGTTCTTGAGAAGAACTAAAGGACCTATCCCTTGCCTATGGAGAAAGAAACTTGAAATGGTTGGTAGAACGGATACAGATTTTTAATCTGACGATGATGATAGGAGATCAACATCGAGATATGTTCTCACCTTAAATGGTGGAGCTGTAAATTTGAGCGCATTGCTGCATGTTTGGATGAGTAAGTTCATTACAGAACTAGGAGTGGTTCCTAACATTGAGAAGCCTTTACTATTGTTTTTGTGACAACAATAAAGCTAGTGCTCAAGACAAGGATTCACGGTCTCATCAAAAGTCCAAACTTTAAGCGGCGATTCCAAGTGATTAGAGAGATCATTGGAAGAGATGACATATACATATAGAAGTTTAATACAACAGAGAATAAAGAAGACCCCTTCACTAAAGCTAAGACCCAAGTGTGTTGGATCACCACCCACAGGATATGAGTATGAGATACATGGTGGATTGGCTATAGTGCAAGTGGGAGATTGTTAGGATTATGCCCTAGAGCCAATCATAGAGATGATTGTTTAGGGATTAGGAACAATCAATTGATTTCATTTTATATATGTCACATTTATTATTGATTTAATAAAAGGGCTTATTCTATTATGTTTATATGCATCATTTATATTTACATAATATGTCCATGGAGTTAGAGTTGAGAATATGAAATTACAAAGGGTTGTAATTTTGAGACTCTAAATATATCTCTGTACTAAACTCCTAAATCATTCCTAGTTGAAGGTTCACTATGATGGACAGTAATGAACCATAGGACTAGCACTTGTTAGGTTGACTCTATAGGAGGATAGCTAGTCTCAAGCTATTTGTGTGGAGACACTACAACCAACAAGTGGGTGCCTATTATCAGAATAGGTACACTGAATGTGACCAAAGATATGAGATAAACTGAATGGAGTTTTAACCTGCCTGTCAATCAGTTTCTCATTGTTATAGTGGTACAAGTAATCCTTAGACCTGAGACACCATGGTTGTCTTATACATGTAGCTTTAGAAGTTTGATAACACTAAGTGCAGATCCTATTCAGGGGTCTGTAAGGGTGTTCATTGGCCCTTCTGCTATATGTGTGAAGGCATGTGAGTGATCAACAAGGAATCCATCACTCTCAGGAAAAAGAGAGTGAATGTCTCATACAGCATTCATTGAATATAACTCATTAAATCCATGGGCCCATGGTAGAATGAATATGGAAAGGAGTTTCCATAAGTTCATCATTGAGTTGATATTAATGAATGAGTATAAAGTAATTGAACTAGGGACTTGACAGACTTCCATGTCCTATTAGTTCAATTGGAGACATTGTGTTGATGGAAGGATGGAATTGTAACCTGTAAACTATAACAGAAGGGTTCTTTGTAAATGACTATTCACCTCATTAAGGACCACACCATGAGCCATATGCTAGGTGTTACTCATGGTTAGTAGAAGCCCTAATTGATATAAATGAGTTATAATCAATTAGGGAATTGAAAGGAGTTTCAATTAGACCCTTAATGGAAAGTGTTCCATTGTGCACAACTTGTGCTGTTCCTACTACTTGATGATGTGAACCCAATGGGTCACACACTGATCATGCTAAGAGAGCTTGATTGTCTATGAGAGAAAGGGTATAAGTGATTAAAGAAAAGTTCTTTAAGGGGCTAATTTGTATTTGATGCAAACTAGTGGGCTAATTGTGTAATTAAGAGTAATTACACAAATTAGATTAGGGTTTGAACTCCCCCCTTGGCCGGCCCTAGTTGGAGGCTATTTAAAGCCTCTTATGATGTGATGACATCATTACTTGAAGCCATTTTGGAGGCTCCCTTGTGCTGGCCGAAAATTCCCTTGGAGGCTCTCTCTCTCTCTCCCTCTTCTCCACCTCTAGCAACCCTAAGGAAGAAGAAGGAAAGGACAACTTGCTCAAGCTAGGTGTGGATACTGTTGGAGGCAGTACACTTGGACTGCTCAATCAGAAGACAAAGCTTGGAGCATAAAGGAGAAGACTTGAATCAACTGTAAGTAATTCTACCCTCTTCTAGTTAGGGTTTATGGTTTTTGTATTAAGCATAATTAAGATTCATGGGTTTGGGAATCATAGGAAAAATTTTAAATTCCGCCTTTGTATTTTTCCTCTTGGTAGTTTGATTCCCAACAATGATCTCCAAATTGTTAATTGGAGTTCATATGGATGCATATGAGGTATTTCTAGGTTCAATTTTGTACCAGTTGTCATCTTAAGTCCCGTGGCCCTGATGATGAGTTTAGTGTGGTTATTTACGGATTATCCTTGAAGAATTAGTGCGAATCACAGCATGAGATTTTTGGTTAAAATGAAAAGAAAATTATTTTATTAACTTAGCCATTTTTATCATGACACTAACACGTGTACGTATGTGATGAGTGTGTGTACGCACATACGATACATGTGCATGCGTGTTAGCGGTCAGTCTCCCAATTTTTATAAAAGACAATTTCCTTTTCCTATTCAGATTAGAAGTCTTTTATCATTATAAAATACCTTTTGATTATTCTCCAAGGAAACCTAGTCCAGGAAGGAAAGGGAAACTCCAGATTTCAGCTATAAATACTCTCTTAATGTCTTTAAACAGGGGGAGGAGAAGAGGGTTTGGAGGGAGTGAAATTCGTCATAATTCAGCAGCAGATTTTCTGAAAACCAGCAGTCGTATTTTAATCATAACCTTTTCATCCGAAGTCAGAATTTGATGAAATTGGTCTTGTTAGAAAGATAATTCAATTCTCTACAACTTTGTATTTCACAAGCTTTGTCCAAATCCAACGTTTTCATACCCAAAAACGCGATTGAAGTTGCTGCTGCTGCAAAGTGACGAAAATCACTTTTCTTTTCTCTTGTTCTCTTTTTGTTTTCTATTTTCTTTTCAAAGTTGAGTGAGTTTTGATCTCTTTGCTGTGATACCACTTTGACAAAGAGGAGGATTCGTGTTGGTTTGATTCACTCTAAAGACCTGAGGAGCCACGAACAATTACAAACACAAAGGAAGGCCCTTCCTAAGGTATTCTCCTTCTCTATTCAAGCTTAAACTAGGTTTTCATATGGGTTAGGCTTATTGCATGTTAAAGGTAACTTTTTTATCATGTATTAACACTCTAGCTAGTTAATATACATGGAATATCTATTGTTTATCTACTGTTTAGCATGCTTTAGGGCTGTCCTTTAGGTTTTTAATGCATAGTTATGATTCTTGTGCTCCTGTTTGTCCTTGTGCTAGGATTAGTGTCATTGCATGTTAGAGTTAGGATTTTCATCATGTTATATTGCTTTAGTTAGTTAATATGCATGATTTAATTTCTGTTTAGTTTGGTTTTAGCATGATTAAAGTATGTCTTGTGAGTTTTTAAGCATATTTGTGAGTTTAGGGTTTTAGAGTCATTGTTTCGTGTTTGTTTTCATATAGCATGATAAAGTAGACTTTTTTATTGGTTTTTCTTCGTGTTTGCTGTATATGTTTTTCATATGGAGTAAACATGATAGTTTTGCATGCATATTAGTATGTTTTAGGGTTTTTATGCATGATATGGTTCTAGGAATATGTTAGGACTTATTATTGTTCGCTGTTTTTGCTATTGGCATGCTTAGTGGATGATTTTAGGTCATAATACTATTCTGTCCAGACTTGCATGTTAGTGTTTTCGCATGGTTTTGAGCACTTGTAAGGGTGCAAATAGGTGTGGTATTTGTCCTATGGCAAATAGGGCTGCTTATGTCTGAAATAGCTAATGTTTGGAGTAATTGCGCTCAGGTAAGTGGGTGTGAAGGTGCCCCAATTCACCTTTCTTCTTAACTCATTCTCTTCTCCCTATCTAGGGTTAATTTTTAATATGATCCTATGGTTTAATTAGAGGTTTCCTTCATAAACAAAATTCTGGTTTTTATTAAAGTTTCCATTTTGTGGATTTCTTTCCTAAAATCAAACTTTCTATCAATTCTCTTTTGATCAAATAAGGAAACCTAGGGTTTTTACCATAGGTTTGTATTAGGATTTAACTTTAGTTCTAATCGAACTACGTGGACTTTGATCCATGTATTTCGTTGCATGGTACGTAGGCGCTCTTCGTGAGGCTCAAGTCCGTTCTAGGATCCAAGCATCCTAGGTTTATTTTTGTTTTCTTTTCTTCTTTTTCTTTTTCTGTTTTTATGTGCTTATTATGCATGGATGGATGAATGAAATATATGATATGCATGCAATTCTTGTGATGATATACTTGCTGATTTTTGTATGGAAAGATCTTGATTTAGCCCAAATGAACTGAGAGACCGAAAGGGTGACATGGGTGCCTATAGGCTTTGCCTAGAACCTTCCCATGTCATAACTTAGCCTCCGAATCCCCGATTTCTTTGGTTTTCAAAAGATTGGTTTTTGCCTTTCCTTTTTTATGGAGTCATTCAAATTGTTTTCCTAAAACAAACTATTTTTAGGGTTTTCCTTGTTTCCTTTAAAAAATAAGGTGGTGACTCCTTTCCTTTTTCTTTTTCAAACCCATTTTCTTTCAATCCCTTGTGGGCCCAATTTCCGGGGTTCACAGGAGAATGTGAGAATGAGTGGGCAAGTGTTGGGTTTAAAAAACCAGAATTTTTTCCATGAGGGCCTCGGGTAACCGTCCACCCTTGGACGGTCAACCGTCTTGCCCTGGACGGTTGACCATCTGAGGGCAGATGGTCACCCTAGCCCGCTTTGCCCGTTTGCCCCGTCTCGCGCGCTTGCGACCTCTAAACTTCTCCAAATCGACTCCTTATGCAATCCTTGAGTTATGGGATGAATATAGCCCTCAAGTTTATCAAGTTTCAATGAAATTTTTGAACCTTGGGTGATTGTATTCGCCGCATAACAAGGAGTTGCAATGGCCATGATAAATGGCTTTCTCATGAAATGAGCTTGGTGTTGAATTGATTAACTTGCAAGTCTTGGAATTCAATTCTCTAGGAGATGATAGTGATATCATATCATGTGATAAAGATAATTTCACATGAAATGACTTGCTAATCATGTGATAAAGATAACTTCACATGAAATGACGATTCATAAGCTATGCTAGTTACGAAGTAACTTGCTATATTTGTGAAGAGGGCGTGAAATGCACTTTGTTTTTCAATCAATTGACTTTCAAAATCAATGTTATATCATGTGATAAAGATAATTTCACATGAAATAACATGAAATAAGCTTGATTTTCAATCAATTAACTCTCAATTCAATGTCATTTCATGTGTTAAAGATAATTTCACATGAAATAATAAGTAATGAACTTGATTTTGAGTTGAATGACTCTCAATACATTATCATTTCATGTGATAAAGACAATTTCATATGAAATGCACTTGATTTGGAGTTGAATGACTCCCAATACATTGTCATTCCATGTGACAAGGATAGTTTCACATAAAATGATAAGAAATGAGCTTGATTTTGAATCAATTGACTTACAATTGGGTCTCGTATCATGTGATAAGCACAATTTCCCATGAAATGACGATTCATGAGTTATGCAATAACTCCCCGTCTTTGTTACTTCCACAGAAAGTGGCACAATGTCACATGAAATGACGATCCATGAGTTATGCAATAACTCTCCATCTTTGTTGATCCCACAGAAAGTGGCACGATTTCCCATGAAATGACGATCCATGAGTTATGCAATAACTCCCCGTCTCTGTTACTTCCACAGAAAGTGGCACAATTTCCCATGAAATGACGATTCATGAGTTATGCAATAACTCCCCGTCTCTGTTACTTCCACAGAAAGTGGCATGAAATAACGATCCATGAGTTATGCAATAACTCCCCGTCTCTGTTACTTCCACAGAAAGTGGCACAATTTCTCATGAAATGACGATTCATGAGTTATGCAATAACTCCCCGTCTCTGTTACTTCCACAGAAAGTGGCATGAAATGACGATCCATGAGTTATGCAATAACTCCCCGTCTTTGTTACTTCCACAGAAAGTGGCACAATGTCACATGAAATGACGATCCATGAGTTATGCAATAATTCCCTGTCTCTGTTACTTCCACAGAAAGTGGCATGAAATGACGATCCATGAGTTATGCAATAACTCCCCGTCTTTGTTACTCCCACAGAAAGTGGCACAATTTCACATGAAATGATACATGAGTCATGCAATAACTCCACATCTTTGTTGTTTCCACTGAAAGTGGCATGAAATCATAATTTGATGAGTCATGAGTTATGAAATAACTCACCTCATTTGTTATCCCCAGTAAGACTGGCATGAAATGCCCTTGGTTTTAAATTGATGGACATTCAATTCACCAATAATTCACATAAAATGATGATTTATGAGTTATGAAATAACTCATTTTGAGAATGCCAATGAGATTGGTAGGGCACCTTGTGATGCACTAGTGCAACTAGCTTTGCATCATGAGAAGACCATGTGGATATCACTAATGCAATTAGTGCATGGTAAAGGCATTTGCATGAGCGCACCAACGAATGTTGGCTTGCATAGAAATGCATTTGAATCTTTGCTTCGATGAAATTGTCGCATGCTTGGATATGACGAAGTCTATCCTTATGGTTCCATTTGAGTTTGTTGGTATTAATGAGATTAATCCATCAAACAAAAATGGGTTGTTCTTTGATCATTGGCTCGCAAGTGAAACTTGTTCACCAATGAGGGGCTTCTGTCACACCCCATTTTTGTCACCTTAGCTAGGACATATCATTTCATGTAAGATTTTGAGTCCTTTTTGAGTCTAGTCTTTTGCATTGAGTTTCTATGGCATTGAATATCATGTGTATGAATTTTGAAGTGATTTGGAGTTCATTTCAATGGTCAATAAGAACTTTTGCGACTTTAAGGGCATAATCGTCTTTTAAGCCGTATATTTTCCATTTAACCTTGGAATGAATCCCGAGTCATCCCATCAAGTTCATATGGTTATATAGAGTCCATATATAGGTTCAATTTCATGAATTAATGGTTTAAGAATAATTCGGCTCGTAATGGTTCGGGTTGGCTAAAAGACCCTTTCTTGGTTTGCTCAAATTGACTCATAAGACCCAACCAATTTTCTCTCATTTAACTTCAATTGGGCTTTATTTATGTCCTAAATATGTTTAGAAAGATCGAATTTCGATTGGGAAAGCATTCGGTTCGACCTTGTGTACAAACCCAGCTTAGCGACGGTGAAGCACCATGGTTAACCACCTTTGTAAGACCTAACCATGCACCCATGGTTGAGGATTTTTGTCCTAAAATGCCTAAAAATGTGTTCCCCTTCGAAACACGGGCGTTTTGGCTTTTATTTCGTCAAAATCGGACTTAATTTGAAGATTTTAGGACTTCTACAGCAAGTGGGAGTCAAAAGCGGAGCCAAAATAGGAGGGCCTCGGGTAACCGTCCGGGGCTGGACGGTCAGCCGTCCAAGCCCAGACAGCTAACCGTCCAGGCCTAGTTGGTCACTCGAGAGAGTCCGTCCTCAACTCAAACTCTGACTCTTCTTTCCCTCTTTTGACGGTTTCCTCCGCCAAAACAACTTGTCTGAGCTTAGGAGTGTGTAGGTTTGAGTTGTTTGAGCACCAAGAGAGTCTCTAATAGCCCTAGGATCATTATTTAATGAATTAATCTTAGCCATTGGTTTAGGGGGTCAGTTCTCTATATAAAGGACATGATATTCAGCACATAGGGGGAGGTTAATTGCACTTTACACTTAGAGAGAGAGGGAGCTACGAGTTTGGAGAGCTAGAAGGACTTCAAGAGGAGGCTCTTCAACCCCAAGCAAGCAAGGAAACAAGAGGTTTGAAGACAAGGAAGAGTCTACAAGAGGTAAGCCTATCCCTTCAATGCTGAACATGAATTTCTGCTTCTCCTTCTTCTCTTTCTTCTTCTTCTTTTAAGATAGTTGTGGTGCATGCAATTGCTCTTCTTATGGATTGAATTCAATGTTTACATGATGTTATATGAATGATTTTAGAATAGTTCATGGCTTTATATGCTTGATAATCCCTGGTTTACTAAGGATTTGATAGCCTTATTCGTTCTATCCTCTTAAATCAAGCATAGTTCACATGTTTAGGTTGCAGTGATTATTATCATGAATTGATGCTCCTGTTAGTTAGTATATGTGATATGAATGATATTCATGATAATTTGAGCATGTCTTAGAGTTATTTCATAGGTCTTAATGCATAGTTGTGAGTTTAGGGTTTCGATAACCCTGAAATTGCACAAGTTTCATACAGCATACTTAGCTTAGCTTTTTGAGTTGTTGCTCATCATAATCATTCTATATATGCTGCATATAGTTGAATCATGCTAGGTTTGCATTCATAGAGTATATTTTATAGGATTTTTGGAGATATTATCCTTTTTTAAGGATAATTATCCTTTTCGTTGAGTGAGGTTTTGCATGAGAGTCTTCTGTGATGTGTTTAAGTATGAAATCATTTCTATTATGTTCTAGGGTATATATTTTACGTAGGATATGTTGATTGCACCTCCCCATAACGACTTTTTTACGTGAAATTATCTTAGGATAGTTTTGCTTAAGAAAGCTCGCCGTAGGAAGGTCTATTTTCATATTTTACATGAAATATCATCTTTTTGGTTAGAATATGCTTTGTTATCATGTTTATTGATATTATTGGAGTCTCTTATGCTTGTTAGTGTGTCTTTGATAGGTTTTTATGCATGTTAGTCGAGTCATTGTATGTAGGATTGAGTTAGAGTCCTTAGTTATTCATTGTTCTTGTTATTTGCATGATTAATGGATGATTTTAGGCCTTGTCAAGTTTCTGTCCAGATTAGTATATTGCTTTCTTTGCATGATTTTGTGCACTTGTAAGGGTGCAAACAGGTACAATGCTTGTCCTATTGCAAATAGGGCTGCTATGGTCTGAAATGGCTAATGTTTGGAGCTTGTGCGCTCAGGTAAGTAGGGTTTGAAGGTGCCCCAATTCACCTTTCTTTTTCTATCTTTTCTCTTCCCCCTCCTAGGGTTACTTCTTAATACAAGCTTATGGTAATTATCAAAGGTTTCCTTCAATAATAAATTCTGGTTTTTATCAAAGTTTTCCTCTTGTGGAAGTTTTCAGTTTTGGATTAAATCAATGTATTTTCAAATAAGGAAACCTAGGGTTTTTACCATAGGTTTGTATTAGGTTGTAACCCTATTCTTTTCGAACTACGTGGACTTTGATCCATGTATTTCGCTGCATGGTACGTAGGCGCTCTTCGTGAGGCTCAAGTCCGTTCTAGGATCCAAGTATCCTAGGCTTTTTCTTTTCTTTTTTTTCTGTTTTGTTTTATTTGAGTAATTGTGCATGAGATGATTGGATGAAATATATGATATGCATGCTGCCTTGTGATGATATATGATGATATTTGAGTGGAAAAGATATTAAGTTAGCCCAATCAAATTAAGAGACCAACTCGGGCGATGTGGGTGCCTATGGGTTTTTGCCCAGAACCTTCCCACGTCGTAACTTAGCCCCCGGATCCAATTTTCTGGTTTCAAAGACTTTGCTTTTCCTTTAATGGAGTCATGTGGTTTTGAAAATAAAACATTTTTGTGGTTTTCCTCTTTTCCCTAAAAAATGAGGTGGCGACTCCTTTTTGTTTGTTGTCTTTAAACCCCTTATATCTTTGCCAAACCCTTGTGGGCTCCGCGCTTCTTTTTCGTGGGTTCACACATACAATAAATGAAATCTTATGATTGGTCTTTATCCCTAAAGTATCATCTCTATGATTGGCTATAGGACGTACTACTAACAATTACTAGCCATGATCCGCACAATGCACAAAATTGTATAGAATATTAACTTAATGCATATGTACATATATTAAATTAGGAATTTAATATTACGAAACCTCAAATATTATTCTTTTTTTCAAAGACTTAAATTATTATTATTTTTTCCATTTTGAAGATTCTTGAGTCAAACCGGTTTAATTAAGGTATGGGAAGTATTGGTAACAATATTACCACACCTTAGTTATAATTTTTTTCCTTCTTAAGATTCTTGTGTTCCTTATTTAAATATTTAAATACTTTTGGGTTTCCTAATTAAATTAATTTCTTGAACCAATGTGAAAGTGCCATGTCAATTTAAAAGAAGGGGCCACAATTAATGAGAGAGAGAATGAATAAGAGTGGAGAACAAGAGAGGAAAGTCTTAAAAAGCATGTCACATCGATGTAGTTCTCTTTATATAATAGTATATATTTCTCCTCATAAAAGTGTCTGAAGCATGTAAAAGCTATATACACACACTGAAGCATGTAAAAGCTACACACACACACACACACGTACACACACGTAAGGTCTTAAATACCGTTGATATCAACGATATATCATTGTATTGATAGGTGTCAATATGATAGTTGGATGAGATATGGAATTCATATATATCGAGAGAAATTTCGAGGTTTTGATGATATATCATCGAATATTATCAATATCACGATAAGTTGATGTTACATTTTTTAGCAATTTATCAACGATATATTGACGACATATCGATGATATTCCTTATCGAGGAATATCGATAGGTTGCTTTTCACTTTCCCTTTTGTCACTTCTGTGATGTTGTCCCCCTCTTTTCCTAATCTGCACGTAAACCAACACCCTTTATTCCTTTACTCAACTCCCTTTACTCCACTTTACAGCTATAATTTATCATACTTTTACAGTTATTCAGCTATTTAGCTATTTCCTATTACTCTGCATCCCTACTCCTCATTTCCTCTAGATAGTACATAAGTCTGCAAGCCTATTCCTATTCACTTACTACTAAGTCCACTTTATTATGGAATATTAATATTGCTAGCATACATGCATCTCTTTTGATGTATTATGTTTTCCTAGTTGCTAGTTTGCTACATGTGAAAAGCTCTCCTAGTTCGTTTTATATTATTGGAAATTGGAATATTAATAGTACACTGTATGCCTATTACCTACACATCTTTGTTTTTTTTTTTTTCTTTTGTTGCAGACTTGCATTATCATGTGAAAAGTTGCATCTTTTTTTTTTTTTTTTTTTTTTTTTTTTTTGGTAACATTGAAAAAGCATTTGCTTCTTGGGCATCACATTTGGCCTATAAACTTCTTACAGTCTTACTTCAGTGATATTTGTTCCCACTTCCCACTATAACTTCTATAAGACTATAAGTCTATAAATGTATAATAGAAGTGTTCATGTGAACAAACAAGGAATAACAACGCACAACTTCAACGCAAGTATGCAAAATATATATTTTATGAGTTTTATACACAAAATTGATACGCAAAAGAAATTGAGAAGATCAAAAGAAGCTGAGAAGAAAGCAACTAGTAGCAGTGCATTAGTTGAAGACTTGAATGTTATATTACGTTAATGTGTTCTTAATTCTTATAGTATCAAAATTATTTAGTTATTTCAAATATTTATTTATTTCTAAATTAATTTTTTCTTATAATCCCTTAGTATTAAATATTAATTATGTATATTTCTTTCAATTATATACTAATGGGTTAAATTAGTGTTTTTATTTGTGAAGTAATTTTATTATTTTAATATATCTGCCCCTTCAGTCACACATTCACAAATGACACATGCATTTTTAAATTCATATGTCCAGTTATATTATATGTTGTACAACTTGTACTTGTATCATTAATTTATTATATAATTATATAAATAATATATCATATATTCATATATGTATTATTCATATTATTATATAGATTCATAATCTTAAATTTACTTTCTATATTTATATTTATATTTATATTTATCTAATCATGAGATTTGCAATTGTAGACTTCTAACAAAGATGTTAAGAGCAAAGAATGTTAATCCTGTATGGGAATATGGGAGTCGTCTACCGGGTTCAATAAGTGGCATCCAAGGCAAGTATTGTAGTAAGACATGGACGAGAGACGAAGCAATGCGGATTAAGTACCATTTTATGGGGTCAGATCCAAAAAATAATATAGTGTTTTGCGGAAGTGTGCTTCTAAAGGTGAAAGATGAGATGTATTACCTTTTGTCAAGGAAAGCTACAGCAAAGGCAAACAAAGCAAAGAAAGATTTGAATTTTAAACACTTTTTAAGGGATGGTATATTGGAACCCCAATCAAATGATGGTGATGAAGATGAGGATGAGGATATTATCATGCACCCAATAAATTTGGATTCGCATGAAAGAATAAACTATAATAAAGCCTACCATGCTTCAAAGGCTAGTGAATGGGAGTCAGAGTAATGACAAGATTCTAATCAGAGGGTGGTCTTAGAAATTCTGCTGGTGGCTCAAGTTCTGGTAGAAATAAAAGTAAAGGACCAGTGCCTCCACTTAAACGCAATCATAGCATTTGGGTGCCAGATCCTCATACCTCCCAATTCATTCTCTCTATAGATTAGAATAAAAAATATATATATATATATATTAAAAAAATTACTATTAAGGATGCTTTTAGTAAATAGCGTTAGGATGTGTACGCACCAATAAATAGTGTGTACGTAACAAGGTAAATAATTGTGACTTAAGAACCTTACTGCAATCTTGTGACTTGTTGGGAATTACTTTGTCAATTGTCAAAGGGTAAATTGCACTTTAGAGTCCTAAGTTTGGGTCAAGTTTCACTTTAGGGTCCAAAGTTTAAATTGTGTCAATTCAGTACCCGAATTATTTGTTGAGTTGCAATTTGGCGTCTACCATAAGAATTTTCAGTATTTTCTCCACCTTACCCTTTTTTATGGGTTTGAAAACCCTATTTTACCCCTATCAACATGTAATAAACCCTTATATTGTAACTAGATTTGAATCACTTTACCGTCAGATTTGTGATTTTGTAAATAGAAAATATAAAAGTTTATTAGATGTTAATAGGGGTAATGTAGAGAGAGAAAGAAGATAAGATTGATTCAGACCTGATAAAGATATAAAAATTTATTAGATGTTGATAGGGGTAAAATAGGGTTTTCAAACCAATAAAAGGGGCAAAGTAGGGATAATATAGAAAATTTTGACAGCAAGCCCCAAATTGCAACTTAACTAATAATTCGGGTACTGAATTGACGCAATTTAAATTTTGGACCCTAAAGTGAAACGTGACCCAAACTTTGGACCCTAAAGTGCAATTTACCCTTTGAAAATTGACAAAGTAATTCCCAACAAGTCACAAGATTGCAGCAAGGTTCTCAAGTCACAATTATTTACATTGTTACGTACACACTATTTATTGGTGTGTACACACCCAATATTCATGATGGAAAGTTTTAATCTGGACAACTTTTCTCCCTAAGCCAGGAACTTCGTTTAGAAACCTTATTTTTTGGTTTGGCTTGCAGTCCAAGGGACCTTGACCTAACCCTAGCCTACCACTATATATTCATCAATTATGACCTGGGAAAGGGCATCGAAAGAACTGGGAAAGAAGCCTCCACACTTGAGACAACCTTAACCCTGAGACAACCAACCAAAGAGGACTTGAAGATGTAATCAAAGGACTAAGGGAGGAATTGCTCTATTAACGCCCGAAGCGTGAAAACCTGAGGGTAACTTACGTAAGTGCCTACTGTCAATTCAATACCCAATTTATTAGTTGAGTTGGGGGTGTGTAACTACACTTTGAATCCATTGAAGAAGTTTGTAGGGCTATTCTTAGATTAAATAGGGTTGATTTTCATCATTCAAAGCTTGTTATTAAGTTGGTGTACTACGGTTGGCGTTCCATGATAAAAAATTCTACATCAAATGAGAGAGAGTGCTCCAAGGATGGTGTCACACCCCATTTTTGCACCACCTTACTAGAGTTTGTCATTCCATGTAGGTTTTTGTTTTTTTTGTTTTATTCTAGACACTTGCATTAGGTTTTTAGGGTCCTAAGGATAATGGGTATGAATCTTGGTTCAATTTGAAGTTGATCTTGAAGGTTAATAAGAACTTTTGTGATTTGAGGGGTATATTCGTCTTTTAGGTCACAAACTTTTCATTTGACTTTGAAATGATCTCCAAATTGTTAATTGGAGTTCATATTGATGCATATAAGGTATTTATATGTTCAATTTGATGAATTAATGGCATAGGGTTAAAATGGTTCATAATAGTTCAAGTTAGTTAAAAGACCCTTTTCAGGTTGGCTTAATTCGGCTAGTAATTACCAATCAATTTTCTTCAAATTCACTTTATTTAGTCTTTATTTTATCCCTAAAAGTGTTTTGGCAAGTTTAATTTTGGTTTGGAAAGCTTTTGGTTCAATCCTATGTGCATACCTATGCTTTGCAATGGTAGTGCATAGAGGTTAACCGCTTTTGTAAAACCTAACCATGCACCTATGGTTAGTGGTTTTTGCTCTAAAATATTTAAAAATGTATTCCTCATCGAAACACAGTCATTTTGGCTTTTATTTCATCAAAATCAGAGTTAATTTAACCCCTAAAACACTCCTAGAAGGAAAGGAGTCCCAAAAAAAGAGAAAACTAAAGCGCGCTTGGGTGACTACCCAAGCCTGGGCGACTAGCCGCTTGGGCCCAAGTCCCTAGCCGCCTAGCCCTGGGTGGTCACCTGGGCTACCTTCCCATTTTTGCTGAAGCGGGACTCTCTTCCCTATTTAGACAAATTTGGACTTTTGGATGACTTTTCTTCCAATTTTTGGTAACTTTTGAGTTCCTTGAGCACCAAGGGAGTCTCTAATAACCCTTAGATTAATTTTTAAGGTTTTAATCCTAGCCATTGATTTATCCTAATTAAACTCTATAAATACCCCACTATGTTTTAGCATTATTAAGGGAGCCACTTTGATGCATTAAACCTAAGTTCTAAGAGAGAATAAGAGGGAGAGTTCTAAAGGAGAGCTGGAGTTCTTGCTGTAGACTTTAAGAAGTTTATTTCAAGTTGTTCACAAGTGAAAGAGAGAGTCTCTACAACAACATAAGAGGCTTAATCCAAGGTATGCCTTAAACCTTTAAGGCTGAAATTAGGGTTTTCTCTTAAGTTAGCTTTATTGCATGCAACTGTTGTAATTTCTACCATGGATTGATGTTTCTATTAGTTAATATATGAGATAATAATGATATCCATGATGAGTTTTGCATGTTTTAGAGTTAATTCATAGGTTTTAATGCAAAGTTGTGATTCTAGGGTTTCTATTATCCTTGTTTTAGATAAGTTGCATATAGCATGCCAGGTTAGGATTTTTTGTTGGTTTTTTTTCATGGTTATTATATATGTGATACATATAGAATAACTATAGTGAGTTTTGCATTCATTATTAGTGGATTTCTAGGTTTTCATGCATGTTAGTTAGGTCATTGCATGCAGGGTGTATTAGGGTTTATGAAAATTCATTATTCTTGTTATTTGCATGAACTAGTAGATGATTTTAGGCCTTAATATGGTTCTATCCATATTTATACTTTCTTTCTTTTTTTGCTTTGTTCTGAGCACATGTAAGGGTGCAAATAGGTGTGATAATTGCCTTATTGCAAATAAGGCTGCTATTGCTTAATGTTGCTTTTGCTTGGAGATAATTGTACAAGGTAAGTAGGGTATGAGAGTGCCCCAAATCTCTATCCCTAATCTTTCTCTTCTCCCTCTTTTAGGGTTATTTCTTAATACGAATACATGGTGATTTCCTTGTTAAAGTAAAGTATCTTTTTATCAAAAGTTCCCATCTTGTGGAAGTTGCTTAATTTCAAATTTGGCTTATTTATCAAACTTTCTATCTTTCAAATAAGGAAACTTAGGGTTTTACCATTGGTTCATATTTGGTTGTAATCTTATTTCTTATCGATCTACGTGGACTTTGATCCATGTATTTCTATGCATGATACGTAGGCGCTTTGAGGTTCAAGTCTGCCCTAGGATCCAAGTATCCTGGTTTTTCTTTATTTCTTTCCTTTTCTTTGTTTTATTTGATTATGTGGATGAATGGATTAATGATATACATGCTGTTTGGTGATGATATATGCTAATTTTTGTATAATAAGACTTTAATTTAGCCCAAATAAACTAAAAGACCGATTAGGGTGACATAGGTGCCTATAGGGTTTGCCTAGAACCTTCCCAAGTGATAATTTAGCCTCCGAATCCCTAGTTTCTTTGGTTTCTAAAAAGACTGTTTTTGCCTTCCTTTTTAAACATGGAGTCATTCAATTGTTTTCTTAAAACAAAATGGTTTTTAGGGTTTTCTTTGTTTCCTTTAAAAAAATAAGGTGGTGACTCCTTTTTCCTTTTCAATCATGTGGGCCACTTTCCGGGATTCACAGATGGCAGTTATCATTTTAAATATGTTAAACCAATCAATCGTACTAGGGGTGGTGTAACTACAGAGGTTGTTAGTGGAATAAAATATGTGGATTGCTTGAAGCAAAGGACCGCTGAAGATGTGGTGGATAATAAAGAGAATGGTTTTGAGACTGTTATGGCTAAGGAAGTGGATGAGGAATGGTTACTTTGTTGTGCAGTTGGCGAGGTAATTTATATTGACAGTATTCCGTTATTGGAGGAGAAAATTAAAGCTAATGTGGCTTGTGTTCTCTCAATTAGGGCTTTAAGTGGGAATAAGGTGCTAATTATTTTCCAAGACGTAAATTTTAAGAAATTTTTCTTGAAAGATGAGGGTAACAGGCTATCCAATTGGTTTGTTCATATCAATAATTGGGATTCCGAATTTGTGAATGCTGATCGACTAGCTTGGATATGTGTTGAAGGGGTTCCTTGCATGCTTAGAATGAAGCTACTTTTAGGAGGATTGGAGATTGTGTGGGAAGATGATTTATGTTGATAGTAGTACTTCTCAGAGGAAAGTCTTAGACTATTGGAGGGTTCTTGTTTTAACAGAGCAGTTGAATATATGCAAAACTTTATCCTTGAAGGCTTCACTTAGGGAATATGTGGTTAGAGTTCACAAGGAGTGTAGATTTAGTTTTTCAACTCATCATGTTAGTGAACATTGCTTCGACAACAATGTTTCAGCAGCAATGGCAAGGTTAAGCTTTTTAAGATTCAAATTGAGGATGAAAATAGGAAGGCTAGTAGGGTGGAGGCCAAGTTGAGTGATATTAATCAAGTAAGGTCAGTTGCCAATAATGTTTTTAACTTGGATGGAGGCACTGATTTTGGTAGGTCTGATAGTGACTCCTTCTGGTTACAACCTATCTTGGATAGGTTGGCTCGTGAATCTATTCTTGGTATTGGAAATCATAGCTCTCCTCATAATCCTTCTAAAGTTGGTCTTATTCATGGGGGTGTGAGTTGTGATGTTCACACTGACTCTTTTGCTGTTGATGTTGCTATTGGTGTTAAGCCTGTGCCTCAGAATGGTAATGTCTATAAAGAAACAAGGAGTAAAAAGGGTAAAGATCAGAAACGTAAACCTTCAGTGCAATCTGTTCATTGGGACACTTTTTTTGAAGGAATGAGAGAGGATGATATTCAATATGAGTTTGCTAAGGAGAAACATCGCTGCAAAAGGGATAGGAATTTTGGTGTGAATAAAAAAAAAAGGCTGTTGAATGTATGCTATGCTTTGGTGTGTTCTTCTTGTTGTTTTATGGCTTTATTGGGTAAGGTTGCTTTTGTTTGTTTTGGGCTCTAGCTTTGGGTATTTAGTTTGAAGAAGTCTGGTTAAAGCTGGAATTGTTTTGGCAGTTGCAATCTCTGTCTGAAACTCCAAATTTCCAAATTCTACCAATTTCTCCAGAAGCTTTCTTGGTTATCTTGAGGGTGTTTCTACTACTAGCTCTTTTTGTCGATTTGGATTGCTTACAACTTCTCCTCGCTCTTTTGGTGCACTTGTTCGGTTCAATTTGGGGATTGGCAGCCATTTCAATTAGGTGCTATTGCTTAGCTTTTATGTTTGCTTTATGCTCTTTGTGGTGTCCATTTTTTGGGGTTTGGTGTGTCGATTGTTGTTGGTGTAGTTTTCCTTGTTGCTTGTGCTTCTTGTTAGCTGGGGGTTTTTTTTTTGGTGTGGTTTTTCATTTAAGTCAAGGGTGTTTTTGCTGCTCTTCTTGGAGAGTTTTGATGGGAGTGTTGTTTTTGGTGTTTTTTCTTTCCAAAGGGCTTTCTTTGTATGTTCGGTTTATCCATATTAATAATATTTCTTTATGTGGATCAAAAAAAAAAACTTACGTTCTTTCGTATTCTTTTTTGAAATCAAAGAATGTTGTATGTAGGCCTGGCAATTTGGGTGGGTTTGGGTTTAGGATAAATGGGTTGGGTTGGGTTTGGGTTGGGTCATTAATGGGTTATGTAATTTGTGCCATTAATGGGTTGGGTTATGCCCAACCCAATTACTGTACAAACCCAAAACTAACCCGCAACCGACCCAATTATGACCCGGCCCAGATTTAAACCCAATCCACATCCTCACCTGACCCATTTTCTGACCCAACCCATTTTGTGCCCTAGTTTTTCTCTCTCTCTCTCTCTCTCTCTCTCTCTCTCTCTCTCTCTCAATGTAGTAAACAGGCCTCATACAATTAAATTTAACACACAAGAACTACCTAGTACTAGTATTTCTTCAAAACAACAATCCACAAGCCATGAAATATTTAATCACCATCCCAAGTCATGACATTTGCAAGTATCAGAAACCACTTTTGCTGGGAATGAACCATAATAACCTCATTTTTATTCCAATATGATATATCAAAACAAGCCATGGAAATAAGCAAGTTTACTAAACCAAATAACAAGTACAAAATGTTCCAATGAGAAAGCTGTTTTTTTATTCCCAATTAACAGGATTAAAAAATATAAGGCAGTGCCACACCATATTTGCACATCATTGTCATTGATTTAGAATGCTCAAAAGGAGGTCTAAAACCAAGTTGTCCACTTGAGGCACAAGACTGCCCATAGATAGCATCATGGAACAAGGAGTATCTTTCCGATATGCTTGCTACTTTCCATAAGCCGATGACCCTCTGCTGCTTTGTTAGTGGCTTATCAAATAAGAAAAAGGATCTTCATTAGTGCTTAGTAGTGGCATCACCTTTTAATTATAATTACTGTTAATTGTTTTTTCTTTTTGGGATGGGCACCACAATGCGTTTGATAGCTACTAATCTATAATTGTTTACCTTGAGCCAACACCCCCAATGCCAATCACAGCAATGGAATCCCCAAGATGCAACTCAACTGCATGAGCCATAGCACCATAGGCAGTAAAAACTGCACATCCTAATACTGCAGACTCCGAGTAGGGCAGTGAGTCTGGTATAATAGATAATGCATGTGCTGGCACAACACAGTATTTAGCTAGGCCTCCCATGCTATACATAAATACAAGGTTTCCTACACAATATAGCTTATTTATTAGTAATCTCTAATAGACGATATATGGATTCCAAGAGAAGTAGACAATTACATCCTAAAAAAGAGGTAAATAGATAAATCAGGAAAAAAAAAAACTTTAATAGGCATGAAAATTGAAACACCACAGAGAAAAGTAATGAGAAAATTAATCATAAACATGCAAATGAGTGTGAAAGGGCAAGGAAAAACGTGGCAGTGTGACAACTATATGTAGTGCATAGCATTGCCCAACTCATGTAAATGACATAAGCATAAATAAGCATACACATATAAATATATATATATATATATATATATACAAATTCCCTGTGTTCACACAATTTTTTTTTTTTTGTTGGGGGGGGGGGATCCTAGGATTTATTTCCTAGTCATACGCACAAGAGATCAAACAAGCCCAGAAAGAATCTTACTCACTGGCCACATACCAGGTAGCAGTCTTAAAATCGTTTTCAACTATTGAACCTTCTTTAAAACACTATCTTACCTTTGTGTTCTTCTCATGAATTCAACAAAATAAAATAAAATAAAATAAAATCGATAACGAGGAAATAAAGAAATTGGAAAAGGGAGTATGGAAACCCATACTCTAATTAAAAAAAGCTTTGATTCTTATATGAACCAAATATAATATTGAAAAGAGAGAACAAAAATGCAGAAGCCAAATAAATTGGCATTATCTTCTTAAAAAATGTGGTCAAAAAGTGCAAGTGGTGCATACCAAAATACAAGCTGATGCTAAGAAAGAGATTCCTATTAAGGTGGATAGAAGTGTCCAAGGATGGCCACTGTTTTTGTAGACTATGTAATTAAGACAATGAAAATGCTCCGTTTCCTATTTTCCTTGTCTTAGTGAAACAAGTTGTTTATGAAAAATTCCCTCACACGACAATATAGTTCAACCAAAAAAAAAAAAAATGGAATAAACAACTTTATGACAAATTGTGTTTAACCTTGTTTTCTCCTTCGGATGAGGAAATTATGAATGCATATTTCGTTGTGCCTTTGAAGTCTAGCACAAACTGATAGTATCATTTCCATTAGCCGAGTCTTGAAGTAACAAATCAAATTTCAAAGAAATTAATATTTATTACCATAGGGAAAAAATGATTTTTGAAAACCATGCACAAATATACTCCAATCCAACAGAAGCTAAAACCCCCAGATAAACAAAAGGCTTTTGTACCTTGCACTGTAAGGCGCCTTGCAAGCAAAGATGAGAGATTTACTTTTATCACTGTTCCACCCATGAAGCCAATAATAAAAAGCCTCCCATCAACATTTAAGCTGTCAAGGTTTCGCTGAAAGTAGGGTCCCCCAACATTATCCAGAATAACATCAACACCTGCCATTGAATATTTTGAGGTTACATTCTCTATCTGAATCAATGGGAAATGAGAAAAAGAAGCCTATTCATCATCTTAAATGTTCAGGAATAATGGGATGATAATAGAAGAGAAAAAATTCCAATTTAAACCAATACAATTATGTTGGTACAGAACATACCTTTCCCTCCAGTTTCTTCCTTCACCCGTGCAACAAAGTCTTCTGTCTTGTAATTGATGCACACATCAGCTCCAAGTTCCTTGCAAACAGCTAATTTCTCCTTACTGCCTGGTGAATAAAATGGACTAAAATATTTATTAACAAAAATAGAGGCTGAATTAAATGGAATAAGATAAATAAGCCATGAGATAAAAAGTGCATCTGGACCTGCTGTAGCAAATAACCTCACTCCTTGATATTTAGCCATCTGAATCGCAAATTTACCTATTCCATTGGAGCCTCCATGAATCTGAAATTTTGTCAGTCCTCAATTCATATATTCAACAATCCACAAGCTAATATCATAATAAAATTCTGTCCAGCAAAATAGTCAAAGCTTTCTCAAAAGCCAAAGTTTGTGCAGCCAAACCCAAGGTTAAGAGGCACTTTGCTTGAAATGGACAAAATGCTTGAAATGAAGATATATCGAAAGATAGAAACAAATTGTAATTTTACCTTAATGCTATCCTGAGGAGAGATGTCTTTGAGGCTCAGAATCATCTATGTTTTGGAAATCTACCACAAGTTGAGATTCATCATCTGATGAATCTTCTTCAGCTACATAAAATGAATTACAAATGAAAACTTATTATGTTGTGTAAATGAAAAACTAAGTTTAATAAATAACCAACCAAGCTTGAAAATTACCTCTTAACCCACATAACCAATCACGAGTGCATAATAGAGCCTCTGCATTCTTTGGTACAATGGAGCTTCGACACTTGTCAATGATCTGACCTCCAATGCTAAACGCCGACTCTGAGGCAACGGTGGTGATAGGAATACTTAAAATATCTCGAGCCATAATTGAGAGCTCCGAAAACGAACAAGATTTTCTTTCCAAAAATGAAGAACATCTAGATTTGGATGTTTTATCCTAGAAAGGCTACTCTCCTCCAGATATATATCCAATTGTGACTTCTTTGTACCCTCTCCATAGTGTTGGCTCTCAAAAATATCAAACTCCTACAAAAATTTAACATTTCCAACATATAAATGTAAAAAGTACTATAAAAATAAAAGTAATAAAAGTAATAAACTATTGTTACTTACTTGGCTCTCAGGAATATCTCCAATGTCAGCATCACTAGCTCCAACACCCCCACTACTTCCAGTTGTAGATACCATTGGGGGTAAACGAACATACTCTTCAAATAGTAAATTCAATTTGCTGCGAACACAAGCTACATCATCTTTATAAGTGATGGCATTCAATTTTTGAAAACAGAACTTCACATATAACAACTTGTACCGTGGGTCTAAAACTATAGTAAAGGCCAACACCATACTATAGCATTCCCAATACTTGTCAAACTTCGCCTTCATTCGTATTGCCATTTGACATATGAATTGACTCTCGCTATTCATCTCTTCCATTATGCGAAGTTGAATCTTCCAAAATCCATGAAAATACAAGTTGGCTGTAGGATATTTGGTTCCTTGAAAAAAGAGTTGTGATTTCATAAAATGGCTTCAAAAATTTTGCTATCGTCTCAACTTTATCCCATTCTTCTGCTGAGGGACAAGTGTTGAAATTGGTATCCACCAACTGTAAATGGCAAAATGCATAACGAAACACAAGTGCAGTATCAAGCATAAGGTATGTTGAATTTCATCTTATCGGAATATCTTGTCAAACATTCCTACCACTTTTCAAAGAAAGTTGAGCAATACATTCGGCAAATTTTCTCTTCCTTCCTTGTGTGCCTTTAACATATTTGACACTTTCACGAACCTTAATCACAGCTTCATCTATTACTTTTAAACCTTCTTGTACAATAAGGTTCAAAATATGGGCACCACAACGCACATGGAAAAACTCCCCATCACATAATAAAGAATTTGCCAAAGAAAGATGATCTTTAACAATACCCACCAAGCCATCATTGTAGGAAGCATTATCTAAAGTAATGGTGAATATTTTTTTCTCAATGCCCCATTCTTTCAACAAGCTAATCACTTTCTTTGCCAAAATAGGCCCATTATGAGGTGGGGGTACGTGGCAAAAATTCAAAATCCTTTTCTGTAAGTCCCAATTTTCATGCACATAATGAGCAGTGAGAGTCATATAACCATCAGTGGTGAGAGAGCTCCACAAATCCGATGTCAAACAAATTCTACTAGGAATCGACTCCAATGCATGTTTGAGTTTTTCCTTCTCCCTGGTATAAATTTTTAGCACATCAACCTTTGCAGTATTCCTTGAAATTGGTTTGGCATCTGGACTTAGGAAACTATGCAAATCCCTATTCCCTTCATGCTCTACATATCTAAACGAGTAATTATGCTTGATAATTGACATAGCCATCTTCTCCCGATACATGTTTTGATCTAAGGGACGCAATTGTCCTTCAACATTGGTGTCACGATTAGGACAAATCAGAGAATTAAATTACTAGTCGCACTTCTAGAACCCGCCTTATAAGTTTTCCCACACCTCTTGCATTTTTCTTTTTGACTTCCATCATTACTTACTAGTAATAATTCAAAATCGCTCCATACAAGGGAAGTAGACTGTCTAGAGCGTTTTGAACCACTTGAACAACTTTCCTGCAAATGGTGGTCATGATCACTATCCATATCCATACCTTCTTCATCCATTGAAAACACCCCACAAATATGAAAACACTAAGAAAAAAAAAACAATAAATTTTGTCAACAATAAATTGTGGCCATGATATTCAGTCATAATATACAAGAATCTGGCAAAAAGGAAACAAGTACCAAAGCTAAAACCCATTTAATGTATATTATATTCACTCATAATATACAATGAAATTGTGATTTCATGAAGCAAAAGAGTATAAACATAACTTGCTAAAACCCCCAACCTTTCCCTCAGTATAACTTCATGTCCATTCAAGTTTTCCTATGCCCATGAGCAGCAATTCAACAGATAAAAAATAAAGACCTCAAACTTATTCCTATACAGTCAAGAAGATTTTCTCACACAAAATATTGAACATTAGAACATCGAATTACATATGAACATCTGTAATTCACATTACCAATACCACTTGCTACAATTTTCTAAACCAAAAGAAATTAGAAAACCGTCAGAACACTGTCTAAACATCATAAAAATGTAATGCAGTAGGATGCAGAAAATTCTCCAGCCATAGTGCTAGTTTAACAATAACAAATTAAAATCACCTAGAACCTCAATCAAACTATGATACCCACACATCAAAATATTTTGATTTTATAGGTGAGTTTTTCACCAAAGCCAAATTAGGTTTTACGAAATGGGGTTTTCTCCTTTGTTTCAAAATCACAGTCCAAAGAGATTCATCATCTATCCACTAACAAAAAAAAAAACGGGGAGCTTACCAATGGAACTCACAAAACTCCTCGTCAATGGCTCGTTACCTCCTCTTTACGGTTTGAGAACGAACAGAGAAGGAACAGAGAAGGAACAGACGAGAAGGAATGGATGGGAAGGAAAGTTTCAAGCCCTAGAAAGAACTCGAACAGAGAAGAAAAGGAACGTTTTTTTTTTTTTTTTGTTTCGTATACAAACAGAGAAGAGAAGGAACGGTTTGCTTCTTATTTTTCTAAACGGGTCCTGTGAACCCCGGAAAACGGCCCACAAGGATTTGGCGGAAAAGAGAAGATTTGTATATATGTGGGATGGGTGAAAGACAACAAACAAAAAGGAGTCGCCACCTCATTTTTCAGGGAAAAGAGGAAAACCACAAAAATGTTTTATTTTCAAAACCACATGACTCCATTAAAAGAAAAGCAAAGTCTTTGAAACCAAAAAATTGGATTCGGGGGCTAAGTTACGACGTGGGAAGGTTCTGAGCAAAAGCCCATAGGCACCCACATCGCCCGAGTTGGTCTCTTAATTTAATTGGGCTAACTTAAGATCTTTTCCACTCAAATATCATCATATATCATCACAAGGCAGCATGCATATCATGCATCCCATCTAATCATCTCATGCACAATCACTCAGATAAAACAAAACAAAAAGAAAAGAAAAGCCTAGGATACTTGGATCCTAGAACGGACTTGAGCTTCACGAAGAGCGCCTACGTACCATGCAGCGAAATACATAGATCAAAGTCCACGTAGTTCGAAGAGAATAGGATTACAACCTAATACAAACCTATGGTAAAAACCCTAGGTTTCCTTATTTGAAAATACATTGATTTAGTCTTAAGTTGAAAACTTCCACAAGAGGAAAACTTTGATAGAAAACCAGAATTTTAGCAATAAAGGAAACCTTTGATAATCACCATATGTTTGTATTAAGAAGTAACCCTAGGAGGGAGAAGAGAAAAGAAAGGAAAAGAAAGGTGAATTGGGGCACCTTCAAACCCTACTTACCTGAGCGCAAAAGCTCCAATCATTAGCCATTTCAGACCATAGCAACCCTATTTGCAATAGGACAAGCATTGTACCTGTTTGCACCCTTACAAGTGCACACAATTATGCAAAGAAAGCAAAATACTAATCTGGACAGAACCATGACAAGGCCTAAAATTATCCATTTATCATGCAAACAACAAGAATAATGAATAACTAAGGACTCTAACTCAATCTTACATGCAATGACTCAACTAACACGCATAAAAACCTACCAAAGACACACTAACAAGCATAAGAGACTCCAATAACATCAATAAACATGATAACAAAGCACATTCTAACCAAAAAGATGATATTTTATGCAAAATATGAAAATAGGCCTCCCTACGGCGAGCTTTCTTAAACGAAACTATCCTAAGATAATTTCACGTAAAAAAGTCGTTATAGGGAGGTGCAATCAGCATATCCTACATAAAATATATACCCTAGAACACAATGGAAGTGATTTCATGCTTAAACACATCACAGAAGACTCTCATGCAAAACCTCACTCAACGAAAAGGATAATTATCCTTAGAAAAGGATAATGTCTCCAAAAAACCTATAAAACCCACTACATGAATGCCAACCTAGCATGATTCAACTATATGCAGCATATATAGAATGACTATGATGAGAAACTACTCAAAAAACTAAGCTAAGCATGCTGTACGAAGCTTGTGCGAATTCAGGGTTATAAAAACCCTAATTTCACAATCATGCATTACGACCTATGAAACAACTCTAACACATGCTCAAATTATCATGAATATCATTCATATGACATATATTAACTAACAGGAGCATCAATTCATCGTAACAATCACAGTAACCTAAACATGTGAACTATGCATGATTTAAGAGGATAGAAAAGATAAGGCTATCGAATCCTTGGTAAACCAGGGATTATCAAGCATATAAAGCCATAAACTATCCTAAAATCATTCATATAACATCACATAAACATTGAATTCAATCCATAAGAGAAGCTATTTCATGCACCATAACTATCCTAGGAGAAGAAGAAGAAGCAGAAGAAGCAGAAGCAAAAAATTTATGTTCAGCATTAAAGAGACATGCTTACCTCTTGTGGACTCTTCCTTGTCTTCAAACCTCTTGTTTCCTTGCTTGCTTGGGGTTGAAGAGCCTCCTCTTGATGTCCTTCTAGTTCTCCAAACTCGTAGCTCCCTCTCTCTCTAAGTGTAAAGTGCAATTAACCTCCCCCTATGTGCTGAATATCATATCCTTTATATAGAGAACTGACCCTCTAAACCAATGGCTAAGATTAATTCATTAAATAATGATCCTAGGGCTATTAGACACTCTCTTGGTGCTCAAACAACTCAAACTTACACACTCCTAAGCTCAGACAAGTTGTTTTGGCGGAGGAAACCGTCAAAAGAGGGAAAGAAGAGTCAGAATTTGAGTTGAGGAAGGAGTCTCTCGGGTGACCATCTAGGCCTGGACGGTTAGCCATCTGGGCTTGGACGGCTGACCGTCCAGCCCCGGACAGTTACCCAAGGCCCTCCTATTTTTGCTCCGCTTTTGACTCCCACTTGCTGTAGAAGTCCTAAAATCTTCAAATTAAGTCCGATTTTGACGAAATAAAAGCCAAAACGACTGTGTTTCGAAGAGGAACACATTTTCATGCATTTTAGGACAAAAATCCTCAACCATGGGTGCATGGTTAGGTTTTACAAAGGTGGTTAACCATGGTGCTTCACCGTCGCTAAGCTGGGTTTGTACACAAGGTCGAACCAAATGCTTTCCCGATTGAAATTCGATCTTTCTAAACATGTTTAGGACACAAATAAAGCCCAATTTGAGTTAAATGAGAGAAAATTAATTGGGTCTTATGAGTCAATTTGAGCAAACCAAGAAAGGGTCTTTTAGCCAACCCGAACCATTACAAACCGAATTGATCTTAAACCATTAATTCATGAAATTGAACCTATATGGACTCTATATAACCATATGAACTTGATGGGATGACTCGGGATCCATTACAAGGTCAAATGGAAAATATACGGCTTAAAAGGCGATTATGCCCTTAAAGTCGCAAAAGTTCTTATTGACTATCGAGATGAACTCCAAATCACTTCAAAATTCATACACATGATATTCAATGCCGTAGAAACTCAATGCAAAAGACTAGACTCGAAAAGGACTCAAAATCCTACATGAAATGATGTGTCCTAGCTAAGGTGACAAAAATGGGGTGTGATAGAAGCCCCTCATTGGTGACCAAGTTTCACTTGTGAGCCAATGATCAAAGAACAACCCATTTTTGTTTGATGGATTAATCTCATTAATACCAACAAACTCAAATGGAACCAAAAGGATAGACTTCGTCATATCCAAGTATGCGACGATTTCATCGAAGCAAAGAATTGAATGCATTTCTATGCATGCCAACTTCGTTGGTGCACTCATACAAATGCCCTTACCTTGCACTAATTGCATTAGTGATATAACAACACATTTTTGTTTGATGGATTAATCTCATTAATACCAACAACCTCAAATGGAACCATAAGGATAGACTTCATCATATCCAAGCATGCGACGATTTCATCGAAGCAAAAAATTGATTGCATTTCTATGCATGCCAACTTCGTTGGTGCGCTCATGCAAATGCCTTTACCATGCACTAATTGCATTAGTGATATCCACATGGTCTTCTCATGATGCAAAGCTAGTTGCACTAGTGCATCACAAGGTATCCTACCAATTTCATTGGTAATTCTCAAGACGAGTTATTTCATAACTCATAAGTCATCATTTCATGTGAATTTGAATTGAATGTCCATCAATTCAAAAACAGGTGCATTTCATGCCAGTCTCACTGGGGATAACAAAGGTAGTGAGTTATTTCATAACTCATGACTCATCATTTCATGTGAAATTATCATTATCACATGATTTCATGCCACTTTCAGTGGAAACAACAAAGATAGGGAGTTATTTCATAACTCTTGAATCATCATTTCATGTGAAATTATGCCACTTTCTGTGGAAGCAACAAAGACAGGGAGTTATTGCATAACTCATGAATCATCATTTCATGCCACTTTCTGTGGAAGCAACAAAGACGGGGAGTTATTTCATAACTCATGAATCATCATTTCATGCCACTTTCTGTGGAAGCAACAAAGACGGGGAGTTATTTCATAACTCATGAATCATCATTTCATGTGAAATTATGCCACTTTCTGTGGAAATAACAAAGACGGAGTTATTTTATAACTCCTGAATCATCATTTCATGTGAAATTATGCCACTTTCTGTGGAAATAACAAAGACAGGGAGTTATTTCATAACTCATGAATCGTCATTTCATGTGAAATTGTCTTTATCACATGATATGAGACCCAATTGCAAGTCAATTGATTCAAAATCAAGCTCATTTCTTATCATTTCATGTGAAATTATCCTTATCACATAGAATGACAATGCACTGGGAGTCATTCAACTCAAAATCAAGTTCATTTTATGTGAAATTGTCTTTATCACATGAAATGATAATGTATTGAGAGTCATTCAACTCAAAAATCAAGTTCATTTCTTATCATTTCATGTGAAATTATCTTTATCACATGAAATGACATTGAATTGAGAGTTAACTGATTGAAAATCAAGCTTATTTCATGTCATTTCATGTGAAATTATCTTTATCACATGATACCACATTGATTTTGAAAGTCAATTGATTGAAAAACAAAGTGCATTTCATGCCCTCTTCACAAAGATAGCAAGTTACTTCGTAACTAGCATAGCTTATGAATCATCATTTCATGTGAAGTTATCTTTATCACATGATTAGCAAGTCATTTCATGTGAAATTATCTTTATCACATGATATGATATCACTATCATCTCCTAGAGAATTGAATTCCAAGACTTGAAAGTCAATCTATTCAATACCAAGCTCATTTCATGAGAAAGCCATTTATCATGGCTATTACAATTCCTCGTTATGCGGGCAAATACAATCACCCAAGATTCAAAAATTTCATTAAAACTTGATAAACTTGAGGGATATATTCATCCCATAACTCAAGGATTGCACATGAAGTCAATTTGGAGAAGTTTGGAGGTCGCAAGCGCGCGAGACGGGGCAAACGGGCAAAGCGGGCTAGGGTGACCATCTGCCCTCAGATGGTCAACCGTCCAGGGCAAGACGGCTGACCGTCCAAGGGGGGATGGTTACCCGAGGCCCTCATCAAAAAAAATTCTGGGTTTTTAAACCCTTATTTGCACACACATCCTCACACTCTCCCAACCCGAAAATTAGAGAGTTTCTCTCTCTAAACTCTCATTCCATCCTCTCCAACTCTCATTCTTTCATTCCTACTTCAAAAACATTCAATCCAAACATCAAATGCGCATCAAACAACAACAAATCAAGCCCATTTAGCAATCAAAACAGCCAATTCACATCATCTTGTGAAATCAAACCAAATCACACCCATTTTTCATAAACCGATCTCCATCATCAAGAATGTCATCAAGCAAGGATTCAAGCACCAAGTATCCATTCTATGGGGTTAAAAGCAAGTACAAGGCACCACTCTATGATACTCCACAAGATAGGGTGTTGCTTGAACCCGACAAGCATCTCTCATTCCTCCATTCCCAACTAGAAGTAAGTTTACCCAACTTAACACTTTTCTTTTGAATCTTTCGATTCTTTTGATGAAATTGCATTCCCTTCTACTTCTTTTGAATACCCCTTGGGTTGTTGAGTGATATCCCTTGATTTGGCAAGGAGTGAACACACAAATTCTTTTCATTTGAAAACTTGAAAAATGGCACCCGCCAAGTGTTCGATAAAATGTTCAAGTGAAATAAAGATGTTCAATCTTTACCAAATCAATGTATATCAACAAGTAAACATTCAAATGAGTAATATGCTATGATTTAGCAAGGATTGACCGTACAAAATTCTTTTGTTTCAAGGCTTGGGAGGTGTCACCCACCAAGTGTTCGATAATATGCCCAAGTGATAAAAAAGTGTTCAATCCTTGCCAAATCAAGGCATATGAACAAGTAAACTCATAAACATCCATTAGCAATTCATTTCATGAATAAAAACAACTTTTTGACATCTTTTAGAGAATGATTTGAAATCAATTGCTAGTGTATGCTTATTATTTGCATGTTCTTTCAACTAACTCTCAAGGTGTTTTCAACGGCTATAGCCCAACTTTCAGGACATGCGCACTAGGTCCTCCATCAAAGGACTCATTGAATGGTGGCGGAACATGGAAAACTTCCAACCCATTGCCAAGGGCCATGTCGAAAAGGCCGGTTTTGGTCCATTCCTAGACTCTTTGTGGAATGACCAATGTGATAGGCAAGCTTTGCTAGCCTTGTCTGAGCTATGGTGGGACACCACCAATACATTCCATTTTGGCTTTGGGGAGATGACTTTAACTCCCAAGGACTTCACCATGATCACGGGCTTAAGCATTAAAGGCAAAAGCTTGGAGTTCTATGAGGAGGCTCACACGGATGAGGATTATCTCCTAGCTTACCTTGGGATGGAAGTTGAGGTAATCAAGAAAGCCGTGCGCCGCACTTGGCTTTTCAACAAGTTTGCCAAACAAAGGGAGAGCGAGGGTGCGAGCCCCAATTGTATTATAAGGGCATTCCTTCTGTACATGATCTCATGCACCTTCTTTGCCGGGACGGGCGACCTAGCCCCTTTGGGTCTTCTTGCAAGTATGGAGGATGTTGACAAGATTAGGAAATTCAACTAGGGAGGGGCTGCTCTAGCCACCATGTATCACACAATCTGTGACATGTCACGCGGTGTGACCAAGGACTTCGGCGGGATGCCCTTTGTTTGGGAGGTAATGCTACTTCCCTTTCATTTCTTTTTATTTTTTTCTTATATTATCTTTTCTTTTTGACTCTTTTCTCAACTTTTGACAGGTTTGGTGCTATGAGTACCTCAACCTATGTCGCCCATCCCTTGCTGAGAAAACCATCGAATGACCTACCCTCAAGAATTACTCCCCTAGTTATGTGTCCATCCGGGCGGCGAATCGTCATGATTACGCCTTTGCTAGAGCTCACCTAGCAAGCCTTACTGCTGATATGGTGAAATTCTTTCCCTATTCTTTTCTTTTTCTTTTATTCCCAATTTCTCATTTTGGATTTTTGAACAGATTGAATGAAATCCATGGAAGATATGGGTGCCAATGCTACCCAAGCGATGCATTCCTAGCCTGATGCTGACTGGCAAGAGGGTGCTCTTGGAAGGCCCCGTGGGTAGGTACTGGTACCTAGGGGAGCGTGTCTTACGACAGGTCATGGGTGATGTGAATGCCGCCATGGCTCCAATGCCTCCACCACTTAACATAAGGCATGCTAACTTGATGGAGGGGGAGGAGTTGTGGGATGCCTTGAGAGGCTGGGATGCGGAGGAGTTCACTTTTCCTGACATTGCATATGACACTTTCTATCTCTAATATCTGATGAGGCCCAGGGTGACAGGCCTTCCTCCTCAGGGGGTAAGTCTTTAACATTCTCCTAGCCTTTTCTTTTGATAGAGACTCTATTTAACAGGTGAACACTTGCAGGGTCAACGAGCACGAGGGCATAGCTCGACAGTGGGCTCAGGAGTGGTTCCTGGCTCCGAAGATAATGAGATGGAGGGGGATAGGTCACTACCCTTGCCTCAGCCTAATTGGTTCATTGATTTGTGCTGTGGGTCAGACTTTGTCAAGACCGCCATTACTCATCCTGCATTCGATGAATCCCCCAGGATCGACCCAAATCGAGAACAGGTGAGTTCTCTTTATGGGTATTTCTTTCTTTCTTTGAACATTACCTTCAATTTTATCCTTATTGATTATCCTAGGTGCCTGCGGCATATGCCCAAGAGTTCATCGACCTAAGTGAGGGTTTGAGGCGTGACCTTGTGAGGATGAGCTTAGCTAAATCCATGGCGGAAGCTCGTTTGGATGTCATGGTAAGTGTTCAACCCATTTTAAAGATTCCATTTGTGGTTTTTAACCAACCTTATTCTCATGCTTGACTTCTTTGCAATGGATTTTGTATATGCAGCCACCACCAGCAATGCGCCCTCCTAGAGCACCTCGTGGGGGTTGTGATGGAGCTGGGCCGAGCCGCAAAAGAAGCTCTGGGAACTGCTGAGTTCATTTACTTTCTTGTTAGGCTTGTAGAAACAATGAGACTATGGCTATCTTTTTGCATTTCATGCTTGTGTTTTGTAATTGTTAGGATTATGCCCTAGAGCCAATCATAGAGATGATTGTTTAGGGATTAGGAACAATCATTTGATTTCATTTATGTATGTCACATTTATTATTGATTTAATAAAAGGGCTTATTCTATTATGTTTATATGCATCATTTATATTTACATAATATGTCCATGGAGTTAGAGTTGAGAATATAGAATTACAAAGAGTTGTAATTTTGAGTATAGATATATCTCTGTACTAAACTCCTAAAGCATTCCTAGTTGAAGGTTCACTATGATGGACAGTAATGAACCATAGGACTAGCACTTGTTAGGTTGACTCTATAGGAGGATAGCTAGTCTCAAGCTATTTGTGTGGAGACACTACAACCAACAAGTGGGTGCCTATTACGAGAATAGGTACACTGAATGTGACCAAAGATATGAGATAAACTGAATGGAGTTTTATCCTGCCTGTCAATCAGTTTCTCATTGTTATAGTGGTACAAGCAATCCTTAGACCTGAGACACCATAGTTGTCTTATGCATGTAGCTTTAGAAGTTTGATAACACTAAGTGCAAATCCTATTCAGGGGTTTGCAAAAGTGTTCATTGGCCCTACTGCTATGTGTGTGAAGGCATGTCAGTGATCAACAAGGGATCCATCACTCTCAGGAAAAGGGAGAGAATGTCTCATATAGCATTCATAATATAACTCATTAAATCCATGGCCATGGTAGGATGAATATGAAAAGAGTTTCATGAGTTCATCAATGAGTTGATATCTATGAATGAGTATAAAGTAATTGAACTAGGGACTTGACAGACTTCCATGTCCTATTAGTTCAATTGGAGACATTGTGTTGAAGGAAGGATGCAATTGTAACCTATAAACTATAACAAAAGGGTTCTTTGTAAATGACTATTCACCTCATTAAGGACCACACCATGAGCCATATGCTAGGTGTTACTCATGGTTAGTAGAAGCCCTAATTGATATAAGTGAGTTATAATCAATTAGGGAATTGGAAGGAGTTCCAATTAGACCCTAAATGGAAAGAGTTCCATTGTGCACACCTCGTGCTATTCCTACTACTTAATGATGTGAACCCAATGGGTCACACACTGATCATGCAAGAAGGGCTTTAAAGTCTATGAGAGAAAGGGTTTTAGTGAATAAAGAATAGTTCTTTATAGGCCTATTTGTATTTGATACAAATAATAGGGGTTAATGTGCAATTAAGTGTAATTACACATAACCCTATTAGGGTTTCTTCCCCATGGCCAGCCCCCTTTAGTGGGCTGCCTATATAAGTCACACTTATGTGTGACATGGCATAATAGGCTTGCACAATAAACCCTAGCCGTCCAGCCCCTTGGAGGCTCTCTTCTCTCTCTCTCTCTTCTCCACCTCTAGCAACAACAAGGAAGAAGAAAGAAAAGGCTTGAAGCTCTAGCTAGGTGTGGATACCGTTGGAGGCAGCACACTTGGGCTGCTCATTCACCACTGTCCGGAGTAGAAGCTTGGAGCAAAATGGAGAAGACAAAAATCCTGTAAGTGTTCTAACCCTCTTCGTAGTTAGGGTTTGATTTTGTGTTATGCATAGTTAGATTCATGGGATTGGGAATCGTAGGAAAAATTTTTTATATTCCGCACTTCTATTTTTCCCTCTTGTTCGATTCCCAACAGTGGTATCAGAGCCATGATTATGCATAATACAAAATACATATGGGCTGGTAATTATGGTGTAGTTGAATGATTCAAAAATCTGGAAAATTTTTCTGCATAATTGGTTTTCCTCCATGGCTGAACCTAGGGTTTGCAACCCTAGGTCAATTCTCTTTTACTCCTCTTCTAATTGATGGTTAAGTGTAGCCATGGATGTAATAGGTTGCATAGGGTTTGAGTTTGGAGAAGAAGAATAAGGAAACTAAGTTTTATAAAACTGTTATGAACAGTTTTCATGGTTGCCATGAAAAACCGTCATCTTGTTTTGCCTGCCGAATTCAGATTTCTTCTCCAAAATTTTCAAGCCATATATGGTTAGAAAGCTCTTTGAATAAGCTTTCCAACCCAACAAACGGTGCGTCAATCCGAGTTCTGTAGTGAAAGTTATGAATTTTTTACTACAGGCTGTCTGGAAAGACAGTTTTGCTCGGGAATGATGCAATAGCCACAACTTTGAGTTATTGATGGAGATCAAAGGCATGGCAATGGTTGCCACCACTTGGGTTATGTTCTAGACATGGTAGGGAAAGGTTCCCAAGCATTTAGATGCATCATAATTGGATTAAGAAGCTAGAACAGAAGGAAGAAGGAGAAGAACACCATGGAGGCTGAATCTGGGTTTTAGAACCCTAAGGTTCTTGCAATTAATTCTAATTAAAGCTGCTGTATTTATGATGGCAAATCATTGTAGGATCATTATATATCATGTGTATATGATTTTATTTAAGTTTCAAAAACGTTTTGATGGAAAAAGATTCAAAATGTTTGAAAATTTTTCATGAACAGCATAGCAGATTTTCTCTGCAGAAAAGTCATCAATGGAGTTTTGATTAGAACTTGAGTTAGGGAACTCCAAATTGCATGAAAACAATTGCATTAGTTTCCTAAGACATGTAGGATACTGGGAAAATTCATTTGGTAGCCTGAGTTAATCATCTTGCTGGGTTTTAAATCAATTTCTGACAGTGGACAGTATGCTGTAGATTTCTGGGCAGCCTACTGTTGTTTTAATTGTTTAGAACAATTGGTGATGATTTGATCATCCAAACCTCTTCTATTAGCTTAGTATTTCATGTAGGGACATGATACAAAAGCTGGTTTCAATGGAGGAGTCGAATTGATAAGGATTTAGAAGCTATTGTGACCTTCAAGGTCTGCAACAATGGCTCCAGCAATGGGTTTTGGAAACCCTGATTGTTCTTGATGATGGCAGCCACTTCCACCACTTCTCACGTGTCCAGAGGCTTGTCCCACACCCCTAGGATGTTCTCCCATGACTGGCCATGGCCTCCCACAGTCCTTGGTGGCCATGGCAGCCTAGCCAAGCTCAGGCAGCCCCCTGGTAGTGACGGCTGCATAGAGTTAAGGATGAAACCCTAATTTTGAGTTAATGATGAAACCCTAATTTCATTATGGCATTAATTAAAAACGAATGGTTTATTTTACGATCACCTACACCCACTATAGACCTAGGATTCAATCTATTGGCTTGGATTGAATCTTCTCAAAGTCCATAATCATCATAGTGGGAGCTTTAATTTATGAGATAATTGTATTAGCTCCAATACCATAGTTTGGTATATGTTACCTATTCACTTAGGGACTAATATCAAAATATGGTACTTTATATATGTTGATATATAATAGCATGCGATGTATGATTTATAATAGCATGAGATGTATGATTATAAATAGCATAATTTATATGTTTAAATTTTGATACATAGGATGCATGTTAATTTGATGAGGTAAAACCCCTCTTATTTTAATATTAAGTTGAAAATGAAGAAATCATAGGGAATGAATTCTTCATTGCCTTCCATCATTATAGGATCATCTAACGTCCCTTAATGTGGGTACCTGGCTGCAGACATGTAGGAGCTACCCATGTTAAAGACATTACTTGAAACTATCACATATGAGATATCATGGGGTGCCTAAACTGGTATATACCAAGAAACTAACATGTGAGGTATATATTTGGCGAAACATACCTGTGTGAATGATGGGTTTAACTTAACTAGGGAAGTATTCCAAGAAACTAACATGTGAGGTGTATGTTCCCTAAAGGCAAAATGATTGGAACTTGCTTATGAAGCAATAGACAAAGAGTTGTCTTCTTATTGTGGGTTAGAAGTCAAGAAACTAACATGTGAGGCTTCTAGGTCACAGTGGGACCCCAATCCCCATTAAGGAATGAGATTCCCGAATTCCATTAGAGGGTGTATGGAATTTGATAAAATAGTGGGAGGTACCATATGATTAAAGACCCAATCATTATGGATAAAAATGAAATCTAATTCTCTGTTTATGTAGATTACCTAATTACTCACCTCAAAACCCCTATTTCCTAATATATAGGATAATGATAGTTTGACTAAACCCGATTTCTTTCATTGACTTAGGAAATTGAGAATTGTTCTCAATTTCAAAAGATTGTTTATATGCTATTAGGCCTTTTATTAAAGGCCCTCCATAAAACATCCTAAGAAGAAAAAGACACTATGCGCAATTGGCATCTTGTTGCCATGCTATATGATAGTATTGATGACTAATGAGCTTCAAAAGCAAAATTAGTCAATGCAAGTGCCTTTGATGTCCTACATCACATACAAAGGTTGTATTGTGAGTAAAATAATACTATAAAGTACAGTACTTGTAAAGGACTTCTTCTGGACTAGGATGTAATAAAAGTTGTTTATTAATAATCATTCTTTTGAAAAATGATTAATCACATAGAATAGCTTGAGAAGTTAGATGTGATTTAAAATGGAAGCATAGAGGAAAGCAAGTCTTGAAAAGTCAAAGACAAAGAAATATAATTATTTTGTAGTAAACATAAGGTATTGTAAAGGGAACTTGATAAAGTATCAGTCTTCCTAGAAGAACCAAACTTTTGAAGTTTTGGTTCATGCTCTAAACTAAATTGTTGGTTAGTTCTGCTTCTTGGTTTTTGGATTCTAGTGTAATCTAAATCAAAGCAGAAAGTTAAGTAGATAATAAGTTACCTTTAAAAATTTTAATAGAGCAAGAGTTGCTAGATTAATTTTGGGAACTTATTTCTTAACTAGGTCATTTAAGACATTCTAGAAATTTGATTTCTGAATTTAAATGACTAATTAGAGCGAATGCAACATATTCCGAGAATACAAGAGATGTAGAGACTCTCATTTAAATGTAACGATTATGACTTGGTTATGAGATGACCAAACCCATCTTTTACTTGGTGAAGTGAAAGAGTTACATTTATAATTTGACTAATACATTGTGATGTATATAGTCATGTAGAGCATGCATTTAATTACAGTAGACTCATCTTAGAATACCATAGCTCAATGGTGAATCTAAGAGAACGAATTGAACCCTATTAAGATATGGTTTGATCCATAATGAGTTTTGCTAATGTATCCATCTAAGATATACCTTAAAATTGCTACATATTGATAATTTAGGGTTCACTCCAGTTTTGTCCCAATTATATCAGATATGATATGGGAAGAAACCCAACTTAAAGAAGTTAAGGCTTGGGCTTGTGCTACGTATGTCTGGAAACATAATGTAGACAATCTGGAAATACGGTCAAGTAAGTGTTGAATTGTGGTATATCCCAAAAGTGGTTGGGATAGTATTTCTATTACCCTAATGAACAAAAGTTGTCCATTAGGATGTTTGCTGGATTTTCTTGAGAAAGAGTTCATTCAAGAAAGATGCAAAAGTAGATAGAATTTATAGAATTGTCTGTAAAGCCAAACGAACAAAGATCCAACCCTTGTCTCTGTTGAGACAAAACCCTTAACTACACTACAATCTTTTCATAGATCAAATTGGATATTTCTTAACATAAGAGAGATATTGTATCTCTATTAGAATGTGAAAGAATTATTCTTTGGTGATAAAGATCACCAAGATAATCCTATTGATTATGACTAGACGATGTTTCACATCAACTCGAGAAATGACTAAGAGTCATTAAATCCAATATGGATAGGTAGAGACCTAAAAGGCTTGGCTATTTAAGAATGTTTTCAACATAGGCAAAAAGTTGTCTATAAAGAAACTTGTTTGATAATAGTTATGCTGAAATCCATTTGGATCTTGTTATCTATAAATACACATTTTGAATATAAGATATGTCAAAAAGGATATAAAGATGTTATATCAAATGGTGAAAAACCATAAAAGTGTGTAAGTTATAGAAGTCTATTAATAGACTACAAGGTTCTCATAATTAGAACATCTATAAAGTTGAAGTAATCAAATTATTTGATTTCTCTCATTGTATAGATGGACCATGAGTGTATAAAAGGTTAGTGGGAGTGCGATCGTTTTTCTTTATCCTAAGTATGGATGACATCATAATCATTATGAATGATATATGAATGTTATCTAATGTAAAGTTTTAGTTTTTGGAGAAAAACTAATTCATGAAAGATTTGGCAAAAGCATCCAATAAGATCTATAGAGATAAATCATATAGATTGCTAAGTATCTCCAAATCATCAAACATAGTTGAAATGTTGAAGGAGTTCAACATGGAGAATTCTAAGGGAGGTCTGATTTACTTCAGATAAGAATTCATTATTCAAGGGCATGTGCCCTAGGATAACACAAGTAAGATTCTTCAAGTGTTAAGAAGCCTTATTTTACACTATGTATTGAACCTGATATCTATTATGTTGTAATTGTTACAAATAGTTATCAATCAATTCAAATTTGGAATATTGGATTGTATATGGAAATTGTAAACTCATAGTAGATGGGTATATGGATTTGGATATAATCCATATGGGGTATATTTTATATTCACTTTAGTTGGTGAAATACTTAATGGAAGAACTGTATGAAAGATACAGTGGATTCCATTATTAAGGGTGAATTAATTGTCACATTGTCTAGGAGACTGTTTGGATCTATAAGTTCATTTAGAACTTAGAGTTGTTCCTTCCATTGAGTTGCCCACACCTTATTTTGTGACAACAATGGGTCTATAGCTCAAGTATACGAATCACGGTCTCATCAAAAGTCCAAACACATAGAGTGACAATTCCAAGTGATTAGAGGAATCATTGGAAGAGGTAATAGATACATTACAGAAGATATTATCTACATAAGTTTTTGTAGACCTACTGACTAAAGCTTTAAAACATAATTGGTTATGTCTAAGACCAACATCTTGAGAAGATAGGTATGCGATACATGGTCGATTGGCTTTAGTGCAAGTGGGAGATTGTTAGGATTATGCCCTAGAGCCAATCATAGAGATGATTGTTTAGGGATTAGGAACAAGCATTTGATTTCATTTATGTATGTCACATTTATTATTGATTTAATAAAAGGGCTTATTCTATTATGTTTATATGCATCATTTATATTTACATAATATGTCCATGGAATTAGAGTTGAGAATATAGAATTACAAAGAGTTGTAATTTTGAGACTATAGATATTGTCACACCCCATTTTTGTCACCTTAGCTAGGACATAACATTTCATGTAGGATTTTGAGTCCTTTTTGAGTCTAGTCTTTTGCATTGAGTTTCTATAGCATTGAATATCATGTGTATGAATTTTGAAGTGATTTGGAGTTCATTTCGATGGTCAATAAGAACTTTTGCGACTTGAAGGGCATAATCGTCTTTTAAGCCGTATATTTTCCATTTGACCTTGGAATGAATCCCGAGTCATCCCATCAAGTTCATATGGTTATATAGAGTCCATATATAGGTTCAATTTCATGAATTAATGGTTTAAGATCAATTCGGCTCGTAATGGTTCAGGTTGGCTAAAAGACCCTTTCTTGGTTTGCTCAAATTGACTCATAAGACCCAACCAATTTTCTCTCAAATAACTTCAATTGGGCTTTATTTATGTCCTAAACATGTTTAGAAAGATCAATTTTCGATTGGGAAAGCATTCGGTTCGACCGTGTGTACAAACCCAGCTTAGTGACGGTGAAGCACCATGGTTAACCACCTTTGTAAAACCCAACCATGCACCCATGGTTGAGGATTTTTGTCCCAAAATACTTAAAAATGTGTTCCCCTTCGAAACACGGTCGTTTTGGCTTTTATTTCGTCAAAATCGGACTTAATTTGAGCATTTTAGGACTTCTACAGCAAGTGGAAGTCAAAAGCGGAGCAAATATAGGAGGGCCTCGGGTAACCGTCCGGGGCTGGATGGTCAGCCGTCTAGGCCCAGACGGCTAACCGTCCAGGCCTAGTTGGTCACCCGAGGAGTCCTTCTTTAAGTCAAACTCTGACTCCTCTATCCCTCTTTTGACGGTTTCCTCCGCCAAAACAACTTGTCTGAGCTTAGGAGTGTGTAGGTTTGAGTTGTTTGAGCACCAAGAGAGTCTCTAATAGCCCTAGGATCATTATTTAATGAATTAATCCTAGCCATTGGTTTAGGGGGTCAGTTCTCTATATAAAGGACATGATATTCAGCACATAGGGGAGGTTAATTGCACTTTACACTTAGAGAGAGAAGGAGCTACGAGTTTGGAGAGCTAGAAGGACTTCAAGAGGAGGCTCTTCAACCCCAAGCAAGCAAGGAAACAAGAGGATTGAAGACAAGGAAGAGTCTACAAGAGGTAAGCCTATCCCTTTAATGCTGAATATGAATTTCTGCTTCTCCTTCTTCTCTTTCTTCTTCTTCTTCTAAGATAGCTATGGTGCATGCAATTGTTCTTCTTATGGATGGAATTCAATGTTTATGTGATATTATATGAATGATTTTAGGATAGTTCATGGCTTTATATGCTTGATAATCCCTGGTTTGCTAGGGATTTGAAAGTATTACTCTTTCTACCTCCTTAAATCATGTATAGTCCACATGTTTAGGTTGCTGTGATTATTGTCATGAGTTGATGTTCTTGTTAGTCAATATATGCTATATGAATGATATTCATGACAATTTGAGCATGTCTTAGAGTCATTTAGTAGGTTTTTATGCATATTTGTGAGATTAGGGTTTCGGTAACCCTGAATTCGCATAAGTCTTATACAGCATGCTTAGCTTAGCTTTTTGAGTTGTTGCTCATCATAGTCATTCTATATATGCTGCATATAGTTGAATCATGCTAGGTTTGCATTCATATAGTATGTTTCATAGGTTTTTATGCATGTTAGTCGAGTCATTACATGTAGGATTGAGTTAGAGTCCTTAGTTATTCGTTATTCTTGTTGTTTGCATGATTAATGGATGATTTTAGGCCTAGTCAAGGTTCTGTCCAGATTAGTATTTTGCTTTCTTTGCATGATTGTGTGCACTTGTAAGGGTGTAAACAGGTACAATGCTTGTCCTATTGCAAATAGGGCTGCAATGGTCTGAAATGGCTAATGCTAGGAGCTTGTGCGCTCAGGTAAGTAGGGTTTGAAGGTGTCCCAATTCACCTTTCTTTTTCTTTCTTTTCTCTTCTCCCTCTTAGGGTTACTTCTTAATACAAGCTTATGGTAATAATCAAAGGTTTCCTTCAATATAAAATTCTGGTTTTTATCAAGGTTTTCTTCTTATGGAAGTTTTCAGTTTTGGATTAAATCAATGTATTTTCAAATGAGGAAACCTAGGGTATTTACCATAGGTTTGTATTAGGTTGTAACCCTATTCTTTTCGAACTACGTGGACTTTGATCCATGAATTTCGCTGCATGGTACGTAGGCGCTCTTCGTGAGGCTCAAGTCCGTCCTAGGATCCAAGTATCCTAGGTTTTTCTTTTCTTTTCTTCTTTTTTTTCTGTTTTGTTTTGTTTGTTTGATTATGCATGAGATGATTGGATGAAATATATGATATGCATGCTGCCTTGTGATGATATATGATGATATTTGAGTGGAAAAGATATTAAGTTAGCCCAATCAAATTAAGAGACCAACTCGGGCGATGTGGGTGCCTATGGGCTTTGCCCAGAACCTTCCCACGTCGTAACTTAGCCCCCGAATCCAATTTTCTGGTTTCAAAGACTTTGCTTTTCCTTTAATGGAGTCATGTGGTTTTAAAAATAAAACATTATTACGGTTTTCCTCTTTTCCTTAAAAATTGAGGTGGCGACTCCTTTTTGTTTGTTGTCTTTAAACCCCCCATATATATTTCTTGCTAAACCCTTGTGGGCTCCGCGCTTCCTTTTTCGTGGGTTCACAGTTTGGCGACTCCACTGGGGATGTCGAGGGCTAGACTCATTTAATTTGATTGGGCTAAATTAATTTCTTATTGTTAATTAAAATCAATCACATTGCATCCGCTTGATTGTGTGCTTTCATTTATTGCATTGTGTGCGCTACTGTTGCATGATCACTCGATTGTCCCTCGATGTATCCTTGCCAACTGATAGCCTAGTTCGACCTTGGTTTTCCTGATTCCATGTGTTGGGCGAAGCTATCAAACCTCTCTTGCCAAGTACCCTTGGGCTTGCCCTTGGGTATATCAAATGGATCAATCACGTACTGCTGGACCCACGCGACATTCTTGATGTCACATGTGGTTAGGTATAAAGATTGGTACAAGCAAAGTTGAGGACCCTAGCCTACCCTCTTAAAAGAAAGAATTGCATGTAATGGGCCTTCTAGGACACCGTTGGATCACCTATATGCACACACATTGTTGTGATGATATGCTGCCATGTTTGTGATGTGTTGCCATGCTTTGTTGATTGAGTGGGTAATTAAAGGAAACTTTACACCCTACTTCCTTAATACGTACCCTTCCCCATGACCCCCGCAAGGGTAATTGGTTAAGAGAACTAATTAAGGGTGTATGTTGTAAAAATTTTGAGATAATTATGGAAGCTTAGGATGGACCCTTAGGCTAAAAAAATTGAGTGTTTGCCCTATGTTAGAGGGAGAGACGTGCTGGCTTGGATCCGTGATCAACAAGGGCGCCTAGTCAGTGCTGATTCCATTACTAAGTCGGATATGGCGGAAGAAAGAACTAGCAACCGGGGTTTCAACCTTGAGGCCGCTTTGAAAGCTATCATGGAAAAGCTTGATCACACTACCCAGGTATCCGAGACTGCACTCAAGTTAGCTCAAGACCTTCAACAGAAGAACTCTGAACCTGAATCTAGGGCCCGTGCCACTGATAACAATCAAGGATCCAATGAGTCTGAATCCGCTGAGGAACCATTAGGAGAAGGGGGAGAACTACCCAAGACCAAGGAAGGGGAAACCAAAGCCACATCAAGGGAGAGCTCAACCGTCCTGGCAAACAAGGTCGAGGCCTTAGAACGAACTCTGAAGGGAATCCGCAGGTCTGATGATATGGTGGACATCCGCACCTTGTCCTTGTTCCCAAAGGCTCGCATCTCGTTACAATTCAAGATGCCGGAGTTGGAAAAATTCGATGGGATTGGCTGTCCTAAAACCCACCTCAAGATGTATGTGCGAGCTATGCACCCTCGAGGGGCGAACGATGAGTTATTGGCTCAAATGTTTCATGAGTCATTAGCAAGTTCCGCCTTGAAATGGTTTTTGTCATTAGAGGAGAACAGAACCAAGACTTGGGAAGATGTGTGCAATGCATTCACAGACCATTACAAGTATAACACTGAAGTGGATGTCACGCGAAGGGACTTGGAAACCACTAAGCAAGGGGTTAATGAGACTTTCTCCGCCTTCATCACTAGGTGGAGACAAAAGGCTTCTAAGATGACAGACAGACCGAACGAGGAAGAACAGATTCAGTTGGTGGTGAAGAACTTGCTGCCCGTATATCACAAGCATCTCTTTGCTCATTACTTTCCGAATTTCAAGGCTCTTGTTGGGGCTGGCACACAAGTTGAAGATGCAATCGCCGATGGAACAATCAAAACGGAGGAGGTCCTAAGGAGTCGAAGGACAAACTTTGGAGGAAAACCCAATGCTGAGGTCAATACCATTACCCAACCCACTCGCCCTTTCTCCCTAAATGACTCCACCTCACCTCGCCAATTCACCGAGCTATACATGCCACTCGAAAGAGTCTTTGAAAAGCTGAGAAGTCGTGACCTCCTGAAACCCCTCGACCCAAGGCCTCCACCAAACCCATTGCCCAAGAACTACAATGAAAATGAATATTGCAAGTTCCACCAAGCCAAAGGCCATCTAACCAACCGTTGTTACCGCCTCCGCCATGAAATCCAAGATTTGCTCGACAAGCAAATCATTTCACCACCCACCGCACCTAATCGCCCAAATGTCACTCGAAATCCCCTCCCCACTCACAATATGCCTCCTCCCAACAACATAAATGCCATCGAGCTAGGCTCGTCCCAATCCCGTCAACCCATAAGGCGGTACACGCCGCTTCCCATGACCTTGACCCAGGTTTTCCACCAATGTTGTGATAAAGGGCTTATATTGCCATGCCATTCAAAGCCGAGGCCTTCGACTCCTCACCAATTCTGTTTGTACCATCAGGCGCCCGGACATGATACGGAGGACTGTGTTATACTGAAAAAGGTAGTTCAAGACCTTATTGATCAAAAGGTTTTGGTATTGCCAAAGAAGTCCATGCAGCGACAATTGAAAGAAAGGTTCGAGGCAGGAGATCCTAAAGTGGGTTTATTGGGAGAGTCGTCCGGAAAGTTTGATTACTATGTACTCTATCCCAACCCCATCCCTGAGGAGCCTATAATCCCCACAGGTTGGGACGAGTTGCCAGAGGAAGTCCAAATGGAAGAGATCGACACAATCACATGGGATGACCTCATGGGTGATGTAGGAGAGATTGATGATATGTGGATGAGCGATGACGAAGTGGAGCACATAACTAGAGGGGGTCGCCATTTCAAGCCTCTGCACTTAGAATCTGACAACCCATTGGGGGACTTGGAAGGTAATCGCCACCTCGACCTGCAAGAAGAGGAGGATGAAGTGCTTAGGCAATTGAGAAAGACTAATGCCAACATCACTATATGGGGTTTGCTCATGGCCTCTTACAAGCACCGTCAGACTATCTTGAAGTTGCTGAACCAGATACAGGTTCCTGTTGACACATCTCCGGAAAATTTGGTGAACTTGGTGAATCCAACCTCGAAGAACTCAACCATTGTGTTCTCAGAAGCAGACCTACCTAAAAGTGGACCTAGCCATTCACAAGCCATGTACATCACTGTCGATACCATGGGAAAGAGAGTTCCAACAGTCCTGATTGATAATGGTTCCGCTCTTAATGTGTGCCCTCTCAAAACTGCCACTGTCTTGGGGTTGGATCCAACAGACTTCACGCCATCTGGGTAAACAGTGAGAGCCTATGATAACACCCGTAGAGAGGTGATTGGAGTGGTCACTTTGCCACTGATTATGGGGCCTACAGAATTCAGAGTGGAGTTCCAAGTGCTGGACGTCCCGTTGTGCTTCAACCTCTTGTTGGGAAGACCTTGGATTCATCCTGCAGGGGCTGTCCCTTCTTCATTACACCAAAAAGTCAAGTTCCCTTATGAAGGGGCCATTGTCACACTCCAAGGTGATTATGACTTGAAGTCGTCAGGGGTACCCATTTGCGAGATCAAGCCCGAGCCCGTTGATGCACCATTGTCTGGGTTCGAGTATGTTCAATGCATAGAGAAAGAGCCGGAACAGAGAGAATTGATACCTCTCGACTTTTGCCCTCATGGCAATTTGCATGTGGGGAACATAATGAAGAAAATGAGTTTCTTCCCGGGCATGGGACTAGGACGCCGTCAGCAAGGCATACCGACATCCGTTCAGAGCCGCATTGTCACCTATACCTTCGGATTGGGGTATGAGCCTTCCAAAAAGGACCGTATGGAGATGTTGCAGAGAAGCAAAGAAAGGGTCAAAGCAAAAGCAGAAGGGAGGGTGCCAGATATCCGAATCTCGCCATACCGACCTACCTTGAATGGTTACTTTGTTAAGGAAGGGGAGGACTTCCTATTCTGTGGATTCCCCGAACTATCCATTGACAAAGCAACCAAGGCGAGAGTTCCGGGGTTTGAAATATTCTTTACTGAGTGGTATCCCATTACTGCTACAATGGTTGACGATGAAGCGATCAAGGATGACTATTAGGAAAAGAAGAGCGAGGACTGGGCAGAACAGATGGATTCGGAAGCCATGGTTACAATGTTTCAAGATATGGTTCTTGCTGTAGAGGAATCGGATCTCGAGTGTTCTTCAATTCACCATACAGCTATGTCGCTCCTTAATTGGTATCTTGAAGAGGGTACCATTGCAGAAGTTCTTGAGGGCGAGGATCTCGACTTACCTGATAGTAGTTTTGTTTCCTTTCTTTCTTCTATGGATATCTATGGCATGGATATAGATCCTAGGAATGACGTCCCCCCAGAGCTTGTCGAGCAAAGGAAAAGGGGTGTTACCGAACCTAACATGGATGAATTGGAATCAATCAATCTAGGGACAGATGAATTGCCAAGGATAATTAAAATCGGGATAACTCTCTCACCTGCTGAAAAAGAAAAGTTGATAATACTTCTAAAAGCCAATGTAGAGGCCTTCGCATGGTCTTATGAGGATATGCCTGGTATTGATCCAGATATTGTGCAACATTACATCCCCACTAATCCCACTAAAAAGCCTATAAAGCAAAAATTAAGAAGATTAAAACCAGAATGGGCTTTGAAAGTAAAAGAAGAGGTAACTAAACAATTAGATGCCGGGTTTCTCCAAGTTGTGGAGTACCCTGAGTGGCTATCTAACATAGTGCCTGTGCCTAAAAAAGATGGGAAAGTGCGAATGTGTGTTGACTTTCGCGACCTTAATGCTGCGAGCCCAAAGGATGATTTCCCTTTACCGCATATCGATGTATTGGTGGACAGCACGGCAGGCCATGCTCTTCTCTCCTTCATGGATGGGTTCTCCGGTTACAACCAGATAAAGATGGCACCTCGAGACATGGAAAAGACGGCTTTTATCACGCAGTGGGGCACGTATTGCTACAAGGTAATGCCTTTTGGCTTGAGAAATGCCGGGGCTACTTACCAAAGAGCTGCTACGACCCTATTGCATGATATGATCCATAAAGAAGTAGAGGTGTATGTGGACGACATGATAGTCAAATCTGTAGACCGGGAAGGACATTTCGCGGCATTGGAGAAGTTCCTAGAAAGGGCAAAGAAGTACAACCTCCGACTGAATCCTTAGAAGTGTGCCTTCGGAGTCACCGCAGGGAAGCTGTTGGGTTTCATGATCACTCAGAGGGGAATTGAAGTTGATCCAGGGAAGATAAAAGCTATCAAGGAGATGGAGCCACCAAGAACGGAAAAGCAGATCCAGGGTTTTCTGGGGAGAGTTCAATACATAAGTCGCTTTATCGCCAATCTGACCATGGTGTGCGAGCCAATTTTCAAGCTGCTTAAGAAGGGCGCTTCCAAGGAATGGAATGAGGATTGTCAAGAAGCCTTTGAGACCATTAAAAGGTATCTGAGTAACCCCCCAATCATGGTTCCCCCGCGGCAAGGTGAACCATTACTGTTATATTTAACGGTTACTGAAACCGCGACGGGGGCCATATTAGCTCAATACCTTGAAGGGTCGAAAAAGGAAAATGCCATCTATTACTTGAGCAAGAAAATGACAGATTATGAAGTAAAGTACAATGCGCTAGAAAAGGCTTGCGTAGCATTGGTATGGGCTACCCAGAAACTCCGTTATTACATGATGTCTTTTGAAGTCCTATTGATAAGTCGATTGGATCCTTTGAAGTATTTGCTAGAAAAACCAGTCCTATCGTACAGGACCGCTCGTTGGTCACTTCTCCTCAATGAGTTCGACATAAAGTACCTGGCGCAGAAGTCCGTTAAAGGAAGTGTCATTGCAGACCATTTGGCAAGCTACCCTGTGTCGTCATCAACCCAATTCAATGATGAGTTCCCCGACGAAGATATTCTGGAAATCAAGAAAAAGGTTTGGAAAGTCTACTTCGACAGAGCTGCAAATAGAAGAGGTTATGGCATAGGGGTGCTACTAGTCTCGCCCGAGGAAGCCTTCAGGCCTTTAGCAGTCAAATTGGGGTTCGAAGCCACCAACAACATAGCAGAGTATGAGGCCTGCATCTTAGCATTGGAAGCTGCGTTAGAGTTGGGGATAAGAGAACTAGAGGTGTTCGGAGATTCAGCATTGATCATCTGTCAGATAAAAGGGGAGTGGAAGACTCGCGATGAGAAGCTGTTGCCCTATCATGCCTATTTGGAAGCACTGACTAAAGAGTTCGCGGAAATCGAGTTCAATTACCTGTCGAGAAACAAGAATCAGTTTGCTGATGCCTTAGCGACTCTAGCTTCAATGGTGGAGATACCAGAAGGAGGAAGCGTGAAACCGCTCGTGATCGAATGTAGAGAGAAACCTGTTTATTGCTGTTCCATTCGAGAAGGAGAGGTAACAGATAACCACCCTTGGTTTTATGACATAAGAAGGCTCATTGAGGAAAGAGAATATCCGGAAGAAGCATCTCGCATGGACAGGCGAACACTGAGAAGATTGGCAAGCCATTATGTGGTATGCGGAGGAAAACTGTATCGGAGGTCTTACGACGGAATTCACTTGCTGTGTGTCACAGAGGAAGAAGCCAGAAAACTCATCGAAGAAATCCATGAAGGAGTGGGAGCTCCGCATATGAATGGATACATGTTGGCTAAGAAGATCATGAGACTGGGGTATTACTGGTCTACAATGGAAAGGGATTGCTATGCCCACGTCAAGAAGTGCCATAAGTGTCAGCTCTTCGCCAATGGACAACACTTGCCCTCCATGCCCTTAACAAGCATGTCAACTCCGTGGCCGTTTGCAGTATGGGGAATAGATATCATCGGACAGATTAAGCCGAAGGCATCCAATGGTCATGAATACATTTTGGTAGCCATCGATTACTTTACCAAATGGGTGGAAGCAGCTTCCTTTAAAGTTTTGAATGCTAAAAAGGTGGCGCAGTTTATACAGCTCAACATCATCTACCGATATGGGGTACCGCAGGAGGTCATTTCAGATAACGGTCAGCATTTCCAAAAGGGGACCAAAGAACTCTTGCAGAAGTACAAGATCGTACATCACTTGTCGTCCCCGTATCGCCCGCAGACAAACGGCGCAGTGGAAGCCGCCAACAAGAACATCAAGAAGATATTACAGAAAACGACTGACACGTACACTGATTGGCATGAGAAACTACCATTGGCATTATGGGGGTACAGAACGTCAGTCAAATCGTCAACAGGGGCTACGCCGTATGCGCTAGTGTATGGGATGGAGGCTGTTTTGCCAGTGGAATTGGAAGTTCCTTCGTTAAGGGTTGCTGTGGAAAGTCAGCTGGCAGAGGTGGACTGGATCAAAAGTCATTATGATGAGTTGGCATTGCTAGATGAAAGGCGATTGAGGGCTCTCTACCATGTGCAAGGGTACCAGAGAAGAGTCGCAAAGGCGTTCAACAAACATGTCAAAGATAGAGGCTTGAAGAAAGGGGATTTAGTGTTGAAAGAGATCCGAGCTCCAATTTTCGATCCACGAGGAAAGTTCAAACCAAGTTGGGGAGGACCGTACGTCATCAAGGAAATATTGCCAGCAGGGGCTGTTCGACTTATGGATTTGGATGGGATTGAGTTCGCTCGTCCCACCAATTTGGATCAATTAAAGAAGTATTATGTATAAGGCCTGCTAGGTTGAAAACCTGTAAAGGCAGCCTAGGCAAAAGTTAAGGCATGAGAACTACGTAGGACCTGATTCCCAAAAAAAAAAAAAAAAAAAAGAAAAAAAAAAGAAAAAAGAAAAAAAAGAAAACAAAAAAGAAAAAGAGAAAAAGAAAACGGGGATACGTAGGCAGCCCATAAAGTTACATTGGGTGCGGTCCAAACAACACAATCATAACAGCAATCTCGAAAGTAGATTATTATTGGCAATTCATTTGAAACTAATTGTTTGACATAACAATTTATTGATGTTAAGTAAAAGAACTATCGACATGCCATAGATATTCTATTCTTTGAGTCTTTAAGTCCTCTTGAGTTTCTTCAGAGTCGTCTTGTTTGTCTTCTGTCTCTCTCTGTGAAGTCTTCTTTTCTTTCGCAAGTCATGGCCGTGGGATGCCTCCACTGCTTCAAGAATGTCTTCTCTGCAAAGTCCAAGTCTCGTGTCCTTGATAAGGTCATAAATTCTTTCTCGGCGAGAAGTCTCCCTGTCGCCCAAATCATCCTTCAACCATTGCTTGTATTCTTTATTCATCTCGAAAGGTCCTTCAGTGTTGGCAATCCGAGTCAATTTCAGGTCTGTAGGCCAGCAAGTCCTCGCCCACTTGATTATGGTAGGCCCGATAGGTTCCACAAAGCAACGAGGTCCTGTTAAGGACAGTATGGTTTGCATGGCGCCCATCTGGCGAAGAATTCTCGAAGTCCAATAGAAGGAAGTCGATCTCAGTCCTATGAGTTTGACGAAAGCACATCCCGAGGTTCGAAAAAGTACCTGCTCTTTACACCCCCATGTAAAGACGTACCATTTGATGTTCCGCCATGACAGCGTGTGGAAATAACCCAACCAATCTCTTAAAGAGAACGGCCCAGGGAGTTCAACTCGGAGCAGACAGAAGTGCTGGGGCTTGTATGGATTGGTAGTGGTGGGAGATAGAAAGTTCAAGCGCTCGAGCAGCCACATTTGCAGCAAAAAGGGGCTGCCTTCTAAAGGCACTTTGGGGTTGCCGTGTATTTTATCTAAACCATTCAAGGTTTCAGCTAATACCAAGGGAATAATGTTATGTCGCTTGAGAAGAGGGGTAATCAACTCACATATTTGAACAGGGGCTTGAAGAGTGCCGGTTGATATGAGAAAGCGACCAATTAAGCAAAAAGCGAGTGCACGCTGAATTTGAAGGGTGAAAGTCAGAGTACCTTCGCTATCATGAGCCAAGAATGAGGTTGCTAACTTCATTAAGTCCACCATATGATCCTTGACGAAGATCGTTGCGTCCCTTTGAGGAATGCCAAGAAAATCCGAGAAGGAAGCAAGGTAATCCGAGCGGGGTGTAGGAAGAATGAATGGCCCTGCGGGCGAAACTCCAAATAAAGCACAGAATTCCTCCATGGTTGGGCATAATTCTTCATAATTAAATCAAAAGACATGGATTTGAGGATCCCAGAAGTATGTAGCAGCAGTGAGAAGGGTCGTCTCGAGCTTCATGTGCCTTATGGAGAGCAATGGTTCCAAGCCGAAGCGCTTAAACTCAGTTTTGTCTTTGGCAGCCATGACTGCCAAAAACCCTCTTAAGAACCCATCCAAGGCTTCCATAATTATTGTCAATGAAAATAGGTGAGTTAGAAGACTCCCCTCATGTGTTTTTATAGGAAAAGGGTCACAAATTCGAGTCCTAAAGGAAGTAGAACCGTCAAAATCGCAAAATTCCTGAAAAATCGCGAAAAAGCGCGTCGACCTCGGGTGACCGTCCGGGGCTGGACGGTCAGCCGTCTAGGCCCATACGGCTAACCGTCCGGGGCCAGATGGTCACCCGAGGCCTCCGCCTTGTTTTGCCTTGTTTCGCCCGGTTTTGCCTATTTTCGCGTTCGGATGGCCTTTTTAGGCCATTTTCACTCCTATGAACTCACATTGGCTCAAATTTACATGAGAAACGCACCATAACATCATCATGATAGATTCAAACAAGCACAACAAGTATCCATACTAAGGGATAAAAAAGTTTGGTTTTAGGTGGCAAGTACAAAACATAAGCATGAAATGCAAAAAGATAGCCATTGTCTCATTAATTCTACAAGCCCAACAAGAAAGTAAATGAACTCAGCGGTTCCCAGAGCTTCTTTTGCTGCTCGGCCCAGCTCCGTCACGACCCCCACGAGGTGCTCTAGGAGGACGCATTGCCGGTGGTGGCTGCATATACAAAATCCATTGCAAAGAGGCTAAGTATGAATAGAGTTGGTTGAAAACCACATATGAGAACTTTGAATAGGTGGAATACTGACCATGACATCCAAACGAGCTTCTGCCATAGATTTGGCTAAGCTCATCCTCACAAGGTCACGCCTCAAACCCTCACTAAGGTCGATGAACTCTTGGGCATATGCCGCGGGCACCTAGGATAATCAATAAGGGTAAAATTGAAGGTAATGTTCAAAGAAAGAAAGAAATACCCATAAAGAGAACTCACCTGTTCTCGATTTGGGTCGATCCTAGGAGATTCGTCAAATGCAGGTTGAGTAATAGCGGTCTTGACAAAGTCTGACCCACTGCACAAATCAATGAACCAATTCGGCTGAGGCAAGGGTAGTGACCTATCCCCTTCCATCTCATCTTCCTCAGAGCCAGGAACCACTCCTGAGCCCACTGTCGAGCTATGCCCTCGTGCTCGTCGACCCTGCAAGTGTTCACCTATTAAATAGAGTCTCTATCAAAAGAAAAGGCTAGGAGAATGTTAAAGACTTACCCCCTGAGGAGGAAAGCCTGTCACCCTGGGCCTTATCAAATATTGGAGACAGAAAGTGTCATATGTAATGTCAGGAGAAGTGAACTCCTCCGCATCCCAGCCTTTCAAGGCATCCCACAACTCCTCCCCCTCCATTAAGTTAGCATGCCTCATGTTAAGTGGTGGAGGCATTGGAGCCATGGCGGCATTCACATCACCCATGACTTGGCGTAGGAAACGCTCTCCTAGGTACCAATACCTACCCACGGGGCCTTCCAAGAGCACCCTCTTGCCCGTCAGCATCAAGCTAGGAATGCATCGCTTGGGTAGCATTGGTACCCATATCTTCCAGGGATTCCACTCAATCTGTTCAAAAAAATCCAAAATGAGAAATTGGGAGTAAAAAAGAAAAGGAAAAGAATGGGGAAAGAATTTCACCATATCGGCAGTAAGGTTTGCTAGGTGAGCTCTAGCAAAGGCGTAATCATGACGATTCGCCACCCGGATGGACACATAACTAGGAGAGTAATTCTTGAGGGTAGGCCATTCAATGGTTTCCTCAGCAAGGGATGGGCGACATAGGTTGAGGTACTCATAGCACCAAACCTGTCAATAATTGGGAAAAGAGTCAAAAAGAAAGATAATATAAGGACAAAATAAAAAGGAATGAAAAGGAAGTAGCATTACCTCCCAAACAAAGGGCATCCCGCCGAAGTCCTTAGTCACACCACGTGACATGTCACACATGGTGCGATACATGGTGGCTAGAGCAGCCCCTCCCCAGTTGAACTTCCTAATCTTTTCAACATCTTCCATGCTTGCAAGAAGACCCAAAGGGGCTAGGTCGCCCGTGTCGGCAAAGAATGTGCATGAGATCATGTACAGAAGGAATGCCCTTGTAATGCAATCGGGGCTTGCACCCTCGCTCTCCCGTTGCTTAGCAAACTTGTTGAAAAGCCAAGTGCGTCGCACCGCTTTCTTGATTACCTCAATCTCCATCCCAAGGTAAGCTAGGAGATAATCCTCATCCGTGTGAGCCTCCTCATAGAACTCCAAGCTTTTGCCTTTAATGCTCAAGCCCGTGATCATGGTGAAGTCCTTGGGGGTTAATGTCATCTCCCCGAAGCTAAAATGGAATGTATTGGTGGTGTCCCACCATAGCTCAGACAAGGCTAGCAAAGCTTGCCTATCACATTGGTCATTCCATAGAGAATCTAGGAATGGGCCAAAACCGGCCTTTTCAACATAGCCCTTGGTAATGGGTTGGAAGTTTTCCATGTTTCGCTACCATTCAATGAGTCCTTTGACAGAGGACCTAGTGCGCATCTCCTGAAAGTTGGGCTATAGCCATTGAAAATACCTTGAGGGTTAGTTGAAAGAACATGGAAATAATAAGCTTACACTAGCAATTGGTTTCAAATTGTTTTCTAAAAGATGTTAAAAAGTTGTTTTTATTCATGAAATGAATTGCTAATGGATGTTTATGAGTTTACTTGTTCGTGTGCCTTAATTTGGCAAGGATTGAACACTTTTTTATCACTTGGGCATTTTATCCAACACTTGGTGGGTGACACCTCCCAAGCCTTGAAACAAAAGAATTTTGTATAGTCAATCCTTGCTAAATCATAGCATATTACTCACTTGAGGGTTTACTTGTTGATATACATTGATTTGGTGAAGATTGAACATCTTTATTTCACTTGGGAATTTTATTGAACACTTGGCGGGTGCCATTTTTCAAGCTTTCAAATGAAAAGAATTTGTGTGTTCAATCCTTGCCAAATCAAGGGATATCACTCAACAACCCAAGGGGTATTCAAAAGAAGTAGAAGGGAATGCAATTTCATCAAAAGAATCGAAAGATTCAAAAGAAAAGTGCTAAGTTGGGTAAACTTACTTCTTGTTGGGAATGGATGAATGAGAGATGCTTCTCGGGTTCAAGCAACACCCTAGCTTGTGGGGCATCATAGAGTGGTGCCTTGTATGTGCTTTTGACCCCATAGAATGGATACTTGGTGCTTGAGTCCTTGCTTGATGACATCCTTGATGATGGAATTGGGTTTGTGAAAAATGGGTTTGATTTGGTTTGATTTCACAAGATGATGTGAATTGGTTGTTTTGATTGCTAAATGTGCTTGATTTGTTGTTGTTTGATGTGCATTTGATGTTTGGATTGAATGGTTTTGAAGTAAGAATGAGAGAATGAGAGTTGGAGATGATAGGATGAGAGTTTAGAGAGAGAAACTCTCTAATTTTCGGGTTGGGTGAATGTGAGAATGAGTGGGCAAACATGGGTTTTATAAACCCAGATTTTTTCTTTGGTGGGCTCGGGTAACCGTCCCCCCTTGGACGGTCAGCCGTCTTGCCCTGGACGGTTGACCATCTGAGGGCAGATGGTCACCCTAGCCCGCTTTGCCCGTTTGCCCCGTTTCGCGCGCTTGCGACCTCTAAACTTCTCCAAATTGACTTTTTGTGCAATCCTTGAGTTATGGGATGAATATACCCCTCAAGTTTATCAAGTTTCAATGAAATTTTTGAACCTTGGGTGATTGTATTCGCCCGCATAACGAGGAGGTGCAATAGCCATGATAAATGGCTTTCTCATGAAATGAGCTTAGTGTTGAATTGATTGACTTTCAAGTCTTGGAATTCAATTCTCTAGGAGATAATAATGATATCATATCATGAAATGACTTGCTAGTCATGTGATAAAGATAACTTCATATGAAATGAGGATTCATGAGCTATGCTAGTTACGAAGTAACTTGCTATCTTTGTGAAAAGGGCATGAAATGCACTTTGTTTTTCAATCAATTGACTTTCAAAATCAATGTTGTATCATGTGATAAAGATAATTTCACATGAAATGACATGAAATAAGCTTGATTTTCAATCAATTAACTCTTAATTCAATGTCATTTCAGGTGTTAAAGATAATTTCACATGAAATGATAAGTAATGCACTTGATTTTGAGTTGAATGACTCTCAATACATTATCATTTCATGTGATAAAGACAATTTCACATGAAATGCACTTGATTTGGAGTTGAATGACTCCCAGTACATTGTCATTCCATGTGATAAGGGTAGTTTCACATAAAATGACAAGAAATAAGCTTGATTTTGAATCAATTGACTTGCAATTGGGTCTCATATCATGTGATAAAGACAATTTCACATGAAATGATGATCCATGAGTTATGCAATAACTCCCCGTCTCTGTTACTTCCACAGAAAGTGGCACAATTTCCCATGAAATGACGATCCATGAGTTATGCAACAACTCCCCGTCTCTGTTACTTCCACAGAAAGTGGCACAATTTCCCATGAAATAATGACCCATGAGTTATGCAATAACTCCCCATCTTTGTTACTTCCACAGAAAGTGGCATGAAATGATCCATGAGTTATGCAATAACTCCCCATCTTTGTTACTTCCACAGAAAGTGGCATGAAATCACAATTTCACATGAAATGATACATGAGTTATGCAATAACTCCATATCTTTGTTGTTTCCACTGAAAGTGGCATGAAATCATAATTTGATGAGTCATGAGTTATGAAATAACTCACCACATTTGTTATCCCCAGTGAGACTGGCATGAAATGCCCTTGGTTTTGAATTGATGGACATTCAATTCACCAATAATTCACATAAAATGATGATTTATGAGTTATGAAATAACTCGTTTTGAGAATGCCAATGAGATTGGTAGGGTACCTTGTGATGCACTAGTGCAACTAGCTTTGCATCATGAGAAGACCATGTGGATATCACTAATGCAATTAGTGCATGGTAAAGGCATTTGCATGAGCACACCAACGAATGTTGGCATGCATAGAAATGCATTCAATTATCTGCTTCGATGAAATCGTTGCAAGCTTGGATATGACGAAGTCTATCCTGCTGGTTCCCTTTGAGTTTGCTGGTATTAATGGGATTAATCCATCATACAAAATGCGTTGTTATATCACTAATGCAATTAGTGCATGGCAAAGGCATTTGCATGAGCGCACCAACGAAGTTGGCATGCATAGAAATGCAATTAATTTGTTGCTTCGATGAAATCGTCGCATGCTTGGTCTATCCTTCTGGTTCCATTTGAGTTTGTTGGTATTAATGAGATTAATCCATCAAACAAAAATGGGTTGTTCTTTGATCATTGGCTCGCAAGTGAAACTTGTTCACCAATGAGGGGCTTCTGTCACACCCCATTTTTGTCACCTTAGCTAGGACATAACATTTCATGTAGGATTTTGAGTCCTTTTTTAGTCTAGTCTTTTGCATTGAGTTTCTATAGCATTGAATATCATGTGTATGAATTTTGAAGTGATTTGGAGTTCATTTCGATGGTCAATAAGAACTTTTGCGACTTGAAGGGCATAATCGTCTTTTAAGCCGTATATTTTCCATTTGACCTTGGAATGAATCTCGAGTCATCCCATCAAGTTCATATGGTTATATAGAGTCCATATATAGGTTCAATTTCATGAATTAATGGTTTAAGATCAATTCGACTTGTAATGGTTCGGGTTGGCTAAAAGACCCTTTCTTGGTTTGCTCAAATTGACTCATAAGACCCAACCAATTTTCTCTCAAATAACTTCAATTGGGCTTTATTTATGTCCTAAACATGTTTAGAAAGATCAATTTTCGATTGGGAAAGCATTCGGTTCGACTGTGTGTACAAACCCAGCTTAGCGACGGTGAAGCACCATGGTTAACCACCTTTGTAAAACCCAACCATGCACCCATGGTTGAGGATTTTTGTCCCAAAATACTTAAAAATGTGTTCCCCTTCGAAACATGGTCGTTTTGGCTTTTATTTCATCAAAATCGGACTTAATTTGAGCATTTTAGGACTTCTACAGCAAGTGGAAGTCAAAAGCGGAGCAAATATAGGAGGGCCTCGGGTAACCGTCCGGGGCTGGACGGTCAGCCGTCTAGGCCCAGACGGCTAACCGTCCAGGCCTAGTTGGTCACCCGAGGAGTCCTTCTTTAAGTCAAACTCTGACTCCTCTATCCCTCTTTTGACGGTTTCCTCCGCCAAAACAACTTGTCTGAGCTTAGGAGTGTGTAGGTTTGAGTTGTTTGAGCACCAAGAGAGTCTCTAATAGCCCTAGGATCATTATTTAATGAATTAATCCTAGCCATTGGTTTAGGGGGTCAGTTCTCTATATAAAGGACATGATATTCAGCACATAGGGGAGGTTAATTGTACTTTACACTTAGAGAGAGAGGGAGCTACGAGTTTGGAGAGCTAGAAGGACTTCAAGAGGAGGCTCTTCAACCCCAAGCAAGCAAGGAAATAAGAGGATTGAAGACAAGGAAGAGTCTACAAGAGGTAAGCCTATCCCTTTAATGCTGAATATGAATTTCTGCTTCTCCTTCTTCTCTTTCTTCTTCTTCTTCTAAGATAGCTATGGTACATGCAATTGTTCTTCTTATGGATGGAATTCAATGTTTATGTGATATTATATGAATGATTTTAGGATAGTTCATGGCTTTATATGCTTGATAATCCCTGGTTTGCTAGGGATTTGAAAGTATTACTCTTTCTACCTCCTTAAATCATGCATAGTCCACATGTTTAGGTTGCTGTGATTATTGTCATGAGTTGATGTTCTTGTTAGTCAATATATGCTATATGAATGATATTCATGACAATTTGAGCATGTCTTAGAGTCATTTAGTAGGTTTTTATGCATATTTGTAAGATTAGGGTTTCGGTAACCCTGAATTCGCATAGGTCTTATACAGCATGCTTAGCTTAGCTTTTTGAGTTGTTGCTTATCATAGTCATTCTATATATGCTGCATATAGTTGAATCATGCTAGGTTTGCATTCATATAGTATGTTTCATAGGTTTTTATGCATGTTAGTCGAGTCATTGCATGTAGGATTGAGTTAGAGTCCTTAGTTATTCGTTATTCTTGTTGTTTGCATGATTAATGGATGATTTTAGGCCTAGTCAAGGTTCTGTCCAGATTAGTATTTTGCTTTCTTTGCATGATTGTGTGCACTTGTAAGGGTGCAAACAGGTACAATGCTTGTCCTATTGCAAATAGGGCTGCAATGGTCTGAAATGGCTAATGCTAGGAGCTTGTGCGCTCAGGTAAGTAGGGTTTGAAGGTGCCCCAATTTACCTTTCTTTTTCTTTCTTTTCTCTTCTCCCTCTTAGGGTTACTTCTTAATACAAGCTTATGGTAATAATCAAAGGTTTCCTTCAATATAAAATTCTGGTTTTTATCAAGGTTTTCCTCTTATGGAAGTTTTCAGTTTTGGATTAAATCAATGTATTTTCAAATGAGGAAACCTAGGGTATTTACCATAGGTTTGTATTAGGTTGTAACCCTATTCTTTTCAAACTACGTGGACTTTGATCCATGTATTTCGCTGCATGGTACGTAGGCGCTCTTCGTGAGGCTCAAGTCCGTCCTAGGATCCAAGTATCCTAGGTTTTTCTTTTCTTTTCTTCTTTTTTTTCTGTTTTGTTTTGTTTGTTTGATTATGCATGAGATGATTGGATGAAATATATGATATGCATGCTGCCTTGTGATGATATATGATGATATTTGAGTGGAAAAGATATTAAGTTAGCCCAATCAAATTAAGAGACCAACTCGGGCGATGTGGGTGCCTATGGGCTTTGCCCAGAACCTTCCCACGTCGTAACTTAGCCCCCGAATCCAATTTTCTGGTTTCAAAGACTTTGCTTTTCCTTTAATGGAGTCATGTGGTTTTAAAAATAAAACATTATTACGGTTTTCCTCTTTTCCTTAAAAATTGAGGTGGCGATTCCTTTTTGTTTGTTGTCTTTAAACCCCCCATATATATTTCTTGCCAAACCCTTGTGGGCTCCGCGCTTCCTTTTTCATGGGTTCACAGATATATCTCTGTACTAAACTCCTAAAGCATTCCTAGTTGAAGGTTCACTATGATGGACAGTAATGAACCATAGGACTAGCACTTGTTAGGTTGACTCTATAGGAGGATAGCTAGTCTCAAGCTATTTGTGTGGAGACACTACAACCAACAAGTGGGTGCCTATTACGAGAATAGGTACACTGAATGTGACCAAAGATATGAGATAAACTGAATGGAGTTTTATCCTGCCTGTCAATCAGTTTCTCATTGTTATAGTGGTACAAGCAATCCTTAGACCTGAGACACCATAGTTGTCTTATGCATGTAGCTTTAGAAGTTTGATAACACTAAGTGCAAATCCTATTCAGGGGTTTGCAAAGGTGTTCATTGGCCCTACTGCTATGTGTGTGAAGGCATGTCAGTGATCAACAAGGGATCCATCACTCTCAGGAAAAGAGAGAGAATGTCTCATATAGCATTCATAATATAACTCATTAAATCCATGGCCATGGTAGGATGAATATGAAAAGAGTTTCATGAGTTCATCAATGAGTTGATATCTATGAATGAGTATAAAGTAATTGAACTAGGGACTTGACAGACTTCCATGTCCTATTAGTTCAATTGGAGACATTGTGTTGAAGGAAGGATGCAATTGTAACCTATAAACTATAACAGAAGGGTTCTTTGTAAATGACTATTCACCTCATTAAGGACCACACCATGAGCCATATGCTAGGTGTTACTCATGGTTAGTAGAAGCCCTAATTGATATAAGTGAGTTATAATCAATTAGGGAATTGGAAGGAGTTCCAATTAGACCCTAAATGGAAAGAGTTCCATTGTGCACACCTCATGCTATTCCTACTACTTAATGATGTGAACCCAATAGGTCACACACTGATCATGCAAGAAGGGCTTTAAAGTCTATGAGAGAAAGGGTTTTAGTGAATAAAGAATAGTTCTTTATAGGCCTATTTGTATTTGATACAAATAATAGGGGTTAATGTGCAATTAAGTGTAATTACACATAACCCTATTAGGGTTTCTTCCCCATGGCCAGCCCCCTTTAGTGGGCTGCCTATATAAGTCACACTTATGTGTGACATGGCATAATAGGCTTGCACAATAAACCCTAGCCGTCCAGCCCCTTGGAGGCTCTCTTCTCTCTCTCTCTCTTCTCCACCTCTAGCAACAACAAGGAAGAAGAAAGAAAAGGCTTGAAGCTCTAGCTAGGTGTGGATACCGTTGGAGGCAGCACACTTGGTCTGCTCATTCACCGCTGTCCGGAATAGAAACTTGGAGCAAAACGGAGAAGACAAAAATCCTGTAAGTGTTCTAACCCTCTTCGTAGTTAGGGTTTGATTTTGTGTTATGCATAGTTAGATTCATGGGATTGGGAATCGTAGGAAAAATTTTTTATATTCCGCACTTCTATTTTTCCCTCTTGTTCGATTCCCAACAGTAATTGCCACCTAAAACCAACTTTCTTATCCCTTGCTATGGATACTTGTTGTGCTTGTTTGAATCTATCATAATGATGCTATGGTGCCTTTCTCATGAAAATTTTAGTCAATATGAGTTCATAGGAGTGAAAATGGCCTAAAAAGGCCATCCGAACGCGAAAATAGGCAAAACCGGGCGAAACAAAGCAAAACAGGGCGGAGGTCTCGGGTGACCATCTGGCCCCGGACGGTTAGCCGTCTGGGCCTAGACAGCTGACCGTCCAGCCCTAGGATGGTTACCCGAGGTCGACGTGCTTTTCGCGATTTTTCAGGAATTTCGCTATTTTGACGGTTCTACTCCCTTTAGGACTCGAATTTGTGACCCTTTCCCTATAAAAACACATGAGGAAAGCCTTCTAACTCGCCTATTTTCATTGACAATAATTATGGAAGCCTTGGATGGGTTCTTAAGAGGGTTTTTGGCAGTCATGCCTGCCAAAGACAAAACTGAGTTTAAGCGCTTCAGCTTGGAACCATTACTCTCCATAAGGCACATGAAGCTCGAGACGACTCTTCTCACTGCGGCTACATACTTCTGGGATCCTCAACTCCATGTCTTTCGATTCAATTATGAAGAATTATGCCCAACCATGGAGGAATTCAGTGCTTTATTTGGAGTTTCACCCGCAGGGCCATTCATCCTTCCTACACCTCGTTCTGATTACCTTGCTTCCTTCTTGGATTTTCTTGGCATTCCCCAAAGGGACGCAACGATCTTTGTCAAGGACTATATGGTGGACTTAATGAAGTTAGCAACCTCATTCTTGGCTCATGATAGCGAAGGTACTCTGACTTTCACCCCTCAAATTCAGCGTGCACTCGCTTTCTGTTTAATTGGTCGCTTTCTCATCTCCACCGGCACTCTTCAAGCCCCTGTTCAAATATGTGAGTTGGTTGCCCCTCTTCTCAAGCGACATAACATCATTCCCTTGGTATTAGCTGAAACCTTGAATGGTTTAGATAAAGTTCATGGCAACCCCAAAGCGCCTTTAGAAGGTAGCCCCTTTTTACTGCAAATGTGGCTGCTCGAGCGCTTGAATTTTCTATCTCCCACCACTATCAATCCATACAAGCCCCAGCACTTCTGTCTGCGCCGAGTTGAACTCCCTGGGCCATTCTCTTTAAGAGATTGGTTTGGTTTTTTCCAAACGCTGTCATGGCGGAACATCAAATGGTACGTCTTCACATGGGGGTGTAAAGAGCAGGTACTTTTTCAAACCTCGGGGTGTGCTTTTGTCAAACTCATAGGACTGAGATCAACTTCCTTCTATTAGACTTCGAGAATTCTTCGCCAGATGGGCGCCATGCAAACCATACCGTCCTTAACAGGACCTTGTTGCTCTGTGGAACCTGTCGGTCTTACTATAATCAAGTGGGCGAGGACTCGCTGGCCTACAAACCTGAAATTGACTCGGATTGCCAACACTAAAGGACCTTTCGAGATGAGTAGAGAATATAAGCAATGGTTGAAGGATGATTTGGGCGAAAGGGAGACTTCTCGTCGAGAAAGAATTTATGACCTTATCAAGGACACGAGACTTGGACTCTGCAGAAAAGACATTCTTGAGGCAGTAGAGGCATCCCATAACCATAACTTGCGAAAGAAAAGAAGACTTGATAGAGAAAGACAGAAGACAAACAAAATGACTCTGAAGAAACTCAAGAGGACTTAAAGACTCAAGGAATAGAATATCTATGGCATGTCAATAGTTCTTTTACTTAACACCAATAAATTGTTATGTCAAACAATTAGTTTTAAATAAATTGCCAATGATAATCTACTTTCGAGATTTCTGTGATTGTGTTGTTTGGACCGCACCCAATGTAACTTTATGGGCTGCCTACATATCCCCGTTTTTTCTCTCTTTTTCTTCTTTTTTTTTCTTTTTTTTTTTCTTTTTTTTTCTTTTGGGGAATCAGGTCCTCGTAGTTCAAATGCCTTAACTTTTGCCTAGGCCGCCTTTACAGGTTTTCAACCTAGCAGGCCTTATACATAATACTTCTTTAATTGATCCAAATTGGTAGGACGAGCAAACTCGATCCCATCCAAATCCATAAGTCGAACAGCCCCTGCTGGCAATATCTCCTTGATGACGTACGGTCCACCCCAACTCGGTTTGAACTTTCCTCGCGGATCGAAAATTGGAGCTCGGATCTCTTTCAACACTAAATCCCCTTTCTTTAAGCCTCTGTCTTTGACATGTTTGTTGAGTGCCCTCGCGACTCTTCTCTGGTACCCTTGCACATGGTAGAGAGCCCTCAATCGCCTTTCATCTAGCAATGCCAACTCATCATAACGACCTTTGATCCAGTCCACCTCTGCCAGCTGACTTTCCACAACAACCCTTAACGAAGGAACTTCCAATTCCACTGGTAGAACAGCCTCCATTCCATACACTAAAGCATACGGCGTAGCCCCTGTTGACGATCTGACTGACGTTCTGTACCCCCACAATGCCAATGGTAGCTTCTCATGCCAATCAGTGTACGTGTCAGCCGTTTCTTGATATTCTTGTTGGCGGCTTCCACCGCGTCGTTTATTTGTGGGCGATACGGGGACAACAAGTGGTGAACGATCTTGTACTTCTGCAAGAGTTCTTTGGTCTCCTTCTGGAAATGCTGACCGTTATCTGAAATGACCTCATGCAGTACCCCATATCGGTAGATAATGTTGAGCTGTATGACCTGTGCCACCTTTTTAGCATTCAAAACTTTGAAGGAAGCTGCTTCCACCCACTTGGTAAAGTAATCGATGGCTACCAAAATGTATTCATGACCATTGGATGCCTTCGGCTTAATCTGTCCGATGATATCTATTCCACATACTGCAAACGGCCATGGGGTTGACATGCTTGTTAGGGGCATGGAGGGCAAGTGTTGTCCGTTGGCGAAGAGTTGACACTTATGACACTTCTTGACGTGGGCGTAGCAATCCCTTTCCATTGTAGACCAGTAATACCCTAGTCTCATGATCTTCTTAGCCAACATGTATCCATTCATATGCGGAGCCCCCACTCCTTCATGGATTTCTTCGATGAGTTTTCTGGCTTCTTCCTCCGTGACACACAGCAAGTGAATTCTGTCGTAAGACCTCCGATACAGTTTTCCTCCGCATACCACATAATGGCTTGCCAATCTTCTCAGTGTTCGCCTATCCACGCAAGATGCTTCCTTTGGATATTCCCTTTCCTCGATGAGCTTTCTTATGTCATAAAACCAAGGGTGGTTATCGGTTATCTCCCCTTCTCGAATGGAACAGTAATAAACAGGTTTCTCTCTGCATTCGATCACGAGTGGCTTCACATTTCCCGCTTCTGGTATTTCCACATTGAAGCTAGAGTTGCTAAGGCATCAGCGAACTGATTCTTATTTCTTGACAAGTAATTGAACTCGATCTCCGTGAACTCTTTGGTCAGTGCTTCCAAATAGGCATGATAGGGCAACAGCTTCTCATCGCGAGTTTTCCACTCCCCTTTTATCTGACAGATTATCAATGCTGAATCTCTTAACACCTCTAGTTCTTTTATCCCCAACTCTAACGCAGCTTCCAATGCTAGGATGCAGGCCTCATACTCTGCTATGTTGTTGGTGGCTTCGAACCCCAATTTGACTGCTAAAGGCGTGAAGGCTTCTTCGGGCGAGACTAGTAGCACTCCTATTCCATATCCCCTTTTGTTTGCAGCTCCGTCGAAGTAGACTCTCCAAACCTTCTTCTTGATTTCCAGGATATCCTCGTCGGTGAACTCATCATTGAATTGGGTTGATGATGACGCAGGGTGTCACACCCCATTTTTGCACCACCTTACTAGGGCTCATCATTTCATGCATGTTTTTGTTTTGTTTTTGAGTCTAGTCACTTGCATTAGTTTTCTAGAGTCACAAGGACAATGGATATGAATTTTGGTTCAAATTGGAGTTGATCTTGAGGGATAATAAGAGCTTTTGTGACTTGAGGGGCATAATTGTCTTTTAAGTCCCAAACTTTTCATTTGACCTTGGAATGATCTCCAAATTGTCAATTGGAGTTCATATGGATGCATATGAGGTATTAAGTCCCGTGGCCCTGATGATGAGTTTAGTGTGGTTATTTACGGATTATCCTTGAAGAATTAGTGCGAATTACAGCATGAGATTTTTGGTTAAAATGAAAAGAAAATTATTTTATTAAATTAGCCATTTTTATCATGACACTAACACGTGTACGTATGTGATGAGTGTGTGTACGCACATACGATACATGTGCATGCGTGTTAGCGGTCAGTCTCTCAATTTTTATAAAAGACAATTTCCTTTTCCTATTCAGATTAGAAGTCTTTTATCATTATAAAATACCTTTTGATTATTCTCCAAGGAAACCTAGTCCAGGAAGGAAAGGGAAACTCCAGATTTCAGCTATAAATACTCTCTTAATGTCTTTAAATAAGGGAGAGGAGAAGAGGGTTTGGAGGGAGTGAAATTCGTCATAATTCAGCAGCAGATTTTCTGAAAACCAGCAGTCGTATTTTAATCATAACTTTTTCATCCGAAGTCAGAATTTGATGAAATTGGTCTTGTTAGAAATATAATTCAATTCTCTACAACTTTGTATTTCACAAGCTTTGTCCAAATCCAACGTTTTCATACCCAAAAACGCGATTGAAGTTGCTGCAGCTGCAAAGTGACGAAAATCACTTTTCTTTTCTCTTGTTCTCTTTTTGTTTTCTATTTCTTTTCAAAGTTGAGTGAGTTTTGATCTCTTTGCTGTGATACCACTTTGACAAAGAGGAGGATTCGTGTTGGTTTGATTCACTCTAAAGACCTGAGGAGCCACGAACAATTACAAACACAAAGGAAGGCCCTTCCTAAGGTATTCTCCTTCTCTATTCAAGCTTAAACTAGGTTTTCATATGGGTTAGGCTTATTGCATGTTAAAGGTAACTTTTTTATCATGTATTAACACTCTAGCTAGTTAATATACATGGAATATCTATTTTTTATCTACTGTTTAGCATGCTTTAGGGCTGTCCTTTAGGTTTTTAATGCATAGTTATGATTCTTGTGCTCCTGTTTGTCCTTGTGCTAGGATTAGTGTCATTGCATGTTAGAGTTAGGATTTTCATCATGTTATATTGCTTTAGTTAGTTAATATGCATGATTTAATTTCTGTTTAGTTTGGTTTTAGCATGATTAAAGTATGTCTTGTGAGTTTTTAAGCATATCTGTGAGTTTAGGGTTTTAGAGTCATTGTTTCGTGTTTGTTTTCATATAGCATGATAAAGTAGACTTTTTTATTTGGTTTTTCTTCGTGTTTGCTATATATGTTTTTCATATGGAGTAAACATGATAGTTTTGCATGCATGTTAGTATGTTTTAGGGTTTTTATGCATGATATGGTTCTAGGAATATGTTAGGACTTATTATTGTTCGCTGTTTTTGCTATTGGCATGCTTAGTGGATGATTTTAGGTCATAATACTATTCTGTCCAGATTTGCATGTTAGTGTTTTTGCATGGTTTTGAGCACTTGTAAGGGTGCAAATAGGTGTGGTATTTGTCCTATGGCAAATAGGGCTGCTTATGTCTGAAATAGCTAATGCTTGGAGCTAATTGCGCTCAGGTAAGTGGGTGTGAAGGTGCCCCAATTCACCTTTCTTCCTTAACTCATTCTCTTCTCCCTATCTAGGGTTAATTTTTAATATGATCCTATGGTTTAATTAGAGGTTTCCTTCATAAACAAAATTCTGGTTTTTATTAAGGATTCCATTTTGTGGATTTCTTTCCTAAAATCAAACTTTCTATCAATTCTCTTTTGATCAAATAAGGAAACCTAGGGTTTTTACCATAGGTTTGTATTAGGATTTAACCCTAATTCTAATCGAACTACGTGGACTTTGATCCATGTATTTCGTTGCATGGTACGTAGGCGCTCTTCGTGAGGCTCAAGTCCGTTCTAGGATCCAAGCATCCTAGGTTTATTTATGTTTTCTTTTTTTTTCTTTCTTTTTTCTGTTTTTATTTGCTTATTATGCATGGATGGATGAATGAAATATATGATATGCATGCAATTCTTGTGATGATATACTTGCTGATTTTTGTATGGAAAGATCTTGATTTAGCCCAAATGAACTGAGAGACCGAAAGGGTGACATGGATGCCTATAGGCTTTGCCTAGAACCTTCCCATGTCATAACTTAGCCTCCGAATCCCCGATTTCTTTGGTTTTCAAAAGATTGGTTTTTGCCTTTCCTTTTTTATGGAGTCATTCAAATTGTCTTCCTAAAACAAACTATTTTTAGGGTTTTCCTTGTTTCCTTTAAAAAATAAGGTGGCGACTCCTTTCCTTTTCTTTTTTCAAACCCATTTTCTTTCAATCCCTTGTGGGCCCAATTTCCGGGGTTCACAATTTGGCGACTCCACTGGGGATGTTGTGGGCTAGACTCTATAAAGTTTAATTGGGCTAAGTTAATTTCTTATGTTTAATTAAAATCAATCACATTGCATCCGCTTGATTGTGTGCTTTCATTTATTGCATTGTGTGCGCAAACTCTTGCATGCTAGGATCGATGTCCCTCGATGTATCCTTGCCAACGATCGGCCTAGTCTCAACCTTGGTTTTCCTGATTCCATGTGTTGGGGCGAAAGCTATCAACCTCTCTTGCCTAGTACCCTTGGGCTTGCCCTTGGGTATATTAAATGAGTTAATCACGTACTGCTGGACCCACGCGGCGTTCCTGATGCCACATGTGGTTAGGTATAAGGATTGCTCAAGCAAGTGAAGGACCCTAGCCTACCCTTATCATTAGTCCATATAGACAGACTTGTAGGACACTACGGTCTCACCTTTATGCACCCACAATTGTTTGTAATGATGCTATGCCGTGTTTGTGGTGTGAGGCTTTATATCTTATGCCCTTAACATAGACCTTTAAACCCTAGCCTTCGTTAAGGCCATGGGTTAGGAGGAATAAATTAAGGAAATAGGATGTAAAGCTATGTTTGTGATGTGCTAGTCCTAGGGGATTAATTAAACCCAGTTGAAGGACTCTATGCCCTATTCTTTAAAACATACCCTTAATCCATGATCCCTGTAAAGGTAATTGGATAAAAGGAATGAATTAATTGAACATGGTGTAGAGACCGAGTTCATTAAGGAAAATATGGAGGTTTAGGACAAGTCCTTAGGCTAAAGGTTAAAACTTTTCTATCCATAGACGTGCTGGCTTGGATCCGCAATCCACAAGGGCGTCTAGTGAGTGTTGAGTCTACCCATCAGACAGACATGGCCGACGAAAGAACTAGTGAGGGGAACTTTGACCTTGAGGCTTGCCTGAAAGCCATCATGGCCAAGCTTGACCATACCGCCGAGACATCCGATACCGCATTGAAAATGGCTCAAGAGAACCAACAGAAGATGGCGGATCTTGAACAAAATGGCTCTAAGGCCCATTCCTCGGGTATACCTCATGGGGCTGGCACCGAAGAGGGACCTCAATCCAATGAGAACACCAAGACAAGGGGGGAAAGTAGCTCGAAACCTGAGGTCACCGACCTAGAAGGGGAAGCCAAGGGGAAAGGTTCTTGCAGTGATTCCGTGTTAGCTAGCAAGGTAGAAGCATTGGAGAGAACTATAAAAGGGATTCGCAGGGCTGATGACATGGTCGATGTGCGGACTCTATCCCTGTTTCCAACGGCTCGTATTCCACTACAATTCAAGATGCCGGAGTTAGAAAAGTTCGATAGGACGGGTTGCCCTAAGACTCATTTGAAGATGTACGTGCGAGCTATGCACCCTCGAGGGGCTACTAACGAGCTTTTAGCTCAAATGTTCCATGAAACCTTGGCCACTTCTGCTTTGAAATGGTTCTTATCCTTGGATGAGAATAGAACCCGGACTTGGGAAGACATATGCAATGAGTTTTCAGAGCACTACAAGTATAACACAGAGGTGGACGTTACTCGAAGGGACCTAGAAACTACCAAGCAAGGGGCTTATGAAACTTTCTCCGCTTACATTACAAGGTGGAGACAAAAGGCGTCGAGAATGACGGATAGGCCGAATGAGGAGGACCAAATTCAGTTAGTGGTTAAGAACCTGCTGCCCATGTATCACAAGCACCTATTTGCCCACTATTTCCCAAATTTCAAAGCTCTCATTGGGGCTGGCACGCAGGTTGAAGATGCTATCAATGATGGGACAATCAAGACTGAGGAAGTGAGGAGTCGCAAGACAAACTTTACTGGGAAGAACAATGCCGAGGTCAACACCATAACTTAACCAATCCAACCCTTTTCTCTCAATGATGTCAATCCACCTCGCCAATTCACTGACCTATTCATGCCACTCGAAAGAGTCCTTGAAAAGCTCATAAGTCGTGACCTATTGAAGCCACTCAACCCAAGACCTCCACCAAATCCCTTACCCAAGAGCTACAATGAGAATGAGTACTGCAAGTACCACCAATCCAAAGGCCATGCCACCAATCGCTGTATTCGCCTTCGCCACCAAGTCCAAGACCTCATTGACAAGCAAGTCATTTCACCACCAACCCGTCCAAATGTCACCCGTAATCCTCTCCCATCACACAACAACACACCCCCACCTAACACCATAAATGCCATTGGGGTTGAATCCTCTCGCCCTCGCCATCCCATAAGACAATACACTCCGCTCCCCATGACCTTAACCCGTCTCTTCACCATTTGCCGCAATAACAGCCTTATCATGCCACTTCCACCAAAGCCAAGACCATCAACCCCTCACCAATATTGCCAATACCATCGTGCACCCGGCCATGACACCGAGGCTTGTTCTATACTAAAGAAGATCATCCAAGACCTCATTGACCAAAAGGTTTTGTTGTTGCCAAAGAAATCTATCCAACAAGAGCTGAAAGAAAGATATGAAGCAGGGGATCCTCAGGTTGGCCTATTAGGTGAAGCGTCGGGGAAATATGATTACTATGTGCTGTACTCAAGCCCAAGTCCGATATCAAATGAGCCGATAGTCCCTTCAGGTTGGGATGACTTGCCGACAGAGATGGAGAGCATTGACATGATAGAATGGGATGACTTAATGAATGACTCCGAGGAAGTCCATGACATATGGGCTAGCGATGATGAGTTGGACCATATAACCAGAGGGGATCATCATTTCAAGCCCCCCCACCTAGAATCTGAAAATCCGTTGGAAGATTTGGAAGGGCAGAGGCGTCCTAGCTTGCAAGAAGAAGAGGATGAAGTGCTTAGGCAGCTGAAGAAGACCAATGCCAACATTACTATTTAGGGCTTGCTCATGGCGTCGCATAAGCACAGACAGACCGTGTTGAAACTGTTGAATCAGATACAAGTGCCTGTTGACACATCCCCCGAGGGATTGGTACATTTGGTGAATCCAACTCCCAAGAACTCAACCATCGTGTTCACCGATGTAGACCTACCTAAAAGCGGGCCGAGCCATTCTCAAGCTCTCTATGTGACCATTGACACTATGGGGAAGAGGGTTCCCACCGTTCTTATCGACAATGGGTCCGCACTAAATGTATGTCCTCTCCGAACTGCCACTGTTTTGGGTTTGGGACCCACTGATTTCACGCCATCTGGGCAGACCGTAAGAGCTTATGACAACACCCGCCGAGAAGTAATAGGGGTAGTTACTTTGCCTCTTATCATGGGACCCACTGAATTTAGGGTAGAATTCCAAGTGTTGGATGTGCCGTCATGTTTCAACTTGTTGTTGGGCCGACCTTGGATCCATCCTGCTGGGGCTGTGCCATCTTCACTCCATCAAAAGGTGAAGTTTCCTTATGAAGGAGCCATAGTAACACTTCAAGGGGACTATGAATTGAAACTCGCAGGTGTGCCTATATGTGAGATACAACCTGAATCAGCAGCGATACCGCTATCTGGGTTTGACTATGTCCAATGCATTGAAAAAGAGCTCGAAAAGGGTGAATTAATACCCTTGGACTTTTGCCCCCATGGCAACTTGCACGTCGGTGAAATAATGAGAAAGATGAGTTTCTTTCCAGGCATGGGGCTAGGGCGTCGCCAACAAGGGATCCCTACGTCTATTCAAAGCCGTGTCACCTCATACACTTTTGGGCTAGGATATGAGCCCTCCAGAAATGATCATGCAGAAATGCTAAAGAGGAACAAGGAGAAAGTAAGAGCCAAAGCCGAGGGAAGGGTGCCAGACCTGAAGATCTCGCCATAACGACCTACTTTGAATGGTTACTTCGTCAAAGAAGGGGATGATTTTCTATATTGCGGGTTTCCAGAGCCCACCTTTGACCAAGCTACCAAGATCCGAGTTCCGGGTTTTGAAATCTTCTTCACCGAATGGTATCCAATCACAGCTGAAATGGTGGATGATGATGCCATCAATGATGAGTTCTGGGAAAAGAAAGAGGAGGACTGGGCAGAGAACCTTGATGCAGGGGCTATGACTGAAATGTTCCAAGACATGATCCTCATCATAGAAGACTCGACCATTGAAGAACTCCAGGGTTCGTCCATTAGCCATGCTACCTTGCCACTCCTGAATTGGTACCTTGAATGTGGTGTCGTTGCGAAGATCCATGAAGAAGAAGACCTTGGCCTACCTGATAGCAGCTTGTAGGTGTCTTAGTTTAGTAATATTTCCCTAATTCAATAAGATGTATCTACTTTACTCACTTTGTGGAGTCATAGTATTGATACAGATTTGTTTGTTTTCCTTCTTTCTTTTGTGTGTCATTCCCATTATTCCTAGTCAATAAAGTGTGCTTTCTTTCTCTATATATGCAGTGTCTCTTTTCTCTCCTCTATGGATATTTATGGCATGGATATAGATCTTAGGAACGATGTCCTCCTGGAGCTCGTTGAGCAAAGGAAAAGGGGCGTCACCGAACCTAATATGGATGAATTGGAATCAATCAACTTAGGGACGAATGAATTGCCAAGAATAGTTAAAATTGGGAAAACCCTCTCCCCCGTTGAAAAAGAAAAGATGATCTCTCTCTTGAAGGCCAACATTATGGCTTTTGCATGGTCTTATGAAGACATGCCTGGCATCGACCCCGATATTGTGCAACACTATATCCCCACTAATTCCCTAAAGAAGCCGGTAAAGCAGAAACTTAGAAGATTAAAACCAGAATGGGCCCTAAAAGTAAAAGAAGAGATAACTAAACAACTAGACGCGGGTTTCCTTCAAGTTGTGGAGTACCCCGAGTGGTTGTCGAATATAGTGCCTGTGCCTAAAAAAGATGGGAAAGTGAGGATGTGTGTCGACTTCCGAGATCTCAACGCCGCGAGCCCTAAGGATGACTTTCCTTTACCCCATATCGACGTGTTGGTAGATAGCACGGTGGGACACGCACTCCTCTCCTTCATGGACGGATTCTCCGGGTATAACCAGATAAAGATGGCACCTCAAGACATGGAGAAAACAGCCTTTATCACGCAATGGGGAACGTACTGTTACAAGGTAATGCCTTTTGGCTTAAGAAACGCTGGGGCTACTTACCAAAGAGCAGCTACGACCCTATTGCATGATATGATCCATAAGGAAGTCGAGGTTTATGTCGATGATATGATCGTGAAGTCCGTAAATAGAGAAGGGCATTTTAAGGCGCTAGAGAAATTCCTAGAGCGAGCAAAGAAGTACAATCTCCGTCTAAACCCACAGAAGTGCGCTTTTGGTGTCACTGCAGGCAAGTTATTGGGGTTTATGATCACTCAGAGAGGTATCGAAGTGGACCCAGGGAAGATAAAAGCTATTGTGGAGATGGAGCCGCCTAGCACTGAGAAGCAGATCCGGGGTTTTCTGGGAAGAGTTCAATACATAAGCCGATTCATTGCCAACTTGACCATGGTTTGCGAACCAATCTTCAAATTGCTTAAGAAAGGTGTGCCAAAAGTATGGAACGAAGAATGCCAAGAGGCCTTTGAGACCATTAAGAGATACTTGAGCAATCCTCCAATCTTAGTTCCCCCACGGCAAGGTGCGCCGCTTTTGTTATACTTAACGGTCACCGAAACCGCGACGGGGGCTATGTTAGCTCAATATCTCGAAGGGTCTACAAAGGAGAATGCCATCTATTACTTAAGCAAGAAAATGACAGACTATGAAGTGAAGTACAATGCGATTGAAAAAGCTTGTGTGGCACTAGTATGGGCGACGCAGAAACTCCGACACTACATGATGTCCTTCGAAGTGTTCTTGATAAGTCGCATGGACCCGTTGAAGTACCTGGTAGAAAGGCCAGTATTGTCATTCAGAACTGCTCGATGGTCAATTCTCCTCAATGAATTCGACATCAAGTACGTGAATCAGAAGTCTATCAAGGGAAGCGTCATCGCAGACTACCTAGCCAGCTGTCCGGTGTCATCATCCGCTCCGTTCAACGATCGATTCCCAGATGAGGACGTGCTAGAGATTGGTAGAAAAACTTGGAGAGTATACTTCGATGGGGCAGCCAATAAGAAAGGTTATGGGATAGGAGTCCTGCTGGTCTCACCCGAAGAGGCATTTACACCGTTAGCGGTCAAGTTGGGGTTCGAAGCTACCAACAACATTGCTGAGTATGAGGCCTGTATCCTAGCACTGGAAGCGGCACTTGAATTGGGGATCAAAGAATTGGAAGTGTTCGGGGACTCAGCACTAATCATTTGCCAGATAAAAGGGGAATGGAAAACTCGAGATGAGAAATTGTTGCCTTACCATGCCTACCTGGAAGCTCTAACCAAGGAGTTCTCAGAGATAGAGTTCAACTACCTTTCAAGAAACAAGAACCAGTTCACCGATGCCTTGGCGACCCTAGCATCCATGGTGGAGATACCTGAAGGGGGAAATGTGAAGCCGTTGGTGATAGAATGCCGAGACAAGCCTGTGTACTGTTGTGCAATCCGAGGAGGAGAGGTAAATGATGGCCACCCGTGGTTCCATGACATAATGAAGTTCATTGAAGAAAGGGAGTACCCAGAAGGAGCATCTCGCATTGATAGAAAAACCCTAAGGCGATTGGCAAGTCACTATGTACTTTGTGGAGGAAAGCTATATCGAAGGTCATACGACGGGATCCACCTGCTGTGTGTCACCAAGGAGGAAGCCGAGCATCTGATTAAAGAAATCCATGAAGGAACAGGGGCTCCGCACATGAACGGCTATATGTTGGCTAAGAAAATCATGAGGCTAGGCTATTATTGGTCCACCATGGAAAGAGACTGCCACGCACATGTCAAGAAGTGCCACAAATGCCAACTGTTCGCCAGTGGACAACATTTGCCTTCTATGCCTTTAACGAGTATGTTATCACCTTGGCCATTCGCGGTATGGGGGATAGATATCATCGGACAGATCAAGCCAAAGGCATCAAATGGGTATGAATACATCCTGGTCGCCATCGACTACTTCACTAAGTGGGTGGAAGCAGCGTCCTTCAAGACCTTGAATTCCAAGAAGGTAGCACAGTTCATACAGCACAGCATCATCTATCGATATGGGGTACCGCATAAAGTTATCTCAGACAATGGCCAGCACTTTCAGAAAGAAACCCATGAGCTCTTGCAAAAGTATGGCATAACCCACCATCTGTCGTCACCATACCGTCCTCAGACTAATAGAGCGGTGGAAGCAGCTAACAAGAACATCAAGAAGATACTACAGAAGACTGCGAACTCACATACAGACTGGCATGAGAAGTTGCCATTGGCTCTATGGGGTTACAGAACATCAATAAGGTCATCAACAGGGGCTACCCCTTATTCTCTAGTTTATGGAATGGAGGTCGTGTTGCCAGTTGAATTAGAGGTTCCTTCATTAAGGGTTGCTGTGGAGAGCCAGATAGCAGAAGTGGATTGGGTTAAGAGCCGTTATGACGAGTTAGCTTTACTCGATGAAAGGCGGTTAAGGGCGCTGTATCATGTTCAGGGGTATCAACGGAGAGTTGCCAGAGCATTCAACAAGCATGTCAAAGATCGAGGTCTAAAGAAAGGGGATGTAGTGCTGAAAGAAATCAGAGCTCCAGTGTTCGATCCGCGGGGAAAATTCAAGCCAAGTTGGGGTGGGCCATACATTATCAAAGAGATATTGCCAGCAGGGGCTGTTCGCCTCATGGATTTAGATGGAATTGAGTTCGCTTGTCCAACTAATTTGGATCAATTGAAGAAATATCATGTTTGAAGCCTGCTAGGTTGAAAACCCGTAAGGGCGGCCTAGGCAAAAGTTAAGGCATAAGAACTACGTAAGACCTGATTCTCCATTCAAAAACAAAAACAAAAAAAACAAAAAAAAAAAAAAAAGAAGAAAAAAAAAACCATGGAGATACGTAGGCAACCCATAAAGTTACCTTGGGTGCGGTCTAAATCAAACAAGAAAATCCCAAATTTGATTTATTATTGGCAATTTATTCAAAACTAAAATTGATTGACATAGCAATTCATTGGTATTAAGTAAAAGAACTATAAATATGCCATAAATGTCCTATTCTATTGAGTCTTCAGTTTTTCTTGGGCTTCTTTGCAGCTCGCTCTTCAGCTTTCTTCTCCTCTCTTGCATGTCTTCTTTTCTTCCTCAAGTCATGTTCATAAGCTGTTGTCACTGCTTCCATAATATCTTCTCTGCAAGATCCAAGTTCATTGTTCTTGATAAGTCCAAAAATCCTTTCTCTTCGAGTAGTCTCTCTCTCACCTAAATTGCTTTTCAACCATTCCTTATACTCTGAGCTCATCATATACGGACCATCAGTATTCGTAACTTGGGTTAGTATCAACTTGCTAGGCCATCGGTCCTTCGCCCAAGTCACTATAGAAAGACCCGCGGGCACCACAGGATAGTCACCTTTCAAGGAAGTAGGTATGGTTTGCATGGCACCCATCTGACGAAGAACCCTTGAAGGCCAATAGAAGGAAGTAGACCTCAGTCCTATGAGTCTCACCATGGCGCATCCAGAAGTCCGCAGAAGCACCTGGTCACTACAGCCCCATATGAATACAAACCACTTGATACTCCTCCAAGAAAGGGTTTGGAAGTAACCTAGCCAATCTCTCAATGAAAATTGCCTAGGTAGTTCAATGCGGCGAAGGCAGTAATGCTGGGGCTTGTATGGTGTAATGGCAACTGGTGACAAGAAATTCAGTCTTTCAAGCAACCACATCTGCAGTAGAATGGGGCTACCTCCTAAAGGAACCTTTGGGTCCTCATGAGTTTTATCCAAACCATTCAGGGTTTCAGCTAGCACCATGGGAATCAAGTTATGGCCCTTGGCAAGGAGAGGAATCAAGTCACAGAGTTGAATGGGAACATGTGGAGTACCAGTGGAAATAAGAAAACGACCAATGAGGCAAAAGGCAAGAGCATGCTTAATAGGAAAGGTAAAATTCAGAATACCTTTACTATCACAAGCTAAAAAAGAGGTTGCCAATTTCATCAAGTCTACCATATGGTCCTTTACAAACGTAGAGGCATATTGTGAGTGAATCCCAAGTAGATTGGAGAAAGAAGTAAGAAAGCTTGGGTGAGGAGTAGGGAGAATGAAAGGACCTACCGTTGAAACTCCATACAATGCACAGAATTCCTCCATGGTTGGGCACAGTTCTTCATAGTTGAAGCGGAACACATGAACTTGAGGATCCCAAAAATATGTAGCAGCAGTCAAGAGGTTCGTTTCAAGCCTCACATGCCTCAAGGAGAGCAATGGATCCAAGCCAAAGCACTTGAACTCAGATTTTGCTTCAGCACTCATAACTCTCAAAAACCCTCCTAAAAATTTGTCTAGAGCCTCCATAATTTCTAATGAATGGATACAAGTAGGTTTAGGAACCTCTTGGATGTGTTTTTATAGGGTTTCACAAATCCAAGTTCAAATAGGAAAAAACCCATCAGAATAGGAAGTTTCCTATTCAAAGTGGGATTTCCGCTTTGGGCTCGGGTAACCACCCAGGCCTGGGCGGCTAGCCTCCCGAGGCCTAGTGGTCACCCAAGCCACCTTGTTTTGGCTTTCTCCCTCGCTTTGTCTCGCCTTGGCGCGTGATCAAACCTCCTTCCAAATGAGATATTCAACACTTTTTGAGCGTAAAATCAATCAAATTCCATCTTGAAATCAATTCCTTGAATTGATTTTATGTTCAAAAGGGTTGAATATATTTCCCCTGTGTCATGCCAACTCAAGTGACAATGTGTTAAGTCACTTTCCTCTTGCACCATGTGTTGGGAATCATACAAGAGGGAAAAATAGAAGTGCGGAATATAAAAATTTTCCCTTTGATTCCACAGCCCATGAATCTAACTATGCATATACAAAATCAAACCCTAGCTATGAAGAGGGTTAGAACACTTACAGAATTTTTGTCTTCTCCTTTTTGCTCCAAGCTTTGATTCCGGACAGCGGTGAATGAGCAGCCCAAGTGTGCTGCCTCCAACGGTATCCACACCTAGCTAGAGCTTCAAGTCTTTTCCCTTGTTGTTGCTAGTGTAGGAGAAGAGAGGAGAGAGAGAGAGGGGGCTGGAAAATCTGGACAGCCCCTTGGGATTTCAATCTTGTGATTGTGATGTCATCACTTCAAAGTGTGACTTATATAGTCCACACTCAAGGGGGCCGGCCCTAGGGGGAAACCCTATTAGGGTGTTATGCAATTTCTCTAAATTGCACAATAACCCCTATAATTTATATCAAATATAAATAGGCCTCAAAGAACTATTCTTTATGCATTCATACCCTTTCTCTCATAGACTTTAAAGCTCATCTTGCATGATCAGTGTGTGACCCATTGGGTTCACATCATCAAGTAGTAGGAATAGCACGAGGTGTGCACAATGGAACTCTTTCCATTTAGGGTCTAATTGGAACTTCTTCCAATTCCCTAATTGATTATAACTCACTTATATCAATTAGGGCTTCTACTAACCATGAATAACACCTAGCATATGGTTCATGGTGTCGTCCTTAATGAAGTGAATATGTATCTATCAAAGAACCCTTCTGTTATAGTTTATAGGTTACAATTGCATCCTTCCATTTACACAATGTCTCCAATTGAACTAATAGGACATGGAAGTCTGTCAAGTCCCTAGTTCAATTACTTTATACTCATTCATAAATATCAACTCAATGATGAACTTATGGAAACTCCTTTCCATATTCACACTGCCATGGCCATGGACTGAATGAGTTATATTATGAATGCTATATGAGACATTCTCTCTCTTTTTCCTGAGAGTAATGGATTCCTTGTTGATCACTCACATGCCTTCATACACATAGCAATAGGGCCAATGAACACCTTTACAGACCCATGAATAGAATCTGCACTTAGTGTTATCAAACTTCTAAAGCTACATGCATAAGGTAACTATGGTGTCTGAGGTCTAAGGATTACTTGTACCACTATAACATTGAGAAACTGATTGACAGGCAGGTTAAAACTCCATTCAGTTTATCTCAAATCTTTGGTCACATTCAGTGTACCTATTCTATTAACAGGCACCCACCTGTTGGTTGTAGTGTCTCCACACAAATAGCTTGAGACCAGCTATCCTCCTATAGAGTCAACCTAACAAGTGCTAGTCCTATGGTTCATTACTGTCCATCATAGTGAACCTTCAACTAGGAATGATTTAGGAGTTTAGTACAGAGATATATTTACAGTCTCATAATTACAACTCTTTGTAATTCAATATTCTCAACTCTAACTCCTTGGACATATTATGTAAATATAAATGATGCATACAAACATAATAGAATAAGCCCTTTTATTAAATCAATAATAAATGTGACATACATAAATGAAATCAAATGATTGTTCCTTTATCCCTAAACAATCATCTCTATGATTGGCTCTAGGGCATAACTCTAACAATCTCCCACTTGCACTATAGCCAATCCACAATGTATCTAATACCCATTTCCTGTCTGTGGTGATCCAACTGCTCTTGGGTCATAGCTTTAGTGAAGGGATCTGCTACATTCTCTGTTGTGTGAATCTTCTGTATGCTAATATCACCTCTTCCAATGATCTCTCTAATCACATGGAATCGACGCTCAATGTGTTTGGACTTTTGATGAGACCGTGGTTCCTTAGCTTGAGCAATAGCCCCGTTGTTGTCACAAAACAATGGCAAGGGCTTCTCAATGGCAGGAACTACTCCCAGTTCAGTAATGAACTTCTTTATCCAAACAGCTTCCTTTGCAGCCTCTGATGCAGCAATGTACTCAGCCTCTGTAGTGGAGTCCGCTGTAACATCCTGTTTACAGCTCCTCCAACTTACAGCTCCACCATTCAAGGTGAAAACATACCCCGATGTTGATTTCCTATCATCATCGTCAGATTGAAAATCTGAATCCGTATAACCAACCATTTCTAAATTTCTTCCTCCATAGACAAGGAATAGTTCCTTAGTTCTTCTTAAGTACTTAAGGACAGCCTTGACTGCTTCCCAGTGTTTCACACCTGGGTCTGCCTGATATCTGCTTGTAACACTTACACCAAAAGCGATATCTGGTCTTGTACATAACATGGCATACATTAGACTCCCTACTGCAGAAGCATAGGGAATCGTCCTCATGTACGCAATCTCCTCTGGAGTTTTAGGTGCCATGTTTTTAGACAACTTGATTCCATGCCTAACAGGAATTAGACCTCTTTTGGAATCTTCTAAATTGAACCTTTTCAATATTTTGTCTATGTACAATGATTGGGAGAGACCTAGCATCCTTTTAGATCTATCTCTATAGACCTTTATTCCCAGAATATAGGATGCTTCTCCCAAATCTTTCATGGAGAAATTCTGTGAAAGCCACTCTTTCACTTTTGATAACGTTTCTACTTTATTCCCGATAAGTAGAATGTCATCAACATATAGGACCAGGAAGGTAATCGCACTCCCACTAACTTTCTTGTATACACATGGTTCATCCATATTCTGTAGGAAACCAAACGATTTGATTGCCTCATCGAATCGGATGTTTCAGCTTCTAGAAGCTTGTTTAAGTCCATAAATGGACCGCTGTAGCTTGCACACTTTGTGGTCCTCACCACTGGATGTAAAACCCTCAGGTTGCTGCATATAAAGGTCTTCCTCAATGTTTCCATTAAGGAAAGCGGTCTTTACATCCATTTGCCATATCTCATAATCGTAGTGCGCAGCTATAGCTAACAAGATCCTAATGGACTTAAGCATAGCCACTGGCGAGAAGGTTTCCTCATAGTCCATACCATGTCTTTGTCGGTAACCTTTTGCCACTAGCCTAGCCTTGTAGGTCTCTACCTTTCCATCTGAGCCTATCTTCCTTTTGAAGATCCATTTGCAGCCAATAGGTACTATACCTTCTGGTGGATCAACTAAAGTCCAGACTTTGTTGGAATACATCGAGTCCATTTCAGATTTCATAGCTTCCAGCCATTTGTTCGAATCAATATCCGAAATCGCCTGTCCATAAGTAGTAGGGTCATCTGGGTGTTCTCTATCACCAAGGAACAATTCCTCTGCATTATGGTTGAGAAATCCATATCTCTCAGGTGCAACAGATACCCTACTCGATCTACGGAGAGGTTGTGGTACATTAGTGGGTTCTGTCTCATCAGGGACAGGGGTGGGATCACTGTCGGTTTGTGTCTCATCAGACAATTCTTTGAGTTCTATTTTCCTGTTATTGCCTCCTTCTTGAATAAACTCTTTTTCAAGAAAGACTGCAAACTTACTAACAAACACCTTTTGTTCATCAGGATAATAGAAATAATATCCTAAACTCTCTTTAGGATATCCCACAAACCTACATTTAATTGATCTTGATTCTAACTTGGTTGCATCATGTGTCTTTACATATGCAGTGCAACCCCATACCTTAATATGTTTAAGGCTTGGTGCTCTCCCTTTCCATATCTCATACGGTGTCTTAGGGACAGATTTGGTTGGGACTCTGTTCAACAGGTACGCGGCAGTTTCCAGGGCATGTCCCCAGAAGGACAATGGTAAATCAGTGTAACTCATCATGGACCTAACCATATCCAATAAGGTTCTATTCCTCCTTTCTGACACACCATTAAGCTGTGGTGTTCCAGGAGGTGTCCATTGAGATAGAATGCCCGCTTGAACAAGATGATCTAAAAACTCACCAGTTAAATATTCTCCTCCTCGATCCGATCGAAGAGCTTTAATACTTTTACCAGTTTGTTTCTCTACTTCATATCTGAATTCTTTGAACTTTTCAAATGCTTCAGATTTGTACTTCATTAAGTACACATACCCATACCTAGAATGATCATCGGTAAAGGTTATAAAGTAAGAGAAACCTCCACGAGCATGTATGCTCATAGGACCACATACATCACTATGTATCAATCCTAATATGTCTGCAGCTCTCTCACCGTGACCGGTGAAAGGTGACTTGGTCATTTTACCTAGTAAACAAGATTCACAAGTTGGAAAGGGCATAGAAACCAATGGACCCAATTGTCCATCCTTACACATCTTGTTAATCCTATTCTCACTGATATGACCTAGTCTCAAGTGCCAGTCATATGCGGAGTTTTCTTCATCTCTTGTTCTCTTGGGTTTGTTTGCATTCAATTTAGAACTATCATGCTCTATGCAATTAACATTTGCAATAAAGTTTAGAAAATAAAGGCCATTCACATAAACTCCAGAAGTAATGAACTCTTCATTTTTAAATAAAGAACATTTATTCTCCTAAAAAACAAACCTAAATCCTTGTTTAGATAATACTGAAATAGAAATAATGTTTCTTATAACTTCTGGAATATAAAGACAGCCTGATAATTCTAAACTACTCCCACTAGGCAAAGTCAAGCAGCAAGTCCCCACGGCTAATGCAGCAACGTTTGCTCCATTTCCCACTCGTAGGGTTACTTCTCCTTTACTCAGCCTTCTGCTTCCCACTAGGTCCTGCATGGAATTACAAATATGAGAACTCGCACCAGAATCTAGTACCCAAGTGGAAGCAGAGCTAACACTCATGTTAGTCTCAAGTATAAGAGCATAATCCATACCTTCCGAAGGTTGGTTCTTTAGAGTATCTAGATACTCTTGGCAGTTACGTTTCCAATGCCCATCTTTGCCGCAGTAAAAACAGATCCCTTTACCTTTCCTCTTCCTTTGGGTACTCTTACCCTTTCTTATTCCCTTGCCTTTAGGCTTGAGCATAGAATTGGAAGCAGGAACTTCAACCCATTCATCACATTCAAGCAAGAACTCTTTGCCATACAACTCTTGTATGTGGATAAATATCTCGGGTGCACTTCCCATGGACTCGTGTTGCTTCTTAAGCTCAGGACTTAGAGACACCATCATATAGCATCTCGTCATAAGATCATCATCCATGCGCTTCTGATAAGCGTCTTTCTCTTGCCGAGTTGCAGCCTCAGTAGGAGCATTGGGAAGTGGACTTTGAAGTGCATAGGTAATATTTTCAGAATTCAAAACGATTTTTAAATTCCTTAACCATTCAAGATAATTAGGTCCAGTTAAACGGTTGGTTTCCAAAATGTTGGATAACGGGTTGCGGTGAGCCATTACGGTGATCTACATACAGAAAATTAAAACAGAAAATCAGATTTCATTTTTAATCCATAATGATCGGGTCTTTAATCATATGGTACCTCCCACTATTTTATCAAATTCCATACACCCTCTAATGGAATTCGGGAATCTCATTCCTAATGGGGATTGGGGTCCCACTGTGACCTAGAAGCCTCACATGTTAGTTTCTTGACTTCTAACCCACAGTAAGAAGACAACTCTTTGTCTATTGCTTCATAAGCAAATTCCAATCGTTTTGCCTCTAGGGTACATACTCCTCACATGTTAGTTTCTTGGAATACTTCCCTAGTTAAGTTAAGCCCATCATTCACACAGGTATGTTTCACCAAATATATACCTCACATGTTAGTTTCTTGGTATATACCAGCTTAGGCACCCCATGATATCTATATATGTGATAGTTTCAAGTAATGTCTTTAATATGGGTAGCTCCTACATGTCTGCAGCCAGGTACCCACATTAAGGGACGTTAGATGATCCTATAATGATGGAAGGCAATGAAGAATCCATTCCCTAATGTATTCTCCATTTCCAACTTAATATTAAAAGAGAGGGGTTTTTTAAGGGTCTCATCAAATTAACATACATCTCATGCATATAAATAAAAATTGAACAGCATAAAATAATAATAATCCACTTATCGATATTAGTCCCTAAGAAGAGACATATAACGATCTATGGATTTGGAGCTATCACTATTAATCTCATTAAAAGCTCCCACTATGATGATTATGGACTTTGAGAGAATTCAATCCAAGCCAATAGATTGAATCCAAGGTCTAAGGTGGGTGTAGGTGATCGTAAAATAACACATTCGAAACATGCATGCTGTCTTGAAACACTTCTCTAAGCTTTCAAGTCCTTCAATCTGCTCCCTTGGCTTGATGGTCTCCACCATTGGCTTGTTGGGCTCTATCATGCTCCTTTGGGTCCACCATGCTCCTTAGTGCACTCTCGATTACATAACATTTACATAATTTAAAGAAAGGGATACATAAAGGGAATGTGGGGTACATAAGAGAATGATAGAGAGAGAGGGAGAGGGAAGGTGGCATGCAAGCCCCAAATAAATTACATCACCTTAATAAAATTACAACTCTTGTAAATAATAACATCCCATTCATAAGACGGCCAATCACAATTGGTTTAAAGGGTATAGTCCATAATCATCATCCAAACACATACATACAATCTCATTGCATAATGTAAAGAAAAACTGTAAGCATTAAAACATATGGGCATTATGGTAATTCTCTTGAATGATTTACATTAATCTCATTAATGCATCCTAATCTTATTAGGTATTAACAAAAATATCCAGAATTAAATAAAGTCTTAACATTTAAGACATTTTAGTTCCAATTAATCAAATTAATTTAAACATATAAAGTTTCCTAAAATAACTCTAATATCCAATATTAGGGTTTCCTTAATTAAACAAATCAATTTCATTTAATTAAGAATTTCCAGATTTTAATTTAATCCCCAATTGTATTTTTAAACCATTTAAAACATTATAAAATTAATCAATATTAATTAAATAATTAACATGGGAATTAAATAAAATCATTTAAATGATGAATTAGTGTATTAGGGTTTCCTAAAACCCTAAACCCTAAACGCATAACCCTAAACCCTAAATGCAAGCCCTAATCATTAAATTCCTTATGATTGGTCATTTAATGTCCAATCATTAAAACCCTAGGTTCATACGGTATTTAATAAAAGGGATTAGGGTTTAATTAATGCCAAATAGGGTATTAATTACCCTTAATTAATTACACTAATTAGGGTTTCCAAAACCCTAACCCTAGACATCATTTATGGTATTAATTATGTCCTAACAATTAATAACCATGATTGGTCATTTAATGACCAATCATTAACTCTTAATAAAGGTAATTAATATTCCAATTAGGGTTTTAATTAATGCCATAATGAAATTAGGGTTTCATCATTAACTCAAAATTAGGGTTTCATCCTTAACTCTATGCAGCCGTCACTACCAAGACGGCTGCCTGAGCTTGGCTAGGCTGCCATGGCCACCAACGACTGTGGGAGGCCATGGGCAGCCATGGGAGAACATCCTAGGAGTGTGGGACAAGCCTCTGGACACGTGAGGAGTGGTGGAAGTGGCTGCCATCATCAAAAACAATCAGAGTTTCCAAAACCCATTGCTGGAGCCATTGTTGCAGACCTTGAAGGTCACAATAGCTTCTAAAGCCTTATCAATTCGACTCCTCCATTGAAACCAGCTTTTGTATCATGTCCCTACATGAAATACTAAGCTTCTAGAAGAGGTTTGGATGATCGAATCATCACCAATTGTTCTAAACAATTAAAACAACAGTATGCTGCCCAGAATTTGACAGCATACTGTCCATGGTCAGAAATTGATTTAAAACCCAGCAAGATGAATGAATTAGGCTACCAAACGAATTTTCCCAGTATCCTAAATGTCTTAGGAAACTAATGCAATTGGTTTCATGCAATTTGGAGTTCCCTAACTCAAGTTCTAATCAAAACTCCATTGATGACTTTTCTGCAGAGAAAATCTGCTATGCTGTTCATGAAAAATTTTCAAACTTTTTGAATCTTTTTCCATCAAAACCTTTTTGAAACTTAAAGAAAATCATATACACATGATATATGATGATCCTAAAATAGATTTGCATCAAAAATACAGAAGCTTTGATTGAATTTAATTGCAAGAACCTCTGGGTTCTAAAACCCAGATTCGACCCTCTGCAGAAAACCCAGTTTTCCTTTTTTTTTTTTTTCTTCCAATTCAAACCCTATACAACCTTTGCATCAATGGTTACCTTTAACCATGATTTAGAAGAGGAATAGAAGAAGAATAGACCTAGGGTTCCAAACCCTAGGTTTGGCCAGAGAGAAGAACAATTCTGCAGTAAAAATTCTCCAGATTTTTGAATCATTCAACTACACCATAAATTCCAGCCCATATGTATTTTGTATTATGCATAGCCATGGCTCTGATACCACTGTTGGGAATCATACAAGAGGGAAAAATAGAAGTGCGGAATATAAAAATTTTCCCTTTGATTCCACAGCCCATGAATCTAACTATGCATATACAAAATCAAACCCTAGCTATGAAGAGGGTTAGAACACTTACAGAATTTTTGTCTTCTCCTTTTTGCTCCAAGCTTTGATTCTGGACAGCGGTGAATGAGCAGCCCAAGTGTGCTGCCTCCAACGGTATCCACACCTAGCTAGAGCTTCAAGTCTTTTCCTTCTTTTCCCTTGTTGTTGCTAGTGTAGGAGAAGAGAGGAGAGAGAGAGAGGGGGCTGGAAAATCTGGACAGCCCCTTGGGATTTCAATCTTGTGATTGTGATGTCATCACTTCAAAGTGTGACTTATATAGTCCACACTCAAGGGGGCCGGCCCTAGGGGGAAACCCTATTAGGGTGTTATGCAATTTCTCTAAATTGCACAATAACCCCTATAATTTATATCAAATATAAATAGGCCTCAAAGAACTATTCTTTATGCATTCATACCCTTTCTCTCATAGACTTTAAAGCTCATCTTGCATGATCAGTGTGTGACCCATTGGGTTCACATCATCAAGTAGTAGGAATAGCACGAGGTGTGCACAATGGAACTCTTTCCATTTAGGGTCTAATTGGAACTCCTTCCAATTCCCTAATTGATTATAACTCACTTATATCAATTAGGGCTTCTACTAACCATGAATAACACCTAGCATATGGTTCATGGTGTCGTCCTTAATGAAGTGAATATGTATCTATCAAAGAACCCTTCTGTTATAGTTTATAGGTTACAATTGCATCCTTCCATTTACACAATGTCTCCAATTGAACTAATAGGACATGGAAGTCTGTCAAGTCCCTAGTTCAATTACTTTATACTCATTCATAAATATCAACTCAATGATGAACTTATGGAAACTCCTTTCCATATTCACACTGCCATGGCCATGGACTGAATGAGTTATATTATGAATGCTATATGAGACATTCTCTCTCTTTTTCCTGAGAGTAATGGATTCCTTGTTGATCACTCACATGCCTTCATACACATAGCAATAGGGCCAATGAACACCTTTACAGACCCATGAATAGAATCTGCACTTAGTGTTATCAAACTTCTAAAGCTACATGCATAAGGTAACTATGGTGTCTCAGGTCTAAGGATTACTTGTACCACTATAACATTGAGAAACTGATTGACAGGCAGGTTAAAACTCCATTCAGTTTATCTCAAATCTTTGGTCACATTCAGTGTACCTATTCTATTAACAGGCACCCACCTGTTGGTTGTAGTGTCTCCACACAAATAGCTTGAGACCAGCTATCCTCCTATAGAGTCAACCTAACAAGTGCTAGTCCTATGGTTCATTACTGTCCATCATAGTGAACCTTCAACTAGGAATGATTTAGGAGTTTAGTACAGAGATATATTTACAGTCTCATAATTACAACTCTTTGTAATTCAATATTCTCAACTCTAACTCCTTGGACATATTATGTAAATATAAATGATGCATACAAACATAATAGAATAAGCCCTTTTATTAAATCAATAATAAATGTGACATACATAAATGAAATCAAATGATTGTTCCTTTATCCCTAAACAATCATCTCTATGATTGGCTCTAGGGCATAACTCTAACACCATGCCTGTTCAATCTTGATAAATTGATCATATATCCTCATTTCAAATCTTGATTTTTCATCCCACTTGGTTGAATATACTCATCACTTGAATATATTCTTCCATTTCAAAAGTGTATTCACTCTTTGAATATGCTTCTCGGTTTTAAATTCTCATTCCCTATCCTACTTGGTTGAATATATTCATCACTTGAATATATTTTTTCCATTTCAAAAGTGTATTCACCCTTTGAATATGCTTCTCATTTCAAATCTTGATTTTTCATCCCACTTGGTTGAATATATTCATCACTTGAATATATTTTTCCATTTCAAAAGTGTATTCACCCTTTGAATATGCTTCTCGGTTTCAAATTCTCATTCCCTATCCTACTTGGTTGAATATATTCATCACTTGAATATATTTTTCCATTTCAAAAGTGTATTCACCCTTTGAATATGCTTCTCAGTTTCAAATTCTCATTTTCTATCATACTTGGTTGAATATATTCATCACTTGAATATATTCTTCCATTTCAAAAGCATGTTCGCCCATTGAATATGCTTCCTAGTTTCAGATCCTCATTATCACTTACTTGGTTAAATATATTCATCACTTGAATATATTTCTCCATTTCAATGGTATGTTCATCACTTGAACATACTTCTCAGATATTTTGTCACTTACTTGGTTAAGTATATCCATCGCTTGGGTACGCTTCTCCATTTCAATGGTATGTTCATCACTTAAACATACTTCTCAGATCATTTGTCACTTACTTGGTTAAGTATATCCACCACTTAGGTATTTTTTTTTCCCATTTCAATGGTATACTCATCACTTGAGTATACTTCTCAGATATTTTGCCACTTACTTGGTTAAGTATATCCATCGCTTGGATATATTTCTCCATTTCAATGGTATGTTCATCACTTGAACATACTTCTCAGAATATTTGTCACTTACTTGGTTAAATATATTCATGACTAGAATATATTTCTCCATTTCAATGGTGTACTCATCACTTGAGTACACTTCTCAGATTATTCTCTATCTTACTTGCTTAAGTATATCCATCGCTTGGATATATTTCTCTATTTCAATGGTATGTTTATCACTTAAACATACTTGTCACTTACTTGGTTAAGTATATCCATCACTTGGATATATTTCTCTATTTCAATGGTATGTTTATCACTTAAACATACTTGTCACTTACTTGGTTAAATATATTCATGACTAGAATATATTTCTCCATTTCAATGGTGTACTCATCACTTGAGTACACTTCTCAGATTATTCTTATCTTACTTGGTTAAATATATCCGTCGTTTGGATATATTTCTCCATCTCAATGGTATGCTCATCACTTGAGTGTACTTCTCAGCTTACTTGGTTAAATATATCCATCACTTGGATACATTTCTCCATTTCAAAAGTATGTTCATCACTTGAACGTACTTCTCAGTCTTTTTCAATCATTAAGTATACTCATCACTTGAGTATATTTCTCAGCATCTTTTTCATCACTCGGTTAAATATGTTCGTGACCTGAATATATTTCTCCATTTCAAAAGTACACTCATCACTTGAATACACCTCTCAGATTATTCTTATCCTACTTGGTTAAAGATATCCATCGCTTGGATATATTTCTCCATTTCAATGGTATGCTCACCACTTGAGTATACTTCTCAGATTTCATTCTCAGATTACTTGGTTAAATATATTCGTGACCTGAATATATTTCTCCATTTCAGTGGTATACTCATCACTTGAGTATACTTCTCAGATATTTTGTCACTTACTTGGTTAAGTATATCCATCGCTTGGATATATTTCTCCATTTCAAAGGTATGTTCATCACTTGAATGTGCTTCTCAGATTTCATTCTCATCACTTGGTTAAATATATTCGTGACTAGAATATATCTTTCCATTTCAAAAGTATATTCATTCGTAGTGGCTTGAATATGCTTCTCTTATCAATTCTCAACCCTCAATGGTTTAAGTATACTCATGACTTGAGTACACTTCCTTATTTCAGTCTCAGGTTTTCAACCTCCCATCATTGTTGGTATCAGTGTGTGATTTCTCCGGGCTTTTTGGCCAAAAATGGGTTGTTCTTTATCATTGGTTCACAAGTGTAACATGTTCGCCAATGAGGGGCTTCTGTCACACCCCATTTTTGCACCACCTTACTAGGGCTCATCGTTTCATGCATGTTTTTGTTTTGTTTTTGAGTCTAGTCACTTGCATTAGTTTTCTAGAGTCACAAGGACAATGGATATGAATTTTGGTTCAAATTGGAGTTGATCTTGAGGGATAATAAGAGCTTTTGTGACTTGAGAGGCATAATTGTCTTTTAAGTCCCAAACTTTTCATTTGACCTTGGAATGATCTCCAAATTGTCAATTGGAGTTCATATGGATGCATATGAGGTATTAAGTCCCGTGGCCCTGATGATGAGTTTAGTGTGGTTATTTACGGATTATCCTTGAAGAATTAGTGCGAATCACAACATGAGATTTTTGGTTAAAATGAAAAGAAAATTATTTTATTAAATTAGCCATTTTTATCATGACACTAACACGTGTACGTATGTGATGAGTGTGTGTACGCACATACAATACATGTGCATGCGTGTTAGCCGTCAGTCTCCCAATTTTTATAAAAGACAATTTCCTTTTCCTATTCAGATTAGAAGTCTTTTATCATTATAAAATACCTTTTGATTATTCTCCAAGGAAACCTAGTCCAGGAAGGAAAGGGAAACTCCCTATTTCAGCTATAAATACTCTCTTAATGTCTTTAAATAAGGGAGAGGAGAAGAGGGTTTGGAGGGAGTGAAATTCGTCATAATTCAGTAGCAGATTTTCTGAAAACCAGCAGTCGTATTTTAATCATAACTTTTTCATCCGAAGTCAAAATTTGATGAAATTGGTCTTGTTAGAAATATAATTCAATTCTCTACAACTTTGTATTTCACAAGCTTTGTCCAAATCCAACGTTTTCATACCCAAAAACGCGATTGAAGTTGCTGCTGCTGCAAAGTGACGAAAATCACTTTTCTTTTCTCTTGTTCTCTTTTTGTTTTCTATTTCTTTTCAAAGTTGAGTGAGTTTTGATCTCTTTGCTGTGATACCACTTTGACAAAGAGGAGGATTCGTGTTGGTTTGATTCACTCTAAAGACCTGAGGAGCCACGAACAATTACAAACACAAAGGAAGGCCCTTCCTAAGGTATTCTCCTTCTCTATTCAAGCTTAAACTAGGTTTTCATATGGGTTAGGCTTATTGCATGTTAAAGGTAACTTTTTTATCATGTATTAACACTCTAGCTAGTTAATATACATGGAATATCTATTTTTTATCTACTGTTTAGCATGCTTTAGGGCTGTCCTTTAGGTTTTTAATGCATAGTTATGATTCTTGTGCTCCTGTTTGTCCTTGTGCTAGGATTAGTGTCATTGCATGTTAGAGTTAGGATTTTCATCATGTTATATTGCTTTAGTTAGTTAATATGCATGATTTAATTTCTGTTTAGTTTGGTTTTAGCATGATTAAAGTATGTCTTGTGAGTTTTTAAGCATATTTGTGAGTTTAGGGTTTTAGAGTCATTGTTTCGTGTTTGTTTTCATATAGCATGATAAAGTAGACTTTTTTATTTGGTTTTTCTTCGTGTTTGCTGTATATGTTTTTCATATGGAGTAAACATGATAGTTTTGCATGCATGTTAGTATGTTTTAGGGTTTTTATGCATGATATGGTTCCAGGAATATGTTAGGACTTATTATTGTTCGCTGTTTTTGCTATTGGCATGCTTAGTGGATGATTTTAGGTCATAATACTATTCTGTCTAGATTTGCATGTTAGTGTTTTTGCATGGTTTTGAGCACTTGTAAGGGTGCAAATAGGTGTGGTATTTGTCCTATGGCAAATAGGGCTGCTTATGTCTGAAATAGCTAATGCTTGGAGCTAATTGCGCTCAGGTAAGTGGGTGTGAAGGTGCCCCAATTCACCTTTCTTCCTTAACTCATTCTCTTCTCCCTATCTAGGGTTAATTTTTAATATGATCCTATGGTTTAATTAGAGGTTTCCTTCATAAACAAAATTCTGGTTTTTATTAAGGATTCCATTTTGTGGATTTCTTTCCTAAAATCAAACTTTCTATCAATTCTCTTTTGATCAAATAAGGAAACCTAGGGTTTTTACCATAGGTTTGTATTAGGATTTAACCCTAATTCTAATCGAACTACGTGGACTTTGATCCATGTATTTCGTTGCATGGTACGTAGGCGCTCTTCGTGAGGCTCAAGTCCGTTCTAGGATCCAAGCATCCTAGGTTTATTTATGTTTTCTTTTTTTTTCTTTCTTTTTTCTGTTTTTATTTGCTTATTATGCATGGATGGATGAATGAAATATATGATATGCATGCAATTCTTGTGATGATATACTTGCTGATTTTTGTATGGAAAGATCTTGATTTAGCCCAAATGAACTGAGAGACCGAAAGGGTGACATGGATGCCTATAGGCTTTGCCTAGAACCTTCCCATGTCATAACTTAGCCTCCGAATCCCCGATTTCTTTGGTTTTCAAAAGATTGGTTTTTGCCTTTCCTTTTTTATGGAGTCATTCAAATTGTCTTCCTAAAACAAACTATTTTTAGGGTTTTCCTTGTTTCCTTTAAAAAATAAGGTGGCGACTCCTTTCCTTTTCTTTTTTCAAACCCATTTTCTTTCAATCCCTTGTGGGCCCAATTTCCGGGGTTCACACAGGGCAACTTGCTAAATGGTCTGCAATGACACTTCCTTTAACGGACTTCTGCGCCAGGTACTTTATGTCGAATTCATTGAGAAGAAGCGACCAACGAGCGGTCCTGTATGATAGGACTAGTTTTTCTAGCAAAAACTTCAAAGGATCTAATCGACTTATCAACAGGACTTCGAAAGACATCATGTAATGACGGAGTTTCTGGGTAGCCCATACCAATGCTACGCAAGCCTTTTCTAGCGTATTGTACTTTACTTCATAATCTGTCATTTTCTTGCTCAAGTAGTAGATGGCATTTTCCTCTTTCGACCCTTCAAGGTATTGAGCTAACATAGCTCCCGTCGCGGTTTCAGTAACCGTTAAATATAACAGTAACAGTTCACCTTGCCGCGGGGGAACCAAGATTGGGGGGTTACTCAGATACCTTTTAATGGTTTCAAAGGCTTCTTGACAATCCTCATTCCATTCCTTGGAAACGCCCTTTTTAAGTAGCTTGAAAATTGGCTCGCATACCATGGTCAAATTGGCGATAAAACGACTTATGTATTGAACTCTCCCCAAAAAACCCCGGATCTGCTTTTCCGTTCTTGGTGGCTCCATCTCCGTGATAGCTTTTATCTTCCCTGGATCAACTTCAATTCCCCTCTGAGTGATCATGAAACCCAACAGCTTCCCTGCGGTAACTCCGAAGGCGCACTTCTGAGGATTCAATCGGAGGTTGTACTTCTTTGCCCGTTCTAGGAACTTCTCCAATGCCGCGAAATGTCCTTCCCGGTCTATAGATTTGACTATCATGTCGTCCACATACACCTCTACTTCTTTATGGATCATATCATGCAATAGGGTCGTAGCAGCTCTTTGGTAAGTAGTTCCAGCATTTCTCAAGCCAAAAGGCATTACCTTGTAGCAATACGTGCCCCACTGCGTGATAAAAGCCGTCTTTTCCATGTCTCGAGGTGCCATCTTTATCTAGTTGTAACCGGAGAACCCATCCATGAAGGAGAGAAGAGCATGGCCTGCCGTACTATCCACCAACACATCGATATGCGGTAGAAGGAAATCATCCTTTGGGCTCGCAGCATTAAGGTCGCGGAAGTCAACACACATTCGCACTTTCCCATCTTTTTTAGGCACAGGCACTATGTTAGACAGCCATTCAGGGTACTCCACAACTTGGAGAAACCCGGCATCTAATTGTTTAGTTACCTCTTCTTTTACTTTCAAAGCCCATTCTGGTTTTAATCTTCTTAATTTTTGCTTTACAGGCTTTTTAGTGGGATTAGTGGGGATGTAATGTTCCACAATATCTGGATCAATGCCAGGCATATCCTCATAAGACCATGCAAAGGCCTCTACATTGGCTTTTAGAAGTATTATCAATTTTTCTTTTTCAGCAGGCGAAAGAGTTATCCCAATTTTAATTATCCTTGGCAATTCATCTGTCCCTAGATTGATTGATTCCAATTCATCCATGTTAGGTTCGGTAACGCCCTTTTTCCTTTGCTCGACGAGCTCCGGGGGGACGTCATTCCTAGGATCTATATCCATGCCATAGATATTTATAGAAGAAAGAAAGGAAACAAAGTTACTATCAGGTAAGTCGAGATCCTCGCCCTCAAGAACTTCTGCAATGGTATCCTCTTCAAGATACCAATTAAGGAGTGGCACGGCTGCATGGTGAATTAAAGAACACTCGAGATCTGATTCCTCCACAGCAAGAACCGTATCTTGAAACATTGTAACCATGGCTTCTGAATCCATCTGTTCTGCCCAGTCCTCACTCTTTTCTTCCTAATAGTCATCCTTGATCGCTTCATCATCAACTATTGTAGCAGTAATGGGATACCACTCAGTAAACAATATCTCGAACCCTGGAACTCTCGCCTTGGTTGCTTTGTCAATGGATGGTTCGGGGAATCCACAGAATAGGAAATCCTCCCCCTCCTTAACAAAGTAACCATTCAAAGTAGGTCGGTATGGCGAGATTCGCACATCTGGCACCCTCCCTTCTGCTTTGCCTTTGACCCTTTCTCTGCTTCTCTACAACATCTCCATATGGTCCTTTTTGGAAGGCTTATACCCCAATCCGAAGGTGTAGGTGACAATGCGGCTCTAAACAGATACCGGTATACTTTGCTGACGGCGTCCTAGTCCCATGCCTGGGAAGAAACTCATTTTCTTCATTATGTTCCCTACATGCAAATTGCCATGAGGGCAAAAGTCGAGAGGTATCAACTCTCTCTGTTCTGGCTCTTTCTCTATGCATTGAACATACTCGAATCCGGACAAGGGTACTCCCACGGGCTCGGGCTTGATCTCGCAAATGGGTACCCCCGACATCTTCAAGTCATAATCACCTTGGAGTGTAACGATGGCCCCTTCATAAGGGAACTTGACTTTTTGGTGCAATGACGAGGGTACAGCCCCTGTAGGATGAATCCAAGGTCTCCCCAACAAGAGATTGAAGCACGACGGGACATCCAAGACTTGGAACTCCACTCTGAAATCTGTAGGCCCCATAATCAGTGGCAAAGTGACCACTCCAATCACCTCTCTACGGGTGTTATCATAGGCTCTCACTGTTTGCCCGGATAGCATGAAATCTGTTGGATCCAACCCCAAGACGGTGGCAGTTCTGAGAGGGTACACATTAAGAGCGGAACCATTATCAATCAGGACTGTTGGGACCCTCTTTCCCATGGTGTCGACAGTGATGTACATGGCTTGTGAATGGCTAGGTCCACTTTTAGGTAGGTCTGCCTCTGAGAACACAATGGTTGAGTTCTTAGAGGTTGGATTCACCAAGTTCACCAAATTTTCCGAAGATGTGTCAACGGGAACCTGTATCTGGTTGAGCAACTTCAAGATTGTCTGCCTATGCTTGTAAGAGGCCATAAGCAAACCCCATATAGTGATGTTGGCATTAGTCTTTCTCAATTGCCTAAGCACTTCGTCGTCCTCTTCTTGCAGGTCGAGGTGACGATTACCTTCCAAGTCCCCCAATGGGTTGTCAGACTCTAGATGCGGAGGCTTGAAATGGCGACCCCCTCTAGTTATGTGCTCTACCTTGTCATCGCTCATCCACATATCATCAATCTCACCTACGTCACCCATGAGGTCATCCCATGTGATTGTGTCGATCTCTTCCATTTGGACTTCCTCTGGTAACTCATCCCAACCTGTGGGGACTATAGGCTCATCAGGGATGGGGTCATGGTAGAGTACGTAGTAATCAAACTTTCCGGACGACTCTCCTAACAAACCCACTTTAGGATCCCCTGCCTCGAACCTTTCTTTCAATTGTTGCCGCATAGACTTCTTTGGCAATACCAAAACCTTTTGATCAATAAGGTCTTGAACTACCTTTTTCAGTATAACACAGTCCTCCGTATCATGTCCGGGCGCCTAATGGTACAAACAGAATTGGTGAGGAATCGAAGGCCTCGGCTTTAAATGGCATGGCAATATGAGCCCTTTATCACAACATTGGTGGAAAACTTGGGTCAAGGTCATGGGAAGCGGCGTGTATTGCCTTATGGGTTGATGGGATTGGGACGAGCCAAGCTCGATGGCATTTATATTGTTGGGAGGAGGCACATTGTGAGTGGGGAGGGGATTTCGAGTGACATTTGGGCGATTTAGTGCGGTGAGTGGTGAAATGATCTGCTTGTCAAGCAAATCTTGGATTTCATGGCGAAGGCGGTAACAACGGTTGGTTAGATGGCCTTTGGCTTGATGGAACTTGCAATATTCACTTTCATTGTAGCTTTTGGGTAACGAGTTTGGTGGAGGCCTTGGGTCGAGGGGTTTCAGGAGGTCACGGCTTCTCAGCTTTTCAAAGACTCTTTCGAGTGGCATGTATAGCTCAGTGAATTGGCGAGGTGAGGTGGAGTCATTTAGGGAAAAAGGGCAAGTGGGTTGGGTAATGGTATTGACCTCGGCATTGGGTTTTCCTCCAAAGTTTGTCCTTCGACTCCTTTAGATCTCCTCCGTTTTGATTGTTCCATCGGCGATTGCATCTTCAACTTGTGTGCCAGCCCCAACAAGAGCCTTGAAGTTCGGAAAGTAATGAGCAAAGAGATGCTTATGATATACAGGCAGCAAGTTCTTCACCACCAACTGAATCTGGTCTTCCTCATTCGGTCTGTCTGTCATTTTGGAAGCCTTTTGTCTCCACCTAGTAATGAAGGCGGAGAAAGTCTCATTAACCCCTTGCTTAGTGGTTTCCAAGTCCCTTCGCGTGACATCCACTTCAGTGTTATACTTGTAATGGTCCGTGAATGCATTGCACACATCCTCCCAGATCTTGGTTCTGTTCTCCTCTAATGACAAAAACCATTTCAAGGCGGAACTCGCTAATGACTCATGAAACATTTGAGCCAATAACTCATCGTTCGCCCCTCGAGGGTGCATAGCTCGCACATACATCTTGAGGTGGGTTTTAGGACAGCCTATCCCATCGAATTTTTCCAACTCCGGCATCTTGAATTGTAACGGGATGCGAGCCTTCGGGAACAAGGACAAAGTACGGATGTCCACCATATCATCAGACCTGCGGATTCCCTTCAAAGTTCGTTCTAAGGCCTCGACCTTGTTTGCCATGATGGTTGAGCTCTCCCTTGATGTGGCTTTGGTTTCCCCTTCCTTGGTCTTGGGTGGCTCTCCCCCCTCTCCTAATGGTTCCTTAGCAGATTCGGAATCATTGGATCCTTGATTGTTATCAGTGGCACGGGCCCTAGATTCAGGTTCGGAGTTCTTCTGTTGAATGTCTTGAGCTAACTTGAGTGCGGTCTCGGATACCTGGGTAGTGTAATCAAACTTCTCCATGATAGCTTTCAAAGTGGCCTCAAGGTTAAAACCCTGGTTGCTAGTTCTTTCCTCGGCCATATCTGACTCGGTGACAGAATCAGCACTGACTAGGCACCCTTGTTGATTGCGGATCCAAGCCAGCACGTCTCTCCCTCTAACATAGGGCAAATACTCAATTTTTCAGCCTAAGGGTCCATCCTAAGCTTCCATAATTATCTTAAAATCTTTACAACGTACACCTTTAATTAGTTCTCTTAACCAATTTCCCTTGCGGGGGTCATGGGGAAGGGTACATATTAAGGATGTAGGATGTAAAGTTTCCTTTAATTACCCACTTAATCAACAAAGCATGGCAACACATCACAAACACGGCAGCATATCATCACAACAAGGTGTGTGCATATAGGTAATCCAACGGTGTCCTAGAAGGCCCATTACATGCAATTCTTTCTTTTAAGAGGGTAGGCTAGGGTCCTCAACTTTGCTTGTACCAATCTTTATACCTAACCACATGTGACATCAGGAATGTCGCGTGGGTCCAACAGTACGTGATTGATCCATTTGATATACCCAAGGGTACGTGGCAAGAGAGGTTTGATAGCTTCGCCCAACACATGGAATCAGGAAAACCAAGGTCGAACTAGGCTATCAGTTGGCAAGGATACATCGAGGGACAATCGAGTGATCATGCAACAGTAGCGCACACAATGCAATAAATGAAAGCACACAATCAAGCGGATGCAAGTGATTGATTTTATTAAACAATAAGAAATTAATTTAGCCCAATCAAATTAAATGAGTCTAGCCCTCGACATCCCTAGTGGAGTCGCCAAACTGTGAACCCCGGAAAACGGCCCACAAGGATTTAGCAGAAAAGAGAAGATTTGTATATATGTGGGATGGGTGAAAGACAACAAACAAAAAGGAGTCGCCACCTCATTTTTTAGGGAAAAGAAGAAAACCACAAAAATATTTTATTTTCAAAACCACATGACTCCATTAAAGGAAAAGCAAAGTCTTTGAAACTAGAAAATTGGATTCAGGGGCTAAGTTACGACGTGAGAAGGTTCTGGGCAAAAGCCCATATGCACCCACATCACCCGAGTTGGTCTCTTAATTTAATTGGGCTAACTTAAGATCTTTTCCACTCAAATATCATCATATATCATCACAAGGCAGCATGCATATCATACATCCCATCTAATTATCTCATGCACAATCACTCAAATAAAACAAAACAAAAAGAAAAGAAAAGCCTAGGATACTTGGATCCTATAACGGACTTGAGCCTCACGAAGAACGCCTACGTACCATGTAGCGAAATACATGGATCAAAGTCCATGTAGTTCGAAGAGAATAGGGTTACAACCTAATACAAACCTATGGTAAAAACCCTAGGTTTCCTTATTTGAAAATACATTGATTTAGTCTTAAGTTGAAAACTTCCACAAGAGGAAAACTTTGATAGAAAACCAGAATTTTAGCAATAAAGGAAACCTTTGATAATCACCATATGTTTGTATTAAGAAGTAACCCTAGGAGGGAGAAGAGAAAAGAAAGGAAAAGAAAGGTGAATTGGGGCACCTTCAAACCCTACTTACCTGAGCGCAAAAGCTCCAATCATTAGCCATTTCAGACCATAGCAACCCTATTTGCAATAGGACAAGCATTGTACCTGTTTGCACCCTTATAAGTGCACACAATCATGCAAAGAAAGTAAAATACTAATCTGGACAAAACCATGACAAGGCCTAAAATTATCCATTTATCATGCAAACAACAAGAATAATGAATAACTAAGGACTCTAACTCAATCCTACATGCAATGACTCGACTAACATGCATAAAAACCTACCAAAGACACACTAACAAGCATAAGAGACTCCAATAACATCAATAAACATGATAACAAAGCACATTCTAACCAAAAAGATAATATTTTATGCAAAATATGAAAATAGGCCTCCCTACGGCGAGCTTTCTTAAGCGAAACTATCCTAAGATAATTTCACGTAAAAAAGTCGTTATGGGGAGGTGCAATCAGCATATCCTACGTAAAATATATACCCTAGAACACAATGGAAGTGATTTCATGCTTAAACACATCACAGAAGACTCTCATGCAAAACCTCACTCAACGAAAAGGATAATTATCCTTAGAAAAGGATAATGTCTCCAAAAAACCTATAAAACCCACTACATGAATGCCAACCTAGCATGATTCAACTATATGCAGCATATATAGAATGACTATGATGAGAAACTACTCAAAAAACTAAGCTAAGCATGCTGTACGAAGCTTGTGCAAATTCAGGGTTATCAAAACCCTAATTTCACAATCATGCATTACGACCTATGAAACAACTCTAACACATGCTCAAATTATCATGAATATCATTCATATAACATATATTAACTAACAGGAGCATCAATTCATGGTAACAATCACAGCAACCTAAACATGTGAACTATGCATGATTTAAGAGGATAGAAAAGATAAGGCTATCGAATCCTTGGTAAACCAGGGATTATCAAGCATATAAAGCCATAAACTATCCTAAAATCATTCATATAACATCATATAAACATTGAATTCAATCCATAAGAGAAGCTATTTCATGCACCATAACTATCCTAGGAGAAGAAGAAGAAGGAGAAGAAGGAGAAGCAGAAAATTTATGTTCAGCATTAAAGAGACATGCTTACCTCTTGTGGACTCTTCCTTGTCTTCAAACCTCTTGTTTCCTTGCTTGCTTGGGGTTGAAGAGCCTCCTCTTGATGTCCTTCTAGTTCTCCAAACTCGTAGCTCCCTCTCTCTCTAAGTGTAAAGTGCAATTAACCTCCCCCTATGTGCTGAATATCATGTCCTTTATATAGAGAATTGACCCCCTAAACCAATGGCTAAGATTAATTCATTAAATAATGATCTTAGGGCTATTAGAGACTCTCTTGGTGCTCAAACAACTCAAACTTATACACTCCTAAGCTCAGACAAGTTGTTTTGGCAGAGGAAACCGTCAAAAGAGGGAGAGAAGAGTCAGAATTTGAGTTGAGGAAGGAGTCTCTCGGGTGACCATCTAGGCCTGGACGGTTAGCCGTCTGGGCTTGGACGGCTGACCGTCCAGCCCCGGACGGTTACCCGAGGCCCTCCTATTTTTGCTCTGCTTTTGACTCCTACTTGCTGTAGAAGTCCTAAAATCTTCAAATTAAGTCCGATTTTGACGAAATAAAAGCCAAAACGACCGTGTTTCGAAGGGGAACACATTTTTAGGCATTTTAGGACAAAAATCTTCAACCATGGGTGCATGGTTAGGTTTTACAAAGGTGGTTAACCATGGTGCTTCACCGTCGCTAAGCTGGGTTTGTACACAAGGTCGAACCAAATGCTTTCCCGATCGAAATTCGATCTTTCTAAACATGTTTAGGACATAAATAAAGCCCAATTTGAGTTAAATGAGAGAAAATTGATTGGGTCTTATGAGTCAATTTGAGCAAACCAAGAAAGGGTCTTTTAGCCAACCCGAACCATTACGAACCGAATTGATCTTAAACCATTAATTCATGAGATTGAACCTATATATGGACTCTATATAACCATATGAACTTGATGGGATGACTCGGAATCCATTCCAAGGTCAAATGGAAAATATACGACTTAAAAGACGATTATGCCCTTAAAGTCGCAAAAGTTCTTATTGACTATCGAGATGAACTCCAAATCACTTCAAAATTCATACACATGATATTAAATGCCATAGAAACTCAATGCAAAAGACTAGACTCGAAAAGGACTCAAAATCCTCCATGAAATGATGTATCCTAGCTAAGGTGACAAAAATGGGGTGTGACAGGTCCCGATGGGTCTGCTTGTAAACCCGGAACCGCCCAATTATAATTAGGTTGGATTTGGGTAACCCAATAACGACCCATTTAACAATATATCATTACCCAAACCCATTTATTGCGGGTGGGTTTGGGCGGGTTGGTGGGTTTGGGTCCAATTTGCCAGGCCTAATTGTATGGTTCAATATGCTGCTCTAACATGATATTTATGTGAATGCATGAGTATGGTTTTGTTTATTTCATGTTAATGACTTGGTTTATGTTGTGCATAGTTAGATTCCTTAGTTTTCTTCGCGTATATTGCTCATTTACTTATTATGCATGTGCGGTCACTACGTTCACACCTGTAGAATGATGTGAACGAGGTCGCGAATACTACAAATAGCCTCTGTCTTTTCTTGTTTGTTATTAGATACCATGTCACATATGGAATAGGTACAACTGTGAACTGCCAGAATGTGAAAATGCCAATACAATGCGTACGCCCTCATGTATGATGCACACGCACCCCCTTTAAGTAGGCAATGTTGTAAGCACCACATCCTAAACAACGCAATTCAAGAGTATGCTAACTAACCAACAAGGGCTAACAAGGAGAGGAGTTGCCACCTAGAAAAGCCCCGAAACCAAACTTGACCCCTAGCAGGATCTAACTTGTCATAACTGGAGAATCTTGTTTGAAGTTAGGTTACATAATTGGAAAAGTGTAAGGCACCCAACAATGCCTAGTCGAAACTGATCCCCACACATAATTATTGGTTTTAATTAATTAAGTATTCAATTAAATTCAACCCTATATCGTGCAAGCAAATTATAGCACACACAATGACCAAAATAATGAAATAAAGAAAAGATAACCAAAAATATATCAGAAAGCAAATATCAGAATATACAGAGAATTAAATGAGTATCAATCAACTAGAAACAAAAAGATACAAACAAGCTGACAATTTGTCTACCGAGGTATGGTGCGTACACAACTAATATGGTTGCATATGCAACCCATTGGCATGTTATATGGATTTATGGCGGAACAGTATAGACTCATTCATCAACTCATGCATATTTAAAAAAATAAAAGACATAATCTAAAAATAAATAAAAAGGTTATCTATCTGCCTAAAGGGAATGCGTACACACTGGAGATAGGTGCAAACCTACAAATAAATGACCTACAAACGAATAGATAAATTATTGGGAGAATAAACAAATAGAGATACCAAGACTTGAACACAAGGCATCCTGAAAAACAAAGTTGACCGACTTGACCCCAAAAGCTTAAGTTATTGGGGAAACATTGTATTAAAACAGGTTTTGTGTTTAAATCTTTAAAGGAGAATTATATAATTTCATTCAATCACGAATCCAGAGGCCCACGGCAGTCAACCACCCAGTAGTAAGAAACAGATGACAAGATGGTACTCAAACAAACAAACAAACAAAGCAAGAGCCTGTTGGTATTAATGGGAATTAATTTATATAGTAAACAAAGCTTGATCCAAGATAGTACGCATTCTTGCATTCAGAATTACATCAAGAAGGTAGCTAGAATAATAGAAACAATCTTTACCCTTATTTTAATCTTGGGGATATGTGAGCCCTCATTGGATTCTTCATCACTATTGTGAACTCTTGTTTCTCCGTCAGATCAACACCATCCCCATCAACAGCCGTCCACTCGAAACACCAAACCAAATTTGCCACGAAATACTCCCGATGAAGCATTGCTAGACCATACGCAGGACAAAACATCCTTCCGCCACCAAACGGCATCATTTTTATCTCCTTACTCCCTCTTATATCAAATACTAATTTCATTCCATTACCATCACTACCCCTAAACCTCTCAGGCTTGAACTCTCCAGCATCTTCCCATACATTTGGGTCTCTCCCAATCTCTGCTACCAAAAAATTCACAATAGCATTTTTTGGTACAACATAGCCGTCCAAAGGTACATCTTCGGTCACTGCATGCTGTAGCAGAAAGTGTACCGGTGGGTGAAGCCTTAGGCCTTCTAAAATCACTGCTTTTAGGTAGGGCATATTTTGTAAATCTTCCTCCTTGATCTCCTCTTCTCTTGATTTTTCTACAGCTCCTTTTATTTCTGCAAAAAGCTTACCTTGAATATGCGGGTGCTTCACCAAGTGTGCCATGATCCACTGTAACACCGTGGTGGTTGTATCCGTGCCAGCATTTAAGAACGCCGAGCATAAACTCACTATATCGCCTTCGTCAAGCTCCTTATTATTCTCATCCGGAAGATACGCAAATCAAATAAGGTATCAACGTACGACACCACAGACCCTTTTGCCTTCCTGTCTTCATCGTCTTCTGCTTTGCTCAGCTTCTCTTGCTTCACCTTGCTCGGGCTCATATTAGAGGGATAAAGATGTTGACTACTTTGAACCGATAGAAATTCAAAAGGGTTGTATGGTATGGACTTGTTTGATTTGATTCTCGTTGACTTCATCGCCAAAACACATGAGAACCAACAAGCAAAACATGGCGTATTGGAAAGGATCAAGCACTTGAACGGCCTCCCCATGTTTGGAACCTTGTTTGAGCCTACTAAAAAGGATTCCCAAGACCCACTTGCGTGCATGAGAGTATGATTTCACACGAGAAGAATAAAGAATTTGCAATGTGAGGTTACGACAAAGGACACACCGCCGTAATGTCTTTCCGGTTACCACTGAGGACCTGGTTGTGAGGTGTTGCTGCTGGGCGATCGGCGAAGATAGCTCCGTTCTCTCTAAGGGCTTGGTGGGCGAGGGAGTGGGTAGCGATGAAGGTAATAGGTTGAGATCCGATTTGAAGAGTGATGAGGGGACCGTACTTGGGGCAGAAACCACGGATGATCGGTCCAAGTTGGAAGAAAGGTTTGCGAAGCCATAACAAGTTGCCAATGACAGGAAGAGAACGGGGTTGTGGAGGAAGTTTACCTGTGAATTTCTGAGTGGGATTGGGGAGGAAAAGAAGACTTGAGCAAGGATTTGAGGATTGAAGAGATGCATAGAGAGACGAGGATGATGAACCAGGTCTCCATCTTTCAACCGATCGAGGCATGGGCAAAAAAGGCTTTCACATGTACACATTGCCAGATTCCAAAAGCCAATCCATGAGATGCCTAAGAAAACGTAAAAAAGAAAAGTTAATAAAAAGAATCAATTTACAAATTTGAGGGTAAAATGGTAAAAGAGTGGCCCGTCAATTTGTCGAAGGAAAATGGTAACAACCATCACTGCAGAAAATGTCAGCTACGTGGATAAACATTGATTAAGGAATGTAGTTGAAATCACTGGGTATTAGAAAGGCGAGTGTTTTTGGAGTTCGTGGATGGCTCGGCTTAAATCTTAATAAGAATTTGGCAGCCTCCTTCAAATATTTGAATCCCAACCAATAAGAATTTGGCAGCTGTTTCATTGCTCAAGAAGCACAAGTGCAAATTTCGTATCTTGAAGCCCCAAAAATGGGCTCTCTATGTGAACAAAATTATCCAAACAGGTACATACTTTTTGATAATAATGTACAGAATTATTTCATTGCAGCATATATTAATCATAAAATTCAGTCCTTCAAGTCTTATTTCATATCTGCTCACAGTTGCAGCCAACTTTAATTCTTCATCTACATTGGCAAATTATTCTAGTAGTTAGCCCATGGACCTCAGAGAACAGCTCCACTCATGAATCGATGGCTCAGTACAGCTCTTGCAATTGGGCGTTTTCGGAAGTCAGGATTCAGCATCGCCTGCACCAAGAGAGATAACAATCTTATAGACTCAAGTAACCATAGGAAAGTACTGAAAGATCATGCTTTGGCTTCAAAAGGAAGTCGAGACTCATTGTAACACAGTGATGCAGGCATGCCATTGGAAGGGACGGGTGTGATGAAGGGTTCAATTTTACAGCAGACAAGACCCAAAACTCCCCCCAACCCCCAAAAAACAAAAAAACCAACGAGTAAATAAAATGAACGATTATCCTGTTAGTGGAAGACTTCTCTTAGCTGCAAATTATAGAGAGTTTACTCCCGCAAAAAGTTAAAGAAAAGCATAAAATTCTTCAACTCATTCAAAAAAACTGACTTCAACAACCTGAGGCCTGTTTGGGTGTCCAATTTGAAATTAAACAATTAAATAAATTTTATGTAGTGTTGAAGGCATAAATCCATCACCTCAAATTAGAATATTTCAGAATGTTAGAGTTATCACTATAGTTGATGTTGTAAAATCAAATTCCAAAAAACTCATGAAATGCCACAATTTGGAATTTCTACTCTTATTTATGATGATGACAATCATTTTCTTTAATTTTCCAATTTAAGACGATGGATTGTGCCTTCAACACCATGTAAAATTCTTTGACTTGTTTAATTTCGAATTGGACGCCCAAACAGGCCCCAAGTCATTGCATAAATTCTGAATATCAATATTAGGTTCTAGAGTGAGTTGTTTAATCTATTGTTTGGAGGCTTTGTTGAAATGCATGTATCAAAGTCTCATATGGGAGCACTGTTTTAAAAACTTAATTGGGGATCAGCAGAAAGGTATGATTCACCAATGATGCAGTGGTGTAAATTTTGAGAGGCAAGGTGAAGGGGCGAGACCTACAAGTAGTGATGCCATTCCCAAATACCAAGCATTGGAAAAAAAAAAATCCTAGTCAACCATTCTAGCCTATCAAAAGTTTACATAGATTTTAAATATATGCTTATTATTTTGGTCCATTTTCCTTTTGTTTTTTGGTCTTCCTCTCCCTTTTAGCACCTTCAAGCATTCTGATACCTCTAATGAGAAAGTAAAAAACCTTCTTCGCTAATACTATTAGGGATGTTCCTTCATGCATCAATTAAGTTTTCCTACTTAGCACATACACGTCTCATGCATACAATTATCCAGTACATGGATCAGAAATTTGAGGGGGCTACCAGATTTATATTTTTTAAATTTTCAGCTAAAATGTAGTTTGAAGACATTACAGAATTTTAGAAAATAAATCAATAGTAGCCATCATAGGTTGTGGGTCATGATTCAACCTGGAGTAACTCCCAACCAGCACCATCACCAAGATCCAAAAAATTGACAGCCTCCATTAAGCGATCATCTGCTAAACAATACCTGCCCAAAAGAGGGAACAAATGCTAAATACACTAGAAAATCATGAGGTATAACAAATATAAACACTACTGGACGATACTCATGGAGTGGGAAAAATTTTACTTGTATGAATAACATCAGAATTCCCTGAAATCTAAATGTTATAAAACAAATTTGACAAACTTCTACTGACCAAAAAATAAAGAACAATTCCCGAAATCTGACAAATATAGAGTCAAAATGACACAATCGTCACTAATGTAACTCAACAAAGCCTTATTCCAACTGTTATGAAATAAATAAGACTGCAATTATATTCACCAGAAGTTCAGAACCCTAAAAGTATTTAAATAAATTAACAGACACAAAACTAGGAAGGTAATTATTGAGAAAGGATTTTGAAATATCTCTCTACTAAATTGACCAAATGGATATCTTCAAAATGATATTTCCCCTCAAATTGATGGGACTGAAAACAACAATCAATATGCATCGAGATGATGTGGTTGTCATGAATACATATCACAATTGGTCAATCGCCAGCTCTTCACTTGATCCATTAAGACTTGGTCGATGTTGCAAAGAGAGAGAGAGAGAGAGAGAGGTGCTTCTTGGTTCCACAAGATGAAAAGAATGCATCATATACCTTTACACAAATGGATGAATCATGTGCCTCCACACAAGAAATCTAACCTTAAGGGCTTGACACAAAGCCACTTAGGCCACGATAGACTTGAAATTGGGTCCATAGAAGCCTCAGCAAAGATAAAGACATCACATGTCTTTACATACACTAGTATATAAGCCTCATCAAATAAATAAGCCTCATCAAAAAGCCCACAGCCCATGGGCCACCTGAAGGCCCAAGCTCGACCCAAGCCTAAAAAAGCCCATGCCCTAGCCCAATCCTATTACCCCCGAGGTGGGCTGGGGGCATAGCGTTTGAGCCCGAGCATAGCCCAAAGCCTAGCTCGAAATGGCCTATAAATAACCGAAAAAGCCCAAATTTAAAACTAAAAACAATATATATCAAAAGCCCAATCCAACCTGACCTAACCCAAAAATTTCTTTCCCCCCAACATTTGCTATTATTCCCCCAAAAAAAACTTCCCCAATGATTTTACTTATAAGATACAAAATCATGACATATTTAGTATAAATTATAATTATTAACTTATAAGTTATAAACTTATAATGTATAAAATATAAGTTATAACTTATACTAGTGATAAAAGGAAAAGCTACTGAAAAAGCCTAAATAACTCTGTAGTTTCCCAAACTGCTTTCAGCTTCAATATGCTTATCAAAAAAAAAAAAGTGATTCTCTGTAATGAGTCAAAAAAGGGATGATGACCTCTCAGCCTCAGGTCCATAATGAATAGTGATTCATAGATCCTTGATATAAAGACAATAAAAAATGAAGCCTAAAGTCAGACTAAACCAAAGGAAGGTCCATCAACTAATGAGGTCCAATTATTTCACAGGTATATGGAGTTGTTTAATGTGCAAGACAATAGGAGAGAGATAGAGACAGAAAGAAGAAGATGCAGAGAAGAAGGATGAGGAAGAAAGAGAGAGAACCTTGGGGTTTCTCCCTTCTAATCTCTTATTTATACTTCACTCTAAAGACAATTACAAAACTGCACCTCAGTTAAGTGATAATAATAATTAAACATAAGGGGCTGTTTGGCAAACCTGAAAACCAGGCTAGTTGAGAATAAATCTGACCAGTTTTGATTTTACACTGTTTGGTAAATCTCTTTTTCCTACAAATCAGTTTAGCTTTATTCTGAAAACAAGGCATAAACACAATTTTTTTCAAACCAACTGTGATTTAGTTTATTTAAAAACCAAATAATAGTTATGGACTAAACCTAGTCTAATCTAGTTTTTTAAGTTCCCAAACAGACCCTTAGTAATAATATATAAGCAGTACCAGTCACTCGGTCAGGTGAGTACGTGCTTATATAACTTATATCAACACCATGCATTAAGGGTTGTACCCCATGCATTAGCCCAATGTACCCCCTGCATTGGCCCAATCTACCCAATAACCTACTAATGCATGAGGTACAACCCCCAATGTGGGTGCAGATATAAGTTATATCAACACGTGCTCACCTAACCGTCATCCAATTCATAAGTAACACTCAGCACTCCCTCTCAAGTTGGTGCAAAGATATCTTGCATGCCCAACCTAAGTAGAATGCTATGGAAAACGTTGTCAGGCTATGTTACATGGACTCAAGTGCGGGTATACATCTAGGATTCTGATTCATTAAATTTTAAATTTTGGAATACAGGGTACTCGGCTCAAAAGGATCCAAAAATTGAATGCATGTACGAGGATACAAGGATATGTGAGTATATATAGGATGATGATTAGGCAAGCACATGCTAATATAACTTATATCAACACCCATATTAAGAGTTATACCTTGTGCATTAGTGGGATAGGCATCAAGCTCGATTAGGGATCACTAATCACTAACAGAATCGGAAAGAAATTTCCTTACTCAAAACAAAGAAAGTTGAGTCGGGTAGAGGCGCTTTCAAGGAAATGGGATTCGTATTCTTAACCTAAGGATGCTGAAAGAAAGATAACAAGACTTGAAGCCTGAAAAGAAGAAGCTTTTTTTCCCCAACTGGCTTTTGCGTACTAGTCCTTCCACCCTAGTTCAGGGCTAGTTTCAATCAAGCACTAACCCAAGGCTGACGTAGTAACCCAGGGAACTAGCTCTTCTCCTCAACCTGTTCAATTGGAGCTAGCTATAGAGCGCACTTTTTCTATGCTTTATTGACTTACTATAGAGGTTTGGAACCCTAAACAACTTGACCCTACCTACCAACAGACTTTAGTACGACTGACTCTCCAGCCGGTCCTTCTTCGGCCACTTCTTCGAACGATTATGAAAGAGTTGGAAGGCCTTCTCATAGCCTGTGAATCGGAAGCCCTAGACCGTACCAACTCGCTTCAGACTCACTTTCCAGCTCACAATTGATAAAGTGGTAAACTTCAAAGGTCGGAGAAAGACTCTCTACAAGCGGATAGGAGTACTTTGCAAGTGCACCAATGCAAGGAGTACAACCCCCAATGCATGGTGCTGATATAACCTACTAAATTATGGGGGTAAATTTGAAAATATTTTCACAAAATTGGGTCATAGTCATAATAATTATTTTGGAAGGGCTTAAATAATAATATTAGATTTTGATCACTTAAAAAATAAAAGAAAATACAAGGATCAAACTGAAAAAGATAAAAGATAAAAGGAAAGGAGTCTAGATGTTTTAATAGAAACCAGCCCTAATTCTAGTCGCAATTCCTCCTCTAGCCTCCCCCTTCCAACGGCATCTCCTGTAGATCTGGTTCCATCCAGCTACTATACTACAGCTATATTTCCAACAACAACTATAGTCTCTTGGAGTCACAAAATGTTCTCTCTCTCTCTTTCTCTCTCTCTCTCTCTCTCTTATTGTATCTTCCTCTTCTCTCCCACGATCAAATGTGGCCTCTTTAAAATTACCATATCCAAGCTAGATACTATACCCGTACCCGTGACGTGTTGTGTTGACACGGGTACATTGGGGTCAACTCCCAAGTCTATAACACAGTTGCCAGGTACTTCCTTTGCCCAGATGTCAGCTAGTTAGTTGATATTCAATTCTCATTTAAGGAGTATAGATGATCTCTTCTAAACTCAGCTTTTCCTTGATAAAATGTCTATTAAATTCAATATACTTAGTTCGATCATGTTTGTTATGAGATGTATTATGGGTTATGGGGGTATTCTTGTCTTTATATATTTCTTTCATTATATAATAAGAGTTAAGGGTATTAGGGTGCTTGCATCAAAACCCTAAGACCATGTTTTACGACATGGTATCAGAGCCACGAGAGAAGCCATAGGTGTCGATCTACTCTGACGACCCACGATGACCCACGTAGACCTCTGGCAACCCTTCTCCGACGACACTGACCACCGACGACTTCTATTTGAACAACCAACAAACCTAGACGACCTATGTACCGCTACTGTTAGCTTTTCCAACCACCAATGAAGCTTCTCTTCACGCCAACGACCCACGCTGACCACCGGCGAAGCTTCTTTTCACGCCGACAACCCACGCTGACCACCAGCGAAGCTTCTCTTCCCTCCAATGACCCACGCTAACCACCGACGAGCCTACCCAGACAATTTTCGACGCTGTTTGCTCCATCCTTCCCTTCGAATCCTCACCAGACACGTGTCTCATGGTCTAAAACCATTTCGAGTACTCTTTTTACCTCGATTCTCTCTAGTTTAGGGACTCCCACAACTAAACCTCAACTGTTGACGACCTCCATCAAACCCTAGGTGTCGATACACCTTCCCATGGTGCTATTGGCAGCCTAGGGCTTCATCCTTGATCCTACTTTCTTGGATTTGTGATGGATTTGTGATGGCTGGCCCATATGATAACTCTTAGATGTGGGATTATGCTGTTGGCAAACCCCGTGGACTCGATTTTTGCAATATGAAGTTCTTCTACCACCTTTATTGAGATTTGCTATTGTTTTGCCTACTTTTATTGTTAGGCCAACATCTTTTAGTTGGATAGTCTTCTTGTGTTATGGAATCTAAGGAGAACTTAACCCTAAGTTTTCTTTTATCTCCAGATTTGCTACCTATCACAACCATCCGGTTGAATGGTAGTAATTATGCACATTGGGCACAAGCTATTGAGGTGTTTTTGCTTGAACGGAAGAAATTTAAGTTTTTTATTGATGAACCCCAACGACTATTGGTAAGTCCTATGCTGATTGGAGGGTGGAGAATGCCCATATTCGTAGTATCTTATGAAATTGTATGGAACCTAACATTAATTGCAGTCTTATTTTTCTTTCTACAGCAAAACTTGTTTAGGAACAGGCCCGAGAATTGTACTCCGGTGCCAATAACCTTTCTTGGATTTACAATCTTCATCAGGATTATTTTTCGCTTGGTTTGGATGATCAGTCTTTAGCAGAGTATTATGCTTGGTTTAAAACTATTTGTGAGGAGCTTAATCTCTATCAACCTATCTCTGCTGATGTTAGAGTTATGCAGCGACAGCCAAGGACTTTAATATCGATTTCGATGGATATATCGAGGGTCCAAAAATACAACTATATCGGATATATCGTGGGATATATCGACAATATCGATATCGTTTTAAAGATATGGTGAATATTATAAGTTAATTACAGATATTTTTATTGAAACTCTAGAAAATAATGATTTAGGCTATAATACACAATCTAGCATCAAAATATTGCAATTTAAATGTGTATAAGACAAATATGTGTTGTATAGGGTATAAAATGTAAGCCGCGCTTAGAAAATAAATAATAGAGATTTATGTAAATTCAACATTTAGATATCACATAACATTAAAAGGAAGAGATTTATGCTTTTGTTATGCACTTATGCGTGCCCCAGGGGTAAATTTTTTTTAAAAAAATAATGATAAGGCATGTAAGGACCACTTCTATGTGTATGTATATGTTATAAAGTAAATGTGTGAGTGGTGCAAAAAAAAAAAATGTGGGATAAATTTGAAAAAAATTTAACCATGGGTGGTAAATTTGAAGATAAGTTTTGAAACTATGGAAGAATTGTAATAATAATACTTTGAGGGCTTAAAATGTAAATTGGTCTTTGTTTATATAAAAATAGAATAAAATAGAGGGTATAATTGCAAAGCAAAGAAGATAATAAAGTGTTCTCACTTCTCACGATGGAAACCTAGAGTCAGTCAACACCCACAGCCCTGTTAGCGATGGTAGCTTCCTTTGGCACCTACTCCGCCACCACGGTAGCATCTCCGGCAAAAATTAGGTGCATTTGGCTTCTTCTTCTTTTTTTTTTCCCACTCTTCTTCTTCTTCTTCTCCTCTAGTATCTTCTTCTTCTTCTTCTCTTCTGGTATCTTCTTCTTCTTCTCGTCTGGTACCTATTTCGACACCAACTATGGTAGCATCTCCGACAAAAATTAGGTGCGTTTGATTTTTTTTTCTTTAATATTCTTCTTCTTTGGTACCAGCAAGGCACAAGATCAAAAGAAAGAATCTGGACAAAACGATATTTTCTCTATGTTGATATCGTCGATATATCGTGGATATATCAACGATATATCCTCGATAAATGAAATAAAGTTGACGAAATTCAAAGCAAACGATATATCGTCGATATATCGCAATATATCGACGATATCTCTCGAAATTCTGTTTTTTTCAAAATCTTTCAATATCGCAACACAACATCGTTTCGCTGACCACCGATATGACGATATATCATGATATTTTGGTCCTTGCCGACAGCGTGAGTGTATGCATGTCGCTCACTTTCTATCTGGTCTGCCATCTTCATTTGATTCAGTTAAATCCCAAATATTGGATAGCAGGTGTGAACCCACAAAAAAGCACAGCGCCCACAAGAGTTTGGCAATTTTAAAAGATAACAAATGGAAAGGAGTCGCCACCTCATTTTTTAAGGAAAAAAGAAAAACCGTAAAAATGTTTTATTTTCAAAACCACATGACTCCATTAAAAGGAAAAGCAAAGTCTTTAAAACCAGAAAATTGGATTCGGGGGCTAAGTTACGACGTGAGAAGGTTTTGGGCAAAGCCCAGTAGGCACCCACATCGCCCGAGTTGGTCTCTTAATTTGATTGGGCTAACTTAAGATCTTTTTCACTCAAATATCATCATATATCATCATAAGACAGCATGCATAACATATATCCCATCCATCCATCCATATCATCCATGCATAATCAAACAAAGAAAATAAAATAAAACAGAAAAAAGATAAGATAAGAAAAACTTAAGATACTTAGATCCTAGAACGGACTTGAGCCTCAAAACGAACGCCTACGTACCATGCAACGAAAAACATGGATCAAAGTCCACGTAGTTCAAATAGAATAGGGTTAAATCCTAATAAAGAGTCAGAGTAAACCTTAGGTTTCCTTCCATAGTGGTTTTCAAAGACAAATGATTCTCAATCAAAATTTTAATGAAAGATATAAACTTTTGAAAAGAGGGGCGGAAAAAAACCCTAGAATTCACCATATCCCTCTATTAGAAAATAACCCTAGGAGGGAGAAGAGAAAAGAAGAAAAGTGAATTAGGGTACTTCATACCCTACTTACCTTGTGCAATTTTCTCCAAGCGATAGCAAGCTTAAGCAATAACAACCTTATTTGCAATAAGGCAATTATCACACCTGTTTGCACCCTTATAAGTGCACAAAATCATGCAGAAAACACAAAACCCTAATCTGGACAGAATCATGTTAAGGCCTAAAATCATCCATTTATCATGCAAACAACAAGAATAATGAATAACCACAAACCTCAACTCAATCCTACATGCAATGACCCATCCTATTTGCATAAAAACCTATGAAAAACATACTAACAATCATGAAAGACCCCAATAATATCAATAAACATGATAGCGAAATCTATTCTAACCAAAAAGATGATATTTTATGTAAAATATGAAAACAGGCCTTCCTACGGCGAGCTTTCTTAAGCAAAACTATTTTAAGATAATTTCACGTAAGAAAGTCGTTATGGGGAAGTGCAATCATCATATCCTACGTAAAATATATGTCATAAAACACAATAAAAGTGATTTCATGCTTAAACACATCACAGAAAACTCTCATGCACAACCTTACTTAACAAAAAGGATAATTATCCTTAGAAAAGGATAATCTCTCCAAAAACCCTATAAAATCCACTACATGAATGCAAACCTAGCATGATTCAACTATATGCAGCATATATAGAATGACTATGATGAGAAACAACTCACATAATTAAGCTAAACATACTGTATAAAACTTGCATAAAACTAGGGTTATCGAAACCCTAATTTTACAATTATGCATTAAAACCTATGAAATGACTCTAACATATGCTCAAATCATCATGAATATCATTCATATTATATGTATTAACCAACAGAAATGTCAATTCGTGACAATTATCACAGTAACTAAGACATATGAACTATGCATGATTTAAGAAGATATAAAAGATAACGCCTTCAATACCTTAGTAAATTAAAGACTATCAGGCATATAAAACCACAAATCATCTTAAAATCATTCATATAACATCGTAGAAACATTGAATTATCCTAACATGTGGAGATACAACATGCACTAGAGCTATCATAGAAGGAGAAGAAGAAATAGGAGAAGGAAACCTAAATTCAGCAATGGAAAGGGGTGTTTACCTCTTGTAGAACCTCCCTTGCCTTCAAAATCCTTGTTCTCTTGCTTGCCTAGGGTTCAAGAGCCTCCCCTTGATGTCCTTCTAGCTCTCCAAATTCGTAGCTCCCTCTCTCTCTAAGTATAAAGTGCACTTGCAACCCCCTATGTGCTGAATATCATGTCCTTTATATAGAGAACTGTCCTCCTCAACCAATGGCTAAGATTAATTCATTAAATAATGATCCTAGGGCTATTAGAGACTCTCTTGGTGCTCAAACAATTCAAATTCATACAATCCTAGGAGGAAACAACTTGCAAGGGCAGAGGAATCCGTCACAGGAGGGCAAAAGGAGTCAGAATCCCATTTAAAGAGGGACTCCTCGGTTGACCATTTAGGCCTGAACGGTTAGCCGTCTGGGCCTAGACGGCTGACCGTCCAGCCCCAGACGGCTACCCGAGGGTCCTCTCTATTCCGCTCCGGTTTTGACTCCTAATCGCTTTAGAAGTCCTACAGAGGCCAAATTAAGTCCGATTTTGACAAAATAAAAGCCAAAACGACCGTGTTTCGAAAGAGAACATATTTTTAGGCATTTTAGGACAAAATTCCTTAACCATGGGTGCATGATTAGGTTTTACAAAGGTAGCTAACCATGGTGCACCACCGTCGCAAAGCTTGGGTTTACACACAAGGTTAAACCAAATGCTTTCCAAATCAAAATTCCACCTTTCTAAACACATCTAGGATGTAAATAAAGCCCTATTAGAGTTAAATAAGAGAAAATTGAAAGGGTCTTGTGAGTCAATTTGAGCAAACCAAGAAAGGGTCTTTTAACTAACCCGAACCGTTATGAGCCAAATTGATCTTAAACCATGAATTCATGAAATTGAACCTATATATAGACTCTATATACTCATATGAACTCAAAAGAACGACTCGGGACTCATTCCAAAGTCAAATGGAAAATATACGACTTAAAAGACGATTATGCCCTTAAAGTCGCAAAAATTCTTATTGACTATTGAAATGAACTCCAAATCTCTTCAAAATTCAAACACATGATATTCAATACCATAGAAACTCAATGCAAAAGAATAGACTCTAAAAGAACTCAAAATCCTACATAAAATGATATACCCTAGTCAAGGTGACAAAAATGGGGTGTGACAGCAGGGATCTTCCTTCTTTAAGTGAGGTTTTTAGTCGTCTTCGACAAGCCTCTTTATCTAGTTCGACAAGCCTCTTTATCTAGTTCGACTATCTCTTCAAGTGTTCCTTCTTGAGAAATCCACTGTGGCTACTAGCACTACGGGGGAAGTGGTCATTTTCATGGCTCATTTAGAGGTGGGTCGTAGAGGCCGAGGTAGTTATGGGGGCCATGGCCGTGGTAGAGGTCATGGTCTTCGGAAGTGTACACATTGTGTTGGTGATAACCACAATTGATTTCTGTTTTAAGCTCTATGGCAGATCCTCAGCTTCAGCTAATCAAGCTGTGTTTCATGAAGATAGTAATTTTTAGGCTAATGCTCCTCTTCTTCTTATAGCTACTAGGGGTGTTCGTGGTTCTGTTTTAGGGTAAATTTCAAACCAAACCATTATACTTCGGTTTTTTTTTCCTGAACCAAAACCAAACCATACTATAAAAAAAAACCAAACGATAAAATTTCAGTTTGGTTCAATTCGGTTTTGGTTTTATCCTATCAAGTAGCAACAAATAATTAAAAATGAAAAAAATGATAAGCCAAACTCCAAATAAAAATATTTTTAATAAAATCATTACATTAGCAACTAAAAAAACACATTAAACATTGTATCAAAATGGAAAAGTATTGACTTATGTCAATTCAAATTCAAATCTCTAATCTAGTACGTGTCAATATCTCACACAACAATATTAATAGCTAGTTTAATACATGCCATTCTAATAAAGTAAAAACAAAAAGAAAGTTAAAATCTACAAAAACAAGCTCATTCCAAACGTCTTTCTTCCAGTAGTATACTACTATTTTGAATTTATTACCTATTCTACCCTTATTAGAATAGAAAATTTATAAACTAAGTTTATTTTGAATCTATTACTTATTCTTCCCTTATTAGAATATAAAATTTACAAACTAAGTTTAATATGTAACACATAAAATTATATATATATATATATATATATATATATATATATATATATAAAATATTTTTTTCAGTTTTTTCGGTTTTTCGGTTTGGTTTGGTTTTTTAAACATGAAAACCAAAACCAAACCAATTTAATTCGGTTTTCTAAAATTGGAACCAAAACCAAACCTAATGACAAAAAAACCAAACCAAACTGACTAGTTTGGTTTGGTTCGGTTCAGTTTGGTTTTCGGTTTTAACCAAAACCATGAACACCCCTAATAGCTACTCCATCTGTTCAGACTGGTTTTTCTATTGCTCCTACCTCTCGCATTATCTCTATTCCTAAGGATGAGTATCGCCGCCTATTGTCCACACAACCTAGCACTACTACCTCCTCCATTGCTACTTTAGCCCAGACAGGTAATCCTACAGCTTTCCTCGCCACTCGTAGTCTATGGGTTATTGACTCGGCGCTACAGATCATATGACAGGTAACTGAGGTATGTTGTCTCATTTGCGTCAATCTGTTTCATTACCCAGTGTCACTTTAACAGATGATTCAACTTCACCCATCTCACCCATCTCTGGATTGCACAATGCTAATCTTTCATCCACACTTGCTCTCACCTCTGTTTTGTTTGTTCCTAAATTTCCTTTTAATCTTATGTCTGTTAGCAGAATTACTAAGTCTTTGAATGTTCTGTGACATTCTTTCTCATTCATTGTGTATTTCAGGATCTCAAGACTGGGAAGATGATTAGTGACGAGTGTGAATCTAGTGGCCTTTATTATTTTCACCCTAAGAGTCCCCCATCTTTAGCTACTTTTCAGTCATCCGTCTCGGTGATGGAGCATCACTGCCACCTAGGACATCCCTCTCTCCAGAATCTCAAGTTGTTGGTTCTTGAGTGTCATCAAATTGAGTCTTTATCTTGTGAAGCATGTCAGTTTAGTAAGCACCATCATGTCCCCTTTGTGTCTAGGTTAGAGAGTCGGGTTCTTACCCATTTCATTTAGTCTATTTAGATGTTTGGGGTCCCAATCGTGTCAAATCTTATTTAGGATTTAGGTATTTTGTTATTTTTGTGGATGATTTTTCCATAATGATTTATCTTTATCTTATGAAGGAACGTTCCGAATTGTCTGCTATTTTTTAAGCATTTTATAATGAAATAAAGACTCAATTTGATGTTTTCATTCGTATTTTTCAATCTGATAATGCAAAGGAGTATTTTGAGTCCACTTTATCTACTTTCTTTGTTCAGCATGGCATTATTCATCAAACTTCCTACAATTACAATCCTCAACAGAATGGGGTTGCTAAGCATAAAATGAAATATTTATTAGAGACTACTCGGGCATTATTATTTCAGATGCATGTTCCTAAGCTCTATTAGAGTGATGCTGTTCTTATAGCCTGCTACCTTAACAATCGCATGCCTTCTACTGTCCTTGCTCGATAGACCCCTTATGCTACTATGTTCCTTGGCATCACTCCCTTCTATTTGGCTCCCAAAGTCTTTGGTTGTGTGTGTTCTGTCCATGTATTGAGTCCGGGGGGTGATAAACTTGATCCCAAATCCATTCGATGCGTCTTTCTTGGCTATTCTCGAACCAGAAATGATAAGGTGTTATTCTCCCCCGTTGAAACGTCATTTTGTGTGTACTGATGTTACATTTCTCGAGTCTATACCTTATTTTCCCCCTTCCTCTGATGTTCTATCTGATTTTTGTCCTCTATGTCTTCCTACCTTACCTCCTCCTCCCCTTGTTCAATCTCCTCCTCTTCTGAAACCATTGTAGGTTTATACTCGACAGCGCATCCAGCAGACTGATCCTTCACTGACCCCGTCACTGACTCCTCATCCTTGTTTGGAGATCCACCCGTTCCTTCGGCTTCTGTAGCTTCATTACCTACCTCCAATCCAGATTCTTTGCCTATTGCTTTACGTAAAGGTACACGTTCTTGTACTCTTCATCCCAAATCTAATTTTGTCTCTTACACCCATGTTTCTTCTTCTCTTCGTGCTTTTGTTACCTCTTTATCCCATACCTCGATTCCAAAGTCCGTTCCGGAGCCTTGTCTTTACCTGGTTGGAGAATAGCTATGGAGGATGAGATGTCTGCTCCTCATCATAATCAAACCTGTGAACTTGTGCCGCTGCCTCCCAGGAAATTACTTGCCGGTTGTCATTGGGTGTATACAATTAAGTACTTGCCTGATGGATCTATCAAGCGCCTCAAGGCTTGGCTAGTGGCTAAAGGCTACACCCAGACTTATAGAGTGGATTATGATGAGACATTTTCCCCAATCACCAAAATTGCTTCTATTTGTATCTTGATTTCTCTCGCCTCTTGCTTTAGTTGGCCTCTGTCTAAGGCTCACTTGAACTTATTGTGTTGCAAGTTGGGGTTATATAATATATACTCTCCAACTTGAGGGGGAGTGTTATTTGATGTATAATAGGTTATGGGGGTATTCTTGTCTTTATATATTTCTTTCATTATATAATAAGAGTTAAGGGTATTAGGGTGCTTGTATCAGAACCCTAAGACCATGTTTTATGACAATGTTAAACAGGCTTATGTGCAATATTAAAGGCTACCTTTTTATCACAATATAGTTGCATAGGAACTTTACATTCGAAGCCTAATTCCTTTAGCAAGATCTTCAGCCAAAGCAACTCACACACCCCATGAGCCATTAATCTAATCTCGGCCTCTGCTATAGTTCTAAATACAAGGTACGGGGGCTGTAATAGTCACGGTAAAGATGTAACACGAATCAAGTATCGAAGCAATATGTAACGTGAATTGGTAACTGCGAGCTCTAATTTTTCTTTTTTTGTGCTTGCATAACATGCCCCAAACTCATTGATAACTATGTTTTTACTCCAGAATCCTAAATATTAATGTCTTAAGGAGTTTTAATGAATTTTATTCAACATAGCAACCTTTTTAAGTATGGATAAAGCATTTTACGAAGTTTCTTTAATCATTTTTGCTTATAATTCCTAACAAGAGAAGGAAAGAAATTGACAAATAGGAAGAGAAATTTCAAAAAAGACCTAAAAAAGACATAAATACATCTTCAAGATGTGATTTGGCAGCCTTAAAATTTCAAAAAAATCCCCGAGGGTTTAAGTTCCATGGGTGGGTCTAAAGGCCCTGTTGTGGAATGGTTCCCCCATTATCAAAAATAAATAAATAAAAAATAAAAAATAAAACCTTAAAATTGGGTAAGGGTACGGGGATACATGTGTCCTAGTGGGAACTCGGACGATACCTGGGAAGCCATACTTATTTATTCATTAATATATTATTTAAGGTAAAATATATTGTAATATACTTATATTTGGAGGTATTGTCATAATAATCAACTTTTGAAGGGTTAAACTGTAAATTAGACTTGTGCCATTCTAGAAATAAGTAAAATGTGAGGGTTAACTTGAAAAAAGTAAAAAACATAAATTGGGAAGGGGTTCTTCCATTTAATAGAAGGTGGGGTTTGGTTTCAGTAGACAAAGGTCTCCCACATCACTGCACAATCTAACCCCATCTGGTGGCAGCACCTCCGACAACGTTCCAACAATCACTCTAACGACCTTTTGGCAATAATTTGGTTCACTCTCTCTCTCTCTCATTTTTCTTCTTATTCTCCCCATTGAGCTTTCAAGATTGACTTGGTTGTCTTCATCGTTATCGTCGTCATCCTCCTCCTTCCATGAATGGAGATGTCTTTTGTTGCATATCAGCCCGTAACGACCACTATTATATCGTAACGGGCCGTTACAACACTGTATCATGTCGTTACACTATAATCTCTCATATACACAGTGGGTATCGTCCATTACGTATTTGCCGATATGCTTAGATATTTGAAACGTTGACTTCTGTACTAGATCTAGCCACCACAAACTACTTCTTGTTCTCCCAAGTCACAAGGTTTCCTCCTAAAAAAGTACAATAACTTGAGGTAGATCATCTCTCATTAACAGAGCCTACCCAATCTGCATCGTATACCTACAAATGATCATGTCTAGAGAACAATATCCCTCTCCCACGATCAAATTTCAAATAGCGAAGAATTTGATAGACACCCTACAAATGAGACTCACAAGGGGAACACATGAGTTAACTCACAATGTAGACAACATATGCAATATTTGAACTAGTGCGAGACAAATAGATCAGTTTACCAACTAATTGTCAATATCTCCCACTATCTACCATATCTCCCTCTATATCATCACCTAGATTATGATTCACATGGTTTGCATCCAAGCATACCATCTCCGTAAGAAGATTTAACATATATTTCCTTTGAGAAATAAAAATACCTTTCTGAGATCTAGCAAATTCAATGCCCATAAAGTTCCCAAGGTCTTTGATTTCAAACTCTCTAACCAAATTATGGTGGTTCAATTTTTGCATCCCATCCACATATCACAAGTTATAACAATGTCATCCACATATACAATAAGAGTTGTGATCTTACCTCAGACAAATGTCGAATGAACAAGGTGTGATCACCCTAATTCTACTTGTATCCACATCTCAGCATAGCTTGAGTAAACCTTTCAAACCATGCTCTTGTGAGACCATTTTAGCCCACACAAGGCTTTCCTCAACTTCCATACCTTACCCTTTATTATTAGTTTTCAAAGCCAGGAGAAACATCCATATACACCTCTTCTTCCAAATCTCCATAAAGAAATACATTCTTCACGTCTACTTGTTGAAGTGACCAGCCCAAACTTGCAACTAAGGACAACAAGACTCGGATGAAATTCATTATTCAACCGGAGCAAACGTTTCTTGATAATCGATCCCATAGGGTTGTGTATAGCCCTTTGCCACTAATCTTGCCTTGTATCTATTCATTGAACCATTTGTCTTATGCTTCAAAGTAAACACCCACTTGCAACCCACTATCCTCTTATCATCTGGTAACTTCGCCAAATCCCAAGACGGATTTTCTTGAAGAGCCTTCATCTCTTCATTAATTGCTTCCTTCCATTTTCAGTTTCTAAGTGCATCCTATAAACATTTAGGAATAGAAAAAAAAAAAACAACCAAGAAGCAAAAGCACGACAGGACAATGAAAGTCTTTGGCAAGAGACAAATTTAAATAGAGGATATTGGGTACAAGACCTGACCCCTTTACAAAGGGCAATAGCGAGCACAAGAGGAAATCTGAAGCATTAGTGGGCACATGATGATCACAAACAGTATCAATGAGCTTAACTAAGTCACAAGAAAACGCTCGACTAGTAGAAAGAGCATGAGCCTTACCCTTTTGTCTCCTCAAGTCCTTACCTTCTTCCTCTCCATTTTTTATTCCTCCACGGGTATTTGGGTGCATCTGTTTTGTTCATATTCCAAGACGAGATAGGAGTAACTGAGTAAGTTAGATCCCTGTGCCCTTTGGTGTGTGTTCTTAGGGTACTCTCCTACACAAAAGTGCTACAAGTGATATCATCCTCCATCTAGGAAGCGGTTTGTTTCTATGGCATGTCACCTTCCTTAAGTTTCCTACCTATTTTTCTCCTCCAACGACTTCTTTCAAGGGGAGAATACAAGTGAAGAGTAGTCTTAATCTCCTCTTCCTTTGGTGCTGCCTACAGTGAATACAATTGTTCTTGCTCCAATACCAAGTTGTTTAATGTGCAAGACAACAGGAAATAGAGACTGAGAAAGAAGAGGGAAAGAACAGTGAGGAAGAAAGAGAGAGACAACATTAGGGTTTCTCCCTTCTAATCTCTTATTTATACTTCACTCTAATAACAATTACAAAACTGCAACTTAGTTAAATAATAATTATATTAAAACAAAAGTAATAAGACATAAGTAATACTCATCATATGGCTCCTTTAACGAACTCAAGTTCTACAAATCAAAACACCAACAAATTTATAATATAAAAAAATTTTAAAAAAAAAAAAAACTATGAAATAATAACCTTATGATAACAAGTACTAGAATCATAGGAAACAAAGAGAGGCGTCTTACTCTCTTGTAGCTTCAAGATCCAGTTGAAAAGTGCTTTCTAGAAGCCTCTGCAAATTCATGGAACAAACTATGAGGGTTGGCAAGCCTTGTTTCAATCACTTTTAATGAAGAGAAAAGCACGTCTAAAAATAATATTGTGAGCAACATTATAGTAGCCTTATAGCTTACTTGCAAAGAAAGGCTATCCATGATGCCTGCTTCACAAAATGGAACGAAAGCCAAATATGCAAAAAGAAGACCTGCTTCATATCTGCATAGGGACAAGAAAGAAAACAGTGTAGGGAAAAAAAATACTAACAAACTCATAGTGATCAAATGAATCAAAGTTCCAATAGTTTACATGTCATCCGCTATTCCGAAAGCTCTTTTCTCCATAGGTGTGAATGCACCAGCAACAGATGCTCTTCTCCAAAGTGACTCCGAGAGTGTTCCAGGACCTTCTTCCAAGTATGCATACCTGGAAAGCCATGTGATGGATATACCACTGTTTTAAGGAATGTTTAACTTGAGAAGTTAAAATTAATCACTGTCATGCAACTTTCATTCAAAGAAGACGCCCTCCCCCCCCCCCCCCCCCCCCCCCCCCCCCAAAAAAAAAAAAAAAAAAAAAAAAAAAGAAAAACTTTTGAAGAAAGAAATATTGAACTGCAAATAGCAAGAACATTTTATTGTGTCAAGGCAACTTCGGAAACCCCTTAATCAGTAAGGTCACAAATTTCAACATTTGAATGCATTGCTCAAGAATTGAAACAAATCCGACAGAATTGGGAATGCAATCCTAAATTTATTTGGGAACATATCAATAAAATTGGAAGTCTCTCTCACATCAATCAAGCAGGACAAACATACTATTCCAAATTAAAGCATCATGGGGCTGTTACAGGCACTCACGTAAATGCCTAGATATTCATTTTAAGTGCACAAGGGACTAGGTTTCAAGAATCTGCTCAAGTGACGAATAGTGTATTGGTGAGATATTTTCTGCTTGCTTAGATATGTAGGAAACAACATAAATGGATGGAAGTTTTATGCTTGTATATAATACTTATAGAGGAAACCTTAAATAGAGTTTTCAACTTTTGGGCAGATGTACATAGTTTTTTGAAGTTTTTACCTTCACTTATGTTGTGATCATGATAAAAAGGAAAACATCAAATCAATGATTTAAATGTGATGAAGAACAAAAATATGCTTCTTAACAGCCCCCACCCAAAAATAAATAAACAAAACAAAATAAAATAAAATAAATATTTCTTCTCCAGAAATCTCACTACACTATACTATTTCAACGAAGCCCTTTTTACTTAAGCTCTTATTACAACGTGCTCTCTAAGTCCAAGAAGCACTGATACATTGATACTACAAATCTCAAAAAACTAGGACACAACACGACGGGGATACAGCATATATATATATTTATAATTGGGGAGGGATCAACTTGCACAAGGTGTAAGACTTTTTAGTCTCACACCCTTCCATATCTTTTTATAGGAATCATATTTCGCCAAACCTACAGTTGGATTATATCCCCTCATCCATGTCATGCATGCTAGATCATGGTTCAAAGTCTCGGTCTCGTTCCCCATCTCGTTTCGGTCTCATTCATCTCGGTCTCGCCCAACCCGTCGCGTCTCGGGCGAGATGCAACTTTATGCATGAAAAAATGTTTGAAAAAATTCAAAAAAATTATAGAAAATTTGTAAAAAATATGATGATTATATTGGAGCCATCAAATAAGCAAAACAATGAACTCAAGGCATATAATATAGTCAAAAACATAAAAATAGGCGCTAGCGCGCTAATATATCATGAAAGAACACTATTTTTATGTTTTAGATATCTAATATAATTTCAAAGAACATAAATAAATATTATATATCAACAAAAAATAATTTTGCAAATTATTTATGCATATTTATAAGTTCATGATGATTAAAAAAACGTTCAACAATTTTCTAATTTAAAAAATCAGTATTTTTTAAACTAAAAAAAAAAAATTATTATTTATAAAATAAAAAATAATATATATTATAAATTCATGATTATTTGCTTTTTTTTCCGTAAAAAGTGTAAGGCTAGGAATATATAAGTTGTTAATTGCAGTGTAAAAAAACGAAAGAAAAAGCAAAAAAAAAAAAAAAAAACCTCTCAAGTCAGTCAACAAACAACCCTTTTAAAAAAAAATTAAAATTAAAAAAAAAAAGAAACAAATTAAAATAAAAAACAAATAGGGGGAATTTTTAAATTGGTGAGGCTATGTCAAATAATTACAATTGAGTGTCATTTTCTACTAACATTATAATAAACGACTACTAACTTAACTAATAATGACTGCTAACTGTAATTGTTTTCCCACAACCCCACTAATCTAAAATTTTCCCCAAAAATTAAAACCCCCCTTGATTCTGCAAGTCTCGAACAGTCGAGAGAGAGGCAGAGAGAGGTAGAAAGGTCGTTAGAGCTCGTCGTCGGTCGTCGGTCGTCGGAAGCCACCCACCACCACCAGATCCGGCGACATCTACCGCCGGCTTGAGACGCCGCGACGCCCACCTGAGATGATAGAGATGCCGCTGTCGGCCACCGGAGACAACACGATGAAGCGTGAAGCCCAGATCTGGATTCGAACCACCCAGACCACTACATCTGACCATCGATGAGAGAGAATGGAAGCTCGAACTGCTATCAAGGTAGGCCATATGGTCTTCTCTGCCCTGCTGAGTTTCTCTTACGATTCGAATGATTTCTCATTCGAATCCAACCGAATCAACGAAATCTCGTACATCTCGTCACGTCTCGTTCGAGATCACGAGAATCTCGTCCAAGAGGGGTATTTGCCATGATATATTTGTACCTGTGGGAGATCCTAGATCGTCCAGCAGCAGCGAGACCAAATCGTCTCAGCGGGATCTCGTCTGAGACGAGTGAGACTTCGAACCATGTGCTAGATATCAAGTCAATGCCAGATATCAAGTCAAACAGATATCACGAAGCATTTAATCTGTAAACTTACATTTCTTTTATAAATAAAACTATGATTTTAGGGACTTCATGGATGGCATAGCTCCTAATCTCCGATTAATTTGAAATTAAACATGCATGACGTTCATTAGTAGATTATTTAATCCAACAGTTGGATTGACGAAATATTATTTTTACAAAAAGACATTGAAGGGTGTAAGTGGATCCCTCCCCTTTATAATTTATATATATATATATATAGGTAATTGATAGTCCCATATACATATCAAAAAAGAATTAAAATATATGGAGAAAAGACATAATTATATAAACAAGAAAGACAACCATAACTTCATAAGTCATAATGAATAAGAAGTTATAAGTTTTAACGACGGCATTTAACTTAAGCTCAAGCATAGTTCCACTTTCTACCCACAAAAAAATAATAATAATTTAAAAGCAAATTCATCATCAATTGTCTAATTCCAACCAAGGACTTTAATATCGATATCAAGGGTCCAAAAATATGGATATATCGAATATATCGTTAGATATATCAACAATATTGATATCGGTTTAAAGAATAGTGAATATTATGAGTTAAACATTGAAACTCTGGGAAACAATGATTTAAACTCTAATATACAATCTAGCATCAAAATATTGCAATTTAAATGTATATAATATAAGTATGTGTTGTGTAGGGTATAAAAAAATATAATGCGTTGAGTAAATAAAATTTTTTACACAAATTTGACATTTAAATGTCACATTAAAACATAACATTGGGTCAATGCATGTGATACAAGCCCTAATGCATGGTACTAATATATATTAGTATGTCCCTACTTGATTGGGACTATATATATATATATATATATTACTTATAATGGATGTTTTTAACTATGTTATAAAATATTTGGATTAGAATAATATTTTTAATTGCAATTCATATCATTTATATAACTAAAAATAAATCAATTAATGTAGGATTCTTTTTTTTTTTTTTTTTTTGAATTAATGTAGGACTCTTTTAAAAATAATAAAAAGTGTTAGCCATCAACCATCATTTATATTAGCGAGTATCTCTCTTTTAAAAGTGTTATAATAAAAATAATATAGAATATAGAATAGAATATATAATATATAATATAAAGTAAAAGCATTACTATCAGTCTCACAACTGAAGAAGGCTCAGGACCCTCAAAGGAGATGAGGGTTTCTTCTTGCTGACGTGGAGGCTCAACGATGAGGACGATGGCAAAGACGACGACGGCAGCAAGGCTAACAGCAACAACACGTACCAGGTTGGTTAGGTGTCTTCTTCTTCTTCTTCTTCTCCTTCTTCTGTGATAGTGGCAAGGATGCCAATGATGGAATGAACCAACTCCTCTTCTTCTTTCTTCTTAGAAATTTCTTAAAAAATAGTTTAAAATTTGTACTGATAAGATTATAGATTGATGATATCATCGAAATATCAAACAATATCATCGAAATTTCTTCCAAATCTTGACAGTAAATGGACAAAAAATGGAAAAATTCGCGATCTATAGCGATATTGTCGAAATTCCTCAATATCTCGTCAATACAGCGACATATCCACCGATAACCTGCAAAAACCAAATCACCGAGAGATATCGTATCGACCCCCATCGATACGGCGATATATTGTTGATAATCGCCCATGTCGACAATTTTAAAGTCCCTGATTCCAACCATCAAAATACACAAAAAGACTCCCAATTCCGTGTCGCGAGCATGTCCCGCATGTGTCAACAAAGTATCATAGCTTTATCTTGACCATATTGAGCAAAAGAAAAGAAATAAAAATAATGGACACTTACCAAATGTGTCCAACACATGTCAAGCAGATGTTATGCAAGTGTCAGACACCTGCATTTCTAGATTTTTTGGAGTGTTGGTGTTTCCTACTCTCTCTCTCTCTCTCTCTCTCTCTCTCTCTCTCTCATAACTTATAAGTACTTGATAAAAAAGATCCCTTCAGATAATTTTGGCTCCTTGAGAACAAAGAAATCATTGTACTTTTGAGCCTTAAGCTTCTTTAGTGAACTCAAAGAGTTCTTAACCATCTATTCTCTTTTTCTTTAGATGTTCTATTTTTAGAGAATTTAGGATCTCCTCCCTAAATATCTTCTCCTTCCTCTAGGTGTCCTATTTTTAAAGGTTTTAAGGGATTACGTTTAATTTTCATACAAAGTTATATTTTACGGACTTTAACTTCACATTTTGTTTACACTACAATATTTTTGAGAGGTCTCGAACAATAACATGGCACCACCACAAGAAAACACTAATCATGAGAATATTTATAATCCTAATAGGCAGAGTGGAAAGGAAAAAGATCTATGAAGATATGACAAAGTAAGAAATAAATTAAATGGAAAAAATCAAAAGGCAGATTAGGCCATCGGCATATTGTCAATTACTGGCCATAGGCAAAGCAGTAGGCACATGAGCAATTCTATGCTCTGATATGAATTGCATAAACTGGAAACTCTATTTATGAGAATATTGAACACAATGAACCCTAAAGAATGTATTTTTCAAAAACTAGTTGAGTGTTAAATATGAAAAGATTCAGGTAGGGTTAGATGAGAAGAGAGAGACGAAGAGAGAAGAATAGATGGAGATTAGAAAATGGGTTTAGCACCGTAATCAGCCAGCCCTTCACCATAACATATTCTTTAGGGCAAATTACAAGAAACCCCCTAATGTTTGGCCCTTTTTCACGTAAACCCCTAAAGAAAAAATGGTTGCAATGTCCCCCAGACATTTTACACATTTATCAATTAGCACCACCGTTAATCACCATTTGTGGAATTAAGTAGTAGTCATGTGATGTTTTTCTATCTTATTTCATGAACAGCGATTAATGATTTAATGGTGGCGCTAATCGCTAAATTTGTCTACGGGGACATTGCAACCATTTTTTTCTTTAGGGGGGTTACATGAAAAAAGACCAAACATTAGGGCAGTTTATAGTAATTTAGCCTATTAGTTATACCAGTGTTATATGACAGATTACAAAAATACCCTTAAGTTAATATATAAGAATAACAAGCTAATACTAACAAGTAAATAACCATAACAAAAGTCAATAAAAATCATAAATAGGACTAACTTAATGACTAACGATGTAGTTACCCTAAATCTAAACGAAAAAATATTGAACAAAACCTCAATCCCCTGAACCAAAATAAAGAACAAATACGGTGCAATAAACATGCACCAAAACACGATGACACATGCCCATCACTCCAATACATTTTTTGCGCACTTGACAATACGCTATCTCCCAAAGCATTTATTCCAAAACTCCTTTTAAACCTTATTCAATCTCTTGACAGTTTAAATGTAGTCGTCAAGAAAAAGAAATTGTTGTGTGGTCAAAATATTTCTTTTGTAAGGTTTTTTTTTTTTTTTTTTTTGTTAAGTCAAAATATTTATTTTATAAGTTACATCAAGAACAAGTCGCAAAAATAAAAAACTACACATTTGCCTGATCCTTTGACCAAAGATGACAGCAAAGGTAGTATTTATCACCATGTTACAAACAGAGAAAGATGAAAGAAGTGTGTATATTAATAATGTATATTAATAAAAACAGCACAACGCAATTATATAGAATGAGAAGACAGCATAAGAATACAAGACTATGTACAATACTAATGGTGTAAATGCTTTGTAGACAATTATTTATATTCAAAGGCTTTTACTGTTCTCATTTAAATAGATTTCTATTGAAAATAATCCCAAACAAAATCCATAATTTCTAAACACTAATTTTACAAAATGTTCAGAACATGCACACCCCTGATGCCTTAAGGCACATTAAATTGGGAGTAAAGTTGATATGTAGTATGGTTGCATATGTAGTATGGTTGCAGTGCATCTGTCACTACTTGTTAGGTACGACAGAACGGGAAGCAGATTCCTATGATAATTGAGTAGGAAGTACCTAATGGAACGTCTCCAAATTAATGACAAGAGGCTGGGCTGGATCTTAGGTTCTCAAACCCAGTAACAGCATTTGCAATACCAAGGCATCCTTTTACTGGCTACCAATTGGAGTTGGAGTTCTAGGATCCAGTAGTGGCAAAGATTGATAATTGTCTAGCATCTTGGTTAAGTAGTTATATTTACCAACTGTATAGATCATCATCATTAAGTTATCATTACTTAATATTCCAATCTGTTGCATGTCCAATGTTCGAAGTGAAATGTAAGATAGTCAAAAGGATGGAGAAATGCCACAGACATTTTGTGAACTAAGTTGGGGAACTCAAAACAATTATTTCATGGACCATACCAAAGTTTGCATAATAAATCAAACTAAGGTCTGGGTTTAGGTAACACAATTTCTCAGAATATAGCTCTCACTGCAAAATAGATATGAAGATTCCCGATGAGCCGTACAGTGAGGCAATAGATCGTCAATAGAGATAGTAACTTCTATTGGGACTTTACAAATTAATCGTAGTTAGATTGCTTGGATAAGAGTTTAGGGTTAGGGTTTGATGGAAGCTTAAGAAGAAAAAGAGCTAAAGAGAGAAATAGAGAAGATAGGGAGAATCTGAGTGAGATGTGTGCAGCACACTCTCTCCTTTATATACTCATGATATAAAACAATAGCAAAAGTACAATAATACCCTTACAATAAGAAAGGGACCATAATAACTCTACTACTCTAACACTCCCCCTCAAGCTGGAGCATAGATATCAAAAATGCCCAACTTGGAAGAGAGATGCTGAAAAGGAGCACGAGCTAAAGGCTTTGTGAGGATATCACCAAGCTGAAGATAGGAGCGGACATACGGAGTGACAAGCTCCTTCCGCAACAACAAGTCTCGAATAAAGTGACAATCAACCTCAATATGCTTAGTGCGCTCATGAAAGACAGGATTGTTGGCAATAAAAATAGCTGCTTGATTATCACAATACATCTTCATCGGAGTTGGAACCACAATACCCATATCACAAAGAAGAGATCGGACCCATAACAACTCAGAAGCTGTATGAGCCATAGCCCGATACTCAGCTTCTGCACTAGAACGAGCAACAACTGCTTGCTTCTTACTACGCCAGGTAACAAGATTACCTCCAACAAAGGTACAATACCCGGAAGTGGACCGACGATCAGTACGACTACCAGCCCAATCGGCATCACTGAAGCCTGTCACAGTGAAAGAAGGAGAGGGCTTATACAACAAGCCTCGTCCAGGCGCACCTTTTAAGTAACGCAAAATTCTACACACAGCATCAAAATGAGGTTGACGTGGAGCATGCATGAACTGACTAACCACTCCAACAGCATAAGTGATATCAGGACGAGTAACTGTCAGATAAATCAACTTCCCAACTAGGCGACGATAACGACCAACATCAGCAAACAATTCGCCTTGCTCACCATCAAGTTTAACAGTAGAATCCATAGGAGTATCAGCAGGACGAGAACCCAAAAGACCTGTCTCTGACAAAATATCAAGAACATATTTCCGCTGAGACAGAGAGATACCCTGAGAAGAACGGGAAACCTCAATCCCAAGGAAATACCGAAGAGCACCAAGATCTTTAGTGTGGAAATGTTGACCCAAATAGCGTTTCAAAGCAGCAATACCCATAGAGTCATTCCCAGAGATAATAATATCATCCACATAAACAATGAGAACAATGGTTCCCGTAGAGGAGTGACGAACAAACATTGAATGGTCAAAAGTGGAACGTTGGAAACCATACCCAAGAACAACAGTGCTAAAGCGATCAAACCAGGCTCGAGGTGACTGTTTCAGACCATATAGTGCCTTGTTCAAGCGACAGACAAGGTGCTCACTACCAGAAACAACATACCCAGGAGGTTGGTCCATATAAACTTCCTCATGTAGATCACCATGAAGAAAGGCATTCTTGATGTCAAGTTGGTACAAAGGCCAAGAACGACTAACAGCCACGGAGAGTAAAATACGAACTGAATTTAGGCGAGCAACAGGAGAAAAGGTCTCCAAGTAGTCAACACCATATGTCTGAGTATAACCTTTAGCAACTAGTCGCGCTTTAAGACGCTCAACAGAACCATCAGGAAGATATTTGACAGTGTAAACCCAACGACATCCCACTGCCTGTTTACCTGGAGGAAGAGAAGTGAGCTCCCAAGTGTGGTTCTTGTGAAGAGCACTTATTTCCTCATCCATAGCATGCTTCCAGCCAGAAGAAGATAACGCCTGCTTATATGAAGAAGGAACAGAAATAGAAGACAAGGAACAAACAAAATTGCGCAAACAAGAGGAAAGATGAGTATAGGACACAAAATGAGCAATAGGATGTTGAGTGCATGTCCGTTTACCTCGACGAAGAGCAATAGGTAAATCATCAGTGCTCAGAGAAGGTAAGGAAGGATCCGCAGACGGAGAAGATGCAGGAGCGGGGCCATAAGAAACAACACGCCTATCTTGAGATCGCCGATATACCTGTAAGGGAGGATCAGAAGGAGCACAAGAAACTGGACAATGGACCACAGGAGGAGACAGAATTGGAAGAGTAGGAGATGGAAAAGTAGGCTCCCCCTCACGACAAGATATGAGATCAAAAGATAAAGTCTTACCTGAGGAGGAAAAGAAGGAAGTTGACTCAAAGAAGGTGACATCAGCACTCACAAAATAGCGGCGAGACTCAGGACTATAACAACGATAGCCCTTTTGAGTACGAGAGTACCCAAGGAAAACACATTTACGAGCTCGAGGAGATAATTTATCCTGGCCAGGATCAAGGATATGAACAAATGCCACACAACCAAACACACGAGGAGTAATAGAGAAAGGAGAACGATCAGGATGTAAGAGAGAAAAGGGAGACTTATTACCTAAAACAACAGAAGGCATCCTATTAATGAGATGACATGCAATAAGAACAGCATCACCCCAAAAATGTTTAGGTACATGCATATTAAACATCAAAGTGCGAGCAACATCTAATAAGTGACGGTGTTTACGCTCAGCAACACCATTTTGCTGTGAAGTATGCACACAACTAGTCTGATGAATGATACCTCTGTTAGCACAAAAAGAATTCATAACAGTCTGAGTATATTCTAATGCATTATCAGATCGAAAAATCTTAACACGCTTGTTAAATTGAACAAATATCTCATTATAAAAGCGAAGAGTAACATTAGGCAACTCAGACCGTTCTTTTAATAAAAACAACCATGCCATCCTTGAATGATCATCAACAAAAATAACAAAATAACTAAATCCATTCAAAGTAGGAGTACGAGAAGGACCCCAAATGTCTGTGTGAACCAAAGAAAACAACTCAGCCTGACGATCATGATTACTACTAGGAAAAGAACTACGATGATGCTTGCCTAACTGACAAGCCTCACATTCTAAAGTAGACACAGGACTCAACAAGGGGATAGCTCTCTTGAGTTTAGCCAAGGATGGATGACCCAAGCGAAAATGCCACTGAAGAGGAGAGACTGTAGCAGTTAAGGCAGACGAACGGAGGAAAGGTGAGCTACCAGGATCCAAGAAATATAAGCCGTTCTTCTCATGCCCCGAACCAATCGTCTTCCGGGTCGTAGGATCCTGAAAGAGACAAGAAGTAGGAGTGAAAAGAACGTTACAATTCAAAGCTTTAGTTAATTGACTCACAGAAAGTAAATTGAAAGGAAAATTAGGAACATAAAGACTTGATGGTAAAGATAAGGAGGTGGTAGGATGAAGAACACCTTTACCACGAACAGGTCGAGAAGAACCATCAGCTAACACAATATTATGGTCAATAGGAGTCAAATTAGAAAAACAAGAGGATAAACCAGATATATTGTTGTTAGCTCCAGAATCAATAATCCAAGATATGGGAGAGGCTGCGACACAAGTAAGATTACCCGAATTAGCTAAAGTAGCTATAGAAGGAAGAATAGAGCTAGAAGATTGTGTAGAAGGAAGAGCAGTGTGCAAATGCTGGAGAAGCTCGCCAAGTTGAGTACTAAGTGCATCATGAGAACTAGAACCAGAAGCTGCATGGCCCATAGAAGGAGATTGAGTCTGTGATTGTGGTTGGACAGGGCTCTCAGTTACTTGATTCGCATAGTCAGGCTTGCCATATTTCTGAAAACAATACGGTTCAGTATGATTAGTACCCCCACAATAATCACATTTTCTATCACCACGGCCGCCAGATCGACCACCACCACGAGGATTACCACGAAAGTTACGACCCCCGCGGCCACCACGAAATCCTCCACGAAAACCACCTCGACTACCACTACTAGAGGCCAAAGCAGTAGACTCTAAAGGAGCAGGAGTATTGGAGCCAGGCATGGTAGAAGGTTGTCCCAAGGATGAGCGTAACAACCTAGAATAAGCATTAGAAGCTGTAGGCAAAGTCTCACTAGCAAGAATCTGATCTTTGAAGCCACGGAGATCAGAATCCAGTCCTGACAGTAAAGAAGCAATCATAAACTCCTCCCAATGACGCTTCTGTTCCTCCAAATCAGTAGTAAAAGGGCGATATTGCAACAATTGATCCCACAAATTTTTAAGAGTACTATAATACTCAGCTAATGGCTTCCCAGATTGCCGAGTACTAAAAATGCTCTCATACAACTCATAAACACGAGAAACATTGCTTTTATGGGAAAAGGAATCAGCTAGAGAATCCCAAATCTTCTTGGAGGTGTCACAAAACTCAACTGTGGTAGCAATATGTGGTTCCATACTATGCCATAAGCAGCCCATGACAAATGAGTCCTCACACATCCAATCTTCATAAGTCGGATCAACTTCAGCAGGGGGAGTAGGTGATGAACTTCAACCTTTTTTGTGAACGTAAAAAGGTTCGAACTGCATGTGCCCAAGACAAATAATTCACGCCATTCAACTTCTTGGAAGTAATACATTTGGGCATCTCATCAAAACGGAAGAAGGGTGATTTATTTGTAGGCTGGGAAGGAGGATTTTCTGCAGCCATCTTAACAACTCAAAAAACTGAAAACAAATCAGGCCCTCCAAAAACCAACACCAAACTGAGCCAAATCAAAAAATACCAATCTCCTCACTCTTAATCAACAAAGGACTAGGAAAACTCCACCAAGAAATAACCTAACATCCAAAACAACACTGCTGGAAGTCAAAAAAACAAGCATAACAGACCTGTTATAGGCTGTTTTCAGTCAGCCGACCCTTGTAATCAAGAGAAATTCATCTAAACTGCCACCAAACTCAAAAATAATGGAAACCCAACTTCAAGAAGTCTTAGTCGGCCCTCAAGGATACATACCCAAGCATCAAACAACATCCAAAGAGCCTCGATGAGCAGATCAAAAAATAGAGTAATTTTTGTGCGAAAATATTGGAAAATAGAAAAGACCCTTCAGATGGCAGCAGAAAAATCTGGAAAAATTATTTTTAGAACCAGGGAAGAAGTGCGAACCAACCCCAAGCGTCGCCGGACAAAGGTGTATGTACGGATGCTGACGTCATCATTCCGGCAGATGACGTCAGCACCTGTTTTGGTCCAGAAAATGTGCCAAATCTGCTGTGTTTCTTCCTTAGTGCGTGTGGCGGTGGATCGGACGCTCTGATACCAAGTTAGATTGCTTGGATAAGAGTTTAGGGTTAGGGTTTGATGGAAGCTTAAGAAGAAAAAGAGCTAAAGAGAGAAATAGAGAAATAGGGAGAATCTGAGTGAGATGTGTGCAGCACACTCTCTCCTTTATATACTCATGATATAAAACAATAGCAAAAGTACAATAATACCCTTACAATAAGAAAGGGACCATAATAACTCTACTACTCTAACAATCATTAATTATCTGACTAACGTGACTCCCAAAATTATGTACTGGCAGCATGAGAATGGTTGGGATTCTATCTCTCCTTTTAGAGAGACACTTCGATGTCCTTGGAAGTTTCTCACTCAGTTATCTCCTTATTTTCACCTCACATCAGATATGTTGTTGGATTAGAAACCATTTTGATTTCCAGCATCAAGATGACCCTTTCTACATTCTTTTCCCCACCTCTTTATCTTAACTTGCACTCCCACAGCCCGCATCTCAGATCTTGCTGTCCTCTCTCCTAATGGGATCTCAATCTACACCTTAGGAGAAACCCGAATGATGTGTTACAGGATGAATTATCAATTTTGTACAGTTGACTCAGTGTAATTTTGGAGGCTTTCCCCCATGATTGATCTGACCTCATGAATTCTATAGGCAACTATTCTTGAAAATCTCTCACCCTCCTGCAACTCCCCTAATCCCATTGATTATTCTCCCTATAAGTTGATCTGGTTTGCCAGAGTATCTATCTCCTTAACATGAGGCTCTCAAATGGACCATGGCTGTAAAAACGCTAATTACCTGGTATGTGCTCCAAGGGAGCAGAAAGTATAAGGCTCATTCTCCATCTGTCCACCCTATCTGTATGACTTCAAGTCTACAGAATAATCTGAATATCATTTCTCATTTCCTTGACTCTTTGTTACAGAGATCTGAACCTTCGCTTATATTAATTAGTTTTCCTCACAAATTTTTCTCTTTTAGTACAGCTTTTGTTGGGAATCGAACTAGAAGGAAAACAAAGTGTAGAATGAATTGAATAACAAAAATTTTTCCTAATTGATTCCACAACCCATGAATCTAACTATGCTTCAATACAAACATAAACCCTAATTACAAGAGGGTAGAATTACTTACAGTATTAAGGTCTTCTCATTTTTGCTCTAAACTTCGATTCCAGACAGCAATGTAGTAGCAATCCAACGTATTGCCTCCAATAGTATCCACACCTAGCTTGAGCTTCAAATCCTTTCTTCCTTCTTCCTTGTTGTTGCTAGAGGTGGAGAAGAGAAAAGAGAGAGAGAGAGCCTCCTTGTGAATTTCGGAGTGTAAAAGTGATAATGTCACAGATCATATGAGGCTATATATAGCCTCCACTAGGGCCAGCCATAGGGGGACTTCAATCCCTAATGGGTTTTGTGTAATTTCTCTAAATTACACAATAACCCCTCTAGTTTATATCAAATACAAACTAAGCCTTAAAGAACTATTCTTTTATTCACTTATACCCTTTCTCTCATAGACTTTAAAGCTCTCTTAGCATGATCAGTGTGTGACCTATTAGGTTCACATCATCAAGTAGTAGGAATAGCACAAGGTGTGCACAATGGAACCCTTTCCAGTAAGGGTCTAATTGGAACTCCTTCCAATTCCCTAATTGATTATAACTCACTTATATTAATTAAGTCTTCTACTAACCATGAGTAACACCTAGCATATGACTCATGGTGTTGTCCTTGATCTTCTACTAACCATGAGTAACACCTAGCATATGACTCATGGTGTTGTCCTTGATGAGGTGAATAAATATCTAACATATAACCCTTCTATTATAGTTTATGGATTACAATTACATCCTTCCATCTACACAATGTCTCCAATTGAACCAATAGGACATGAAAGGCTGTCAAATCCCTAGTTCAATTACTTTATACTCATTCATGAATATCAACTCAATGATGAACTTATGGAAACTCTTTTCCATATTCATCCTACCATGGCCATGGACTTTATTAGTTATATTATGAATGCTATATGAGACATTCTCTCTCTTTTTCTTGAAAGTGATGGATTCCTTATTGATCACTCACATGCCTTCGCACATATAGTAGTAGGGCCAATAAACATCTTTGCAGACCCCTATAAAGATCTGCACTTAGTGTTATCAAACTTTTAAAGCTACATGCATAAGACAACTATAGTGTCTCAGGTTTAAGGATTACTTGTACCACTATAACAATGAGAAACTGATTGACAGGTTGGTTAAAACTCCACTCAATTGATCTCATATCTTTGGTCACATTCAGTGCACCTATTCTAGTACTAGACACCCACTTGTTGGTTGTAGTGTCTCCACACAAATAGCTTGAGACCAGCTATCCTCCTATAGAGTCAACCTAACAAGTGCTAGTCCTATGGTTCATTACTGTCCATCATAGTAAACCTTCAACTAGGAATGTTTTAGGAGTTTAGTACAGTGATATATTTACAGTCTCAAAATTGCAACACTTTGTAATTTCATATTCTCAACTCTAATTCCATGGACATATTATGTAAAGATAAATGATGCATATAAACATAATAGAATAAGCCCTTTTATTAAATCAATAATAAATGTGACATACATAAATGAAATCAAATGATTATTCCTAATCCCTAAACAATCATCTCTATGATTGGCTCTAAGGCATAATCCTAACAGCTTTCCTTCCCTAGTTTTGAGGGGTGCAATTCCTGCAAATATCTGGATCATTTGGAAAGATAAGAAAAAAAAGAACTTATGACCCCTCCCATTCCTCGCTCTAGCATATAACATATTTTTGACAGGATCAGATTTACATCTTCTTTATAAGGATCAATTTTTCCTAAGTTTTCACAAATTGGCCTTAGTGACATTGTGTGGCAGTGTGGGACTGGAAGCCGATCTAGCCACATTATCTTAGTTCCTTGATTACCTTCAAGGTTAACAATAATGGTTCTTCCTGTTGGAAAAGTACCACATCCTACATCGCCTAAAAATTGGGTTTGACATAACTTAATATTCTTGTTTGGGCTCTCCCCTAATAGTTTAGGCTTTTAGGTTGGAAACTTAACACTTCCAGGTGCAACCTAGGGCAATTGGGTTAGGCTAACGAGGCCTTTTCAAATTTTCATGCCTGTTGGGTCCACAGCTTCTCACTTTTATATGGGATGTCAAAGAGGTCAATAAAATGGGATTCGGTAGTAATTATGGAAAGTGAATTTTCCACTGTAGTGAACTGGATTAATCAGTATCTTCCTAGTTCTTGGAGGTTTTCCAATCTCCTTAAGGATAATTTAGACATCATTAGAGATTGGACATTTTCTATTCTTGGATTCCTTATCAGAAAATTTGGAGTTGTTCTAGAAGTGATCAACAAAGGACATGCTTAGAGCAACTCTAACCATTTTTAGCACTATTAAGAAGCAAGTTTGTAAAGGAATAGATAGGTTCAACGGTGGCATGGTTATTGTCGACTTACGAAATGATATTTGAAAGAGGAGAAAAAAAGAAATACCAACAGATGCCCTTCCACATGGGAGTAAGCGATCTATATCTACAAAGGAGCAATCCATCCTTCTATCAATGATTCTATGCTTTTAAGTTGTTGGATATTGAAGCTTGAGGAGGAAGCATGTTCCTGATATCAAGCTATGCTTTTGCGTTCAAGTCTACTCTTCAGGAAATCAAGACAACAGTACAACTACAAGTCTACAACAATATGTCCTGTCTTTCCAGAGTGTCAACCTTAAATGGGAAGTTCATTTGTGAAGATTTTTGGCTATCACACAAGGTAAGCATTCTGATTAGAAGGCTAAAAACTTTTTCCTTTTTCAGATTTGGTAATCAACCTTTCGGGTGTTTTTAAAAATACTATTAAAAAAAAAAACCATAAGAAAGGCATGTCTACCCTGTAAAATAGTTGTGTAAAACTCTTTAGAAAACCCACACGTTCACCTGTTTGTCATTCTTCTTGCTATAACCTATAAAATACCATTAGAAACTTAGGTTATCTGGATCTGTTTCTCCAAGTAACATTGCAGGAGATAGGAACAAGTAACTTGCCAGAGTTCCATTGAAAGAATTGTTTCAATAAAAACTAGATTGGTTCACGTACATAGACTAGATTCAAGTCACTTTCTCCTGAGTGGGGAACTCCTCAATGACCAGATAAAGACAACAATAGAAAATTCCCACAAGCACAAAATAATAGAACTTGCTTCTGAGAAACAGACCCACTAAAACAAGGGATCTCCTCTGGTCTTGTTTACTGCACATCTTTGACAAAAGAAAAATTCCCACATAAAATAATAGAAATTGTTTCTGAGAAACAGACCTACTAAAAGTCTAAAACAAGGGATCTCCTCTGGTCTTGTTTACTGTTTTCACTTTTGTCAAACCATACGTGTATTTGTCAAGGATGAGAACCACGCCAGGGGATAGAAAAAGAATTTTTCAGCAAACCTTAAAATGGGTAGGGTTTTATAGAAAAATCTAAATTCTAACACAAAACAAGGCTTCCAAAGTTACTTCTCGATTACTCTATGCTTTAGTATAAATCCTAATCAATCAATAACAAATTCCAATTATGAGAGCAAATTTTCAGCTTTTGGGTTGTTAAACAATTCTCCTATTGGATTTTGCAAAAACAAATAAATTTTTGTCTAGAGTTTTTGTCCACTTTTGCCTCACTAAATAGTAAATACAAATGCAATCTAAAAATCATTATATTGATATGCGTAACTGTCAAGCCCGAATAGTTGACATTAAACTTGAAAAGTTGATACTCCCAACATATACACAAAATTAAGTACATGAGAAAATATGAGCACAGGTATCGAACATATCCATAAATTTAACATTTAAGAAATCGTTTCCTTGCTCTGTCGTCTAATGCAAAGAGCTCTGTCAAGGATTACCGTACGAAAGGTTTACTTTGAAGTGTAACTTCTAAGTTAATGTAAGGAAAATAAGTTTTATGTTCAAAAGAAATATGTTGCAAAATAAATTACAACAGAAAAAGAACATAACCATACCTAATATCAACTGAAAAGGCTAGATCCCGAAGTCGTGGAACTAAGTAAGAAGCATCTCTCTCCATTATTGTGCTGCCATGTTATATATATATATATATATATATATAATTTTTTTCAAAAAAAAAAAATCCATGCTGAGGGCCAACAGAGTAATTCTCACAAAAACATTTAAAAAGAAATAAGGGAGAAAAAGGAGAAAGTAATGTCATGAAGAAAATTCAATATTTCCAAACAGCATACTTGAGAACAATAGAAGCTGGTCCAAGACTCTGGTGTAATCTGTCATGATCATGCATGTAGGCTAGACCATTCATAGCACCATGAAGCAGCTTAAGAACAAAATATCTTCTGCGTTTAATTGTTTGCTCCAGTTCAAAACGGTTCCAAGACTTCTCTTCTCGAGCACGATTTGACATTTTCTCACTCATAACTTTAGCATAGTCTGCAGCACTATATTTCCCGTTATTACGGAAAGCAAGCCACTGCACAGAATAATACTAAATTAAACTGTATCTGCCAAGAGAAATGCCAGAGTACTTTAAACTAATTGATAGCTTAAATAACACACCTGCTCCCCAGTTTTTGTTTCAAATCCACCTAAGAGTATCTGAAGATTCTGACAGATATCTTTTGAACTGCTCTGCATCCACCAAAAAAAATAAAAAATAAAAATAAAAAAATGCATAGAAGTGATAATATGAATATGATTTTTCGCCACTACATACTGACAAATTGTAATCAAGGGAAAGAATTTGCAATTAGTGTAGTGATTTTTTCATAATGCAGCATTTGATCTTACTTGAAGGAAAGCATGAGCATTTAGCTCATTTGCAGCCATCATATCAGCCTCAATACCACTAGCCCGTTGTCCAGGATATACCTTCACAACATGGTGTTAATTAGAGGAAAAAAAAAGTATTAAAAACTAATTCAAATCGAAATTAGTGTACAAGAAAAATTTTGCAGGAATAACTAATAATACATTGAAATACATAGTTTGCAAAAGGAAAAGACTATTAGGAGCTCCTCTTAGGCCCTTCCCATGAGTTTCTATGGGCTTTCCTAAATCTGTACAACACAGCACATTTTATGATGCACATACCCAATCATTGGATAGAGATCCACATGAGGATTTAAGTGTTCAACCCTATTAACAAGGATGGGGCAATTTCAAATCAGGGGGAACAGATACCTCCACTGATTTTATTTTTTTTCTGTTTTATATCTTTTTTTTTTTTAATTCTATATGTGCACCCCTGAAATTGTTTTAACACCTTCTATTTTTATTTCCCACCCCTCATTTTTTATTTTTTCCTCCCTAGAAAACCCCCAAACCTCCCCACCCCCAACAATCCAAAAATCTCCCATACAACACTTTTAAAAGATGGGGACTCATCAAGGACAAATGTAAATGGATATTTTTTACTCCCTATAAAACCCCCCAATCCCCCCCCCCACCCCAACACACACACACACACACACAATCCGGAAATCTCCCATACAACACTTTCAAAAGATGGGGACTCATCGAGGGCAAAAGTAAATAGATTAAATTGAAATATGGTTTATCAAATACCAATAAATTATTAATTTTTGCAATTTTTTCTACCTCAAAATAACAAGATAAAAGAAAATTTTTGAACTAAAGCGTCTTTGATTTTTTAAATTAGGATAAAGTACTAACAACCAACCAAAGTTCACCTCCCCTAAACTGCCTATCAATTTTGTGGCCAAATTCATTAAAAATAGAATATACGCGCCAGCCAAGTTTCACAATATCTCTCCCTTGCCTTTGTTGACTAATGTCACTCCATGAATTTTAAGTATGTGAAATACTGGCGTGCTTTCAGCTGAATTTATTCAGTTAATTGGATTGTCCAAAGGTCCCAGCATGATGACACAACAAATGCATTGCTTGCCACACCCAAGGACTTTAATATTGATATTGTTGGATATATCGAGGGTCCAAAAATACGGATATATCGAATATATCATTGGATATATCGACAATATCGATATCGTTTTAAAGATATGGTGGATATTATGAGTTAAAACACAGATATTTTTATTGAAACTCAGGGAAACAATGATTTAGACTCTACTACACAATTCAGGATAAAAATATTACAATTTAAATGTGTACAGTATAAGTATGTGTTGTGTAGGGTATAAAAAACTTGCCCCGCGAAGTAATAAAGAGGACAAATATATACCAATTTGACATTGAAATTTCAAACAACAATACTGTAAAATTTATAACCTATTTTCAAACTTTTTTTATTTTTTTTTTGCTAGGCATGTCAGACTCAAATGTTATAATATTATATATATAAATATTTGCCAGGAGGCCAAGGACACAGTGGATATATGTTATACATATAATAGGACACAATGGATATATATATGAAAGCACGTGTCCAAGATGAGGCTTATATTATACTCCCTCCGTCCCACAAAGATACGCCAGGTTTGACAAATCACAGAGTTTAAGAAAGGGTCATCATTGCATTGACTTGTATTAATTAAACTTTATCTTTCCAAAAATACCCTCAACTTTTTTGTATTGGGTTTTGTGTTAAAAGTTATCATTGAAATAACAAAGGGTATTATAGGAAACTTACAAAAATAATGATTTGACTTTTCAAAGTGGACAAACATTTTGGGACAAAAAAAGTTGCAAATATGGCCTATCTTAATGGGGCGGAGGGAGTATATATTTGACATATAATAATATAATATATAATATATGTTTCATATAATAACAAGGACACACCCATGTGAAGCCTTGCAGACTTTACAGAATAAAGTAAAGCAGGTAGCAGACTGCTTTTAACAAAGTGTCTTATTTGCAGCAGATTTGTAGGCTTTATCAGAAGAGAAAATAAAAAATAAAAATCCAAACTGTTGTCATTCATACCAAAATAAAGCCATGTGTTAATGTTTTTTTTCCCACTCTTCTTCTTCTTCTTCTTCTTCTTCTTCTTCTTCTTCTCTTGTACCGACTCTGGCACCAACTGTGGTAGGCTGGTAGCATCTCCAACAAAAATCAAATGCATTTTTTTTTTTTTCCATTCTTCTCTGGCACCTACTTTGGCACCAACTGTGATAGCATCTCCTGCAACAATTAGGTACATAAGTGTATCTGATTTTTTTTATTTCATTTCTATTTCCATTCTTCTTCTTCTTCTTCTTATTCTTCTTCTCTCTGGTACCAACAGTCGACAAGAGCATATGGTCGATATTCCTCGATATATCGAGGAATATCGTCGAAATTTCGACAGCATATCTTCGATAAATGGAGAAACAATGGCAAAACTCTCGACATATCTCGATACTAGCGATATCTTATGATATATCGTCGAAACGCCGAAATATCGAACGATAACATGTGGGAATTAAATCACAGCAAGATATCGTATTGTTACCGGTCTATACGGCAATATATCATCGATAGATCACCGATATCGACGGTATTTAAGTCTATGGTCATGCCAAGGACTTAAATATCGATATTGATGGATATATCGAGGGTCTAAAAACACAGATATATCGGTTATATCGAAGGATATATCAAAAATATCAATATCAATTTAGAGATATGGTGGATATTATTAGTTAAACACGGATATTTTTACTAAAACTTTGGGAAACAATGATTTAGACTCTAATACACAATTTAGAATCAAAATATTGCAATTTAAATGGGTATAATACAAGTTTATGTTGTGTATTGTATAAAAGGTGTGATGCGGTGAGAAAATAAATAATAGAAATTTATGCACATCTAAATGTCACATGAAATTAAAATCTGTAAATATATATCTAAATGTCACATAAATTTTATGTGACATTTATATAATAATATATCTGTAAATATATATCATTTATACATTAATGTATGTCATTAATTTATTGATGTATCCACATGTATGCAAATTCAACATCTAAATGTCACATCAATAAATTAATGACATACACCTACATTAGTACCACATGAAGCTTAGAGAAGCTGCCAAACCAGCCTTGAGTAATACTAATAATTTCAAATGTGTATAAATTAATGTCAATATTAACAAATTTATAATACTATAAAGTAATTCATGGTCTACACTGATAATTAATAATACTATAGAGTAATAGCCTAATAGGATATGATTGTAAAGGTGCTAAAGGAGTAAAGGAGCTGGGTAAATGGGGAAAGGACGTTGGGTTCTTGTGAAGCTCTTGAAAACTACTACAAGAGGACATTAGGTGTGGGAAAAAAGGGGACAGCAATCACCACACTCAAATTTTAGTCAATTAGTCACATGGGTTGATATACCTCGATATGATCAATATACCTCGATATATCATCGATATTTCGACGATAAATGGCGGAAAAATGTCGATATTCTCAATATATCTCAATATTGTCAATATAATATCGACGATACGTCAATATATCCAACGATACATTGTCAAAATAATACCGATGCATGATATTGTTTCGCTGCTTGTACATAAGGTGATATATCGACGATATATCGCCGATATCGATGATTTTTAAGACTATGGGCTACACCATATCAATGTAATCTAAAAGGAAGAGCTAGTAGTAAAGGCACTCACAGCACCCTCATGATAGCCTTACTCTTTGCAATCCATAAACAAATAAAAATCTTAAAGCAGAAGACCTACCTAGCTAACTCATAAGCCCTACCAATTCCAAATATAGGCTATTAGTATCACAAGGGAGGGGAAAGACTATTATCACAAAATGAATTTATTTTAATATTCTAAGTGGGAGGAGATTGACGAAAGATGAAAACAAAATGATTGGAAGAAGAAAAAGAGGGAGAAAAAAAAAATGACAAATTTGCATTTGTAGAACATTCCATAAAAGAACTATTATTGCCCAAATAAGGACACCTTTTATATTCTTTTTCAACAAAGGTGAAAAGAGAAAAACAACCTTCGCTTGAAGGTCTTTCCTTAATATTATGTTTTTTTTTGGGATTTTGGTAAGAAAGAGTGGATTCACCCATCTTCTCGAAATCTCAATGTTTTTGGCCTGAAGATATGAACTCCCATCACCACCATAAAACTTTAAGAAACCAGCTACAAGAAGGTAAGTGAATGGCACAATCTAAGATATTCTCGAGAATGTTGTATAGATTGATCCTTTTCTTCAACTAAAGTATGACACAGGGAGATATTATTTTGATTAAACAGGCCAACATTCCCCTCCTCAAATATTTTGGCTTGCAAATCGAATCGGCATCACTTATATTTCTACTGATAGACCACTTAACTAAAGACATGTGGCTTTTGAAAACAGCCAATCAGACGGTGATGACACATTATCCCACAAACTTGCCACCACATCACACAGTACCAAGGAGACAACGAATGGCACCACAAATATGGAGACTTGTGGCACCTGACATGACTCATGAGTCATGAGTCGCATCCGGTGCCATCATGCCTGGGTTATAATTACACCCAAGTATGAGGCAGCACCTCAAGGTGGTAACCCAGGGTGTGCTCCCTATGCTTGACCATCATGAGGCATTCTATGTATGCAACAAAGGCAGCTTGTGCTTGAGGCAGTTCACCCCCTTCAAGACATGCCTTACACGTGTTCATGCACCCTAACGCTTAACGGCTACTTGGATGATGACAAGACCCGAGGAGCCCTATAGCCTCAATGCTAGTAACAGCACAAGCTAGTGTGCTACCAATCCCTTCTAATGTCCAGGGCTGGCCTATTTTTGGAATGGCTTGAGGGTCTTGGGGTTAATGATGTTAGTTGTGCACCCAGCCCTATAGTCAGGGTAGCTTGCCTTTGTTGGAAATTCATTAATTCGTTACATTTATTTTTGCTTATTTTCCCATTCTTATTATTCTGTAGCAAGGTGAAGGTAATTATGTCATTATTCTCATACTAATATAAAAACTAATTTACAAGGGAGAGTCTTAGGGCCCGTTCGGTTGCTTCTCTGCAGAATAGTTTTCTGTCGTCGAAAACAAAATCGCATTGTTCATGCAAAGTAAACATGTTCAATAAGATGTTTTCCAAAAACTATTTTCAAACGAAAAAAAAAACCCCTGAGCTCACAGATGTGGTTTTGGAGAACCCAAAAAAAAAAAAAAAAAAAAAAAAAAAAAAAGAGGCTCTCAAAACCGTGAAAACACAAAGAACAGAATGGCCCGTGACGTTGTGCATAAGTGGACAATACTTATGGAAATATCTTCAAAATCCTCCAAACCCATGTCCATCATCTTCATTCTCGCATAAGCAGCCCCCCACACAAAAACACAAACGATGCGATCCTTGAGCATCCATGAAGTTCACTCAACAACAGTAAAGAAGGAAAATAAATAAATAAATATATATCTACAGTGTTTGTTTTTGTTCTTTGGAATCACCTTACCAAATGAGTTTTCAGATCTGGTTGTATACCCATAAATCATTTTCTGTTCTTGGTTTTCAAAAAATATTTTCAGAAACAGAATTCACAACTCGCAACTGAATGGGTCCTTAAGCTCTCTCATTGTTTCTTCACTCATTGCTTTCTTTGTCTTCAATTGTTGTCCCATTGTGACTATCTACACAAATCAACCTGATATCAAAGCATTTTTTTTTTTTTTTTGGTCGATCTATACACACAAAAGCTCAGGAGAATCAAAGAACATACCTTTTGCTGACATCAGCCGTATTCATGCTGATGTCAGCAGGTTTATGCGACTCCATCATTCAAGTCATCCTTCCCCAAAGGGTTTTTCTGGTGACATTTTAGCCCAATCCGACGACATTTGAGGTTGTTTTTGAATTTTTCCTTGATTTTTTGCCAGGAAAATGATGGTTTTTTTCAAAACCCTAGATTTGAAGGCTTTTGGCTCAATTTGATGGGTCTACCCATAAGAAAGGGTTCTGACTAGAAGGGTTTAATTTTTCTTTGGTGTCATTTGATCTACAGTAGGTTTTTTTTTCTCATATGTGGCATTACCAGCCGTGCCGTGAGGTATACTAGCTGCTCTTGTTGAGGCACTTGTTCTGCTGTGTTTGATGCTCCAACGGTGCTTGGCATGTGTTTAAGTTGTGTGTGTGGGAGTTTTTTTTTTTTTTTTTTGGATGAAATAAAGTATGTATTAATAACAAAGGGCAAGGCCCAAGTACATGAGACATATACAAGAGCAAAGCTCCAAGACACGAAAAAGCTCCCTTTATATCTTTAGGGAATCTAAGAATTGAACAAAAGAAAGTTTACTAATCTTAGTATTGCTAAGGTACCACAAAAAAAGATCCTTAGTAAAACCGGATTTAAGATCAATGATCGACTTTTCAATCCCTTCAAAAGTCCTACTGTTTCTCTCCCTCCAAAGGCACCAAAAAATAGCATGAGGTGTCATCCTCCAAACCGCTTTAGCCTCTTTATTACCCCCTTTAAACTACCAACTAGAAAGAAGAGTATAAGTAGACGATGGAAGAACCCAATGAACACCAAAAACATTGAAAGTGAACATCCATAGACCCCTTGCCACGTTACAATCAATGAAAAGGTGGTCCACCGTCTCCGCTTCTTCTTTACACAAAATACATCTATTGGGCAAAATAAAACCTCTCCCAATAGGGTGATCCAAAGTCAAACACTTATCACTACCCACCAACCAACAAAAAAAGGCTACTTTAGACAGAACCGAGGCGATCCATACAATATTCACCGGGAGAAAAACACTACCAAGAGGCTTTAAAATATTGTAGAAAGATTTTACGAAGAATAGCCCATTAGAGTCCTTACGCCACACCAAGGAATCATTCTCACCCACCAAAATCTTACTATCGTAAAGCACTTAGTAAAAGTGACATTCCAAAAAATAGCACCACTATTAACATCTAAATAATCTTTAACTAAAGCATTCTTGTCTTGTGCAATATCAAACAAAGAGGGAAATTCATTCATAAGAAGCAAATTGGAACACCAAACTTCCTTCCAAAAACTCACTCTACTACCATCACCCACTTTAAAGCCAATCTCCTTCTTGAAATCGTTAAGGCCTTTGCATAATAGCCTTCCAAAGACCCAAACCATGAGAGCCTCTAACATCATTGGTTCACCACCCATTACTAGAAACACCATACTTCCACACCACTACATCCTGGCACAAATGTTGATCTCCCTTACCAAACCTTCAAAGCCACTTAGCCATAAGAGCTTGATTAACACATGAGATAGATCTAATACCCAAACCACCCATTCTTTTAGCAAGACCGACGGTATGCCAATTAACAAGGTGAAATTTACGAACCCCTCCCACTCCATTCCACAAGAAATCTCTTTGAAGCTTCTCAATACTATTGGCTACCGACCTAGGAATTTTGTGGATGCACATAAAGTATATGGGAATGCTAGACAACACACTTTTAATAAGAGTCAATTTACCTCCCTTAGAAAGGTAACCTTTGTACCAACCACCAAGCCTCTTATCCACTTTCTCAACAACGGTGTCCCAAACTTTAGTATCTTTAAAGCGAGCTCTCAAAGGGAGACCAAGATATCTAACCGGCAAGGAACTAACTTTGCAACCAAGGATATTAGCAAGACTACTCGTATTATCCACCCTACCCACCGGGATAATTTCACTCTTACCAAGGTTCACTTTAAGCACCAAAACCGCTTCAAAACAAAGAAGAATTCCCCTCAAATTATGCATTTGGTCTTCATCAACACCACAAAATATAAGAGCATCATCAGCAAAAAGCAAGTGCGAAATCTTACCACTCCCAAAACGACCATCACCAACCGTGAAGCCTTCCACAAGATTAGCAACCATAGCCTTAGCAATAAACTTGCTCAAAACCTCCATGACAAGAATAAATAATAATGGAGAAAGGGGGTCCCCTTGTCGGATGCCTCTGAAATAAACCATAAGGAGTACCATTCCTCAAAACCGAAAAAGAAGGGGTAAAGATACACCAAGAAATCCATTTACACCACTTTTCCCCAAAGCCCATTCTCCCAAGAATATAAATAACGAAATTCCAATTGACATGATCATACGCCTTCTCCAAATCAATTTTAACCAAAACCCTAGGAACCACTTTTAAGTCTAGAGTCAACACATTCATTAGCCACAAGCACCGCATCCACAATTTGTCTACCACTAGTAAAGGCAAATTGTGAAGGAGAAATAAGAGTTCCAACAAATTTAGAGAGTCTTGAAGCTAAAACCTTGGAGAGAATCTTATAAACACTACCAAGAAGGGAGATAGGGCGAAAGTCCCGCGCATCAACAACCTCTCCTTTCTTAAGGATAAGAGCAATAAATGTAGCATTGAGACTTTTTCAAACTTTGCATTTTCAAAGAACTCCCTAAAGACCTTCAACAAATCCTCTTTTATCACCACTCAACACTTCTTGAAAAAGGCAATGGACATACCAACTGGGCCGAGCGCTTTATCCCCACCAAGGGAGTTAATGGCCTCCAAGACCTCCCTTTCTTCAAATTCACTATCCAAAAAGTCTGCATCCCCATGGTTTAAGGTATTAAAATCCAATTCATCAACAAAAGGTCTTCAATCCTCCTCTTCATAGAAAAGATCTCGATAGAAGTCAACAATATCTTTAGAAAAGATTTCCTTATCATCCACAAGAACCCCATTAACCTTTAATTTCCCGATGAAGTTAACCCTCTTGTGAGCATTAGCCAAGCTATGGAAAAACTTTGTATTTTTATCCCCTTCTTTTAGCCAAATAGCTCTAGATTTTTGTCTCCAACTAATCTCTTCAAATCTAGCTAATTTAGCAAACTCCGCTTTGGCCTCCATTCTACTATTTTTATCCTCTTCCGACAAACCATCCACTTCCTCCTTCTCATCATAAGAATGAATCACGTCTAACACCCTTTCCTTGGCCTCTCTAACATTCCCAAACACTTCTTTATTCCAAACCTTTAAACAATTCTTCAAAGCTTTCAACTTCTTAGCAAAAACATAACTTGGATGACCAAAGAAAGAGAAAGAGTCCCACCAATTTTTAACAAGATCAACAAAACCATCCTCTTCTAACCACGTATTCTCAAAACGGAAAGGGCCTAACAATTCTCATACCTTCACTATCAAGAAGAAGAGAAATATGATCCGAAAGAGGTCTTGGGAGAGCAGATTGAATGGCTCTAGGAAAATTATCTTCCCAAGAGTAAGAAAAAAGGAATCTATCCAACCTAGAAAGACTAGGTTTATCTCGATTGTTCGACCAAGTAAACCAACCACCAACAAGCGGAGGATCACATAGCTCATTGGAGTTTACAAAATCCGAGAATAATCTCATAGCCGCAGAAGAAACCATACAATCTTTCTTCTCATTAGGGAATCACACCACATTAAAGTACCCCACCACACACCAAGGTAGATCCCATTTAGTTTTAACTCCTTCCAGTTCTAACCAAAAAAACTCCCTCAAAGCATCATCATTAGGACCATAAACTCCTGAAAGGACCCATTCAAAGCCATCATCGACATGACACAACCGAACAAGACAAGTCCTTATCTGCTTTCTTTCATACTTTCTAAGGACTATGGCAAGATTTGGATTATTATCAGATTTTCAGGCTAAGAGTGCCACTAGCATGTTGAAATTTAATAAAGTTGTTGAGAAGGAACGGATATTTGAGCTTCTAGATGGGCTAAGACCAGAATATGATCAGATTCGGATACAAATTTTGGGAAAGAAGGTCCTTTCTTCACTTAGGGGTGTTTATGTGTATGTTTAGAGTAAAGAGAGCAAAAGAGGTGCAATGTTGCACTCTACTTCATAGGACACTTGCTAATGCCTTTCATTAAGACTGTGAGATAGTAAAGAAGGTCAACAAATTCGTGATGTGAGTAAAACAATTGATTCTATCTCTGATGAGAAAGATTAGTTATTCTGTGATCATTGTCATAAACAAGAGGCATATTAGGGAAACTTGTTAGAGGATTCACGGTCGCCCTACTAGAGGCAGAGGAGGTCGTTCTAGTGGTTTATCTTGGTCTCGTGCTCATTACCTACAGCTGCGGAATATGTTCCTTCCACCCCATCCGCTTCTAAGACTTCTACTTTTGAGACTGTGGCTCGGAAAAAAAAAAAGAGGCCGCTTAATGGTATTGAGCTCTCATTAGAGTAGTTGAAGGACAGGCTCATAGGTTTTATTTTTGCCAGGGGAAATTCGAGGGATACAAATTATAGGATTTCTTATGATACTCTTTTGGACCTTTTGAAACTGTAAAGCCTTTTGTTCCTTGTCTGCTGGCCATGTACACCTCGCGTGTACCCTTTGTACTTTGCAGTTTCTTTTTCTCTCAATAAAATTCATTACTTCATAAATAAAAAATAAATTATCATAATAAAGGGCTTTTTTTCCCTTAAAGTTGACTTGTACAAATTTCACTCAAACGACATCAAATTATTCAACAGCAAATATATAAGTCTGCTTGAAGGGTTAACCGAGACTGCAAGACTTTTGGAATCGAGTCCAGGAAAAGGTGGTAAAATGTTAAATGGGTAAAAGAGCTTCATTTCTGGAGCTGGTATACTTACTTTATTCCAATCTTGTTTATTTAAGATACCAACTAACTACTTTTCTTTGTTTAATATCCTTGTTAAGGTAGCTGATGGAATTAAGAAGTAGCAGAAGGATTTCTTGTGAGAGGGGAGTGATAAAGGTAAAAAGGACCTTTTAGTTCGTTGGGAGTTGGTGTGTCGCCTTAGGAGTAAAGGAGGTCTTGATTTAGGGTATGTGATCCCTATAAATTTTTGTACTTGGGAAGTGGCTATGAAGATTCCCTATTGAGCAAAGTTCCCTTTGGCACCTAGTTATTAAAATCAAGCATGACATTCAAGAGAATGGGTGGGATTCAGTTCTGGTAGAAAGGGAGAAATTACTGGTGTCCTTAGAAGTACATCTCTCAACAAATTTCTCATTTCTCTCGTTCATGAGTTTCTTAGTTAGTAATGGGGCTAAATTTGTTGTGGGAAGATGTTTGCCGGGACAAACTTTCTCTCTTCTTACTTTCCTAGGTTTTATCATCTCTCTAGATCCAAAGCAGCCTCGGTAGCTGATTTTTCTTCTTCATCCTCCTTACAATTAGTTGGGATTTCGACTTTCTTGAAAATTCCCAATGCTCGGGAGATTGCAAATCTGCCTTTTTTCTTCTTATTCATAATGATGTTTACTTATCCCCTCTTGAGCCTAATAAGCATTTTGAACTCTTCATCATCCGAGGAGTTCAATTGTAAATCTTAATTCGTTTCCTTCATATTGGATTCCTTAATCCATGATTACATCCCTCCTTGGCTCCTTGAATGATTTGGAAGAATAAGGTGACTACAAAGGTTAAGGTTTTGGCTTGGATAGTATCTCAAAGAAAGACTAATAACAATGATATGCTCCAAAAAGCAAGGCCATATATGTGCCTTTCCCAAAAAGGTGTGTGATATCCTAAGAGAGTGGGGAAACAATGAATCATCTATTTTTTTCCATTGTGCTGTTATTTTTGCTTTGTGGTGGAGACTTTTCTTTGTCATAGGTTTGATGCTCAGCACAAATTACTTCCTTGACAGAGATTGACATTGCAGGTCTAGGTAGGACCGTAGGAGTAAGAGAGGCAAGGTTTTGTGGGGTTGTGCTCTCTTAATGGTGATTTGAGTCATTTGGATGGAGAGGAATCCAAGAATCTTTAAATAATTGCAAAGTTATTTTAGCCCATAGGGATTGAAGAGTTGTCTCTTCTTATCAGAGAAGTTTGTATCCTGTGAAATCTAATGGGATTGAAATGTAACTGACGAGTTAATTGAGCAATTGATGAGGCATCGAGATCTGGTCCATGATTTGAAGAATCTTTGTGAGTTGATTGAGCTATTGATGGGTCAATATTCTCAAGCCCATGATTTGAAGATTCACTGAAACCCTCAGCTCTATCAAGACCATCAGGTGATTGAGTGGGGTCTTTGACCCTAAGAGTCATCCAGATTAATTTTGATGGTTGGTCCTAGGGAACGACTTGGGTAGGATTGGAGTTGGAGGTGTTTTGAGATCACCATGGGAGGGTCCTTTTTATTTTTCTAAGCCAGACGGGAGGAGGGATAAGATCAAGGCTATACTTTGCATGCTTGAAGGGCTGAAGCTTCCAGTTTTGAAATATGATTCTTTTTTATTTTTCTATGCTAGATGTGAGGAGGTATAAGATCAAGGAAAAATTACTTAGCGTGCTTGAAGGACTAAAAGAAGCTTCACGTTTGGGTCTCAATCACCTTATTTAAGGAAATTCGTCGGTTAGAGAGAAAAGGAGAAACAGTTTTGAAATATGATTATATTATCATACAGATTATGAATAGGGGAGGTCCATGGAGATCAGTACTAAGTAGATCATTAGATCTGGAAATTACGACACAGAATTTTTTAGCAGAGGTTATAAAGAAAATTATAAAGGGCAATTGTATCCTCATTAAGTTGTATGAGTAGGGCTATGTTCTTCGTTTGTTTTTGTGCTTTGTTTGTTTATTGAGTGGTGCAGCCTTGTGTTTTTAGTGAGCCATTGTGTTTTCTTTTCAAGTTTGTTTTGTGTTTTTTGTTTTTTGTTTTTTGTCGTTGATTCAAGGTACGAAATCTTGCTCTTCTATGTACCCCTTTTGTTCTTTCTGATAAAATTTATATTTATATATTTATATATATATATATATATATATATATATATATATATATATATATATTAAATATTGTACATATCTGGCCTAAAGGATGGTGCAAATTTAAAAGTGTCTTAAATTTCCCTGTAAGCCAGTGATAGGTTTTACACTTTAAAAACCAGATTTCTATATTGAATGCACAAGGAGCTCTATAAAACACACAAGTACTTTAAAATACACCATCAAACTAACTTGATGCAAACTTTCAACCTTTTTATTTGCTTCCCCAAAATTATAGCCTCTCAAACGATTACTATATTTACCAGGGAACTCAGAAACTCAACTGACAGTTGAATATATGAAGTAGCACACACCATTAATCCAAAATTAAATCAGAAAAAGCTCTTGTAGCACCAAAGTAGTCCAGTCAGTGAACTACACAACATGAACTTCCTAGTTCCTACAAGACCAACTCCTAGAAATTCAATGGCTCCTCTCCTGTAGCACGACTCTCCATCACAAATTGGAAAAATAACTTCCCTTCACATCATGGTATTTAGGGGCATGCTCGTGTTCCCAATTGAAAAGTAAAACAAGTGCATTACCAAAACATGCCAATCTAAGGTAGAAATGCCCACTCTTCCATACCATGACATTGCTCCCAATGAATTGTTGCCTTGTTGGTAAGTAAAGGAGACAAGCATCACCAAAAGAAGCCTAATAGGATTTCCTTATGGTTTTGAAATAAAATTGAGTGTACAAGTCAAAAATCAAGCAACAGGGAACAAAGTCAATGGTATGACCTTCTAACTAGTTCCTAATTCATATGAAAACTACAGAATACAGAAGAGAGAAGGATCACCTTAAAGATAACTGGAGTCCGTCTGAGTGGACCCTGGGCTATTCTTCCTTCATAAAGCCTGCAAATGAACTGCCATATATAGTATTAGTAACAATAAGAACACCAGACACCACTGATTTGACATATCTCACTAGTATCATCATTTTCAACGTATTCACTTGTACAAATATCCATGAAATGCACCTGATCTTCACACTGCCTTCTCCCACATCTTGAACTCTCAACCGTCCCATATCTTCTGAAGAATATTCAACATCCATCCCTGATTGAAACCCCGAATAACTGAGAGAAAGAAAGAGAACAACAACAACAACAACTTTCTCAAATCAAAATAAGAATGAAATGACATCAAGAAGCTAGGTTACTGAGAAATTAAGAGCGTACAAAAAAAAAAAAAAAAAACACAGATATTCAAATCACCGATTTCAATTGAAACTGTTAAGCTTCCAACTTAAAAGCCTAAGCTATTAAGTGGAGGGCCCAAACAGGTATATGAAACAATGTCAAACTCAATATGGGATGTGGGACTTCCCAAAACTCCCCCTCATGCAGGCCTAACAAGATAGAAACGGGTTTGTCACGAGGACAACAAAGATGGGATCACAAATGAAACAACCCAAAAACGACATGCTCTGATACCATGTAAAGTTTCCAACCTAAAAGCCTAGGTTGTTAAGTGGAGGGCCCAAACAGGGATATGAAACAATGTCAAACTCGATATTTAATTGACGTGGGATGTGGGACTTCCCTACAGCCCAAAACAATTAATTAGTTAATGGTATGCAAATTCAAAGCAATAGATATGCAAGAGTAAATTTGATTAACCAATCTAGAAAAATATATCTTTCGAAATATTTTATTCAAATTAGTTAATAAAATTCTAGCAATCAACAAAGCAATCATGGCACACGACTTTTACATGGAAACCCCAACGGGGAATAACCGAAAAACCACAGGTTTGAAGTCCACTTAAACTGATGCACTATGAAAACAACAGTTACAAGACTCAACACATTATCATTGGCAGACTCAAATCCACAATTTCCAGCCAATGCCAACACCATCTAGAAACGTCACCGAGGTAGTCCCTCAAGTATATCTGCCACGAATTAAATCCACAGCCCGCTCCACGTCAAACTCCACAACACTCCACGCCAAATTCACAACCTCAATGATCCAGTCCCTTGGATCTCTCACATCCACAATATGTATGAAAATATGAGTGTGGTTTAAGGCTCTAGATGGTTAACATGAAGAACAATCAGAGAAACAAACTAGATTTTCTAAAATATCTAGAGCAAAAATTCTCTCAATATTGATTCAATAAAATTAAGAGAGAATCAATGAAATCTAAGTCTAAGCCCCTAGGCCTTTAAATAGATTATAAAAGTCTCATTCAAAGTAGGAAAAAAATGGCCAGGAAAAGAACTTTTTTTCGAATTAGGAAAGTCATTTCAAACAAATTCCAACTCAGAAGGGAAAATTCGCGTGTTAATTCACGTAAGCCAGGCAGCACTGACACCCCTTTCCAAAAATGGTCATAACCTCCTCCAAAAACTCCAATTGACGAACCGTTTGAAATTTGGAAACTAGACTCAAAGAGCTTTCAAATGATGTATAAAACTCTTGGTCTAATTATAAATACATGGTTCATCAATTTTAGTTTCTTTAAGACATCCTACGAATTCAACCAAGATTATACTTAAATTGGATCAGAGACTCTATTAAAAACCACCTAAACTTAGGTTCATAAGGCCTCTCAGTCACCATCCTAATGTTTAAGATTGTGAGGCTTTAGAGAATTTTTCTTCCTACACAAATCACACTTCAAGATTTACTCTCATGTCCCTGATATACCATACATACAAGACACAACCAACTACAACCAAGACTCAGTTTCGTTTATGGAATATGCCAACAAAAACATGGACTAAACAACGAAAATAACAACAACTACTTTTCAAACCAAACTAGGAATAAAATGACTTCAAGAAGCAACTGGAGAAAGGAAAAAACTCAAACCTGCAACGCAATCGCTCCTGGTTCAACCTCTAATATATGTAAATCTTATGTTTCAAGTCAATATGGCAACTGGAGAAAGGAAAAAACTCACCTCTAGCAAGCAGAACAATCGTATCGCTTTATTTTGGTTCTAATTTTCTCACGTCCCAAACGATGGAGAAAAAAATTAAGTTACTAAACTTTCATTTCTATTCCTTTCCTACATTTTCTCAGCAGCAAAACAGAACATAACTAGCAGGGTAGGTAAAACAAGAAGTAACTCCAGTCAAACTCAAGCCAAAGCGGAAGAAAAATTAAGGTCAATATAAAAAATAAAAAATAAACACACGTCTAAATCATAGGAACCCAATTGAAACCCTAACCCTATGTTCGGCTGATGAGAAAAGCGACGAAAAAGATTATTTTGAACCGCATGTTTTAAGTTGTTTTAGTTTCCAAAAGGTGAAAACTCACTCAAACTAAGAGAAATAGTTGTATTAGGTACCGCTCAGCGGAAGCTTCTATTTTCTCGGGTCCCAAGTGATGGAAAGAATTTAAAGCTTCTTTCCTTCCAACATTTTCTCAGCAACCAAACAGATTGACGAGAAAGTAAAAGAGAGAGTAAGGTTTTTCAAATGGTACCTGGTAATGTTCATAAAGCCATAGCTACCGATGAGTCTTCCGACTTCAAAAGCATCGGGACTAGTAATCAGACATGCTTTACACCGTCGGAATATTCGTATTTTGCTTGGTGATTTAAAATTTAGGCGTTTTGAGAAGAGCGTTGATTTGTTGTGAAATGAAGAAAAGAAAGGAGGGGAAGAGGAAAAGCAATCAGGGGCTGTAAGTAGCATGGTTTCCACCTTTACTCTGCTTCGGTTGTGTGGGTTTTTTTTATGTTAGCAGTGGAATGGCGCCAGACGAAGGCGAACTATGAATGGATATGGTGGGATTGGAAAATTTGTAAAAATGGGCATGGATTTTGCTTATTTGTCCTCTTAGGCCAAATAAAAAAAAAATAAAAAATAAAAAAAATTGTATATTTGTGCTAGTGACAAAGCGTTGAAGACCCTTTCTTTTGGTTTTTTGGTAAATGAAAAATCAACTTCCCTTCAAACTAATTTTACCTATCAAATCTTCCCAAATAATAACTAATATTTCTAAAGGAAAACTAGATTCCCATAAAAGATTACATTTTACAGTATATCCAAACATTGTAATAGCATCAATAGCTTTGTTTGCTTCTCTATACACATGATTAAGCTTAATATCCATATTATTCTTCATAATAATCTTTCTACAATCACTTATTATACTGTAAATTGTCCAAGGACAATTATCCAAATGATGTAAACTATTGATAATCAATTTAGAATTACCTTCAATAACCACCTTCAAGTTAATTACTCTACTTTGTTACTTTTGCTTATTAAAATTGTTGTTGTGAATCCCAAAGGGTAACTCAGTAGGGATCTCGCCTCTAAAAGTAGAAGTTTTCAGTTTGATTCTTTCGATCGCTTTAGGATCACCAAAACAAAGTTTACATGATTCTCATGAGCCTTGGTCTTGCCTTACCTGGCCTATATGGGTTATAAGGTCTTACATGGGTTTGGATTTTCTTGTCATAAAAAATAAAAAGATAAAAATGTGGTTGTTAAATACTTGGTTTATTGTTGTTAACTACGCTATTTTTGATTTTTTTTTTCTTTGTTGGCATTCCTACCTAAGACAAATACACTATTTTGCTTCAATGATCTCTTCTGGTTAAATAACTAGGCATTCCCTTTATTACATCAAAGCTAACTGTGAAAGACCACCAACCTCTCAATAAGAAGATTCAGAAGCACAATCACTCGATCTTGATCCAGCAAAATGCTTTCTTATGCCAATAGAATGCAACTCATTAGCTTTGTTCTTTATAGTATTCAAATATTCTAGAGCAATATCTTCTTTATGCCCAAAGAAAGTTGACACTACTATTGAACGCATCTTCAATGTTTTCCTTTGGTTTGGTTGTGCTTTAAAACCGTCCCAATCTAAGGTGAGCTGGAAATCGATATGCAACCCCAAGTTTGAAGGAGACCTTGGTTTTAGAAGGCTTGCAAATTGGAGTGTTGCTTTTGCCCTGAAGCACATTTTGAACCTTTTTTGCCTTTCTAGATCCATATGGGTAGCCTGGGTGAAGACATATCTCATTTAAGGTAGAAGCTTTTCGATGGTTAACCCTCCTTCTGAATGCCTCTAGGTATTGGCATAAGCTCCTGAAATTAAGAGAAAAAGTTATGCCCCATATCAAGCATGTTATTGGTAATGGTAGAAATACTCAACTTTAGCATGATTCTTGGCATCCTTTTGGCCCTCTTGCCCCAGAGTTTGAACTTCGTATTATCCATGATACAAGCTTTTCTATTGATGCAATGGTTGCTTCAATTATATAATCCAACTCGTGGAATTGGCCTACCACCATAGTTGAATCTTAGAGCTTCTAAGATCAACTCCCATCAACCTTGTCTCAATGCTCTTAATGAAGACAGGATGGCTTCCCGCCATCAAGAGTATGTTCACTACCAATTCAAATTAGCAAACCTTTAGGGATCCCATGCTTGAAGTTGGTTGGCATAAATCTGACTGGAATGCAAAGTCCATTAGAAAACATGCTTTTATCCTACGGCTCACCATTCATGACCATTTGACTATATAAAACAAACTTATCTCTTGGGTCCTTTTTAACCTCGCTAAATGTGTTTTTTGTTGTAGTAATATAGAAGATCGTGCTCACCTCTTCTTTGAATGTCCATTCACTACTACTATTTGGGAGAAAATACTTGACTGTTGCTTTATGAATCGTTGTCTTCTCTTTTGTAAAAAATGAGCTTCTTTGGGCCATTTTGATAAAGGGGAAATCTCTAAGTGCCACCATAAAATATATAAATATATATATATATATATATATATATATATATATATATATATATATATATAAATAAAAAACTCATGGGCTGCAACCATCCACAATATATGACTCTATTTTTACTAGCATTTGCATGCTATAAAGATTTCAAATTATTTTAAATGAATGTCAAGAGTGCTTTCTTAAATGATTTTATTGAGAATGAAGTTTATGTTGAACAACCTCCTGGTTTTGAAAATCATGAATTTCCAAACCATGTGTTTAAGTTGTCAAAAACATTATACGTTTTTAAACAAGCTCCAAGAGCTTGGTATGAAAGACTTAGTGGATTTTTGCTTAAAAATGGTTTTAAAAGAGGAAAAACTTGACACCACTCTTTCTATCAAAACTATTAACAAGGATATGCTTATTATTCAAATATATGTTGATGATATTATATTTCATTCTACTAATGAAAGTTTATGTGAGGACTTTGCTAAAGTTATGAAAGAAGAATTTGAAATGAGCATAATGGGTGAACTCAACTTCTCCCTTGAACTTCAAATTAAAGGAAGAAACATTCATCAATCAATCCAAATTAGACTTACTCAAAAAGTATGGATTAGAAGATGGAAGGAATTTCGCTATACCTATGAGCACCTCCATCAAACTTGAAAAGAATGAGAAATGTAAACTCGTGGATCAAAAGAAATACTGAGATATAATTGGTGGTTTACTTTTATCTTACCGCTAATAGACCAGATATCATATCTAGCGTATGTTTATGTACTAGATTTCAATCATGTTATAAAGAATCTCATATGGTTGTCATTAAATGTATTTTTAAATATCTTAATAGCACAATTAATCTTGGCATATATATGGTATCCAAAATTCACATCATTTGACATACTTAGTTACTTCGATGCAGACTTTGCTGGATGCAAAGAAGATCGCAAAAGCATAAGTGCAATTTTTCACTTCCTTGGATACTCTCTAGTTTCTTGATTTAACAAGAAGCAAACTTCGGTTGCTATTTCTACAGCCAATGCTAAGTATTTGGCGGCCAAAAGTTTTTGTGCACAAGTGTTGTACATAAAACAACAAGTTGAGAACTTTGGACTTCATTTTGATCATATTCTTATTAAATGTGATAACACAAGTGCTATAAATTTCACCAAGAACCCTATACAATATTCTTGTGCCAAGCACATTGAAATAAGACATCATTTCATAAGAAACTATATTCAAAGAAGGGATGTTGAACTTGATTTTGTTGGTATTGAACACCAATTGGCGAATATTTTTACAAAACCCCTCGAAGAAAATAAGTTTAATTTCATAAAACATAAACTTGGTATATGCTTAAGTGATAATCTATCTATTTGATGCATATTTGTTGTGAAAAATGCTTTTTATGCTTAAAACTGTGTTAAATTACATTTCTACATTTTTTATATTTCAAACCTCTAAAAATACATTTAGATGTCTGAAAGTGCAACTTAGACGTCTACATTGAATCTTAGACATCTAAATCCTTATTGCCTAAAAAATTCCTCTTTGAAATTTTCAAACATCCAAAAGTACATTTAGACATCCAACGATGCAGTCTTGGATGTCCATATTGTCACTTAGATGTCCCAAAATCCCCTGTTTCTAAAAGAATCTCCTTTATGATTTTTTTCAAATGTCCCAAAAGAGAATTTGGACATCCGAAACTATCGGGGTATAAATATGTTTTAAGCACTAATCTTTCATTTAACTCTTCCTGGACACTTTCTTTTCATCTCCTTTCTCTTCATCTCCTTTCTCTTCCTCTTCATCCAAAAATCCTAACCCTTTATCTAAAACACTCTCAACGCTTCTCCATGGCTCTTAAAACTCAACCAACCCTCTAAATCCCTCCGAAAGCATAGAACCACCTGCCAAATGCTCTAGAACTAAAGGAGATTTATCCAAAAGAAAGAAAGAAGGTAATTGCTGCAAGGACTGAAAAAGCTGCCTTGATCGAAGCTCAAAGGAAAGCCAAAGAAAAGGAAAAGCAAAAGAAAGGATTATGCTCCCAAGCTTGAGTCCCTCTATCTGATCAAAACTATGATTCAAGAAATGCTTTAACAGATGAGAAACTTGTGGAACCAAGAACAAAGGCTCGACATGACAATCCCATACCTTCAACTAATCAAGAGCCCTCTAATCTACCTAATCCAAATCAAGCAATTCAGTCTCAACAAGAGCCAAATTTCTTATAGAGACATTGTGGCGAAATCTAGCTATCACAAGCGGTATATTGCTTGTACTATCATATATCTTAAAATCTATGAACCCTCATTCTTTGATTCTCCATAATTCATTGTCACTAGTATTTTGGAATCTCCAGGACTTCTAGATTTTGTCTCATTTTCCCAGCTTACTCATAAAACTCTTGTTCATGCTTTTTATGCACATTTTGATTGTCCAAAAATTAGTCATTACACATCTTATGTTTTGGGCAAAAATATTTCCCTCAATTATGACCTCATTTGTGACATTTTTCATGTTCCTAAGAATGGCATTTGCATTATAGAAACCAATGGTTGGCCCCAAATACTTGGTTTTGACAAACTTTAGGCCATTTAGCAAATTTGTTGTAATCCCAATATCAGTAAAGTTTTTCATCCTAAAATAAATCAATTCTGTCTTGAAGCCAATATTTTGCATAAACTCATAATCTATAATTTTTTCCCTCGAGGTGGCAGTAAAGATCATATTTCCTACACTGATATTAATCTACTATGGTGTTTTATCAATAGAATACCCATAGATTTGGGTCATTTGATCATTAATCAAATGGTTTTTTGTATTGACAAGGAAAATGGTGTTTTTCCATATAGGAGTGCACTCACTTTTATTTTTAAACACTTTGATGTTTCTATTTCTAATTCTAACACTCATTTACCCTATATAGTTGAAAATTTATACTTGGGATAATGAATAGGATGGGATACAAACTTGTTCACACCATTTGGGTAAAGAAATCCACTTCCCAACCCTCATCTTCTTCTATGCCTCCTCCCACTGAGGAAGCTTTCCTTGATGAGGTAGACCCCACAAATTTTATTCCTCCTCCTTTTAATCTTAGCTCTTTATGCACCAAAGAGCTACTTCTGTCCATTTTCAATTCTCTAGATGTTGTCAAAACTGAGTTAGCTGCTATCAAAGGAAAGCAAGAAGAATAGGATGACAAGTTGTAGCTTCTTCAAGCCTTTGTCAACTTATTAGCACCACAGGACCAAACCTCCACTAAGGATCCAGCCTCTACAAAAGATCAACCTACAGCCCATGACCCTTAGTCCTTTTTTATAATGACAAAGAGGGAGAAAAGATGGGAAGAAAATGTGTTTTATATATTTTGTGGTATTTGTAACTCAGTTTGGAAGCTTTTATATGTTTATATGTTTTTGAAATATTTTGGGAATTTGAAAACTTGAAACATTTTACATGTGATAATTGATGCATTATTAAAAAGTTATACTTATTGTGCACATTTATGAAATCTGGATTCTTAATACTAAAATGTTGTGTAGTTTTGATACCTCATAAAACTTACATTTTGCAATATTTATTGTAAAATCTGTATATACTGTGAAATTTTGATATCTTGTGTATACATTACTTGCATATTGTGAAAACTAGACATACATATAAACTTAAATGTTATATTATGATTTGTTTGGGCTATGCATGTGTTTAGGGGGAGTTTTTGCTCTTTTAACCCCTAAAAAAACATCATTGGTTTGTCATCATCAAAAAGGAGGAGATAGATAACATTATCAGGGTAAAGGGTATACAGTTAATTTTGACGTTTGAAATAATACTTGGACATTTGAAAGTGACTTTTGGATGACATCTGAAAGGATTGTTCGAAAATTCCAGAGAATAAAGAAAAATTCCAATATATTGTGGTCGTCTAAAATTTTCTTGGTTGTTTGAAAGATCGCTTAGACGTTTGAAAATATTTTTGGACGTTTAATTTAAAAACTATTTGGACATCTGAAAGTACTTTTGGACATCCGAAAACCCAATTTTCAAATAATGTAGATTTTGCACAAATAGTCTGATAACTTAGGTTTTTTTTTTAATTTTTTTATTAAAGGTGTAAACACCCCATTTTCACCCTTATAAATTCATGTTAGTGTTGGTTTAAGTTTTGATGTGTTTAGGAGTCTCCAAGCCTTAAAGGATACTTTTGTCCTTTTAAGTTTTTGTGAGTAGTTCATTATCACATGCATATTTTTGTTTCATTTTTGCATTTCATCATTTGCATTTAGTTTCTAGGTGCATTTAAGACACATTGGTGTAATTTGATTCAATTCCAGATAAGTTTGGATACCTAATTAGAACTTTTGCGACTTAAAGGGTAATTTCGTCTTTTAACTTGTATCTTTTCTAATTGACCTCGAAACTTATCTCGGATTGTTCCATTGTGTTTATATTGATGAAAAGAGTCTATTTGTAGAGTCAAATTAAGCATTAAATGGCTTTGGGATTAATTTAACACAATTTTTGCCTATAGCTAATTGACTCTTTTCGGTTTACCACCTTGTTAAACCCAGACACTTAACCATGGTTAGAAATTTTTGGCTCAAGAATATTTTAGACTTGTTCCTCATTGAATTATGGAAATTTTGGCTTTTGAATCACTAAATTCGGATTTAAATTGGTCAAGTTATGGCCATTTTAAGCTAAAAACTCGAAATATGAAGCAAATCTGAAGAACTAGAGTTGGGCTCTCAGGTGACCAGCGGGCCTAGCTAGTTGGGCCCAGCTGGTTGGACCGGCTGGCCTAGCCAGTCAACTAAGGTTCCCCGTGTCCAGTTTCACTATATTGCGATTTTTGCACCGTTTAACTTTCCAAATTGATTTTCCTTACTCCAAAAGGGTTTCCATCCTTATTTTTAGGTAAATTTGAGTTAATTAAGGTTCAAGTGAATTAATTAGAGCCATTAATTGATTTTATGGTAAATTAATCTCAACCATTAGATCCTAAGATTAGTTCTCTATAAATAGAAGCCTATTTTCAGCACTTACTCCAAAACCTAGAAAGAGAGAGAGCTACGAATTTGTGAGCTTTGAGAGACTTGAGGGAGTGTTTCAAGAGGATAAAGAGCATCAAGAGGAGAGTGTTACAAGCAAGGAAGAAGCAAGGAAAGGTTATAGCAGTAGGTAAGTATCTATCACTTTAGTATTAAGTTGTTTTCTCTTACACTTGTGATTATTGTGATGAAAACATGGTTAGGATATTAGTATAGATTGTTTGTGATGATATTTCATGATTCATGATCTTGTTTTTATAATATAAATATGTGAGCACGAATATTATTGCATCCAAGGTATGCCTTCTTCTCTCTTATGTGCTCTAGAGTTTACTGTTTTGAAGCATGATTAGTATTTCTCTTTTTCTATAATTTTGATATGTTGTTAGTGTAGACACCCTATTTTCTACCACCTAATAATTCTAAATCTTTTTTTTTTATAAAATCCTGATGATGAGTTTATTATTCGTCTTAATAAATTGCAAAGTAATTTGGGACAAGTCAAAGAAGTTGCAACCACAAGCCAATCAATTATTTTTGACCTGCTGTGTACACATCCATTTGGAGTGTATATGCACCTTATTGTGGACGCAACCACTTGGGATGCGAACCCACCTCCCCTTTTTATGGTAATACTCGTTTTGGTATTTGCTTTTCCCCAAGCCTACCCACACTTATGGAAAACCCTATATTTAGCTATGTTTGATCAACAAGTTGAGATGACCCCCACAAACCCTAGCCTACCACTATATATTTACTACTTATGACCTGGGAAGGGGGATGAAATATCAGAGAGCCACCATTATTCCAGACACCTAAAAAACCCTAAGGAGAGTTAGAGGTTGTATCTTTAGAGACGAGGAAGGAGGCACTTTACTGATTTAAGGCGTCTAAACCTGAGGGTAATATTACATCGCTTTGGCTTTTTCTCTTGATTTCTTGAATGTTCTTATTAATAGCATGATCTCATATTAATTTTATTTAATAGAATTGCATGCTTGATGATATGAATGTTTGCTTTTATTAATTATATGTAGAAATAAGTAGTGTTATGATATCATGTATATTTGATATTGATTAGTTTTCTATACTCAGTTTTAATGATCAATTGTTAATTATCTAATCGTATGTGCTTTGTTCACTGTGTTCTCACCAGTCAATGGTAAGAACACGTACAAGTTAAGCAATAACTTCTTTGCATTGTTTTTTTGTTTTATTTATTATTTTTAGATCTACATGAATTAGTAAATAGGGTAAATAGTTTTCTACCAAGTTATGACTTAATGCCTATGGCTTGCGTACGCAACTACTATTATTGTGTACGCACCCCATTAGGGTAGACAGTGTGTTTCTTGTTTATATTTAGGGTTTTATGTTTGTTATATATGCATGGATTATCACACAACGTCGATATTGCGCAAAATAGAAGAACGCGTACGCAACTGGCATAGATGCGTATGCACTATGGCTTGACAAGCAATAAGCCGTGTTTCATATATAGTTTACTTTTGTGTGCTGTTTTCTGGTTAACTCCATGTATATTTTATATATTCTGTATATCTATTGTAAATTCCTTTTATTATGTATTTTATTTATTATTATTGTCCTTGTGTGCCATTTATTTATCGTATGATTTAGGGTTAACTTTTATTAAATATTGAGTTAATTAAGGCTAACAGTCACATATGGGGCCTGTTTCGACCGGGCATCATTGGGTGCCTTATACCTTCCAAATGATGTACCCTAACTCCGAACCCGAATATCTGGTTATGACCAGTTGGACTTGTTAGGGTTCATTGTTCCCAAAAAGTAATTAGGTGGCGACTCTTCTCCGTGCTAGCCTTTCGAGGCTAGATGTGTACTCTCGAACTGCGAGGTTTTAAGACGTGGTGCTTACAGTTAGCATGTTTTTAATTAATTTTCGTTACTGTTTTAGTATTATATCATGTTAGCTTGCATGTGAGGAGTGAGTTTTGTTTATTTTAGGGTTAGTTATCACATGATGATTATCATATTGCATTAGGGGTTTACTGCTTGAATGTCTTATTGCTTTTACATTATTTCTAAAGTGTTTTTAGGGCATTATACATTATGTCCAATTTTGTTATTGTTTGTTTTTTAGCATATTTAGTCACTGTTTTGTTGTCTTTTGCATAACAATGTCCTCTTAGCATGTCTAAGGTTGATTTTCCCTTTATTTGCTATTGTTTTGATATGATGATATGATTGTGATACGATAATGGTTGCATGATTGATTTTGGGTTAATTGGTGATCAATTAACTTAGAATCTCCCCCCTCCTTTGGGCTATTTCTCTCATGTAGAATTGTGATAATTTGTGAATTTCCTTTCTCTAAAGACTTCCTTTTTATTAAAATTCTCATTTTCTAAAAGATTACTTTTTTTATAAAATTTCCTTTCTCAAAGTTTCCTTTTTCTCAGATTTCCTATTCCATAAAGGTTTCCTATTTCATAAAGTTTTATTTTTATAGGAAATTAGCCACAAGTCCAAATCCCCTTTGTTGTAAAGCGAAAAGTCCTACTAAAGTTAAACTTTAGCCACAAGTCCACTCAATAAATAAAACGCCACCGTTCCATAACATGTTTGGGTTTTACATTCACAAATTCCTTATATGTCTTTTCATGCCCTTTCGACTGGGAAGGAATATTAGCAGGTTGTTGACGCTAAACAAGGGGGAGGATTCTACGTGCGTTTATGCCCCAAGATTCTTGCGGCAATCATGGGGTTTTTTATGTTTAGCACATTCGACAGTTGGCTACAATTTTCAAATTTTCAAATGCTATCATTTTCGTGCTTATTTTGTTTGTTAGAGAATTTGGGGCTGTTTTACAAAAACTTGGGGTTGTTCTCTCTGAATTTTCTAATTCCCATTGTTACCAGGTAAGTTATTGTTGATGTTCATCGAATTTTTCATACTTTGAATCGTTTTAGTGAATGAGTGTTTACATCGAAATTAGTGGATGAATATTTTCATCAAGGACTCATCTTGGAGTGAAGATAGTTTCTTAAGGCAGACAAAGGATGAGAAACACTAAAACAATGATGTTGGGATATTTATGGATGAAGTTTTTGTGTTGGATTTCATTTTTTGGGGACTTAGGTTGGCTCATGTGCCTTAACTTTAAAGGCTGTTGAAAATGTTTTTGCTTAGATACTTTTATTTAAGGCAATATAGCAGGTCGATGTGTAAGTGTATCCATTTAACATGTAACTGAACACAAACAACCTTCTATGATCAGTTTGCACTCATTTTTGAGATATTTTGTTAGTAAAGCGATGATGGCCAGACTATGATTCTAGAAATCTATTCTATTAGGCTGTAATGTGTTGTGGTGGAATTAAATTTGTAGGTTTGAGCTTGATTGTGTGTGCCATACTTTTTAAACCAAATGTGCAAGTTGTCATTCTAAAGTTGTGTAAGATATGTAGTTACCCATATTAAATTGGCACATTGGATTTCTATTATCATCTGGAAGAGTTGCTTTATGATGAGAATTATCCACATTTTTTTTAGTTTATATTTCAAAAGTTGTGGAAGAGTTACCTTATGATGAGCATTATCCACGTTTTTTTTTCTATTAGTTTGTATTTAAAATACATTTGTTATTTTATGATCAGAATTGACTACATTTTTTTTTTTTTTTTTTGAAGTGGTTTTATCCAACATTAATTGAAGAATAATTACCCAAATTAAACTGACACATTGGTTCTGTATTAACATATGAAATATTGACCAAATGGAATAGTTACATCATTTTATGACACATTAGGTCTTTTTAGTAGATGAAAGAGTTACATATTTGCATGATGCGGATTACACATGTTTTTCTAAATTGGTACTTTTGAACGGTGACCAAAGAATAGTTACCCAATTAAATTGACACATTGGTTCTATATTTTCCAAGTGGACTAGTTGCTTTGTTGAAAGAGTTATCGAATAATAGTTATGCACCAAAAATGAGTAGCTTGTTAAGAGAACAACAGTATGAATATAAATGGATGATCAATGACTCACTTATTTAAGAAAAAAAGAAAATCCAAACTCCTCTTATCATCTGCACTATCACCTACTATTCTATCAAACAAATACATTAGAAGAACAAACAGTGAAATCATCCAACTACAAGTTAACAACTCAAATTCAATCTACAATCGCACATACATTGAACGATCATGACTTCAGAAAAAAAAAAAAAGAAAAAAAAAAGAAGGGGTTTGGATAGAACAACAAAGCCACTATACAAAAACATGAATTAAATTTACAACGTAACTATATTGCTCCACAAATAATTATTGTTGTCCCAAGAGAACAACCCTGGAGGGAGTGAATAGGGTTATTAGCTATCAATTGAAAATTATGCAATCTTAAAATTATTTAGCCCACAATATATTACAGCAATATAAATCAAGTGCAATATAAAGAGTTTAAAGGATAGAAAGATTGCAAACAACGATTTAACAAGATTTGGCTTCTCGTATACGTCCTCACCTCAAGAGCTCTGTATAAGGATTCAAATCCACTATTATTCTCTTCAAGGTGGAGCAACAAACCTTTACAAACCAAGTGTTTTCACCTAACACTTGCTTAACAACACTCTCTAAGTGCCAAACGTAGGGTTATCACCAACCCTTAATTACAATATTGTAGAAGATGAGATTTGTGTACAAAGAAACTCTCCTCAAGAGTGAATTACACAGAAATAAAAACTCATCTCACTTCTAATGATAGCTCAATAAATGCTCTTAATGAATTTAGGGCTAGAAAATGGATAATAATGAATGCTCTTGTATTGGTGATCATAAATGCATTTGAATCATTGTTTATATAGGCATTTTGAATAATATAATCGTTTGAAGCAATAAATGCCAAGAAAGAGCCCTTTTGGCAGCATTAAATGCGCCAACAACCTTTCAAAAACTAGCCGCTAGAGTTCTGATATTACAGAATCAGTCAACTAAATTGTTGCCCAATCAGTCAACTGAATTCGCAATTCAGTTGACTGATTTAGGCAAAATTTGAAGACACAAGAGAGAGGCTACACTGGAGAATTGAGTCGACTGAAATGGAGTTTGAGTCGACTGAATTGGGTAGAAGCAAACTGAATGTGATGTTCTATGAACATTGTTCAATTAAGTCCATTAAAATTAACTTAGGCCTTATACAAATGATAAAATCAATTGATCTGAAGGCCGTAAGGTCCAACTAGGTTAATAGAGCGATTATTGAGCAACCATGAACAATAATGTCTTAACACTCATCTTAAAACCATAAATGCCTTTAATGTAGATGCTTGCATGATCTTGAGTGCTTATAGGTCTTTGCATTGCTTTCCATGCTCACTTGTGCTTATGCTTGAGTGTCCTTAATGTCTTTAACCTGTGTTTGATATATCATGCCATGGATATGCCTTAAGTTAATTGATCTGTACTTATGCTTGATATAATTTGCACTTAAGTACCTAGTTTTGATCATTGTCTTGACAAATAAACTATTAGCACTAACATCAATCATTTGTTATCATCAAAATCTCGGATATGCCCTTGGTTGAAAACCTTAGGTCTAAAAATTACCGCAAGAGGTTTTTGTGAAAATAACAGCCACTGGTTACATTGATTTACACGAATCAGTAAAGGTTAAATGCTTTACAAACAAATCAATTTTTCAACAAAACTCTCCAATCTTTAGAGTAACTGTTTCATGCACAGTGGATCAAACACGGGGTCATATTTGCCCCAAAACCATACATTTCAGTGGGAATTCCAAAAATAATTGTAATATCCTCGCTAGTAAGTGGTACATGTTTGCCACCAATCACAAACTTATTTAGTTTCAAGTCAAAATATCTCAAAATCTCCACCACATTATCGTCACACTTTCTAATGGAAGTATATGTCACCTTTCTTAATATAAAAGCATCGAAAATACACCAAAAATGTGGTTTTTTCAATGCTACAAAATGCTCTGTCCGCAAATTCAACTTTCTTATTAGTTTACATATCGCACCTAAATTTGATCTGTACTGTGTCTTGTGTCTTGTGCGATTACGTTGTACAGCAACCAAATCCTTTCCTTTCTGAATTTTCTTTTGTGCAAACGAGAATGCATCTCCAGTTTGTAGTTTTTTTTGCTACATGGCTTTTTCTTAGCAATTTATGTGCAAAAACAACCAATTGGTAACTATATATCATGTAACTATAAATAATAAGCTTATTTCAACAATTCATACCTCTCAATTCACGAATAGCATATATTGGCAAAATATGTTAATCCAAACAGTTACAATTGTATGTTAAAACTCAACAAACAAATAGGTATGAACCACGGGTTTTGAACGCCCTTTTAAAAAGTGTAGAGATTTAAATATATAAAAATATGTTTTTAAAGGGTTATAAAAACAAAACAAATAAGGAGTCGCCACCTCATTTTTTAAGGAAAAGAGGAAAACCATAAAATGTTTTAGAGAAAACCTTTTAAAAACCAAACACATGACTCCAAATAAGGAAAAGCAAGTCTTAACAAACCAAAGAGAGGATTTGGAGACTAAATTACGATGTGGGAAGGTTTTAGAAAATATCCTATAGGCACCACATTGCCCCAAAATGGGTCTTTTAATTTATATGGGCTATTTCAATCACTTCCTAATTAGTCACCATGCATATGTAAAGAATCATCTATAACCATCTATTCATCCATAAACATCCATAAAGCATTCATAAACATCCATGAACAAGTAGGAGAGATATGGAAAACAATAGAGAGAGAGATAAAGAATAAAAGAAAAGAAAATCTAGGATACTTTGTATCATAGGGCGGACTTAAACATCAAATGAGCGCCTACGTACCCCACATGCAAACATGTAAGGATCAAAGTCCACGTAGTTCGATTGAGAAGGGGTTACTCCCTTTCACAATGAACTAATATATAACTTGAAATTTCCATTAAAAGAAAAGAAGAGCTTTCAAAAATAAGAAGTTTCAAAAAAAGGAATGAAAGAAAATAAGAATTTGAAAAGAGATAGAATTCTTAACAAATAAAAAGTTTTATAAGAGTAAGAAACTTAGGAATTATAGTTCAATGTAAAAAGAATTACCCAAGAGGGAGAAGAGAACAATTCATAACAAAACTTACCATGAACCAACTTACCATATGCAATAATCCCAACGCATTGAGAAAATATCAAATAATCACCCTACGTATGCTATAGGGCAATTATCATGTTCAAACCAACTATATTCATGCTCAAATCATCATTTGAAAAACTAAATCAAATCTGGATAGAATACTAAACATCCCTAAAACATGCTAATAATCACGCAAAGAGCAAAAATTAAAATAAAAAAAAAAAACAAAACCCTAATATGCTCCTATATGCCCTAAACTCACTATCATGCATAAAAATATTAAAAAAAACAAGCCAAATATGAATTATTATGATGAAAATATCATATAACAACTTAAAACATGAAAAGAAAATAAAATGTGATGCATTAAATAATGATTTTATGTAGAAACATGAAATAAGTATCTTTACGGCGAACTTTCCTAAGAAAAACTATCCTACGATAATTTTACGTAAAAAGTACTCCACATGAATGATTTCTTCACATATCCTATGTAAAATATATACCTAAGAATATAAATAAACTAATGGCGCACTTAAACATATTCTACAAAAGCACCTATGCAAAGACTCACCCTCTAAAAAGGATAATTATCCTCTAAAAGAATAATCATCTATATACCCATGAAGATGAACCCTACACAGAAAGTGTTTTACATGAAAGTGTTTAAAATCATGCATATAAATAAACCATAAAGAGAAAACAACCCTAACACATCAACTAATATACTATACAGAACATACCCCTATTCTAGAGAGAGAAAATCACTATTCAACACACAATTCACAAAACCCTACTCTACTAGCATGCTTGTACTCAATAATAATCATATAAAATCAATAGAATTAAGTAAACATGATATTCAAATAAAAAACAAGCTCTTAGCATGCAGAGAATTGATTATGAGAAGATAGAGAGAGAATATAGAGATGATGGAAACTTACAACAAAGAAGACCTTCGCTGCGTTCTTCCTTCTTCTTAGGCTTGAACTCTTATTCTTCTTCAAATATGCAGTAGAATGCTTTCTCAAAGTGTATATGTGTGTGCAAATTCGTGGTCCCCCTCTCTTTAATGAATATAGAGTGTAAAAAAGTCCTTTTAATGCTGCTAAAAGGATCTATATTTATAGCTAACCAACCCTAGGATTCAATGGTTGAGATTAATTCACCATAAAACTAATCTAAGGCTATTATTAACTCCCTTGGTCCTTAAACAACTCAAAATCACTTAATAATAAGATTAAAACTCTTTTGGAAAGAAAAAAAAAAACGGAGTAAGAAAGTCCCAAAACGCGTTTCCTCAAAAATAGGGGGAACTAGACTCGGGATCTCGGGTAACCGGTTGGGTGAACCAGTTGGACCAGTTGGGTGAACCGGTCACCTGAGGGTCTTCCCTTGATTGCCCCGGTTTTGACTTATTTCGGGCTTTTACTTTAAAATGGCTATATTTTCCTCAAATTAACTTCGAATTGAGTGATTAAAAAGCCCAAATTTTCATATTTAAATGAAAAATAAGTTTAGAATATTTTTGAACAAAAAATCTCCAACCATGGTCAAGTGGCTGGGTTTGACAAGGTGATTAACCGAAAAAGGGTCAATTAGCCAATAGGTGAATAATATGGTAAATCAATCTTAAACCTATTCTTCCTTAAATTGACACTACAATTAGACTTTTTTCATCATTATAAACTCATTGGAACAATTCGGGATGAGTTTTGAGGTCAATTGGAAAAGATACGAGTTAAAAGACAAAATTGCCCTTCAAGTTGCAAAAGTTCTAATTAACTATCCAAACCTATCTGGAATTGAACCAAATGACACACACATATATCCTAAATGCACCTAGAAACTAAATGCAAGTGATAGAATGCAAAAATGAGATAAAAACATGTATACAATAATGAATTATGTACATAAGCTTAAAAGGGCAAAAGTGTCCTTTAAAGCTTAGAGACTTCTAAATGCTTCAAGAACTCATGAAATGAGTTCATAAACTCTTAGGGATGAAAATGGGGTGTCTACAATAGGTAACTAAATTTTTGTCAAAAATTGCTACGTAGAGTGCTAAAACAAACTTTAACTAGAAAACTATAAACAACATATTCAAAATACATGTGTTGTTTCATGGAGTCATAAGTTTATTTTATCAAATAAATACATTAGAAGAACAAACGGTGATATCATAAGTTTATAAAGTTACTCCATGATTCTATAATAGTTATTTCATCATTATAAAACAGTCACACTTTTAAAAAACTCAGTTTATAAAATTACTCCATGATTATCAAAATTTTTTTTTAAAAAAAAAGTTACAACCAAACTCCTGGTATCATTTGCACTATCACCTATTATTCTATCAAATAAATACATTAGAAGAACAAATGGTGATATCATAAGTTTATAAAGTTACTCCATGTTTCTACAACAGTTACTTCATCATTCGAAAACTGTCACACTTTAAAAAAAAACTCAGTTTATAAAGTTATTCCATGATTATCAAATTTTTTTTTAAAAAAAAGTTACATCCAAACTCCTCTTATTATCTGCACTATCATCTACTATTCTATTAAACAAATACATTAGAAGAACAAATTAAACAATGACATCATCCAACTACAAGTTAACAACTCAGATTCAATCCACAATCGAACATATATTGAACGATCACGACTTTTGAAAAAATGAAAAAAAAAAAAAGCGTTTGGACAAAACAACAAAGCCACTATACAGAAACATGAATCAAATTCACAATGTAACTATATTGCTGCATAAATAATGACCACAAGTTTTTGGAAAAATAATCGCCACTGGTTACATTAATTCACACGATTCAGTAAAGGTTAAATGCTTTACAAACAAATCAATTTTTTAACAAAACTCCCCAATCCTTAAAGTAACTATTTCATGCACAATGGATCAAACACGGGTCATATTTGCCCCAAAACCTTACATAGAGAAAGGCAAAAATTTCAGATTTAGAATGTCCACAAACAACAAATATTTGAAGCCCTATTAATATAGTGACAACGTCACTAAACTAAGAGTCAAGTTCAAAGCTATATTATGACTTTTCCCTCTAAAACCATAGTCACTATTTACATAGAAGATGGAAATAATTCTAAAATTTAAACGTCCACAAACACCAATTTTTCGAATTCCAAACATTATAACGATTACTTATTGCAAGTTTAGTAGATTCAAAACTTTGTCTTCTTAAAAAGAAAACCCTAAAATTGTTACATTATCAACACTAATAATGTCCAATAAAGGTCAAATTTTTGGGTTCAAATCATAGTTTTTAACCTACAAAAACGAATTCAAACGACAAACACTTGACATTTTTTTGGCCATTTTCCCGTTTAATGAGCTTTAAATCAATGATCATCTACCGACGATGTAACAAAAGCAGCTTATTCCACCCTAGCTCCGTAAAGATGAAGAACTATGTACTCCTTGAAAATTTCCTTCTTCTTTGATTCAGCTACGCAATTAGTGGGATTATAGACTCGAAATTCTGTGAGAAGGAAATACACGATTTTTGTGGGATTTGTTTCATTGATAGTTTGAAAGTGGTATCGTTTATATCTAATAAAAAGGTCATTTTAGTCAAGTCGCTCTATTGTGGGGGCATTCCAGTCCGTAAGAAAAAAATGTGGACTTGAGGCTTGAAAAACTTATTAAGTAGGACTTTAACTTGTACAAGAGTGCAATTTTGGACTTATGGCCATATGCCCCTATTTTTATTAAACTTCCTATTTTCTAAAAGTTTCCTATTTTATAAACTTCCCTTTTTCTAAAAGCTTTCATTTTTTTAAAGCTTTTCTTTTCTAAAACATTCCTTTTTGAACAAAATGGAAATTTGCAAACTATTGTAGTTCTTTATGAGGGGGAATAGCTCTCCCTTCTATCTACGTGGACTTTGATTCTTATTAGACAACTAGTAAAGTATGTAGGCACTCACTTAAGTTCAAGTCCACTCTAGGACACTAAGTATCCTAAGTTTTCTTTTTCTTTTTGCTTTGTTTGTTTTATTATTCTTTTATTTGTTTATCTTGTTTCATTATTGTTTTAGGTCTTTTTCCTTAGTATTCTTTTGCTTGTTCTCTTATGATTGATAGCTTATTTAGATGAAAACATGATTGATTAGCATGTTGTTTTTTTATTGATTAATATTGATTTGCATGTGATAAAGAAATTAAATTAGCCTAATTAAATTAAGAGACTAACTCAAGACCAACTCAGGCAATGTGGGTGCCTATGAGATGTTTTCCAGAACCTTCTCACATTGTAACTTAGCTCTCGAATTCTTCTTTTTGGCTCAAAGACCTTGATTTTCTTAAAATTGGAGTCACTAGGGTTTTGAAAGTAAAATTGTTTTTATGGTTTTTCTTATTCCTTAAAAATGAGGTGGTGACTCTTTGTTTTCTTTGTGTGAACCTAACCTTTCATTTTTAAAAAGAAGGTTTAACACCCGTGGTGCACAAAAGGCTTATAGGACCTTTTTGGTGACTAAACTAGGTTCTAATAGTTTATTAACCATGATATGAAATGATTAAAGCCCTTAGAACCTAAGTAAGGATTGTGATATTCTTACATTGAAATTCTAAAACTCTCGTAATCTTTAAGCATGAATGCCTTATTGTTGGATTCCAAGTTTGTGAATGGGTTGGATTTGCTTCTTTGAAGTGCATAACTTGCATTGTAGCTTCAAGTTGGCATAAGTGAAGTGTATATGAATTTTGAATTTGTCTAAATCACAACTTCACATCTCATTAGCAACTAAACAAAACAACTTTGCTTTGTTATCATCAAAACATATGGGATTGAACCCTTAGGGCAACAATCTCCCATTTTTTTATTATGACAAACCAATGATGTTTTGTTAGGGGTCAAAAGAGCAAAAAGCTCTCCTTAAACACATGCATAGCCTAAACAAATCATAATACAACATTTAAATTTATATGCATGTCAAGATTTCACAATATGCAAGTGATGTATAGACAAAATATCATAATTTCACAGCATATACAGATTTTACAATAAATATTGCAAAATGCAAGTTTTATAAGGTATCAGAACTGCACAATATTTTAGCATTAAGAATCCAGATTTCACAAATATGCATAGTAAGTATAACTTTTTAATAATGTATTAGTTATCACATCCAAAATGTTTCAAGTTTTCAAAAACATATAAACATATAAATGCTTCCAAACTGAGTTACAAATATCACAAAACATATAAAACATCTTTTCTTCCCATCTTTTACCCCAAGTGAACAATCCTAAAAAGGGAGCGAATATGGTTACTGGCTAACACAAATGGTAGCTACTATGTTGACTTAAGCCTAAGTACAACTTAAGAACTTGTTACAACACTAGAGCTAAGATTTAGGCAATAAGACAATGTTTCATAATTGCTTAAGATATAAGTATTAGAAACATCATTATTGAGAATTCAAATGCCACAATTGAGCTTATTAAATTTGCTTATTCTTATTCTCACCCAAATAGTGAGATTCTTATGAGGAACATAGTGGAATTGGAGCATTCTTGATGTATTTAGAGAGGGGAATCAGTGTGTTGAGATTTGCCTTTATTGGGTTGAGTAGCAATCTTTTTGATACTTTAGTAAAATTTTTATTTTTTTTATATTTTCTTAATGAGTTATTCATCAATATGAACAACTCTAAATATTATTAATAAAAAAAAAAAAAAAAGCAAAAAAGAAAGAAGATAATAAAAAAAAATTTAAAGAGAGATAGAATCGTCTTGGTGACTTATAACTTTGTAACAATCCAAGTTACAATCTATTACATATTATAATTAAGAGTTATGCTGACATCAGCATTGGATGACATGGCTTTTTAATAAACCTTCCCTCCAAATTCTTGCATTTTCCTCACTTTTGGGCCCACACCATGATGTCAGCAACTCTCTTTTCTTTTTCTTTTTTTGTATTTATTATTTATTTATTATTGTTTTCTTTTCTTCCCCGTACGCACTCCCTTCTCTCTTTCCCTCTTCCTCCTTTTTTTCCCCTTTTCAAATTTCAAACGTAAAAACACACCTCTCTCTCTAATTCCAAGATTCAAACAGTCCTTCTCTTCTAACCTCCCCTCTTTTCTTTTGCTTTTCACTACCCGACTCTTACGTCTTCTACTCTTACCACGATTCTGATTCGTCTTCCACTACTGATTACAACCAGGACGGCCCACCATCGTCGGAGGGATGAGGACATCATCAACTTTCGTGGCAAATTTAGGTTCACATGCGTGTTGTAGAGGCGTCATCGACAACATTGGCGACCATGAAACTAGATCTGGCGAGATAAGCCTCAGATTCGGTGAGATCAGCTTTCCTCAACATCCCGACATTAGGAGAAGGCGGTCCAAGTTGCAGCGGTAGTCGATGGTAGTTGATGGTGGTGATTCTTGCCGGATATGAAGATCTAAACTCCTCCAACCCACTGCTGTCGGTGATCCCTCTGTTGGTGATGAAATGGCGTGGGTTCTTTGCCATTCGTTCTATGACTTACTTTCTCTCTCATCTGTGAAATGGTGAGGAAGAGGAGAGAGAGAAATGGAGGAAGATGGAAGAGGAGAGGGAGGGAGATAAAGGAAGAGAGAGAATGATAGAGAGAGTGTGACGGAGGAGAGAAGAAAACAAAAGAGGAGGAAAAAGGAAAAAAAAAAAAGGAGGTGTGAATAGCACATATCTATCTTTCCCTTATCCATTCCTTTCCTTTTTTTTTTTTTTTTTTATCTTTTCCCCCTGGTACAGCCTTCCTCTCCCACTTCTTTTCACCTATCCCTTCCTTTCTTTTTTTTATTTTTAATTTTTTTTTTCTTCCCTTCCCCTTATACAACCTTCTTTCTAATTCTTCTAATATAAGTTGTCGAAAGAATAATCTTGAGTATAGGATCAACACTGAAGGGTTGTTTGGCAAACTTGAAAACCGACCACTTAAGTTTAACCATTTTTTTTATTTCACATTGATTGTTAAATCTCTTTTTCCTAATAATCCTGTTTAACTAGACCAAGAGAAAATAATAGCATTTTTGATACTTATATAAGTACTTTAAATGAAGTTACTATTTGGTTCCCGTGATTTGTGCAGGTCCATTTTAGTACCAACTTATTTGAAAGATACTAGAAATTAGAAAAAAGAAAGGAAAAGAAAAGTAATTTAAGCACGACAAGGGAGTTCAATTATTAAGATTCGAATGCGAAGGGGAGCGTAAATTATTCCTCATTTTGCTTCAATGAGGAGATCTTCAGGGTTATTTGGCGGGCGAGCAAACAGTGACGCAATATGACTTAGGTGGCGCAACATACGGTTTTCACGATAATTATTCCCACTGCCTCGTGCCAGTTTCTCCGGTCAGCTTCCACCTTTAAAACCCCTTCACAGCCTCTTTGCCCATGCCCTTCGCCGCCTGACCTTACCTTACCACACCTCCCCTGTAATCTAGGGCTTTTCCTATTCTCTCTTCGCTCTCTATAATAATAAAACATATATATACAAATACAGATATATATGTATCAGTCAGTGACTAAACTTTCTCAAGTCTTCTAACTTTCTTCATCTATCTTTCATCTGCCTAAATCCCTGACCAAAAAAACAAAAATAAAATCTCTCTTTAAATAATAAACCTTCTCTGTCCTTCGAAACTCACATTCTCTATCCCAGTAAATCTCTCTCTTGTTTCTCTTTATCCGTCTTTCCCTCTCTCTCTCTCTCTCTCTCTCTCTCTCTATATATATATATATATATATATAAATTTTTCTCTCTGTCTAGATCTTCAATGGCGAAACTTTCTTCTTCTGTATCTTCCAGAACCGATCTCTGGTAGATTAATTCGGTCGGTGACACTCGCCACCCCTTGAATTTCCCGTCGAGGATTGATTTTTCGTGCTAGGGTTGCATTTTCCCGTCGACATGGACGGAGTTCATGACGCTGCGAGCTCGGCCGTCAATGTGAATTCTCCGCCGCCGTTCCTCAGCAAAACCTATGACATGGTGGATGATCCGTCGACCGACTCGGTGGTGTCGTGGAGTAATAGTAACAATAGTTTCGTTGTTTGGGACGTGCCGGAGTTTGCGAGGGACCTTTTGCCCAAGTTTTTCAAGCACAATAACTTCTCCAGTTTCGTCAGACAGTTGAATACCTATGTGGGTACCTTCTCTGCCTGTTCAATCTACTGTCTTTGTTTATGCCTTTATTAGAATGTTAAATTCCTTGATTAGGCTTGTGGATGCTAGTTATAATCTTGCATTGATTCAATTAGGGCGCGTTTGTCGTCCCATGTGAATTGAATTGTTTTATTGTGTTTCGCATATGATTTTGTGAACAAATTCATCTTTGTGAATGATGGAAATCATCATTATGATAAGAGTAAAAATTATAACTGAGGCAATTCATGAGTTTCTAAAAAATTAATCCTATTGCATTGATTGTGGTGTTGATTATAAATTCTATTGATGGTTCCATTCAAGAAGATGGAATTGTACCTTCAACACCATGTAAACTATTATGGATCCATTTGGGCAACCGAACAGACATTTAGAGAATGAACATAGGTATTGATACATGCAAGATTGAGAATTTGGAGTAGAATTGCAGGATCATTTGTAGGATTTTTAGAATGTGATAAATGAAATTTAACAGTAAAATTAAGGTATTGGAGCTTAGTCTTGCTAAAATAATTTGGAAAGCCAAAGTTCCTCTGAAGGAGAGGGCATTTGCTTGGTTGGTAGCTCACAATAAAGTGAATACAATGATTAGCTTCAATTTTAGGAGACCTTACAGAGCCTTGATGCCCAATATTCCTGTTTTGTGTAAGTTGTGGCAATTTTTTTTTTTGTCACAGCCACTATCTATTGGATGGATTCCTCCTAGGAAGCTTGACTTCATAATGGTGATAAGATTTCAGTATTTTCAATGGGAATATATGTAAAGTGATTTGATCTTGCGCTTCCTTGGCTATTATAGGTGGTGTGGTGTGAAAGTAATTTTTTTAATCTTTGAAGGTGAAGCTAAGGATGTTGATTTTATGTGGAATATTCTTATAAAAAAAATGTGGAATAAAATTTATTTCATTCCTTCCCTTTGGACTTTGGTCTATAACGAGTTTAAAGGCGTTCCCTTAATTTGCATTATCCAAGCTGAGCCAAAGTAGTGTTGGAGGCTTTTTTGGAGATCATAGTGGAGAGGTGATCCTTTCTTTCTCTAAGCATGTTGGCATTGATAATGCAATTAAAGTGGAGGCTCTTTCTTTTCTTGAGGTGCTTAGGGAGGCTTCTAACATGGGCATCACTCATTTTAGTCGAGGGAGACTCTTCTACAATATTTATTGGGGCATCTTCTAACATTTCAGGATTTTGCAAGTTTTGCTCACTTGTTTAGGGAGATCCCACATCTTTTGTGTTGATGAGGTGATGTGGTGCATGTAAACAAGAAAGGAAAGATTAGGATTAACCCTTTGTATGGGAATGATTTGATTTTATCATTTTATCTAGGTGTATTTTGGTAAATTTAAAAAGTAGGATTTATTGGTTTTTGGGTTAATAGTTGTTTGGTTAGAGGGTTTGTTAGAATTTATCATTGCTAGGAATTACTTGGGTTTTATTTATTTAGATATTAGAAAACATTATTTTCTTGGAAATTTCTTATTGTATTTATGTTCTTAGACTTTCTTTTTTCCTAAAAGTGTCTATTTTGGGTTAATTTGTAATTTAAACAATTAAGAGTTTTGGAACTTTTTATTTTATAAGAATTTGAGTCCTTGTCGGTTTCCTTATTGGTTAGTCATATTTTGAGTAGGTCTTTACTTTCCTAGCAAGTTTTCTAGGGCCTCATTTGTCATTGTACCGTGACGAAACTAGACTTTGATTAATGGAATATTAATTATTTTTGGTTTGATTATTGAAGGCATGTTTGCCTAGATGATCTCATCTACTAGTACTCCTCCTTTTTTATTTTAACTCTCTATAGTGTAGTGTTTTCTTATTAATCCACAACCAAGTTTTTATTTTTTCCTCCACCAAACCCAAATCCCATAATTCTAACCATATTGCTATATCTTAAGCCCTTACCTTAGTATCCTAAACCTTAATAGAGTTGCTGACTAGAAATTCCATCAACTTATTTTCTAGTGTTAATTGAATGGTATTTTGGGTAGGTTAAAATCCCTAACCTGCAAACCCTTTATTAATAGAAAACCAAATACAGTGTAAAGACTAAAATACCTTTGCACCTATAACTAATACCAAAATACATATCATAACACTCCCCCTCAAGTTGGAGAGTATATATCATATAGTCCCAACTTGCAACACAATAATTCTGAGCGAGCTCGAGATAAAGACTTAGTAAACATATCAGCAAGTTGATCTTGAGTTGAGACATAAGGAGTCACAATTAAGCCATTCTCTAACTTTTCATGAACAAGATGACAGTCCACTTCAATATGCTTTGTCCTTTCATGAAATACTGGATTCGAGGCGATATGAATAGTAGCTTGATTGTCACATGACATCTTCATGGGCAATAAAATGTCAAAACCCATTTCCATCAAAAGGTGCTTTATCCATGAAAGTTCACATGAAGTATGAGCCATAGCTTGATACTCAGCTTGTGCACTCGACCTAGCAACAACACTCCGCTTCTTACTTTTCCATGTAATCAGATTACCTCCCAAAAAGGTACAATATCCTGTAGTAGATCTCCTATTAGACGGTGATCCATCCCAATCAGAATCAGTGAAACCTTTCACTCTTAAATGTCCATTGGCTTTGTACAAAAGTCCACGACCAGGATAAGCTTTAAGATACCTCACTACTCGAATGACTGCCTCCCAATGTGGAACACGTGGACTCGCCATAAATTGACTGATAACACTAACAGCAAATGATATGTCCGGACGTGTAATAGTAAGATAATTCAGTTTGCCCACTAGTTGTCGATATCTTTCTGGATCTGACATCAACTCTCCATTATCACAACTCAACTTCACATTTGGATCCATAGGAGTTTCCACAGGTTTAGACCCTAAAAGACTAGTCTCTTCAAGAATGTCTAACACATACTTTCTTTGTGAGAGACTTATTCCTTCTCTTGACCGAGCTACCTCAGTACCTAGAAAATAACGTAAATGTCCCAAATCCTTGGTTTGAAACTTGGAATGTAGAAAGGTCTTCAAATTAGCAATACCTATTTGGTCATCTCCAGTAATAATGATATCATCAACATAAACCACCAATAAAACCTTCCCTTTGTTTGAAGTAAGAGAGAAATGGAATGATCAGACCGGCAACGATGCATTCCAAACTCTAAAACAGCTTCACTAAATTTACCAAACCAGGCCCGAGGAGATTGTTTGAGACCATAAATGGCCTTACGAAGTTTGTACACTTTCCCATACTCCCCTGAGCAACAAAACCAGGAGGTTGCTCCATATAAACTTCCTCATGGAGATCACCATGTAAGAAAGCATTCTTGACATCTAACTGAAAAAGAGGCTACTTGAAGGAAGCAGCCAACGAAATTAAGATACGAACAGATGCAATCTTTGCAACAGGAGAGAAAGTCTCAGCATAATCAACATCGTAGGTTTGAGTGTATCCCTTTGCAACAAGGCGAGCCTTCAAACGCTCAACAGAACCATCAGGTAAGTACTTCACAACATACACCCAACAACACCCTACAGTAGATTTATCGGGAGGAAGGGTCACAAGATCCCAAGTCCGATTATTATATAAGGCTGACATTTCATCCTCGATAGCTGTCCGCCACCCAAGAATAGACAAAGCCTCCTGAATGGATTTAGGGAGAGAAACAGAAGACATGGAAGCAATAAAAGCTCAAAGAGACAAAGACAAATAAGCATACGAAACAAAGTGAGCAATAGGATGAGAAGTACATGAACGTTTACCTTTTCGTAATGCAATGGGTAGGGTATCAGAATCAGGCATAGGGAAGGGAGGAGAATCTCCAGACAGGGGCAACGATTGAGTGGCAGGCATCGGAGACAAAGGAGGTGAAATACGCCATCGGGTGTAGGGCTTATCATGAGAAGAAAGAACTGGAACAGGTGGAGGAGGAGGTAAATGTGGAAGACAAGAGAAAGAAGAATCCAACTCAACATCCAAAGAGGAAGAGAAATAAGCGACAGACTCTAGAAAAGTGATATCCACGCACACAAAATGACGCCTAAGAGATGGAGAATAACACTTGTATCCCTTCTGAGTGCAGGAATAACCTAGAAAAACACAACGAATAGATTGGGGATCAAGTTTATCTCCCCCAGGACGAAGGACATGAACAAAATAGATAGCCAAATACTCGAGGGGGTAAAGCAAAAGGAGGTGTCCCGGGAAACAAAGTAGCATTGGGAGTTTGTCGAGCAAGAACGGTAGAGGGCATGCGATTTAAAAGATTGTAGGCTGTGAGAACAGCATCACTCCAATAAAGCTTAGGGACATGCATATGAAATAATAAAGCTCGTGTGGTTTCTAATAAATGTTGCATTTTGCGCTCAGCGACCCCATTCTGTTGAGGAGTGTAATTGCAAGAAAACTGGTGAATAATGCCATGCTCAACAAAGAATTCAGATAAACAAGATTCAAAATACTCTTTAGCATTATTTGATCTAAAAATGTGAATGGAAGCATCAAATTTATTCTTTATTTCATTATAAAATGCGCGAAAAATGGAATATAATTCAGATCTTTCTTTCATAAGATAAAGATAAGTCATCCGGGAATAGTCATCCATAAAAATAACAAAATACCTAAAACCAAGATAGGACTTGACTCGATTAGGACCCTAAATATTCGAATGAACCAAATGAAAGGGACGAGACACTCGACTCACTAGTCTGGAAACATAGGGCATACGATGGTGCTTACTCAATTGACAAGCTTCACAAGAGAAGGACTCAAGTTGACAACGTGAGGGAACCAACAACTTCAGATTCTGAAGAGAAGGGTGCCCAGACGACAATGATGCTCCAACGGAGAGTGAGAATACTGCAAGGCTGTAGAAAGAGAGAAGCCAGCACCAGTAAAATAATAAAGACCTCCATTTTCATGCCCGCCACCAATCATCTTCCCTGTCTTGAGATCCTAAAAAGTACAATGTGTAGGAAAGAATGTCACAGAACAATTAAGGGATTTTGTAATTTTACTGGCAGACATGAGACTGAAAGGAAATTTGGGAACATATAAAACTGAGGTAAAAGGAAAAGAAGAGGTAAGAGTAGTGCCCAAACCAGATATGGGAGAGGTTGAGCCATTAGCTAAGGTGACAATAGGTAAGGAGAGTGATGGATGCATATAAGATAACATACCTAAAGTCCCTGTCATATGGTCTGTGGCCCTAGAGTTAATGACCTAGGAGTAGAAGATGAAAGAAAAGCCGTAGGAGTTCTTGTCTGAGCAAGAGTAGCAGTGGAAGTTGAAGAGGTGGAGCTTTGTTGTGCAGACAAGAGACAACGGAACTCATCCTTTGGTATAGAAATCACTCGAGAAGCTGGAGGAACTGAAGGACTAGATTGAGTGGAGGAAGTAACAGGAGTAGCAGGAAGGCTAGCTTAGAATTCAATATCATCATGAAACATAGCTTGGTTGGCGGAGGGTCGCCCATGGAGCTTAAAGCAAAAAATCCACAGTGTGGTTGTCACCGCCACAATAAGTGCATTTGCGATTTCCACGACCTCTACCACGGCCATGGCCCCCACGACCACGACCACCACGTCCGCTTCTAAAATTGCCCCTGTTTCTGTGGTGGTCGCTAAGGCTGATTTCTCGAGGGGGTTAACAAGGGCAGAGGTATGAGAATCAGATAAGGAGGCCTGTCGCAGTCGACTAAACACCTCACTGAGAGAGGGAAGCTCCTTATTGCCTAAAATATGAGATTTGACATAATCAAAGGAAGATGACAAGCCAGAAAGAAAGCGAGCTACATTCATACATTCACGTTGGCGTTGCATGCCCCAATATCGACAGATATAGGTTGATATAAATTAAGCTCCTCACAAATTATCTTGAATTTGGCATAATACTTGGCCAAAGTACGATCTTCCAAGCCAAAAGAAAAATAATCCTGGTGAAGTTGGTAAATGCGAGTCAAATTATTGGAACCTGAATATAATTCCCGAGCTTGGTCCCATACAAGTTTGGCAGTGGACAAGAAAACAAGACTACAACTGATCTGAGGCTCCATACTATTGCATAAACTACTACGAATTTGGGCATCCTCAGCCCGCCAATCAGCATACAACGTATCAGTGGATGCAGGGGGATCATTTGTCAGATACTTAAATTATTTTTGTCCAAGCAAGAAAACTTCCACAGCTTGAGCCCAATGAGTATAATTACTACCATTTAACCGAATTGTTGTGCATGGGAAGCAAATCTAGAGATATAAGGAACTGGCATTAGTATTAGTACTCTCCTTGGAATCCATAATATAAAGAAATTAACAACCACATAATGATGCTAGCCCAATAAAACACAAAAAAAAAAAAAAAAAAACAGCAGCACTGCGGCTAAAAAAAAGAAGAAAAGCACCGCAGAAGGTTGCTAGAGTATAAAAAACAATTAAGGAATGGTCGCCAGTCACAACCAAACACTACACATCACCATATTGGGCCAGCCATGAATTCATTGCCAAAGAGAGTTAAATACCCATGAAAAAAGGGGAAAACAAGACCTTAAGGTGCCAACAACACCATACGGAGGAAGGTCAGCACCCTAGGAGTCGTCAAAGAGAGAGAAAGATGGAAAGAAGACAAGGTCGAACCTTTGAAGGGTGTAACAGTGATATCGGGGCAAGTTTAGGCTTGGAACATGGCTGTCGGAGTCACTACAGGCCTTACAAACAGGAGAACTCCTTCGTAGATGAGAGTCGAGCAGTGTAGAAGAGGCACGAACCTTCGTAGATGAGAGTCGAGCCTTGTAGAAGAGGCACGAACAGGAGAAGGGTCTTCGTCAGGCTTCGCGGGGCTTCGTGGTGACTGTTGGGACTCTCCAGCAAGTCGTCGGTGGTCGTCGATTCTTGGAGAAGAGTCGCCGGCAGTGGTTGCTCTTCAATTTGGCTCTGATACCATGTTAAGTTTCCAACTTAAAAGCCTAAGCTTATAAGTGGAGTGCCTAAACAGGTATATGAAAACATATTTAACTCGATATTTAATCGATGTGGGATGTGGTATATTTCCAACAGTAATAAAGGGAGCAAAATGTAACTCCTAGGATTTCCAAGGCAGAAACCAATTAAGATGTTTCAAATTTAAATTATAAAGCCTGCACCTCCACATTCTGTGTTAGATCCATGGAAATTAAAGAAAAGTGTTACGTGTTCCCGGAGCTAAGAAGAAAAAGAAATGGGTGGGGGAAAAATATCCTATTAAAGAGAGGAAGCTAAACGATTTTGTATTTCAGGAAGCTAAAGAGAGGAAGCTAAAGAAAGGAAGCGGGATGTAGGGGGATTTTAATAGGAGATGAAGGAACACAGTTGATAGAGCTCGAAGGGAACTAAAGAGATCGAGTTGGTCTATGAAATATCCTGAGGAGGGAAGTGTGGAGGGTGTTAAGATGGTTAGGAAGAGGGGTCTATCACATTCAGGAAATAGTATTTGATGCATATTATTTCTTGGAATGTTCGTGGGATAAATCAGAAAGACAAAAGGCTAGGGATTAAGGCATCCTTGAGAAAGTTTAAAGGAGATATTGTCATTTTACAGGAAACGAAGATGGATATTATGGATAGAGAAGTGATCAGGGATATTTGGGAAAGTAGATTTGTGTCCTCAGAAATTTTGAATGCTAGAGGTTTAGCGGGAGGTACAATTATGCTTTGGGACTCTAGGAGATTTGAGAAGTTGGATGTTAGGATTGGGAATTTTTCAGTTTCTTGTTTGTTGAAGGATATAGTTCTGGGAAGTGAGTGGGCTGTGTGTGGGGTGTATGGTCCTCATGGTATTGGCGATAGGAGGGGTTTTTGGGAGGAGTTAGAAGGGGTGAGAAGGGTTTGGGATTTTCCTTGGTGTGTTGCTGGAGACTTTAATGTGGTTTGATTCCCTGAGGAGAGAAAGGGTTGTGAGTTTTTCTCTACTGAGATGTTTGATTTTTCTGATTTTATTCAGAGAAATGGTTTAGTTGATCCCCCTTTGGTTGGTGGTAAGTTTACTTGGTCTAACAATCAAGAGGATGCTGCAATGTCTCGGCTTGATAGATTTCTACTTTCGGATGATTGGGAGGCGCAGTTTCCCAGGCTAGCGCAGTGTATTTTACCAAAGCCATGTTCTGATCATGTGCCTATTTTATTGGATATTGATGGGATTAAAAGGGTCCTGCTCCTTTCAGATTTGAGAATATGTGGCTACAATATGAAGGGTTTGTTGAGTTGGTTAATGGATGGTGGAAGTCTTTTGAAGTTGAGGGGTCTCCTAGTTTTTTTTTTGCTAAGAAGTTGAAGATGCTTAAAGAGAAATTGAGAACTTGGAATAAAGAGGTGTTCGGTAGAGTGGAGGTTGAGAAAGCTAAAGCTATGGAGATTATTAGAACTGTTGATGAGTTGGAGGGTTTGGGGAATCTTTCTGTTGATGATAAGAATAAGAGGGATGAAGCTAAATTTAAGTTTCTTGATTTAGCTAAGATGGAGGAAATTAGTTGGCGTCAAAAATCGAGGGAGTTGTGGCTTAAAGTGGGAGACAGGAACACTAAATAGTTTCATCGCATGGCTAATGCTCATTATCGTAGGAATTTTATTGGTAAATTAAGGGTTAATGATGTGGTGTTGGAGGATCAGGGGGATATTGTTGATGCTGTTGTTGGTTTTTATTAGTCGCTATTTCTAGATGATATCCCAAGGAGACCACTGCTGGATGGGATGGAGTTTGATGTTATTAGTAGAGATGAGGCTGAGTGTTTGGAAAGGCCTTGGGGGGAAGAGGAAGTGTGGGAGGCAGTTAGGAGTTTGAATGGTGATAAAGCTCTGGGCCTGACAGGTTCACTTTGGCTTTCTTCCAGAAATGTTGGTCAGTGATTAAGGAAGATTTGTTAGAGTTACTGAAGGACTTCCATGACAATGGTGCTCTTGAGAATAGTTTAAATGCCACTTTTGTTGCTCTTGTTCCAAAGAAAGGGAATGCCTGTGACATTGGTTATTATTGTCCCATTAGTTTAGTAGGCATTGTCTACAAGATTATTTCTAAAATTTTGGCAGATAGGTTGAAGAAGGTTGTAGGGAAAGTTGTTTCACAATCTCAGAATGCCTTTGTGGGAGGCCGTCAGATTCTTGATGCTGCGTTGATTGCTAATGAATGTGTTGATTCGCGTTTGAGGAATGGCTCTCCCGGTGCTATTTGTAAACTGGATATTGAAAAGGCGTATGACCATGTCAATTGGAATTTTTTGATTTACCTTCTTAAGAGGATGGGTTTTGGGGAAAAGTGGAGAAAGTGGATATTTTGGTGTATTTCTTCAGTATCTTTTTCGATGCTGATTAATGGCAGTGCTCATGGTTTCTTTAGGAGTTCCAGGGGTTACGCCACCCTCTGTCCCCTTTTCTTTTCATTGTGGTTATGGAAGCTTTCAGTAGGATGCTAAGTCGAGCATTGGAGGGTCACTTCTTGAAGGGCTTTGTGATTGATCTTATGAATCAGGGTGGTGGTTCTATTTCTCATTTGTTGTATGCTGATGATACTATTGTTTTTTGTGATGCTACTCAGTCCCAGCTTTGGTATTTAAGGAGTGTGTTGCTTTGTGTTGAAGTTGTTTCAGGTTTAAAGGTAAACCTTAGGAAAAGTGAGTTGATTGGAGTTGGGAATGGAGTTGATTGGGAGGCTCTTGCTGTAAATTTGGATTGCAAAGTAGGGATTTACCAAATTCCTATCTTGGTTTACCTCTGGGGGCTACTCACAACAGTTCTGGGATTTGGGCTCCAGTTATTGAGAGATTTGAAAAGAGACTAAGTGGTTGGAAGAAAGGTTACTTGTCGAAAGGGGCCAAAATTACATCGATCAAAAACACCTTTTCTAGCATGCCGACGTATTTTATGTCTTTATTCAAGATCCTTGTTTCGGTGGCCAATAGATTGGAGAAGCTTCAAAGAGATTTTTTATGGGAAGGGATGAGGGGGGAGAATAAATTCCATTTGGTTGATTGGAATTCGATTTACTCTCCTAAAGTGGTTTGTGGGTTGGGTTTTAGGAGTTTGAAGCTTATGAACAAAGCTTTGCTAGGTAAGTGGTTGTGGAGATTTGCTATCGATAAAGAAGCCCTATGGAGGAAGGTTGTGGGGTGGAAGTTTGGGGTAAATGATGGAAATTGGAAATCTAAGGAAGTTAGGGGTTCTTATGGGGTGGGTGTGTGGAAATATGTTAAGCAAAGGATGGGAGGATTTCGAGAAAAGAGTTCATTTTAAGATTGGTGAGGGCTATTCGGTTAGGTTTTGGGAGGATGTGGTGTGGGGATTTCCCTCTTAAAGAGGAATTCCCTTCTGTTTTCGTTCTATCCTTAAATAAGGATGCTTGGGTGGCTGATTTCTTGGTTTGGGCTAATGACTCGCATTCTTGGGATGTTATTCTTGGGAGAAATGTTCAAGATTGAGAATTAGATGATATTTTCTCTTTCTTTGAGAAGATTTATGATTCTCAAGTAAGTAGAGGGGAGGAGGATTGTATTCAGTGGAGGGGTGGCAGTAAGGGGATGTTCTCAGTGAAATCTTTTTATCATTCATTGGTGGCGAGAGAGGGAGCTAGGTTCCCTGCTTCTAAAATTTGGGTGGCATATGTTCCTTCCAAAGTCTGTTTTTTTCACCTGGTTAGCATGTTGGGGGAAATATCTCACATTGGATAATCTTCAGAGGAGAGGTTATCATTTAGCTAACAGGTGTGTGTTATGCAAATTGAAGAGGGAGACAGTGGAACATTTGCTGATTCACTGCGATGTCACCTAGCAGTTATGGATGTATTGTTTGCAACTTTTCGGAATGCAGTGGGTTATGCCAAAGGATATTATTGCTGTTGTGTATTCGTGGAGTAGCAGGAGCAATAAGAAAGAGGCGTTAAGGGTGTGGAAAATTTTTCCACATACTATCTTCTGGGTTGTTTGGTTAGAGCGTAACAATAGAACATTTAATTATAGTGAAAAAACAGTGTTAGATTTAGAGAATCTCTCATTGCTGACCTTCCTTTTGCTTGGGGCGATACGTCCAATTTTTGTTCGCGTTTGCCTCATTTAGCTTTTTTGGATAGCCTTGCCCTTTAGCTTATCTGTATACCACTAGTGTACAGGGGTAGGTTTTTGTTTTTTGTATTTGCGCTTTGCGCTTTGTTTATAATATATTTTACTTCATCAAAAAAAAAAAAAAAAAGATTTTGTATTTCACTGTACCTACTAAAGAGGCTAGAGTGCTAGACGATTTAGTTTCTAAAAGAATATGCCTTTCATTCCAACTCCATTTCAGCCATGGCTCGAAAGCTCCTGTGAGTTTTACATACCTTTATTCATATGATGCTTTCTTTTCTCACCTTCTATGAGAAACTCCAATGCTGAAAGCTACTTTGAGGAGCCAAAACTATATTTTAGCATTTTTTATCAGTATTTTTTTTTAAAATTTTTTTTATATCTGTATAAGACAATTACAAAGAAAACAAATTAAGAGACAAGCATCAACCAAGCAAGCTTCAATGACTGGGACCGGCAGGGAATCAGGTCCAAGAAAACTGAAGAAACCCATCTTGAGCACCCAGCGGGCCATCTCGTGGGCTGCTCTAAACATAGACTCTGAGATCATTCCAAGGCCTCTTCTAACATACTCAATAATGACCACTCTGAAAGTAGGCTCAGAGATCATTCCAAGGCCTCTTCTAACGTAGGCCGATGGGATTGATTGAAATTGAGACCAAATGGAATTTACTACCTTGAGAGAACATCCCCTTCAAAACTGACCTCCCAACCATGATCCAAATTCGCCTTCAAAGCAAGTCGTACAGGAAGGCAGACAGCACTTCAACCCATGTCTGGTCAGTTATGATGAAGATATCTGACCATGCCCCAATCACACTACCATCATCCCTCCTAGCCACGCATGCTGCAAAGCTCCAATCACACTACCGTCATCCCTTCTAGCCAAGCATGTTGCACAGCTAGACTTTGGCCCTATCAATGCATCAAAATTCACCTAATTGAAACCTAAGATATGCTTTCCCAAGCCTGCACCTCTGCATGCTGTATTTTAGCTCGCAACAGTGAAAACAGCTATAACTTGCTAGACCAGCTCCAATGGTGCAAAATTCATTTTTTTTTAGCTCAACCACAGTTCCCTCTTTCCAACTATCATTCTTTTTTACACCAACTACCATCCCTTCACCTATCAACTACCATCCATCCAAATTCATTTATAAAAATAAATAAAAAAAATAAAAAAAACAACTACAAAAACCAAAATGGTTGAATTTTCAACTACACTTTTCAAAATTTGTGACAATTTTCCATATTTGAAATTCAATTTCTTGCACCCGAGTCCAAACCCATTCCAATTGGAGGTGTCTATCCTTGAATGGATTCAACCAATTTAATAACCAGGCTTCCTCCGCTAGCTCATATCCTAGCACCTAGGAAACAGCAATAAAATAATAGCAATGCAAGTATATCCACTGAAATCCATTTTAAACTTTTTTTTTTTCTATTCTTGATAAGGCAAAAAAAGAAAAAAAAAAGAAAAAAAAAGAAGAAGAAAGAATCAATGTTATAACAAGAAGAGAAGTACAAGGACACAGAATAGAGCCCATCCAAGTGTAATTAAATACATAAGAAAAATAAAAAAGATCGCTACGAACAAAAAAACAAAAAACAAAAGCCCCCCCATAAAACTAAACTCTTTCAAAGGGAATAGAAGTGCCCTCTAAAATAATAGAGCATGGTCACTCCTCTCTCAGGCAAAATCCCACCTCCTCAATAAAGGATCTCGACACCCAACCCACTCAATCTCAACACTCATGACACTGAGCACTAGATTAATGCTGTATGTTGTTGTTATGGTGGGCTAAGGCTTATGATTTTAGGGTTACAAGGGTGGTAAAAGGGTACTAGGCTTTGTAGATGAATTAAGGTTAGAATAGGTCAAGGTTTAAAGGTAATAAGTGGCTGGAATTTCTAGATGTTATGATATGTATTTTGGTATTAGTTATAGGTGCAAGGGTATTTTAGTCTTTACATTGTATTTGGTTTTCTATTAATACAGGGTTTGCAGGTTAGGGATTTTAACCTAGCCAAAATACCATTCAATTAACATGGTATCAGAGCATATCATTCTTGGGCCTATTGAGCCTGTCTTTATTGTCCATGTGACAGGCCATTTGAATCTTGTTAGGTTTGCACGTGAGGGGGAGTGTTGAAAATATACCACATCCCACATCGATTAAATATCGAGTTAAACATGTTTTCATATACCTGTTTGGGCTCTCCACTTATAAGCTTAGGCTTTTAAGTTGGAAACTTAACAATTACTTTGGGAGAAGGAAGGGAAGGTCAGAGTGAGAAAAGAAAAGGAAGGGAAAATTGATTCCTATGGAATGTTTGGTTGTCAAAAGAGGGCAAGATGGTGATGATGATGATGACCATGCTGGTGGTAGGATGGTGGAGATTAGATTTTTCTGATTACTTGTAAATTGTGATATGTTATAAATGAAAAACTCGTATAGTTCTCAGCAAAAAAGAAGAAAAAAGAAAAAAGAGAAAAAATTGAAGAAGAAAAACTTGTATTTGAATTGTGTTTTATATCTGCAGGTGCATTAGAAATACTCCCTCTGTCCGTTAAATATTGTTCTCTTTTAAAAAGCACATTTTTTAAGGAAATCTAATAAATGCATTCACACTTCCCTTACCATAGTTTTTTGTTTCAATTCTGCCCTTTACTGTGCATAATGTTTAGAAGGTAAAAAAGTTTTCAAAAATATGAATAAAAGGTATTTTAGGAAATTGGACAAATTTTTACATTGACTTTTCAAAGTGGACAAAAATTATGGGACAGCCCAAAAAAGAAATATGGACTATTGTTGCGGGACTGAGGGAGTAGATGCTTGTAATCTGGTTGTTATACATTGTTTTCAGAAACTGGGATTAATGAAATTTTGATCAATTACATATTTGGAGGTTTTCTGCTTTATTCTTATATGACCTTGCAAAGTTCTTTTATCATTTTTTAAAATTATTTTTTATAAACAATTTTCTTTTAACCTCAATTATGCAGGGTTTTAGGAAGGTTGATCCAGACCGCTATGAATTTGCAAATGAGGGGTTTCTCAGGGGTCAAAAACACCTTTTAAAAAGTATTAGTAGGCGAAAGCCTACCCAGGTACATAGTCACCAGCAACAACCTCAAGTGCAGAGCTCAGCAGTGGGAGCTTGTGTTGAGGTAGGGAAGTTTGGGCTCGAGGAAGAGGTTGAAAGACTTAAAAGGGACAAGAATGTTCTTATGCAGGAACTTGTTAGGTTGAGGCAGGAACAGCAAGTAACGGATCACCAGTTGCAAAATGTGGGGCAGCGAGTTCAGGTAATGGAGCAGCGTCAGCAACAAATGATGTCATTCCTTGCAAAGGCCATGCAGAGTCCTGGATTTTTAGCCCAGCTGGTACAGCAGCAGAATGAAAGCAATAGACGCATTGGTGGGGCCAATAAGAAAAGAAGACTCCCCAAGCAGGAAGAAGAAAATTCGGGAAGCGAGCATAGTGCCGCTGTTCTTAATGGACGGATAGTCAAGTATCAGCCTTTAATAAATGAGGCGGCAAAAGCAATGCTGCGGCAGATCTTGAAGATAAATGCATCTCCTCGGTTAGACCCATCAATCAACAACCCAGATGCTTTCCTGATTGATGATGTTCCATCTCCTTCCAATGCATTAGACAGTGGAAGCTCCTCTAGTCGGATTTCAGGAGTGACCCTTTCAGAGGTCCAACCAACATCTGGGCAGTCTTTTCTTCTGGCTGAGTCAGGATTTCCTGTCAGTTGTGCATCAGCTGCGATTTCTGACATCCAATCTTCCCCTTGTGGGGTAACTAACACTTCAAATGTAGGTCAATTCCCAGAAATAAATATGCTCAAATCTGGGGTAGACACAGTTTTGCCTGACTTCACTCATGAAATCCCTGATGTAAATATCTCGGGGACTGAGATTGGGAATGGAGCATATATGGATCCTATGTCAGCAGTATTAGATGGGACAATGGCTATAGAAAATGACGAGTTTTCTCCTGATCCGGACCTTGATATCTTGCTGGAGGGGGTTCCTAAGCTTCCAGGCATTAATGATGTTTTCTGGGAACAGTTTCTTACAGCGAGCCCACTTACTGGGGACACAGATGAGATTACTTCGAGCATGCTGGAAGGTGGTGTTTCTCAGGAAGAGGATTTAATGTCTGAGCAGGAGAATGGGTGGGACAAGACCCGGCGTATGGATCAGCTTACAGAACAAATGGGGCTTCTCATATCAGAGACTGGAATGGGGTGATTTTTGTGAGTCTAGTTGTATGTCTCTTGCTTTTCATCCAGAGGTAAATTCTTAAATCCACTATTTAGTATAATTAATATGGTGGTCCCCAGTCACCACCTTCCTCCCTTGTTTACTATATGACAAATCAGCTAATAAATGGAGTATGCTCACCTACTTATTTTTGCGTAAAAATTTGATACTGCTTTTTTTTTTTTTGATACGACGAGTTTACGGGTAAACCCCAGGTCCATGCAAGATCCCGCAATCCACATGGACGGTTAATCTAAGGCCCATGAGAACCATAGATCCTTGTGTGAGTGGGCTCAAAGCATTTTGGAGAACCCTTTGCTCACATTTCACTCTCATGCTTGGTGTGGTTGTGATAAGGACTGAATTTTTTTTTTTCTTTTAATTAATTAATTGTTTTTTTTGGAGACTTCTTTGAAGCAGAGATAGTTTTTAATGTGGCACTTTTAAAATGATTATGTTAATTTCTTTTAAAAGGTTTTGTTGTATATAACTTCATAACCCGTAAACTATACTTGAACCACACACGTGTCATGTAAAATTTTTGGGTTTTGTGTAGAATTGCTGAATTGTTTCAAGCAAATAACAAATCAGAGCACATGCTTTTTTCCTCAATAAATTCAGGAAACACACACACACACACACACATATATCCATATAAATATGCTTACTTTGTCCTCTAATTCCAAATAGTTTGTCTCATTGAATTCTTGAATTTCGATGCACAGTAGATTAATTAAAATAGCGTAGCACTGCTTGAGTTTCCCATTTTGCCTGTTCGTATCTTTCTTGTACAGGTTGATGTTTTATGTGGTTGCGCAGACAGCTTTTTGTTCAGAGGGGAATTACCAGTTAAAGTTGAAGCTTGAGAAATTTTCTTCCATTAATAGAAGCTTAAGATTTTTTCTTCTTTCCCTTTATATGTATTTTATAGATCCTGTTTGTGCATAGTCAACTGGCGACCTCTTTTACCCTTTACAAAGCATATATTTGTGAAGCAAAAGTTAACAATAGCAGCTGGAGTTGGAGCAGAAATTTTCTGCTTGGGGCGAATCTAATTTGGTAATGAAATCAAGCTTATTTTGCTTAAAAGATCCATTTCTAATTTACTGTGAGTGGTCTTGTTAAAAATGTATGATGTTGGTGGAGAGTACAGTAGGGAAGAGATTTTCCATCAAACATGACCTTTCCCTGTTGATGATAGAACTTAACATGCCACTGACTCCAGTATTTCTGCATATTTCTGTATTAGAATTTTTATTGCTGATGGAACAACTTTATTTGTGGCTTCACACTTTAAGAAAAACTTAAATGTAAAGGTGATACGGCTGATGTGGTGTCACAAGTCAATGAGAGTGGAACAAAATGGGATTGACAGGATACTTTTTGACCTTATAATCTCATTTTACTTTGCTCTCATTGGCCCGTGGCCATGGCAGTGTCACAGTTACATGGAAGAGTCACTCTCACGCTTCATAGACATGAGTATGGATCTGGCAGCAGCCAACACAAGAATGCTTGGGTCAAGAAAATTGTCTAGGACTCTCTGAACCAAGAGAAAAACGGTACATTTGGTTGATGCCTTGATGGAGGGCGTGCATCAAAGAATTCTAGCGTTTAGAGTTTATGCCTAGGGCCTAAAATGCCTCGCTATTAGGAGTAGTCTTTGTTGTAAGTGGTAGGTAAGGTGCTGTTTGTGTTATAAAGCTTTTGCTTTCTAAAAGCAAACTAATTGGAATTTTTTATTTTTAAAATTACAATGTAAGTGTGTTACTATTATTATTTGACTAATAGCTCTTATTGTTGTTTCCATTATTAGTATTATTTTCATGTTGCATTTTTAAAACAGGTAACAGTTGGTATGGCTGAAACACGTTTAAAACAGGTGATAGTTGGTATAGCTGAAAAACGTTTCTCGCTTCAAAAATTGGAAACAGGGAGAAAATTACTTCTATTTCTAGTTTTTTAAAAGTTGCAAAATTGGTAGCACAACCAAATGCACTCTAAATTGTGTGCATTGAGATTCCTGCAAGGGATGGGGACAATTAGAAGACAAGCCATGAAAGGGTGGAGAAGAATGCTGAGAGGTGGCTTGTTCTAGCTTGCTCTTTTAAAAAACAAAAGAAAAAAGAAGAAAGAAGGTGAAAAAAAAAAAAAAAAAAAAAAAAAAAAAAAAAAAAAAAAAAAACCGAGCTTCACATAATGTTTTTGTACTCTTTGTAGTATCCAAAGGGGAGAGAAAAAAACAAAAACAGGTAAGAATTCCTTCTTGTTACGTAAGCTTTGTTTCACTTGCAAAGCATTGTTTGGGTTGCCTTGAAACCCTGTATTGGTAAACGTGGGTTTTCATATTTAAAAAAAAGAAAATTTTAAAATTAGGTTACATTGAGGCTATGTTTGTTTAATTGAATTAAAATGAAATGAATGAGAATGAAATTTAATTCTATGTTTGAAATAAGTTGGGAATAGAAAGAGATTTAGAATGATTGTCTGATTACACTGTTTGATTTTATTTGTTTATACAAATACATTGTTTAAAATGAATAAGAAAATGAATTTATTCAATTCATTCCATTTCAACTAAAAATACATGGCGGCCTGAAGGGGTTTTAATTCCTAGTTCTAAGACTACCCACATTTGAACTCCACCTAGATGTCATTAAGCCGCAAAGACAAGTGATAAACTAGTTTTTGCTTTTGGATTACAGTTTATTTTTAACATTATATTTGGATAAAGAATTTTTAGGTAGAATTTGCTTTTGAGATGGAATTTGTAAAATTTTTATAAGAACTCTGTTCATCTCATCCTTATTAAAATTTTACAAATTCCATCTCAAAAGCAAATTCTACCTAAAAATTCCTTATCCAAACATAGCCTAATTTACTTTTCTAATGATGTAAAATTATATCGAGTATCAGCACAGGAATTTGTTTATTAATTATATTTTTTCACTCCTAGATGCAAAGCATTTTCTTTGGAAAACAGAAGAGGATATTTTGGGTGTTGCCAGAAGTAATATTGTTGCTTACGCGGTGCTTCAGTTGACAATAAGAAGTAATCTACGACCCCACGTGGAAGTAAAGTGAATTTCAAAACTTACCCTCGAAAATATAAACCGCGTGACCACGTCTGATGCCAGTTTACCACGTTACCCTCAAGGGGAACCGTTCCTCTACAGACATCAAGTCATCAACGTCAGACGTGTTCACGCGGGCAGAGGATCCTCACCTCCGTAACCTGATTTTGGCCACCCTTAATAACTACACCGTATTTCCCTTCTGTTTCAACATCTCTCTTCTTCTTCTTTCTCTAAAAAGTTTGTGGATTGATCTGTGTGGTTTGCCTCAATCAAGGCTTGATGTCGGTAAGTATTGAATTCTCTTCTTCTTGATTTGTATCTATACTTGCATTTTCTTTCATATTCTTATTATCTGTTTCGTTGCTGAGAAATTTCCGGAGAATAAAAGAAATCAAATTTCACTCAGTTTTTTTCGGTTTGGTTTTTTTTTTTTTTTTTTTTTTTGAATGTACAATTTGAGACCCTAAAAAACGAAAACCCCCACTCAACGCTGCCCTACACAATTAAGAGTCGGGAGTTTTACTTTCTTTTCCGCAGTTTCTTCGTGAACCAGACGGAGTTTATATATATATACCTTTATTGGACGGCGAGGAGTATTGCATCTGCTTGGATTGATTGATTCACAAATTTATATATATTTTTTTTGAAACAAATAAAATTCATTAAAAAGAAATTTGTTTTTTTTTTTTTCCCTTCTTTTTAAAAAGAAAAATTAAATGTGATTTTTGTATTGTATTGTATTGTATTTTTGTATTTATTTATTGGGAGATTATGTATAACTCTCTGTAAAGCTGCTTGGTGGCCAAAAATATTTACTTATATTCTATTAATTTTTTGAACTAGGATGGTATTAAGTCAAGAAAGTAATACATGTATGTGTGTATATATACTATATTTTTCCCTTTGAAATTAATGCATTTGTACGTATGTAAGTGTACGTATGTAAGGAGCTTTTGTAAAACATAAGAGAAACCGTTATAATTGATGGTTTGAATTAGTTATGAAATCAACCTACGAGTGCAGCACAGATGGATAGACCATGGCTCATGAAGTGGAGAACCCGAGTTCGAGTCCCCGCCCCCTCACTTATTGGGTGCATGAGCTTGCAGGTAGACTGTCCATCGTGGGGGACTAGTTTGGGCCCAAATATTAAAGGGAGTAGGCTTGAGATACCCCCTTGTTTGGCCAAAAAAAAAAAAAAAGTTATAAAATCTTGTGAAACGTCATCATTCAACTACTCTTCTCATTTGTGTTCATGGCTTCCATTTTATGTAAAAGCCTCACTTATAATAATGGATTTTCCAATTTAAAAAAAAAGCGTATATATATATATATATATATATGATGGGACTATTAAAATCTTCATATAACATTAAAACTTCCCCTAATTGATGTCTCATTTCTTTTACTTATGTATGTCATTATGGAGTGTTGTATTATTATTTTAAGGCAATATTACATTGGTAATATTAGTTTCTTTTTCCGTATATCCAATGTTGTATATGTCAATCATATCAAGATTTATTCTTATGGAAAAAAAAAAATCATATCGAGATTTATTATTCATGCCCATAAACTTTGTGATACTACATAGTTGCTCTTTGAAATTAGATTAATTTTACTTTGTAAACATTTTTTTCCTTTTCAATTCGGACTTGAATATTTATTTATTTATTTATTTATTTATTTTTTCCAATTATATTTGAAATTGTAACGATTAAAGGAACGTCCTTGAGAATTTTGGATTCGGTTTGGAATCCATACTATCATCTTGATGCATATTATGAGCTTTTGGCCTTATAGATATTGAGGTCTTATAGGTGGCGGTAATCCTTATGCCTTGGGTTCTGGATTGTTGTGGTAGAGAAGTTTTGCAAGCACCTTATTCACAGGAGTTGTTAAATCTCTTCAGTGAGACACCCTAGTTAGATGGCCCTATGTTACATGGACACTTCAAAATGCTTGAAGTACCCATGTTGGACACATGTGAGATGGGTGTGGGTGCTCCTGCCGGACACTTCAAAATAGTGGAAAATCTTTAGAAAGTAGACGAATCCGACACCTAGACACATAGCCACACCCGGCACCCGTACCCGAGTCCATGTAACATAGAGATGGCCCTCATAGGATATGGTCTTAGTAAATGTGGACACCCCATTTTCATATCCTTGTTATTCGGAGTGAAATTGGGGGCATCAATAGAACTCCAAACTTTGCTTGATATGATTAGATTAGTTTATGGCATGCTAATGTACCTTGCCATGTATTTGAGTTGAGTTTGGAGGAGTCACGATGATGTTTTCAAAGTTCTTTAAGGTTAGAAAAACCATTTTAGGCTTTATTTAATTTGCTAAGACCTTAATGATGTGGGATGGAATTTAGAGCCTGTTTGGTAGAGAGGAAAAAGTGGAAGGAAGGAAAGGGAAGGATAGAAAAGTGGAAGGAAAGGGACCTTTCCCTTTGTTTGGTTAGGAGGGAAAAGTGTAGGGTGAGCTTTCATTCCAACCCACCAAAATCGTTCCTCCCAAAAGTGGGAGGAAAGAGTGATTGTTACTTATTGTGACAAAAATACCATTTTACTTAATTTCCATATTTTTTCTTTGCGAGGGTAATATAGTAAATGACACAATTATTTCTTTTCCTTCCTTTTCATTCTCCTTACCTACCAACAAAGAAGAAGAAAAGAAGGTTTCCTTTCCCTAGGGATGGAGAGTCCATCCCTCCTACCAAATGGAGCATTAAGCTTTGCAAATAGGCCTCGATTGATTTATATTTCGTATACTAAGTCTGATTACTAGGTTTTTGTTTTTGTTTTTTTGTGTTTTTGTTATTGTTTTGTTTTGTGTGTGTGTGTTTGTGTGAAATGTTATTGTAGTTTCTAAATTTTTATAGGCATGTCTTATTAGGACTAGAATCTGATTCCTAATAATTTACCATATTAATTAGAAAGAGTTGTGTGGTGTAGTGTGATACTCCGTATAATATCTTTGAAGATTTCGATTTGGTCAAATTAGTAGAGAATATTATCTCTATAAATATTTACATGCCTAAGAGATTCAACTGCTTTTTTTTTTTAACTCATGAAAATAACTGTATCTAAAGCCCATTGAAGTTGAAAAGCTCTTAATCTACTAATATTTTTATCATGTCCTAGTTTTTTTAGCATTTCTGTATCAATGTGTTGGTGCTAGTGTCGTGTTGTATGCATGTTACGTGTTAGTGTTGGTGCTTCTTAGAAGGTAGGTGATGACATAACAACAGAGCCCAGAAAATAAAATTTTAAAAATATAATACAAGAATTAAGTAATATCCTTCAAGCATAGTTCCATTTTCCAAACAAAACTTTAAGGCTTAATTTGGATCTAGGAAAGTTGGAGGGAAAGAAAAGGAAAATACTTGAAATTGCTTATAAATTGTTTCCTTCATGAAACAATTTTGGTTAGTTCATTTTCCTTTCCCTCCAACTTTCCTAGATCCAAACAAAGTTTAAAAAAATAATTCAACATCAATAGTTTAATTCTAACAATCACAATACACAAACAAAAAAAAAAAAAAAAAAAACCCCGTCGTGTTGCAAGTGTCTAGAGATGGCAATATATGCCTCAAATTGTCCCGATTAGCTTAGAAAGGACTGCTGTATACTTTTGTTTATGAAGTTTCTCTTTTTGTAATCCTACTAGAAAAGTTACACAACTTATATATATATATATCTATATATATATATATATATATATATATAGATATGTATATATATATTATGGTTCATTATAATAAGTTGATTAGAGTGATCAGTGATGGTATATATTTGTTAGGTATGTTGACTTTATGAGTTTCAAAAAACCTCAATTTACGAGGACATAAAAAATAGTTTGTGGCTTTGTTTTAGTACGAACTAAATCTATATATATATATATAAAAGTTATGTAACTTTCGTAGTAGGATTACAGAGGGAAACTTAATAAACAAAAGTATACAACAGTCCTTTCCAAGCTAAGCGTATTATATTGCCATCTCTAGGCGTGTCCCACATGTGTCAGTGGAGTGTTGGAGTAGTTTCCTGACTGTATTGGGAAAAAGAAAATAATTAAAAATTATACACTTCCCAGGTGTGTCCGACATGTGGGCAGGTGTTTGACATTGCATTTCTAGATTTTTGGAGTGCCAATGCTTCCTAGCCTGCTTTGTTTGATGGTACTTTGAAATGCCAGAAAATTTTTAATCAATGTTAGATGATTGTATGAAATGGTACAACAGGTACAAGTGGTTTTATATTGGAAAATAGTAATGCCACAAATAACAGTTTGATTTAAGAAACTATAAAGAAGGATCAATAAATGAAAGAATATATATTATAATGATTCTCCTGGCTGCATTGTCAATACGTATTTGTTGTGACCAATGTTTTAAAAGGTGCACGTGGCCGCTTAGGGCATGCCTAGGGCTCGTTTCGAGGCAAGGTGAGCCAGAAACACCCTGAGGCTTTAAAAGAAGGAAGGACTCTTTTTGGACGTTCGCCCTTTGCTTGGTGCTCACTCCCAGTGCATGTGAGGCGCGCCTTTGGCATCTTGTGGTATGAAGCATACAGCTCATGGGACTAAATTGAAACTCTTGAGAGGGTTAGCTCTTTGCTTTTGGTAAAGTTACCACGATCAGTTTAAAGTCTGACCACCTAAGTAAAATTCTAATTTAAGCCAAGGTCTAAACAAAAGGAAAAAAGTAAGTGGACGAAAGGAAGAGAAGAAAATAGAAAAAGGAAGAGGTAGCCACACGACCATTTGGCGACTGCAACTGCGATTTCTTGAGGAGAAGGTGGTTCACTGGGGATAGTGACGACGATTATTTGAAGTGTTCACTTGCAAGAATGCAACTTAATTGAATTCGGGTTATATGGATATTCTATATCTTGGCTGGTTGGATCATGAAAAACAATAGTAGTTTTGTAGCACTATAAATTATAGTTAATCTTTAATATTCAACTATATTTGCAGGCCTAGATTATTTTAGAATGTTTGAAAAATAAATTTTTTTATGTATTTTTTAATATATTTTTATGTATTTATCTATTTTAAATATAAAAATTAAAAACTTGAAGGGCTTATTCCCCATGCCTCAGGGCTTATGCATTGCTTCATGGGATGAAAAATACTCCACCTTCTGCCTTGATATTAGAAACTTTGCAACTCCACTACAGAAATTTGATGGATCTTCTGAATAATTTCTTTTCCTATTAATCAGATTATAATAATACTTGTGGCCATGTTCTTTCTTTTTAAAGTTCTCATGGTTCTATGCATTCTCTAATTATGCATGAAAATTTGTTAATGTTTTTAGCTTGATGACTTAATCCCTTGCTTTGTGTCATTTTACTTTATTTTATATTTTGGGTGACATTACAGATAAGAACAGTGAAAGTCAGCAATGTCTCCTTAGGTGCATCTGAGCAAGACTTAAAGGAGTTCTTCTCCTTCTCTGGTGATATTGAATATGTTGAAATGCAGAGGTTAGTTATTTTATGTTATTGCATTTATCTTTTCTGCCCTTTTTTCCCCTTCATGCATTGCTTGGTCTAGAAGATGGAGGAAGAGAGAAAATTTGAGTTTTGTACCAACCTTGTGGATCCCAATAGTTTTTAATTTGAAAGTTCCTTTTCTTTTCCTCCATCTTGCTAGCAAAGAAATGAAACAATACATAATTAATGGATACACAAGTTCTTCTATAGATTCAATGCCCCTCTCCCCCTTTTTTATTTATTATGATTATTTTTTGTTCCAGTGAGAATGAGCGGTCTCAAGTTGCATATGTTACCTTCAAGGATCCCCAAGGGGCAGAGACAGCAGTTCTTCTTTCGGTGCATTCACTTTTCAAGGCCTTCTGAATTTTTATTTTTTACTTTTTATTATTGATTTTAAATGTTCACTATTCTCTATACTGCATTTGATGGGAGCATGCATTTCTGTTGATTATTAGAAATTTAGTTAAATATTCCATTTGATTATTGACTTGAGTGAAGTTCCTACTAGTATCCTTTCACAGTTTCTAGCATGTTTTGTATTTTTTTTTTTTTTTTTGACAGTCATCATATCTTTAGTTTATTATTTGTACTCTAAGAAGTACGGTCACAGACATGTGATATGGTTACCACACAACACGGACTCGCCGACACAACAAATCTTCAAAATCTAGGAAATGACACAATAAAGACATGACATTAATAACATATTTTTGTATACACTTAATTTTGTATTATATCATGCAGTATCAAAATATCATTCAAGAAACATCCCTTTGTATTGTTTTTGGAAACCGTAGTGGAATTTTTTATAGAGAAGATGGGACAAACAAGAAAAGGAAGAATAAGAAGGAGATGAAGGGAGGAGTGGTGTGTTTGACACATTTCAGGCACTGCCATGGTACCTCTAGGGCTCTAGGAAAGAGTCTGTGCTTCTTATTTTGTACTGGTGCATTGAAGCAGTATGACAAAACCTTTTGCAACCTTTTGGTTTTCTAATGAAATTTCCATCTTGGAAGCTTCTTAAAGAGGTTAAGTTGTTTGATCTTTACAATATAAGACTAGCTTAATATTATATTCTTGTCAAAGCAATTCAAATTTTGAAACCTTAATATATGTTTATCAGTTTATTGGAGGTTTTGGCTCATCTCTACTAGTAAGTTCCACTTCCAGAGTACTGATAGTCAACTTGAGATGAAGATCGTGAAGAGCTTGAATCATTTCCAAATCTGAATCGAACAATCACAAAGCCAGTGGCCGATCATGGATCAAGTTTTGATTCTTGTGTTAGCGTCTGAAACAGATTCAATATTGTCTATGCTTTGCCAATGGCCCAACCCTTTTCCTTATACTTTTCTTTAATTGAGTCATTTTCAAGGAATCTCTGAAAGTTGTGATATGAGATCTGTTCCACTCCGTCTTCTTTCCTGTAGTCTGAGGAGATTTATTCAGTACTTGTTGAATGGCTGACCTCTTCAGCTTCTGTATGTTAGCATTATGTATTACTCAGTAGCAAGATCTGAGGTTCCTATAGTGCAAGTGAAATGGTTCCTCTTGCAAAAGTTCTGTAGTGCTTATTTTTATTTTTATTTTTTGATTCGTTAGTCTCATAAAATTAGTGGATTGCATGTAATTTGATGTCTTGGTTCTTTTCCTGGCAAAACTATATTTTTTTTATGACACTACTTTATATTGGTGAATTTTTAAAATTTTTGAACCACTACTAGAAATTCAAGTATCACAGATGATGCTTTAGGTCAAGATGCAGAGTAAAATTGTTTTTTCTCCTGCTGCTAATTACTCTTAGCTTTGTAGTGTATTTTCTATTTCAGTTCCTTCTTTTGTATGATAGATCTTTTTGGTATTTTTAAGGGAGCAACAATAGTTGATCAGTCTGTTACTATAGCTCTGGCATCAGAATATACGCCACCAGCTCCTGCTTCTGTACCAGCTATGGTGAGATCATATCTGCGAAGTTTATGTAGTTTAATTTCATATGCCAAATGAATATTCTTAGTATGACTAACTTGCTCGATCTCCCTAGGCGACAGAGCAGAAAAATGCCAGTGGTGCTGATTCTGCTGTGCAGAAGGCAGAAGATGTTGTGAGCAGCATGTTAGCCAAGGGCTTCGTCTTGGGCAAAGATGCACTGAACAAGGCAAAGGCCTTTGATGAGAAGCATCAGTTCACTTCCACTGCCACGGCCAAAGTTGCTTCACTTGACCAAAAGATCGGTCTCACTGAGAAAATTACTGCTGGCACGACCATCGTGAATGACAAAGTGAGGGAGATGGACCAGAAGTTTCAGGTTTCTGAGAAGACCAAGTCTGCTATTGCAGTTGCTGAGCAGTCAGTCAGTAATGCTGGATCTGCTATCATGAAGAACCGTTACATATTGACTGGGGCTTCATGGGTTACTGGTGCATTTAATAAGGTTGCCCAGGCAGCAGGGGAAGTAGGGCAGAAGGCGAAGGAGAAGGTAGCTGAGGAAGAACAAGGTAGAAACGTGGCTGATGGCTATTCTCAGATTCATGATTCTGACTCTCCAAAAGCTGCTAAAAGTGAGCAACCTTCAAAGCCATTGCCTGCACAAGGTTTAATCCTGTGATTTGCTATAACTTATGTAAATATCAGCCTAGAGAGCTTCAATCTCATCATTGCAAGTTTTATTATCTGCTCTTTTCTGTTTGCTTGAAACTGGTTGATGTTGAATAGGTTGTTGTGCACCTTTACATATGTTTGATATATGACTTCCAACTTTTATTTTTTTTAAATTGTTAAATAATGTCTACAATTCCGGACTGCACATGTGGGAATTCTTGCATTGAGACCCTTTAGAGTATTTTCAAGTTATAAGAGAGTTTTTCGACTTCTTTATAATATCGATATATCATATATGAATCTTGAACAGCGTTTCAACTTGTTTTGGATATTACAAATTTCATGTGACAGTTAAAAATGAAGTCCAGTGGCATGAAATCCTAGTGTCTACTCTAAAGATTCTGAGTACCAGACCTCATAAGGCGAATGTACTTAATTGGGTTTTTTAGAAAATAGCCTTTTGAGAAAGAAGGGTTTAGGGTTTTTTAGGAAATAACTGAATTGGATTTAGGGTTTAGGGTTTTTTGAGCTGGTGGCGTATAACTGAATTGGATTTTTTAGAAAATAACCTTTTAAGCGATGTAAGCATTAATTTTTTAGCAAATATTGATGTTAGTAAGCAACTAAGCATCAAAAAAAGAAAAAAGAAGTGAAAAAAATTAGTTGTTGGGAAAAAGAAAAAAAAGACAAAAAGACAAAAAAAAGAAAAGAAAAAAGAAGAGGTATATATTAGGAAGTTGTGAGTCATTATTCTGCCTATATTTTACTGGTCCAATTTCTGCGATATCTATTCTGGGTTGATCTTATATTTTAAAGTGGTATGCTATTCTCAACAGAATTCCTGGAGAATTTGTCCGTGGAACTAGCTGCAGTGTGGGGCAATTTCAAAGTTTTTATCCCATCTTAGCTCATTTTATTTCATGGTCATTTTATTTTTGAGATGAAGGGCCAAGTTGACGGCCACAATATTTTTAGATAATTTTTTAGGAATTCCTTAAAGCCTTTGTTCAGATTTCAAAAAACATGAGGGAAAGTAAAGGAAAAAGTATCTAAGCAATTTTGAGCAATTTTTTATTTATTTTTTATTATATCCTTTTCCTCATTCTTTCTAAGCAAATTCCATTTACATAGGATTACTCTATAATGAGCAGGGTCCTAGAAGTGATAAATGCAGACAAGGTGCCTAAATCGATGAAGGTTAGATTTGATTTGGGAAGTTTTGGAAAGGTTGACTGTTTTTATTCATCTTTACATTCGGCTTCATATTGAATATTTTGGAAAATCTGGTGAATTTTGGGAAACTAGGCTAACTAATGTAGAATTTTCATGATTTAAGAAGTTCGAAACTCCGAATTTGTGAGTTCAGAGACATGACATGTTTGTATTTGGACCACCTGACTCATTAATGGGCATTAAAATTTTTTCTAGAGTTTCACATATCATTTTAAATTTTGCAATTCTAATTCATGCATTTTTGTTCAAAGCCATATAACATGATTGTAAAATTATCTAGAGGATGGCCGGACTGGGTTTGAGTTAAATATTTACTGTGTGAGTGCAAATTCAACACACAGGGATAGAAAAGGAATTTTACATACCCCCCCCCCCCACAAAAAAAAAAAAAAAAAAACTAATGTCCTAGGGTGTGTGCTGCTCTCCTCCTTGGTCCCGAACTCGATCATAGGTAAGGCACAACTGTATTAAACTCTCCAACACAAGTAAATTATGGAACTGAGTGGGAGTTTAAGATGGAGTGAATGCGATTTTATTGTGGTAAAATCATTAGGGTATTTATAACCTATGATGATGTTTTGTTGATTAGTACTCCAAAATTAGAGAAACCAATCCCTGAATGTGAATTAGTCATTGCAACTTCTCCATCAAATTTCCCTTTGAAAAATGCCAAGCGCTAACCAATTGATAATAGAATCTATCTACTTTTGAATCGTGGGAAATTTTAAGAATGCCAGCAGAATTCTTCCAAATTTGGATGATCCAAAAAATCATTTTGCTTATTATGATTTACTCATGGGAAATTTGTGGTGGATGTGAAGTTGTGCCATGTGTACATCATGCTTGAGCACTCAGCCTCGTTTCCATTACGTTACTGCTTACATAGTATCCAACTTTTGAGGATGGTTATCGCAGGAAGCCTTCACAACCATGAAATTTGAATGTGTGCAAATAACATATAGTGCAACAATGTCCCATTTGCCGTTCCTAAATGTTCTCAGCCTTACTGATATAAGGTGGTACAAAGTGCCACGAACCACCTATGGATTGGATTAAGTTCAAATAAAGATGAGAATTCTCAAGGAAACCCTGACCCCGCAAACATAGAGGACTTTCGCAGATGATTATGGAAGTGCTACTAGTACGGCTGCAGAGCTGTGGACCATCATATGATGGGATTATCTCTTGCTCGTGTAATACACAAGGTGTTCAAATATTGGGGTGTATACTTTCATTAGTTTCAAGTTTCAAGCCGACTAGGGAAGAAACCCTTCGTGCAGTGACATCAGAGGCTCTCCAAAAAGTCTAGTGGCTCTTGGTCTGGAACCTATTTTCAAGTAAACACAACTCAACTCAACTCAACCAAGCCCTACGATTGGGTTTAACAACTTGGCCCCTCAAAATGCTGGTCGCCAGACCCAGTCCATGAAGCCAAGCTATTAAAAATTTACTAAAGAAAATGAGCTCCAAAATTGTTTTTAACTGTGGCAAACTGGTAATAGCATAATACACTGTTAAAGCTTAAACTTGACAAAAACTCGTATCAACCACATGGGTCAGCCATACAACTATTGAAACCAATCTTTTAATTCAATTTTAAAGTCAAAATAAATAACAAAAATCCCAGCCATAGCTACTATCTAAGTGTAGAACGAGCGTAATGATTGTCGTTTGGATTCCTCTTTCCACTAAAAACTGCTAATGCTTTCCTAACAGGAGGCTTCAGAGGAGCTTTCTTATCAGTATGGTGGCAGAAAATATGGTCAGAAGTGAAAATGTCCTCTCCCTACAAAAATGAAACATATAATATCCTCAATTTTAATGGAACACAAGATATTTGATAATTAAAGAAAAAAACTCATGCAACATATCCACAGGCATAAAGAAAAGAGAAGCACAAACCTGTTTATTCACTTTCTTTGTCTTAGGATACAGGAACTTCTGTGGGAGTTGATCTTCACGTAAAATTGGGTTCTTAGTAATTGCATCTCTTCCACCTTGGGGTAAAGGCAGTGAATACTGCAAAGAACACAGCCAAGTGTCAACCAAACATGTCCAAATGGACAAAAAAACGCTTTAGCAAATATTTTAATGAAGTGTGTCAACTGAGTTGAAGAGTAACAAACACTTCAGATATACCAACACAGAGTTTCAACTTCCAAACAGCAATAAATTCACTCCCCTGGGTCTGTCTGTTTGGCTACGAGGGGTATCAAAGCCATGTGGAAAATCCTTGCAGCTGAGAAGACATTCTTAGTGTCTGTTTCAAATGCAGAAACGGGTACACCACACACACACACACACACACACACACATAGGGAGAGAGATTGCATTTCCAGGCAGATACCTTTTCATGCTTTATAATCCACCTTTGGAGTCCGTTAACCTTACATCCTACTCCAAAATATGTATAAAAAAAACATGCACAATTCTAGGGTCTGGATTTCCAAACAAGGTGTGGAAATGAAAGCCCACCACAAAAACATAGCCACGAATCAGTTGCACTTGAGTAAATAATGCATTGTCAAACCAAACAAATTGTGACCAGTAACAAGAGCAGAGCATGCATTAATTAAATGCTACGAACTGGGGCTGAGCCAAATGGAGCTCCGAGGGGTAACTTGGCCCTTCTAGAATTTTTTATTCAAATTTTACACCTAATTCTTTGGAGAATTACAACTTTGGCCTTCCTGGAATTTTTGTTTCTTGTTTTGGCCCTTATATTATAGCTACCAACATAATTCACGAACTTCTGGGGTTGCATGAACATTCGCTCTAAGCTCTCCCTTTTGAGGCTTCTCCCTTGAAGTTTGCATCTCTAAATCAGATTCCTAGCTCCAACATTGCTAGGAACCAGTAAAGAAGAATGGGGTATGCAACAACTAAAAGATAAGATCCACTGCACAAGCAGAAAACATGCAACATAAAAGTTTTGCCTACGAACATACAAGAGTTACTTGCACGCACAACAGAACCAAGGACCAGTGGGACAATAACAATTGCTGCTAAATTCTCAGAAGAGGAAGAATGTAATATTGATATACTTACTTTTGTGCCACGCAAGGTTATACGTGGCCGACGGTCTGCTAGAACAATCCCATTCTCACCAACTGTAACAGCTACCTTGCGTAAAGTACCACCATTCCCACACTTTGGACAGAAAATCCTCCCAATTTCAGCAGTCACAGTGTAGCAGGCGTGGCATTTGAGTATCCACCTGGATATAAAGAACTCTCAGAATAAACACAGAGGCCATCAAACAATAGTTACATTCTGTAACACTAAGAAAAGAAAACTTAATAGTGTTATGTCCAATTGATACACCAAATTTCTCAAGGATCCATACGAAACCTATGCAATGCATGTTCCATTATTTATACAAAATGTGAAATTTAGAGAAATGAAGGAAGCATCTCCATATCTATACTACTTATAAAAGTCTCTTACTCAAAAAAACTTTTGATTCACTAAAATAACCTTAATAAAAGACTTAATGGCAATACTACCCTTTATTAAACTTTATCCTTCACAAAATTGATAAATACCATACGATCCTCAAAACCCTATGGCTGCCTAGTCCTCAGCTGTCTTCTCTCTCCCTCTTTTCTCCCCAGTCCCAAGAAACCCTTCTGCTATCCAAGGAAAAGAAAAGGAAATTCTGCAACTCTCTCATTGGGTTGGTTTCATTCTCTTAGGCTATGTTTGGTTCTCGGAATCTACAAGGGAAAGAAAAGGGTAGGAAAAAAAGGGGATCAATAAAGAAGAGCAGGGGAATTTAAAAAGTTTCTGGTGTTTGGTTGATTAAGAAAAAACTGGGAGAAAAGGTAAGTCAAAACATCCAAATCCCCCTCAAATTAGATAAAAGCAGAGTTGATGGAGTCACCTCTTCAAGTCTACACCGTCGCACCAACTGCTTTACCAGGAGACAAAAGCTTCATTGCTATGGCAACGAGAAGACCCAACTTAGATCATCCACATACAGAGCATTTCACATGGATTTAAACAATTTTACTGAGTTCGACACATTGGAATCTGCCTCAAACTCAACACTTTCTTGCAGAATGTGAGTCATATGACTCGGCTCTGGTAATATAGGTGTTAGGTGATAATAATGCAAGAAAAAAAGTTACCAGATTTTACTCGAAAATCTCGCTGATCAAAATATCAGAGCAAGAGACACCTGATTATATATACAATCTCGCCTAAGGTGGCCAACCAAAATTCCTATGTTGCGGTCAGTAATCCAATGATCCCAAATAGTATGTCATATAGAGTTACATGAATATAAACATATGTATTCTTTTGAATGGTTTGTTACATATGATTATATATACTATTATTTATTTCTTTTTTTGTTAATAAATTTATTCATTTATTTCATTCGATGGTTTCCACTATTTTTACTAATAATCAACATAAATCATTTAGAACACCAACTATTTGTTTAAATGCTCCATAGAATTGTATTCCACTTACCCTCTTAAAAGCCTGTGTGAAATTTAAAGTATAGGAAATTTCCATAAAAACTATAGGCAAATAAGTGGACTGACTTCAAATTTCTTGAAATCAATACTTTCAGAAGGTTACTTTAATATTAGTATCTCTTCCTCTATATGTATGCTTTCATTAAAATACAAAGTGTAGAATTCAAAGTCAGTGATTGAAATCCTTTCCCACTTATTCATGTACAGTGCCCTAAAAAGACTTTTAAAAAGTCTAAGCAAATTAAAATTTTAAAATGATAAGTAACTAAGAACAAAATGTTTTAAAAATATCATATTTGATATTTCATTACCATGTGGCTATGTGCAATATTACATACCACAAGCAGATAAAAAGAACCTCAAGGCCTTAAATGTGCGTGCCTATGATGATTTAAGTAATATAGTTACTTCTTGATATCAAAAACACAAGCAGGTGCACAAGGACAACATCATGCTAAAGACATCTAAACATACTGCTTTGATGTTCAAGACATTAGAAACCACTAAGAATTCATCACATTCCAAAGAATGCTACATCCTTAAAGAGAAAACGGCATAAAAAAATAAAAACAAAAGGTAAAGAATCTAGGATAACAAATTAGAAACAGCTGAAACACCATCCTATCTGCATAGGTGCACACATGCCTAAAAATCAATGGGTCCCTTTCCGAATAAAGGCCGTGGAAGCAAAGTTATTGTCTCTGGCAATAATGCCTCTCAATAATAATAATTTGGTATTAAACAAAAAAAAAAAAAAAAAAAAAAGCAGAAAAGCGTTTTGGCAAAATGTTTTATACTTGAAAAGAAGGGGAGGTATTCAGTTGTGACTTGTAAGTGTGTGTGTGTGTCTTTTTTCCTTCTTTTTTCTTCTTTTTTCTTTTTTTTTTTTTTTTGTTTTTGTTTGGGGGTGGGGGGGGGGGGGGTCTAAGGTTTGTGTTTGCGTTATCTTATTAGATTTTTCTTTCCTTTCATTTTTCCCCCAACAACCAAACAGAAAAAAATCACTTTCCTCAAGGATTCACATTTTTTTCCTCCCATTTTTCCTAGAAAACCAAACACAAGAAAATTTTATATTTTCCACACATTTACTTCCCTTCCCATTTTTTTTTCTTTTATATTTTCTTTCCCTTAAAAAATCTGTGAACCAAACAGAGCGTTAATGAAGATATAATTTGAAATGGCCCACGTGCAACTAGTTCTTTATGAAAAGGTTGAATAAAAAGCAGAAGAAAAGTCAACACCAGTCCTCACCAGTCAAAATAAATGCATCAGATATTTACCTGTGCAGCTGGCGGATCTGCATTCCTCCAGGTGCCAGTAGGCGTAAACCCATCTGCAGAAGAACATTTTGCATTGCAAAGTCACTAGTTACACAAGCTACACTAGATTCAAACAATGATCTTAGCATCCAGCTCTGCTCACTACTATTATCATCCATATAAGATGTTTTAACACTTTCACTGGTCTGGCTTAAATTCTCCAACTGACTCAAATTCTCAGCATCTATTTCAACCACATCTCCTTCAGCAGCTGTATTTGCATTATTCTCAGAGGTAGCTTCCACCACTGTGGATCCATCGAACTCTAGTCGTAAACAAAAATTGCTCAGATCCTTCTCTCCTTGAATAGCCTTCAATGAATCTTCTTCCAGCCTCATTTCTTTTAGGATGGAGGAAAGATCTTCATCATCATTCTTCCTTTCCATGATCTCACTCTCCTTGGAAATCCCACTTACAACATGTGTTTCTTCATACCTTTCATGCAACAGCTGATCAGCGCATCTAGTGTCCTGATTTACGTTACTATCCACGTTCTTCTCTACATCTTGGTGGCCATCTTTCTCAGATGATGCCTCATACATTTCACGTCTAGCTTTTCTTCTGAGAAATCTTCTATGGGTACTTCGACTGACAGCAGGCAGCCAATCACTGGCATTATCATCATATTGCCCCATAGATGCATCAATTCCATCTGCCACCATCTTCTTTCCTTCAATGTTTATCTCCTTCTTTTGAGGTAGATATCTCCGATGTTTCCCAAAACTGTGATTCACATGCTCTTCATCCTCAGCTTGAGCGTCACTTCCAGGTCCCATTACACCATCTTTGGAACTAAGATGGTCATCTGTAGGAATGATGTTCAAATTTAAGTCTTTCAGCGGGAGGATTCTTGAACTAGGGTTTGAGCCATCTTCAGCTTCATCTAATGCTTCCCACTCTTCCAAATTAGGAACATTGGAGCCCCACCCGGGCAGGTCCTTCTCAGGCAGCCTCTTCACATTAACCACATGGACAGGGGGAGGGCAGTCCCTGAGATGTTTTGTCCCATGGATCTGAGCCTCCAATGTATACGTCAGAGCAATAAGTTTGAGATCCACGTCTGAAAGAGTCTGTAAGTCACCAGTTGCCCTTGCAAAGTTGACAACTGTTGAGTCACATAGTAATATATAAAAGTCAATCTTATAGTTAATACATTGATCTTCATAAAAAATAGTTAATACATTGATCAAATTCAAGCAGCTCCAAGCTGTATAGATGCAAAAAAAATTCAGAAATCAAGGATTTTAAGTTCTTTGGGCCAAAAAATAAGTAATAAAATGAAATAAAACGGAAAAATAAACAGATGCGACTGCATATTAAACAGACGCAACCAGCTGCATGTGGCAGTTAGCAAAGTCTAATCAATGTAGCTCCCTAGATTTCTTTTCTATCTCTTACGCAATGTTAAATTTCTAACCTATCTTGAAGTTAACTGAGAGTGTAGAATGGATCTATATCTAGCCTTATAAAACATGTAAGCTTACTAATGGCCAATATAATAACACTGTATTTCAGATCACATACAAGCTAACCAAAACATAACTACACCAAAATATATTTTGAGTTTACTAGTTACTACCATAGAAAGCCATAAAATGTCAACATTTCTTTAAGAAGCAAGTGAGAAAGTAATTCGTTAGCAATTCATAACTTCACAAAACCAGAATGAGGAGAGGAATAATCATGATCCCTTGTTTAAATCCTAAGAAATATTCTCATTAAAAAATAGCCATTCCAAGGGTTCTCATGGGCCTTGGACTTACTTGGTTTATATGAGTTGTAGGGTCTTATATGGGCATGAGGATTGCCTGTAGGGTTTCCTTGTCATTAAAAGAAAAAAAGAAAAAAAGAAAACAGCCATTCCAGAACCCACCAAGACCGCACCAATGCAATGAAAGACAGCAATAAACATCCAGTCAAATTGGCCTCACAAAAAATATGCCTCCTGGCGACAGCCTCTCTTCTTTTATTTTCTTTTCTTTTTATTTATTTTTTTTTTTTTATGAAGCAAGTATTGTATTAAAGCAAAAGGGTAAAACGCAAGTACATAACTCATATACAAGTGTTAGACAAAAGGAAACTCCTATCTATAGTTTAAGGGAATCTATAAAAGAAACAAAAAGGGTTTGTGGTCATTTCTAAATTGCCCCACAGCCACTTTGAAGGTCATTTCTAAATTACCCCACATGTAAACAAAGTGTACAATACACCGGCAGCATATCATGCCATAATATTACTTGAAATTCCTCCTCTTTTAGCTTTAAGTTTGAATCACAATGCTGCGCTAGTCTCCCCGGGGCTTTAGGTTCCATGGGTGGGTCCAAAGGGCCATGCCCTGGGATGGTTCCACCGTTAAAAAGTTTGAATCACAAAATTGAACATAATTCGATCTTTTACTAGGAGTACATTTGGATGTCCCATCAAATTTGGTTTGCCTCCTTGTGTTTTACAAATAATTTTACATGAAATTCCATCATCACAAAGCGGTCATTAACACAAATTATGGTTAAAATTAAAAACAGCCACATTTCACGAAATCGTGGGAGTAACCTCATACCAACAGTTTTGGTGATGGCTCCAATTTTCTTTAACGAAATTGAATGATCAGATTGCATTTTGCATGGCATTTTCTCTAATGCAATCGAATCATTCAATTCCATAGGACGATCACGTATATATATAGAGAGAGATAAATATATAATCAGAAAGGCAAAAAGACGTACCTTTCCTGAGAGCTTCAGGAGAGGGCTCCATGGTGTCGACAGTGAAGGGGAGAATGTCGAGGGTGTGGCGCGAGACAGGGTCTCGGACCTCGTCGATGACTTCAGAAACGGAGACGAACTTGTCGGCAGAGTGGGTTAACTTCTCTCCGCCTTGGATGATGGCGTTAGCGTCCACGATGGCGACTGTAATGCCTTTGGTGGATTCGCTGCTCACGAAGACCTGGTTTGTGCTGGCGGCGGGGTCTTGGTGTTGCTGTTGGGGTGGTCGGTTTCGCACTATGTTGCTCCATGGGATTGGGGTTGGGGATGGAGAGTCCGCCATAGTAACAGAGAGAGAGAGAGAGAGTAAAACCCTAGAAAGAGATCGGGGTTTTTTTCTCTGCCATGGGTTCGATCCGAGAGCACACGGCAATGGAGACAAGGGTTTTCTAGCGATGAGAGTTCGATGATTTCTGAAGACGTCTTGAAGAGAGCTCGATGGCTCGAATAGGGTTCACGGCAGTGGTTTATGGATTTCTCAAAGGTGCGATTGTGTGGTACGATTCTGGACAGTGGAGGACTGCCATGGATTGCCGATGGAGGTTCGATTTGTGAGGACAATAGTGGGGGTGATGGGGTTTGTTAAGGTTTGGGTTGGAGCGATGAGCTGATGACCGGGTTAATGAGTTCGAGGTTTAAGGTGAAGGTGATGGCAAGGGTTTGGAAGAAAAGGTTATGTTACGTAATTTCCTGTGCAAATACAGAAAAATAAAGAAAAATAGAACAATAGGGAAAAAACCCACTTGGAGAGGGTGGAAATATCCCGCAGAGTGAAGTCCTAAAATACTTTTTCATTCGTACTAGCTTCCACATATATAACAGAGACTAATTGTCGTTAAGAAAAAACAAAAACACCCTCATTTGAAAAAAAGAATTGAAGATAGTGGGAGAAAAAGACTAGTTTTTAGAAGACGAAAAGAAATAAGAGTTGGGTAATTGGGATAGTTACGGGTAATCGTTAATAGAAAGCATATAATGGTTTTGAGAGTTTTTAAGAAAATAGAAGGAGTTTAGAATTGCTTGTAAAAATAATTATTTTAACCTTAAAATATCATTGTCTCTTAAAATCAAATGGGGTTTTTTAGTATTTTAGTTTATACATCCAACCAAAAGTACAACCCTTTCTATAATAATATAGATAGATAGATATAGAAGACAAAGAACTACCCATAATCACTACCAAAACCACCAATAACTATCTAAATATTGTTTTAAAATTAAACTACAATTATCCTAATAAAAATACTAAATATTATCCTAACAAAAGAGTCCTAATAAATAAAAGTACATAATATTTTACCTCCCTTAAAATCAACCTTGCCCTCAAGGTTGACAATACGAAACGATATAACACCACCTAGATCCCAAATCATGATGAACATGCTCTTGTCAAATGACACCACTAACAACAGGCTTTCTTTCAATATAAAAATAGTGGTTGAAATCCCATAAATGTGGCCATAAAATTTCTTTATCGTCACGCTACGAAGAAAATAGGATTTTTCGTCATGGAACTTAGAGACAATGGAATGAAAAGGTGCCTCAACAAGATTATAATGCTCAAGATTTGCAATTGGAATGAATGGACCCTTGTCCCCATCATCTATTGCCTTTTCTTTTAACAAAACATGAACCTTTTCAAGAGCACGCTTCTCCTCTCTTATCTTTGTTTGCATCTTGTCCAAGCCTTCCATAATACGCTGACTTACCTCAATCGCCCTTAAAATCAATGCTTTAATCTCCTGTAAATCATCATACAATGAATTTGAGATCTTCATTGTCATTGTCACCACTAGGATTGATCGTTTTGATACCAAATGGTACAAACCCCTAGGGGGTAGAATTCACCCTTGAAAATTGGCTTACAAAGGAAAGGTGCCCAAGAACTAATACACATATGGTCAAGCTATACTTAACTGATATGGGATATTAGGATCGTAACATATCACCCTGCTTCCGCAGCTGATGTCCATGGTGGCCCATTCTATCGACATTGACTCGATGGTAGCCCTTTCCCTTTTGGCGGCTTGACTCACCTAGCAATATTCAATTAGTTAATACCATGCCCATACACAATACCAAACCATTTTAATCTAGTCTATAGGTTGCCCTTTCTGCGACAATTGACCATTGAGAGCGGTAGCCCATATTGGGTCCGATCCCATACTCGACATGGTGGCTAGATTTGATACCAAATGATATGAACTCTTGGGGGGTATAACTTACCCTTGAAAATTGACTTACAAAGGAAGGGCCCAAGAGTTAATATATACATAGTCAAGCCCATACTTAACTGATATGGGACAGTAGAATTGTAACAAGTTATGGCAGTGAGAACACGAGGATTTTTTTTTTTTTTTTTTTTGGCGGTGGCGGTTAGGGTTGTTGGATCGTAGGGGAATGAGGGTTTGCAAAGCGATGCTAGGGTGGATTTGAGTAGTGTGATAGTGGGTTAGGTTGAGGGAAAGTGGCTGTGTTGATATGCTCATCAACAGTGTTAGGCGTTGATCCAGTATAGTCTCATCAAAGACTCATTTGCTATAGCCAACTCTTGCTGCTTGTCAATGTTGTACGTAAGGATGCATTTTGGGTGGTGTGTGCTGCCCACCTAGCGGGGAAAATGTCAAGTGAGTGGGTCAAGCTTTCCTTTCCGTCAATGAGGAAATCCCAGGAATGAATGGCAAGAGAAAGGGAATGGTAGGGGATATCGCAGGAGACGTGGAGATCTTTTGCTTCAAATGGGCCAAATGTAGTGTTTTTGGAGTAACGGTGAGTTTCTGCCATTAACTTTCGTTTGGAAGTCAAAACGCACATGCCTAGTGTCGTTTTATTAAGGAGGTTTTCTCTCCGTCCAATGAGGCACTACGCCATGTATCGAAGTCCAGAGGCACCTCGGCACGGTGCGAGAAATCATGCCTCAACATTGAATTCGAACACGTTGTGGTGAGGTATAAACTACTCGGACAAAAGAATGTGAAGAAGAACGACGACATTTCAAGTTATAATAAAGACAAAAAGGCTACGTTCTAGGATGACATTGTTCGTCTTGGAACCATATAAGTACTCCAATTACAAATAGATAGCATCAGGGTGCCTTTTTTTGGGGGCCATCTCATTCCTATCGGAAAAGATTTGGGATTTGGGACACTATTTAACATAGTAGAAACAAAGTTGGAGATCTAAAAAAAGGGGATTTAGCCATTAGTCTACCAAATAACACTTATTTAGCAAATAGTCAGCCAACTGTTTTTTCAACTTACTTAGTCCATTTAAGTTATTATTGACCAAAATACCCTCACCTTCATTTCTTTTTCCCTTCTTCTCCACCTATCCAACAGCCATAAGAAAACTAGACTACCTCAAACTCGGAATTGATAGCAGCTTGCCATTCGTCCAATAGAGACCCCAAATTAATCAAGTTGGATCCTGTGTTAGGCTAAACCCACAATAAATCGAGCCCCTGAAACCCATAAAGCCTAGCTATTTTGATTGAAGATTGGATGAAAGATTTCCTGTGAGAAGCTTTGCTCACCATTGAAGACAAGGCTGTAGAGTTTGGTATTTAAGTAAGGATGAATTGAGGCGTTTGGGCCTCTTTAGCCCAGACTGATAAAAGCATAACAATAGAGGGGTTCTTACGCTTGACAGTATTGGTGAAGGTGGAGAAGATGGTTGCATATGAGGAAGAGATGGAGAGGCGGTAGATAGAATTGTCGATAAGGTTAAGATTTTTCGGTACAGAGAAGAAGCAGCAGTTGCTGATATCATACGACTCGCCTTTGATTGTAAACGACGATCATTAAGGTTTGTGGGCTTCAATTCTCCAATCCTGTTGAAGTCCTTATTCTAACAGGATGGGGAGGAAAGACTAGATATCTTATCCATCAATTGCTGCTACTGCTCCTGCTGTCTAAGTTGGTTTTCCAAACCAAGCAATTCCAATTCCAAATCCCCATCACTCAAAGCAATTTTTAGCCTGCTACCAGGGAGCTACTGTTAGGAATCTAACTAGAGAAGAAAACAAACAAAGACCGAATAAAATTTTTCCTATGATTCCCAAACCCATGAATCCAATTATGCATAATACAAAACAAAATCCTAACTACAAAGAGAGTTAGGATACTTACAGTTGTTTAAAGTCTTCTCCTTTATGCTCCAAGCTTTGTCTTCTCCTTTTTGCTCCAAGTTTGAACTTCGGGTAGCAATGAATAAGCAGTCTAAGTGTACTGCCTCCAACGGTATCCACACCTAGCTTGAACTTGAAGTCCTTTCCTTCTTCTTCTTTGTTATTGCTAGAGGTGGAGAAGAGGGAGAGAGAGAGAGAGCCTCCTTAGTGAATTTCGGCCAGCACTTGGGAATCCCAATTGTGATGATGTCATCACATGACATGAGGCTATATATAGCCTCTACATAGGGTTGGCTATAGGGGGACTTCTAATCCTAGTGGAATTTGTGTAATTACTCTTAATTACATAATTGGCCCATTAGTTTGCATCAAATACAAATTAGCCCCTTAAAGAACTTTTCTTTAATCACTTGTACCCTTTCTCTCATAGACAATCAAACTCTCTTAGCATGATCAGTGTGTGACCCATTAGTGGGTTCACATCATCAAGTAGTAGGAATAGCACATGTTGTGCACAATTGAACACTTTCCATTAAGGGTTTAATTGGAACTCCTTCCAATTCTCTAATTGATTATAACTCATTTATATCAATTAGGGCTTCTACTAACCATGAGTAACACCTAACATATGGCTCATGGTGTGGTTCTTAATGAGGTGAATAGTCATTTACAAAGAACCCTTCTGTTATAGTTTATAGGTTATAATTCCATCCTTCCATCAATACAATGTCTCCAATTGAACTAATAGGACATGGAAGTCTATTAAGTCCCTAGTTCAATTATTTTATACTCATTCATTAATATAAACTCAATAATGAACTTATGGAAACTCCTTTCCATATTCATTCTACCATGGGCCCATGGATTTAATGAGTTATATTCAATGAATGCTATATGAGACATTCACTCTCTTTTTCCTGAGAGTGATGGATTCTTTGTTGATCACTTACATGCCTTCACACACATAGCAGTAGGGTCAATGAACACCCTTACAGACCCTTGAATAGGATCTGCACTTAGTGTTATCAAACTTCTAAAGCTACATGCATAAGACAACCATGATGTCTCAGGTCTAAGGATTACTTGTACCACTATAACAATGAGAAATTGATTGACAGGCAGGTTAAAACTCCATTCAGTTTATCTCATATCTTTGATTACATTCAGTGTACCTATTCTTATAATAGGCACCCACTTATTGGTTGTAGTGTCTCCACACAAATAGCTTGAGACTAGCTATCCTCCTATATAGTCAACCTAATAAGTGCTAGTCCTATGGTTCATTACTGTCTATCATAGTGAACCTTCAACTATGAATGTTTTAGGAGTTTAGTACAGAGATATATTTATAGTCTCAAAATTACAACACTTTGTAATTTCATATTCTCAATTCTAACTCCATGGACATATTATGTAAATATAAATGATGCATGTAAACACAATAGAATAAGCCCTTTTATTAAATCAATAATAAATGTGACATATATAAATGAAATCAATTGATTATTCCTAATCCCTAAACAATCATCTCTATGATTGGCTCTAGAGCACAATCCTAGTAGCTACAACAAAAGTGTTGTGAGGTTAACCTCGTTTTGCCACATAGTTCCACCCTTAGGCAATGAAGCGGTTGTGGAGGGCGACATAGGTGGTGTAGAACAAGTAGGCATTAACATCGATGTTGAACTGAGAGCCAACGGACTCATCCTCGTCTTATCCAATCCACTGGTTGTAAAAGACTTGGTAAAGTAGTAAAATTTTAGGGGAAATTAGCCAAAAGTACACTATTTCAATAAAGTTAAAGCATTAGGTCCTCTCATTTTTCTTTTCATGCGTTAAGTCCTCTCCTTATAAAAACAACCACGTTTTTTTATAGCTATTGGCAATCACATTCTCCAAAATACCATACAGGCCCTTATTCACATATATGGCAAGAAAGTAATGGGATTTTAGCACGAACTTTCCCATAAACGTTGTTGTTTTAATAACTTTCCCAGCTGTAAAATACCAGACAATTCCTTCCATACCTTTTGCTATCGAATCTTATTCTCTGAAGCTGTTGACGTTTATTTAGGGGAAGATTTTGTATGAGTTAACTCCCACGATTTCAGCGGTAATCATGGGGATCCCCACGATTTGCATATTCAACAGATATGGTGAAATTTCAAATTTGAATTTTGGTCTGGTTGGGAGACGTTTTGAAGTTGAAGGTCGCCTGGGTTTGTCTAGTTTGCATTCGGTTGAGTCGTTGGGGCTGCGTTCACATATCCAAATCACTACAAGGTTAGTTTTTGCCAATTTGTTTCAAAACTTTCATGTTTGTACGTTTTCAAATGGGGCGTTTGGTATTTCTTTCAATAATTTTGAGTAGCTTTCACGTTTGATGTGTTTCAGTGGTTTTTTGAGTTTTTTTATTTATTTTTATTTTTAACATCTTTTTTGTTGAGTTAGGGATTTTATGCAATATCTGTTGTATATTTTTGTTGTGTATTCAATAGATTGCAAGGGCCTACAATTTATCGACATAGGTAGATTGTTTGCTTGCATTGGTTTTTATGCAAAGCAAGTTGCATATGAAAAACCCCGTTTTATTACTTGCAACAAGGAGACGTGTAAACTGAGTGCATGTAATTGTCTTTATAACAAGCGAAAACAATTTGGTATTTGGACATTTTGGACATGTAAATTGTATAACGGGCAAAAATGGTTATACATTAGGAAGAACTAATACTGTGTTATATTGCATTTTACATATCTATATCATCATTATGGTAATGTTACTATACAAATATATTTTTACACTACGATTTGGGATGCACCGTGTACTTTCCGTTTCGGTCAATTAGTCGATTTCGCATGTTGCAAGTGAAATGGCTTAAATGAGGATTCAGTATCGTTTTCATATGCTCTACCAGGTCACGCTATTTGTATGCTGGACAGTGACACAAATTTCCAAAACATGCTATCTTTGGTGTGTTCTATCGGTGTCGACCGTGTTGATGTTGCTGTGTATGACAAGTATATTATCTCCCGACATGTTGATGCACCCACGACCGAAGGGGATCATAGTACAATAGAATGGGGTTTGTGCCACAACAATCAGGCAAACATGCTATCAAATTACTGTCGTCACGATAAGAAAATTTTGCATTCAGTTACATTGCTATTGGTCTCAATACAAAGGTGTAACTAAAAAGAACATTGGCATGAAAATAAAATTGCATTCAATGACATTGCAAACTACTAATGCATTTGCTACAAAATCAATAATGAAAACAAGATTTGCACACAATTAGGAGTGACATCGAACCCACAATATGTAACTATTCACCCAACATTTTATTTACCTTTTTTCAAGATTATATATCCAAATCCACTAATCCCCGTACTTGTTCAAACATAACCATAAGCATGGAAAACAGTGACACACATTGTTTAACCCCTCCCATCGACTCACATATCTATCGAACATACGAAACCTCACTCAAGAAGTAACTGTCTTCAATCTCAAAATAGTTACACAAACTATTTTCATTAAAGCACCCAAAAAAAAGAAGGGAATTTTTTTTCAGTAGGTTTATTTTCAAAACCAGCACATTTTCAATCGTCTAAAGCCATAAAACACCAGCATCTCTAAAGACTTAGAATTTTTTTTTTTACCCCAATAAGCAATACTAAATACAATTACTTCGAGAAATCCAAAGATTTTGAGTAAAAAATCAAATCTTTGGTTTCAAAACAACATATGGCATCAAGACATTAACAACAAACCATAAACATGGAAAATAGTTACACGCACAATTACGGGAGACATCGAACCCACAATATGTAGCTATTTACCCAACATTTTGTTTACCTTTTTCAAGTTTACCCAAATCCACTAAACCCCGTACTTGTTCTAACAAAACCACAAATATGGAAAATAGTTACACAAAAAAAATTAAATTCCTCCCATCGACTCACATATCTATCAAACATACGAAACATCACATATGAAGTAACTGTCCTAAATCAAAAAATAGTTACACAAACTATTTTCATTAAAGCACACCGAAAAAAAGAAAGGAAGTATAACAACAAACTTTGGTTTCAAAACTGCAAATGGCTCTAAGACGTAACAACAAACTTCAATCACAAACTATTTACACAAAATAATTACATCATGACACACTGGTAAAAAAAAAAGGCAATTTTTACAATATGATCCACGTCTAAAACCACCACATTTTTAGTCATAAATGCCCTAAAAGAACAATATCTCGAAATCCCCACAATCTGAATTTTTTTGCCCTCAATAAGAACCCCTAAAAACAGTTACACACTAAACTTAGTGGTATAAACCAAAAAAATGAAAACTTTTCGTTCAAATCAATGATTGAACCAACTTTTCGTTTTTAGCCGACGACCAAACAACGGCACACCGACTGTTCTCAGATGAACCTCAACTCTCTTTGGCACCCAAAATCCCTTTTTTGTTTAATTAATGTGCGCAATTAGCATTTGAAGATTTTCTCCAGATTTCACGCGAGTGCAATCGCCAAATTTTGTGGAAGGTTAATATCCTATTTTTTGAACGGAAAACCAATTTAAGTAAAAATGCAGGCTCATTTTCGTCATACCATCTCTTATTAGGACTTGAGGCTTTATGATTTGTTTAAGTGGGACTTCAGCCCATACAATTTTGCTAAAAGAAACTTCCGCCCAAACGCTCCAAAATTTTACTACTTCATTGTAAAATTTACTTCGTAAAGTAGTAAAATTTTACTACTTCACTATAAAATTTATGAATTCGTCAAGTAGTAAAATTTTAGGATTTTAATTTTTTTTAATATTTACCTAATCAATATGGATCTTTTTTCGAAGATCCCGACGAGTAGGTTCCAAAAATATGATTTTTTTTTAAAAAAATAGATATGTATATTATAAGTTATAAGCTTTTAAAAATTATAATACTAAAAGGTTAAGTTAGTTACATAGGGTGCCCTTAATAACAAAAAGGGGGGGTGCCCTTAGTAATAATAAGGCTAAACCTGGCATTTTTAAAAAAAAGTGTGACTAATTGATAAATAAGTTCAGTCTCATTGATTAATTGACTTAGAAAAACTCTTACTTGACTAATTGCCAATATTTTACCAAAAAGTAGACTAATCGCCAATTTCCCCTTTAAAGAAGAAAACTCCAATCTAACACTAGTACAGCACTAATCTTAGATTTAATAGGTAATAACAAATTATTACATTAACTATTAGCATTAGAATTATAAGCCCATAAAATTATCTAGTGTAATCCATTACGTCTGGAGGTTGAATTACCTTAATGAAGTTCAAAGTGAATGTATTTAAGTGACGGGGATATAGTGGAGCTTTAGGTACAAAAACATATAGTGCTGGCTGTTGAGTGAGTATTTGGAACTGCTCATAGAAACCAGATGTTTTGTGTGCAGAATTATTGGTGATGTACGGGGAATAATCCGGACAGTCGGCGGAGCGCACTTGCTTACGGTGGTCTGGTGAACTAGAGCGTTATATGAAAGAGGCTTGAGAGAGTTGCAGTAACGATTGTTGGGAAAAACAGCCTTGCTGAATAGGGTGAGAATAGCGCTGCTAGGCAAAATGATGAACAGTGCTGCCGAGTAGAACAACGAATAGTGCCCTAAAAACAGAGAAAACCGTCAATGGAGGCCGGGGCTTGGTTCGGCCTAAAACCCTTCGACGCCCAAGTTAGATTTCAATGTTTTTGAAAAAAAACAAAATGAGAGAGAGAGAGAATGTCTAGGGTTTTGTGTTGACAGTGCACCTACCTCGTTTCGCGTGAATAGTATCCCTTTTATAGGAAAAAATTAGGTCTCAGGTTAGGTTGTATTGCCTTGACCCGACTATGGTTAATTTAGGGTTTTAGGCTCGGTTATGGACAACTGTTCAACCATGGTCCGATTACTCAGAGTCTGTACTGACCAGAGTTAGGTTTCCTTTGTCGGATCCCTCTGACGAATATCCAAGAGGCACGTGTCAGACTCGCGACCTAAAAGGACGTGAAGAATCTTCACCGAATGTCGAACCCGAGAACCAGGTTTATTGACGCCATTGGAAGTAATTTCACTGAGGCCTGAAGAGTTTAGGCATTGAGAGTAATCCACAAGAGGACAACGGTCCATCTCAATTGCATATATTTTCGATGCTTGGACTTTTCCTTTTACCGAGGCTTGCCACGTGTTGAGTCTTAATTGGTCGTTCAAAATGAACCCGTACAAGTTATGCATCAAGTATGAAAGAGAGAGAGGGAGAAATAGAGGATCCTCTACTTATTTGAAGTGTTCTAGGTTGATGCAATCTCTTTTTTCTTTACATTACAACACATCACATCATGTAAAATATCATCTCAATAATTAAAGCGTCTAAGCGTTTAGGGGCTATAACAAAGATGTTCCTTCAATGATACACTCTGCACTTAGGCTTCGAAAGTAATAGAAGTGTAATTCTTTAATAATAGTCACAATTGAAGCGTAGTCCTTTAATCACACACTCATCAATAAGTGGTAATTCTCCTATTACTTTTAATTAGTCTGCAATACAAGCTCGTTCATAGCTATCTACTAATAGTTATGTTCTAAATGAGATGGAAACAGATTCTCAATCACAAAAAAAGCATTTGTACCGCATACCACAAAAACAAGTCACGGAAAAACAAATAAATGAATATTATATCAAATTTGGCTTCATATAGTTTTTTCAAACCCAGTCTAGGTTTGATGAGAATCATCAGTAAAAGCATCACTTTGTCTATATATGAAGTGAAAAAAAAAAAAAAAAAAAGAAAGAAAGAGGGAATGCACAATCAATGTTAACTACTAGTAGAAATTTAGTAAGTTACTTATGTGTCTTCTTTGCCATTTAATAACTTTAAAACTCTTTAGCTTGCTACAGCTAAGCTTCTGTCAACAATACAAATTTAATAATCTATGTAAAAATATTATTTTCTCTCATATACACGTGTAACTTGGAGGCCAAAAAAAAAAAAAATGGTTAGGTTTTTGGAAAACTAACAACATTACACACAAGGATCAATATATTGTGGTCTCCGAATGCCTAAGCACTCAGCAATGGTGTCAGCCGTTACAGCGGAAGGCACACCAAGAAACCAAAGTCTCAAAAGACTTACGAGCTGTGCTGTCATCATGAACATTTATGTTTAGCAAACCTAGTAAGGATATAGCTGTAAATCTAAGAGACATGTTATACAAACGAGGAAAATGAGCAAAAAAAGAAGCATCCCCTCTCCACACATCCTCCCAAAACCAAATCTTATCGCCATTACCCACCACAACCAAAGTGTGAGACAAGAACTGAGGTAGTCCTTCGGAAATAAACTTCTATGGACAATGGGTTGAAACTCTAGTCCTAAAAGAAGAATCCCAACCATCATTTCTAATCCCATATTTGCTCCTAATAACCGCATGCAGTAAAGAATTGCTCTCATTTGGATGTCTCCGTAACCACTTGGTTATTGAAGAAGAGGTTGAGTCCATAATTGATGTTAAAGAGGTGGTTGAGAGTATTATGGTGAAAACGCAAGAGCCAGACAGGGGCAGAGGGGGGGGTGCCAGAAGGGGGGGGCAGTTGACCCCCTCATTCATTGGAAATTTTTTTTTTTAGTATACATATTTGCTTCTATTTTTAAATATGCTTCCTCTAAAATATATTTTTGCCCTTCTAAAATATATTTTTGACCCCTCCATTTTATAATTAACCCCCTACTCTTCTCTCTTTCCTTTTTTTCACCTTTATATAAATAACTCTTAGTCTCTTACTCATGTTTTACTCAATTTATGTCTCCTGTCCTTGGGCTATGCCCCCTTTTGGTTTAATACATACATTATTTCATCAAATATATTATTATTATTATTATTATTATTATTATTATTATTGAATATTTAAGTTTTTGTGTTAATTATTAAGTTTAAACAATTTTTTTTGTTCTTGTTAATTTTTATTATATAAAGAAGGCTACTTCAAATGATTATTTAATTTATAGAGTTAGAAAGAAAAAAAATTAAACAGTTACATCCAAACAAAGTCGCCCCCACAAGGATAAATTCCTGGATCCGCCACTGGAGCCAGAGGTAGTTGTCATTCCTAATGAGGTACAGTCACCATTGGAAGAAAACTGTGAGAAGTTTGAAGATCCAAAGGAAGTAATTTTTTAGTATGAAGCTTTGGGGGAGACCATTGATTGTGAAATTTCATCAAAGAAAGAGCTCGTCAAAATTTCGGGAGAGATCCAATCACAATGTCTAATTGATAATTTATCAATTGATCTTCTCAGTATTTACAGGTTGCGAAACATTAATTTTATTGGGCTCGAAAAATTTGATTTTATTGTCAGCCCTTGTTTGATCGACCTCATTAATCAATTGAAGGCTACAGAGACAATGGTTCGAGTCAAAATTATTTTGGAGCGCAAATTTCAAATGAGGATGAAGCAATTGAAGTACTCGAAGTATCTTTTTGTTTAGCATGGAAGAGTTCAAGCTCATGGAACGAATTCAAGGGCGAGTTGTTTTGAAGTGGAGGGGATTGATGTAAGACAAGTCACCCCTACTTATTGCCTTCGCCATTGGCCATTGCTGGGTCATCAAAAGTCCTCACAAAGCTAGGCAAATCTAGTTAGATTTAGAAAAAGTCACATGGGGAATGCAAAACACGAAAAAGTCGCACACAGCCTAATCTAGTTAGATTCATAACTAGATTTGCTTAATTTTTTTTTTTAATTTAATATTTTGTTTATTTTGCTTATTCCTTTCCTATTTTATTGCTTTTCTAAGTTTAGTAGAATTCCTTTTCCTAGTTTATTTAGAATTCAAATATTAGTTCTCTTTAAATAGGTTTGTAGCCCTGGGCAACTTTAACTTTTGATCAATATATTTGAGAGTTTTCTCCATGGTTTGTATTACTTATTGGGGAGTTGAGTATTCTTTCTTGTGGATTTGAGGACCTAGGCTAGCTATTGACGTTTATCATAGTCATATCTTCTAGTCCTGATCAAAGGTCATATAAGTGACAATGCTTTCGAAAAAAACATTTTTTGGTGGGTTTTCAAAGAACTTCTTTCTAGTCAACATCTTGTTTGTGGAAACTCCATTATCATAGCTGTCCAATGAGCATAACCTATTCCTTGCAGAGCTATGGTGCTTCAAAACGAACTAATTTTCCAAATTGCGATAGGTAATTAATAGCTAAGAAAGCATAAACTGCAAAGAAGCTAAAAATGTCTTTGCTAAATTTCTTAGTAGCCAACATGTGGAAAGCAGACATATGTTCTTTTTTGAAAGAAAAAATGGTAAACATTTTTGTATGATAAGTAAGAATTTTATTAAGCACCAGAGAAAAATATCGAACCAATTACCTATGCAGCAATTAGAGAGACCAATAAAACTCAACCCCATTACACCCAACACCATAATGGGGAAAACAATTTTGTATGTTGTTTTAGAAGGATCAAAAAGGTTTTACCTTGGGAGCAAAAAACATCAGATCAACGAATAATAGAAGCAATGATCCAGTGAAATGAAACGGTCCATTGCGCTCTCACAAAAACGCGTAAAGGCATCCAGTGCCTCCATAGGGACCTAAGCCATATCATTTAAGATCCAAGCTATATAGAATCCAAACACCAACCAGCAAAAATTTAAAATAACAATGAATGAACAAACCAAAATATGACTAAATTCAACGTAACTATAGAGTACGTAAAACAATCATTTAAAGACATAATAATCGGCAAGTTTATATTGAACATGCATTATCTTATTAATGAAACAAAAGAAATATCAAACTAGGTTCACATTAGATAAAAATAATTATTTAAAGAAACTCTTACCGTTTAACAAATATATGTAGCCTAAAGCCCAAAACATCTTACTGACAGTTCTTACTTACTTTCCACTAAGCTTCTCTGATCTCTCCTTCCCCTCCGAAATGCCACCAGTTAGTATTATGTATTAGAGATATTGGCTATTTATTAATGTGGGTCCCATGTATAATTTGAGGTGGGTCCATATTGGAATTAATTAATCTCTATGTGGAGATTTAATTTGAATATTTAATTGGCCAAAAATCATTAATGGGTGAATAAGAAATCGTTCTCTAAAGTCACCTTTGAATAGTTGGTTGAAGAATGGTAATAAGGCTTGTCCCACATTGAATAACTATGAAATTCTAAGTGAATTTATATACACATACTTTGGACCTGTGGTTTGGGCCCAAAGGGCACCTAAGTTTTGTGAGGAGGGAGGACCTAGCCAACATTGGGTTTGGACCCAAAAACACATGCGCGCGCCCGCCCGCACCGCACCGAACAGAGCCGGATCGAGTGGGGTGGAGTGGGGTGGGGTGGGGTCAAGAAGACTGACCCATGTGTGTAAATTTTTTAAGCAAAATTTATTTTGCTAATTAATTTAATTACCGTTAAGTCATGTCTGTCTGTTAACCCAGAACAGTCATGAACAAAAGACATACCTGATCAATGTGCCTTTTGGACTGTTCTGAAGAGTCACTTTTGGGTTGTTTATTTAAACTGCATTTTCGTAGTCAATTAGAGGTTAATCAAGAGTTTAATTTTCGTACTGTTTAAGAGAGAGAGTAAGGACACAGTGGGTTCGCCAGACTACGCAGATTGTAGTAGCTCCTTCTGTGTCGCAGATCATTGTATCCTAGGAGGCAGACGTCTAAGAGACTCAAAGCACCAAGTGAGGGGCGAAATCTGTCTTAAGGACATAGCGTCAAACGCTAGCCTTGGTCAATCCGGTTCTGTTTTATTATCTTCTATATTCTGTAAGTTTGTGAATTTCCAGAATTTATTTCGATTTCTATTATATTCTGTGTTCTGTATATTTGTGTAATTCAGAATAATTCGTGTATTATATGCATACTGTTTTGACAGAATTATAAATAAGTAATACAAGACAATATTTTTCCAACAATCTTAAGACAGACTTTCGTTTCTATTTATTTTGTAAATTCTGTTAATTATAGTTTGTATATATCAGTTTAAATACTGTTTGATAATTCTGTGTAATATAGAATATATTCTTTATTATATATTTTGTATTACAAATTCTGTGTTATATTATAAAATTCTGTGTTATTTATTATATTCATTCTGGGTTGCGTTTCTGTATAACAGAAATGGCAAGTGAGGGTACTAATGTTGTGCCGCCCATTGTGGCTGTGGCCCCTGCTCCTGCACATGGAGAGAAACCAGAGAAATTCAATGGTTCTGATTTTAAGAGATGGCAACAAAAAAATGCTGTTTTATCTGACTACATTGAATTTGGCTAAGTTTCTGTATGAAATTGCTCCTACTCTCAAAGTAGGTGAGACCGATAGGATTACTATCGCGGCAGTGGAGGCATGGAAACACTTTGATTTCTTGTGCAAGAATTATATCCTCAATGGGTTGGACAACATATTATACAATGTGTATAGTCCAATAAAGACTGCAAAGGAATTATGGGACTCCTTGGACAAAAAGTACAAAACGGAAGATGCCGGAATGAAGAAATTCATTGTGGCCAGATTCCTAGACTATAAAATGATAGACTCCAAGACTGTTCTAAGTCAAGTGCAAGAGCTTCAATTAATTTTACATGAAATACATGCCAAAGGTATGTCTGTTAGTGAATCCTTTCAAGTGGTTGCAATTATTGAGAAATTACCATTTTCGTGGAAGGATTTTAAAAATTATTTGAAGCATAAGCTGCAAAGAGATGAGCCTTGATGACTTAATCGTAAGGTTAAGGATTGAAGAAGACAACCGAAATTCTGAAAAGAATAACGGTAAAAATTCCATGGAGTCTAAAGCTAATATAGTGGAAGTGCAGAAAAATAACAATAAAAAGAGGAAGCACTCAGGCCAAGGATCATCCCAAAATTCTAAGGGTGGTGACTCAAAGAGGTTCAAGGGCAATTGCTATGTGTGTGACAAACTAGGACATCGTGCAAAGGATTGTCGCAAGTGAAAGAACCAAGGAACCAACAAGAAGGCTCAAGCAAATATGACCAAAATGGACAATATTTCGGATTCGATCAATGATATACAACTTTCTGCGGTTGTTTCTGAAGTGAATTTGGTGGGCACCAATCCCAAAGAATGGTGGGTGGATACCGGTGCAACTCGCCATGTTTGTTTTGACAAGAAGATGTTCTCTACTTATCAACCGGTAGATAATGAAGAACAACTTTTCATGGGCAACTCCTCAATTTCTAAAATTGAAGGACATGGAAAGGTGATCTTGAAGATGACTTCGGGGAAAGAGCTTACTCTTAATGATGTGCTGCATGTGCCCGATATTCGCAAGAATCTTGTTTCGAGGTTATTGTTGAGTAAAAATGGTTTCAGATTAGTCTTTGAGTCGGATAAGTTTGTACTTAGTAAGAGTGGGATGTATGTAGGGAGAGGCTACATGAGCAATGGGCTCTTTAAGATGAATGTAATGACTATTGTTTCTAAGATCAATAAAAACACAGATTCTGTTTATATTGTTGAGTTATTTAATGTATGGCATGGTAGGCTAGGACATTTAAATTATGGTTCTTTGCGTAGATTAATGAACTTGGAATATTTGCCTAAGTTTAATATTGATCCTAATCATAAATGTGAAGTATGCGTTGAATCAAAATTAACTAGGACATCCTTTCATTCTATTGAAAGAAGTACTGAACCTCTAGAATTGATCCATACGAATCTTTGTGATTTGAAATTTGTTCAAACTAGAGGAGGCAAAAAGTATTTTATTACTTTTATCGATGATTGCACGAGATATTGTTATGTGTACTTGCTAAGAAGCAAGGATGAAGCCTTAGAAATGTTTATACATTACAAAAATGAGGTTGAGAATCAACTTAGTAAAAATATTAAGGTTCTAAGAAATGATAGAGGTGGTGAATATGAATCTGATCCATTTGGTGAATTTTGTTCAAACCATGGCATTATATACCAAACCACTGCACCTTATTCACCACAACAAAACGGAATTGCCGAACGCAAAAACAGAACCTTAAAAGAAATGATGAATGCTATGTTGATAAGTTCGGGTTTACCTCAGAACTTGTGGGGGGAAGCAGTGCTTTCTGCGAATTATATACTTAATAAAATACCTCGCAAAATTATAAACAAAACACCCTATGAATTATGGAAAGGTCGAGAACCTTCATATAAATTCATGAAAGTGTGGGGGTGTTTGGCCAAGGTAGCGGTTCCTATTCCTAAACGAGTTAAGATAGGACCAAAAGCAATTGATTGTGTATTTATTGGTTATGCTAATAATAGTAGTGCATATCAATTCCTTGTTCATAAATCTGAAATTTCTGATATACATGTGAATACCATAATTGAATCTAGGAATGCATCATTTTTTGAAAATATATTTCCATGCAATCCTACACATGAGACAAGTTTTCTCAAAAGAACTTATGAGACTACGACTAGTCACGATCAATACCAAAAGTCTATAGACAAAGAACGTGAAGATGAGCCTAGACGTAGCAAAAGGGTTAGGACTTCAAAATCCTATGGCTCGGATTTTCTAACTTATTTGTTAGAAAATGAACCTCAAAGCTTCAAGGAAGCTATGTCCACTCCAGAAGCACCCCTTTGGAAAGAAGCTGTAAATAGCGAAATTGAATCCATTATGCAAAATCATACATGGGAATTGGTGGACCTTCCACCAGGGAATAAACCTCTTGGATATAAATGGATATTCAAGAGCAAGATGAAAGCAGATGGATTAATTGATAAATACAAGGCGAGACTTGTAGCCAAAGGATTTAGACAAAGAGAAGAGTAGACTATTTTGATACATATTCACCAGTTTCAAGAATAACGTATATTAGGATGTTATTAGCTATTGCAGCTGTGCATAAGCTTGAAATACATCAAATGGATGTTAAAACGACATTCTTAAATGGTGAATTAAATGAGGAAATCTATATGGAACAACCAGAAGGGTTCATTGTTCCAGGACAAGAAAAGAAAGTTTGCAGGCTTGTTAAATCATTATATGGTTTAAAGCAAGCACCTAAGCAATGGCACGAAAAATTTGACAAAGTGATAATGTCAAATGGATTTAGAATCAATGAATGTGATAAGTGTGTGTATGTCAAATAGACTACAAATGGCTATGTCATAATTTGTCTATACGTGGATGATATGCTAATTATGGGTAGCAATAATGATATCATTAAAGCTACTAAGAAGATGTTGACTAGCAAGTTCGACATGAAAGATATGGGTATTGCAGATGTCATATTAGGAATTAAGATTTCCAGAACGTCCGATGGATTAGTGTTATCTCAATCACATTATATTGAGAAAATTCTGAGGAAATTTAATCAATTTGATTGTAATCCAGCGAGAACACCCGTGGATATAAATCTTCATTTAACTAAAAATGGAGGTCAAGGCATATCTCAATTAGAGTATTCTCAAATTATTGGGAGTCTAATGTACGTTATGAACTGTACACGACCTGACATAGCATACTCAATTAGTAAATTGAGTAGATACACTTGTAACCCAGGGCTAGACCACTGGAAGGCAATAGTTAGAGTACTCAGATATTTGAAATATACTCTAAATTATGGATTACATTACATAGGATATCCAGCTGTACTAGAAGGGTATAGTAATGCAAACTGGATATCTGATACAAAAGATTCTAAATCAACAATTGGATATGTCTTCACACTTGGAGGTGGAGTGGTGTCTTGGAAATCTTCCAAACAAACGTGCATTGCAAGATCCACAATGGAATCGGAATTTATAACTTTAGATAAAGCTGGCGAAGAAGCTAAGTGGCTTCGTCATTTCCTAGAAGATATTCCAATGTGGTCAAAACCTGTGCCAGCAATTTGTATACATTGCGATAGCCAATCAGCTATTGGAAGGGCACAGAATAATATGTATAATGGTAAGTCTCGACACATTCGTCGAAGACACAATACTGTTAGACAATTGCTCTCAAGTGGAGTTATATCCATTGACTATATAAAGTCAAATGATAATATTGCGGATCCGTTAACGAAAGGTTTGACTAGAGAGCAAGTATATAGTTCATCGAGGGGAATGGGCTTAAAGCTTACTATATTTTAAAAAAGTTACCATAATGGCAACCCAACCTAGCTGACTGGAGATCCCAAGGAACTAGGTTCAAAGGGCCAATCGAATTGTGTGTGACTTAGTGGAATCACTTAGGAGATAACTCTTCTACCTATTCCTATGATGAAAAAGTGATGCCTGTAGCGTGTACCAGGATAAGCTAAGCTTTTAATGGTTCTTATATCTTGGAAATCCAAGTGGGGTATAGCAGGATACTCTTAATAAGAATCACCTATATGAGTGTAGAAGGGGCCACTTCTATGAGAATTATAAGCTATATTCTCTGAAGCACTCATAGAAACCAGGACTTGTTCAGGGCCAAAATGAACACAATCATGAGAACCAAACTGTGTTCGGGAAGGAACTATGTGAATTCTATTGTCTAGGTTTGCACAAACAGCTGAATAGTTCAAGACATCACGTTTACTAATCAGCCAGCAAATCCAATAGTCTTTCACAAGAGAAGGTTCAAAGCCACAAGCCACCTATCCTATGCAGGGACTTTCCATACTTACTCTCTTTTGTGTCAGCATTTTCAATTGCATAGATATCCAACCAATTTCCATTCATGTGGGGGATTATTAGAGATATTGGCCATTTATTAATGTGGGTCCCATGTATAATTTGAGGTGGGTCCATATTGGAATTAATTAATCTCTATGTGGAGATTTAATTTGAATATTTAATTGGCCAAAAATCATTAATGGGTGAATGAGAAATTGTTCTCTAAAGTCACCTTTGAATAGTTGGTTGAAGAATGGTAATAAGGCTTGTCCCACATTGAATAACTATGAAATTCTAAGTGAATTCATATACACATACTTTGGACCTGTGGTTTGGGCCCAAAGGGCACCCAAGTTTTGTGAGGAGGGAGGACCTAGCCAACATTGGGTTTGGACCCAAAAACACACGCGCGCGCCCGCCCGCACCGCACTGAACAGAGCCGGGTCGAGTGGGGTGGAGTGGGGTGGGGTGGGGTGGGGTTGGGTCAAGAAGACTGACCCATGTGTGTTATTTTTTAAGCAAAATTTATTTTGCTAATTAATTTTATTACCGTTAAGTCATGTCTGTCTGTTAACCCAGAACAGTCATGAACAAAAGACACACCTGATCAATGTGCCTTTTGGACTGTTCTGGAGAGTCACTTCTAGGTTGTTTATTTAAACTGCATTTTCACAGTCAATTAGAGGTTAATCAAGAGTTTAATTTTCGTACTGTTTAAGAGAGAGAGTAAGGACACAGTCGGTTCACCAGACACGCAGATTGCAGTGCTTTTTCTGTGTGGCAGATCATTGTATCCTGGGAGGCAGACGTCTAAGAGACTCAAAGCACCAAGTGAGGGACGAAATCTGTCTTAAGGACATAGCGTCAAACGCTAGCCTTGGTCAATCCGGTTCTGTTTTATTATCTTCTATATTCTGTAAGTTTGTGAATTTCCAGAATTTATTTCGATTTCTATTATATTCTGTGTTCTGTATATTTGTGTAATTCAGAATAATTCGTGTATTATATGCATACTGTTTTGACAGAATTATAAATAAGTAATACAAGACAATATTTTTCCAACATTATGCTGCACATCCTTGCCCCAAGGCAATTTTTTCGATCCCAGGTCTTCAATAGTTTCCAGCTGGAAGTAGTGGAGAGCTATCGATCTCCAATAGCCACTCCAGCTTCAATTCCGTCACTTGTCTCATGTAAAATGCATCTTGGCAGCATCCCTACTAACCCAGAGCTGGGGTGTATATAAGCAGTCTAGGGTTGTTTAACTGTTTGATAAGACCCATATTTTTCACCAACCTAACAGAATGAGGGGAAAAGCAAGCTGTTATAGCCTTCTTAGTCAACTATCATCTTGGAAAGCATGGGATCAAGAGGGAAGTCTGTCCTCTGTCTACCCACCTTAGTCAACTCACCCAATGCATTCAGTGCACTCATGCAGCGCAAAGTGCAATTCAAGGGCTTTGAGTAAAGCTTCATCCGACGGTGGATCCATAAAATCGAAATTCGACTAGTCGTAAATACCCAGGCTCTTAAGACTAAAAGCAACACTTGAAAGGTTAGTGCGCTGTACCTCCGGCAAGCACTTCCCAGGACCCCTTCTTCCATATCATAATTAGGGATGTCATCAGGGTGGGTTTGGGACCGGGACTCTCTTCCCAACCCCTGTTAGAGATATTGGCCATTTATTAATGTGGGTCCCATGTGTAATTTGAGGTGGTCCATATTGGAATTAATTAATCTCTATGTGGAGATTTAATTCGAATATTTAATTGGCCAAAATCATTAATGGTTGAATGAAAAATTGTTCTCTAAAGTCACCTTTGAATAGTTGGTTGAAAAATGGTAATAAGGCTTGTCCCACATTGAAAACTATGAATTTCTGAGTGAATTCATATACACATACTTTGGACCTATGGTTTGGGTCCAAAGGGCACCCAAGTTTTGTGAGGAGGGAGGACCTAGCCAACATTGGGTTTGAACCCAAAAACACACGCACGCGCCCGCCCGCACCGGGCAGGGCCGGCCCGGGTGGGGTCAAGAAGACTGACCCATATGTGTTATTTTTTAAGCAAAATTATTTTTGCTAATTAATTTAATTACCGTTAAGTCATGTCTGTCTGTTAACCCAGAACAGTCATGAACAAAAGACACACCTGATCAATGTGCTTTTTGGACTGTTCTGGAGAGTCACTTCTAGATTGTTTATTTAAATTGCATTTTCGCAGTCAATTAGAGGTTAATCAAGAGTTTAATTTTCGTACTGTTTAAGAGAGAGAGTAAGGACACAGTGGGTTCACTAGACACGCAGATTGCAGTGCTTTTTCTGTGTGGCAGATCATTGTATCCTGGGAGGCAGACGTCTAAGAGACTCAAAGTACCAAGTGAGGGGCGAAATCTGTCTTAAGGACATAGCGTCAAACGCTAAGCCTTGATCAATCCGGTTCTGTTTTATTATCTTCTGTATTCTGTAAGTTTGTGAATTTCCAGATATTATTATCTTTTCTTTTATATTCTGTATTCTGTATGTTTGAGTAATCCAGAATAATTCGTGTATATGCATACTGTTTTGACAGAATTATACATAAGTAAGACAATATTTTCCAACAACCCCAACTAAGAATTACCCCATCACTACTCCGTTCCAATCTCACTTCGCGTTTCACTATCAAATTCTCATTCTCATCCTAATTAAATTTTAAATTCTATTCCCACAAAGAATATACACACAGGAGAGGGGCCACTGTCGGCGTCTCGAAAAAGAATGGTTGCTGTTTATCGGATTATGTGGTCATTGGAAAAGGCATCTAAATTCAGAGAAGACGACTGTTTATCGGATTTGTAGCTGGGAAGAACCTACGATGCGCATTTCGATTTGTCCTCCTTCTGCGAAATCTTCTTCGATTTCTTTAAATTGTCTATCGTTTTTTTATTTTTTATTTTAATGGAAATTATTCAGAAGATTGCTCGTGTTGCTGCAGGTATTTGTGTGGCTTTCTCAGTTTGGTAAAGCGGGAGACTTTCCAATAAATTGTACTCCATCCCATTGATGTAAAATCGAATTTTTGTTTTGTTAATCCAAATATTAGTAGAAGAATTTAGTCATATCATTAAAAAACTATGGGAAAAATTATTTAATATTACTTATATAACTAAGAATTAAACTCATGCAACATAACTCAAATCAATGTTTGATAATTAATAGTCTAAAAAATAATTGCGGATTTATATAATAAGGAAAAAAAAAAAACTCGAGAATCTCATGTAATTACTAGTTTTTTTTTTTTTTTTGAATTTTTAAATTGAGGAAAATGTTACTCAGATCTAATGATGGAATCTGAGTTTATTAACACATGAAACAAAGCAATGATAATCATGACTGTGACAATGTCGTTTGCTTGATTATGGGCTACAACAACAAACAGTTTCTCCGGGGCGTTGTTTGGAAAGGCATTTCCCGGTTCTGAATTGTTTGAGCATGCAGTCTGTGTTGCATTGCTGGTCCCCATAGGTAGCCGAACAAGTTGAATAGCAGAAAGGGTCCGCGGGATAATCCAGCTGATACTCTACATACAAATATATTTCACCTTCTTGTGTCAGTTACAATGAAATACAACATATATTAAGGTCGTACTTGTTTGGTTGGAATCAGAGCAATTGAAATGAAATGAGACTTAAATAGTGAGCCATCGCGACAAGAGAGAAGAAATGAAAGAGAGTAGAAAGGTGGAATCAAAGTCTCTTGAGAGCCTTAATCCCATTAACACCCTGAATTCCGTTACCACCTTGAGCGGTGGTAATAAGGATATTGGGACTCTCAAGAAGGTTAAGATTCCTCCTCTCATATGTTCTCTTTCTTTTCCTCACTCTTATCGCAGTGACTTATCATTGAAGTCTAATTTCATTTCGTTTTCTCGAGTTCTAATTAAACATATGAGCAATAAATAAAAAATAAAAAAATGAGTAAGATTTACCAGAGGTAACTGAGGAAACAATAAGAGCAATGACAGTGAGAGAAACCAAAAAGAATTTAGTCGACGGCATGTCTAATTCCTTTACTTGATTTGATGGAATGGTTAGTAGGGACGCCAGAAGTAAGCTTTTATATAGGGTATTGGCGTAATAGAAACCTAAATTAATTATCCACTTGCTTTCTAATTGCAAAATGTTTACGTTTTTCACTCCTTTTTCATTTTTAAAATGTTAAAACCATCAATTTGGATTTAATTGAATACATGTGGGTCTTTTCTTGTTTTGTGAATCTTAATTGACTATTGCCTTGAACTGCTTTTCTTTCTATTAAATGCTATCCATATATAGGAATTTTTCAAAAAGGAGGAGTCCCCATCTGCCCAAAAGATTTTAGAGAAGTCTTTAAGAGACGTGTCCTTCTTGAGTCTATTATTTCCTAGTTGTCCTTAATTCCCTTATTTATATAGTGGCATTTTGCTATCAGAAAAATCGTAATAATAAATTTAATATTGATTATATCTTGGTTTTTATGAAATCATGACAAAGACCTTACTTAAAATCATGGTTAAATTGGTTAAATTGGGACAAAAATCTTTAGCGTGTTCATAATGCGGAGGGAAAAATGCATTTTCCTAAGGTTTAAATCACTGGCTTAAAAAAAAAAAAAAAAAACTATTATAAAAAGATTCAGCTTAAATAAAATCACAGTTTTTATAAGAACAAGGAGAAATATGCCAGAAGTCCATTTTTGAGAAATCATACAGTCAACAGTCTCAACATTTTTTATATACAACCTCAAGTCCATAGATAAGCTTATATGGTAACATTTAAAGATATTGGTGGCTGATCTTCTTTCGTAAATACCATTCCTACCCTCCTCCATAGATATGGTAAGAAATCAAGGTGATCTCCCATATATTTTGTTGTGATTTTTTCCTAATTTTACTCCCTATGTTTTTTGATAGTAAATAATAGTTTTCCTATATATTTTATTGTCAACTAAGGATATGGTAAGTAATCAAGGTGATACCCCATATTTTTGCTGTGATTTTTTCTTAGTTTTACTCCCCATGTTTTTCGATGTGAATAATAGTTTTCCTATATTATTGTCAACCAATGGATTTTGCCACCTTTCACTTGAGAGTTTGAAAAGGTATCATCACTCGAGGTATTGCCAGTATCTTGGTATAACTATTACTATCATAATCCTACCCATTATCCCATCCTCCCTCGCTCACTGCACTTTAAAGGGGAAATTAGCTAAAAAGTCCACATATATAGGACTTATGGAGGCATGCACAAGTCTATGGTAAAAAATTATGTAACCATAAGTTCACTTTTAAATGAAACGGTGGGCTTTTGTGGGAGTCTAAAGTACATAAAATCAATTTTACCCTTAAAGTTATTATTTTTTGTGTCGAAACTTTAAAATAACATAACTTTCAATCTACACATTAGTTTTTAATAAAAAATATATTTTTGGAATTTATTTGTCGAGACTTTCGAAATAAGACCTATGATGAATATAAAATTTTGTAAAAATAAAAAAATAGTTACATTGGTTAAGTGTACTTATTTTAAAATAGTTACATGTAACTGTTTTAGAAAATTTTAAATGAAATTATTTTTAGTAAAGTTTAAATTTAATAATTGTTTTATGAGTAAATTTAACAACTAAATTATGAATGAAACAATTAGAATTCATATTAGTGGTTTGAAAACTTATGGATTTTGAAACAAATAAAGTGTTTTTTTTTTTTTTTTAATAACAGTTACATGAAATTATTTTCAAAAACCATGTGTGGCTACCATTTTCAGTTAGGAGTTTTGCTTTATGTTCTGGTTACATGTCAGCACATGTTTTGCTTCTTATATGAATTAATAATTTGTTTCCTAATTTGAATTTTTTTTTTTTTTCATATTTTATCAATGATAGAGGCTTCAAAGTAGGAACTATAACCCACATAGCAAATCAAGAGTCAAGTCCAGTTCTTGATATTTTTTTAATTGATAATTTTCATGAGGAATAAATATTATATTATTAAAAAGACAAAGAAAGAACAATGGGAAGAGGTGGTCACATTAAGGAGTCAAGGGAAAGAGGGGACTGAGGCACGAGAAGGTTCATAGACTTATATGAATTAATCCTTAAGGCTCCTGCCACTATGTTTCTGTTAACATTACCTGTACCATCATGATCATCACTCAACTAGCAGTGTGAATGACAAGCTTTGCTATGCCATCAATGGTGTCTCACACACAAAGCCAATCACACCATTGAAGCTTGTTGAATAATACGGAGTTGGTGATAAGGTGTTTAAATATGACACTATCAATGACAGGCCCCTAACAACTGATTTGAGAGCAGATGCATGGGGGTGGAGGAGAGGGTGTTAATGTGGGGATGGTAGCGGTGGTGGTGGGTGGAGGGGTCTTTGGATGGCTAAGAGAGTGTGTGTTTTAGAGATCTGTTAGTGGTTTCAATGAGGAGCAATTTTGTCAAAGAAATGTGAATGTGGACTTATTGCTACATAAAATTTTATTGTAGACTTATGGCTGCACAAGTCCAATTATTTGGACTTGTGGCCAAAGTCCCCTTAAAAAAATCAAAACTAAGGATATTCCAACATATTCCAACATGTGAGGAAAGTTGTACATAAATTATAACGGTTTTAATTATATGTATGTAACCTGAATAGTCATAACGGTTTTAACTGTATGTAGCGTGCGTCATTATACTAGTTCTAATGGTTTTTTAAGATGTTTCTTAATGTATCAAATTTATATTTAGTATTATTAAGGATGAAAATAATAAGAATTTATAGTATAATATATATAAATAATACACCAACTATTCCAACATGTGAGGGACGTCATAGTTAACGTACAACGGTTTTAAACTGTATTTAACTTGATTAGTCACAACGGTTTTAACTATATGTAGCTTGCAGATATAGTTATAGTGGTTTGAACGGTTTTTAGATGTTTCTTAATATATCATTTTCATTTTTTGTACGTATTGATCTTATAAAGTTCAAAGGAGAATATATAACAATATATCTATCTATCTTATCTTATCTTATCTTACTACCTATAAAAAGATGAATGTAAGAAAAACTTTTGATTGACTAATATACCCTTATTTTAATTTTTAAATACACAATTACCCACCCTTCTACATATATAGGAAATATAACAATATGAAAACTAAAATTCTAAAACATATACCTTAATATATTCTAAAACACATACTTTAATATATAAAACACAAATAGGAATTTAAAGGAAACGGAAACTATAATTCTTATATAATAAACAGAAATATATAGGAATATGGAAATTATAATTCTAAAACAACAGCCGGAACACAAACCTTAATATATTCTTAAACACATACCTTAATATATAAAACACAAATAGGAATTAAAAGGAAACGGAAATTATAATTTCTATATAATAAATAAACAGTCGGATTGTAAATTCCACTTTCTCCATTAAGAATAGTTTCAACATTCTCTCAACTTTTTCCATTAACGGCGACTTCTCCCTTTTTTGGTTAATGGTGACTTCTTCCTTCTCTGGTAAGTTTTGCTTTGCAAATCTATATTACCTATAAAAGGTTGAATTTCAGAAAAACTTTTGAATGACCAATATACCCTTATTTAAAAAAAAAAAATACATATCTACCTTCCTTTAATTGAAACACATAATAAACATTCTTATCATTTGGTAACAAATGAAAGTTAGATTTTAATTCAAACTCTTAACAAATTAAAGTTAGATTTTTACTCAAATTCTTTTTTTAGAGCAACTACCAAGTTGCATGATAATATATATGAATATAAACTCTTTAAACATTCCGTTTTATGAAGAAAAAAAAATTCTGAATATATATCTAAAGAGTTTTTAATCTTTCATTGTATTTTCGAATTTTAAACTTTATCTTTTATGAAAAAATATAAAATCTTTATGTATTTATTATTTTGTATAACTAATATTATTTAAAAATATTCACGTGCAACGCACGTGTGCTATATCTAGTATATATATATGTGTGTGTGTATTAATGGTAAATATAATACAAATCATGAAAATATACGTCTAATATTTGCCCTTTACGACGTTTTGTACTATTAAGAGCTTGTAAAGGAGGCCTAAATTAGATATTCAAGTGAATGATAGATTATGCATATGGAGGTAATTTGTTGGCTTTGGGTAAATGTCAGAATCTTTTTTTTTTTTTTTTTTTGGGTGGGGGGGGGGGGGGGGTGGTTCAACTCGATCTCAACCTCTTAACCACAAATCAGGTGGGAATTGAAACTTTTTTTATTACCAACTAAATTACAGCTTATTGGTTGATGACGGTATCTGAAATGAACAAATAAGGTAAATAACAAAGGGAAAAGGATCAACTCCACTATCTAAATTACCAAAATAAATTGCTAGGTAAGGATTAGTTGTGTGGGTGTGTGATACTGAGGGAGAGATAAGGACAAAGTGAGTTACCAAACAAAGAAAAACCAGTGGACGCACATCAGCCCATTGTTTTTTCTATCTGTTGTCAGACAAGCAGCCCATAGTAATAGAAAGATGGCGTAACGTACGCACATACAACTATAAATTATACAGACGTGCACCTGTAGAAGCACCACCACATTGTAATGAACCCTGAAACGTCTGTTGTAAGGGTTTCCCCTTTCTTCCTCGGATTTTTAGCACTGAAAATAAGAGTTTTGTGTATGGAAGAGAATAGAGGAGATACTTTTACATACTCCACTAAGAAGAAGAAGAAGAAGAAGGAGAGATTCAAACAAACAGTTCTGGTTCAAAAGGCTTCCAGGTCGGATCGGATCAATGATTTACCAGAATACGCACTTCTTTTCTAAGTATCACCGTTGTGCAAGAAAAGCAGCAATCATAAACAGTTGCGGGTCTAGGAATTTATCTTAGGGAGGGCGATTTTGTTTGGATGTAATTGTTTAATTTTTTTTCTTTCTAACTCTATAAATTAAAGGGTAAATTGTAGAAAACTCCCCTGAAGTATGGGTCAGTAGATAACCTCCTTTATGTTTTAATTTTGTCAATGTGCTTCCTTATGTTTTAATTTTTGGCAATGTGTCTCACCATCACTCGTCGTTAATGAAAATTGACGAAAATTAGTCACGTGGCTATGCATGTGATATCATTAACGGACCCATGTTGCCCAAAATCGCTCAAATCATTGCAAAAATCATGTCTAATTGGGTGATTATCGATGATTAGTTTTATCTTCCAATTGAACTAGGAGGCACATTGACAAAATTAAAACATGAGGGGGGCTATCTGTTAACCCTCTCATACTTCAGGGGGTTTTCTGTAATTTACCCTAAATTAAATAATCATTTGAAGTTACATTCTTTATATAATAAAAATGAACAAGAACAAAGAAAATTGTTTAAACTTAATAATGAACACAAAAAGGGGCATAACCGAAGCACAAGAGACATAACTTGAGTAAAACATGGGTAAGAGACTAAGGGCTATTTATATATAGGGGAAAAAAAGGAAAGAGAGAAGAGTAGGGGGGTCACTTATAAAACCAAAGGAGTCAAAAATATATTTTAAAAGAGGCATATTTAAAAATATAAGCAAATATGTATACTAAAAAACAATTTTCCAATGAGTGAGGGGGTCAACTGCCCCCTGGCACCCCCCTCCCTCCGCCCCTGAATTCATAAACAATGGTATAGATCTTGTTTGTACATTTTTTTTTTTTCCTTTTCAAAGTACATGTTCGTTTTGAAGTTTACTCTAACACTGCATATATTTGGCTGATGAGAAGAGGGTGGGAAAAAAAATGCCAGATAATATTTGAAGTAATCTATGGTTTCTTTGTTGAAAAATAGGAAGGAAGATGATGAACGTTTCGATTGCGAGCAGATCTGAGTATGATAATGGTGAGTCGAGTTATACCAAAAGAAGGCCTACAACGAGAATATATGTTATATGGACCGGATCCGCGAAGGTGTAGCGCTAGACGGAACGTTCACCAGGGCTGGCATTTTCATGCACAGCAGTTGAAAGTGATCAGAGTGTGGAAATTCGAAGACGATACATTGGATGTCTTGTGTAAAATATGCAGGCTATTTGATGTATTTTACCAGGACCTCAGACAAAATCTGGGCGATCAGACCCTCTGTTATACATCACATGGAGTGTACGTGATTAGGGTTTTGAACATATCGAGTAGAGTTTTGGTGGAGAAAGTAAAGAGGTGGAAAGTATCTGACAATTTGTAACCTAATCCTTATTGTTCACAGTGGATTTGATCTCGCTCTTCTTTGTGGATGTAGGCGTCTTGCCGAACCACATATAATTTCGGGTACTTTGCAAGGGCGGATGCACTAAGGTGCATCTACCCTCACATGCAACCACTCAAATTTGAAAAAAAAAAATGAATAAGTAATTTTATTTAAATTTACTTAAGTGCTTTAGCTCTCATTGAGAAAAATGATTAATTTTGATTAAATTTTGTTAAATTTTGATTAATTTTGGCTAAATTTACTACTGTACACTATTTTTGTAAATTATATAAAGTTAGGTTTAATTTGTGAATTGGTTTTTATGATGTACTTATTAGTCTTATATATTATTTCATAGTTTCTATTCAGTAATGTCAATGTGTGATCCTATAACTTTTCTTTTTTTTTTTTCTATCTTGCTGAAACCTTGTCCCATATAAAGTAAATGAAGATGAAAATGTTAGGAGTAGTATATAAGGTTCTGCGTTTCTAAAAATTGTCTACACATTTTATCATTCCAACAAAAGACCTCAATTGCGACCCTTAATTTGGGACGGACATAATATGAGTCGTAATTTATAAAAATTTGACAATTTTTGAGCAACGATTAAAACCTAGATTCAATTAATTTACCTAATTTTCAAGTCGAAAAAAAATAAAAAGTGAAAAATAAACAACTTTGAGACGGATATATCCAATCTTTAGGTATTTTATTTATTAAATATTCAGTTGTGGGGAATATATCCGTCCAAGACAATCCTTCCAGAAGGATCTGATTTTGGCTTTACGCACAAAACCCAATTGAAACTTTCTCGGAGCTGCTTTTGGCTTTTGGTGCTAAAACACAAAACCCCTTTTTCATTCCCGCTCTGTCATCGTCTCCATCGATCATGTGCCTCTCTCTCTCTCTATCTCTCTCTCCATGTTCGAAGCAATTTCTTCTCACCGTCGATGAATTCAAAGAAGACCGTGGTTTTGGGTCGGGATATAGCTTTGCATTTGACGACCTCAGCCATATATATGCTGTAGACGACCACCCGCCTCTTCGCCGGTGATTCTTTGACGGACATCGTCGCGCGTCCTGGTGTAAGATCTCGTTCCTAGCAGTTGCAGTAGAAGGTCTTTATTCCTCGCCATTGCCGTAGTCCGCAGTTGATTCGCGTTCTCCTAAGCCCGTTGTGCACTGGCCGTCACGAAAGCCCCCATCTTTGCGCCATAACCAGACCCCATGTAGTATATCTCGAGGTGTGTTTGTCGTTATATCTCACGATCTTTGTTATCATTCATTCTTTACATTGAATTTATGTCTCTCTATCCTCTGAAATTTAGGGGTTTTTTTTGCTTTTAGGGGTTTTTTTTTTTTTTTTTTTAATTAAAAAAAAAAAGAAAAACCCAAACCAATTGAACAAAGAATGACACTAAATCAAAGTTTGGAGCAAAATAAGAAATCAATAGTAGAATTCTTGGATTGAAATCGAGTCCTTGCTTCTTTATTCTAAGAAGCATTTCACTCTCCAGGGAACTTTAATCTGTAAGATCATGGTGGAGAGCACATGACTATTGATGCATGGGATATACTTACTTTGTGTGTTTGTTTCTTTTATTTGTGGCTGTCCTGATTTATCCTTTGTTATATATTTTGTCTCTTTATTGTGTATGCATATACATACCCACCTAGAATACCCATTCAAGAATGATACAATTGCACAAGGTGTTACCTAACATAATTTCAACACATGGATGGTGTTGGTTACATACTTTTGTGTCTTTATGATACGATCAACTTGTTTACTAACATAATCCTATGTGATGTTGTTGGTAGCTGGCACCTTGACGTATACTCATTCTTGAATTGTCCTTTTGGACAATTTAATAATGTATACTACTCAACTATTGCGTATATGTACATTTAAGACTTTTTTGAAAGTTTCAGCGCAGCTCCTAAATGTTCTCTGGGTATGAGCTTAGAGAGGACTAGTAATGGTTAATCCTCCCTAAATTACATACTTGAAGAACTGTAAGGAGATGTTGCCGAAATTTTTATAAAAGTGTTGAATGTATGTAATAACGTAATATGTGCGTAGTATATAATTCTTAAATGGGATAGGACCACGTAACCCTTGGGAGAATATATGTTAATGTCTATTCATACTTAGACCATATGCATAATATTGCTTTAATTTTTTTATAAGTTTTATACTTATAATTTGTAATTTTTTAAAAGATATTAATTGGATTTATCTATGTGTAGGATTCTAGATAATTTGGAGCTTTATCAACATACCATTTTATTGACTGGTGAGTTACTACTTCCCTATATATGCTACACCACTCTGACTTGTCTCATTTTCAATTAGTGTTCTTAATGTTGGAGACCTTTATTTTATGAGGTTGAAGATGGAATATATATAAGAGGGGTTCACTTGATTTTATTATTATTTTTCTTGGGTTCAATACTCAAACAAATAATGACCATTATGTTAGAAAGGAATTTATTGTTTTATTGGTCCTTATGTTCATGTGATTATAGATATGTTTCCATCATTGCGTGTTCAAATTTTTTTCTTCGGGAGACATGTGACAGATAGTGAGTGTTGGTTTAGAATTCTGGGATTTATGATGTGCGTGATGCCAAAATGCTTTATAATGATGTTTTACGCATGTTCTCTGAAAGGACTGTTGCATTGTCTATTGTTGCATTTATTATCATTCTCGTGGTTTCTTTTATTTGCTACTATGCTTTCGTGGCTAGAGAACAAGTTGAGTTGCATAAGCATCCCAACAATTCAAATGCAAAAAAAGTACCTTCTAAAATAAAGAAAATTCGAAAGTCGGGCTACAGAACAAGTTGATTGGATATGTTCCAATCTAGCTCTAACTAGATTGGATATGTTACATCTGATGATTCCATTACATCTGTTGAGGAAAGCGCTTGAGGACGCTCAATGTAGAAATGGTGATATGCTGGCAAAGTTGGACGGCCTTATGCAATTCAAGGTCACCAGTAGAAATGGTGTTGCATTGTCTAAGCGTAGTTGTTAGTCATTATAAAATTTTCTTATTTTGTAATGCAAAGGATATGTGTCTGTTTGAAATTTATGCCACTTTGAAGTTTTTTTTTTTTTTTTTTTTTGTTTTTTTGGTCCCTTGAAAGTTGAAATGTATATATAACCAGTATCTTGTTCTCTTGCCTTCTTGTACTGTCTGATACTTTAATTTAAATCCAGGGATTTTGCTCGTCTCCTTCTCCTGCCAACCTTGCTGCAGCTGGACTTGATGTAGTACACCAAGTTGAAGCCAAATACCCAGCTTTACTTTTCAAGCAACAGCTCACAGCATTTGTGGAGAAACTGTATGGAATCATTTGGGACAAGCTACGAATAAGGAATTGTATTCATTGCTTTCCTTGTGTATCCAGGTCACTTGAAATTCAATTTGCTTTCTTCCTCTTATATTTTTATTATTTTTATTAGTAGATGATACCTTTTACATGCCAATGTTGTGCTATACATGCTGTGATCTTAAAACTCTTATAGTGCTGTCAACAACACAAACCAGCTGTTCATCTTTTTTAAGTGTCCTTAAAAAATTTTCATCCGACATAAAATGTATTGAATGAGCCATGTTATCATATTATATGCTATCTATATATATATATATATATATATATATATATATATGTTCTAAAATAACGTTGTTTGATCGGACATTCAATTTAGGCTGATCTTGAGTGTATATTTGCAGATTATAAAGGAAAGTTTTCACCTTAAACAGATAGAGGGTCCTGACCCAAATTTTAATGATATTTGTTTCTTGGGTGCTGGAAGGTATTGCTATAGTAAATCATATATCTGTCATTTTAGCATCTCTTGGTTGATTAGTTGTGCTGGCACTACCTTTCAGTGATTTACTTGAATTGTGCTTCAGGGATGTCTCCCAACTCTCAAAGACCTTTCCAGATGTTAACATGGTATTTAGCGATGGACAAAAGCTGTCATTGTCTCCAGAAAACTACTTGTTTCGGGTAATTTGGCTAGTTCTCTTTCTTAACACTATGCCTTCTTAAAATTGACAGTGGGCCTCTAATTGCTGGCATAGCTGATTTAAAATGTTTTGAGTATGTTGTTGTATAAGCTGGTGCTCTTGATAATCATTGTTTAATGTATTTATATTTGATAACATATCTTTTTTCATTATATTTTTTTCTTGGTATGCTTTGAAGCATACAAAGGTTTGTGGTGCATATTGCCTGGGAATTTTCCCCAATGGAAAGGATTCAACTACTCTTTTAGGAGGTATTTTCTACATTTTTTTGTGAGAACACAGCACTCTCTCTCTCTCTCTCTCTCTCTCTCCCCCCCCCCCCCCCCCCCAAAAAAAAAAAGGGGTAAAACATGCCTGTGCATGAGTCTCTCTATATCTCTGTTTATCTGTGACAGGAATTGTTGTCCGTAATACCCTTGTGACTTATGATCAGGAGTCTGACAAGATTGGCTTCTGGAAAACTAATTGTTCTGAACTATGGAAGGGACTGCATATTCCTGGAGCTCCTGCACCCGCACCTGTAGTTCCCTTTAGCAGGAATTCAACTATAGAAATGTCTCCTATGCCAGCTCCAAGTGGATTGCCTCAAAATGTTTTCCCAGGTAGAGAAAGTCTGCCATGATTTAGTTCATTGCTGGACTGGTTACTTGTTGGCCACTTATTTTTTATTTTTATTTTTTGAACTTATAATTCTTGCAAAATGTTATGAATAAACACACTTAAAATTGTTACTTCCAAGTAACTTTCAAGTATATCTACTCAATTTTAGATAAGTTATGGTTTGGCTAATCAGTTTATTGTTTTAGTTTTAACAAGTTTTAAGGAGGCATAAAATGTTTGGTCTATTTGACTTCTCCCGCCACTGCAGAAGAATCAAGTTGGGAACATATTACGATTGGGCTTTCCTTCTGTTGCAATTTTGGCTTCCCTTCTGTTGCAATTTTGGGATTTATATAAATGAGGGTCTGATTATCTTATTGGGATGGGAAATCCATAGTGAAGTCAGGTTGGAGCTGCTGTGGGTGTATTTACCCCCATAAAATTATGCTTATTCAATTGTATTCTTTGATACATATAATTTTTAATTGGGCATCCTGCATCTTTTAAAATTAAACTGAGATACTAATAATCGAGATTTGGGCAGTTAAGCGGGTTTAAAGTGGGTTATGCAATACTAGGTTGTATAGGGGCATATTGGGCCTTGTTAGGCCAATTGGGTCAGGTTTGGTTGCCCTCTCCCAAATCCACCCACTGACATCTCTTGATCTCGTTAAATCTTTAGTTCATATAAAACATACAATTTTGCCACTAGAATCTAATGAGGGCAATATTATATATCTAAAATAGTAGTCATCTTTATTTTTGACTGACTTGTGTTTATATGCTTTTGATGCTTACTTCTATTTTTTGCAACTTTGATTGTGGATCCTGTCTGACATATTTACTCTTCAAGTTTTATCCGTAGGCAAATTTCGGATTGGTCTCATAACATTTCACATGTCATTTAACATGAACTACTCCAGTGCGAGGCCTAACTTCACAGAACTTGCAGAGTTCATTGCTCACGAGTTGGAAGTCAGTGCTTCACAGGTATAGTAGAGATTATCTTGCCTAGGCATGGTTTAGGTAATTAGAGATACCCAGTGGCTGAAGTGAGAACTATTTGAACAACATCTGTTTTGAAGTTTATTTTGGTATTATTTAGGGGTGTCAACTTTTAGTAGACCCCAGACAGACACCAAGCAACCTGCTTGGTTTTTTTGGGCTTGCATATGGCTTTTGACACATTTAAGGTTTGGATTGCCACCCGGGAAAAAAGGAAAAAGATAAGAGAATTTAGTAGGAATAAACTGGTTTGACTGCTTGGATGTGGCTATGTGGGTTGGTAGATATTTTAATGGGTCTGGTGTGGATTTGAGCCTTCCAATGGGATTAATAAATGGCTTGGGGTGGGGTTGAGGAGCTGAGCATATAGCCATCACCATTGTATCTGAGCTTTTTTGTCTTGTTGCCACCTCTAGATCCCTAGTATCTTTCTTGTAGTGCTTTTGAATCCATCTCACTCAGTGCACTGGTGTCTCTGTATTTTACTTTGTCTTTGCAGATTTAAATCTCTTTTTTTTTTTTTTTTTTTTTTTTTTTTTTTGGGTTTATTAGCAATGCCAATTGTTTTACTTCAGGTCCATTTATTGAACTTCACTTCCAAAGAAAATGTTTCCCTCGTAAGGTGGGCCATATTTCCAGCTGAATCTGCCGATTACATCTCTAATACCACAGCTATGGTAATACTACTCTCCTGACACTGCAAGAAGTATTTGTACACACTACTGTTGCCCTTCCTATTAACTGGCTATAGTATCACACTTAATGCATATTTATTGTCTGCAGAGCATAATTCTGCGCTTAACAGAGCATCATATGCAGCTTCCAGGGAGCTTTGGAAGTTATCAGTTGGTTGAATGGAATGTTCATCCACAAATGAAGAAGTATGTTCAATTTTATTTTATTTAAACTTTATCTGCATGGTTATATTCCATTTTTGAGTTTTTCACTTTGTTGCATTGCTTTTCCACTGAACTAAGATTCTATTTGAAGCACTAGGGGCTGTTAATAAAACCCAAAAATCTGGCTTGCCTATTTCGGACCCAGTTCAAATCAATGGGACTGCTTTGGTTTGTGCTAAAGATAACATATAGGGTTCAGGGTATTACTTAAAATCCCTATTTTTGGAGAAGAATTTAAAGCATTTCTTGCCTTGTTCAAAGTTCAATCTTACTCTGTATAATACTCATCTCTCTGTTCAACTGGCCTAAACATGTAAAACCTGCAGACTGCAGCATTGAAGTTTAGGTTAAATTGCAACATTACCCCACTAATCAATGCATTTAAAAAGTTCATGTTTTTAATTTTTTTTTTTTCTCTTTCGAAACAGAATTGATGTGGCACACTTCATTGATGCATTTGCAATGTGGACCACTCGACCACCATTGCATTGTCACCTTGCACTATTTCAATGTATTGATTAGTGCCTGGTGACAATGCAATGGTACAGTACTGCAGGTGGTGGACTGGTGGGGTATGGTTGGCCTAGCATTTTTCTTTTTCTTTTATTTTTATTTTATTTTATTTTTGGGGTGGGGGTGGGGGTGGGGATGGGTGAGGGGAGTGTTGCTGTGTGGTTGGTTTATGGTGGTGGTGGAAGAGGCAATGGCAGTGTCGCACAGCAACAATGAGATTTTGGTGTGGCACAGTACTGGTGGTGGTGGCAGGCTTTTGAAATTATGATTCTATAGTATGTTTATTTTTCTTTCTTTCTTTCTTTCTTCTTCTTCTTCTTCTTCTTCTTCTTCTTCTTCTTTTTTTTTTTTTTTTTTTTTTTCCTTTGGGCCGACTGATAGGAGAACTCACATACTCACGTAGAGTTGAAAGTAAGAACCCTACACCCTTATTAGGATGGGACATACCATTAGGCCCAAGGGCCAGCCATTGGCAATACTATAGTACATATTAAGTTTAATCAATTAGATCTGATTAGGTTTTATTTATTTTACTTTTATGCCTATCAATTTTTCATCAAGGACAAAGGGATAATCCTTTTTAGCAGTCTTAAGAAAGTAGTTTCCTTGGCAAAGCACTCAAATTTTTAGCCCGTGCATCCTTTTCAATTTTTTCTTTGAATTTTTTCTGGCTTCCTGTCTGCAATGCCTGATATTTACACACATAAATATATGCATCTTTTTATCTTTTCTTTCTTTCTGGAAGCAGTCGAGCTTCCAGACTCTACTGCTCTGTTCTTCACTTCTTTGGATGTGTATCTTTTTCATTCATGTCTGGGTTCTTCTGGAGTGGTGCAGGACATGGTGGGAGCAGCCCCTTTTTTTTTTGACACAGAGGTAGTCCAGTCTACATATTTCCAGACTCATAAAATATTTTGTTCCACCAGAGTTGATGTTCCAAGGAGATGAGATCTGCAATACTTGTTGTAAAATGGAAAACATACTGCAAACTACCCATATTTTCAGTGTAATGTATTTGGGAAACTATTTGTAGATCAAAACATACAGGGTCTTCCCCTTAAAGGAAAATTTTAACAGATATTCATGGTAGCAATTTTTTTTTTTGGGTATTGAACTGTGAAAACTGAGTACTTAAAATTAATCCGGTTTATCATTCTCTTCTTTAATTTTATGGGTGCTAACAGATGTTACAATGTCATACTTCACTTATTTGTTTCGTTGACCAATCGAACATTTCCATTCCCATCCTCATCCCCTGCCCTTCTTCTCCCTGAAGAAAAAAAAAATAATAATAATCTCGCGCAATGCATCATTGGTGGAAATCGCAGCTGCCAATTCTCTATCGTAGGCACTGTAAATTTGTAATTATTGATTAGATGAATTAAATAAGCGTTAGCATATGTTTGAAGTGAATTTGTATATAGTAGACACCATTGTAGAGTAGTAAAAAGACACAAACTGATTTGATCTCGGCATCTCTTTACTTTTTCCTGAGCTTGAACTCATTTGATCATTTATCAAAGTTCTCTTGCAAAATTCACCAAAAGAGGATCTATTGTTATATTGAATAGGAATACTTAAGGTGGCTGTTAATGTATGCAGTATTTGTATGCAGTACTTGTTAATACATTTTAATACATTTATCTTTTAGTCAATGAAGTGCCACATAAATTCTTCCATCTTCAATTGAGCAAGTTCTAATTTTCTATTTGTAGGACTATGCCTCTTATACGAAAGGGAATTTGTTGTTTGAGCAATATCAAAGTGGGGATACTGCATTGATGAATTATCAAGAGTGCCAGGTGCATCCCCAATCTTTTTGTATGTTACTATTATTCAGCTGACTTGATTAGTAGGTTTCAAAGTTATAAAAATAATTTCATATGGAACCTTAAAAGGAATAAGCATTTTGTTGATTTAAGTTGAAATTTGTCTTGCATATTATTCAGGATTTTACTTTATTTGTTCCCAGTATTTCATTGAAACTTCTTTATTCCCTGTTCATATTGGCCCAAAATAGGGTCCAACACACTTAAGCTTGATGATCGTTCGTTTGGTTGATTGAATATTGTAGATGACTAAATAGGGTTGTTTATGGGGAACTAGGAAAATATGGCAACATATATATAGAATCAAGTTTTGTGCTGCAAACGCGTTGATGAGTTAAAACCAAGTATTCTGATTAACTTTTGTATGCTCCAGGATTGAATCGTAGCTGAGAAGTGCAAGAAGGTGTTCTATTGGTGACGAAGAGATCAAGAGTTCAAAGATATTTTCACTTTTTGTTTGATGTTATCAACTTATCGACTCTCAGTTTTTGTTTATTACTTAATGTATCAAAGACCATTCAAAAATATATTCATATGATTATATTAAATTATGTCAGTCGTTTATTGAATGAACTTTTTTTCTTATTGTGTGGTGATTTTGTTTTTACATAGGTTCATATGGATTCTCTTATTGCTAAATGGAAGCTCAAATTTTTTTTTTTTAAATTTTTTTTAATCATGCGATGGATATATTTGTCCCTAAGAGTCATTGAGATAGATATAATCATCCTAATGTAATTTATTTGAATGATGGAAGCTCAATCTTTTTATAAAAAAAATAAATAAATAATCATGCGACGGTTATATTAGTCCTTAGGACTCATTGAGATGGATATAACTGTCCTAATGTAACATAAGTTGGAAAATCGAACATTGAGATGGATATACCGTCCTATTGAGGTCATTGAGACGGATATAACCGTCCTAGTGACGTCATTGAGATGGATATAACCGTCTTAATGTAACATAAGCTCGAAAATCTCAACATTGAGACGGATATAACCGTCTTAGTGACGTCATTGAGATGGATATAACCGTCATAATGTAATTTACTTAAGGTGGAAAATCTCAACATTGAGATGGATTTAACCTGTCCTAGTGACGTCATTGAGACGGATATAACTATTCTAATGCACTTTACTTAAGTTGGAAAATCTCAATATTGGGACAGATATAACCGTCCCAAAGGCCCATTTTTGAGATGGATATAACCGTCCTAAACATGAATAATAATATTAAAATGAGATTAGGACAGTTATATCCGTCCCAATAACTTTGCCATGGTTGTGTTTTCCGTCCTATTTTTTTATGCAACGGGAGCAACTGGGACGGATATTGGCTTTGGGACCCTTTTGTATTAGTGATGGGGACGGATTTTAAGGGTGGCAATTGGGGTCTTTTGATTGAGGCACGAGAAGGTTCATAGACTTGTATGAATTAATCCTCAAGGCTCCTGCCACTATGTTTCTGTCAACATTACTTGCACCATCATGATCATCACTCAACTAGCACTGTGAATCACAAGCTTTGCTATGCCATCAATGGTGTCTCACACACAAACCCAATCACCCATCGATGGCATAGCAAAGCTTGTGATTCACAGTGCTAGTTGAGTGATGATCATGATGGTGCAGGTAATGTTAACAGAAACATAGTGGTAGGAGCCTTAAGGATTAATTCATATAAGTCTATGAACCTTCCCGTGCCTCAGTCCCCTTTTCCCTTGACTCTTTAATGTGACCACCTCTTCCCATTGTTCTTTCTTTGTCTTTTTAATAATATAATATTTATTTCATATGAAAATTATCAATTAAAAAAATATCAAGAACTGGACTTGACTCTTGATTTGCTATGTAGGTTATAGTTCCTACTTTGAAGCCTCTATCATTGATAAAATATTAAAAAAAAAAAATTTCAAATTAGAAGACAAATTATTAATTCATATAAGAAGCAAAACATATGTTGATCCAGAACATAAAGCAAAACTCCTAACTGAAAATGGTAGCCACACATGGTTTTTGAAAATAATTTCATGTAACTGTTATTAAATAAAATAAAAAAAAACACTTTATTTGTTTCAAAATCCATAAGTTTTCAAACCACTAATATGAATTCTAATTGTTTCATTCATAATTTAGTTGTTAAATTTACTCATAAAACAATTATTAAATTTAAACTTTACTAAAAATAATTTAATTTAAATTTTTTTAAAACTAGTTACATGTAACTATTTTAAATTAAATAAATACACTTAACCAATGTAACTATTTTTTTCTTTTTACAAAATTTTATATTCATTATAGGACTTATTTCGAAAGTCTCGACAAATAGATTCCAAAAATATATTTTTTATTAAAAACTGATGTGTCGATTGAAAGTTATGCTATTTTAAAGTTTCGACACAAAAAATAATAACTTAAGGGTAAAATTGACTTTATGTACTTAAGACTCCCACAAAAGCCCACCGTTTCATTTAAAAGTGAACTTATGGTTACATAATTTTTTGGGGAAATTAGAAATTACACCTATTAGGTGATTGCTTCTAACCAAAACCCCGCCATAAAAGTTTTTAACTCCAAAACCCCTTTTTTTAGTATACCTATTAGTTATAAGGAAATATTTTTATAAAAATTCCCATATTAACCTTTTATACCCCCAAGCTTAACATTCTCACGTTCTTCTTCTCTCTACATTCTCTCCCTCCTTCCCATGGTTCCATTGGCGATCAAGGTCTGACCACCAGATTGGACAGCTATTCGACTTCTAGCACACAAGCGACACCAGCGACGACACCATCTAGCCACGGCGACGAACCATAACCTGCACAACGGTTCCCACAGGTGATCAAGCTCCAACCACCAAATATGACGGCTATTCGACTTTCTGCACACGAGCGACACCGGTGACGACACCATCCAATCATAGCGGCGAACCATGACATGTACACCTACTATGAACCAGACTGCTTCCATTCTCTTCTCTTTCTCTCTCTTTCCCCATTCACCCACGGGTATCTTCTTCGTCTTCTTCTTCTTATTGTTTCCTTCTATTTTATTTTCTATTTTCACTTTTTCCCACTAGATCTATCACAATGGGCGAAAATCAGCCATGGTTTTCTTCTCCCTCTCTTATTCTAACAATATGTTGTTACTGTTGCACACTATTTTTGTAACAATATGATTTGTAATTGTGTTTTTTTAATATGGAACAATATATTGTTACTATGCAACTAAAATTTTCGAGTTAGTACGTCTGATAGCATGTTTTTGTTTCGCCAAGAGTATCATGTTACTGTCTATAGTACTGTTTTGAGTATGTATACCTTGGAATTCATATTTTTTGTTTCAAATAGTATGATGATACTGTCACCCATTGTTAATTAGAATTCATATTCTAACAATATGTTGATACTATTGCACACTATTTTTGTAATAGTGCGATTGTAGGTTTGTTTTTTTAATATGGAACAGTATGTTGTTACTGTACAACTAACATTTTGTGTTGGTACGTATCTATTATCATATTTTTGTTTCACTGAAAAGTATGATATTACTGTCTAAATTACTATTCTGAATATGTATACCTTGGAGTTCATCTTCTTTAGCCATGGCAATAGATTTGGTATCCATAAAGCAAGTTGGGTTTGAAGAAGTAGTAGAAGAAAAAGAAGAAGAAGAAGAATGGGAGGGGAGGCATTCGGCTATAGTACCAGATTTGAAAAACCAGACCTTTTTATCCAACGACAATTGGACCTTCTTTGACTAGCGTCTTGCCATGGATGTTGTCTTCTTCTTCTTCTTTTTCTTCTTCTTTTCACCTCCAAACCTAGAAACGTTGCTTCATACGTTGCTATGTATAAACATTTGAAAGGTTTATTTGCTTCGGTATATTCTTCTATATTTGCCATTAGAAACAATGGAGGAAAAATCCTTGATTTTTGGGTTGGGGAGTAAAATGGCACGGTCGTAATAATTTAGAAGTTTTAAAATTAGGGGTGTTTTAGTCTGTACGGTGCCAAAAGGGGGTTTCACAAAACGTAATTTGTTTTGGGGTCTATTGTAAAAAGAGTATTATACTTAGGGGCTATGACCAAAATTCCCTAATTTTTTACCATAGACATGTGCATGCCTCCATAAGTCCTATATATGTGGACTTTTTAACTAATTTCTTCTTTAAAGTGCAGTGAGGGAGGGAGGATGGGATAATGGGTAGGATTATGATAGTAATAGTTATACCAAGATACTAGCAATACCTCTGGCGATGATACCTTTTCAAACTCTCAGGTGAAAGGTGGTAAAATCCATTGGTTGACAATATAATAGGAAAACTATTATTTACATCGGAAAACATGGGGAGTAAAATTAAGAAAAAATCACAGCAAAAATATGGGGTATCACCTTGATTACTTACCATATCCTTAGTTGACAATAAAATATATAGGAAAACTATTATTTACATCGGAAAACATGGGGAGTAAAATTAAGAAAAAATCGCAGCAAAAATATGGGGTATCACCTTGATTACTTACCATATCCTTAGTTGACAATAAAATATATAGGAAAACTATTATTTACATAAAAAAACATAGGGAGTAAAATTAGGAAAAAATCACAACAAAATATATGGAGATCACCTTGATTTCTTACCGTATCTATGGAGGTGGACAGGAATGGTATTTACGAAAGAAGATCAGCCACCAATATCTTTAAATGTTACCATATAAGCTTATCTATGGACTTGAGGTTGTATATAAAAAAATGTTGAGACTGTTGCCTGTATGATTTCTCAAAAATGGACTTCTGGCATATTTCTCCTTGTTCTTATAAAAACTGTGATTTTATTTAAGCTGAATCTTTTTATAATAGGTTTTTATTTATTTATTTATTTTTTTTTTTTTTTTTTAAAGCCATGATTTAAACCTTAGGAAAATGCATTTTTCCCTCTGCATTATGAACACACTAAAGATTTTTGTCCCAATTTAACCAATTTAACCATGATTTTAAGTAAGGTCTTTGTCATGATTTGCATAAAAACCATGATATAATCAATATTAAATTTATTATTACGATTTTTCTGATAGCAAAATGCCACTATATAAATAAGGGAATTAAGGACAGCCAGGAAATAATAGACTCAAGAAGGACACGTCTCTTAAAGACTTTTCTAAAATCTTTTGGGCAGAGGGGGACTCCTCCTTTTTGAGAAATTCCTATATATGGATAGCATTTAATAGAAAGAAAAGCAGTTCAAGGCAATAGTCAATTAAGATTCATCAAAACAAGAAAGACCCACATGTATTCAATTAAATCCAAATTAATGGTTTTAACTTTTAAAAACGAAAAAGGAGTGAAAAACATAAACATTTTGCAATTAGAAAGAAAGTGGATAATTAATTTAGGTTTCTATTACGCCAATACCCTATATAAAAGCTTACTTCTAGCGTCCCTATTAACCATTCCATCAAATCAAGTAAAGGAATTAGACATGCCGTCGACTAAATTCTTTTTGGTTTCTCTCACTGTCATTGCTCTTATTGTTTCCTCAGTTACCTCTGGTAAATCCTACTTTTTTTTTTAATTTTTTATTGTTCATATGTTTAATTAGAACTCGAGCAAACGAAATGAAATTAGACTTCAATGGTAAGTCACTGGATAAGAGTGAGGAAAAGAGAAGAAAACACATGAGAGGAGGAATCTTAACCTTCTTGAGAGTCCCAATATCCTTATTACCACCGCTCAAGGTGGTAACAGAATTCGGGGTGTTAATGGGATTAAGGCTCTCAAGAGACTTTGATTCCACCCTTCTACTCTCTTTTCATTTCTTCTCTCTCATCGCGATGGCTCACTATTTAAGTCTCATTTTATTCCATTTGCTCTGATTCCAACCAAACAAGTAAGACCTTAATATATGTTGTATTTTATTGTAGCTGACACATGAAGGTGAAATATATTTGTATGTAGAGTATCAGCCGGATGATCCCGTGGACCCTTTTTGCTATTCAACTTGTTCGGCTACCTATGGAGACCAGCAATGCAACACAGACTGCATGCTCAAACAATTCAGAACCGGGAAATGCCTTTCCAATCAACGCCCCGGAGAAACTGTTTGTTGTTGTAGCCCTTAATTAAGAAAACAACCTTGTAACAAACATGATTATCATTGCTTTGTTTCATGTGTTAATAAACTCAGATTCCATCATTAGATCTGAGTAACATTTTCCTCAATTTAAAAATTCAAAAAAAAAAAAAACTAGTAATTACATGAGATTCTCGAGTTTTTTTTTTTTTTTTCCTTATTATATAAACCGCAATTTTTTTTTAGACTATTAATTATCAAACATTGATTTGAGTTATGTTGCATGAGTTTAATTCTTAGTTATATAAGTAATATTAAATAATTTTTCCCATAGTTTTTTAATGATATGACTAAATTCTTCTACTAATATTTGGATTAACAAAACAAAATTTTGATTTTACATCAATGGGATGGAGTACAATTTATTGGAAAGGCTCCCGCTTTACCAAACTGAGAAAGCCACACAAATACCTGCAGCAACACGAGCAATCTTCTGAATAATTCCCATTAAAATTAAAAAAAAAAAAAAAAAAACGATAGACAATTTAAAGAAATCGAAGAAGATTTCGCAGGAGGACAAAACGAAATGCACATCGTAGGTTCTTCCCAGCTCCAAATCCGATAAACAGTCATCTTCTCTGAATTTAGATGCCTTTTCCAATGACCACATAATCCGATAATTAAACAGCAACCATTCTTTTTTCGAGAGGCCGACAGTGCCCCCTCTCCTGTGTGTATATTCTTTGTGGTAATAGAATTTAAAATTTAATTAGGACGAGAATGAGAATTTGATGTGAAACGCGAAGTGAGATTGGAACGGAGTAGGGATGGGATAATTCTTAGGTGGGGTTGGGAAGAGAGTTCCGGTCCCAAATCCACCCTATTGACATCCCTAATTATGATATGGAAGAAGGGGTCCTGGGAAGTGCTTGCCAGAGATACAACGCACTAACCTTTCAAGTGTTGCTTTTAGTCTGAAGAGCCTTGGTATTTACGACTTGTCGAATTTCGATTTTATGGATCCACCGTCGGATGAAGCTTTACTCAAAGCCCTTGAATTGCTCTTTGCGCTGCATGAGTCCACTGAATGCATTAGGTGAGTTGACTAAGGTGGGTAGACAGGATGACAGACTTCCCTCTCGATCCCATGCTTTCCAAGATGATAGTTGACTAAGAAGGCTATAACAGCTTGTTTTTCCCCTCATTCTGTTAGGCTGGTGAAAAATATGGGTCTTATCAAACAGTTAAACATCCCTAGATTGCTTATATACACCCCAGCTCTGGGTTAGCAGGGATGCTGCCAAGATGCATTGTATATGAGACAAGTGACGGAATTGAAGCCGGAATGGCTGTTGGAGATCGATAGCTCCCCACTACTTCCAGCTGGAAAGTGTTGAAGACCTGGGATCGAAAAAATTGCCTTGAGGCAAGGATGTGCAGCATAATACTAACTGGTGGCATTTTGGAGGGCTTTAGGCTACATATATTTGTGAACCTAGTTTGATATTTCTTTTGTTTCATTAATAAGATAATGCATGTTCAATATAAAGCTGCTGATTATTATGTCTTCAAATAATTGTTTTACTGTATAGTTACGTTGAATTTAGTCATATTTTGGTTTGTTCATTCATTGTTATTTTAAATTTTTTCTGGTTGGTGTTTGGATTCTATACAGTTTGGATCTTAAATGATATGGCTTAGGTCCCTATGGAGGCATTGGATGCCTTTATGCGCTTTTGTGAGAGCGCAATGGACCGTTTCATTTCACTGGATCATTGCTTCTATTATTCGTTGATCTGTTGTTTTTTGCTCCCAAGGTAAAACCTTTTTGATCCTTGTTGATACATGAATTTTGTTGAACGGGTCAAACCAATGAGAAGGCGACACATGTCCATTATCTAATGACATGGCCTTGATTTTTACCTCACCACGTGGGGATGCCAGGTCTATCTCCGTGCCAAGGTCGACCTTCTACCTAAGGGTAGTTAGGTCTACCTCACCAATATCCCACCTTCAATGAGAATACCACTCAGGGTGGATACCTCCCTTGTCGGAGATGCCCTTCTCCGGAAGGATGCCTGACTCGCCATCTTAAGTCGCTACTAGCCTATGGCATAGCTCGCCCATCATAAGTCGCCATTAGCCTACGACATAGCTATTGAACCCTCGATGAGTACGTCACAGCTCATCAAGGATGCCTTTCTCCGGAGGGAAGCCCTCATTACCGAGGATGCCCGAACCATCTCGAGGTGGGTCCTTGTGCCCCCTTCGAGTTGGATGCCTATCACATTGCGTGATAGGAATCGAGGTCGGCGATCTACTTAATCCCCCTCGAAGGTACAGTCCTAGTTCAACACTAGCCTGGGTTGAGGCAGAACTTGGGGGGCTCAATCACGAGCTTAACTTGGGTTCAAGGAAGGTCGCTCGACCTTAGCTTCTCTCAACAATTGGGACTGTTGGAGGATCTTGGTTTGGTGGCTAGAGAGAAGGTTAACTAAAGTAAAGGTTACCCTCATGGCATTGAGGTTGACGCTTCTTTAGCCTATTTGAGAGCAAATGGGGCACTGTGACCCCGCGTCACATCATCTCTGGAAAGTTGACATAATGGCGGACTAGATAAGTGGGTTTGCGTGTTCAACTCACCAAGCCAGCTGACATAGTAGGTGGGGTACTGCAGTAGACCTGCTGTAGTAGACCTACCCTATGCGACCCAGGTCTACTACCCCCTCCTACTAACCAGCTGGATCCTACTTAGTCTCTCCACTATAAAAAGCCTTCTTTGGCTTCCTTGAGAAAACACACCCATCATCGGACCCAACATGGGATACCCACACCATGTACACCACCATACATATTACGACCCTCACTATCAGGATGAATATCTTCTTGGGTCTCTCCAGGTTCTATTGGACTAGAACCTCTCCAATGGTGACGGTTGCTATTCTCCCTGCCTTTCTCCTGCCTCCATATTGCTCTCAGATTGCTTCTCTCTCTCCTCCACCATGGTTTATCCCACAGTCCCATCATCTCACGTGGCTGACCTCCTTGAATACGACCCATGTGGGCTCTGTTGACTCCACGTCGATATCTCCCACAAACATTTTGGCGACTCTGCTGGGGAGGCAGTACACGTGATGGTGTTCTACCCCTACTAAATTTCCTTTTATCATCAATTATTTTTCTCATTTTATTCTACACATCTTTACTTGGATTATTGAAGCTGTCAAGCACAGCATGGTTCGTAGCAGTTCTTATGAACTGAGGTTGAAGATGGTGTACCTTGTAAAGGTGTATCCAAAGCATGGAGCAAATCTTCCTCAGTCAAAATCACTACAAAAAAAAATACATTATTATATTTTGCGTGTGTTAGTCTCTAACTACTTGCACTACACCACCACAGAAAAGCATTTGGTTCTTTGTACGATGCGCCATTTGTGTAGCCTTTCTTATGTGGGTCCCTCATCGACCCATGAAGCTTGTGTAGCCTTCAATGGTTCCTCCATGGCTCCATGGACATTGTTTGCCTCGACATGCAACCAGCATAAGCGACTCAACCCTTTCATGATGCTCGCCAAGCACGATTTGTGCACATCACAAAAAAGGCTTTATGTTATTACTCAAGCAAGTGAAGGCCATATGTCTCAACATACTGTCAAGATAAATGGGTTGGTCTGGCGCTTAAAAAAAAAAAAAAAAAAAGGGTCAAACTGCACGTGGGGACCAAGGAATAATCTATGTATACTAACTTGAGTCAGAGCTCTTGACCTATAGACTGTATTGCTTTACCTCGTGACTATATGGCCATGTTACACCAGCTCGCTAACTCATCAACAACAAACAATGATCAGCAGAGAATAGCGAACCTTGGCCTGCGTACCAAAATGGATGGCTTTCCCAGCAATTGTACATGTTCCCACCATATTGGATAATATGTGGGTCGCCATGGCAACACCGACGCACACCTATTATGGTTCATACATCTCACTTAGTGGACCCACTCCGTTCAAAAGTTAGTATTGACCCTGAAGGGCCAATCCATAGTACCCACTACCTACAATTAATGAATGCCTCACAGTTATCAACTCATTCCAAGGGGGAGGATCTCATGCTTCTCAACAGTATTAAGGCATGTCGACCTATATCACTGGAGCAAATCCACCCATTCATACACAGAGCCACCCTGCATCTCTCAACTGACACATGGAGGGCCACCAATCGATGCATAAGGCCACATCACATATGACTAGCTTGCACCCATTCTGGAGAGTTTACGTATGGAATGTACCATCTCGGGTCCTCTACTTTGCATGAAATTCATGTAGCGAGCCACCTTATGCAGGTCCACCAGCTCGCAATGAGCCATCTCAAGTCTATGATCTCACGTATAGATTGACTCAACTTGATTGAATCCCCCATGGAAGCCGCCTACTCATACGGGGCGCGCACCATGTCAAGTTCACCATTTTACATGGGGCCAACTTACCTCCACTATCTCACATGGAAAGTGCCATGTCAATGTACTTCAGTATCTCATGAGTAGAGGATCGATCCATAACCTCGCGGAGATTACCTCCCGTTCTTTGCTTAGGCAGGGCCTTTCTCCATTAACACCATCAGCTTGAAGTTGAGTTCATAGAACACTAGACCTCGCTTCAAAGAAAGAGCTCACTTTCTGCTTCTATTATGTGCGGCACCTATATTGACAATAGCAGGTCCATAGTCCACTACACCCATGAACCCACTTAGCAGCGTGTGCATTAGTATGGCGGCATCGACTTGCATCTGATATGTCTCACATCACATATTTGGGTCCAAACTCCACTATCTGTTCTTATCAACATACGATGTGAGCCCGCACAAAATATACTCTAATTAGACCTAGTCGGCACCATTCCAGCTCGCACAAGATGATTTTGATTCTAGCAAACACATGTACGAAGTGCTGTCGCAGTCCTCACCATCTCATACTTGAAAGATCTACGACCTCATGCATCAAAATTCGCCTCAAGTTCACTCATGCAAGGTCCTTCTATTTACTTGAACATCGAGATTATAATGTTATCATTCTTTTCGGATCCACACCCCATGAAAAGCTACCAAAGTCAGGCACGTAGAGTCATTTCAAATTTGCCACCATGTTTGAAGCATAACGTTGGGTCCGTGAAACACCTTGACTCCACCGACTCATGCATGAAGGACTAAGCTAATTCATGCCCGTTGTGTACCACCCTACTCATGCACGAAGCTACTTTGAGCTCGCCACCTCCGGTGTGTGGAATCTTGGGTACGAACACCACTTCACAGTGAGCCCCATTCCATGTTAATTTGCAACAGATCGCACATGATTGTCCGCCTCGCCACCACGGTTTCCCTCTTGGGTTGAAGCTACCTCGACAATTGCTTCCATGAGATCGAACTCACATGTGTCCAATTGATCCAACTAAATAAACCAACTTGGCCTAACATTTCTTGCATCAATTTGGCGATCCACGAATGCATCATCACGGCGACATGAGCACGTTACCTACCATCCCATCGAGTGTCCCACTTCGTGTGCACCATCCCATGTTTGCATATAGAACCATGGGTTCATCACCTCATAGATGGAGAACCACCATCTTTTATAAGAAAGGACCAATCCCACAAAACCACTTTGATTCCATAATCACATAGAGAACCTTGAGTTCATGACAACACGAATGGGAGCCACCAATCTCACATGGAGCCACTTCACATTCCACCAGCTTGTGTATGGACCATGCCACATACCTCCGACTTGATGGAGACATTCATGTTGTTGTTATTAATGAGTATATATGCTTAAATCCATGGCGACCCATGGACCTCCACCTTATTTGAACAAAATCCATAGACTTCACATGGGCTCTCTATTTTACGAGATGGCACATGGGCTACTTTCCCTCATATGCAATACAGCAGCTCAAACAAGTATGCACAATTGTTAAGGCCACCAACTTTTCCAAGCATGGTTTGTGTGGGACCCCTAATCCATATGACACCACATTAAAGAATTGTTATCTTTCGATAACTTCTCCCTTTAAACATTAGCTGGTACATTTGAATCATGTCCAAAGCAGACTTCATAAACTCAGGCTCCATCAAACTGGCACACAAGAGTCAAGCGACTGGGGCATTACCTTCAATTCAGCATGTGCATGTGCACGTTAGCACACAAGACACTATAGCCACTAGTGGCACTCGACTCACAGTTACAAAGTGCAGCTATACTTGCTTCTATTGCCTTTACCTTGGGTTAGAGCCCTCACCCACACCCGTTAAATGGAGCACGACCTCGACAGGGGCAGGGAGACCCAGAATTACATGTTCTCGCGAGGCTTTCGCGTCATGTTAGTGTGCCCTTGTCCATAGTTGACGGTGTGCTCACCACGGCTTAAAATGCCTCCACGAACAGTGTTCAAAAGATCTACAACTTGGATACCCGACATGAAGCTGGCAACTTCTGTTGAATGCCAAGGTCGAGCCACTTTGCAAGACGGTGCCTATACTCAACCCCATGCAAATTGAGCCAGGTCTACTTCCTTCACTCAAAATGGTCACCACAACGACCCCGTGAGCAGCACCCACTACTCACCACAATGACCCCGTGAGCGGCACCCACTACTCGAGGAATATTCTGGGGCAACATCCTTCTAGCCTATAAGATTGGTTGAATAAGCAGAAAGTATTTGGTGATTCACTAACCACCACACGGCCTAATAAGCTTCCTGACATGGTCTTGTTGCTCATATAGCACACATGCTCACATGAACAGTGATGCATGCCAGCTTTTATACCCCATGTTATGGCTACATTGACATCCCAATAATGATCATGCTAGTTGAATTTGGAGACAAGTTTCCACTTACTACAAGTCAGACTCTAAGCGAGCTTAACAATTGGCCACTACGGCGACACTGCCTTTTGTGCTCACAGCAACTCGCACATGATTGCGATCCAATTTTCTCGCTAAGCAAATGGCAACTTCATATTTTCAACCTCGAAAACTTTGTCTTGTCACAGAATCAACTCAAGGTATCAGAATTCTGTTAACATGGCGCACCTTGCTCCCATGATCAAAAGACCGCCTTCATATGAATAAGTCACAACAGTTATCAAATGGAGACCCCAATTAAGACCGCATGTCTGCCAACCCGAGTCTCCTAGCCATAAAAGACTCCTGTTCATCTCTCAAACACTTATAACATGTAGTGCAAGGTTCAAAGCCCATTGTTAGTGCATGGGTCCCATCCCATCTTCAAAACTTTCTCAACTTTACGATCTTACAAAATATGGGTATTGACTCTCTTCCAATGCAACCATTACTGATTCGAGGTGGGGTCTACACTCCCTAAGTGGGTCTTGGTGATGTGTCTGCTATTTTAAAATAACCACTATAAAGTTTCATAATCCAGTCACGGACAAGAGACAAACTCTACACACCAATGCCTCAAAGGTCGCACATCCCTTTGAAATCAACGACATGGCCATCCATTGACCTTCCAATTTGCTCTAATTAAGATTCAATATGCTTGTCTTTCTAAAGAAGTCGCCAATATGTGGATCGATGTAGGATCCACTTCTATGCTCAAGTCCTTCCTTTACTGCCACAAGTTTTCATATAGCAACATGCACAAACAAACACAACCAATATTTAAAGCTTATTCAAGCAACATGGGGTTACACTCGACGACTCCCAAGCCTGTTTTCTCGCTAGCATCCCTCTCATTTAAGGGTTGATATTTGCTATCTTGACAAGTTCTCCACCATCATCTACTATTTCAGAATAACCCACAAAGATGGCTGCATGGACATAGCCACAATTTGGAGAGCATTAATTGATCTAACACCAAAGCATGCTTACACGAAATCCTCATGATCGACTCCCGCGTGCGCATGGAGGCAAATGTTGATACATGAATTTTGTTGAATGGGTCAAACCAATGAGAAGGCGACACGTGTCCAATATCTAATGACATGGCCTTGATTTTTACTTCACCACGTGGGGATGCTAGGTCTATCTCCATGCCAAGGTCGACCTCTACCTACGGGTATTAGGTCTACCTCATCAATATCCCACCTTCAATGAGAATACCACTCAGGGTGGATACCTCCCTTGTTGGAGATGCCCTTCTCTGGAAGGATGCCTGACTCGCCATCTTAAGTCGTTACTAGCCTATGGCATAGCTTGCCCATTATAAGTCGCCATTAGCCTATGACATAGCTATTGTACCCTCGATGAGTACGTCACAACTCATCAAGGATGCCCTTCTCCAGAGAGAAGCCCTCATTACCGAGGATGCCCGAACCATCTCGAGGTGGGTCTTTGTGCCCCCTTCGAGTCGGATGCCTATCACATCAAGTGATGGGAGTCGAAGTCCGCGATCTACTTGATCCCCCTCGAAGGTACAGTCCTAGTTCAACACTACCCTCGGTTGAGGCAGAACCTGGGGGGCTCAATCACGAGCTTGACTTTTAAGCAAGGTCGCTCGACCTTAACTTCTCTCAACAATTGCGACAGTTGGAGGATCTTGGTTTGGTGGCTAGAGAGAAGGTTCATTAAAGTAGAGGTTACCCTCATGGCATTGAGGGTCGATGCTTCTTTAGTCTATCTGAGAGCAAGTGGGGCACTGTGACCCCGGGTCACATCATCTCCGGAAAGTTGACACAACGGCGGACTAGACAAGTGGGGTTGCGTGTTCAACTCACCAAGCCAGCTGACATAGTAGGTGGGGTACTGCAGTAGACCTGTTGTAGTAGACCTACCCTATGCAACTCAAGTCTACTACCCCCTCCTACTAACCAGCTGGATCCTACTTAGTCTCTCCACTATAAAATGCCTTCTTTGGCTTCCTTGAGAAAACACACCCATCATCGGACCCAACATAGGATACCCACACCATGTACACCACCATACATATTACGACCCTCACTATTAGGATGAATATCTCCTTAGGTTTCTCTAGGTTCTATTGGACTAGAACCTCTCCAATGGTGACGGTTGCCATTCTCCTTGCCTTTCTCTTACCTCGACATTGCTCTCAGATTACTTCTCTCTCTCCTCCACCATGGTTTATCCCACAATCCCACCATCTCACGTGGCTGACCTCCTCGAATACGACCTATGTGGGCTCTATTGACTCCACGTCGATATCTCCCACAAACAATCCTTTTAAAATAAAATACAAAATTGTTTTCCCCATTACGGTGTTACGTGTAATGGGGTTGAGTTTTATAGGTCTCTCTAATTGCTACATAGGTTGCTTGTGCTTGGTTGGTTATTTTTCTTTGGTGGTTAATAAATTTCTTACTTATCATACAAAATAAAATAATTTAAAAAATAAATAAATAAATAAATAAAGAACACTTGTCTGCTTTCCACAGGTTGGCTACTAAGGAATTTAACAAAAACATTTTTAGCTTCTTTGCAGTTTATGCTTTCTTAGCTATTACTTACCTATTGCAATTTGGAAAATTAGTTCGTTTTGAAGCACCATAGCTTTGCAAGGAATAGATTATGCTCATTGGACAGCTATGATAATGGAGTTTCCACAAACAAGATGTTGACTAGCAAGAAGCCCTTTGAAAACCCCACCAAGAAATGTTTTTTCGAAAGCATTGTCACTTATATGACCTTTGATCAGGACTAAAAGATATGACTATGACAAACGTCAATAGCCTTGGTTCTCAAATCGACAAGAAAGAATACATGAATCCACAGGAAGTAATACAAACCACAGAGAAAACTCTCAAATATTATTATTGATCAAAAGTTAAAGTTCCCATAGCACTACAAGCCTATTTAAAAAGAACTAATATTTGAACTCTAAGTAAACTAGGAAAAGGAATTCTACTAAACTTAGGAATAAGCAGAAAAAAAAAAAAAAAAAAAAAAAAAAGAAGAAAAAAAAGAAAGCAAATCTAGTTATGAATCTAACTAGATTTGGCCATATGCGACTTTTTCATATTTTGCATTCCTAGTGTGACTTTTTCTAAATCTAACTAGATTTTCCTAGCTTTGTGAGGACTTTTGATGACCCAGTAATGGCCAACAACGAAGGCAATAAGTAGGGGTGACTTGTCATACATCAGTCCCCTCCACTTAAAAGCAACTTGCCCTTGAGTTAGTTCCATGAGCTTGAACTCTTCCATGCCAAACAAAAAGATACTTCGAGTACCTCAATTGCTTCATCCTCATTTGAAATTTGCGCTGCAAAATAATTTTGACTCAGCCATTGTCTCTGTAGACTTCAATTGATTAATGAGGTCGATCAAACAAGGGCTGATAATATAATTTAAATTTTCAACCCCAATAAAATTAATGTTTCGCAACCTGTAAATAATGAGAAGATTAATTGATAAATTATCAACTAGACGCTGTGATTGGATCTCTCCTGAAATTTTGATGAGCTCTTTCTTTGATGAAATTTCGCAATCAATGTTCTCCCCCAAAGTTTCATACTCAAAAGTTACTTCCTTTAGATCTCCAAACTTCTCACAATTTTCTTCCAATGGTGGCTGTACCTTATTAGGAATGACAACTACCTCTGGCTCTTGCACTTCCACCACAATACTCTCAACCATCTCTTTAACATCAATTATGGACTCAACCTCTTCTTCAATAACCAAGTGGTTATGGAGACATCCAAATGAGAGTGATTCTTTACTGCATGCGGTTATTAGGAACAAATATGGGATAATAGGTGATGGTTGGGATTCTTCTTTTAGGACTAGAGTTTCAGCTCGTGCATTGTCCATAGAAGTTTATCTCCCAAAGGCAACCTCAGTTCTTGTCTCACACTTTGTTTGTGGAGGGTAATGGTGATAAGATTTGGTTTTGGGAGGATGTGTGGAGAGGGGATGCTTCTTTTTTTGCTCATTTTCCTCGTTTGTATAACATGTCTCTTAGATTTACAGCTATCCTTACCTGGTTTGCTAAACATGAATGTTCATGATGACAGCACAGCTCGTAAGTCTTTTGAGACTTTGGTTTCTTGGTGTGCCTTCCGCTATAATGGCTGACACCATTGCTGAGTGTTTAGGCATTCGGAGACCACAATATATTGATTCTTGTGTGTAATGTTGTTAGTTTTCCAAAAACCTAACCATTTTTTTTTTTTTTTTGGCCTCCAAGTTACACGTGTATATGAGAGAAAATAATATTTTTGCATAGATTATTAAATTTGCATTGTTGACAGAAGCTTAGCTTTAGCAAGCTAAAGAGTTCTAAGGTTATTAAATGGCAAAGAAGACACATAAGTAACTTACTAAATTTCTACTAGTAGTTAACATTGATTGTGTATTCCCCCTTCTTTTTTTTCTTTCTTTTTTTTTTTTTTTACTTCATATATAGACGAAGTGATGCCTTTCCTGATGATTCTAATCAAACCTAGACTAGGTTTGAAAAAACTATATGAAGCCAAATTTGATATAATATTCATTTATTTGTTTTTCCGGGACTAGTTTTTGTGGTATGCGGTACAAATGCTTTTTCTGTGATTGAGAATCTGTTTCCATCTCATTCAGAACATAACTATTAGTAGATAGCTATGAACGAGCTTGTATTGCAGACTAATTAAAAGTAATAGGAGAATTACCATTTATTGATTAGTGTGTGATTAAAGGACTACGCTTCGATTGTGACTATTATTAAAGAATTACACTTCTATTACTTTGGAAGCCCGAGTGCAGAGTGTATCATTGAAGGAACATCATCGTTATAGCCCCTAAATGCTTAGACGCTTTAATTATTGAGATGATATTTTACATGATGTGATGTGTTGTAATGTAAAGAAAAAAAGAGATTGCATCAACCCAGCACACTTCAAATAAGTAGAAGATCCTTTCTCTCTCTCTCTGTCTCTTTCATACTTGATTCATAACCAATAATTCTGCACACAAAACATCTGGTTTCTATGAGAAGTTCCAAATACTCACTCAGCGGCCAGCACTATATGTTTTTGTACGTACCTGAAGCTCCACTATATCCCCGTCACTTAAATTCATTCACTTTGAACTTCATTAAGGTAATTCAACCTCCAGACTTAATGGACTACACTAGATAATTTTATGGGCTCACAATTCTAATGCTAGTAGTCAATGTAATAATTTGTTATTACCCATTAAATCTAAGATTAGTGGTCTACTAGTATTAGATTGGAGTTTTTTTTTTTTTTCAAATCTCCAACTTTGTTTCTACTATGTTAAATAGTGTCCCAAATCCCAAATCTTTTCCGATAGGAATGAGATGGCCCCAAAAAAAAATCCACCCTGATGCCATCTATTTGCAATTAGAGTATTTATATGGTTTCAAGAGGAACGACGTCATCCTAGAATGTAGCCTTTCTGTCTTTATTATAACTTGAAATGTTGTCGTTCTCCTTCACATTCTTTTATCCGAGTAGTTTATACTTCACCACAACGCGTTCGAATTCAGTGTTGAGGCGTGATTTCTCGCACCATGCCGAGGTGCCTCCGAATTTCGACACGTGGCGTAGCGCCTCATCCGACCATGAGAAAAAACTCCTTGACAAAACAATGCTAGGCATGTGAGTTTTGACTCCCAAACGAAAGTTAATGGCAGCAACTCACCGTTACTCCAAAAACACTGCGTTTGGCTCATTTGAAGCAAAAGATCTCCACTTCTCCTGCAATATCCACTACCATTCCCTTTCTCCTGCCATTCAAGGGATTTCCTCATCGACGGAAAGGAAAGCTTGACCCACTCACCTGGCATTTTCCCGGCTAGGTGGGCAGCACACACCACCCAAAATTCATCCTTACGTATGGCATTGATGAGCAGCAAGAGTTAGCTATGGCAAATGAGTCTTTGATGAGACTATACTGGATCGACGCCTAACACTATCGATGAGCAGATCAATGCAGCCACTTTCCCTCAGCCTAACCCACTGTCACACTACCCAAATCCACCCTGGCATCGCCTTGCAAACCCTGATTCCCCTACCATCCAACAACCCTAACCGCCACCGCCAAAAAAAAAAAAAAAGAAAAAAAAATCCTTGTGTTCTCATCACCATAACTTGTTACGATTCTAATGTCCCACATCAGTTAAGTATGAGCTTGACTATGTGTATATTAGCTCTTGGTCACCCTTCCTTTGTAAGTTGATTTTTAAGGGTAAGTTCTACCCCCCAAGAGTTCATATCATTTGGTATCAAATCTAGCCACCATGTCAAGTATGAGATCGAACCCAATATGGGCTGCTGCTCTCAATGGTTAATTGCCGTGTACTGGTAAGTGAGTGAAGCTTCCAAAAGGGAAAGGGCTACCATCGAGTCAATGTCGATAGAGTGGGCCGCCGTGGACATCAGATGCAGAAGCATGGTGATATGTTACGATCCTAATGTCCCATATCAGTTAAGTATAAGCTTGATCATATGTGTATTAGTTCTTGGGCACCTTCTTTTGTAAGTTAGTTTTCAAGGGTGAGTTCTACCCTTTAGGGGTTCATATCATTTGGTATCAAAGCGATCAATCCTAGAGGTGACAATGACAATGAAGATCTCAAATTCATTGTGCGATAATTTACAGGAGATTAAAGCATTGATTTTAAGGGCGATTGAGGTAAGTCAGCGTATTATGGAAGGCTTGGACAAGATGCAAACAAAGATAAGAGAGGAGAAGCGTGCTCTTGAAAAGGTTCATGTTTTGTTAAAAGAAAAGGCAACAGATGATGGGGACAAGGGTCTATTCATTCCAATTGCAAATCTTAAGCATTATAATCTTGTTGAGGCACCTTTTCATTCCATCATCTCTAAGTTCCATGACGAAAAATCCTATTTTCTTCGCAGCGTGACGATAAAGAAATTTTATGGCTACATTTATGGGATTTCAGCCATTATTTTTAAATTGAAAGAAAGCCTCTTGTTAGTGGTGTCATTTGATAAAAGCATGTTCATCATGATTTGGGATCTAGGTGGTGTTATATCGTTTCGTATAGTCAACCTTGAGGGCAAGGTTGATTTTAAGGGAGGTAAAATATTATGTACTTTTTTTTATTAGGACTCTTTTATTAGGATAATATTTAGTATTTTTATTAGGATCATTGTAGTTTAATTTTAGGACAATATTTAGATAGTTATTGGTGGTTTTGGTAGTGGTTATGGGTAGTTCTTTGTCTTCTATATCTATCTATCTATACTATTATATAAAGGGGCTGCACTTTTGGTTGGATGTACAAACTAAAATACTAAAAAACTCTCATTTGATTTTAAGGGATAATGACATTTTAGGGTTAAAATAATCATTTTTACAAGCAATTCTAGATTCCTTCCATTTTCTTAAGGACTCCCAAAACCACTATATGCTTTCTATTAACGGTTACCCGTAACTATCCCAATTACCCAACTCTTATTTTTTTTTCATCTTTTAAAAGCTATTTTTTTTCTCCCACTATCTTCAATTCTTTTTTCAAATGAGGGGGTTTTTTATTATTATTATTATTATTATTATTATTATTTGTTATGACAACTAGTCTCTGTTATATATGTGGAAGCTAGTATGAATGAAAAAGTATTTTAGGGCTTCACTCTACAGGATATTTCCACCCCTTCCAAGTGGGTTTTTTCCCTATTATTCTATTTTTCTTTATTTTTATGTATTTGCACAAGAAATTACGTGTTCAGATTCAGTGCTAAGCTAGTGTTTTCTTGGCACCGTGCCAAGGTGCCCCTGATTGCGCCATAGGGCACAACACCTCATCCAACGGTCAAAACAAGCCCACCTGATAAAATAACCCAAATGTTCGCATTTTGAGTCCAAAATACAACCTTAACGGCAACAAGTCACTGTTACCCCAAAATGTTGCGTTTTGCCCATTTGAAGCAAAACTATTCTCGCCCGACGATGTGCTCCGTGGCGGAAACCCAATGTTGACTAGAAACTAGATTTGATGCTCGCACGTGATGGCAGAAGTGATTGACGTCAAGGAGAGTTCGTCGGCGGGATGGTGATGACTGATGGTGACTTGAAGGCGGTGTTAACAGCAACTAGAAAGCCTCCGTCGAGATGTTGTCGAGCTCCCGTCGGTAAGATACCCTCTGCCTTTCTTTCACCACCCTTACCCTCTTCTCTACAATTGGACTTAGCCCCAATCAAGTGCTAGTAGGAGCTTTAAAGCTGTGTTTTCTGATATTGGGTTTGGATCCAATTGAGCTTCAAAGCCTTTTCTTTTTCATGGTTAGATTTGGGGCTAAGTTAGATTCAGGTGTAGAAAGCAAAGATATTGGAAAAGAGGAGGAAGAAGTTTACCTGGAACATTTTTAGGAAGGATATATAGTACTTGCGACATAGCTCGAAAATGGGGGAAGTCAATTCTAGTGGCAGTCTTGCATCTCGAGTCAAACCCAACCACTCCATCGACCCCATATCCTCATCACAAGCCATAATCAAGAATCAAAACACAGCATCCCTACCACCATGACCACCACCATCATCCACCGCCACAGCTCCACCATCAAAACCCTAAATCCAAAACCAAACCCGCATCAGAAACCGCTACTGAAAACCCCCTAAACCCAAAATTCCATGTACTCAGTTCTAAAAAAAATCCCAACCTCACCCAGAGTTGGCTTTACATGTTTTAATATGAAATTAGGGAAAATTATAGATTGCCCCCCTGAACTTTAGGACGAAATCACTTTTCACTCCTCATCTACAAAATCGGACAAATCGCTCCCTGTTGTTTCAATTTTTTTCACTTTACCTCATTCTGTCAAGTAGCTATTAGGATTTTGATGGAAATTGGTCATGTGTATTGCACATGACCAACATATTTAAGTTTTAAGCCAAAAATACCCTTGTCCGATATTTTATACTCCGGCAACAACTCCGGTTGTCTTCTCCCACAACTCTGCAACACCTTTTTTTTTTTTTTTTTTTTCTAATTATAAAGAAATTACTAATCAAATACTACCCATATCATCCTTCACATCTTCATAGATCAGACCTCAACCAAATCAGAAAATCTCTTAGATATTTGAATCCAAAAATTATGAAAAATAAAGAAATAAAAAAAATCATCATCCAAAGTTTCCAACAATGATTTCTTCCCAATAACCCATCTCTTTCCAGTAATATGTACCCATCTCTATTAAATCCATATTATTAATTTCAAATACAACCAAACAAGATATAACCCTAGATCAATATGTACATATACATATACATATATATATAGAAAGAGATAGAGAAAGAGAGTAGATCAAATGCTGACATCGTCAAAAGTTGGTGACCACACACGAAGATTTGTCGGCGAGAAAAGGGAGAGAAGGTGTTAATGGCGTCAACTCACCGGGCAAAAAAAATTGGGTTCCAAACCATAAACCATGGAGTTTTGGTACCGGCAATGGAGTTCCAAACCGGTAAGGACCCATACGGCAATAGTTGGCATCAAGGGACCCATCATACCCACGGCAGCATTGCTCTAGATCTGAACCAACTCCACCTTATCGTGCGACTTGGGGTCACCGTCTGATCGAGGTTTTGTGGTGCTATCTGCATCAAACCCAGCTCCATCGCCTCTAAGTTACTGCCGTCGAGTCCACCATCGTGTGAGCTTCTCCTGCCAATCGCACTTCAAGAAGCCAAGTTTCGTCCCCGTCTGATCTACTCCTTGCTGTTGGGTTTCACCGGCAGCGAATGGATGAGTGTAGAGGATGGCGTCTAATCGAATTCGTGTGTGGTCACCCTAGCGAATGGACGAGTGTAGAGGACGGCGTCAAAAGTCGCCCTAGCAGTTGCAATCGCTGAAGATGGACAGTAGTTCGAACTTTGCCGAACATGCCGCTGGAATCTGACGAACATCACTGGAATTATCTGACTTTCTGACTACACAAGCCTGCAGTCGTCGGCGAAGCTACCTTTGAAGGTGAAAATCGCACACGCTGATCGAGATCCACAAGCGACGAATATGAATCTCGTGTGCACCTTTGATTAGGGTTTGGAGGCGTTGTTGGAGGACATCGAATCAAAGGATTACAACAACCAAAACAGAGAGAGATCATAAGTCATGAAAGCTTCCTCCTCCTTCTCCTTCAATGTGCAAGGGTTTGTTGCAGGTAAAAACCCATTACAGATTGAATTTCGCCATCGCTACTTCTATTCTCTCTACGTCTCTCTCTTTTGCTTAATTCTTTATAATTTTTTGTGTATTTTGTTTGGTTACTGAGAAAGTGTGAGAAAATGAATAGAATATATTAAATTTTGGAAAATTTCTTGAGGGCAATTGTGTACTTTTACATATTCTGTTAACGGAGTTAGTTCAAATTAAAATTTTGAAAGCTCAGGCGGCTATTTGTCCAATTTTGTAGATGAGGGGTGAAAAGTGATTTCGTCCTAAAGTTCAGGGGGGGCAATTTGTAATTTTCCCATAAAATTAAAAAAAAAAAAAGAAAAAAGAAAAAAAAAAGAAGCTCATTGCCGTCAAGCACTACAAGTCAGATCTCGCCGATAGCCCTCACCGTGGGTCCTCTCGTCGCCGTCGATCTCTCCCTAAGGTCTCAAGGGTGGTTTCTATTCAATAATGTCAACATGTGGTCCTATAACTTTTCCTCTTTTCCCATCTTGCTGAGACCTTGTCCCATATAAAGTAAATGGGGATGAAAATGTTAGAAGTAGTATATAAGGTTCCTCGTTTCTAAAAGTCGCTTACACATTTTAATTAAAGTATGACATGCCTATCGTTTTATGTCATTTCACCACTTCAAGTCAATCATGTCGATATGTGGTCCTACCTTTCTTTCTTCCTTATTTAACTCTTAAAAGCAATATATATATATATATATTTTTTTAAAAAAAAAAATTAAAAAGTGCAACTACTGAGAAATTTTTTGAATCCGCCCCTGGTACTTTGTGTTTGTTTGATTGTTGTAGTTTTATTATATATGATTGTGCTTGCGGCATACCAGAAGAGCAGGCTGGAAATGATATAAAAAAACCATGCAAATAAAAACAAATTCATCACTAATCTCAAACCCCTCGGTTTTCTTCTTAAAGTAGCTTCCCTTTCGGGTTGGACCAAAAGTCTTCCCTAGGGTGCTAGTTTGTTGAAGTCACTTAGCGTGATAGCTTAACGACGCTTCTAGCTCGATCTATCTCTATAAGTAATCCTTAAACCGGCCATGCCAGACAAGTAGTGGTTTAAGTTCCGCCATCCCCCAGCCTCTCCCATTTGCTATGGATCGAGAGAGCCCAAGCCCAGTCGCTCCTCCTGCCTAAAGGCATAAAGGCATAAAGGCATAAATAGAGGCATAATTGGTTTCTTTTTGTAACTTCTACCTGTGGCTCTTTAGTGTTTCCTTGCAATCTTATGAGTTTTAACTAAAAGCATGTCTTACTGACCATATATAAGAAAATAGAAATTGAAGCATGTTTGATATGGATTTTTTCTTTCTTTCTTGTTTTTAATCCTTCCTGCCTTTGTAGCTAAATTGGCTCTCTTTCAAGTACTTGACAATCAAGAAGATTTTCATTTCTTCAATTAATAAGGATGATTTTGTGAAATTAGTTACTCATAAGTAATTGTTAAGCTTGAATTATGTTAGTACGGTGTAGTATATTATTAGCTGTGTGTAAATGGACTGTGGATTCAATAGCCAACAAACTGGTTTTGTATATGGTTAAATCATCTTGTCCTTTAATTTCTCTGTCAAATTGTATGGTAACAAAACTAGATAAGAGATTCTTACGTGAGCTAATGTATGCACGGTAAACGAGGAGTTGAATGAGCGACTTACCCAACCGGAAGTAGCTAGATAACACATTCTTTTGCGGTATCCTTACTGTCTTTGCTCACGCAGAGAGGGGCCTTTTTTTTTTTTCGGTCAATGCAATACATTTCCTTTCCAGCCCACCCAACACGCAGTTAGTCCACATTATTGCGAAATAGCACAAGGGAAAATGAATTCCATTTCCTTTCCAGCTACTAAACACAGTGTAAGTGTAAACCTTACTTTCTTTGGGCGAGTGTTGATTGGGTAGATTCAGCCCTGTCATGTCATTGATTTTGGCCTAATGGGACATGAAAGCAGAGCTAAACTCACTCCTTTGAATGTGATTAGTGTCTATTATGTTTTGCGTTGACTAGAGGAGTAATTACCTAACTGTAAAACTACATTCTCTTATGAATCTGCTGTCTAATGTTATGAAAGCTAGCTAGCTAGCCTTGATCTTTTCATCCAATCCTTTTTATGTTGCTCTGTATGACCAGTGCATATGTTTTTCACAACTAATGCCTTTCAAGGCCGGGTGATTTGACGTGCTAGAGAGTATGAAAGAAATAATCAAGGTTTTGAATCTAGCTAGTAACAATTTGTGAGTTTTTTCCAACATTATTTTCACTACATTTTGTTATTATTAATTGGAGTGTGAAACCAAGAACTTTTACGGTAAAAACCTAAAATAATTCATTTAAAGCCCTTAGATTTGTGCAATTATTATTAAAATATATATTTCTTACAACTTTTTCTGTAGAAACAAAACTGAATCTTTTAGTGAGAACTAAATCTGATTATGCTTCTGATTAAAGTAAATTTCCGTGCTACTGTCCAACTCTTTTTGGCCTCCAAGTGTCGCAGGTCGTACCTGACCACCAAAAATAAATAAATAAATAAAATCTCTCTATGACAGGGTACCAAGATTAGATTGCTTGCACAAGTTTATGTTAACCTAGTAAACATATGTAAGTTTTTTGCATTGTATTTTTCTGTAAAATTTTTCGATTGGGCAACTGGTAATGTGGCCTATTAGACTATTGAATGCATTGTACCAATTAACTCTTTATTAGATGTTGAGCACTCATCACTAATCACATCTACCTTCATGTTTACATTTTTATTTTGTTGTCATGCTGATATAAATGGTTCAATGTTAAAAGGTTGTTATAAATGGATATGGAAATTATAGAATAGATTTTTAACAGGTTTAGAGTTACTAATGGAAACACATTGCTAGCACAGATTTCTTGTGGGTATCTAAGGTTAGACCGCACAATAAATTTATTTGGATGAATGATTTGTCTATCTAACAATATCTGTTCCGACGCTTGCATTTAATGACATTTCCCTGTCGTAGGTTTGATCTAACGTCTTCCCGTAGTGTTGAGCTTTAATTTGTAGCAGTTACCTTGAACTAATATTTTATAGTCATTGAAAAAAAAAAAAACTATCAAAGGCAGCCAGCCTTGAATTTTAATTTGAAAGCATGACTCACTCAGAAAATTTAGTTTACTTTACGAATACTCGAGTCTCAAATGCCATTCAAAGTGTTTGCAACTTGTCTACTTCAAGCAGGGATTAAGTCAGGATTTGGACTGGGTTAGAGAAATAAGTGTTCTAAAGATTGGTGCTCATCATTTCTTCAATTTCTTGTTTTTTCTGCTCAATTATATGAAGATAGTTCAGGAGGAATACCATTGTTGGGTCTACTTTTTTTAACAAAAATTTTCCTTTCTATCCCATCCTTCCTATCAATCAATTGACAATCAAAATGGTATGAAAATATTTCTCAATAAGCTCCTTCTACGCTCAAAGAGCAAGGGCCATACACAATGAATAATGAATAAACTGTAACTGATTAACTAAGAAACAATGAAGAGCCTAAAATGGTAAACATGGGGACCACTCTCCCACTCTATCACATGAAGCCAATGAAGGAAGTTTTGAAGTCTCACAAGGATGAATTTTGAAGAACGAAAGAAGAAACTTACTACAAAGCTCATATTTTTGGAAATGATCTACCTCTCTCTTTCTAAAAAAAAAAAAAAAAAATTGAAGAAGAAAGAGAATGGATAAATCAACCTACATTGAAGAGCTATCCAAAGAAGACCTTGTGATTGAGAAGACTATTCATTCAAGGAATGCAAAGAAGTGTCCAAGCTAAGTTCGGGTGGTCCCTATGTGGTTATGTGTAAAGCTTAAAGCCCGCTAGGTTGACAACCTAAAAAGGCAACCTAGGCAAAAGTTAAGGCATTGAAAAATGAATGATTAATATTTTGAACTATGAAGACATGATTCTCCACTAAAAGAAAATATTATTTGTTTGCATAAGATTAAAGTGGAAATACTTAGATAGCCCATAAAGTCACCTTGGGTGCAGGTCTAATCAATTTTTTAAAAAAAAAGAAAAAAAGAAAAAAAAAAAAGAAGAAGAAAGAAAGAAAGAAAGACAGAGAAAAGGAAAAAGTTTTGCACATAACTAATTATTAAAAGCAATTCTTTATGACTGAGTTAAGAAGAAACAGTTTTGTTCATTGAACTAATGAGCCTAAAGTACTACATGCCACTAAGAGAGTTAATATGATTATTCTTTCTCTTCATTTTCAAAATTCAGTTCTTGTTTTGCTCCTCCTATTTTCTTTTGTTTGTTCTTGTTTCCTTTCTTTTAGCCCTTTTACTTTATGTCTTCAGTGGTCATTGACCGTGTCTTTGAGAATTATTGTTAGGCATAACTTATTTCTATGGTCCATTGTGTCTGGTTCCATTCTTAACCTAGGCTCTTATCATAGATTGAATGCTAGAAAAGGGGCAGCAAGGCCAGCAGTAGTTGCTATGGAATTATCTAATTTGTCTAGTGAAGAAATGGGCCGTGAGATTTATTGGGCTGAATTTGCTATGATTGGGGTAGTTTGCAAGATTTGAGAAGAAACGGGCAAGGGACTCTATAACCTATGGAATGATTTGTTTATCTTGATTGGTTGAAGAATAAGTTGAATGTGATGAAGAAAAATAGACATGGCACTCTGTGAACCTGGGACAGATTTGTTTACATGAACTAGAAGGGGCATGGGACTTTGTTATTGGGGTAGTTGCAAAATTCGAGAAATATAGAGAGAAAAGAAAATATATGAATAAAATAAATAAATAAATAAATAAAAAGAAGAAGAAGAAGAAAGTGAAGCCCGCTAGATTGAAAACTCAAAAAATCGACCTAGGCAAAAGTTAGGGTTCTTAAAAGAAGAAAGAGAAGAAAAAGAAAGAAATAAAATAGAAAAGAAAAGAATTCACTCTATCCTCACACTTTGAAGAAAGAACCACAGGTTTGATTCAAGACTTCTTAAAATACATCATTTTCTAAGAAGGCATGTCCTCATTATTGATTAAAAAGTGTTTTTAAAAAGAAATGTTTTGAAAAGAATGGTTTTATAACTACATTAAATTTGCATAGGATTGTTTTGAAAAGGGTGGTAATGTTTCACTTGTGATTTCATATCTTCTTATTAAAATTGCTAATTAACTTAGCCATAAAAGCACTTAGAGAAACAATTAAGGCCCTTTTTCCTGTTTTGGCCCCTTTTGATTCCCACTTGTTTTGGAAAGTTTGATCTTGGCCTCAAATGGGGTCCAGCTTGCACCAAGAGTAACTAAAATTGAATCAACATGGAATTTACATCATGGTTTAAAGATGGAGTGTGCATGAACTTGGTTTCTAAAGCTAAAAAGGACATAATAGGCTTAATACAAGGTTTTCACAAAGTAGAAAGTTCTGAAAGCTTAAACTGTTCCTAAAGCTTAAATAAGTTTCCTTAACGCCTCCTTGGTGGTTTTCTTCTCTTGCTTGGTTCCGCCTCTCTGCTGTTGGTGGAGGAGGTGGTAGAGCTGTAGCCAAGTTATACTGAGGGAAGGAATGGATCTGCAAGTTTCCAAAAAATAAGTGATTTGAGTACTACTTTTTAAAAAATTAAAGATTTTCAAAGCTTTTTGATTTGAGCTATCCTCATCATGTCCTTACTAGGTGTGATTGTTTGCCCTCCCACCATGCCTCTTGCCTTGATAAGTGTAGGCTCATCCTCATCATGTCCCTTCTCAAACTAGCACAAAGATTGATCCATTCTTGTGTATATCCAACAGGTACCTATGAAAAGAAATTGAGTGGTAAGTATCTAGTGAATTATTTAGGATTAAATAATCAAGTTAATCTTGAAACTTACAGTCCTATGACGAGGATCTATCTGTGGAACTTCATCCATTCATAGGAGGTGCTATGTTCGTGAGCACAATATCATCTCCTTGACACAAGTCAATGTCCCATCTAGGCTGAGGTAGTGGAGGGATTGCATCCCTATTCATGACCTCATCATCACTGTCCACTCGCACCCCTGACACACCTGAGGTTGAACCCACTGTAGAATGATGGCCACGAGCTCGCCGTCCCTAAAAAGAGTGGCACCTAATAAGCTAGTAAACACTTGTGAGTATGTACATGTTTAGATATGTGTACTTACCCCTATAAGTGGAACACCTACAACCCTAGGAGGCATAAGATATCTCCTACAGAAACTCTCGTAGTCTCTATTTGGGACTATGAATTCACTTGCCTCCTTGTATAACGACTTGCAAAAACACGTTCCATTTATGAGCTTCATAACAAAATAAAACTCTTTCAAAAATGAATTTCCTTCGCATTACAAAATATAAAATAGCTGCGGAAAATAGTGGCTAACCCAAAATTTATCAATATACAATGCCCAACTCAATAAATACAGATATGGACAGTCATGGCTAACTGAAAACTCATATGAATATACATGCTCTACTCATTAAATAAAACTTACATCAATTTTAAAAATATAACAAATAAATTAAATGAACACAATAATCTCTCCAAATCTCGACCCCAATTCTACTACGTGCTTCCAACAACGACTACCTGAAAGTGTTATTTATATAACACAGTGAGCTAGACAGCCCAATGAGAAAACAACTATACTTATTAGATCAATTTTATACACAATGGTTATATTAATTATCATTTTATCAACACAACTTTTAAAAGTGACATCCACGTAGTTTATACCATTCCCAATACGTCATATACAATAGATTTCAAGATATAAAAATAACTTTCCAGAATACTACTCATATTGTGGCACATTATCTCATACTGATCTCAACATTAATAATTTCTCATACCTGAGCTTTCATTACCATTGCAACCTATAAAACACAAATCAAAATAACACGCACAGGCTTCTTGCCATACATGCGCGCTATTGATAATATACACAGGCCCACTTGCTGTTCATGTATGTTATCTCAGCCACCGCACATATGTCTCTATCATATGTGTATACCGGTTATAGGCCACTTGCACAATAACCCGGTATATTAGTGCACTAATTGTAGGGCATACCTGACTGGATACCCTCCACAATTCGTTAGTAACCACAATAATACTAATAATAATAATAATCCATATTTAATGGAAACATCTCACATATAAGAATTTGCCATGATATGAAATGATATCATTTCCAAGTATAATGGAATAATCCATACTCATGTTTCCCAAGAAATCTTATCTCAAAAGAAATCTTTGTCTTGGGTTCTATTCAAATTTAAGCATCTTTTCTTTCCAACTTAAACGTCAAATACAACTCAAATTCTACATATATAGTTTCTATAGAAACTAATATTCAAACTACAACTAGGTTCCAAAAGATCATCTCTTTATACACACAGCAAATAACTCAATTCTTAAGCTTGTATCAAACTTATCAATAATAGAGAGCAAATTATACAACTCAACATAATTATAAAAACTTGGCTTTTATTTCATAAAAGCAATCCCGCGCACAAAAGGGTGAAATTTGCTAATACTTTTCTTTAACCAAACATCACACTTGCACTTTCTTAAAATAGGACAGTTTAGGTTTGAAAATTCATAACTAAATCCACAAAATTCCAAATTCAATAATTCAACCTGTTTTAGACAGCTTAAACAACTTACTATTGAAGAAAAATAACAATTGATCACCACCCAAAAGCCATGTAGTTCGAAAATCACTTCAAAGTCAGACAACAGAATCTGAAAATCCAAAGACAGCTTGGAGTAACAGGTACAATTCAATTTTCTAGGTTTATTTTATAAAGACTTGGGTTTCGAAACTTATTTTAATAAAAACTAGATTCATCAAGCTCTCAAACCATATAAATTTCGCATCAAACGAACTTCGATAACTATTTTAAATTCAATTTCAAATATAACCCATAGCAGTAGAATTTTCTGTACAGCAACTCAGGTTCAACTTTGGAAATTTACCAAAAATCGAATTTTCAATATTTTTAGTTGAAACCAATGGAAAAAGAATCATTTGTAAATGTATTTTAAATACCCCAAAATCCTAGACTTAAAATCAAAGTACATATACAGAAAATTCTCCTAAAATCGTCTATTGTTCAGGATTTTCAGGATAAACGCAAGGGAATTAGGTTTAAACTTAGGGAGCATTAAAGCTTCAAGAACCTTTCTAATATACATAATTACATCAAATTGTTCCAAATTGATGTTAGGGATTAACATAAAATAAGAGGAGATGATTTTCTCATCCTGAAATATAAATCTTGGTTGCTCAATTCAAGTTCCCAACTTCAAACCCTGTAAATTCATCTTCTTCTTCTCCTTCGTCCTCTTTCTCTTTCTCTTACTCACTCTCTCTCTCTCTCTCTCTCTCACACATATTTTCTCGTCTTGGTTCTCTAACTGCTGTACTCTGTCTCTCACTCACCCCTTCTCTTCTTATTTCTTCCTTTCTTTTGTTTTCTTTCTCCACCGACTCTCTCTTCCTTCCTTTCTTTCACTCGGCTTCCTTTTATTTTTATATATTACATTTGCTCCCTTTAATCCCACCCAAATCTTTATATAGAGGAGTAAAGAAACTTAGGTGTCAAGTTTAGAGACAATGTTAACTCTCATTGCCACAAGTGGGGTGCAAACTCATCCAAAAGGATATAATACAATAACATAAATAAGTTCAAGACAACTCTAGTAATCTCCTTAGGTTTCTAGACATTATATAATATTATTTTAATTCAATTTACTGTCATTGTAAAAATAGTATAATATTATTTTAATCTATTCTATAGTCGGTCCATATTATATTCAAGAATAGCCCACCGTGTTGGAGTTTCTATGTGCAAACTTTACTAGAATGCCCAACAAAATGGTCCAACCCAATGCATGTATAATAATAATAAATCTTATTTCACATAAATAAAATTCAACCACAATATAATTTAAAATTAACATGTAATAAATATTCGGGATGTTACATTCTACCACCCTTAAAAGAAATTTCTTCATCGAAATTTGAATAGCCTTAAATCAAATATTATATACCATCACGCTTCTGCTGGGCAACTCAAATTTAAAGAGCTCATAAGTAAAACAAATTTTCTTTCTCAAGAAAATACATTTGCAAGTATGGTGGAATAATCCACTACATATAATCAATTAACAACTCCCAATAATATTCACATCCAAAATTGAAGTCCAAGGTCAAATCAAAATTACATAAAGATGTACGGATCAAAAATACATTTTTATGGAAAATGTACTAAAATTTCCTGTTATGTTCAGCATGTCCAAAGGTCTCTATAGTTCATATGATTTGGAAATTAGAAGTCGTAAGAGTAGCTTTTTAAATTAGAAACTAAGTTTCCAATGTTTATAAAACATGTATTTCAAATCAGCACTTCAATAAGATCTTATTGAGCATAAAACTATGATAGAATATGGTCTTAGTTTGTAGTAGAATCACGTCTTGTAGAAACAAAATTAAGTAAAGTTATCAAGATACCTCAGTAAAACAGAATAGATTGTAGATAAATATTCATATCCTCAAATATATATGTTCAAATCTTGATTTTCTTGATTCTATGTAAACTAGACTCATAAAACATTATGGAACATATGCCTTAGGATGAAAACCTTCTCTTTATAAAATAATTTAGTGATTTTATCTGAAATTACTTTGCTAGAATTTCAGAACAATATTAACCAATGAGTAGTGTTTGAATTTCTGGGAATAAACCACGAAGAATTTGATTATGAAACTTTTTATACAAAAACTAGACATAACAATGGTATTTCTCATAAACTTTCATAAAATTATAACATGGATAAGCCCTTTAATAAATTCGTTCAAAACACCCTTTCTGCTGAAAAATAAAAAATACAGCATAACAGATTTGTTTTGTAAATTCATTTTAAAATAGCAATTCAACTTCAAAAAGCATAAAAATCTCCAGATTTGGAATTCAATACCTTAAGAATACATAGGAAAAACAGAATTCATAAATAATGTTTCCAGCCCCGGATATAATTTAAACAACACAATATGTACAGAAAATTTTTGTATTTCCAGTATACAACTCATCTTTTCTAAAAATTCATAACTTTCTCAAATCTCAACAAAATTAAATGACTCAAAAGCCCAATGAAATCTTGAGAAGTATACTCTTAGAGTCCTTGGCTGGTTTTCATTAAAACATGACCCATTAAATCAGATTTTGAAGTAGAGTTTTAGGTTCTAAAATTCTAACTCAACTTTGAACTTCAATTATTTCTAACACTCTTAATCATTCCTCCCCAGATTTCATAGGTAACAATTACATGCTAAATGGATACAAAGTCCTCAATAATAGAATCAAATAATTAAGTGTATAAGGACAATTAAACTATTATAATTTGGACTTCATTAAAGCATAGTTTTAAGCTTTTAAACTCAAAGTTTCCAAACCAAATATTTCAATTGAAACTAGGAATCAATGTAAAGTAAAAATAGGAGTTAATCCTCACCTAACAAACCCAAATTGAACCATCAATTTGCTGTAAATTATCTCTCCCCAAACTTCCCTTCTTATATGTAATTGATGTGATTTAGCAAACAAAATTGATTGTAGAGAAAATTTCATCCTCCAAGTTAATTCCACAAATTGTCAATGTAACGCTAGAGAATTGCTATTTTCCTCAATATGAACTCCAAAAATAACTGGGATTTTCATTCAGCATCCTTCTTGACAACACTCTTAATTCTCAAGTCCCTAGGCACTACATGTCATTATAGATTAAGAATACCAAGAAAATGCCAATCACCGATATACATTAGTCACACAGTTTTCACTAGCCTGATTTCGTCCCCATATTTCAAACCTTTTACACCCATCCATCACAAGAGGGACACCATCCATGTTCCAGGAGGAAACCATAACCATTCATCAAGTGGAAAACCAACCATAAGGATAACCATTCCACACCCATCCATCACAGGAGGGACACCGTCCATGTTCTAGCCTTCCAGGAGGAAAACATAAACCATCCATCAGGTGGAAAACCAACCATGAGGATAACCATTCCGAAATAAACCTTTAGGGCCTTTCACCTAAGGGCACTCTACACCCTTCTTGTTAAACTTCTTGTTAACAAGGGAGAATTTGTCAGTCAAACCATTGAGTAATGCATTCAAGGACAGGAGCCAATGTTCCATTTTAAATATAAAATGAGTATTCAACCCTCCAATTTCAAAAATTCATAAAATTCATCTCAATTCTTTTCAAATCCAAATATGGCTCCTACTTCTCTCAAAATCATTTCAAATACTTTTGTAGAACTTTTCACAAACAGAGGGTTTCAAGATCTTCAAACTTAATAAAAATAATTATTTTCTATTTGAAACACATTTAAGTTTTTTTTAATGCTGAAAACAGTACCATTTGTATTCAAAAATTCATAACTCACTCTATTGTTGTGCAAATAAGGTCATTCTTGAAGATTTGAAAACTAGATTCAAAGCCTAATACAAGAAAAATGATAATCCAATGAGAAAATATGGTTTCATTGATCATAAAACTATTTTGATTTTGTGGACAGTAAGCTGGAATTTGGTTCCAACAGTGGTTCAATAGTAGAAAATCATTACATTTTTTTATTTTATTTATTTTATATTTTTTTATTTATAAAAATGATATGGGCTTGAGACTTGTAGCATATGAAAATTGACATAATATAGAGTATTTATACTAAAAATTATGAATTTACTTCAGGTAAAACTATAAGTACAAAATTACCGAAGTCAATTCATATATAGCATGGTATGTTAAAACAGCTTTACTCTTACAACTTTGTAAATTTAATTATCCATTCTTTATGACAATTAACTCATATCTGCTATTTGATCCTTTAATAAGAACCATACTCGTGAATTCAAATTGTCACTCTTCTCATCTATCCACCTTTAAAAGAAATTTCTAAATAAATTATGATACCACTCGTAGTACTAACTCAAGTACTTCATCTCAAAATTAAAAACGATATCTTTACTCAAATCTTGAACTCGTCCGATATAGAATTTTGTGACTCATCCCTTAACCTCACCCTCACCCTCACCCATCTTGAGCCTATTGGGAATATTGGGACTCTTGGTTCTCTCAACCTCACCCTCACCCTCACCCTCACCCTCACCCTCACCCATTTCGAGCCTGTTGGGACTATTGGTCTCTTGGACCTCTTGTCACATCATTCCCCATCAAGAAGTCAGAGTTGTCACTTGCTTAAGAATTTCACTTTCAAATCTTCAACAGGTGGTACACAAAGTCCATCTTGAAACCTATGCCCCTATCACTTCCAACTTTTCTAACCAAATGGGTTTTTTCATTTTTCTGCCATCTTCAAGAGCTATACATGGAATTTCTAACCTTGAGTTTCTGATTATACAATCCTAATAATGAGACTCAGATGCACTACTACCATTAAAAGATATGAAATTCCGCTATTAACTCAAACATTCTCCATTTATACACATATCATATCTCGAACATAGTATTATCTTGAGACCCAAAATTTTAGACTACTTCAACAATATGAATCACAAAAGCCTTAACAATTCAGCTAAACTTCCTAATCTCAAAATTTTCTCATTTTAAAAATGCTAAAACTTAGGAATCTAATCACCAAATAAAGATTTTAAATCCCAAAGAGATCTAATTCCTAAGCTCTGATACCAACTGTAACGACCCACAAAAACACTGTTCAATTTATGAGCTTCATAAAAAATAAAACTCTTTCAAAAATGAATTTCCTTCAAAATTACAAAATATAATACAGCTGCGGAAAATGGTGGCTAACCCAAAACTTATCAATATATAATGCCCAACTCATTAAATACAGCTACGGAAAGCGATGGCTAACTCCAAACTCATATGAATATACATGCTCTATTCATTAAATAAAACTTGCATCAATTTTAAAAATATAACAAATAAAATAAATGAACACAATAATCTCTCCAAATCTCGACTCCAATTCTACTACGTGCTTCCAACGACGACTACCTGAAAGTGTTATTTATATAACACTGTGAACTAGACAGCCCTAGTGAGAAAACATCTACACTTATTTTACACTACATCGATTTTATACAAAATGGTTATATTAATTGTCATTTTATCAACACAACTTTTGAAAGTGACATCCACGTAGTTTATACCATTCCCAATACGTCATGTACAATAGATTTCAAGATATAAAAATAACTTTCCAGAACACTACTCATATTGTGGCACATTATCTCATACTGATCTCAACATTAATAATTTCTCATACCTGAGCCTTCGTTGCCATTTGCAACCTGCAAAACATAAATCAAAATAACACACACAGGCTTCTTGCCGTACATGCACGCTATTGATAACACATAGCCCACTTGCCGTTCATGTATGTTATCTCAGCCACAGCACATATGTCCCTATCATATGTGTATACTGGTTATGGCCCACTAGCTCAATAACCCGGTATATTAGGGGGTGTTTGGCGGTGCGGTGCGTCAACAGAAAAAGTACTTTATTATTAAAATAAGTGCTTTCACCGGTGTTTGACATGCAATTAAAATGCGTTAGCGGGAAGAGGAAAAAGAGCTTAAAGCTCTTCCCATAAAAGTTAGGGAGGCGCTGCTTTATGGAGAAGAGGAAAAAACCTCTACACAGGAAGAGGTTTGGCCTTTAATGAATTTTTTTGGAAAGACAATATTGCCCATATTTCAATATTTCAAAAAGACAATGAAACCCATGAATCTCATTCTTTAACCTTCCTTTATATATTCCTCATAAGGGAGCCTCAAAACAAAGTAGCAAAAACTCACGTGGATTGTCTATGCGTCTCCTACTTCAAGACATTTTTCCAACTTTATCACATGTTCTTCGAGTTCCAAGAAATATATATATAGGATGATGATCAGGTGAGCACATGCTGATATAATTGTATTGGGGTTTTACCTCGTGCACTTGTGTAACTATGATACGATCATTTGCTATTATGAGCCAATGGAAGTAGAGCAAAGTGGGGAGTTCGGGCCAAATTTTTTGCTGAAAAAAAAAAAAAAAAGAAGAAAGAAAGAAAGAAAAAAAAAAAAGGAGGAAGGAAGGTAGCCTAACATTTCCATTTTGCCATTAGCTTGTGATACCACGCCAACCGTATCATAGTTATATATAAATCCCATCTTTTAACAATAAACAATGTCTTCTAGAGTGGTTTTATCAACCTGATACCTCACATATACTCCTATTCATTTGATATGCCTCTTAATTAATGGTGGATCCCATTAATGATATCAAACAAAATACCAAACAGAGAGATTAGCACCTTTAGAAAGGGTATTGTAGTCAAATTTAGGATTAGAAATGCTTTAACAAATAGAAGCTCTTCTAATTATTTAGCAACCAAACACTATCAAAGCTTTTTACAATAACCTCTTCTCTACATAGATCTTTTCAAAAAAGCACTTGGCTAAAAGTTACAGCTACACCAAACGGGCCCTTAGTGCACTAATTGTAGGGCATACCTGAATGGATCCGCCCCGGATGACCCTCCTCAATTCGTTAGTAACCACAATAATAATAATAATAATCCATATTTAATGGAAACATCTCACATATAAGAATGTGCCACGATATGAAATAATATTATTTCCAAGTATAATGGAATAATCCACACTCATGTTTCCCAAGAAAATTTTATCTCAAAAGAAATCTCTGTCTTGGGTTCTATTCAAATTTAAGCATCTTTTCTTTCCAACTTAAACATCAAATACAAACTCAAATTCTACATATATAGTTTCTATAGAAACTAATATTCAAACTACAACTAGGTTCCAAAAGATCATCTCTTTATACACACAGAAAATAACTCAATTCTTAAGCTCGTATCAAACTTATTAATAATAGAGAGCAAATTTTACAACTCAACGTAATTATAAAAACTTGGATTTTATTTCATAAAAGCAATCCCGTGCACAAAAGGGTGAAATTTGCTAATACTTTTCTTTAACCAAACATCGCACTTGCACTTTCTTAAAACATGACAGTTTAGGTTTGAAAATTCATAACTAAATCCACAAAATTCCAAATTCAATGATTCAACCTGTTTTAGAAAGCTTAAACAACGTACTATTGAAGAAAAATAACAATTGATCACCACCCAAAAGCCATGTAGTTCGAAAATCACTTCAAAGTCAGACAACAGAATCTGAAAATCCAAGGACTGCTTGGAGTAACAGGTACAATTCAATTTTCTGGGTTTAGTTTATAAATATTTGAGTTTCGAAACTTATTTCAATAAAAACTAGATTCATCAAGCTTTCAAACCATATAAATTTCGCATCAAACGAACCTCGATAACTATTTTAAATTCAATTTCGAATATAACCCATAGCAGCAGAATTTTATGTACAGCAACTCAGGTTCAACTTTGGAAATTTACCAAAAATCGAATTTTTAATATTTTTAGTTGAAACCAATGGAAAAAGAATCACTTGTAAATGTATTTTAAATACCCCAAAATCCCAGACTTAAAATCAAAGTCCATATATAGAAAATTCTCATAAAATCGTCTACTGTTCAGGATTTTCAGGATAAACACAAGGGAATTAGGTTTAAACTTAGGGAACATTAAAGCTTCAAGAACCTTTCTAATATACATAATTACATCAAATTGTTCCAAATTGATGTTAGGGATTAACATAAAATAAGAGGAGATGATTTTCTCACCTGAAATATAAATCTTGATTGCTCAATTCAAGTTCCCAACTTCAAACCCGTAAATTCCTCTTCTTCTCCTTCGTCTTCTTTCTCTTTCTCTTACTCACTCACTCTCTCTCTCTCTCTCACGTTTTCTCTTCTTGGTTCTCTAACTGCTATACTCTCTCTCACTCACCCCTTCTCTTCTTATTTCTTCCTTTCTTTGGTTTTCTTTCCCCACCGACTCTCTCTTCCTTCCTTTCTTTTACTCTGCTTTCTTTTATTTTTATATATTACATTCGCTCCCTTTAATCCCACCCAAGTCTATATATAGAGGGGTAAAGAAACTTGGGTGTCTAAGTTTAGTGACAATGTTAACTCTCATTGCCACACGTGGGGTGCAAACTCATCCAAAAGGATATAATACAATATAATATAAATAAGGTAAAGTACATTAAGACTCCTTTAGTATCTGACAATTATAGATAAATCCCTTCACATTCTTGAAATGATATTAACATTCCCTATTTTACAAAATAAATTACAAAGAGACCCTTCCCTCTAACGGCCATCTATTAGTCCGTTAAAAAAAAATGATGTCATGCTCAATTTTTTTTAAAATACCCTAACTATCCTTATTGGATGAAAACTCCATGTTAAATGCATATAACTTATCAGTCCAATACATTTATCTAAAACAGTATAATCTTTTATTTATTTATTTTATTTATTTATTTATAGAAAAATGATAAAAAGCTTATATTTTTTGTTCAACTGATGTGGCAGTTGTCAAATCTTCTCATTAGAGACACTAAATTTTTAATTGATTTGCTATTAAAAAAATTTTAAATTGATTTACCAAGTTGCCACCTCATTTGAGCAAGTAGATTTGGGTGAAAAAGAAAAAAAGGGCTATATAGAATTGTTCATATATAGAAATAAATGAAAAGAATAATTACAATAGGGAAAGAGCAAAAGAAAATAATGAAAATAAGAAAATATGGGGTGAAAATAAAATTAAGGGAAAATTACAGTTTAACCCCTTAAACTTTAGGCCAAAATCACTTTTCACCCTTCATCTTCAAAATCAGACAAATAGCCTCTTGGAATTTCCAAAATGTTCTTTGAACGAATGCCGTTAACGGAAATTGTTAAATGTCAATTTTTCCCATGATGTATAACGAAATTACAGCCCAAATGAATAAATGAACTTATTGAATTGTTTCTAGCGTTCATCACAAGTTCCCAATCTCTGCCAATTCCCTCCCAAAAACACACACGCACACACACTCTCTCTCTCTCTCTCGCTTTATATATATATATATATATATATATATATATATATAGATATATATATAATACGAACCCAAAACCCTTTGATTTTCTTCCCTGATTTGATGAATCCGAGGGTCATAAGTTTGATTTTCTTGTACGGAAAGTGTTCTCGCTCTACTGTTATAGCAAAACCCTTCGGTGAGATGAAGGTTTAGAAAACCCAAAAACACCGTCAATTTGTTCCATGAGCATCGATTGCGAGATCCTCGGCGGCAAGTGCTAGAGCACGGACCTTCACTGCGAGATCCATTATGAGATCGTCGGCGATTTGTAGTAATTTTTCAATTGGTTTTGGTGGGGTTTGACAGCTGGATATGGTGTTGGTTTCGTGTGGTTTTGGTTTGATTTCAGTGGTTTTTTTGGGTTTGTTTTTATGGTAACAAAAGATGGTGGTAGAAGTACTTATGGTGGTTTTGGGTTGGTGTTATGAGATAATTAATTTAAGGAGAATGTGGGGTTTAGCAGCTGGAAATGATGGATGAGTTCATGTGGTTTTGGTTTGTGATTCTAATGGTAAACAAAGGTGAGGTGCTATCGTGGTGTTTGTCTGGGTGGTTTTTGGGTTAGTACTAACATTGGTTTAGATGGTTTAAGGGAGGACATGGGGGTAGCCGGGTAGGAGAGAGCATAAGAGAACAAGACAGAGAAGATAGCATGAAAGGGCATTTTGGGTATAAAATCACATTAAGTTGGTCACGTGCAATACACGTGATGAATTTCCGTTAAAAATCTAACGGTTGCTAGACAGAAGGGGCTAAAGTGATAATGTTTAAAATTTCAGGGGGTTATTTGTCCGATTTTAAATATGAGGGGTGAAAAGTGATTTTGGTCTAAAGTTTAAGGGTGCAGTCTGTAATTTTCCCTAAAATTAAATTAGGACTAAATGAGAAAATTTGTATGTAAAAAGAAAAAGGTGAATATATATCTATATATATATATATATATATATAGATAGATAGATAGATAGATATATTAATCCTTCTATTATCAGGTGCACCTGATGCAATTTTGTAACAAATGCACTTTAAAACTTTTATATGTAACTCGTATTTGGCCAAACCAATCGTTGGATTAAATTTGATTCATATGTTGGTCATACATGCCAAAAATAAAGTTGATCTAAAATTAAAAGCTGTTTCATTTGAAATGTTTATAAATGAGCAATTGTTATTGATTAAAAAATGCATGCTTTGGATCGAATAACATTCAGTCTCTATCAACTTGATTTTGGCATGGAATGCTTACATAAAAAGGCTATCTAGATATATATATTCCGTACATGTTCAAAACTATATATATATAAAGGATGTAATAAATTTAGAGGGCTAAAAAGATTTTGACACTGGCCAAATCTATGATTAATATAAAAAAAAATGTGTAAATTTTTTTTTAAAAAAAAGGTGGGCAAGCTAACCCTAGGCCTTATTAGCTCCGCCCTAGAGTGCATGTAATGGAGGATAAAAATTAGAAAGAACTCGAGTCATTTCAGAATGTTAAATGATGCATTTTATATATAGGGGCATTTGCGTCATTTTATAAGTATTATTAATGCCGTTCAATCAACTATTTTTATAGGGGATAATAGTGTAATTTCGAAAATGAGAAAGGTGCATCCGTAATTATCATAAACTAGAAGGGGTGTAAGTGTAATTTACCCATATAAATAAGTTCAAGACAACTCTAGTAATCTCCTTAGGTTTCTGGACATTATATAATATTATTTTAATTCAATTTATCGTCATTGTAAAAATAGTATAATATTATTTTAATCTATTCTATAATTGGTCCATATTATATTCAAGAATAACCCACCGTGTTGGAGTCTCTATGTGCAAACTTTACTAGAATGCCCAATAAAATGGTCCAACCCAATGCATGTATAATAATAATAATAAATCTTATTTCACATAAATAAAATTCAACCCCAATATAATTTAAAATTAACACGTAATAAATATCCGGAGTGTTACATTCTACCAACCTTAAAAGAAATTTGAATAGCCTTAAATCAAACACTATATATCACTACGCTTCCGTTGCACGCAACTCAAATTTAAAAGATCTCAAAAGTAAAACAAATTTTCTTAAGAAAATATATTTGCAAGTATGGTGGAATAATCCACTACGTATAATCAATTAACAACTCCCAATAATATTCATATCCAAAATTGAAGTCCAAGGTCAAATTAAAATTACATAAAGATGTAAGGATCAAAAATACATTTTCATGGAAAATGTACTAAAATTTCCTGTTATGTTCAGCATGTCCAAAGGTCTCTACAGTTCATATGATTTGGAAATTAGAAGTCATAAGAGTTGCTTTTTAAATTAGAAACTAAGTTTCCAATGTTTATAAAACACGTATTTCAAATCAACACTTCAATAATATCTTATTGAGTATAAAACCATGATAGAATATGGTCTTAGTTTGTAGTAGACTCACGTCTAGTAGAAACAAAATTAAGTAAAGTAATCAAGATACCTCAGCAAAACAGAATAGATTGTAGATAAATATTCATATCCTCAAATATATATGTTCCAATCTTGATTTTCTTGATTCTATGTAAACTAGACTCATAAAACATTTTTGAAAAATATGCCTTAGGATGAAAACCTTCTCTTTATAAAATAATTTAGTGATTTTATCTGAAATTACTTTGCTAGGATTTTAGAACAATATTAACCAATGAGTAGTGTTTGAATTTCTGGGAATAAACCACGAAGAATTTGATTATGAAACTTTTTATACAAAAACTAGACATAACAGTGGTATTTCTCGTAAACTTTCATAAAATTATAACATGGATAACCCCTTTAATAAATTCGTTCAAAACACCCTTTCTGTTAAAAAATAAAAAATACAGCATAACAGATTTGTTTTGTCTATAAATTCATTTTAAAATAGCGATTCAACTTCAAAAAGCATAAAAATCTCCAGATTTGGAAGTCAATAACTTAAGAATACATAGGAAAAAAAGAATTCATAAATAATGTTTCTAGCCCCAGATATAATTTAAACAACACAATATGTATAGAAAATTTCTGTATTTCCAATATACATCAACTCATCTTTTCTAAAAGTTCATAACTTTCTCAAATCTAAAAGAAATTAAATGACTCAAAAGCCCAATGAAATCTTGAGAAGTATACACTTAGAGTCCCTGGCTGGTTTCAGGTTCTAAAATTCTAACCTAACTTTGAACTTCAATTATTTCTAACACTCTTAATCATTCCTCACTAAATTTCATAGGTAACAATTACATGCTAAATGGATACAAAGTCCTCAATAATAGAATCAAATAATTAAGTGTATAAGGACAATTAAAATATTATAATTTGGACTTCATTAAAGCATAGTTTTAAGCTTTTAAACTCAAAGTTTCCAAACCAAATATTTCAATTGAAACTAGGAATCAATGTAAAGTAAAAATAGGAGTTAATCCTCACCTAACAAACTCAAATTGAACCATCAATTTGCTATAAATTATCTCTCCCCAAACTTCCCTTTTTATCTTTTGGAGCAAGTTCTAGTTCTGTTCTGTTCCAACGCCAAAAACCACTTCAAGGCGAAACTTGCTAATGACTCATGAAATATTTGAGCCAATAACTCATCATTCGCCCTTCGAGGGTGCATAACTTGCACATACATTTTAAGATGAGTTTTGGGACAGCCTATCCCATCAAATTTCTCTTGCTCCGGTATTTTGAATTACAATGGGATGCGAGCCTTTGGAATAAGGACAAAGTACAGACATCCACCATATCATCAAACCTGCGGATCCCCTTCAAAGTTCGCTCTAAGGCCTTAACCTTTGTTAGCCAACACAATTGAATTCTCTCTTGAGGTAGCCTTGGGTTCCTCTTCTTTGGTCTTGGGTGGTTCTTCCTTTTTTCCTATTAGTTCCTCGGTGGATTCAGAATTATTGGACCCTTAATTGTTGTTAATGGTATGGGCCAGGGATTCAGGTTTAGATATCTTCTGTTGAATGTCTTGAGCCATCTTTAACGCAGTCTTGGATAGCTGGGTAGTATGGTCAAGCTTTTCCATTATGGTTTTCAAGGTAGCTTCAAGGTTAAAACTTCGACTGCTAGCTCCTTCATCAGCTATGTTCGATTGGGTGGTGGAATCAGTACTAACTAAGTGCTTTTGTTGATTATAGATCCAAGCCAGCACGTCTCTCTTTGTAAAAAAGGAAACATTCAATTTTCATCTTAGGGGCCCATCCTAAGCTTGCATAATTATCTCAAACTTTTTACAGCATATGCCCTCAATTAGTCCTCTTTAACCAATTGCCTTTGTGGGGGTCATGGGAAAGGGTATATATTAAGGATGTAGGGTGCAAAATTTCCCATTAATTACCCATTTAATCAACAAGCATGGCAATACAACACTAACATGGCAGCATATCATCACATCAACATGTGTGCATAAGGGTGACTCAATGATGTCCTAGAAGGACCATTACATGTATTTCTTTCTTTTAAGAGGGTAGGTTAGGGTCCTCAACTTTGCTTGTACCAATCCTTATACCTAACCACATGTGACATTCAGAATGCTGCTTGGATCCAGCAATATGTGATTGATCCATTTAATATACCTAAGGGCAAGCCCAAAGGTACTAGGCAAGAGAGGTTTGATAACTTCGTCCAACACATGGAATCATGAAAACCAAGGTTGAAATAGGCTATCAGTTGGTAAGGATACATCGAGGGACAATCGAGCTCATCATGCAATAATTGCACACACAATGCAATAAATGAAAGCACACAATCAAGCGGATGCAAGTGATTGATTTTATTTAAACAATAAGAAATTAATTTATCCCAATCAAATGAGTCTAGCCCTCAATGTCCCCAGTAGAGTCACCAAACTGTGAATCCAGGAAAATGGCCCATGGGATGGCATGTGAAAAACAAAGGAGTTGCCACCTCATTTTTTAAGGAAAAGAGGAAAATCCTAAAATGTTTTATTTCCAAAAACCTCATGACTCCATTTTGAAAGGAAGGGCAAAGTCTTTAAAACTAGAAAATCGGATTCGGGGGCTAAGTTATGATGTGGGAAGGTTCTAGGCTAATCCCATAGGCACCCACATTGCCCGAGTTGGTCTCTTAATTTAATTGGGCTAATTTAATGACTTAAATACATGCAAATCAATATCAATCAATAAAATACAGCATGCATATCAATCAATAATCCATCCTACTCCTCTAGCAATTATATGTAATGGATAAATTCATCCTACTCCGCTAGCAATCACAAGAGATAGATAATGAAAAGCATGGATCCATCCTATTCCACTAACAATCATATGTGATGGATAAAAGAATAAAAGAAAAAGGAAAACCTAGGATACTTAGTATCCTAGGGTGGACTTGAACATCAATTGAGTGTTTACGTACCTTGTATTGAATGTACAAGGATCAAAGTCCACGTAGTTCGATAAGAATAGGGTTAACCTAATAGAGACTTATAGTAAACCCTAAGTTTCCTTCCGTAAGGATTTCCAAAGATAAATGATTCTCAACATGGTATTTCAATGAAAGATGGAAACTTTTTGAAAAGGGGTGAAAGGAAACCTTAAAATTCACCATATCCCTCTATTTTGGTGGATTTCCAAAGGTGGTAAGTATCGTGGATTTCGACGTTGAATGATGCAGATTTCAATGTGGTATGATTTGAGTTTTTAGTTGAAGTTGTCCATTGGAAGAAGAATCGAGGAGTTGACATGGAGTTACCGAGGTATTAGAGGCAATTACTAAAGATCGTGAATTCGACTCTGTCAGGTAACTTGTCAGAGTCTTGTAACTCTTCCTTTCATAGTGGATTTTTTTTTATTTTTTTTTTTTTTTGTTGGACTAGACCGGTTGTCTTTTCTCGTTGAGGTTTCCATGTAAAAATAGTGTGCCTCTCTACTTACGTTTTTATTTTGTTACACGCAATTAGATAGATTTATTTTGGGAATTTTGGCCAAAACCTCTAAGTATAAGAGTTCTAAGATAATAAAACCCATTAAAACTAATGTTTAGTAAAAAACCCTTTTGACAGTAAAAAGACTAATAGACCCCTATTTTTAAAACTTCTCTTAATTTACAACCATGCCACGATACACAGCCGGGCAAAAAAAGAAGACTCTCAGCTTCACACGTTCCATTGTTTCCAGCGGAAATATAGAAACGTATAGCACATCAAAAGCTTTCCAAAAATTTAGTTTCCATCATTATACATAGCACCATAATTCATTATAGGGTTTTTCCTTCACAAACGATCATCCCCCCAACAGACCCAGACGAATTGGAGAACACGGATTGAAATCTGGTTTTGAGGAAGAAGAAGAAGAAGAAGAAGCAGATGAAGTAATAGAAGAAGAAGAAAGGGAGGGGAGGCATTCGGTGATATCAGATCTGAAAAAGCAAATCAACCTTCTCCTTCTTTAAGCGTTTGGTTCTTTACATTGAAAAGTTGCCCCTCCTTTTTGCTGAACATCATCTCACCACCATAAATCTGCATATGTAAGGAACTTGTTACATTGTTTATTTGATATTGTCATAAACAAAACTGTCGATAGCATCAGTTCACTATTTTTGTATTAAACATGTGTATTGAAATAACAGTACCAGGTTTACTGTTGATAGTTATGTTCAGTAAGCTGATGCTGTTATATAGATACACGTGTTATAATACTGACAACAGTAATCTGGTACTGTTGTATGATATATGGGTTATTTTCAAAACCACATTGAAGTGATACTGTTGCTAGTACGAAAAACATGTTATAATACTAACAATAGTACTTTGATACTATTGCTAGTAATGATTCAACAGTAATCTAGTACTGTTGCATGATATATGGGTTATTTTCAAAACAACAGTGAAGTGATACTGTTAATAGTACAAAAAACATGTTATAATACTAACAACAGTACTCTGATACTGTTGTTAGTAATGATTCAACAAAAATCTAGGGAAAAATGATTGAAATAGATGAAACTATGAACACCTTCAATCCAAACAGAATCTCTTGCAATCGCCTGAAGAGAGAGAAAATTTTGGAATTCAATTTTGTAATTCCCTCCATTGGCGCTGTTTTGAAGAGAGAGAAACATGATGGAGCCGAAATCTCTCTCCCACGAAAACATATCCCCCCAAAAACGGTTACTCTTCTATATTTAAGATGGAAATATGTTTTTCCCATATTTGCTGTACGTGAGATGCAGAATTGTCAAACAAAGGGTATATTTGGTATGTAAAATCACATATTTACCTTATCACAAATAAAAACTTAAAAAAAGGGGTTAGTAAATTATTAAATCTTAAGTAGGGTTTTTTGCTAAAGGCAGACCCCTAATAGGGGTTATTGCTAATTTTCCCATTTATTTTTTAATTAATTTCAGTACGATAATTTTAGAAGGCCTATTCACCCCATAGGCTATAAATTCATATGCTAAGAATTTCACCTTCATTTTCAAGTTTCTACTAAGGGCATAGTTGACGTTTCATGAAAATTGAATGGTTCTACTAGCTTTTGAATAGCAACTAAAGTTAAAAATCCATCACCTAAAATGATGTCATTTAAGAAAATTAGGGTTACTACCACAAATGATGGTATAAAATCAATTTTATGATTTTACACAAAAAGTGTACATATATAAAACGATGAGATGATCCAATTTTTAAGGGATGCCCAAAGTCCCAAACAGGCCCCAAAGGGCGAAATTTTGTAATGTTTTAATTACATGATTCTTACAACCAAATACAACTAGATGACATAATTTTAATAAATTAATTAATTAATTAATTATAAATGGACAAATTTAAAACTACGGGGACAACCAAACGGGACCACCAAAAAAAAATGAAAAAATCCAACGGGACCACCCATACATGGTAGGTGGAGAACGCTCTGCCCGGGTCTGCGCTGCTTACGGATCACCATGGGACCATAATTATGGTCAACCATTATCATATGATTGGTTTTAAATCAATTTTCTCCTGCTGGCATGGCATGATAATTTATTTATTTATATTTTTTTCTCTTTCTTTTGATTTTTTTGGCGGTGATGATAATAATTAGGGCTGGCAATTTATATCTAAACCCATGAACCCGTCCAAACCTGTCCAAGTTAAATGGATGTGCACGGATAATTTTATTAATTGGATTGTAAATGGATACCCATAAGGAGCCCAACTAATAATTGGATCTAATCGGGTTTACTTAAAAATTGTTGGGTGAGAAACAAATCTGATAGGATCTAAAAATAAAATGTTTAGTTGAAAATGAATGGGCACATTTACAACCCAATTAATAAAATTAGGTTGTTAATGAAATGAAATGCCATTTAATAAAACATTTAATAATGAAATGAGCACATTTACCTGAAGGTTAGGGATTTGAAAATGCCTTTCAGATTTTCAATGTTTCCATTTTTTATTTTTTATTTTATTTTTTGAATTTGGTATTTTTGGTAGATTTGAAAATGAAATGCTATAGTAGTTGGAAATTTATTTTATTTTATTTAAATCCGGGTCATGACCTAATTAAAATGGGTTTGGGTCAACCTTGAGATTTTATATTTTAGAGATTTTATATTTTAGAGATCTAAAAATGAGTTGTTGTGGATAAAAGTAGCAAAAATAATGGACAAATGTTTTTTCTTTATTTTTTGGGTAAAAAAACAAAAAAAATTATAATGCAAAGTCACCCAACGTTAGAAGTAGAATTACGAGTCCAATTAACGTCTTAAATAAGTCAGTGGAGGTATGCGGGTTGGGTTGGGTTTCTACTTGCAATAAATGGGTCAGTTTGGGTTTTGCTTAAATGGGTTCTCATATAAATAGGTGGTGTTGGGTTTGGGTGATATTATAACTAAACCCATTTAAACCCGCCCAAACTCACCCAAACCCACCCAATTGCCAGGTCTAATAATAATTGAACTTTTATCCCCTCGCCTTTGCTTTGCCTATACCTAAATGGGGCTAGCAAAACCCGACCTGAACCTACCAGCTGCTCGTTTGGTTGATAAATTCCCTTCCCCACATTAGTTTTTTTTCATTGTTGATAACTTCCCATTTCCCACTTTGTTGGCCAATAATGAAAGCATTTTGTAGCTCTTAACCATCTGGATTATAAAAAAGTCACGTAATTAAGGTTTTTCAACACGATTAGTATTACTTAGTGACAATTGATTAATGTCATAATGATTCCATAATGCGACTTACAGTATTTATTATATTTTAGCTGTAAACTTATTATTTTTAATATAATTCAACTGGTTGTGATTGAGAGTATAAATTTCACACAAGGACTATGGTTTATATGGACGACTATTACGGTATTGCTATTTCTAGTTAATGGTTATATTCGTTAATTTTTTTTTAATAAAATATTTTCTTTCATTAGAAGAAAAAAATATTCTTCATCGGTTTCAAAATATTCTAATGGAACCTAGTCACCTAGGTTAAACACTTTTCAAGCCGATCCAAACCACGGTCAGCTGCACTGACCAGTCGACTGTGAAGTTGAAACTGCACCAAGAGAGAGACAATAATAAATAATAAATAAATAAAATGCATTGTGAGGTAGTACAATATTGGAAAATGGTAGTACAGAGGTACAATATGGAAAAAATGGTAGTACCTCTTGACGTACTCGTTCTTAGCTTATAAATTGACAACTAACGCCGTGTTGTGGTCGTCTCCCTCATCCACACCCAAAACCCCTCTTAAGCCTCTGTTTAAATATTGTCGCCCAATCACCCACCCTGATCCAATTCTCTGTTCTTGACTCTCCCGAACTCTCGGGGGAGTCAAGGTCATGAAAGTCAATGTGACTGTCTGCCATTAAGAGTGTGTCATGCCTACGTGTCACACTCTTAATGGAATTTCTCATCATGTTTACGCTGGTAAAAATGGTATGAGAGCTTAATTTCTATCAGATAATTTCTGGTTTAAAGGAGAACCTATAAACACCGATTACATCATAATAACCCCAGAAAACACAATGGACGTCCTTGTGACGATAAAATGGCTTCTGGATCAGTCACCAGCTACTTGAATGGCGCCTTGGATTTCCAGTATTACACCATCACTATTCACTAGCTTGTTAGCAAACGCCAGCTGCAACCATGAACATCATTAAGGTATTCTTCCTCTACTTTATTTTTTTATTTTTAATTTTTGCGTAGATGGAATATGTTATACAGTACCGTTCCTTCCAAGGGATTGAAGTTTGGGGGCTGGGGGCAGAGCAGAGGATCATCCATAATTGCATCTGCATGGTCACCGGCTCACAGCTTCCATTTAATCGGAAAAGTTTCTAGCTAATAATACGTACCGTACCGCTGCAATTCCTAGCTATGATAAAGAGACATACATATTATATATATATATATATATATATGGGACGATCTGCGCTTCGATCGGATTTAATTGTTGCAGACAATTAATCCTAATATATCTCACCAGTTTAACTGATTGCACATTTGCATCTGTGATTAATTGGGACTTGCGTCCGTTGTTCATTTTAGTCTTCTCAAGGTTTTATGAAAACAAAAATGGATTTTCATAAAATTTGGTCACACAGTTGATTAGAAAATATGATTTTGAAATTTTTTTTTAAAATAAAATTTTTTTAAAATATATCGTTTATATAGACTTTTTGACCATTTACGATCTGTGTTCATTTTTACATAATGTTTCATGAATAATGACCACAAAATTCACTTGAACAATAAATTTTGAAAAAAGCTTTCCCTTATAAAATCAGTTCAAAATAATGTTTTCTAATGGACTTCGCAGCCAATTATCATGAACACTTTTTATATTTTTCATAAAAATTTAAAAAGTCTAAAATGAGTGGAGTGCAAATCAAAATTGATGGGTGGCAATAGCCAGCCCCTTGTTCAAAACAATCTCAAGAGGAAAAGCAACCAGATTATGCCTAGTCCAAGCAGTCTAATCTGCCGATCCAAGAATAATTTATCAGACATTATTCATAAATAGCCATATAGGAGTATTCATTGGACCGCGCCTTCTGAGTTAGATCGGGCTTTGGCCCTAACTGAATTAGCCTAAAAAATTACTTCGTATGGACAGGAATCCATCCTATTGGTGCTTCGGCTTTTGCATATCAATCAAGGTCATTGAAATAAATTTAACCACATTCAGGATTTTATTCCAAATTTAATGAAAATCGATGATGCAAGAGTAGTGCAAAACATTATCTATCTTTATTTTTATTTGAATGGAAAATACAACTAGTCAAGGCATGAGTAAAAACAATTAGTTTATTCTTAGACAAAAAAGATTTTTTATTAAATTTTTTTGATTCTTACCACTAATACATGACCTTTGTAATTTATAGAAAGATTTAAATTTTTTCATAATTTCACATTAGTTTTGATAAGGCACCCTCCTCCCTTATTGCAGTTCGTCCCCTATATATGCATAATAATGGTATAATAGTAGAGGCACTAACATGGATGATTTTTCCAGGGGAATGGCTCATGCACTATCATTGGGAGTGGCATGCTCCTACCCTCCTTTTGAGTTCAGTGGCTGTTTGGCTCCATGAAGGGTGGTTAACTGTCAGGAGATGGTGAGGATGGTTGTTATCCTCGCCATTGTAGTGGAGAATCGATGAAGAGATGGTGGTGTTATTTGAAATCTCCGACTGCAGCTAGGCATTAAAGGCCATGTAATAGTAACTTAGAGGTTTATTTTGCTATCACCAGGACGTCCATTGTGTTCCCTGGGCTTATTTTGATGTAATTGATGCAGGCTCTGTTCGTTTGGTGAGAGTTAACTCTTGAGAATCTTGAACTCTCGAGAGTTGAAATTCTTGAGAATTTGAACTCTTTCATTGTTCATATCACCATGAGAAATAAATTTAAAAACTCCGGAGAATTCAATTTGGGTTGTTTGGATGACTTAATAAAATTCATGGGAAACAATTCAAACTACATTTGCTATTATACACAATATTCCACAGTAATATATTTGTTAGGGTAAATTGCAGAAAACCCCTCCTAATATATGGGGGGGTCAGCAGATAACCCCCCTTATGTTTTCCAATGTGCTCTACTGTTGCTCTCCATCAGCAAAAATTGATGGAAATTGGTCATGTGCTATGCATGTGACATTATAATTGTCAAAAATACCCTCACTCTCTCCCAACCCAAACCTCATTCCCACCCTCCCTCTGCACCCACGACAGCCGGCAAAGATATCAGCCATCGCTGGTGAAGATGTCAGCCATTGCCGGCGAAGATGTCAACCATTTGTTCTGGCAAATCATCACCGAAGCACCCCATAGCCACTGCCATGGCCGAAGAAGATGAAGCAACAGCTGCCGATGCCACGATTGCCATGGGTTTGACCAAACCCCCATCTCACCCTCCCTCTGCACCCACGACAGTAGACGAAATGAAGTAATCCTCCATTTTTTTCAGGCAAATCACCGCCGAAGCACCCCCATAGCCACTGCCATGGCTGAAGAAGATGAAGCAGTAGCAGCAGCAGCCGCCATGGCTGCCCCTTTCTTCGGCGAGCTTGTTCATTCAACCGTGTCCACCTAGCGCACGAACAGCAGATCTAACTACGCGTTGGGGGTTTTGGAACCGAATCTTACTATGGGTTTTGATTGTGGAGTTGTAAACATGGATATTGTGGGGAAAAATGGTATGTGTTGGGTTTGGGGTCAAAGGTATTGTGGGGTTGCATATCTGGGCATTGGGTTTAGGGTTTGGAGTTGCAAATATGGAGTTGCAGCTGCCATGGTTGCCATTTTCAAACCTAACTTGACCATCGAGAACCCCCTCTTCCTTTGGCCAGAGTGTGGGTGCAAGTGAGAGAGACAGAGAAAGGCTACTGGAAAAAAAATGGAGTTAGCCAGAGTGTGGGCCGTTGATTGAAGAAGGTGCACGTGATGGGGATGGTGTAGGGGTATGTTAGTCTTTTTACATTTTCTGTTAATGGTGTTAACTCAATTTGTCCCCAAATTAGTGAGCTCAGGGGGCACGTTGACAAAATTAATACATTAGGGGGCTTATCTGTTGACCCCCTCATACATAAGGGGGGTTTTTTGCCATTTACCCTATTTATTAAGTAGGAAAATCATATCAACTCATAAATGCATAATATTAATAATTCATGTCTCGAACAGAGAAATAAAAAAACAATAGTAATAAAAAAAATCTCCATTATTAATAATAAAAGTAGATAACGCAAGCCTCCATTGCCATAAGGTGGTTTCAATCATTGGGTTTTTTTAAGACTTTTGCTCTATCACATACTCACAAGTACTCAAATAATCGTATATGCAGTTAATATATTTTGGTTTGCAATTTCTCCACCACCCGGCCCACTGCCTCCTCAAACTCCTCCCTCGCATCTTGACTTTTTCTCACGGGCGTTGCTGATTGAGGGCTTTTCAAGATTGCAAGGCAAACCCATATACAAACAAAATCAAATCCAACACAACATTTATATTTTAGCTGTTTCAGCCTTCCAAACCCCTCAATTATATAATATATATATTTGCAAGATGTTGAACAACAGAACAATCAAACAAATTCTGAATCCCAACTTTTTGAAGATCAAATCAATATCCCCTCCTTGTAATCTCTCACACACTCTCTCTCTTTCTCTCTCTCTCTCTATATATATATGTGTGTGTGTGTGTGTGTGTGCTTGCTCGCTTTATGTTCTTGGTGCTCTTAAAAATAATGTGATTGTGCATAACAAATTCACAATTCAAAAAAAGGAAGGAGGGCATAATAGATGACTCAAATCAGAAAGGGGAACAAGAGATAAGGAGAGAGAAAGAGAGAAACTTACTGTTGCAACGAGATTGCAACTGGTAGAATGGAGTTGCAGAGAACGTCGGCCAGTTGTGTGGGTTTGTTTGAAGCTTGAAGTTCTTAAATCGGTGCTTGAGTTTCTTTTTTATTTCCCGCATCAATTGAAAAAGCGGGATTTGTCAATTCCACCGAGTTTAAATGGGAGTTTCATCTCCCACGTAGCGCGAGAAATGAGATCCTCCGGGAAATTGTAAATCCCGTGAATCAAGCAATCCAAACAACTGAAAATTGATGAAATCTCGAGAAATTCTTATTCCCACTCCCAAATCCTGCAGAACGAGCAGGCCTTTATGGATTTATTAATATAGGCCCTTTCCATTCCTATTTACAACTATTATATTATGAGGGGGAATTTTAGATTCGTCAGGCTAGGAAAAATAATTATAGTTCAATGCAAATCATTCTTAACTTTCTAGTAAATGACTACTAACCTAATTAAGAATGACTACAAACTGTAATTATTTACCTGTAGCACGCCCAATCTGTAATTCCTCCTATTATAATGGTGTGACGAACCCAAGTTTTTAGTTAGTCTTTGGCACAACAAATGATTTTTATAGTTAACATATACAATTTTTTATACAAATTCTTAGACAAGTTTTTGGATAATTTATTTCCAATTTATGCATGCCAAAAATCAAGTTAATCTAAGATTAAAGGCATTTTCATTCGAAATGTTCATAAATGAGCGATTTCTATTGATTAAAAAATGCACGTTTTAGATCGAATAGCAATCAATCTCAGATCAACTTGATTTCTGGCATGGAATTCTTACATGAGAAGGCTATCTAAACAAACGATTGGATTTACAAAATGCAAAACACTAGGTAGAGTTTTAGAGTGCACCTGATAATAGGGAGGTTAACCTCATGCAATTTGCATAAGGTCACCTTTTAAAACTTTACATCTGGCTCATATTTTGCAAAAGTAACCATTGGATTAGATACCCTTTTCATGTAGGCAATGCATGAAAAAAAATCAAGTTAGTTTAAGATTGATCGCTATTCGATCTAAAACTTATATTTTTTAATCAATGACAATCGTTCATTTTTGGACATTTATGGATGAAGTAATTCTTAATTTCAAATCAACTTGATTTTTGGCATGCATAATCTTTATCTAAAGAAAATATAATATAATAGTTGGTTTTATAAAATATGAGTCATACGTCGAGTTTTGTAGGATGACCTTACATAAAGTTCCGTAATGTTAACCTCAAGAGAAGGGGAGCGTATATATATATATATATATTAGATAACGGTTGGGTGAGCACATACTGATATGCATTAAATCAATGCATGGGGGTACAACACCTAATGCATGGTGTTGCTATAAGTTATATCAACACATGCTCACCTAGTGGGATTGTATAATATATATATATATACACATGCACAATTTGAGATCTGCACACTATGCAGTAATTAAAAAAATGAACTTTAAAAAATAAAGAAATAAACGAGAGAAGATGAATATTAAAAAATAGAAATTTTGGCATTCACAATAAAGAAAAAAGAAAAAAATGTAAATTCAAATAATTTAAGAATAATATGAATAAATCTCAAAATTAAAGGATGGGAGAGAGATGGTGGGGATGTGGGTGCAATAAGATAGAATGAGAGAAATTAGTGGAAAGAGAGTGGTGAAAGGATTTAAAATAGTGACAATTAACATTTGATATGAAATTTATAGAAAAATAAAAATGAAATTATAAGAGTGTGCCATTTATCAATGTGTGGTGTAAGGAGAGAAACTATAAGGGTGTGTTTGGTTTGCGGCGGGTTGGGAATTGCATACATGAGAACAACACATTATTTGGGAATGAGAATGTTATAATATATACCCGGCCATTCCCATGTTTGGTTAGCTAGGTACATAATGAGTAATAAGATTCCTTTAAACATTCTCATTCCCACATTTGCTTGGGTTAGGAAGGAAACTAATTCTAAAAGGTATAAGGGTGCGTTTGGTTCGTGGTTGAAATTTCAATTTTAAGTGCAAACTAATCATTTGGAATTCAACATCAACATAAATGGTGAATTCTTTTCTTATTCTTCTTTTTTCCTCATTATTTTCTATTATTCGCATGTTTAAATTCTAATTGAATATTTTTATTCTAATTTATGCGAATTCCTTCATTATTTTTTTATTCTATTCTTAGCCATGTCCACTTCTTTTTCCAATGATTATTTGACAGGCTTTAGATAAGTTCATATGTTGAGTAGAGCTTTCAAGGATGCAATCGAGCTTTGGCTTTTTGATGTTCAAGGTAAGGTTTAATGACTCTAAATTTCATACTAATTTTGTGAGAAGGTTTGGGTATGGATATATTATCTTCATATTGTTATCAATTTCTTCTCTCTAAACCTGTTGGAGCTAAGCAATTTGTGTCATAGATTTGGTATGCTTTTATGATGCTTTATCTCCTATGCAAAGTGGTGGTGTTGACATAGATGGAGTAAATTTTTTTATGTTATTCTCTTCCTCAGGCTGTGTTTGTATTGATAGAAAATAGTTTTCAAGCAAAAATATATTGGCAAAGAAACAATGGGGAAATTGTTCAAGAAATGGGGAGACACAATTGGGATACATTTGGATGGTTCCACCTTTGATATTTTTGTCACTAAGGTTTGGAATCATAAAAAATGATTTAATTTGTTCCCAGTAAATTAGAATTGTTAATTTGGTTTCATAAATGGGTGTAATATCAAAGCTCCAACCCAAATTAGTTTTGATTTTTTTTTTGGGAATTTTGGCCAAAACCCCTATGTATAAGAGTATTATAGAAATAGAACCCATCAAAATAGTTGTTTAGTGAAAACCCCATTTAACAGTAAAAAGACAAATAAACCCCTAATTTTAAAACGTCTTCTAATTTACAACGGTGCCACGATACACACCCGCTCGAAAGAAGGTGGCTTTTCAACTTTCGCACGTTCCATGGTTTCCGGCGAAAATATAGAAACGTCAACCTTTCCCAAAAAAATAGTTTCCATATTGCACACAGTTTCATCTTCTTTCTAGGGTTTAGACATTCACAAACTCAACCCCCAACAGAACCACAATATAGCAGACGGCGGCTACCATTGACGACATTGGCGACATTGGGCTTCAAACTATAGAACAAATGGCGAAAAGAAGTGAGTAACTTTCTAAAAAAATTTTCCTTCTTATTTCTTGAATCGCAACAGTAAAATGGTGTGTTATTGATCGTAGAGATTTTTTAGATGATTTGTTCTTACTTCCAATAAATTTTTTCCGACAAAAATACAAAATTTAGAAACCAAATACTGAATCCATGCATTCTAAATTCCCGTCTGCTATATTTGTCATACATATTTTGATTTCTTCGATGATATATATGGACGCACTATTTACAAGGTTTGTAAATGGTGTTTTTTTAGCGCGAAAACCGTACTTGGTTTTCGTTAATCCGTCGATTTTAAAAAAATATGGGTTCAACAGTATATTGGTCCTGTTGAAAACCACAAATCGACCCATTTGGTCAATATTGCGTTGATAAAAAATGGATTTAACTGTGTATTGCTGCTGTTGGGGACCACAAATCCACCCAATTTGTCAAAATTTCCCTCAATAAAATAGGGATTCAACTGTCTATTGCTAATGTTGGGGACCACAAATCGACCCCATTTTTTATCGATTCCTGTGTGGACATGAATAAAATATGGATTCAACTGTGTACTGGTTCTGTTGGAGACCACGAATCGACAAACATGTTTAACAAATTTAGAACTGTCCATTTTCATGCTACGAACAGCACTGTTTTACTGTTTCATATTAATATTTCATGTCTTCACCTCTGCCTGTGGTTTTTATGTAGAAAATTGCTCCAACCGAATCTTGGTACTGTTTGTTCATATATTACCATTACATTAACCCTATTGTACTCAAATTTCAAATGTACAACAGCATCACCATACTGTTCTCTTCATACAATTTTCATTACTCGTATTGGTAGTTTAGCAATTATGTGATACTGTGTTTGCTCATTAAAATGGTACTGTTAGTTGCTTTAAAGTGATAGAGATTCAACCAAATCCGTGTCGATTTACTGTTGCGAATTACTTCTTCCTTATTAGTGTAATATTGTTTAGTTTCTATCAACATTAAACTGAAACTGTTTATATATATGCAAAAGTGAAGTGGTGCTGTGTAATGTACTATAGTTGACATATTTTTGACATATGCAATTGATAATCAGAAACTAGTTCAGATGTTGGCAGCACAAGCCAACAAAAGAAACGGAGGACATCAAGTTCCAACCAAATGCGATGCAACCTTCTAGCTGTGAAACGGTTGATAAAGAACATTACATTGGAGGAAAGGCACAAAGTTGAGCTGAAAAGAACCCCTTTTTGGGGTTTCTTCCAACCTTTTATAGATGCCAAAGTGAAAACTAAATGCCTAAAAAAACATGACAAAGATGTTATCAAAATCATACAAACCTACACACCCAACTACACAGCTTTCGAAATAGGCCAAAAACTCCTAAAATTGAGGACCAGTGACTTCTCCCTCATATTTGGCATCCATGAAGGTACAGAGCCAATTACCTTGGGGCGTGTCCTAAAGCCCAATCAACAGCTGGTTGATCGCATGTGTAAGGGTGTGCCTAGACTAACTCCATCTTCGATAGAAAAGCTTATTAAGGAATCAATGAATGAGCAAGGTAAAGACAACAACGAGGATGTTGCCCGGCTGTTATGCTTGTATGCCTTTGTTACTGTATTCTTCACTACATCAGGCACAAACCTCAGCTGGTCATATGTAAAATATGTGGAAGACCTGGATGCCATGAAAACCTATGATTGGCCAAGTGCTATAAAGAACTATTTGGAAGCTTCCATCCAAAAATCACACAGCATTCCAAAAAATGTTACCGGATGTGTGATTGCCCTATTGGTAAGCAACCAACACAAACTATTTACATTAAATTCATTTGAATATGAATAATTATGACTCTCAACTAACATTTTGTGTCTTATGTATTGATACAGTATTGGCTTTGCGAGCACAGCACAATACTAAAACCAATGAACCAAAAATCAATTCCAAGGTTTGTCAAATGGAACCTCGGAAAGCTCACAAAGGCCATGGGAAACATTACCCTTCAGACCCTACCAAGTGATGAGGTAACAGATAATTCTTAAAGTTTTGTACTGATCACAAACACGGCATCACACTAACATTTAATATCAACAGACCCAAAGTACTATTTAAATATTATTAATGTTTTTTTAACTACAAACAGTATCAATATACTGTTACACATACACATATTATTAACTGAGCACAGTATAATGGTACTGTTGCACTACATATATATGTAAAATGAACTACACCACCAACAGTACACTGGTACTGTTATGCCAATGAAACTGCATTAAACTTACACTACCAACAGTACACTGGTACTGTTAAATCATTAAAACTGAATGAAATTTCAAAACTGTGTTGTATATGACAAAATCAAATAAGTTCTTTACCATTTTCTTTTCATGTTCAGGTATATGGTGGTGAGATCGAGTACAGCAAAAGAGAAGGCAGGCTTTTCAATGTAAAAAGCCAAACACTGAAATTGGGGTGCGAACGCCAACACACTGCTGCCCCTGATGAAACAGTTGAAGAAGAAGAAGATGTTGATGAGCAAGAAGGTCAAAATGACCAAAGTGAGGAAGAAGAAGCTAGGGATGATGAAAGTGGATCTGGTAGTGATGAAAATGATGAAGAAGTTGGGGATGAGGAGCTTGAAACAACCATGCATAACATAGGCAAATTTGCCAACCCCCCTGACCTTGAACATGACAAGGAAGACCCAACAAAGACAAAGGATGATTTGATTGCCCAACTCAGCATGAGGGTTGAAGAACTGCAAAAAGAAGGGGCTGCAAAGGATAAACAAGTAGAAGACCTACAATTGCAGAGTTCAAAGCTACAAACACAGCTGCTCGAGATCCAAAAAAAATACGAAGCAGCTCTAGAAGAATTGCAAAGCAAAAAGGCATAAAACATTTCACTTTACTGTTATTAAATGATTATAGTAGATGTTGTTAATTTCTGCAATTGTGTTTTACATATAACAGCACCCTTTTACTGTTGGTAGTATGTTTTCACACTAACCGCACCATTATACTGTTGGTATATTTTTTGGTCATAACATAATCACATTGCTGTTTTGAAGGATGATTTGGGTGATGACACCACGGAATTCAACGTGCACAACATCACCCAGGCGTTTCAAAATGTGGCCCAAAAGCCAAAGGAAGTGAAGAAAACATCGCGTGCACCCAAAAAGCCACCAACTCCTTCCTCTCTTGCTAAGCGTGTCAAATCCAAACAAGGCACACGAAAAAATAGCAAGAAACCTGAGTACACCTATGAAACAAGCAAAAAGGGGAAGGAGACTAAAAAAGCAACAAATAAAGAAGGCAAAAAAATGGGAGACCAAGTTGCAGATGATGATGCAATTGATGTGGATGACTTCGTCGACAAAATACCATCCCATGCAGATGGTATACAACTCACTTTCCCCATTCGAAGTCCAGTATCAAAGTTGCTGACAAATGAAGAAGTGCAAAGAGTAAAACAAATGTTTGAAAATGAATTCTCCAAGTAATAGTTTATGCAATATCTTTCAACACAAATCCATATATTCTAGTCACACCAATATGATAATACTAATAGTCTTTCATACATGCAGTGCAACGATTTGGCGTTCATCAAATGCTTCCAATATAGTCCAACTAAAAGACATCAGGCAACTACTCGTTGAAGGCGATACAAGTGGGAATGTAAGAATAGAGTATCATTTTCGTTTCCCTAGTTAATTTTTGCATAAACCAAATCACATTACTGTTGTTAAAAAATGTTTTAACATCACCAACTTAATGTTTTTCATTGTTTTTTTATGCATATTGTTAACAGCACCACTTTACTGTTGCACGAGTATTTTCTGCTAACAACACAATTTACTGTTAACGTATGTGTCAACAGCACAATTTCCTATTACTAACAGCACCACTACCCTGTTGACAAATACTTTAATCAAAAGAAACATATCTAAATGACCACATTAAATATGAACCTAGCTTTGACTTAATAATTTGCAGGTCATCGATGCATTTGGAACAATTGTAACATCTGACACAAAGGAGAGAAAGCTCACATACTACATTCCAACCACAAGCTTGGTAATTATGAAGCAAAAAATACTTGCAAACAACATATCATAATTAAATATGTGTGTGCTAAGTATGTGTTTACAAATTGCAGATCTATTTTGATAGCCCAGATGCTGAATTGAAATCTAAGTGGTTTGATGAGAAGGTTATCGAAGCAGCCGTCTCTAATAACAGATATCACCTCTATCCACTAATTGCAGCTGCTAGACCTGGTGGGGCTGAAAACCACTGGACTTTACTTGTGCATGACACGCAAAGTGGAACATGGAGACATCACAACTCCATGCGCCCACGAGAAGTAATTGAAGACAACCACTACAATAAAGCAAAAAAAGTGGTAATAAAATACACAAACCCACAATTCTACTTAGTAACAAATCTTACAATTACCACATTCTAATATTATCCAACTATTGTCAGGCTGAGTATGTACACCAAATGGGGCTACAAGACAATCAGGTGAAGATGTTGAGGTTGAATCTGTAGAGAATACACCCCAACAAAGCGAATACTCGTGAGTATTTCACTACTAATTCGTTTGATTCTATACATTTCATGGAACAGTATTATGACACTGTCAACAATTTACAAACAAATATTCATCAACACATCTCATTGTATCATTGTTTTTTGTAGACTCGACTGTGGAATCATTGTATACAACCTCATTCTTGATTACTCCTACGGGCTGAACATTACACAAACAATGACTATAAAAGAAGTTCAAAGCTTTAGAAGGGACATCATCCAAGAAATCATTTTTGATGGTGAACGGTCATGGAATCCAAACTGGGAAAGGCAAACAACCACTCCAAAAGAGGGCGATGCAATCCTTGTCAAGCCACTCTCCATTGCATATCCAAAAAGAAAAGGGGCAAAGAGAAAGTAAACTCGAGATGTATACAAATACATTGTTTGGCTGAAATTATAAACAGTCTATTTCAAATTCATTTGTGGACATGGGTGAACATATAGTTCACTAATTACAGCTTTTTTTAATTTTTTTTCTCCAATAATAACAATCCAAATTTACTGTTATATGGTTTCAATTGTGCACAAACTTGCCAAATTAAATGAATGCTGATTTGGAAAATGTTGCCAACATGTTAATTCCTCGCAATACTTCTCATGGGGAAATTTTATAACCACCATTAAACGAACAGCACCACTTTAAACGAACAGCACCACTTTAATCGAACAGCACCACTTTACTGTTGGAAAGTAAAAAAAAACCAGGGGAACTCAACTAAGGCCCAACAATTGACTACCCCAATCATATTAATGTGTCCACTACAAATAAGTAATAGCATAATAGGATCATTTCAAATGAACATCATTTTCACTTAAATCCAATTACCAAAAAACATGGCAGTCACAATTGCATAGCAAATTGACATTGGTGCTGTTTGCTATTATACGTTATGGACAGTATCACTATCCTGTTGCAATTTGAATTAGCAATTAATCCGTATTCATTCTCATCATATATATATATATATATATATATCGTGAAATCATATCTTCCAAAGTGTAACAATTTGCCTTAAAAAAATTTCAAAAACATATGCCATATAGGTTCTTCACATGTCAAAAACATTGAAAACTACTAACAACAAAAAAAACCAAACACAACCAAATGCTATATAGGTTCTTGACATGTCTTCTTATTATGAGTTCCAAGCCTTCCACATCTACCACATTTGATTTGCCTTATCTTCTCTCCTCTAGAAGGTATCCTTCTATTCTTTGGTCTACCCGCAGGCCGTCTTGTGTTGGGTGGAAGTACAAATTCGCCATTTTCCTCACTCACTCCCGCTTTTAGAGCCGTAGAAATGGGATGAATAGGTTGAGAGTAAGCTTCACGAAATGAAGATGTGTAAAAGTAATCCTCCACATAGTCATTAATGTCACCACCACTTGCCTGAATTGCTACAGCAGCATGCGAGCATGGAAACCCATTTATCTGCCACTGATAACAAGTACACGTGCAATTTAAAATGTCAACAGTAACAGATGGGTACGAATGAACCTCAAACACACTATCACTGGACATGCTAACCCTCCATGTTCTTCCCTTATCCAACTCTTCACCCAACCTCTCGTCCATCTTTGGGCATAATACAGTATTCCAAGAGTCTGCTTCCAACCTCCTATTGCACATTTGCGCCATAATCTAGGATCTAATCAAATCAACCATGTTTGTAATAGGGAGGAAACGAGCTTCCTTAATCCATGCATTAAACGATTCAGCAACATTAGAACACATCTCGCCATAACGCTGCCCTTGGAAGTACGCGTTCGCCCAACATTGGAAAGGACAATCATTAAGGAAAAATTGCACTTGTTCCTTCCCTTCAGCCAACAACTCAGACAACTTCTCCTCAAATTTATGCTCGGTAGGAGCATATGCACATTCACGAAATAAAAACACCATTCGATCCTTAAATGATTTATGACCCCTAACCTTATCTCGCAAATTCATCTTCAAATGATGGAGGCAATAGGCATGGTATGCTGTAGGAAATACTCTTGGCAGCGCCGACTTCAAGCCATTGTTCCGATCTGAAATAAACGTGATTTGCCTCGCATCCCCTACAATTTCGCGCAAATTCTCAAAAAACCATCTCCAATTATCTTCCGACTCAGCATCAACCACAGCAAACGCCAAAGGGAAAAGCCCTGCAAATGTTGAACAACGTAATCAATCAATAATTCATGTAACCGTATCACATTACTGTCTCAGTCTTTCAAAAATGAATATGAAACAGCACCAACATACAGTACTATCATGCAATCTCATTGAACATGGACAACTCACTCTTACACTTTAAAATTCAATTACATTGAACAACATTAACACCATAAAACATACCTTGGTTCCCATCCTTTGCCGTCGCAGCTAGCAATTGCCCTTTGTACCTACTTTTCAAAAAGGTACCATCCACAAACAACATTGGTCGACAATATGTGAAGCCATGAATACATGCATAGAAACAAGCAAAAAACCTCTTAAAACGACTACTACATTCATCCATATCCAAAACAAGTTTGCTACCCGGATTAGTCCTCATTGACTCCTCAATGAACCAACGCAGTTGATCAAATGACTCAGAGTTATCACCATACAAACAATTCCGCGCCTTCTCAATACCCATCCACTCATTGGTGTACGATATATCCAGCCCATACTTTCTTTTAAAATCCCTTCGAACTTCAACAGCACTCAATAGCGGCTTGTCACGCACAACCTCTACCATCTCAGACGAAACAATGTCAGAACCCATCCTACTATGCTTTGTTGTTCGAACAGCTGCCCCACATGTGTGAACATTGTTCAGTTGACGTATGTAGAACCACTCGTTTGCATGCTCCATGCGTGCATGCACTCGCCACTCGCAACCCCTCCGCTCCTTCAACCTACATACAGCCGTTACTCTATCCAGTTCATTCCTCACAAAATCATAATTAAATCCATTTTCAACTGAAAATTTGCGCAACGCAACTCTAAATCCTTTAGCGCCATCTTTGAAACACTGACCCACATTCTTTATCAAGTGTGCCCAACTAGCACTAAGCAAAGTCCGCTCCTCGTGCGAACAAAAAGAGGGTAACAAATCAATTTCCATATCATCAAAATCTCCCCCCACAACTTCACTATTACAAATATTCAAGGCTTCGCCTCCCCCCACCATGCAACCATTATCTACCACCTCAATATCAAATTGAAACATGTGCATACGCCTTCCAATTGATAACATTGTCCTTACATCAATATCATTGTCAATCATAATTTTCGTATGACTAGGAAGAGAATAAAACAGCCCAACCATACCTGGCCTCAAACTCCTCCATTTTGATATAACAAACCCCTGAATATCATCAAACGATGTGTGTGCACCTACAAGCATAACAGCCGTCCTTCCAGCAAAAGTACACATTAAACATATGTTCTCATCCATTGCAAATCAACTACCTATTAACCTGTATAAATAAACACACAATATCAATTAATTATGTACATATAAAAAACACAACTCATATACTAAAACCATAAAAACAGCATGTCCTTCATTCTACCTACAGTACCACTTCTCTACTCATGCATAAATATACATATAATAACAGTAGACAGTATCAAGATACTGTTCTTTCGGAAAATTAAAGATCCACTTCCTTCCTTCGACAACAAAAACAACACACATCCACAAATGCTAACTTCCTAGTACAAAACTCACGCCAATCTCAAATGAAACTCCATTAAACATGTAAAAACTCTCATAACTTACATGTACAGCAGCTGAATCCCGTATACCGAAAATCCACACCAAACCCCCGCACTTTTCAACAACCACCACTCGATGCAATACTTCGTACCTTCCCTCCAAAATCAACAATATAATCACCAAACATTCACCGGAAAACTAAGAAAACGATCTGCAAAGAAGAAACGACGAACATCTTCGAAGCCAAACGAAATCTCTTGCAACCACTTGAAAAGCGCCAAAAATTGGAAAAACAAATTTGAATTTCCACCTCCTGCGCTGGATTGTAGAGAGAGAAACATAATGTAACCAAATATCTCTCCCACGAAATCAAATCCCCTAAAAAACGGTTACGGTTTTTCTCTTCAAATGGAAAAAGGGTTTTCCATATCTGCTGCACACATAATACCAAAATGTCAAAATAAAAGGGTAAATCTGGTACAAAAAACCACGTTTTTACCTTACCGCAAATAACATCTTAATAAAAGGGGTTATTAAATTACTAAATCTAACGTAAGGTTTTTCACTAAAGTCATATCCCTAATAGGGGTTATTGCTAATTTTCCCTTTTTTTTTCATGTGCGGTTGGACTGTTGTGAAAACAAATTGAAAAAAAAAAAAAAAAAGTAGAGACTTACAAATAAGGATCCTCAATGGGCATCGTGCTTAGGGCAATGTTATGGTGGTGGTGGTAGAGTATTGGTTGTCGAGGTAGTAGATACAATATAGAGGATGTTGGTATATATAGTGTTGTGATACTAAATTACTAATGGCAATGCGGAGTGGTGGTGTTGACAGAGATGGGGTATACTTTTTGATGTTGTTTTATTCCTTAGGTTGTGTTTATATTGATAGAAAATAGTTGTCGAGCAAATATAATGGGACTTTTGTTTAGATTCCATTTATTTTGAATGATAACTTATGATGAAGTTTGAGGAAAATTTAGATTGCATGTATCTTAACTGATAGCTTTTTGTCATCCCAAATAGATACTCCATCTTTAAAACAAAGTTTGAAATGTAGTTCCACTTATTGGATTGTACTTCTATTTATTTTGGGTTATAAATAGTCAAGACGCAGTATCGTTTTTAAATTTGTCATAGTTTTACTCTTTTTTTTTTTCTAGAATGTTACCTATGGAATGGGGTTTTGGGTTCTTTTCATAGTTATTGAATAGAGATGCCCATTCATTGAAAAATAGAAATAGAAAAAAGAAGAAATATAGACGTCCAATGAGCAACTTATGTAGTTTTGGAACAACGTGAAAAAACATCTATATGAATTTCCCTGTTTTAATGATGTAAACCTTTGTTATTTGGGATGTAGGTTTTGGAGCGCAAATCTATAGCCATAGTTGTTTTTTTATGCTTATATTATATCTTCAAAGTTGTTTTTAATGATTATATCTTCAGATAAAGCAGCTCAGTTGGTGTCTAGCTTGAAAGTAAATTCCCTATGTGCATATTGATGTTTTAAGCATTAACTGCATTGATTGTGAATGTTGTGGTATGGGGGTTGATGGTTGTTGTATGAGGCAACTATGAAAAACATGTTGGGCATATCTCAGGCCCATTTAAGACCCTATAAGATGATGTGAGTGCCAATTTGTGTTGCAAAGCTCAAACAACTCAACACTGATATGAGTGCTCATGAAATAGATGTTTAAAATAAGATTTTTGAGTTTACACCATTCCACAATCACAAGTTCATTTTTTTTCTCTTCTGAGTGCCATTTACTTATTTTCCTTCTTTATTAATTAGCATGGTTCTTAATAATGAAAGAAAGACTACTCATAATCTTTATGCCTGAAATGCTTAACATGATAGTGCCAATTTATGTTGTTGATTGCTGGTTCTATGTGACAATTGAACTGATTTTAATGGTTTGATGTAGAATATTCATTTTATTGGTATTGTCGACTTCGACTTGGTAGAATTGAGTTTATAATGGTTTAATGTAGAATATTCATTTTATTCATGCATCTTATCATTTGAAGGCTTATTTTTCATCAATCATATGTAAGTTGTAAATAGCCATAGTAACGTGAACCTTGCTTTTAATAGCCGTAGGTAAATTGTGAGCTTTGTAGTTTTAAGTATGAACTGCACTATCTATGATTATGAAATTATTTATTTATTTGCTCGGTCACTAATGTTTTCACAAGTTGTGATTTATATTATTGTTCTGTGAAATACTAACTCCCAACTTTTAGCATAGCATTGAAACTAACTCTGCCTATGCTTTTTATTATCAAGGAGCCCAATTACTTTGAGACTATTCAACACATTCACCACTTTAGCTACATCCTAGAAAAGGACATGAAGTATTCGGATATGGTTTGGAAAATGGGATACTTGGTATGGGTTTAATTATCCAGGTAACTTTAATATCTTACCACTTATACCAATGTTGAGTAATTTGGATCTCAATATAAAGAAACTGATTTACAAAAAATAACATAATGAGAGGGAATAAATAGAATAAGGAGTATTAGTTATCCAATCTTCATCAATACCCTAATTACGACCCACAATGGTTATTTGCTGAATTGAATAAATCAAGGATTTGTTCTTAGTTTACCGCAAGTATATCATTGTGTTAATATCTCTCTAAAAAATTACACTGTGACCTTAATGTTGCCTATTATTGATTACTACCCACACTAATATAATAAAGTATGGGCTAGGGCATTGTATTGCTATAGTGCCCATCCAACATGTCCACTCTTCCCCCCTTCCCACCCACCCCTTTTTCCCCCTACAAATAGCCTATGTGTCCACTCTCATTCTTACAAAAAAAATGGGGGGTTGGGGGGGGGGGGGAATCAATCAGGAGAATATGGTGAGTTTCAATTTTTCTTCTTATATCATTTTTTTTTATCAGCAACAAAGAGAATATATTAAAAATCGAAGAGAATACAAAAAAGATGAGGTGTCCTACTTCTTCTTATATCATATCGAATATACTTAGATGCACTTTTTCTTTTTGTGATCTTTTGTGTCTCTTACAAAGATAACACAAATATTATATCATGTATGTCCTTATGTGTTAATGTATCTAATGTTAATGTTGTTATTAATTGTAAATCAATTGAAATTTAAGAAATTTTTTTATCCATGATCCATATGCTCCTTAGGAGTAATAAGAGATGTAGTTCTTCCCACTTTGAATTTTAAATTAAGTAATATTTTGCTTTAGCAGGTTAGTGAGATTGGATGGTCATGTGAAATTTTCTCCCTCCCCTATCTTACCTGAAAAAAGAGAGATTGGATGTGATTCTTCACTCCACAAAGGTAAAAAAACTTCTTACATTTATTTGTCCAAAAGAACTTAGTTTCTTTAAAGAAGCAAATAATATAAAAGTAGGTTCATCAATTTAGCCAACCTTTCACTTTAAGTTCAATTATTGTTTATGACTTAGGAAATAGTAAGATAAATGGAGAATTCTTTTTCTCATTTTTTTTTTTCTAATCTTGGCCATGGTTATACTCTAATTGAAAATGTTTTGTTTTAATTTGTGTAAAATCCTTTATTATTTTAGGTAAATTGCAAAAAAAAACCCCTTGAAGTATGAAAGGGTTAGCAGATAACCCCCCTTATGTTTTAATTTTGTCAATGTGCCCCCTAGTTTAATTGGAAGACAAAATTAAAACATAAGGAGGGTTATTTGCTGACCCCCCCCCCCAATACTTCAGAGAGGTTTTCTGCAATTTACCCTATTATTTTTTTCTTCTCTTTCCTTTTCATTTAATGTATTTGGAGTTGATGGTAAATTGTATGTCATTCAAAACTTAGATAAACACAATTTATGTTAACTTTCTAGAAGTATTTTTGATAGAGTTGTGATGTAAATGATAACTATCAAAAGACAATTGTGAGTGCATGGTGTTAATGGATGGGAGTGATATGGTGATATTATTAGAGGTAGAGGTGGTGGTGCCAGTGTAGTAGTGGCGGTGGCGTGGGCATGGGATGAACGTGGCGATGGAGGCGCAGGCATAGGTGAAGGGATGGTGGCAGTAATTATATGGCAATGGTGTTCACAATGGAGGAGGTAATGTTAAAGGGATGTAATAATGTTGGTGTGGTACTATTGTTCTGGCAGTGCATCATGATCTAAGGTATGGTGGTAGAGTTTGTGGGTTGGAAGCAATGTTATTCTTCTTCTCATTCTTATTTATTGAGTGATTCATTTCTCATTAGTAAATGACAACCATTTGCTGATTACATATTTATTTTTTCGTAACTATTTTTTTTTTTTTAAATATCGGTAAGTAACATGTATACCTCTTCAATTTTCTTTATTAGGAACTCCATATTACTTTTCTTTCCATGTACATATATAGCAAAACCAGTTTAAATTGTTCATTGAAGTTCTTGATGTTTCTTAAATGTTTCACTTCCAATATCAACTATAAAAATAGTATGGGGCATTTTTCTTTATTGTTTCATTGATTATGTATGGTATGCACTGTGTTTTCCCTACTTCATTTTTCTTTTCTAAAAGCATTTCCCCCGGCGCCCCTTCCCCCTCTTTCAGGTGTATTTGTAGTTAAAGGAGCTCATAAAATTGCGGTATTGGGGCAAGTGAAATGAAGAAAGTCTTACTCGCTATTTTGTAGGATTTCAAATACCTTTCTCAATCTTTTGACTAATAAATGTTGATTTTAGGTTAGATTTGGATCTACGTTGTTGATTTTCTATAGATCTATATTTTTTATTTTCAATCTCAAATTATTTTCTATACAACTCTGACCTTGTCACCATTATGTGAAGATTTTTTTTTTTTTTTTTTCCCAAACGATAGAACACACGCTCACACGGAGTCGAAACCAAAACCTCCACAAACCCCACTGTGAAGATTTTAATTTGTGGATCCAAATTTACAATCTTCTTAACAACCAAACATAGCGTTATACAGATCTATGGATTTTTGTTTTTTGCATTTCCTATTTTTTTTCGTACCTGTTTGTAATTTCTGGCTAATTTAAATTTCCTGTTTTGGATTTCAATTTTCTAGTGTTAATTAATTCTGCCTCAAGGTTTGTTTTCATAGAAACCCATTTTAATTCAACAAAAGCATCTCAACATTTGGTAAAATGCCTTAAAGAGGGTCTTTGTAAAAGAAATTAGTTTATTAATGAATTGGTAGAAAGCTTGTAGTTTCATGTTCAGACTCTGCATTGATGTTTTTGGGGCCTGCGTTTTTAATGCATCAGTAGTAAGTAAAAAATATTTTGATGTTTGGAATGGTACAACATATATCATGTTCAATCATCATCCTTATAAATGGGGTGTTTTTGGTATTCCACCGGGTACATCCAACCAAAAGTCCAACGCTTTTCTATAATAGTATAGATGTAGTACCCACAAAGTTAGATTTTGGTGGCTTATGTCAGTTGAAGATTTTGGTGTTGTATCTACATAGCACATCCTACGCAAATTGAGGAAAAACATATTTGAATATATTTTGGATTGATGGATTTGTGTGTGAAGAATTTAAAAAAAATTAGTGTTGAATTCTTTCATTTTGATAAGGTGTCCAAGCAAACCAGTTGTTTAATGGGACTACAAAGATCTAGACAAGAAAATTAAACTATACCAATTGATAGCATAGGAAGGCTTGTTATGGAAAATGGATGCTTTGCATTTTAGGGACTAAAGGTTCCTTCCTTCCTTTTTTTTTTTTTTTGCTTGATAGGATTATAGGGACTAAAGCTAAGAGGCACTATAATTGTTTGTATGATTTCCATTCTGGTGAGGTTAATGGGTATATGAGTAGACAAGGTTTAGTACTTGCTGCACATTTCCTGCCCCACCCATGGACTATAATATCTATCATTCAGCTAATCACAATCTTTACAACATGTTATATCCACACTAGAAATGGTGGACAATTCTTAGAAGTCATTCTTTTTATCCAGTAAAGACACAACCCGATTATCATGGCTTGTTGTGTTCTTCGCAATCTTATGAGAAGGGAGATGATAGTAGAACCATTGGAGAAACAAGTGGAAGCACAAGAACTACCCAACGATATAGATGGTGAACTACACACGAGGTGACACTTCTAGTATGTTGTCGTGTAATGATTGGCCACGCGGTAAGGTGCTTGTCATTGATTTAAGCCACGCAAAGATAAAAATATTGAAGTATTTTGTGGAATTTTGTGACAGTGCTTAATGTGTTGCAAAAGATAAATTCATGTAAAGAAATTCATCAAAGCCGTGGAAACAACAATTTCGTCTCTGACAATAACGCTTCCCTATATTTATTATATTTATAGTAGATATAGCAAACATGCGTTGCAGATGAATACTTTTAAATAATATAAAATGAATATATACAAAAAAAAAAAAAAAAAAGTATTTCATATTTTTTTCATAAAATAGAAAATTTAAAATTCAGAAGGAAAAAGAAAAATATATAATTTTTTATTGAAATTGAAAAAAAAAAAAAAAGGTTATAGACATAGATTTAAAAATCACTCAACAGTAATATATTATTGATCTATGCACATGAATGAGGATTTCATATTTTTTCTTCATAAATAAAGAATGCATATTCATATACAGTGTCATGCAACTTAATATACACGAATCATTTTAAGATTTTTTTTTTTTTTTTTAATAATTTGTTATGTTTTGTTTTTGTTTTTTGGGATAGGTACAAGAATGTATTAATCAATACTATTATCTGAAAGGTTGATATATCTGTAGTTTAAAACCTAATTCTAGACTATGAATAAGTAAACGTAAGAAATTGTTATAAAAATAACAAAGTAGGTTGGTTTTTTTTTTGGGGGGGGGGGGGGTAAGAGGAGAAAAACTCCATTAGAATGATATCAGAACATACACAGAACATGAGATCTATTTCCAATCCCAAAAAAAAAAAAAAAAAAAGGTGAAGCCCAAGATAAATTAACCTACCTTCCAATATGCCACAAGAAAACCTAGCCATGTAATGTGCTTCATGGACATCAAACTACAAACTACAAACTGCAGAAAAAGAGGAAGAAGAAAGGTTGGGGAAAAGAGCATATGACATTTGGAGGTAGGAGATATAAGGTTCAGTCTTTGGGTATATACTCCTATATTTAATGAGTCAGAAAAAAAAAGGGTAACAATGTCTTTATCCCTTTAAGTAAGGTTAATATAGTCAATTGAAAGTTTTTCTGAGTTACAATTTTTATAAGTAAAATAAAATAAAACAAAATATAGAAGATATACATATAGGGAAAAGATTCATTAGCCGAAGTCAGGTTGACGCCTCGTTAGCCAGGATGTTAGAATTTCAACTAGACATGATGATGTCAACATGGCATCAAATTGTACCTAACCTACCAAAAAACAAAAAGGGATTAAAAGGTAGAAGCTTCTCCTCATCTCTCCACCATCATTTCTCTCTCTTCCCTCTCCAAACCCATACCCAAACCTCATCACTAGTGATCTCTTCTCATTTCTCTCTCCCCTCTCTCTCCAAACCACACCCAAAATCTAGCTAGTTTATTTTTAGTCGATTTTGTGACAAAATCTAGCTAATTTTATCTTTAGCAAAATCTAGTTAATTTTATTTTTAGTTGATTTTGTGACAAAATCTAACTAGTTTTATTTTTAGCAAAATTTAGCTAGTTTTATTTAGTTGATAGCTAGTTTTATTTTTAGCAAAATCTAGCTAGTTCTATTTTTAGTTGATTTTGTGACAAAATCTAGCTAGTTTTATTTAATTGATTTTGTGACAAAATCTAGCTATTTTTTATTTTTAGCAAAATCTAACTAGTTTTATTTTTAGCAAAATCTAGCTAGAAAAAAAAAATCAAGTAATTATACTAAAAATTAATTTGAATTTCAAGCTAAAGTATCTTCATCTAAATGCAAATCTTAGTGATTCTTGACGTAAGATAATTGTTACCAAAAAAAAAAAAATTGAAGAAGAAGTAGGATGAGGATAATCAGACTCACTTCGGTTGAAGATGGTGATGGGAGCTACGATTACATCGAAGGCAACTTCTGAATTTGTAGATTTGCTATTTGTGTGGGATTTGATGGTGGTTGGTTGTATTGATCGGAAACAATGCATGGTCACTTTGGCTCAAATCTAGCTTCATTGAAGCACCTCTCCATGGATAAACCTTGAGATTGTTGTTGCCGGCGATGGTCTCCAACAAACAATGGAGGGAAAAAGGGGAAAAAATTTAGAAAAGAAGAAACATAGAGAGAATGCGGAGACAAAGGGGGTGACTTTTTGGTGTTGCTTTTAGGTGGGTTTTGAAAAAATGGAAAGGTTATGTCATAGACATGGAGTGTTTAGATAACAATTAATTAATGCTCTGACCTCAAGTACTCTCAAAAAATAATACTAAAAAAAGTGGTAAAAATTTAAAATTTGAATTCAAATTGAAGACAAAAACTGATATTAAGTAATTAAGGAGAGAAAGAGAATGGAAGGTAGTTGTGGTAGGTAGAAACCAACTCCATTATCATAAATGATCAATTTAACCTTCTATTTTTTCTTTCATCTCAAAAACTAATGAGGATCTTTTGGTATTTCATCCTCTACATCCAACCAAAGTAGCAAACGCTTTGTATATTAGTATTGATCGATGATGATAGATATCCCCTCTTATGACTTTAACCTAACTTAATTTTGCGTTTGGTCACCCTCTAATACTTTACCTATGAACTGTATTTTATGCAACCAACTGTTAGATTAAATAGCCATATCATGTCAAAAATCAATTTAGATCGGAGATTGAGTGTTGTTCGATCCAAAATTTACATTTTTTAATTAATGACATTCACTTATTTTGGATATTTACCTCCCTGAGGTTTGGCGAAATACATTGACATCCCTAACATTTAAAAAATTACATTGACTTCCCTTGAGATTTAAAGAATTTAACACTCACCTCCCCTTGATCCATGCTTGTTAATTTGACTAACAAAAATGGATGATGTCATGCATAAAACCCACAAAATGCCAAGATTGTCCTTAATTAAGGGAATAATGCATAAAATAAATACATCAACTGTAAAATCTCATTTAAAGGCAAAAATACCCCCAATATTCATTTTGCACCAACATATCATCCATGTGAAGACTGAGGTGCCATTTATTTATTTATTTTTTACATAAAACATGGAGCCAAAGTCCGAACAAGGAGGGAAAAAAGGGGAAAAAAAAGAACTAACAAAACGATGAAAAAATAATTATCCTACTTTGACTCCACCTTAAATCAAGGTAGCTTGACTCTTTAAAACATCTTAAACCAAGATCACATCTGAGAAATGGAAAAAAAAAAATGAATATGAGGAACTTAGGTTTTATTAGACTTGGGGTGATGTGGACATTTTTTATGCTCCGTTAAGGTAAAAGTAATGTTAGGGAAGCTTGTGTAGTTTTGGCGACATTTCAAGAGAAGCCAGTGTAATTTTTGAAATGTTATAGAGGTAGTGTCATTTTGCTAAACCTTAAGGAGGTCAATGTCATTTTCCAATATATATTTATATCTATCAAATTTCTATATTCTATATCTATCTTATATATATATATATATATATATATATATATATATAGATATAGGGCCAGGCTATTGCCACCACATAATATACTCTAAGCCTCCCCACTTAGTTTATATTTTTTAAGGTTTTATGAAAAATATAAAGTGTTTTACCAAAAACTAGGCACATAGTCTACAAGAAAACATCATTCTGGACAACTTTGTAGAATAAATTTTTTCCAAAATCTATTATTTAAGTAGAATTTTTGGCCATTTTTCATGGAAAATGAAATAGATTTATAAATGGTTAAAAAAATATGCTTAAATGACAGATTTTTGGAAAACTTTTTTCTACAAAGTTGTTCAAAATGATATTTTCTAGTGAATATTGTGGCTAGTTTTCATAAAAATCTTTTATATTTTTCATAAAATCTTAAAAAGTGTAAACTAAGGGGGGTTTAGAGTACTTTATGTGGTGGCAATAGCCTCCCTTATGTATATATATATATATATATATATATATATAGTATGATGATTAGGTGAGCACGTGCTAATATAACTTATATCAACACCTGCATTGGGGGTTGTACCTCACGCATTAGTGGGTTATAGGGTACATTGGCCAATGCACGAGATACAATCTCCAATGCATAGGGCTGATATAAATTATACCAACATGTACTGACCGGATCATGACTATATATATATATATATATATATATATATACCTATAAAAGTCTATATCTTAGAAAAACTTTTGATTGACCATTACATTCTTATTTTATTAAATTTTAAATACTTATTTACCCTCCATATTTAACCAATTAGGAATGTTTATTTTCTAGCAAAAAGGAAGGAAAAAAGAGAGAAGAAAAATAGATAATGATGTCCACTTTATGAATTCTACACAGCCTCCACTACTATGCATGTCTCCTAGCCAACTTCTTATTCCTATCATAACTCCTAGCCATGGAAAGAATTTCGACCTATTAGGTTGAGTGTCCATTCTAATGACTTAAATCAACAAAAGGTAAAAAATAATTAGATTTCCATGTTATGTATCTATATCTTTATATATATATATATATATATATATATATATATAGAGGTCTGATATATAAGACCAAAGAAGTGGACTGAATCTATTAGAAGATTTCCTTAATGCTTTGTTATTGGTTCGTTTTAAAAACTTCTGTCAACCATAACGGAATGCTAATAATTTAAATTATAGAATGTCCCATAACAAATAATGAAGCAATTCTACAAAGAGGTCTGATGAAGATCCGATTGCAAGTTCATTGAGCCTATAAAAGAAGGATAAGGTTGTTTATTGGAGATCCACCGGTGTAAAGGAAGTTGACGTTGTCCATGGAAGAAGGGTAGCTCATCGGAGATCCGTTGGTGTGAAGGCTTATTTTTGTGGGACAAATTACTTTGATCCAACAAACAACATAGGAAAAAAAAAATAAGAAGAAAAGGATAAAGAAGAAGAAGAAGAAGAAGTATAAGACTAGATTTTAAATTGAAAAATCTAGGTTTTTTGTTCTAATACAAAAAACCTAGATAAGTTTACAAAAACGTAGTTTAGTTTACAAAAACCTAGCTAAGTTTACCAAAAAAACCTAGCTAAGTTTACCAAAAAAAATCTAGCTAAGTTTACAAAAACCTAGTTAATTTTATAAAAACTGTTAGCCCTAAGGTTTTTCAACCGAAGGCATTCCGAGATTTTGATGATAACAAAGGACTGGTGAGGTATCTAATGTTTAAATTGTCAAGATATTGTAATGCCCGTGTCATTTAATTAGGGTAATCTCATCTTTAATGCATAATTTGCATGTATATTAGTTGATTTGTTGGGTATTGTCACGAATAGGCATTGCATGTGCATGATTTTGATGAGTTTGCGATTTCACACTTTTAGGACGCAGAAAATTGACCAAATGTTGGGAAAAAGTGAATTTTCGTAAATCTTCGTTTTTAAAGATAATTTTTTGAGGTAATGGAAGTTTATATTATTATAAGACATCTATGATTTTATGGGATTTTATTATCATGTTTGGATTGGTTTCCTCACATGTTTATTTTTGAAAATTCTATCAGGAGACGGATTTTGTACTAAAACATGAAAATGAGAATTTGATATAATTGGAATTTGATTTTTCTGATATTTTATTTGGATTCACATAGGGGGTTGTTTGCTTATTTTTATTAAATAATTTAAAGTAAATGGACATTTACTTAAATATTTTGAATAAAAATAAGGCAATGGCTTGTGCTATAGGGGTTTATACACATTTGCATTAGTTATTAGGCTTTCTGGGCAGGGGCCGATCGATCAGGCCCTGAGGTCGATTGATCGAAGGCCCTCCAGAATTGTTAATTTGCTACTATTAAACCCGATTGATCGAGCCCTCAACCTTAATCGAGCGGGCATCGCAGAATCCTGAATTTTTTTTTAAATGCATCAAAAGACGCATGTACCCCGGGGTTCTCTTATAACCCTTCAAGCTTGACCCATTAAGACCTAGATTTGGTTTCTACATGTTTGAGAGCTAGAGAGAGAAGGAGAGAGAGTGGGTTTGGAGGAGAGAGAAAGGCTTGTTTGGAGAGAGAAAAACATATTTTTAGCTTGTATGTGTGGGATTTAAGTTCTCTCATCTCATTTCAATGCTTGGGATTGCATTCTAAGGGTTGGATCTTGACTTCTACACGTGCTTGGTGAAGTTTGGAGCTTGTTATTGCGTCCTAGGCTTGGATTTCACCCTCCTAACACATTTTCTCTACATTTGGTGCAATATATTTGAGGTAAGTGTAATTTTCATGGGTTTTAACCTTAGGAATGATAATGGGATAGGATATAAGCTCATATATGTTGAATAAAAATATATATTGGTGCTATTTATGAGTTTACATGATTTTTGGGTGTATTATCATGTATATTTTGTAATGCATGTACTAGGGATATAATTTACATAACCCTATATTTAGGAATATTACATTTGGGAGTATATGAGTTAATATACTTGTTATATTTTAGTTTATTTTGAATGTACATGTTTTACATAGTCCAACAGGTTATATGATTATGGAATAATTATATATTGTTGCTTTCTAGATATATTGACATGCATTGGGATTTATATGTGTATCCATGGCATCAATTGCACAAAATGCATGAAATGGAACTAATTAAATACTTGGTCAAAGTATATTAAAAAGGATCATTGGATTTGGACTACTAGTGGTCAAGTGACTTAGCGGTGTTTTCCATTCCTTTGGTCCTGAGTACTTTCTAGTTCTAGGTAGGAATCCTTGTGTTTCCGAATTAGAGGCTACTTTCCAGTTTCAAGTAGGAACCCTTGTGTTGTCTTCTTGGAAGTGGGTTTAAATCCTCCGTTTCCGTATGAAAACTCCTGCGTTTCAGTAATTATGGAAAATGTTAAATAGGCATGAGTCGCATTACATTCACGACATTACACGTATTTTAATTATATTTTAAGCATGATTTAATTTGGTATATTATCATGCTTTGGTTATTTTTACGTGAAAATTATATCTACTGAGTTTCATACTCACTCCTATATTTTATAAACCCTTTTCAAATGATTTTTTAGCAGGGGAGACCTCGCCATGAGGTGCTATGTGAGGGTCAACTTAATTATTATGCTAGTTTAATTATGGAACAATTCTAGTCTTGAACAACTTTAATATTATGATTTTGTATTAATTAAATGCTTTGTATTCGGCCAATGGGCAATGGACGTGTATTAACTTATGGTTTGTAATATTTTAATTTCGTAGGTCTCTCTATATGGTTTATTTAGCATATGATGATACCAATGATGGATGACAGGAATTTTATATATGATTATTTTATACAGGTTTTTATCATGGCATATTCCGTTTACGAATGGGTCGTGCCGAAATTTTTATTGAAATTACAAGTTTTCTAACACGTATTATCCACGTACTTCCTAAGTGATTTTCTTAATTAAACTGGTTTTAGTAATATTGATTACGGCTTAATTAATTTGGGTTGTGACAAATATGATCAAAGCCAAGTACTCCAATCCAATCTAATCATGATTAAGGCTATACGGATCAAATGAACATCTATATGAAGCTAAAAGCATTTACCAAAGCACGAATGCAAGCAAATGTACATTCATAGCTCCGTCATGCACAAGGACAAGAATTCAATGAGCACAAAGGCATTATAAAAGGCTTAAGACCATGCAAGCACCCTACATTGAAGATACTTTTAGTTTCAAGATGAGTATTAGGTGTTTAATGTATATGGTTGCTCTATTAACCAAGTTGGACCTTAGGACCTTAAAACGAATTGATTTTATCATTTGCATAAGGCCTAAGTTAATGTAGATTAATTTAATTGATCAATTTTCATGGAAAATCACATTTATTATGCTTCTACCCAATTCAATAAACTCAAACCTCATTTTAGTCGACTCAATTGTCCAGAGAGCTTAATATTTTGTGTCTACTGATTCTGCCTAAATCACTCAACTGAATTGACAAATCAGTCGATTGATTTGTCAATTCAGTTTATTGATTTCACGATTCTAACACACAACGGCTAGTTTTTGGAAAGGTTTTTTAGTGCTTTTAATGCCACTAAATGGCTCTTTCCCAGCATTTATTTCTTTAAACAGTCATTTTATTCAAAATGCTTATATAAACAATGATTCAAATGCATTATGATCACCAATACAAGAGCATTCATTGTTATTCATCCTCTAGCTCTAATTTCATCAAGAGCATTTATTGAGTAATCATTAGAAGTGAGCTGAGCATTTATTGCTGTGTAATTTACTCTTGAAGAGAATCTTTTTGTACACAAAAATCATCTTCTACAATTTTGTAATTAAGGGTTGGTGATAACCCTAAGTTTGGCACTTGGAGAGTGTTGTTGAGCAAATGTTAGGTGAAAACACTTGGCTTGTAAAGGTTTGCTGCTCCACCTTAAAGGATAGTGATAGTGGATTTGAATCCTTAGGCGGAGTTATGGAAGTAAGGACGTAGGTGGGAAACCGAATCATGTTAAATCGTTGTCTGCAATCTTTCTATCTCTTAATCTCTTTATATTGCACTTGCTTGATATTGCTGTGATATATTGTGTGTTAAATTTGTTTAAGATTGCATAAAATTCCATTATTAGCTTAAAATCCTATTTACCACCCTTCTAGGGTTGTTCACTTGGGACAATAATAAACCTTCCAAATCTACAAATTCCAGCTTCGACACCATCACAGAGCTGCACCTCCATGGAATGACATTGTTTTCTCTCATCTCTTTTTTCATTTTTGAAAACGCTATTGATGGATGATCCACCCAACTTTAGATCTACAAAATAAATGAAGATAGAATCCAAAAAAACCCCACTTTCTCACCATCATTTCTATTGCATTTTTATATTAGTAGTTCCGTACCGATTGGGGAGAGGAATAAAAGATGATGGGTGGAGAGAGGAAGAAGTAGAAGGATATCTGGGATGGGTAAATTGTAGAGGGAGATGTGGGTAGAGAGAGAGAAAGAGAGAGAAAAAGTAATACTTTTTGGAAAGGGTGTGCTATCCGAAATCAATCAGGGAAGGGGAAGGGACAAAAGAAAGAGAAAAAAAGAGAGAGGGTGGACTGACAAGGAGACTAAATGTGGGTAAAGAGAGAGGAGAGAGAATATACCAAAAAAAGAAAAAGGAGGAGAGAGAAACAAAACAAAGCAAAGTGTACTAATGCTTCAGGCTTCAACATTATAGGTAAAGAGAAAGGCTTCAGCATTCTAATGGGCTGACATGCATTGATGAGGGTTGACATAGCTAGTACAGCTTATGCATATAGACCCATTGAAATGCCTTACTTCTTTGTTTTTTTTTTTTTTGTTATCATTTGTCCTCGGCTTGTAAGTCAGCTAACGCCACCCATCTCAATAATCATTCCTTATATATATATATAGAGGTGATCCTATCAGCTGCAGCTGATAGGATGGTGTCATACCCCGTTTTTGTCACCTTAGCTAGGACATATCATTTCATGTAGGATTTTGAGTCCTTTTTGAGTCTAGTCTCTTGCATTGAGTTCTATGGTATTGAATATCATGTGTATGAATTTTGAAGTGATTTGGAGTTCATCTCGATAGTCAATAAGAACTTTTGCGACTTTAAGGGCATAATCGTCTTTTAAGCCGTATATTTTCCATTTGACCTTGAAATGAATCCCGAGTCATTCCCTTGAGTTCATATGAGTATATAGAGTCCATATATAGGTTCAATTTCATGAATTAATGGTTTAAGATCAATTCGGCTCGTAATGGTTCGGGTTGGCAAAAAGACCCTTTCTTGGTTTGCTCAAATTGACTCATAAGACCCAACCAATTTTCTCTCATTTAACTTCAATTGGGCCTTATTTATGTCCTAAACATGTTTAGAAAGATCAATTTTCGATTGGGAAAGCATTCGGTTCGACCTTGTGTACAAACCCATCTTAGCGACGGTGAAGCACCATGGTTAACTACCTTTGTAAAACCTAACCATGCACCCATGGTTAAGGATTTTTGTCCTAAAATGCCTAAAAATGTTTCCCCTTCGAAACACGGTCGTTTTGGCTTTTATTTTGTCAAAATCGGACTTAATTTGAAGATTTTAAGACTTCTACAGCAAGTGGGAATCAAAAGCGGAGAAAAAATAGAGGACCCTCGGGTAACCGTCCGAGGCTGGACGGTCAGCCGTCCAAGCCCAGACGGCTAACCGTCCAGGCCTAGATGGTCACCCGAGAGACTCCTTTCTCAACTCAAATTCTGACTCTTCTCTCCCTCTTTTGACGGTTTCCTCCGCCAAAACAACTTGTCTGAGCTTAGGAGTGTGTAAGTTTGAGTTGTTTGAGCACCAAGAGGGTCTCTAATTAGCCCTAGGATCATTGTTTAATGAATTAATCCTAGCCATTGGTTTAGGGGGTCAGTTCTCTATATAAAGGACATGGTATTCAGCACATAGGAGGAGGTTAATTGCACTTTACACATAGAGAGAGAAGGAGCTACGAGTTTGGAGAGCTAGAAGGACTTCAAGAGGAGGCTCTTCAACCCCAAGCAAGCAAGGAAACAAGAGGTTTGAAGACAAGGAAGAGTCTACAAGAGGTAAGCCTGTCCTTTTAATGCTGAACATGAATTTTCTGCTTATCCTTCTTCTTCTTCTTCTTCTTCTCCTAGGATAGTTATAGTGCATGAAATTGCTCTTCTTATGGATTGAATTCAATGTTTGTGTGATGTTATATGAATGATTTTAGGATAGTTTATGGCTTTATATGCTGGATAATCCTTGGTTTACTAAGGATTAGATAGCTTTACTTCTTTCTATCCTCTTAAATCATGCGTAGTCCACATGTCTAGGTTGCTGTGATTATTATCATGTGTTGATGTTCCTGTTAGTTAATATGTGCTATATGAATGATATTCATGATAATTTGAGCATGGGTTAGGGTCATTTAGTAGGGTTTTATGTATAGTTGTGAGATTAGGGTTTCGATAACCCTGAATTCACACAAGTTTCATACAACATGCTTAGCTTAGTTTTTGAATAGTTTCTCATCATAGTCATTCTATATATGCTGCATATAGTTGAATCATGCTAGGTTTGCATTCATATAGTATGTTTTATAGGTTTTTGGAGACATTATCCTTTTTTAAGGATAATTATCCTTTTCGTTGAGTGAGGTTTTGCATGAGAGTCTTCTGTGATGTGTTTAAGCATGAATCACTTCTATTGTATTCTAGGGTATATATTTTACGTAAGATATGCTGATTGCACCTCCCCATAACGACTTTTTTACGTGAAATTATCTTAGGATAGTTTTGCTTAAGAAAGCTCGCCGTAGGGAAGCCTATTTTCATATTTTACATAAAATATCATCTTTTTGGTTAGGATGTGCTTTGTTATCATGTTTATTGATATTATTGGAGTATCTTATGCTGGTTAGTGTGTCTTTGGTAGGTTTTTATGCATGTTAGTCGGGTCATTGCATGTAGGCATGAGTTAGGGTCCTTAGTTATTCATTATTCTTATTGTTTGCATGATAGATGGATGATTTTAGGCCTTGTCATGGTTCTGTCCAGATTAGTATTTTGTTCTCTTTGCATGATTTTGTGCACTTGTAAGGGTGCAAACAGGTACAAAGCTTGTCCTATTGCAAATAGGGCTGCTTGGTCTGAAATGGCTAATAATTGGAGCTTTTGCGTTCAGGTAAGTAGGGTTTGAAGGTGCCCCAATTCACCTTTCTTTTTCTTTCTTTTCTTTTCTCCCTCTTAGGGTTACTTCTTAATACAAACATATGGTGTTTATCAAAGGTTTCCTTCAATAATAAATTCTAGTTTCTATCAAAGTTTTCCTCTTGTGGAAGTTTTGACTTAAGACTAAATCAATGTATTTTCAAATAAGGAAACCTAGGGTTTTTTACCATAGGTTTGTATTAGGTTGTAACCCTATTCTTTTCGAACTACGTGGACTTTGATCCATGTATTTTGCTGCATCGTACGTAGGCACTCTTCGTGAGGCTCAAGTCCGTTCTAGGATCCAAGTATCCTAGGCTTTTTCTTTTCTTTTCTTTTTGTTTTGTTTTATTTGAGTGATTGTGCATGAGATGATTAGATGGGATATATGATATGCATGCTGCCTTGTGATGATATATGATGATATTTGAGTGGAAAAGATATTAAGTTAGCCCAATTAAATTAAGAGACCAACTCGGGCGATGTGGGTGCCTATAGGCTTTTACCCAGAACCTTCCCACGTCGTAACTTAGCCCCCGAATCCAATTTTCTGGTTTCAAAGACTTTGCTTTTCCTTTAATGGAGTCATGTGGTTTTGAAAATAAAACATTTTTTGTGGTTTTCCTCTTTTCCCTAAAAAATGAGGTGGCAACTCCTTTTTGTTTGTTGTCTTTCACCCATCCCATATATATACGAATCTTCTTTTTCCGCCAAATCCTTGTGGGCCGTTTTCCGGGGTTCACAGATGGTACATCAGCTGAGTTTGACACTTTTCAGTGTTTAACACTTTTTTTTTCCTCATTCTACTCTGTTTAGACGCAGCCATAGCCGCCGCAATCGATCATATTTTTTTCTTTGTAATACCCCCTTTTTTGTCAATTACAAATCTGCAGCCACCGTTCTCCCCCTTCTCTTATCCTCGTCGGTGACCCCATCAACATAAACCTCTTAATTGAAGCCGCTTCAACCCCCTTTTATTTTTTTCCCCAGACAAGAAAAGAAAAGAAAAAAGAAAAAACGCTTCAAATCTACTATGTGAGGGAAATCCACCTCCAGATTTGACAACTCTACCATCAGATCCGTTGAAGTTCTTTGCCTTGAAATTTTAACACTCATGGCTGGACTCAGAACATATCAGATTTGGATCTGATCGAGGAGTTGCGTTTGGGGTATCTTATGAAAACGTTGTCGACGAGACAGAAGGAGACGCCGTCGCAGGTAGGGAAAAAACTCGCGCGGGACTGTTTGGTGTGAGCTTACTAGTTCGCCAACGATGGTACAAGGCGGCGACGGTTCACCGGTAGTTCACGGTGTGAGGGCTATGATGGGGGAGGGTCACGATGGTTCACGACGAAAATCTTTGGGGAGAGCTTCACAGAATGGCTGTGGCTAATGGCTGCTTGGTGCAAGCTTCACGATGAAGAATAGGCTTGAAGGGTAAGAAGATGCATGAGGGTCCGCCAGTGGTTCATGGTGTGAGGGGTTGGTCAACAGTGCTGCAATTTATTTTTGTTGATGTTGACAAACACTGAAAAGTGTCCTTGCATGTCTACTGAATCCTAGCCTTAGGATGAAGCACCAAATGGTTGGACAGCTCAGATTTCTCCAAGTTGAAACTATATCAGCTGAAGCCTACTGGATCACAACTGTGTATATATATATATATCGCTATGTTCCTATCAGCACGTGTTGATATAAGTTATATCAGCACCATGCATTGGGGGGTTGTACCCCTTGCATTAGTCCAATATACCTTATATCCCACTAATGCATAGGTACAACTTCCAATGAGGGTATTGATATAAGTTATATTAATATGTGCTTACCTGATCATCATCCTATAATTAATATATATATACATATATATGAGAATTTTTTAATTTATATATCTATATATATATATATATATATATATATATATTATTAATTAAATATTATTCACGTGCAACACATGCATGCTTATATAAAGTATATATAAATGATAATTGCTCGTTTTGGACACTAATATATATAGTAGCTCTTGATTCTAGATCAATGTGGTTTTTGGCATGCACAATCTTTATATGAAATAAATCTAATTTGATGACTGGTTTTAAAAAATTCTAATAATAGGTAGAGTTTTAGAAGGTGAAATAAGAAATTATGCAAAGTTGCCTTAACAGGTAGAGGTGAAATTAGAAGGACACTTCTATACGGCATAAGTAAAACAAGCAACAGTTAAAACGACGTAGTTTAATGGATATCCCCTTACCTTAATTCATTTCCACTTCATTTCACAATTCGTTCTCTCTCGAGCCTCAACGGCGGCTGTGCAACAAAACTCCTCGACGGCGACAACAGCGAAAAGACTTCTCGAGAGCGACCATAGGCGACAACACTTCTCGGCGGCGACCATAGGCAACAAGACTTCTCGGCGGCGACCAACGACGACATCGGGACAAACCTTCTGGACGGCGAGCAACCTTCTCAGGGCGACATCGGCGAGAAACCCTAACGGCGTGACGAGGTCGTCGACGAGAAACCTTCTCGAGGGAAGGTAAACTCCAGTCTTAACTTATTTCTGTCTTCCCTTTACTCCCCTTTAGAGTTTGTTTCATGATTAGGCTTTTTGAGTCTGTGATTCTGTGTAAACTAGGGCTTAACCTTGAAACCCAAATTCTAGAAACAAGAACTGGTGTGAAGGGAAAACCGACCAAAACGAAGCATTTCGTAATTGATAGCAGATATGGAAGAGGTTAAGCATAAATCTAGGAGGGAAGAATCAGAAAGGAAGGAGGATTCGAAGAGGAGTCACCGAGATAAGGAAAGGAATGGAGATAAGCACAGGGAGAGGGACCGTGACCGCGATAGTCGGCGTTCCGAGAGAGAGAAGAGTAGTGATGACAAGTATAGGGACAGGGAGAAGCACAGCAGGGATAAGCATCGAGACAGGGAAAGAGACAGAGCCAGAGAGAAATTGAGGGACAGGGAAGAGGACAGAGAGAAGGACAAGGACAAGGATAAGGAGAAGGAGAAGGAGAAGGAGAGAGAGAAGGAGAGGGAAAGGGAGAAGGAGAGAGACAGAGAGAGGGAGAGGGAAAAGGAGAAAGACAGGGAGAGGGAGAGGGAAAAGGAGAGGGAGAGAGAGAAGGAGAGAGAAAGGGAGAGGGAGAGGGAGAAGGAGAGAGACAGAGAGAGGGTGAGGGAGAGGGAGAGGGAGAGAGAAAGAGAAAGAGAAAGAGAAAGAGAAAGAGAAAGGGAGAAGAGGGAGCGAGAGAGAGAAGATAGAGACAGGGAGAGGAAACGAGAAAGGGAGAAGCGGCGAGATGTGGATAGGGGTGATGATAGTAGTGGTGGCGATGATGATGATAATGGGAGAGAGCGTGATAGAAAACGGCGCCGGAGAGAGGAGGATGATTATAAGGAGAGAGAGCGGGAACGGGGTGGGAGTAGGTTGAACAAGCACAAGGATGGCGATGGTCAAGAGAGCATGAGGAAAAGGAGTGATGAGGATTTGGATAAGAAAGAGAATAAAACTACAAGGGAGGAGGATTTGGAGGAAGAGCAACGAAGATTGGATGAGGAAATGGAGAAGCGGAGGAGGAGAGTTCAGGAGTGGCAAGAGTTGAGGAGAAAGAAGGAAGAAGCCGAGAAAGAAAAGCTTTCTGAAGAACCCAAGTCAGGTAAGGCTTGGACTCTTGAAGGAGAATCCGATGATGAAGATACTGCCCCAGCAGGGAAATCGGATATGGATATGAGCTTAAATGAAGATGAGAGGCCTAGTGATGAAGGTGGGGATAAAATGGTGGTAGATTTTGAGAATGGAACGGATTCACCCGTTTCGCAAAATGGGGTTGATGGTGTGGTAGGGGATGAGGAAATTGATCCATTGGATGCTTTTATGAATTCTATGGTATTGCCTGAAGTTGAGAAGTTAAATAATACCGTGGTTCCTTCTGCTAGTGATGATATAAATTCTGAACCGACAAACAAGGATAAGAAAGATGATCAGAGAAATGGGAAACAGCCAAAAAAAGGTTCAAATAAAGTTATGGGGAGAATAATTCAGGGTGAAGATTCAGATTCAGATTATGGGGACCTTGAGAATGATGAAGATCCTCTAGAAGATGAAGATGATGATGAGTTCATGAAAAGGGTGAAGAAAACCAAAGCCGAGAAACTATCAATAGTTGATCACTCAAAGATTGACTACAAACCGTTTCGGAAAAATTTCTATATTGAAGTGAAGGAGATCTCGAGAATGACTTCTGAAGAGGTTGTAGCTTACAGGAAACAATTGGAATTGAAGTTACATGGAAAGGATGTGCCAAAGCCGATCAAAACCTGGCACCAAACTGGACTTACGAGTAAGATTTTGGAGACAATTAAGAAGCTTAATTTTGAAAAGCCGATGTCAATTCAAGCGCAGGCCCTGCCGATAATTATGAGTGGTCGAGACTGCATAGGCGTCGCAAAAACTGGCTCTGGAAAAACCCTTGCGTTTGTGCTGCCAATGTTGAGGCATATTAAAGACCAGCCTCCTGTGGTGGCTGGAGATGGGCCTATTGGGCTTGTAATGGCACCTACAAGGGAGCTTGTTCAGCAGATCCACAGTGATATCAAGAAGTTTGCCAAGGTAGTGGGTGTCAGATGTGTGCCTGTATATGGAGGTTCCGGTGTTGCCCAGCAAATTAGTGAATTAAAGCGGGGGGTTGAGATTGTTGTCTGTACTCCAGGTAGGATGATTGACATTCTTTGTACGAGTGGTGGAAAAATTACAAATCTTCGTAGAGTCACTTATTTGGTCATGGATGAAGCTGATCGTATGTTTGACATGGGTTTTGAACCTCAGATCACTCGAATTGTTCAAAATACTCGGCCAGACCGGCAAACTGTACTCTTCTCTGCCACTTTCCCTCGTCAGGTTGAAATTTTGGCTCGTAGGGTGTTGAACAAACCTGTGGAAATACAAGTTGGTGGGAGGAGTGTTGTGAACAAGGATATTACCCAGTTGGTTGAAATGAGACCAGAAAGTGAAAGGTTCTTTAGACTGCTAGAACTTCTTGGAGAATGGTATGAGAAGGGAAAGATTTTGATTTTTGTCCACTCGCAAGAGAAATGTGATGCTTTGTTCAGGGATTTGATCAAGCATGGTTATCCCTGCCTCTCACTTCATGGGGCTAAGGATCAGACGGACCGTGAATCCACCATTTCTGATTTTAAGAGTAATGTATGCAATTTGTTGATTGCAACAAGTATCGCTGCCAGGGGTTTGGATGTAAAGGAGCTTGAACTGGTGATCAACTTCGATGTTCCAAACCACTATGAAGACTACGTTCATCGTGTTGGTCGAACAGGTCGAGCTGGCCGTAAGGGCTGTGCTATCACGTTTATATCTGAGGAAGATGCAAGATATGCACCTGATCTTTTAAAAGCCTTGGAACTCTCTGAGCAAGTTGTTCCTGATGACCTTAAAGCGCTTGCTGATGGTTTCATGGCGAAAGTAAATCAGGGACTTGAGCAAGCCCATGGGACTGGTTATGGTGGAAGTGGTTTCAAATTTAATGAAGAGGAGGATGAAGTGAGGAGAGCAGCAAAGAAAGCGCAGGCAAAAGAGTATGGCTTTGAGGAAGACAAGTCAGATTCAGAAGATGAAGATGAAGGGGTCCGGAAGGCGGGTGGTGACATCTCACAGCAGGCTGCCCTTGCTCAGATAGCTGCCATTGCTGCTGCAACTAAAGTCAGTACAGCTACAATGCCTACACCTATTTCAGCTGGCCAAATGCTTCCCAATGGAGGACTACCGGTATCTTTGCCAGGCGTCCTTGGTCTAACCATACCAGGCACAGCTGCAGTTGTGCCAGGGGCTGTACTGCCCATTCCCCCCAATGATGGGGCTGCTCGGGCAGCGGCATTGGCTGCTGCTATGAACTTGCAGCATAACTTAGCAAAGATTCAAGCTGATGCAATGCCTGAACACTATGAAGCAGAGTTGGAGATAAATGATTTTCCCCAGAATGCTCGATGGAAGGTGACCCACAAGGAAACTTTGGGTCCAATTTCGGAATGGACTGGAGCAGCCATTACTACCAGGGGGCAGTTTTATCCACCAGGTAAGATTCCTGGACCCGGAGAACGCAAGCTGTACTTGTTCATTGAGGGCCCTACTGAACAATCTGTCAAGAGGGCAAAAGCAGAGTTAAAACGTGTTCTTGAGGATATTACGACCCTGGCATCATCACTCCCAGGTGGAGCCCAACCAGGCAGGTACTCTGTTGTGTAAAAATGAAAAAAAGACACTTCAAAAATACTTTGTGTACCTCAGTGAAAGAATCAAGAGCAGTAGTTGAAGTAGTGCATCCTTAGTCGCTTACTATCTCTACCCTTATATCCACACAGGCCTTGCTTTTCTATAATTTTTGTCCAACCAAACTTATTTCCTTTCCCTTTGAAGTTTGAACCAGGGTTTGGAGTTTTTGGGCCATAATATCCCCATTGCTCTGTAAGTTCACCTAAAAAGCTTGTAATAGTTTCTTATTACATTAGATGCATGTGATTCAGTAAATCTTCTCTTCCTTTATTTGTATTTAATTCTCTACAACTTCTTTTTGATGAAGTATTAATTCTCTACAACCTGAGGAAGAAGTAGAAATATTTCTTTTCCATGGTGTTCAGAGAATGTTGACACCCTAAGTTTAACTGTAAAAGGGGTTTGTGAAGCAGTTATGGAGCTTTCCTTTAACTAAAAAATAGTTTTTTTTTTCCTTACTTTCTTCAACCCTTGTCATTTTTATATTGTTAGGTGCTCCTAAAAAAAATAAAAATAAAAAATAAAAAGGAAAAAGAAGGAAATAAGAAAAAGGGTTGTTCAGGTGTCTCTTGGAAATGGAATTTGTCCATTGTGTTCTACCTATCATATGAAGTGGGTGTATTTGTTTTAACTTATAACTTAAAGCAAATACATGTTGATTGTGGGTAAGAAAACTATTTGTACAGAAAAGCTCTCGTAGTCTTAATGCCTCAAGATTTTCACACGATAATCAGGCACCGGGGAGATACAATGGGAGGAGATTCCATCTGCCAAATACCATTTTGCTAGCATTTTTATCTCTTCATTTTGGAAGCCTGCTTCTTATTGGGTTTGAAGGCCTACTGTTTCATTTGTTGTTGGTGTCTTGCATCGGTGAGTTTATTAATGCTCTTTATTGGTGTTAGAAGGATGCAAAAGGGGTTTAAGGTTAGATTTTAATTTATATTCTTCTTTAGATAAAAAGAAGCCCCTTCGTTAGAGAAGATGAGAGTGGGAAGAAAAAGTTTGATTGCTTTCTTAAAAGCGGGTTTGAAGCGGGATTTGTAAGCTATTAATTAATGACGCAGGGATCTTTCTCTATCCTCTCAAAATTTCTTTGTGACGTTTAGTTTTTTCCTTTTGGTAACAGATTTAACTTTTCTTCCTGCTTTTTTTATTTTTTGTGCTCATTTGGTGAGATTGTTGGCATGCATTATTCATGAGTTGGGAGCCGTTTATTGATGATTGTATCTTCTAGTGCTACGTAGAGATAAAAACGATTGTATTCCCACCCATTTTACAATATGGGGACCTATCAGAATCCATATTGTTTTACTAAATTTTGGTGTGCCTTGTTTGTTTGATTGTTCACAAAGGAAAAATTGCAAGCCAGCATGGGTATGTGAGGCTGCATGGTTAACCTCTCCTTTTTTAAAACAAAACGTGTTGGATAATTTTTTGCAAGAGTTTTTTCTCTAGAACTTTCCCTAAAAAATTCTTTGATCCTTGTTTTCGTTATGACTCTAGGTGATCATATAATTTTAGTTGAATGGGTACCCATTTGTTCTTTGTTGATTTATTCAGTATTTATTTTATCATAGTATTTTGTGAATATTTTTGGTTTTATGTTGTAGTTCTTGAAAATTTGAGGATATGAGTGGTTTGATATCTTATGTTTTCATGTATGTTTGTCTATGGATTTTGTGCTTGTCTATTTGAGCTGGTTTCTATGGTTACATATTCAGTCACTTTTTTAATTAGTTGTTGTTTGAAGTGGGTGGATGGATTTTGGTTTGCATGTATCGATTGGTCTTATGAATATTGATGAAATTACTTCTTGTGAAGTATTCCCAATTGTTCACCGGTCATTTTTTTTTCCCATGAAGGTGTTGGTGGTTTTTTTTATTTTTTTTTTACTTTTATAGTGTTTGGGGGCTGGTTTATATATTATTATTATTATTATTATTATTATTATTATTATTATTTATATGTTAGGGTTGTTGATAGGTTTATTGCATTCTTGGTTCCTCAAAGTACTTCTTGTCTTTTCTTTGTTTTCTCCTTTTGTGATCAGTATAGCTATAGTTCTTTAAAAATACAAAAAAGGGGAAAAGAAAAGAAAAGAAAAGAAAAGAAAAGAAGAGGAAAGGAAAGGAAAGGAAAGGAAAGGACAATCATCCTGGTACTATTACCAAATTAGATTTCCATATTTATTTATTTATTATTTTGGTTAATTGGGTCGTTGTGAGTACTCTTTGTGGCATTTTAGCAAACAGTTGCTGTAATTAGAGCTAAACATGCTAAGATCTTTTAAGGAAATTTTAGTCTAGCCCTTCTGACTGTTAGAATTAGAATGACATGCCCATTTGTTATATTTGAAGGAGATTTCTCAAAATGTCTTTTATCAAGCGAAAACAAACTTTCTTACTTAAATGTCTTTCAAGTTTGCTCAGAAAGCATGTGAGACTTGTAGAAACTCATATCAGATGCTGGTTTTTTTAATGTTGCTGGTTTGTTTGTTTGTTTTTTTTTTGTTTGCTGTTCATGTTTTTATTTTTGGCTTTTCCTCTGTAACTCATAGCTCTTCTTTGCTTATTTTGGTTTAGGAATATCAAAAATAGTTTGTTTTTGGCTTTACCTCTGCGACTCATAGCTCTCTTCTTTACTTATTTTGGTTTAGGACTCTCAAAAATAGTTTGTGCATCATCCCTGATTAGACACCGGTTTTTAATGTGGTTGGCTTGTTTTTGGCTGTGCATGTTTCTGTTTTTGGCTTTACCTGTGTAACTCATAGCTCTTCTTTACTTATTTTGGTTTAGGACTCCCAAAAATAGTTTGTGCATGATCCCTGGTTAATATTCACCAATTCCATCGGTGTGTAGTTAGCATGCACTTTCTCTTTCAGTGTTGGGATTTTCATGCACTGACATTTTGATACCCAAAGCTAATGTAGAAGATTCTATGGCCATGCGTCCATTGAAAGTTTTGGTTATATTTCTTTTGTTCCTTGGTAGTTCATTTATTTTCAAAGTCTGCAGCATATCTTCCCTTATATAATAAGCCGGGGGGTTGGGTTACTGTTGGTGAACAGTAAGGGTCTTATGTGTCAGCCTTCTCCTTTTCTCTCTCCCTCTCTATCTCTCTCTCTCTCTCTCTCTGTCTCTCTCTCTCTTTTTCCCCTTCCTTCTCCTTTTGCTAGCACCTATGTTGCACACACGGCAAAAATTGAGGAAATGCAGTGTCGGACATGGACACATGCCCGACACTCCTTTGGCACATGTCCGACACTCCCTGGAGGTGTCCGGTCAATTTCACTGTTCATTTTTGGTCCAACACAGTCAAGATACGGGGGGGACACTCCATGGACACGTTTGGGACACTCAAGTGACACGGTGGGGCAGTTTTGTAAATATTATTTTCTAAAAACGGGGTACATAAAGTTATTTTGGAAAATACCTTATCAAAAAAATAATGTTATTTTGGAAAATGTTACTTACTAATTACTATACTTCAAGTTAAATGCCATTGTTAAAAGCTTTTTGATGTCTTGGTTGTCTTTGTGATTAATGATTATGTCTTTTATTTCCATGCATTTGAATACTTTTTAGATATGTATAATGGAATTATATATATAATTATAAATATATATTTATTTATTGCTGTATACCCACCGTGTTGTATCCTATCTTTTTTAGGATTTGCCGTGTCGTGTCATACCCGTGTCCCATGTCCGTGTCCGTGCTTCTTAGGCTAGCACGTATCTCCTCATCAGTTTGTAGAGAAAAGAGAGATGGTGAGAGAGAAAGGAATGGGCGGATGGAGGGAGAGAAAAAGATTTGAAATTTTTACTTCTACCACACACCTCCTTTCTTCCTTTTTCTCTCCATTACTTCGCTCTCCTCAATTCCAATCACCATCCTCGATGCCGCTGCCGCTGCCGATTACAGGTCCTATCTCTCTCTTCTTCTTCTTCTTCTTCTTCTTCTTCTTCTTTTGTGGTTGCCAAGAGACCCCAAACCTTCCTATTGTTCAGCTACCAACTGAAGATTTAGGGTTTTCTGGGATTTAGATTTGGGGAGTTTGCATATGAATTGAATTTTTAGAGTTTCATTTTAGGGGTTTATCTTAGGGTTTTTCTGGGATTTAGATTTGGGGAGTTTGCATATGAATTGAATTTTTAGAGTTTCATTTTAGGGGTTTATCTTAGGGTTTTTTTGGGATTTAGATTTGGGGAGTTTGCATATGAATTGAATTTTTGGAGTTTCATTTTAGGGGTTTATCTTAGGGTTCTATGAATTCTTATATGTGATTTTTACACTTCCTGTTTTTTTGGCTTCTTTCCTTTTTTATTTTTCCTTTTTTTCCCCCAAAAAATTAGAATAGAAACTAATTTTTCTTCATTACTTTGGGATTTGATTATATATTTGGAAATAATTGTTTGGTAGTGTCTCTTGCCTTAAAGAATTGATATATTCCATTTTTTTAATTACAATTTGATTATTATTTGCTCACTCTTTATGACTAATAATTTTGATTTTAATCCCAGATTCATATTCTACCACCATGAACTCATTTGAGGTAAAAATAATTCAATCGTTTTTTTCTATATATAAATAGTGTTGATTTTAACCTTCAATTGATCTTGGTTGGCATTGCAGTTTTAGTTTGTTCACTGTGGTAATGTAAATGGTGTTGCTTTTAACTTTCATTGATCTTTGTTGGCATTTTCTATTTTTTATTTATTTATTATAATTTGATTATTATTTGCTCACTCTTTATGAATAATAATTTTGATTTTTTCAGATTCATAATCTATCACCATGAACTCATTTGAGGTAAAAAATAATTCAATTGTTTTAGTTTTTTCACTATGGTAATGTAAATTTCTTCTATGAAAAAATGACTAGACATGTGTATATCTATTTACAAGCAAGGCATGTAATACACTAATATGTATCTTCATTTTTGTTTGAAAAATGGGTAGGTTGTAGTACCATTTCTCATAGAGATTTCATACAGCTACTTACTGGTAAATATATATTTCGCACTTTTCTACACATAAGATTGGTGGTGGTGTCTATTAAGAACTTGGGGCATATTATATTTTGGCGAAGTCCCATGTTTTAATTAAAATCCTTCCCCTGTTATCAAAAAATTTCTCTGTTACACCCCCCCCCCCCCCAAAAAAAAAAAAGAAAAAAAGAAATAAAAAAGGTTGCAAATTTGCTGGCCTAAATCTTGCTTTATTATTTACTTGGTTCCAAGAATTTTGTATCTTACGAGAATAATCTGGTAACTTAATTTTAATTTCATGTTCTTTTATGGCTAATTTTGTTTATATTGATGCAGCCCTTCCATTTTGACTCAAAGCTTTTGAAACCAATGAGTCAATGAGCTTAGGCATTGTGAGGTATGTTTCATTTTTCTCTACCCTAGATTGTCTTTATCTATACAGCATCCATGGACTCTAAGCTTTAATTACCTTTGCATTTTCCTTTGTTTAGAATCTTTTTAACGTAGTAATGAGCAATAGCTTTAATGATTGCAAAGAAAGTCAAGAGAAAATCTGATTATAATTCTAATGCTTTTATTATGCCAACTGTTTTGCTCATTTATTTGTCTCCCATTGACATGCATATTGATTTTTAGGAGTCCAGATCTTCTGGCCCCTCTTGGTGTCCCTTTTCTCTGGTCCCTCAGTTAAATGGTGCCACGTGTTGGAGATAAACTGAGACTTAACAACTGTCATCTCCCTATTTTTCAAACAGAAAAGGAAGCCTCTTTATCGTCAAACTTTGTACCATCTCTGAGGAGTTAATTGGCGAAAAAGCTCCAACAATCATTGAAAATTTTCAGGCAAAAAGACCATAAACTCTGGCAACTTTGGTTTGATTAAGTTCGCTTAATTTTTTCTTTCTCCCTTTCTTCTTCTCCCTCCAACAATCACCACAACCTTAACCATTGCAAGAAACCATGGTCGGTGACTCGACCTGTTCTATCAACTCCAATCACCTTTAAAACCCATATCCCACCATTTCCACCATCCATAGCCACCACCTCCATTGAAACTCAAATTATAATCTATAAAACCCATAACCCTCCAGCTTGATCTATTGTCATTCCCCCATTGTTTCACACAACAAACCCACCCAAAACATTAAATAAGTCCCCCCCAAAAAAAAAAAAATAATAATAATACAGAGTTACTGAGAGAGCTTTAACTTCACATGGGTGGTCGTCGTCTTCTTCTTCTTCTTCTTCTTCTTCTTTTCTTCTTCTTCTCTCTCTCTCTCTCTCTCTCTTCTTCTTCTTCTTTCTTTCTTTCTTTTTTCTTCTTTTTTTTTTTTTTTTTTCCAATGGTATTTTCCCCCCTCAATAGGGTGTTTGCCCAGATCTGTTAAAAAAGGGGGAGGGGGTTTTTGCTTCCCCAATCGCCGACCATGCCCACCTTGCTTCCATGATCGCCGATAACCATTAACCCCAACCAAAAAGAAAAGGAAAAAAAAGTGGGAAGATGCATCTTCAAGGGGAAAAAGGGATGATTGATGATAAGGAATATAAAAATGGGTCAGATGATTTAATTGAAATGAGCTGCCGACATTGAGCCTCGCCTGAGAAGATGATGGTCACTTGAGTTTGTCCTCACAACATGGCACCGTTCAATTGGAATGCCAAATTTCATTTATCAGTTTTTTAATGAGCTCAAGCGGGAGTTTTACGGCATTAGATAAAAACATTAAGTGACCACGTGGCACAATATAACTGAGGGGTCACAGAAAGGGGACACTGAGAGGGGCCAGAAGATCTAAACTTGATTTTTGGGGCTTTTTTTTTGGGCAGTTATAATCTGGTCGGATTGTGTTAATTCATCGACTGAGTGGATTTGGGATAATTTGGTATTGGATGTCATCTACAAGTTCTATTTACTAACTTCTGAATTTTTCTTTCTATTATTTGTTAATTGTGATCATTAAATATTGTTGTTTATGCACTCAGGACTTTTGTCTGATCATTTAAATTAGTTCTTGGTGATTTCTATTCCAAATTAATGTAAGCTTTGGTAACTTTAATATAATGCTTTGTTGTTTATATGGAATATTAATGTAAGTATGTAACCTATTCACTCCCACATTAATGGATTTGTTCGTATTCCTTGAATTGGTTTTTATTTTTTGGCTACTATCCTTGAATATTAGTTTTTTTTTTTTTCTTTTTTTTTTTTCCTCCCCCTTTGGCTGAGGACTTTAAATATTAGTTAGTTGTGGAATATTGGAATGAAGACCCTGCATTTTTTTTTTTTTTTGGATATCAGGAAGTTACAGATGCTTTGCACCCAACTAATCCCTCAAGGCACATGCAGTCCCCCCCCCCCCCCCCCCCCCCGGTGCGTGGTCCCACATGCACGGGGCATTTATAGTCCATGGGGGTGGCCTTGAGGGGGAGTGGTGAGAGTTGAATCCTAGACCTCTTACTTGGCAAGTTGATTAGATAAAGTTATTATTTCGCTTCCCAGGCATGGCCCGGTGTTTCCACTAGGCCATGACACAATTTTGCTCCTACAACGTTGACTTTTGGGAGGGATGAACTGGATACTGTCATAACCTTTATTTTTTAATACAAGGTGGTTACTTTAAGACTTTAATATGTGCCTTTGGGTTTGATAGCATGAGACTTTCACCATTGCACCATAGTAATAGTATCAATGTTGGTCTTTTGGTAACAAGTTGGTGGTGTTAGTGATGGTGATCGTTTCAGGGTTTTATTACCTTTTTGCATTTGATGGGTTTCAAATACTTGATGGTTTCATGGTTTTATTACCATTCCATATTTTATGGGTTTTAAATACTTAGAAGCACATTCCCAGTGAATGAACTTAATTTAGGTTTTTATTTTGAATTGAATTCTTATTCCACGGGGTTTGTAACTTTCCCCATTTGGATATGTTTTCTTTGAGTTCGTTTAAAATATTTTCATTTCAAAAGTTTACCTTTCCTTATAAAAAAAATTTCTGTAAAGTTCTTACTTTGAAAAATGTGCTTTGCTAAAATGCATTGAATTTGTCAGTGCCTTGCATAATGGTAGTGTTTTTCTTGATTTCCTTCATTCTTTCTAGGTTAGTTTTGTTGATGAATAAAATTACAACATATATACAGAAAATGTTTTAAAATTTCCTTACTTATATATTGACTATTGACATTTGTAGTTGTGGTGATGATGGTGGTAGTTGTGCGGTGGGAGACTATGTGTAGATGTTGTTGTGTTGCCTGTAGTCCACATCTTTTTAGGATTTTTACTTTCAATCTTTCCAGGCTTGCTAGGTACTTCAATAAATTGAAGGAATTATAAAAGTGTAATCATTCATCTCTTTTACAGTTGTAGGAAATTGGAGATGCTATGTTCTATTGATTTTATTGAAAGTTTTTCAAATCATTCTCTACTTCATTCTTTTAATTTGTAGTTTACGAATAATTAACGTTAAGCATTTTGTAAATCTTATTTGAATTGTGTATCAATTTTGATAGTGGACATTTTTTTTTTTCTTTTGGATATCTAGGTACATGGATGGAAAGGATAGCCTAACTATTACTTTGCTATGCACCAATAAAAATGGATAGATTTGTTTTTTTTTTTCTTCTAATAACAAGATTTGTTGTATTAAGACTTTCTATAAATATTTCATGGGATTTGAGTATTTTTGTTTTAGTCATTTAATGTTGGACTTTTTGCATTTATTGATACAATTGTAAGGATTCAAGTTAATATGATTTTTGGGTTGCAATAACTAGGGCTGCAACTTGGGCGGGTTCAACCCGCCCAACCCAGTCAAAGGACAAGCTTGGGCAGTAGTCTTCCATACATTGGGTTGGGATTGGGTTGGAAAATCCCAACCCGATTTCAATTTGGGTTGGGCTTGGGAAGAGGGGCCGAGCAACCCAAACCCAACCCAAACCCAACCTATATAATATATATATTTTAAAATATTTTTAAAATATATTAAATAATGTCTTTTATCATGGTTGCTTGTGTACTCAATTATATATATGTTAATGTTTTGATTTCTTTAAATTATTTTGATGCTTTCATCTTCATTTTTTTTTTGTTTTTGGTGAAAAATTATTTTTCAAATTGGCATGTATTCTAGGTTAATCAATAGAATTGGGATAATTGAGATTTGTGTGCATTTGCAATAATACTTTTTTATTCAAATGGTTTCAACCTTCTTAACCTGGTCTAAACCCGTTCAATCCGACTTAACCGTGTTCAACCCGTGTAACTCATGCCCAGCTCGAGTTCGCCCACCCTGACCACGGGTTGAGCATGGGCTAGGAACCTCAACCCGAAGGACGTGTTGGGTTGGGATTGGGTTGAGGGTTTTATACTTAGGGTTGAGCTTGGGATGAGTTCTCTACCCGCCCAACCTGCCCAAGTTGTAGCCCTAGCAATAAGTCATTTGTGGAATTGTGGCTTGTAACAAGTTAACCTTTCAAAGCATCTTAAGCTGCTTCATGTTCTCAGTTAGTTATGTGTTATTTAAAATAGATTTATTTTTCAAACCAATAGTGAATTGATTTATTTAAAAATCAAATAATAGTTAAAAATTTCTCAAACAAGCTCTCATTCTTCTACTAAAAGGTTGTTATGGAATAATAATTCTACTTAGCGAGACCAATACTGCATGTGGTCTTTTAATTGCTTTTATAAGAACTTTAGATAAAATAACTGTTTGGTTCCCGGGCATCGCCCGGGGTTTCAACTAGTTTAATATTATGTGTATGGTATACTTGTTTTGCAGTGCTCAAGATGAGCTCTTCAGACTTGATTGATTTATGTAGCAACATATAGTGTTTTCTCTTTTGGAACCAGTATGGCTTTGATGGATGCTGGCATTCCACTACGAGAACATCTAGTAGGTGTTTCAGTGCATCTTGTTAGTGAACTTGACCCATCAATAGGCACAATTAAGGATTATCTTATACTGATTGATATTTTTGCACCATAATGTTCCTAATGATCTCAAAATTTGTGAATTTCATATTCTGTAAGCCTTAAATTGACAGAAATATGGAGTTTTGCATTAAGGTTGTGTATCTCTAGTCTATCTCAGTTTTCACTGCTTGCATATTAAGTTGTCAAATGTTTCTGACTATGCCATTTTACTGTATCGGCTTCCTGTATGTTTTTGTGCTAGCTAATCTGTAATTGACTTATACACTACAAGCCAATAAATGGCAAATTGGAAGGAACAGAGGTATTTTGAAAGTTAATTGAAAACATGGTGGTGCATTAGTTCTTTGTGAAGGGCCACAATTTGTAGGGAGCCTTTAATCCAGTTTACATTTATTTTTCTAGTAGAATAATCTAGATATGAATAATAAAGGTGGCGTTGGATTAAACTTTTTTGTTCCAGTGATTTTAAATTCACATTGGGTATCTTATTCTTCTTCAATTTTTTTTTTTTTTTTTTTTTACAGAAACAATGTTGTTAAAGTTTCTATGAGTGTGTGTGCGCGCACATGTGCCTGCTCATACATGTGTGTGTCCAATAATATTTATGGTTCATAATATGTCACAAATCTGACATGGGTGTTGTATGAGAATATAGCTTAACAATTATTACTTAAATCAGTGTGTGTTTATTGACAATGTAATCATGCTATATTTTGATTAGCAGCTCCCCCCTAGCGGGGTGGTGCACGCCTTAGAAGCAGGAACCTTCTATCAAGGGTGCCTCCTGCTTCAGAACCACGGTTCTGCGCTCCCAAGTTAGAACCTTGTAAGAACCTTGATTCTCTCTCGAGAGAATCTCGATTCTAAGTAAGACAAAACCTTGTGATGGAGGGGAGAAGACATGACCCCTCCACCCCAAAGCTAAACTCTTTTCAACTTTAACCAGAGTGAAAAATCTTTTTAATAATAATAGGATTTCTATTAAATCATATCAAATTAATGCTTAGTTTACTCAATTCTTTTCCTCAAGAAAAGAAAAACAACAAAAGGTAAAACTGTAAAAGCATGCTCTCTCTTTCTCTACATTAGTGTGGCTTCTCAAAAGAACACCTTTTTGCACCTTTTTCTAGAATTTCATCCCACAAAATATCATATTGAGGTAACTGTGAATATATATATATATTTTCCATAGACACTTCCTACATGCCCCAAACCTTTGACTCTTCTATGTTCCCCGCTTCCCCGCCCCCACTCCCGCCCCAGCCCCCGCCCCTGCCCCCGCTTCGTGCTTCTATGGTGCACGCATGGACATGAGAGCATGTTCATGGTTGCTGGTAGCCATTATTTGCTGTGTGATTGCTGATAGTTTCGTTGTTCAGGCTGCAGTAACTGCTACTAAAGGATGCCGCATTTGTGAATTTCCATGGTTTCAATATCTACCATCAGAATTGTCTTATACTGGTTCAATATCTTGTTTTACTTAAAATCATATCATAAAAATTATAATCCTCTTAATGATCCTTTTAAAATACTGACATGGAGCAAAATGCCTGCCTTTGTTTGCAAGTCATTTGATCCGGTTAGGAACTTAGAATGTTATTTGATTGTTGTTTTTGGTGGTTGGTTTTTTAGAGAGAGAGAGAGAGAGAGGGTTTGGTTTTAAATGTTATATGAATGTTGTTCAACTATCTCTAGGTGATATGTAATGGGTAGGATATTTTATTAGTGAATAGTGTGAGAAGGCTTATATCTTTCTTGTTTTTAAATTTTTAAATTTTTAATTTCATTGTACAAATGCCTTTTGTTATCTATTGTTATCTACATGTGAAGGCTGAGTATGTGTTAACATGTTCTTTATTGTCAGAAAATGGCAAACTTCTTTCATCTTTATTGTATACTCTCTTTATTGTAATTCTTTTTTGGCAGCTATTTTGGCGTGTGGTTAAGAAATTGAGTAATAGCAGTTGTTGGTGAGTGATGTAAGTATTGTTAGGTGTTCTGGAAGCAAATTTTAATGAGTATACTCACAATAAGCAAGAGTTTGAGAAGAATTCCATTTTTTTTTTTTTTTTTTTTTGGTCTGAAGCTTGAATCCCCCTTTGAAGGAAATCACTATGGAGTATTGGTAGTTTCATACGCTACATGTTGCAGGGTCCTAATTTTCAATGTTGAGAGAAATGTTGACAGAAATTGTGCTATTCATAGGGAAATAAAGATGGAAAGTTGTCAAGTTTCATGGAAATGTGAAAGAAATAGTGATATGAATTTGCATTCAAATATTGCAAATTATTAAACAGTTTATTATTACAATTAAGACAAGTGGGGCAGAATTGCTTTTTTGCTGGGATGTATATACGGACATTGTAAATGATATATGTAGGCAACCAAAACTATTAAATACAATTAAGTGGAAAGTGAAGCTGAATATAACCTAGTTAACTGCCACACAAAACAGAGGCAGGGAGGGTGGGAATGTTTGTTGAAATTTTAATGATAAAAAGTAGAATATAACAAAAAGTTGTCTTTCTTTAGAAGCTTTTATATTGTTGAAATATCAAAATGCTGAGTGATCTTATAGTAGAGGTATGAATTAATGAAAGTTTCTTGGGACCTTAGGTTGAAATTTGATATGTCAACTGAGTTTTGTTCTCATGTTAAGCTAATTATGGGCCTCTATAGACATTTTCGGACCTTTTTATTCTCCTAGGTCGTGTTGAACTTTTCAGTGGGTTGATTGGTTACCAGCAAGTGGAAGAAGCTCCTCTAGCTGCATTGCCTTCCTGGGGAAATTACTTCTAGAACAACCGTCAATGAATAACAGCTCCCCTGGAATTGGAGGACCAAGAGCAGCAGCCCAGTGGAGTTGGATCCTTTCAAGATTCTGTGGCCACTCCATCATCAGGTCCCAACAAAATACACCTTTCAGTCAGTGTGGGCTGAAACTCTGACAATCTTACCAGTCCAAAGGTGACTTGCAATGTTCAGACAGGATTAAATATAAAGAGGAATACAGTAATAGGAGCACAATCCTGTAGCGGAACTAGGACATGCAAAAATGCAGAGAGGATTAGGAGTCAATGTAACAGAACCCAGCACAAAGGGTAGCAGAGCATAAGCTGTGGTAACGTATATGGGTTAAAGATATTTGTTTTGATTCCTTAGAAATTTTAGGAAGGGGTTTTTAGCTTGCTTACAATTATCATTTACATTTCATTGGACTGTTGCATGCACTTTTTCAGTTTTTTTTTTTTTTTTTTTTTTTGGTCTTTTGAAAACTGCATTGTCATTAATCAATTCCAACAACCCATATGCTTTCTTAATATCCATCAATTATCCCCCCCCCCCCCCCCCCCCCCTCTCTTAAAACCTAGCCTTTGCAAACCTTATTTGATCCATTAACCTTAGCATCTCTGTCATAAATCCTAGAACCAAGGTGTCCTTTTCTCAATTACAGTTCCAATTTCTGAAGAACATACAATTTAGACATATTTTAATTGGTGGTGGTGGCATCTAAATTGTCTTCTGTTATCCATTGGTACAGTCAATGTGTCATGTTATATGTCGTGTTTGTGTATCAGTGCATACTTGCATTTGTCTGTGCACTTGCTTTTGTTTTGAGGAGATTCTATGGTATCAATGGCAATTGTTACCCCACTGAGTATTTTGTAATTTATATCATGTCCATGAGTAGTTGTTGAAAACTATGTATTGGTTTGCATTCAATTAGCTTTGTACAAGCCTAAGTAGAGTGGATTGGCAAAACAATTTTCACCCTATAATTGGGACAAAAGCTTTGTTGAGTTGCTTGAATTGTGTATGTATTTTTAATTGACAGTGCATACCTATTTCTTGGCAGTCGGTTAAGGACGTGTTGATATAAATTAGATCAACACCTGCATAGGGAATTGTACTTCGTGCATTCGTGGGTTACGCTGGCATTTTGTTGGCATTGGGATGGTTCAAGCCTAGTAAAAAGCCAGGTGTGAGCCACTTCAGACTGAGGAAGAACTGAAGAAACCACCCCAGCTGAGCCTAACTCATTCATAATTGGGTTGACAAACCTCAACCCCTAGCTTGACCCCTTGTTAGTTACATACACGTATATGTAGAGGGCCAACTTGCATCCCTACTGGTTACTGCCACTCAATTATATGTTAAAAAAATGTAGTACATTTCATTCATTGCTTAAATTACATACACGTATATGTAGAGGGTCAAGTATATTTTCTTATAAATCCTCATTTTGTGTCGTCTCTTTCAGGGTTTTGGAATTGGACAAATGGGTGGAAGAACTTAAATGGTACTTTGCTTTATTTGGCCTAACTAATAATCTCTCACAAATCTGAGAAATAGAAATACTAGTAGCATGAGGAGATGCTTAAATATGACTTTTCTACTTATAAAAAGTACTTTTAGAAAGTCTAACCAAACAGGCCATCAACATTGCCCTGAAATTAAACACCAATAAGGACACAGACCCCTAACATAACCATCAGTTAAATCTCGCAAGTAAGTACAAACTTCCCCAAGTCCCCTTTCTACAACAGTACACAATACCACCCCCCCCCCCCCCCCCCCCCCCAAACAAAAAAAAAAAAGAAAAAAAATCCTCCAAATCACTCTGCTTCCGAGAAACAAGACCACTCATCCTCAAGTAACACCAAAGAAACCCTTCAAGAAACAGAGGCTAATCCATATTTTTTGTCCTACAGTGGAGGTGCTCAAACCAACGCAAATTGAGTAGTAGTCTACTACTTTGAGTGTTTTCATCATAAACAGGGCCGCAGAGAAGAAAAAGGATTGGCTAATGTAAATGAACCTCATAATTTTTGCAATTAAACAAAAATTGAATTTTCAATGAATTCCAATTTCACCATGTCAGCATTAAATAATTAAGATGACGAGTCCAATTTCATTAAGCAAATCTGAAAAAATACATCTCCTTGGCTAAATGAGTTCTAACCATCTAGTTTGGTAACTGTGGATCAAAGCATTTGCATAGAAGAAACAGGAGGAAAGGAGTGAATTTTTTTTTTTTTTTTTTTTTTTCTCTTTCTTTAACTTTAAAGATTTGCTTGAGTGAAACAAAGATATCAAAAGCACCAAAAACACCCATATTTCAATGGAATTTGTAAATTGTAGAATTGAACAAAAGCCAAAGGCAAAGAAGAGAAGACAAAGAGGACTAAAGGTGGAAGAGATGGATTATTGGTAGCCTAAATGCCCACAAATGATATTTATACGAATCAAACTAGGGTTATATCACTATATGAGATAATGAAAACTAATAAAAATTACCACACAAAAAAAAAAAGTTAATTTTACGGGAAGAAACTATTTACGGTAGCAGCAAATTTGCCTGCTGGGAGGCACTGATATCACTAGTTCTGGGAAAATCGGAAGAATTGGAGTCATCATTATCTAGGAAAAAACCATAAGAGAGTCCTTTTCTTCCTCCCATCTTCGTGGAGAAACCCATCTTCGAAATTTTCATTAGAGAATTCAAGAACATAATCTCATGGAAAATTTTTTACCATATACACGGCAAACTACACTTAAAAGACCACAAATCTTCGAAGATTTCGGTTCTGAGAACAGCAGACAAAAACGGTGAAAAAGATGCATAAAGAGTGCAAGAGAGGCATCGATCTTCTCGATCTGAGAAGAGCTGTACGTGCATCATGGTAACCTTACAATCTGCACTGCATGTATGCCTTTAGACGTACATTTCGTCATGCATGGTATATTTTCAAAAAAAGACAACTGCCGCAATAAATGGCCACAAGCAGAGAAGATCACAAGATCAACCATGAACCAGATTAAGGATGCCCCTATTGCAGTACTCTTAAGCCTATTATTTTTAACCTATAAAATCGAAGTAATCTCTTTCAACAAGATTAAGACATTGTAAGATCAGAAAAATATGAATTGAGTAGCAAAAGAAGGCGTACAATGCAAGTAGAGGTAAAGGCTTTGTCTACGAGAAAGAAAGAATTTACGTACCTACACAAAGCCGGACAAGTTTGATTGTTGTCGCTTTGCTTCAGCCTTTCTTGCACTTGCTTCGTAAAACAACTGTAGAGCAGAGGCACTCATTGTTGCACAAAGCAAGTACAAGAGAGATTGAATCAGAAACAAGTTTCCTTTTCAAGAGAGAGCTGAGCACAAGTTCCAAACGAATAGGTGAGGCCCGCGCCATTATATAGGAGAAAGGGTCAACGTTTAAGGTTTGCTTGAACGGCAAGACGACTACATTAGACCCTTTTGTTTTTACGATGAAAGTACTGTGCCATGTTTGGATAACTCCAAACACAGATGGGAGTTCTTTGGGAAATCCAGGACTAGTAGTAGGGGGTTTATAATTAATTAGTAATTCTCTTGGCCAATGGATAAGAGGCTTCTACTGTTTTATTGGACACAATATTAACTTTTGGGTAGACCTATGGGCTATACGTGATTAGGGCCAGCAAATTGCACCCAAACCCATGAACCTGCCTAAATCCGTCCAAGTTAAAATGGGTGTGCATGGATAATTTTATTAATTGGGTTGTAAATAGGTACTCAAAAGGAACCAAATTAATAGTTGGGCCTAATCGGGTTTACGTAAAAGTTGTTGAGTGTAAGGTGGGTTTTCATAACAATGTGGAACAGTGGAAGAAGAGTAATAGACTGCGGGAGTGATTGAGGGCGTTACGGATCATAAAGTCAGCAACGCCTCTCCGGGTTGGGCTAGGTCTCAACTTGCAAAAAATGGGTGAGTTTAGGTTTTACTTAAATGAGTTCTTCACATAAATAGGTTGGGTTAAGTTTGGGTGACATTTTGACTCAACCCATCTAAACCCGCCCAAACCCCCCTAATTACCAGGTCTATACGTGATGGTTTAGGAATGGCATGGGAAATGAGATTTCTCTATGTATATAGATTACGCTTTGGCATTTAATCTTAGTTAAGGATTGTAGTTCTCTCTTGAATCATGACTGGGAGGTGCGCATCAAAAATCTCTTTCGAAAAGCAACAGATTATTTTACTAAAATAAAATCAACGAGTCAAATGGATTTTTTTTTTGTTTTTTGTTTTTATAGTATAGAAAATCCTTCTAGTGCACTTCTATCTTTATTGTCATGGCATACCCGTGGATGGCAACCCCCGTTTATGTAATCTGCATTAATATTAAATAAGCTTCCCTTTTCACCCAAAAAAAAAAAAAGGGGGATAATTACCTAAAATTGTAGAAGATATAATTTATTAGATGGTATTTAACTATTTATCATATGATTGGTCTCAATCATTTTCATAACTAAAAAGGAGAATCCCTTTACTTAAATTGAAAAAAATAAGGAAAAATACCAACATCTAGTAGATGAATCCGATGCATGTATGACTGCTACAAAGTAACTGCTTTGCATAGTTAGAACCCAAGTAAGGACTTAACTTGTAGAAATGATAATTGCTAAAAATCATAGGAGAAATAATTTAACAGAAGATATCTATCACATGGTTGGTCTGAATTTTTTTTTGCATAGATGAAAAAATTAATTTCCCTCCTAGCCAAAAAAAAAAAAAAAAAAAAAAAAAAAAAAGAAAGAAAGAAAGAAAGAAAGAAAGAAAAAATGGATTACTTATTGACAAAAAGAAAAAAAGAAATGGAATTGACCTCATCCCATTGATGAGATGCGTACACCATTTTGTTACAAGTCAAGTAGCCATGACCATTTACCAAGTTGAAACCGTTTTAAAAGTAACAATACAATGGAAAATGAATTTTTGTACACAAGCCACAACTTTGACTCTTTGAGCATGAACATGCCAAAACTTCCACTCCTAGATTTTCAAACTTTATTTGGGCAATTAATTTTCACATGTTTGTCTAATACTATGAAAAATCTGTGTGAGATTACCTAAGAGCAGGACGTTTTTAGCAGTTTTATTATTTCGCAAAAAGTGTTTAGAATGTGTCAAAACGTTTGTTCCTAAATTTTTCAGTCTTCCTTAGGGCAACTTACCTTCACCATTTGTTCCAAATATTGAGAAAAATTTGTGTGAAATTCTCTGCGATCGGGACACTTTTCGACAGTTTTCTTATTTCACATAAAATGCATCGAATGTCTTGAAACATCCTTTCCCAAAGTTTCAAACATTTTTGTTAGAACTCTTTTTTGCACATTTTACAAAGCCTACCAAAAATGACCAGGAACTCCATATGACTTCTCATAGAGTTCCTATATAGATAAAAAATAAAAAATAAAAAATAAAAGGAAAAAAGAAATGACATCTAGTAGTATCAAATGCATGTCGGACTCCTCTAAAGTAATTGCTTTACATAGTTACATCTCTAACAAGAACGTAAATGATAATTGCCCAACCATCATAAGAGAGATAATTTAATAAACAGTATCGATCATGTGGTTGGTTTCAATTTTTTATTGCATAGATAATATCATGCTAAAATAAATTACCTTCATAGCAAAGCAAAAAAAAAAAAAAAAAAAACAAACAAACAAACAAATAAACAAACAAATAAAATAAATGTATTACCCTACATATTGAACAAAATAAATAAATAAATAAATAAGAAAAAAAAAATTTTAGTCCCCTCCCATTGACCAACGAATCCAACACCAATTTAGTACCACTTGACTAATTGTTTTGAAGTAAAAGTACAATGGAAAATAATAGTCTGGACACAAGAATTTTTTTATTTTATTATTTATTTATTTATTTATTTATTTTGATAAGGTCGGACACGAGTTACATATAGTACAACGTCCGTGCTGCTGTTGATGTAGACACAAACCCTAACGCCTCTTTGGGATCATCGTCCAAAATCTGTGTTCTAGGGTTTCCCTTTCTCTTCCTTCCTCAGATTTATGTTTGTATGAAATGGAGCACACTCGAAAAGACGTTGTTCAGTTCTTCAATAGGATGAAAAGAGTCAAACTCAAAGTACTAATTCAAAATGCTTCAACCTCAGATCGGCTCAATAATTTACCAGATTATCTTACTGTGTCTCACCACAAAATGTGAATTCTCTTTCTCTCTCTCTCTCTCTCTCTATATATATATATATATATGTATACTTCCCAGGGTTTCTTTATTATTGTGTTTGGAGGTCTAATATGTAAATGTTTTCTTGCAGTCCTTCAACTTGTGGAACCCTAGGACTGATAAAACAAGCAAGGAAAAAACCCAGATTAATGGTAATGTGTTTTTTTTTTTGGATACCTGGCTAGGGTTTCTCATTCTCATATTCTTAGTGTCTCTCTCATTCTCTTTTCTGTTGTTTGGTTTGAAAGCCTCCCTTACTGAATATGCCTCTTTTCATTTGCTATTAATTTTTTATGATGGTTGATCGGATATATTCATGTCACTTATGGCATTGATTATAATCGAAGAGTCACGGGAACGTGCCATCCATGCAACAAGAACCAAGAATGACACATTTATTGTCTGCTTAGATTTTTTTTTTTTTTCCTTTTTGCGTCGATGAATTACCAATCGACTATGAAGTACCATTCTTAATAGAATTTATTGTGACTCACAGAGGATATGAAACCATTGTTGAAAATAGATTTTTTGTTTGCTTAGTTTTTGTTGATGCGACGAATTACCAGTAAACTATAATCCACCATTCTTAAATGAATTTATTGTCTCTTGTTGTTTAAGCTAGCCTTGATTTTGATGCTCTATAGTTTTTATTTGATTGTCTACATATTAAATCAGTTGTGCATAGAAACCTTTCTCGATTATGATGATCAATGATGTACAAATATGTCACTCTTATGGTCAAATGTACTTAAATAAACACAGCATGATCAAGGGGATGTTGTACTTTAGGTTGATCCATTATTGGTTTGGAACTTTCTTTTTATGTTCTTTTTGTCCATATGGATTTACATGAGTCTTACACCCTTATACTATTTATTACTGATATGAAGCCAAAAGTTTAATGTTATGGTTTTTACCTTTTAGTTTCATTCTCCTCTTGTATGGTAAATAAGGAGTTGGGCCGCCAATTTACCTGCTTATAATATATCTAAATGCAATACATGAAAGGAAATATGATTTTTTTGTTAGTTTTATTTTTTAAGGGGGGTTTTGAAGCCTACATTACCTCGATATCCCTCTCTTAACTTGTTATTGAAGTTTTTGTGATGGTTGATGGAATAGATTCATTTCAGTCATGGCATATATTAATGCTATGAGCCAAGAAGTGCAGACACTTGCTTAGAGGTGTCGTGATAGTGTCAGACTTGACACATGTACAACGTGACATCTCTCTCTTCGCCTTCTCTTTTTTCTTCTACTTCATTTTCCTTTTATCCTATATTTTCTATGAACAACTCAACTAGTATTTCCTAAAACATTACCAAGGAATGTATTCGAATGACGTATGTGATGCTACATGATATAATATAATTATGTATACACACACACACACACACACATTAAATGCCCTGACCACTTGATGTTGCATCTTAAATTTTGATAATTTGCCATGTCAACGTGTCTATATTGTGTCATATTTGTTTCGTGTGCCTATGTCTGTGCTTCTTAGACTACAAGTCAGGATCGTTTTATCCATCCGACAAGAACTAAGAATGAAACTTAATGTAGGGTTGAATACTTTTGACTTAAATTTATTGGCTACTATATTTGTTGATTTATTGAATTATCACTAGCCTAACAGCTACAATTTTACTATCCCTTATTGTGGAAGCTGGCCTTGATTTTCATGTTCCTTAGTTTTTATGGTGGTTGTCTAGCAATTACACAATATATCAGCCATGAATGGAAACTTTCCCCATTTTGTTGCTTCATAATGTACTAATTTTTTAACTCTTTATGTATGAAAATTATGTAAGCATACAACTTGAACAATTTAGAAATTGGAAGATTTTTAGAGTTAGGTCATTCCATTATTAGTTTGGAGCCTTTATTTTACATACCTTTTTGACGATTTAGAGTTAGATCAGTCTTGCAACTTTATACTATCTATTGTTGATATTCAACCAAATTTTTTTGAATGAGGCTGCCACATAGTTTTGACTGTCTAACCTTATTGGCAGCATAAATTATTACTTAGAGAATAACTTCATCAAAAAATAAATTAATACTTATCAAATAAAAATTGAAAGAAGAAAGGAATTTTGACTAGTATATTCTTGTACAGGACAAAATTTATCAACACCTGCAACTTAGGTTACACCTGAAACCTAAAACCTTTTCGTGGACTATTTTAATGGTTCTACCGTCTTGGCGAGTTTTAAATGTTAAATATTGTATTAAATGAAATTTGATGTAATATTCATCTATGGTTGAAGATGCCATTAAGTTGTGGTTGTGAAGTTTCTTGGATTTCATTCTGAAATCTAGGTTCAAGTTTTATCAAGAGCTTGAACATTGTCCTTACTGAATGAGGTAATATAGGTAGGGGTAGCAAATTGTGTTGGTGTTGTGTTGAGAGATAGTACTCTACTAAATTGGTCAACCCAAACTTGGCATGATTAATAACTTTGTCAAATTTTTAAACTCAAACCTTGCCTAAAGTATTAAATAGGTAACACTAATGTGACTTGCATAATTTGTTTAATAATCAAGTCATCTCGGTCAAGATGGATGACTTACTAACCGGGCATGTTTATGAGCCGATATACCTGTTCAGTAACCAGGTAATCTTGGTTTGTGTCATGTTGGTTTGTGTTTGGTTGATACGACTTACCCATCAACCCTACACGTTTATGATCCAATTTAGCTTGAAATTAAATTGCTTATTATTATTTTTTTATTCAGTTCTAACATTAAAGAATGAATTTTCAATACAATATTATAATACAGCAGCCAAATCCATAAGATTTGGGTGATTAAATTTAGTTGTTAATAATGTCTTGAATCAATATTCTTGAGAAAGCACAAATTTAAACTAAAATATCACTCATATCATCAAGGTTTAAAAGACTTTGTTCTCCATAAATACATATTTTCATTAGATGTAAAATGACAAAAGGAAACCTCCCAAAATAAGCATCCCATACAAACTTAGTTACTGTTAGTTAAATACATATACAACACATAAAAGATATGTTTGAAGTACTCTTACCAAAAATAGATAGTGTAGCGTAATGCTTTTCCCTTCCTAATACGTATTTTAGGATCTGGGGTTGGGAGGTGTGTATGCATGGCGGTGAGGACCAAGGATTTTATCATCTAGGCCCACCTAATGGCATAACAAATCGTCACAACCAGAACAATTTTAGAGGACATAAATTTAGTTCCAATAAAAAACTAGAACATGTTGATAAAAAGCACACATGTTTTATCTTAACAAGCCAAATTTCCATTTCCCGAGCAACCTCTATCACCTAGTGCAAGATTTTGATCACAGGGGCTATTTCTTAATTAATATTACTGAAGCACAGCATCTTGAGGAGGGCTTGCAGGGCCAGATGTTTAATGACCCTAGAATATCAATAATGCTTTCAAGTAGTCAGCCTCTGGATGGAAAGTTCCAGCCTTTTTCTGGGAAGTGAAGGTATTACCTACCCAGATGGACATATTGGGGCATGATGGTCTGATGGGGCCATTCCTATACCATTTTTATGTAATGGTATTCTTGGACCAAACATGTTGATGAGGCCTTTTGGTCCTCAAGGGAGTTTTGAACCTCTTCTTTTAGGCTTTGAATTTAATGATTTTGCTTTGCTTCATAATATGCAGGATGCTAATCTCAACTTTGCTTCATAATATTCAGGACTCTAATCTCAACAGTCTGATGGGTCTGAATCAAAGAAGTCCGTCTCCTTTGCCATTTGGGATGCTCCCTTCTCCTGCACCAGGTATTAGGCCACCCTTTAGGTACGTGTCTGGTGCATGGGATGTTTTTGATGCAAAACAATTTCAAAAGGAAGCTAAAAGGTCAAGGATACGTGGTTCTGTTCCCAATGATGATGATTATCTACTGTTGAGGAAGATGGATGATTGGGTTTTGGGGATGGATCAATTATATGGTCTGGGTATACAATTTGATGGAGGTTGTCCAAGTTTACATGCAATGTAGGCAGTGGCCGCAGTATGAGGACCTATTTAGGGTCATTACATATGGTGTGGCATTATTGCTAGCGCAGGAATGCTGGCTGGACGGGGTCTGAGCTTCCTGAAGTTGCTAACCGCTCAGCCAGAACAGGATTGGATATGCTTACAAAACACTATGCTGAGGGTTTTGGATTTGATGATGACTTGTTTTCTTTCCAAATAGTGAAGATGATATTGCTTCCTTCACAGAATTTCTTCGTTACCTGGGTGAAAAATATCGTGCGGGTGTTGCCAAACTTGATGATGGGTTGACCTTGTTTTTTATGCTTCCATTAGATTTTTAACGAAAGTTTTGAATGTTGTGAGCCCTGAATGTCTATATCATGTGGTTCTCAAGTAGCAACAACAATTCCCTAGTGGTGTATCCATGCTGCAACAATCACATCAGCTCCTTCCTTTGTCTCAGTATATTGATAGATAGCCGATTCTTCCTTTGCAAAATGAGTATAGTCTAATTCCCCAGGAGGAAGAGTGAGTTCTGCAAATGGATTATGATAAAGTTTTGCACAAGAAGTCAAAGCTTCCTCCAAAATCGCTTTTTTTTTTTTTTTTTTTGCTTTCCAATGAGTCTTCTACAGTGCAGTCACTTCCCTAAGACTATGCATCAATCAATACTACAGTAGTGTCCCAAGCTGGTGTTACTTTGACAGCTTAGCTTATTGCCATTTTAGCTTCTGTATTTTTGTGAACATATGCCATCTTTTGCCATGAAAGTGCCCACCCACCATCAGGTTCTTCTGTCCTGCTTCTGTTAGTCCCCATTAAGGAATTTTGTCACAAGGATTACAACATGATCATCAATCTGGTGAGGAAACAGGTCATCCACACCAACACTTCGGTTTGTAATTTTTTGGCACAAATTCCACCTCAGCTTCAGACTTATCCAACTATCTCAAACACACCTAGTGACTCTGTGGTCCTTGGAAGTACCCAAATCCAGAGTCACACTTTCAACCTGCCACAGCAAGGTGCAGTTTCTTCTAGGAAGTTGGGTAACCTTGCAATCCCCTCTTAAAAGTGTAAAGTTTGCTGTCTCCCAACTGGTCAATCAAGAGTATCAGCTCGAAGTTCCTCACAGTGCTCAGAAGATCCTGTTTGGTTGTATTTTCTGGTTTATGGTGCTAATTTTGTGAGCCATAAACTGTTATGCCATTAGCTACTGACAAAGTGAATCCAGAGCTTCCAAATCAAGTGCAATGACTTCAATCTCTTCTCTGTGGAGCTGGTCAGGGAACATCTGAGGTTGAGGTTGATAAAAATCAGCAATAAAAGTTGTTGTTACTATTTGCGGCTAGATTCCTCCCATGGATGTAGCAACTGCTTCAAAAGAAGAAGTAATAAACAAGTATTCAAATGGGCTTGGGGTCTGGAAATCAGCAATGAGATTTCCTTCTTCATCTAGGTTATTATCGTCCTATCATTAAGTTGCTTGAATGGCACCCTTTAGAGGGCAGTGTTTATGTCTGCTAAAAGCTGGTTAATTTGCTAATTTAGATTGGATCCTTTTAATTTCTATATTTGCATCCACTCTAATCTGCTAAAAGCATGTTGGATTTTTGTCATGGCCTGGCATGTGGTTGTCAAATAAGACTTTCACTCGAGTTGATTTCTGTCATATTCATTTGCAATTTGGTGCTTTAGGTTCATATTTCATTTATAGTCTTGAGTTATGCAAAATAGTTGGAGAAGTTGGAGCAAATGTTGTTTGGTCTTCTATTTATGTATTATATTACTCGTTTTCTCAAATGAATTACTATTTTTTTCATTTTCTATTATTTCTTTTGTCATTTTGTCTGCCAGATATACTGAAAACATAAGAGAGATGCTTGATGGATTTAACTGATGCTTATTTTTGGACAATTTGACTTTGATTGTGGTCTTCTTTATATTTTGATAATCCTTTGCTTGTAGTTGATGAAAACAAATCGATATATGTGGTTTGTTTATGTATTATGTTGTCTCTAGATGTTATTTTTGAACTTGTATAAATTGTTGTGGATGGAACAAGTTTTTCATCTGGTTTATGTATGATTTTTATATTAAATGAAATTGGTTTCATATTCTGTGGATTATTCAATTATTTATCAAAACTAGAGAAAGTGAAAAAAATGATATTAACAATTGCTAGTTGTCATTACAGTTGGCATAATGGACATTTATCGCCAGTCAGAACCGCCGCTAAGAAATCTATACTAGTGATAATAACTGCCTGCCGACTGTTATTTATTATTATTGTTAATAATTGTCATTATTATTACTCTTATTTTTTAAAATTTCCAGATTAATTAGTTAACTGCCGCTAAGAGTTGACACTGGCAGTAACCTTGCTGCGGGTAAATGGTGGGGGGACAATAGTGCAACACAGCTGTGGTAAAGCATAATCACTGCTAAATATGTATTTATATATGGATTTCTTTGCTTTGTTTTGTTTTTGGACTGCAGATTGAATACATTCAGCTCGGTTATTATTGAAATTAAGAATGTTGATGAATGCCTTCATGTCCTCAAATAAATGAAGAATGCTGGTTTTTATTATATATATATATATATATATATATATATATATATGTGCATTAATTCGAATTTTGTAAGTCCTCAAATAAATGAAATTTTGGTAGCCCGGTCAATATTGAAATTCTTAATTTTCTTCTTTGAGTTTGGTTCTTAAGCTTACCATTGCTATCTGTCTTTTGTCTAAGTTTGAAATGCAATTGTCTCCCTGGTCAAAAGGGAAATTCATGTACGTTTTGATTTGTTTGATTTCTTTCTTTCCTTTGTCCCTAAATCACAGAATTAATGACAGTCAAGAACGTTTGCTTCCATTTTCTGCAACATGATTAGGTAGCATTGATTATTGATAGACCATGATTAAATTTGAATTGCGTATTCCATGTTTCTCCATTAGCTATGTGCAATTCCAGTGAGGTGCTCAAATGTGAAATGTTCAGCAGCCAAACTCGGTATGCTTCTTATTTATTTCCTGATTTCATGTCTGATTTTTTGTCTACGGCTGCGACTATTGGTGATAGACAACATGCAGATGTATGATGAAGGATCTGCTCGAGGGGAACGGAACGACTTGTATTAAAGGAAAAGATTGGTCGTATTGGGGAATAATATATGTGATTGACTGAGAAATTGAACTCAAAATATGAAACGACCCAATGCCTGTTGGGTGAAACTAAACATAAATTGCCTGTTGGGTGAAGCTAAACATATATTTTTAGCAACCTGCAGAAGAATTTGAAAAGAAAATTTCCCGATTGATCATGACCATTTCTGTAGATAGACCTTTGGGAAACTTGGACAACTTGGAGTTCCTAAAAGACTTTGAAGAATCTGAAATGATAATGAAGACGGAAAATTGAAGTAAGAAATGTTGCCGGGGGTGAGGGGGCTTTGGTTTCTTCAACGTTACATAAGCAAGTTATGAATGGAGAGGAAAGATGGGATGTTTCCAGAACTCAAGGTTTAATTTCTATGGGAAATGGTCCTGAAGGGAGGACGCAAAGGACGATTGGACACACAAATAGGTAAGCATTGCAAGTATTAAATCATTCATAGAGTGAGAAGAATGTAACAGAGGATGTGGGAACTGCACGAGCTGATACATGCTAGTGGATCGTATGTTACTGCAACCTCTATGGCATTGGTTGAACGATCAAGCTTTGGTGTGTTTTATAGAGGTTATTGTTTTGAATTTTTGTAAAGATCGTCACCTATATAGGTATGAAACATTTTACACGAATCGTTAAAAAAATAGTTTAAACTGAAATCTAAACAAGAGTAAAGCTTGAAATATTCCTACTCATGAAAAAAAACAAAACAAAACATTAAAAAATTTTTTTTTTGAAAAAGTGCGAGAGCACGTGACAAGAGGGATGACGTCCATCCAAACATGGTCACACTAAGCTGAAACTGTATACAAGAGAATGACAAATGCAATATCCTGTAGTACAAGAACCTCTTAGTTAGGAAAAGGTAGTACACCATGGCAAATGGTAGTACCCCTTGAAAATGGTAGTACGTCTTGAAGTACTCTTTTTTTTGGATAAGTACTTGAAGTACTCACTCACACTAACGTTATAAAGAGGGATCCAATCCTGTGATTTCCTTATCCACACACAAGTCCCTTTTTTTCCCTCATCTTTTAGGTGCCGTATTAAGGGGAATGCAATTATGCTAAATTGCTAATCCCACTCCGAGTAGTTGGACCAATCACATTGTGACTGGTGAATGGTGAGTGTTGCAAACATGCGTGCTTATAACCTATCCCATAAGTCTCGATCCAATTTTTCAAGAAATGGGTCGACTCCTTCCCATCTTCTTCTCCCCATTCATGAAGTGGGAAAGGTGAACCACCTTATGACTCTTGCGCCAGCACCCACCCCGAACTCAATGTTCTGGGGTCTCTTTCTTACTTAGATTTTGTAGAGATGTTGTCAACTTTTTTTTTTTTTTTTTTTTTTTGGAATTATTTATTTATTAGTGTAATGGTTTTTAGATCTTTGGTTTGCCTGATCTTCTATTTCACATGTTAAAGTCTTTATTCACCCGCGTCACATAACATACATATAGGATATATTTAGTTGATGGCTGGTCCCTATAGTGATGGAGAGTCCTTCAATAAAAATATATGGACTTCCTCATTTATTTATTGTGTGTTCCCTGTGTGTTTCTAGTCGAGGTTATAGAAGTCTTTGTCATGCACTCATGCCTAAAAATTGTTAGGATGGACGTGACTTATGTTGAACCCATAAAGAGTGATTAGATCATGATAACCCTAGGGAACACAATGGACGTTCTAGTGACAGCAAACCAGCATCTAAGACATTATTACATGGCCACCAATGCTCACTTTAATGGCATTCGAAATTTTGACGACACCACCGCCACAGAGAATCTCCAGTAGAATGGTGCTTATGATTGCCAATTTGCAAACCATCTCGTGTCTTTCCAGGAACCCTTCTTCCCAACGATGAAAAGCATAAGGTACTCTAGCTTCCTCTTTATTTCTTTTACACATTCAATAAATTACATTTTAGACAAGACAAGGGATATATCAGAATTATAAGAACCATTATGTATTCATAATAATTTATTATTATTAAAATATTACTTGTACCCATCTCCACGCTGTTATGCACATGCATCTACATACAATATGTAGATATATAGATAGATATATGATGGTATCGGCCCCATCACAATGAATGGGACTTTGTTACTTTATATGTTTGATGGTCAATTCACATTACAATTTAGATATTTCAATAGATTGAGGACACCTTATATAAGTAAATAATCAGGAGAAAAAAATTGAATAAAAAAATCTCATCATCTTAAAAAATAAACTTCATTTTTTTTTTTTTTGTCAACATGTAGTTATATTATTTTTTAAAATAAAATTAAAGAAATGTAATGCTTAATCAGTACATCAGTACATCTATTTTAATTGTCTCGCACCGTTGGGGGGAGAGGGGGGATTGAGGAAAGATCTATTTTAATTGTCTTGATTTTTTTTTATCAGCACCTTGCTTAGCCTTGATATATATATATATATATATCCACATTCTGTTTTTTATTTTTTATTTTGGGGTAAAATAAAGCTGATCATTACCATTAAAATGACGTTGCTGCGTCAATTTCCATAAATAATTTGGATTCGTGCGTTACAAAAATGCCAATGCGTGTGGAAGTCATACACAACTTTGAATGGTACAATTTGTCCCAAACATCGGAGACATCCTGCACTCGATTAGCTTCGAATATACATTATTTGAATATAGGTACAAGGTATATATATTGGTGGAGACACTCACATGGATTATGTTTTGCTAGGTTACGGGTTCAAGCGCGCTCATCTAAAATGGCTTGCTTCCTGGTGTACCGTTGTTACTGTGAGGGATGGCAGCACTAGCTACAAAACTGATCGAGCATGCTCCCACCAACTAGTTACATTATCCCTCCTATTTCAATTTCAGTGGCTATTTGGGTCGTGGTTGGAAAAACAGAGAAGATAGTGGTGGCCATTGTATTGGGGAGAATCCATGTAGTGGTAGTGTCGTGGAAATCTCGGCTGCCACTAAATTAAGCAGTGTTGGCCATGTAATAGTGACTAAGAGGCAGGTTTGCCGTCACTAGAACGTCCATTGTGTTTCCTGGGGCTATCATCATGTAATCGGTGTGTTTATGGATTCAACATAAAGGTCCCATCCATTTTGACAATACCTATTAATTGCAGGTTCTTGGATTGGTTTCAATGCTTTTCAAGGTCTCATAGAACCTTTTTGTAAATTACATTTTAAAGTCTAAAATTTGGGTCAAGTTTTACTTTAGGATCTGAAATTTAAATTGCGTAAATTCAGTATCCGAATTATCAATTGAGTTACAATTTGGGATTTGCCATTAGAATTTTCTATATTATTCTTGCTTTGCTCCTTTTATGGATTTGAAAATCTTATTTTACCCCTATCAACGTCTAATAAACTTTTATATTTTGACCAAATTCGAATAACTCGTATATTCTTTCTCTCTCCATATTAGCACTATAACTATCTAATAAACATTCATATTTTCTATTTACAAAATCACAAACTAATAGCAAAGTGATTCAGATTTTGTCAAAATATAAATGTTTATTAGATAGATTTTAGGGTAAATAGAGTTTTCAAAGCAATAAAAAAGGTAAAATAGGAATAATATAGAAAATTTTGATGGTAGATCTCAAATTACAACTCAATTAATAATTCGGGTACTAAATTGACGCAATTTAAATTTTGGACCTTAAAGTGAAATTTTACCCAAACTTTGGACCATAAAATGAAATTTATCCTTTAAAATATAAACTGAACGCCTAATTCCATTTCTAATAGGCTTATGCCACGGCTACACCACTTTATTAAGTCGTCACATTTTATTTTAGGGCAATGTTATACGTAATAACATAATACAGCACCTGATGTTACAATGGATCTCTTGTAATGATACTGAATCTTTGAAGGGTCTTTTTATCAACCAATTTTTGCCGCCTCAAGTGCTATAATTAGGTGCTGTTTATGACATTTCATTTTATTTTATTTCTTTTACAAACCCTGTACACGATAGGCAACCTACCCAAATAAGTCCCTCAACATACCCAAATTAAGATCCAAATCATCAAACCTCTTTTACGAAGAAAAAAAAAAAACAAAGGCGATACTACAGATGCTACAAGACTTATCCTTCCTTTGTTATAAGTCAACACTGCTGTGGCATGAACACCAGACTAATATAATTCAAAGTTTATATACAAACCACTCAGGGAGGATAACAGCAAAGTGGAAAATGCATTGTATAGTATAATATAAAGGGACTTCTGCCCAGAACCCCATGTTGTAAAGAGTTTTTTTAACAATAAAATAAATTCGTTAACTCCATAGCCTGTTGTGATACTAAACTGACGGTTTTACCTTTTTCTCACAAAAATACCAATTGTCTTTGTAAATAGAAATTTTTTTCTTACGGTAGATTGCTCTCTCAAATGCACCTCCTTGCCTTTTTTTTTTTTTTTTAAAAAATTTTTTTTGGGGTCCAAACACCTCCTTGCCTAAATACTCTCTAATCAGCTCTTTATACTATGTGGCAATATTCAAAACTGTCTTGTTTTTCATGTGATGGAATTCCCATTGCTCTGTTCCCTTCCACCTTTCAGATTTCATGCTTCTGTTCCTACTAGCTAATTGGGAAGAAGCAAAACATCAAAGGTAAAAGTATATGATGTTACTGCATGTGTTAGCTTTCTATGTGATTAATCTTATACATGAGTTATGTGATTCGTTAAGGTGCGAAAGCTTGACAGTAGGCTTTTCATTGAACCTAATTAAAACAATGTTCTTGGGAATGTGAGTGATAGATACGATCGATATAGTTGTTAATGTCCTGACAATGATTTGTGTATGCACGAATTCATATTGCAGTGAAATATATATAATAAAAACTAGGACTTGACTCTCTACACTATGATTTTGTACGTGTTCATAGTTGAATTCTTCGTTTCATCTATTAGTTTAGTTTGTCACTATGATCTTGTGTTTGGAATTCTCCCTCTCAATAGTTTAGTTTGTCACTGCATACTCGATCACAAACAAAGTATATTTCCCAATTTTAATTGATATTTTTATCTCTCAAGTATTTAACCCAACGTGACAATTAGAATGGACATGTAACCCTTTGCAAGGATGTATAACATGAGAATCATAAACAAAGTAGGTTTTCCAAAGTTAATTCGTTAATTCTATTTTTAGTACTATTGCATCGTGCAAATCTTGGTTTGATTATATATCTCATTAAAAGCCCAATTCCATTAATTAGCATGTTACTAATTGTTATAACTAGAATGAGTTATTGGTGGTACATACGGTTCTCAATATAAAGGTTTGTGGTTTTGTAAATGGAAAATATGAAAGTTTATTAATTAGATGTTGTTATGGGTAATATAGAGAGAGAAAAAGGATTAAAGTGATTTAGATTTGATCAAAATACAAATGTTTATTAGATGTTGATAGGGGGGTAAAATAGGGTTTTCAAACCTACACAAGGGGCAAAGTAGGGATAATACTTGTTGTAGCAGGAAAAAAGGGGGCAAAGTAGGGATAATACTAAAAATTTTGACTGTAAACTCCAAATTGCAACTCAACTAATAATTCAGGTATTAAATTGACACAATTTAAACTTTAAATCCTAAAGTGAAATTTAACCCAAACTTTGGACTCTAAAGTGTAATTTACCCTTATTTTAATTTGCATCTCAATTTTTACCTTTTATTGAGATGAAATCAATAGATTTTACTCAAATGCAAGGACCAACCTTTCTTTTCTCAGCTTAATTGCTTCCATTCAATTGATATTGGGATGAAGGGCATTCTTGTCAATTGGAAAATTTTTCAGTTATTTATGTTGATTTTAATTATCTTGCAAGTTACAACTTATGATATTCTATTCATTGCCATATTTTAAGGAAAATGCTACAGATAAATACCACATATATTTACACATATATTTATCGCGTCTTTCTATTTTATTTTTTATTTTTTTGGTAACATGAGTAGAAAAATTCATTATAACATTGTTTAACTATTCCTAAAACTCGAACTTATAACAATATAACCTCCCCTCACATACGGGGAAAGAGTGCCGGCCACTAGGCCACAAGTGTTGTATTTTAAGTATAAAATAAGTATTTCAAAATTCAAAGGTCTTTATAAAAGAGCTTTCGTCTTGTCTCTTTATATTGTGAAGTCACCTTGTTCACGTTGGAAAAGTGAAAGGGTTTTAGTGGGCTTATATAAGATTTCACTTCTTGTATGTGGTATCATGTGGTAAGATATAGGGAATCTCCACGTGTGCATGAGACAAAGTTCAATTGAGTGATTTGCGAGACAGGGTCTGAAAATTGACTTAATTGGGCGTGTCGCGAGCATATGACATGCGCGCATGGGAGATGCAAATCCCGGATATTGACTTTCATGTGTGAGGGCAGGATTGACCTGCATTTTGCTACTTAGACTTTTCGATACTAGGTTATCCATATATATATAGGATGATGATTAGGTAAGCACGTGCTAATATAACTTATATCAACACCCGCATTGAGAGTTGTACCTTATGCATTAGTGGGATATGAGGTACATTGGATCAATGCAAGGGGTATAACCCCCAATGCATGGTATTGATATAACTTATATTAACACGTGCTGATGGAACATAACTATATATGGAACCTTTATAGTGAGAAGACTGCAAACATTTTGACTCAATTAATTCTCATTTCGCGAAGGGTTGAGTGTAAAGATTTTGAACATTTTGAATGTTGTGAAATGTATTGTAAATTGGTTGAATTTTCCTCCTATCCTTTGTTGAGTTCTTTTTCTTTTTCTAAATCTACATTTGATTCATTCGTTCTTCCAAATGCAAAGCCTTGAGCATTAAGTACATTAATAGTTGAATTTTCTCACTATTAAACATACAATATTTTTATTATGTTTATTAATTTTATAACTCTTTTATTATTGAGAGAGATTAAATAATTGGAGAAATTAGCAATAACTCCTATTAGGAGATTGCTTTTAACAAAAAACCCACTATAAGATTTTTTAACTCCATAACCATTTTTTAAAAAGATTCTTTAAGTAAAAGGAAATTTTTTTAAAAAAAATACCTGTTTTGACCTCCTTTTATATTAACAGGGTATGTTAATTTCAAACCAAATCCATTTATGTAGAAGAAGAAGAAGGGACGAGCGGAGGGAAAGAGAGAGAGAGAGAGAGAGAGAGAGAGAGAGTTAAAGAGAAAGAGAGAGGGAGAGATGAACAAAAACCAGATCTGAAAACAAAGAAGAAGAAGGGAGGAGAGAGAGAGAAATAGAGAGAAGAAGAAAAACCAGATTTGAAAAAGAAGAAAAACCAGATCTGGCAAAAAAAACCAGATCTGGCAAAAAAAACCAGATCTGGAAACTTCAATAGTATCTTCTTCTCTGGTAGCTGTTCATCAAGGCCATGACTAGACCTTCTCCAACGACGGCTCTTCCTCTTTTTCTTCTTCGTCTTCTTTTTCTTCTTCTTCTTCTTCGTCATCTTATTCCCTTTTTTATTTCAAAAACAAAAGTATTCTGTTACTATGTAGTGTATAAATTTTTTAAAACACATAATGGTAAACTATTATTGTTGTCTGTATATTTTTTTCAAGGCAGATAATAGTAAACCAACAGTAAAGTGATACTATTACACAAATTAACTGCCAACATTAAAGCGATACTATTGCATAAACTAACTTACCAACAGTAAAGTGATATTGTTGCATAAACAAATTGGTACAATTTGATACTGTTGCCATTCAAATACACTAGCAACAATAAAATGATTATGTTGTAATGCTCTAAGATAAACAAAGGGTTGTGTTTTACTATCTAACAAATCAAAATTATCTATAAACAACATTAACACTTTACTGTTGGTGATTTTTTTATCAATACATGTGTATAAAAGGACCAAAAACTTTCAAATAGCTATTTGCCTTCTTGCACGCGCGCACACATACACACACACAAATTTGTAGATCTGGAGTTTGGAGTTGGAGATAAAAAGAAGAAGAAGAAGAAGATGGAAACCATGGGGTTTATCGCTGTTTAGGAAGTGTATTTTTCGTTTGGTTTCTTCTTGTATAATGTCGTCAGAAAAAATGGTTGAAAATCCATGATTTTCGGGTGGGGAGTAAAATGGCACGTTTGTAAATTATTAGATGTTTTAAAATCAAGGGTTTTTTTGTCCGTATAGTGTCAAAAGGGGGTTTCACAAAACCTATTTTATTTTGGGGTCCATTGTAAAAGGAGTTTTATACATAAAGGTTTTGACCAAAATTCCTTAAATAATTTAATCCTATAATAATTTATCTGCAACACAGCAGGATAGAAGAGGGAAAAAAGGCTTTGTACAAATGGGCTGCCTCAACCTTGGCATGAATCTGTTCAGAATTCTATTTGGGAGCGGCTATTGCAACCCCCCAAAGCTATTAGTTGGCCCTCCAGATTTCCTCACCCCCCAAATTTACATACCCACCCCTCTCAAAGACTAAAATACCCCTCCTTCCTAATAACCCCTAACCCTTCTCACCCACCCCACTCCCCCACACAAGGATCTGGAAGAACCCACCGGTAAGGAAGGGTGACGATGACGGCGAGGAAGGGCAACGGCGATCACCTGCTTTCTCTTCTTCTCCTCTTCTTTCTTTCTTTCTTCTTCTTCTTTTTCTTTTTTTTTTTTTTTTTGCCCCTCTATTGGTCAAATTTGTGGGAGAGGGGTATGGGAGAGGGGGTCGCCGACAACAATCACCTACCTTCTCTTCTTGTTCTCCTTTTTTTCTTTCTTTTTTTATTTTTATTTTTATTTTTATTCCTCTCCTGGTCAAATCTGTGTGTTTTCCGACAAGGGAGGTGTTTTTTTTTTCAAGACCTTCATTTTTTCCCGCGACGATGACAGCTTGCCTGCCTTTTCTTCTTCTTTCTTTCTTTCTTTCTTTCTTTCTCTCTTTTTTTTTTTTTTTTTCTCTCTACTAGACAGATCTGTGTTTTTCGGAGAAGAAGGTTTTTTTTTTTTTTTTTCAAAACCTCCATTTTTTCCGGTGACAAGAGGGAAAAGTAAAAGAGGGCTGCCGACAGGAGGGAGGAGGAGAAGAAAAGGAAAAGAAAAGGAAAGAAAAAAACAAAGAAGAAGAGAAGAAGAGGGAAGAGGAAGAAGGAAGAAGAGGGGTGCGTTTGCCTCGCCGTTGCCAGTGGGGTGGGGTGCTGGAGAGAGTTGCCGGACTTATGGAAGAGGGGATGGGTGGGGGGTAAGCCCTTTTTGGTAATTTTGTATAATAATTTTTCTAATTAAAAAATGTGGGGGGCAACTTTTAATTTTGGAGGATTGCATTAGCCGTTCCCATTTTATTTTGGGCTAGATCTGGCCCAATAAGCCCACCGCGATAAGGCTAGCCAGACGTCAATAAATCAGTTCGGTTCCACCAAGAGCCTACGTTGTTTTACTTCTCCTTACAAAATTTAATCCACACCGTTCATTTGTCATCTACGGGAGGCATTGAAAGCAAACTTTAAATTGCTTTATTCGCCACTCACCCGACCCGGTTGCAGGTAAAAAGCCTGCCTCTCTCTCTCTCTCTCTCTGCATCTCAACGCGCTATTGTTTCTATCTTCCTCTACCGCCGACGACATCTCGACTCTATCCCATGTCCATCAAGCCACAAGTCCACAACCCTCTTTTTATTTGTTTGTAATCAACCGGTTTAAATGCCATCCAGATATGCAGTTATTCACCCTCGCAACAATGCCCAGTTGCCTTTCACAATCCACCATCATGTTTCTTCCCCTTCCATCTCATCCACGGTCCAAAACCCCCACATAAGATCATCCACAAACACTACCAATTGCAAACATAGAATTGGAAAACACATAATGCATAAAAAAAATTAAAAAAATTCTGATTCTTCTCCAACAAATTTGGCCGGCCTTGCAAACTCAACGCCACCGTCGAAAACCCCCACATCATACAATCGATAACAGCCCCCACCAAAAATGAATAAAAAAGAACCGTCTTCTCCAGCCAAATCCATTCCCTAATCCTATGCCCCCCACCATGATCTTTTGCCAATTTTTCTTTTTGAAGCAGTATACACTGATTTTCCCCCAAACTTGTTACAAGACTTTGATGGGAGGAAAATTGTTTACTGTATATGGGTTGGGAACATCAACACTTGTCAAGGCAATTGCCGGCAGTAGAAGGTGAAGGGATTTGACAGAGAGTTCGACCAAAGACAAGGAAAACAATCGGCATAACCAAAAAAAAAAAAAGGGTTCGATTGGAGATGTCAAGGGGCTTTACCGGCGACACTCGCCAGCGGTGGACCTTGTCATTTTTTTTCTTGCTCTATTTCTCGACGACGACAAGAGGAGCAACAATATCTGGATGAAGACGCCGATTGGTCCACCTATGGATACAAGCATGTCGTCGACAATTTGAGATACAACCCGATCTGGGGTTTTGAAGAAGGGGAAGCTTCGCATCTAATAACGCTGGATTTGGGTCTTGAAGCAGATCCCATTTTTGGTTCCTCAACGATGGCGTATCCCAGCTTTCAATCCACCCGCTTCAGATCTGGATGAAGACGTTGCTCGACATCTTGTCGAGCCAGGCTTTTACCTGCAACCGGGTCGGGTAATCAGCGAATAAAGCAACTTAAATTTGCTTTCAATGTCAGCCGTAGATGACAAATGGACAGTCTGGATTAAATTTTACGCGGAAAAGTAAAACAGCATAGGCGGGTGGAACCGAACCGGTCAATAAATACCTCTAACTAGGGTTTAACACCTTTCCTATCGTTTCGTCGCAGAGAGCTTCGAGCTAGCCGCTTCTTTCATCTCTCTCTCCTCTCCTTCTCTCTCACAGCAAAGGTTCTTACCTTCTGATCTCTCTCTCTCTCTCTCTCTCTATATATATATATATATATATATATATATCTATATATATACTTTGTCTGTCTAAAGCTATAGTGATTGCAGGCGGAGGTGTAACAATGGCAGCTGTGGTTGCTCACCAGGATCCTAATCAGCCCCAGTATGATGTGAAACTTTTCAACCGCTGGGCATTCGAAGACGTCCAGGTTTTGATCTCATCTCATACTCCTTCATTTCTCACACCATTAATTTCCATCTACAAGTACAGATAAACCTTATATATATATATAGATGAGTGCAGTTCAGACAGCCAAGCACTGGGAGCAAAACATAGCTTAGAGCACCTTTTAGAATCTTGAATTAGTGATGTACAAAAACAGGAAACGAGGGAGAAGGAAAAAAAATGCAATGGTGTAAATGAATAAAAGCAGGAATCAACCCATTATGAAAAATGCCATGTTCAGGACATCTCTACCAATTTTAAGATCGTCACCCAAAAAAAAAAAAAAAATCAAAATTTTCGGGTTTGGGTTACCAAAAATAAAAGTTAGAAAAAAACTAATTTCATTGTTTTTTGGTACAATTATTTTATTTTATTTTTATTTATTTTTGGGCATTACCTTAAAGGGTTACACTAAAATCATGAGAAGGAGCAATGGGTTAAGTGAGGAGAAACGAATAGATAACTTCTGGCCAGAGGAGGAGGGAGTTTTCATTGGCAAGAGGAGGGAGTCGATGGAGCCATTGCCGAAGATCGAGATGAAAGCGGGTAGTTGAACTTTGTGCCCATTGGTGATGGGGCTGAGGAGAGAGAGAGAGAGAGAGAGAGAGAGAGAGAGAGAGAGAGAGAGAGGGTTGGGATGCTTCCCCTAAGACGCATTCTGCTCTGCCCAAGGCCTGAGTAACAGGGTTTTTTTTTTTTTTTTTCTTTTGCAGTAAATGGGTCAGGTTGAGTAAGCCTCATAAAGTAGCTTTTAAATGTGGACCCTAGATCTCAAATGGACAGCCACGATTAGAATTCGCGTGGGGAGTCAAACGGAACCATCACCTGTCTGAACTGCACTCTCTATATATCTATGTAGATATCCTCGCCAATTTCGTATTCATACAATTATGTGATCATTTATTTGATGTGTTTGTGTTTTTATATTTGCTATATTCTTCGTTTGATTCTCTTAAATTGCATTGTGTCAACTAAATGAAAGTAAAAAATCTTTAATCTTGTCTTGTAAAGAAAATCTTTCCGAGTTTTGGAGTAATATGGCATCATAATAGAGCACAAGTTCCTTTTTTTCTCTCCAAATTTCCTTTTTTTGGGTTCCTTTCAGAGTTTCTTTCTGTGTTTTTTTATTTTTATTTTTTAATTTTTATTTTGAGTAAAACAGTGCATAATGCCTGAGGCAATATTTTCACTAGGAATGTATGCAGTTTATAACTTTGTGCTGGTGTTTTAAGGTTTTTTCCTTGTTTGTCGGTACCGGTTTCATGCTTTTCTTCTTTTCTACTAAATAAAAGGTCTACACGTGCAAATGAGTAATCCTATTGAGAGATTTGGAAACTTGGCATGTTCTAAGAGGTGGGGCTTGGGAGGGTTTAGGCGAAATTTACTCCCAATATGTTTTTTTGAGTTGAGCCCAGCTTCTAATTCAAGACTTATCTTAATCCACGTCTTCAGCTATTTAGGCCTTTAATTCGCATACCATTTCTATTATATACACACCTAATTGGGCTCCTTTAGAACAGAGGTAATGAGCTTTAAAATGAAGGCCAATCATTTGGCTGGGTTGGCTTGAATAAAGTGGTCATCAGAACCCTGCCTTCAGCTGGTTGAAAGATGCGAATGCAGCAACCAATTTCAAGAACCACCAGCTGGAAAACCCCTATACTTCCCCTAACCTTCTTTACCTCATAAGATAGGGAGAGATGTGGTTTAAGAGTTGCATCCTTTTGGGCTCCATTGCTCTAAGATCTGGGGCAAGGAAATAAAGTACTTCAAAATTGCTTAAAAATGGTTTTCTTTCTTAACCGATTTTGGCAATTTTCCTTTCCTTTTCCTCTAATTTTCTGAAATCCAGATGAAAGCTAAGGCTTTGAAATTATGTTACACACAAGCGATGGAGGCCATCCCACAACCGCTTTGATCAATATGCAAGGATCCTTGTACTACCCAGTAAGCAGTATCTAATTTCACTGTTCCAAAATCTACCTAGTTCCTATACAAGCCATGAAATTGTGACTTTTGATGGTAGACAACATATTCGAGTCATTCAGTTTCCTGGAAAAAATCACCTTTAATTTGTATTGGATCATAAATTGTTTAAACCCAATATGCAAGGACAAGTTAAGGCCTGTTTGGTCATCCAAATAGAAATTAAATAATTGTAGAACATTTTACATAGTATTTCACACCAGCCATTTAGAAATGTTTTAAGTCATCACCATAATTAATGTTATAGGATCAATTTAAAATTCAAGAAATGCCTCTATTTTGAATTTTCGCTCTCTTGAATTCACCCATTCAAGATGATGGATTTGTTCACAAATTTATACACAAACACAATGAAATCATCCAATTTACTTGGGGACATCCAAACAGGCCCTCAATGAATAACTAAAAGGACTAATTCGATATATTGGCAGCATATCTAATTACCATGAATAATGGGGAAAGTTCAAAAGGGTAACTTGATCAATGTTTGCATATGCCTAAATGGTTAGTACTTAGAATGATGGGCAGATCGGGAAGTCGAATTAGGGCATGCTTGGATGTCCCATGTAAATCGAAGTGTTTTGTTGTGTTTATTATGTCATTCTGTGTAACAAATCCATAATTTTGAATGATGGAATTCTATAGAATGACTCTCAAGTTTTTTTAAAGTGGTCCCATTAAAGATTATGGGTCTGTGCCTTCAGTGCTGTGTAAAATACAATATAAGCTATTCAATTTCAATAGGAACACCAAACAGGTGCTCACAGTAGTAAAACATTGGGTCCAGGATGTGAAAATAATACATTGAATGTTGATTAACATTTGGATCCATAGGAATGTTGATAAATGCCAAAGGAAGGAAATATTTTTTCCATAGCAAGTACGATTCAGTCTAGGTGCATCTTATAGTATATTGGTTGTTTAAGTAAAAGTTATTCTCAATTGCCAAAAAATGGTTTGATTATATCATATCTTATATATCTTATATGTATAATGGTTCAACAGCCATTATGAGATCAGTAGTCCAATATTCTTGCAATTCACTGGAAGAACTCCCTTCATATTTGTTGCATTACATGGGATATTTGAAGTAGCTTTAAAAGGCATTTTTTGAACTCTGCTGAAAAGTTAAAAAATAAAAAGATTTATCTTGAAGCTATTTCCAGGGAAGCATGTTTTATAACTATATTTTTCTGTTAAACCCCCCCTTCTTTTGCTTCATTCAGGTCAATGACATCTCATTGAGTGATTACATTGGGGTGGCTGCCGCCAAGCATGCGACATATGTCCCTCATACTGCTGGGAGATACTCAGTAAAGCGCTTCAGGAAAGCCCAATGCCCAATTGTGGAGCGTTTAACCAATTCTCTGATGATGCATGGGAGAAATAATGGAAAAAAGCTCATGGCAGTTCGCATTATTAAGCATGCTATGGAAATTATTCATTTGCTGACTGATCAAAACCCAATTCAAGTGATCGTTGATGCTGTGATCAACAGGTAAATGAATGAGGAAGTACCATTTTTTTGGTTTGAAAACTAGGAATTCACCATACTTAACTTTATTATGTCAGTTCTCCCTTTTGCTTGGATTCATGGCACAGATCGAGCTTGTTTTCATATTTCCATCCTTTGCATTAAATTCTATTTATGTTTTCCTGACTGTGACCATTTTATGACTGTTTGCTTATTATTCATATCTATGTCATCTGCTTTAAGTTTCCTTCTCAAATCTGTTTTGTTTCTGCAGCGGTCCCAGAGAAGATGCTACACGAATTGGTTCTGCAGGCGTTGTAAGACGCCAGGCTGTTGATATCTCGCCTCTGAGGCGCGTTAATCAAGCTATATATCTCCTGACCACGGGTGCACGTGAGTCTGCATTTAGAAACATAAAAACGATTGCTGAATGTTTGGCCGATGAACTTATTAATGCTGCTAAGGGTTCATCAAACAGGTAAACATAGCCTTTTTCTTTGTAACAAATTTGGTTTTTTGGATGAAGTTTTCTTTGTAACATTTCCCCCTAAATTAGTTCTACTTGTCAACTTTTATTACTGTCTGTTACATTGTAGAACACTTGGCTTGTGTAGATTCCTCTTCCCTTTTCGTAGTCGTATTCTTGCTTTGTTGTTTGTTTACTGATGATGATTATGCATTTCAGCTATGCCATAAAGAAGAAAGATGAGATTGAGAGGGTGGCCAAGGCCAATCGCTGAGGAGGAGAGAGCTTTATGGCAATAGAGTTTTGTTTGTCATTGTGATCTTTTTGTCCTTTATTTTGTAGTGTTACTTGCAAAACAAACATGGTTTCAAACTATTTGAAGTTTCATTTGGTTAGGTGTCACTTTTCTGATTAAGTGCATTTAGTGATTTACATACACCACAGCTATTTATCAATTGATGTCAGATTGTTGGTTGAATATCAAGTCATCATTTTGTGAACCCTTACAATTGTTGATTTTGTGTTGGTGGCTCAGATTTACTTCAGTAATATGCAGTCTCTAACTTATAATTTGTCAATTTTGAATTTTTATTTATCGTTAATTCTTGTTTTGGTTGCAAGAAGTACATGTTAGATTTAGTATCTGTTGTATATTGCCAAATGGCCCGAGTTATACTAATTCTGCTTAGGCTTTCAATTACCTAGCTGTGAAAATGGAATAGTGCTTCATTTACTTTTGCATCTCTTGTTTTTGAGAATTTGTAGTGGATCTTGCTTGGTGATTGGTGTGATGTGCATGGGTCATAGGGTTTCTGTTAAAATCTATGGGAAAGAAGCTTTGTATTGGGGTTGGGATGAATGGGCTATGGAAATGGAGGAGTAAGAGGGCATCCCTCATGGGTATGTTGTGTTGACTTTAAAATATTATTATATAATGTAAACGGTTACCTTTGCAACTCTCTTCATTGGGTTTATTTAGAGCAGCCTATTAGCTGAGTTTCACAAGAAGAATCTGATATTTGTCTATGTTGGGTTGTCTGCATTTTTTTATTTGCTTATGTTTGGTAAATACCCCTATAATAGAATAGCATTATGCTCGTCACATTCCCTTTGCCCCGTGCTATTGAAGTCTTAGAATTTCCATGTCTCAACTCATGCACCTATCTATCCTCTTCTTAAGAAGAGAGCAGGAGAAAAAGATTTGCGTATTTGATAAAACCAATAGTAGGGCATTGCTCTTGGATTTCGATCTTGTGCTACCCCATGAAATAGGGGTGGGTGTTGTCAATGGGAAGTTCTAAGGTTGTTTTTCGTGGTGGCTGATTGGATTGTTAAACATGCAATGGGAGGTTCAATGCCCAATAGTTGGAGGCTACCGAGTTCTTTTTGACGGATCATCGGAGAGTTTGTTAGCCGCTCCACTATTGGGCATCGCACTTTCCTGCAGCTAGCCCGAACTGTGTCTAAATAGCAATTGGCATGGTACCGAAAGTACAATTAATTCGGTCAAATAGCAAATGGTGAAGTAACGTGCAGTCGTACATATATAGCATCCCTGTAGAACCTAGGTGGCGGGATACTTAAAAACCAATTAAGGTAAAAACATTTTATTGCATTGCCCTTTAGGGTAAGTGCCAATATAGTTCCAAACATGGTTTGTTTTTTTGTTTTTTTTTTTTTTCTGGTACTCCCATTGATCCTATTGTTGGCCCCAAGGGTTCAATCCCTCATTTTTTTTATGATTAACAAAACTTAGATGTTTTGATTTGTATCTTCATTATAAGTGAAGTTTTTGATGAGACAAGTATTACAATGTACACTTCACAAAATGGCTCAAATGGAATCACAAAGCATGTTGTACAACTCATATTACAAGAACAATCTTATGGAACCTCAAAGTTATATCATTCAACTTAAATTTATGAATGTTTTAGGATCATTGTGTAAGATTGATCCATTATGTGCTTACTTAAGTTTCCTAAGGTCTTTATAAAGTGGTAAAACTATTTTAAAAGACAAAAGGTTTTTGGTCATAAACTGTCAAGTTAGTGGACTTCTTTTGTAAAATCTGTTTTTCCTGTAAACAGTAACTTTCGGACGACCAAATGCTATTTTCAGTCGACCAAAAGTTTTTAGACAACCAAAGTGCCATCTCAGACGACCAAGAAATTTCAGGCTTGATCTCCAAGTCTTTCACCCTTCTGGAGTTTTTAGTTGACCAAAATCTCGTTTTCAGACGACCAAAATGCCATTTCAGTCGACCAAATGGTCATTTCAGGCGACCAACTCATTTGAGGCACTTCATCTGGAAAATGTCCTTTTGGAATTTTTAGTCGACCAAAATCTCGTTTTTGGACGATCAAAATGCTATTTCAGTCGACCAAAAGGTCATTTCAGACGATCAACTTATCTAAGGCATTTCATCTGGAAAATGTCTTTCTGGAATTTTCAGTTGACCAAAATCTTATTTTTAGACGACCAAAATTTCATTTCAGTTGACCAAAAGGTCTTTTCAGACGACCAACTTGTCTGAGGCATTTCTTTATGTCCTTTGGAATTTTCAGTCGACCAAAACCTACTTTCAGTCGACCAAGTCTTTCGGGAAAAACATAACGGCTAGTTTTTAAACAGCCATTTAAAGCATTTAATGCTTCCCAACTACTTTTCCTGGCATGTAATGCTATGGAATGGTCATATTGGAACCAAGGGCTATAAAAGCAACACTTGAAATCATTTGTGAAAAAGGGATTGTGAGAAAACTACACCATTCATTGTCATCTTCATCAAAACCCTAGAAATCTCAAGTGAGCATTCATTGTGATCAATCTTTAGTTGAGTGAGCTTGTAAATCAGTGTTTATCTACTCTTGAGGAGAGTTTATTGTACACAAACAATCATCAAATCATTTTGTATTAAAGGTTGTGGAAACCCTAACTTTGAAGCTCTTGAAGAGGGTTTTGTGCAAGTGTTTAGGGAAGAACATTTGTGGTTGTGTAAAGGTTTGGCCTTCATCTTGGAAGAAGATTGAGATAATGGATTTGAATCCTCAAGCGAACTCTTGAGGCGAGGACGTAGGCAGGGAACCGAACCTCGTTAAAATCGTTTGCATTCTCTCTTTCTCTATATCTCCTTATTATTGCATATTTGTGATATTATTTATTCTTGCAATAATCTGATTTTTATTTGCTAATTAGAATTTTATTTGGCTATAAACCCTTTTCACCCCCTTCTAGCGTTGTATACTTGGGACTACAATTGGTATCAGAGCCTAACCTCTTGTATTTGATATATTTGTCTTACGAGGTACGATATGGCCAACTATAGTGGTAGCGGATTTACCGAAGGACGATCGGTAAATATACCACCTCTCTTTAATGGAGATGCCTCCCTATATAATTTTTGGAAAATTAGAATGCAAATTTTTATTCAATCCACTAGTTATTAGTTATGGAATATAACCACCAATGGACCTTTAGTTCCTTCCAAAAATGTGGATAGAATGGCTATTCCTAAAGAACCTAAGGAATATACTAGTGCTGACCATAAAGCCTCAGAACTAAATTTCAAGGCTATAAGCTTGTTATATTGCGCCTTGAATAATGATGAGTTTAGCAAAATCGCTAGGTGCAAAAGTGCCAAAGAGATTTGGGATACCTTGGAGGTTACCTATGAAGGAACCGCTCAAGTTAAAGAGGCTAAGATGAACATGCTTGTATGTGAATATGAAATGTTTAAAATGAAAAAGGATGAATCTATTAGAGATATGTTTGCTAGATTTAATGCTATTATTAATCCTTTAAATTCTCTTGGAAAGATCTACACTAACTCCAAATTGGTGAGAAAAATTCTTAGGAGTTTGCCTAAGCAATATGATGTCCTCACCACTACTCTACTTCAATCAAAGGAACTATCAACAATGACTTTGAGTGATCTTGACGGCAACCTAGTCACACAAGAACTTGTATTCAAAGCTCGTGAAATTGATGAAGGCAAGACTTCCATGAATAACATCTAGCATATGGTTCATGGTGTTGTCCTTAATGAGGTGAATAGATATCTTACATAGAACCCTTCTATTATAGTTTATAGGTTACAATTGCATCCTTCTTTCTACACAATGTCTCCAATTAAACTAATAGGACATGGAAGCCTGTTAAGTCCCTAGTTTAATTACTTTATACTCAATCATGAATATCAACTTTTTAATGAACTCATTGAAACTCTTTTCCATATTCATCCTACTATAGCCATGGATTTAATGAGTTATATTATGAATGTTATATGAGACATTCTCTCTCTTTTTTCTGAAAGTGATGGATTCATTGTTGATCACTCACATGCCTTCATACACATAACAATAGGGCTAATGAACACCCTTGTAGACCCCTATAAGGATCTACACTTAGTGTTATCAAACTTCTAAAGCTATATGCATAAGACAACTATGGTGTCTTAGGTCTAAAGATTACTTGTACCACTATAACAATGATAAACTGATTGACAGGCAGGTTAAAACTCCACTCAGTTGATCTCATATCTTTGATCACATTTAATGTACCTATTCTAGTAATAGGCACCCACCCGTTGGTTGTAGTGTCTCCACATAAATAGTTTGAGACTAGCTATCCTCCTAAAGAGTCAACCTAACAAGTGCTAGTCCTATGGTTCATTATTGTTCATCATAGTAAACTTTCAACTAGTAATGCTTTAGGAGTTTAGTACAGAGATATTGATAGTCTCAAAATTACAACTCTTTGTAATTCCATATTCTCAACTCTAACTCCATGGACATATCATTTAAATATTAATGATGCATATAAACATAATAGAATAAGCCCTTTTATTAATTCAATAATAAATGTGACATAAATAAATGAAATCGATCAAATGATTGTTCTTTATCCCTAAACAATCATTTCTATGATTAGCTTTGTGGCATACAACTAACATTGTCAGTACAAGAACAAGATTGATATATGACGCTTTTAAAATTTTAAAAGATGACCGTTTTTAAAAAACATGTCATCTTTTAATTTTTAAGATGAAAGATGACAAGTATCCAAAGTCAATCCTAAAACAGTCATCTTTGAAAAAATAAAGATGACTGGTTTTTTAAAACAGTATAGCAAAAGATGACTAGTTTTAAAAAAACAATCATCAATTCAACTCTCTAAAAAAATAAAAATCTAATATGTTCCTCCCATGTCGATCAGCTCCCCAATCCCCTTTTAAAATAAGCTATTTTTTTTTCTCTCAGTCTTTCTTTCTTTCCATTCTCCATCCCTCATCACAGAGCCCTCACGCAATAGTCACCATTGCCCTCACCCTCGCTGTCGCTCTCATCGTCGCCCAAGGCCACCCTCACCCCCGTCACCCAATGCCGCCCTCACTGTTGCCACCGCCTACACTGTTGCTTCTTTTTTCCCATGCTGCCATTGTGGTCTCCAAGCCAGGTGAGTTAAGTTGTGGTTTTCTCTTTAGTGTGTTTATTTTTGCAATGAAATCTCTCTTCGTGTCTTCGTCAAGTGTGTAAATTTGTAGGGTTTTATTCTAGGATTTAATTTTTAGGGTTTCAAGATTTGGGATTCAATTTTAGGGTTTCTCATCTGGTTTTAAGTTTTGGGTATTTCTTCTGTGAATTTTGATTACCAATGAAAAATTTGTAGGTTTTCAGGATTTGGGATTCTTTTAGATAAGAAATTTGGAACGGTGAAGGCATTGGTAAGCAAGAATCCAAGTTAACTCAGAAGTGATTTACTGGGGGAAAGCAACTCTATTTGAAAATAAGCGAAAATATGCTTAAGCAGGTATTGCTTAGTTCCTTCTATGCCTTGGTTATTGGTGGTTCTCCATTGATTAAGGAATCCGGACCATGGACATTTCCTAGTTCCTCAACTAGATCAACTAGATGGGGCGTCTTTTTATGGTATATAGTTATCTAGTGGCAGATCCTATCCGGTCTGATCCAATCCTATCCAGCCATTTAATCCTATGTACCAAATTTTAATTTTGACCATCCCAATATTGTCCTTAGTTTCCATGGAGATCCCTTCCTACTCAATTGCATCCCTCATGATCCCCAAACCAATTTCAAATTATACTAAATGCAATGCTAAGCAAAAATAATGTGACAAAATTACAGAGCGCACAACAAGTAAAACAAGATTAAATTAGGTTTACGTAGTACGTATAGGTCATAGTTTTGACAAAACAATTCATAATGTGCCATAATTTTAATTTTATCTAGTTTTTATTAAATTAGGAGGCAATCAACAATAGATTTTTCAACACAATTTGGTAAAAATTTTGGAAAATCAACCAAAATTTCACTAACAAAATTGTTACGCATTTATAACTATGTTTTGAAGATATCTAAATGATGGACATATTAAAATCATAGACATCACAGTCCACCCCAAGGTCATCATAAATTTTGATAAAGGTATGACATCATTAGTGAATTAATCCTCACAAATGATGTTAGATATACTCTTATAAAATTAATTGAGATGAATAAATCATCACATTTGTGATGCAAGGAGGACTCCCATTTTATTATTTATTATTTCTCACCCTATCCACATTAAAGAACTCAACTCTCCTCTAGATCAAATCAAATCATAGACCATATTGTCCAAGTGGTATTCAAGGTGTTAGAATAAAAAGGTCGTTGGTCCAAAACCCACCTATGTAAAATGTTACATAGTGGTGTTACATCTAAATTTCTTGGTTGAGGTAACATAAAAATTAAATAAATAAAAATAGAGAGAGAAAGAGAGAGAGAGAGAGAGAAAGAGAGAGAGAACTCTTCTCTAGTCTCTTATCATACACACATATCATAAAAGAACATGATAGAATATTACTCTGAAAGATAATTGATAAATAAATACACATCAAAATTGGAGAACAAGATAGATGATTCTGAAAGATAATTGATAAATAAATAGACTAAAACCTGTGTTTAACCATAAAATAGACAACTAATGTTCTTCAAATACACAAATTAACTCAATTAGAAAAAACTACGTCCATAACCAAAGCTTTGGCAATCCAATACCGTTATTTTCAAATCTAATAACACCTCCATTAGAGTGATATGCATATATCAAAATAGGAGAACATGATAGATGACTCTAAAAGATTATTGACAAATAGATAGATTGAAACATGTGTTTAACCATAAAATAGACAACTATTGTTCATCACATACCACAAATTAATTCCATTAGAAAAAACCACGTCCATAACCAAAGTTTTGGTCATTAGGGTTGAATCTAGTACCATAATTTTCAAAACCAAGAACACCTCCAATATTAGAGTTTACGCCTAAAAATGGATGAGGGTTTGAAGCCTCAATCATAAGCTTGTTGGCTTGCTTCACTATGTTCTACTTGAGTTCCTTTAAAGCGGCCTTCAATAGCTCAAGCTACTGTAACCCTAGCTCTTCAATAAGAGTTTCCCACCAACACTGGGTCTGGCTAGCTTTTTTGACTTGCTTAAGTAACCCACATTCTTCTTCTCTGCTTCTTCTTTGCTTCCAATTGGTTAAGCACTTGGGTGAGTTGCATGTTAAGCTATGAGCCTCAACAAGGTGGTTCTCTATGCTAGAGTTAATTAAAGGGCTTCGAGTGAAGAAACGATTGATGATCGTTTCAACACATGGGTGACCAAAAGAGAAAACCTTTTTCCCCGATGAGAAGACAATGATGGCAACTTTAACCCTATAAAGTGTGGAAAGTTCATTAACCTTCTTAAAGAGACCAGAGCGACGCTTTGAGAAGGTTACTTTCTTTTAACATTATGGCCATTTGGGTAACCAAAAGAGAAAACTTTTTTCCCTGATGAGAAAACAATGATGGCAACGTCAACCCCACAAAGTGGAAAGTTCACTAGCCTTCTTAAAGAGACCGGAGCAACGCTTTGAGAAGGTAACTAGAAGGTTACTTTCCTTTGACATTTTGGCCAATTCAACACATGGGTGACTAAAAGAGAAAACCTTTTTCCCCGACAAGAAGACAATGATGGCAACTTCAACCTCACAAAATGTGGAAAGTTCACCAGCCTTCTTAAAGATACTGGAACGATGCTTTGAGAAGGTAACTAGAAGGTTACTTTCCTTTGACATTTTCGTCATTTCAATCTTTTGGCGACCCTTACTCTTCCTCTGTAAGGCCATGACAAATAGAAAATATCACTGTAACAAGATAGGAAAAATCACAATTCTAGGTTTTCATAAGAGGCTGATAATGGAGTAATAAGAATTAGACAAGTTGCATTAGGATTTAAAGGGGTTACTCCTTCAAAACTTAATTGCAATGCTAGCAAGATTTGCTATCATTTAGATTTTTTTATCCAATTGTGGATAAAATATGAATTGGTACGTTATGATTTTGTAGAAGTTGGTAATTAATGACCCTCTAATTTGGGCAATATTGCTAGCATGGTGTAGATGATGAAAGGCATGGCTGGCGACATTATATAATTAGTTTTCCAAGGAAAAAAGAAAAAATTACTTCTGCACATTGAAGTAATTGTAAATAAGGAACATTTCATTGGTTTGGACTTTTGACCAACAAAATGGTACATTAAATTTTTTCTCAACCTTAATTTAATTATGTTAAGAATGCAACATTGATTTCAATCATTTTTTTTAGGGGGGGTGAGGGGAGGAGGGAGAGAAGTGTCAAAGCATACATAGGGCTAGGAAATCATGGTATGAGGAGAGAGTAGCAATTTGAGAATTGAATTAAACTAAGGTTCGATAGTGACTAAGAGATCTATCGAGTGAAGTTTTCAGCACCAAGATTCCTAAGATCTCAAATTTCTTATATGATTTAATCCTCCAAGTGAGGCCTTTAAAGCCTTATATAGGATGTTCACGATGTGATCTCTCGGGATAGTTCTCGATGTGACCTCTTAGGAGTGTCTAATGTTACCTCTTAAGGTAACAAGTGTACCTATAAGACCTAGTCCTTATGTTGACCTGCCCCTACAGCCTATTTATTTGTTGCATCAACCCATCCCAATGCCAGACCTTGGGGTATCTAAGGTATGCTTATGCTTATAGCCGTGTCAAAGTATGTTGCTTTGCATACGCTGTTTGTGAACCACAGGTTTTGATTACCCTTTTAAAAAGTGTAGAGGTTTAATAAATAAAAATATATTTTTTAAGGTTCACAAAAACAATAACAAACAAAGAGTATCCACCTCATTTTTTAAGGAAAAGAGGAAAACCATAAAAATATTTTAGAGAAAACCTTTTTAAAACCAAACACATGACTCCAATTAAGGAAAAGTAAGTCTTAATAAACCAAAGAGAGAATTCAAAGACTGAGTTACGATGTAGGAAGGTTCTAGAAAACATTCTATAGGCACCCATATCGCCCCAAAATGGGTCTCTTAATTTATATGGACTATTTCAAACAGTTCCTAATTAGTCACCATGCATATAAAAGAAACCATCCATAAACATCCATTCATCCAAAAACAAGTAGGAAAGATATAGAAAGTAATAGAGAGAGAGATAAAGAAAAAAAAAAACACTTAGGATACTTGTATCCTAAGGCGGACTTGAACATCAAATGAGCGCCTACGTACCCACATACAAAGATATAAGGATCAAAGTCTACGTAGTTTGATTGAGAAGGGGTTACTCCCTTTACAATGAACTGATAACACTAAGTTTCCATTAAAAGAAAAGAAGAGTTTTCAAAAGTAAGAAGTTCCAAAAAAGGAATGAGAGAAAATAAGAATTTGGGAAAAGATAGAACTCTTAATAAATGAGAAGTTTTGTAGAAGTAGGAAACTTAGGAGCTATAATTCAATGCAAAAAGAATAACTCAAGAGGGAGAAGAGAATAATTCATAACACAACTCACCATATACCAACTTACCTTATGCCAGTCATCTCAAAACATTGAAAAAATATCAATTAATCACCATATGTATGCCATAGGGTAATTATCATACTCAAACCAACCAATATTCATAGTCAAATCATCATTAGAAAACTTAAATCAAATCCAGACAGAATACTAAAACATGCTAATAACCATGCAAAGAACAAAAATCAAAAGAAAGATAAAACCCTAATATGCTCCTATATGCCCTAAACTCACTATTACGCATAAGAATATCAAAAATATGCCAAATATGAATTATTATGATGAAAATATCATATAACAACACAAAACATAAAAATAAAATAAAACACGATGCATTAGATAATGATTAATTTTATGTAGAAACATAAAATAAGCATCCTTATGGCAAGCTTTCTTAAGAAAAATTATCCTATGATAATTTTATGTAGAAAGTATTCCACATAAATGATTTCTTTACATATCCTATGAAAAATATATACTTAAGAATGCAAAAAAACTAATGGCACACTTAAACACACTTTGGAGAGCACTCATACAAAGACACACCCTTTAAAAAGGATAATTATCCTCCAAAAGAATAATCGTTTATATACCCATGAAGATGAACCTTACACAGAAAGTGTTCTACATGAAAAATGCTTAAAATCATGCATATAAATGATCCATGAAGAGAAAAAAACCCCAACACATTAATTAATATGCTATACAAAACATACCTTTATTCTAGAGAAATAAAATCACTATTCAGCACACAATTCACAAAACCCTACTCCAATAGCATGCTTTTACATCATATTAACCATATAAACTCAATATAATTAAGTAAACATGGTATTCAACTCAATAACAAGCCCTAATCATGCAAAGAGTTAACTATGAGAGGATAGAGAGAGAATATAGAGAGATGATGGAAACTTACAACAAAGAAGACTTTCACTGCGTTCTTCTAGCCTTCTTCTTAGGCTTGAAATCCTTCTTATTCTTCTTCAACAATGTAGTAGAATGCTCTCTTAAAAGTGTATGGGTGTGCAAATTTGTGTTCCCCCTCTCTCTAGTGAATATGGAGTGTCAAAAGTCCTTTAATGATGATAAGAGGGTCTATACTTATAGTTAACCAACCCTAGGATCCAATGGTTGAGATTAATTCACCATAAAACTAATCTAAGGTTATAATTAACTCCCTTAGGCTTTAAACAACTCAAAGTCACTTAACAATAAGATTAAAACTCTTTTGGAACAAGGAAAACGGAGTAGGAAAGTCCAAAATCGTGAAAATAGGCAATTAAGCAAAACTGAGCACGGAACCTCAGGGAGACCGGTTGGGCCAACCAATTGGACCAGTTGGGTGAACCGATCACCCGAGGCTTGACTCAGGTTCCCTCCGGTTTTGACTTATTTCGGGTTTTTATCTTAAAACGTTCATATCTTCCTCAAATTAACTCCGAATTGAGTTATTCAAAAGCTAAAATTTTCATATTTCAATGAAGAACAAGTCTAGAATATTCTTGAACAAAAAATCTCTAACCATGAACAAGTGGCTGGGTTTAACAAGATGGTTAACCGAAAAGGATCAATTAGCCATTAGGTGAATAATATGATAAATGAATCTCAAACCTACAATTGGACTCTTTTCATAATTATAAACTTATTGGGACAATCCGGGACGAGTTTCGAGGTCAATTGGAAAAGATACGAGTCAAAAGATGAAATTGCCCTTCAAGTCGCAAAAGATCTAATTAACCACCCAAACCTATCTGTAATTGAACCAAATTACATACACATATCCTAAATGCACCTAGAAACTAAATGCAAGTGATGAAATTTAAAAATGAAACAAAAACATGCATGCAATAATGAGCTATGCATATAAGCTTAAAATGGCAAAAATGTCCTTCAAGGCTTAGAGACTTCTAAATGTTTCAAGAACTCATGAAATGAGTTCATGAACTTATAGGGATGAAAATAGGGTGTCTAAACTATTTCATGTCAAGGACACATGACTCTCATCCAAATCCCCGAAATTGGCTAAGGCAAGAAAGGGCGCCCCAGGTAACCTTGAGGACCTCTACTACCTTAGTCATCCTCTCCTCTTCTCACAAAACCAAAACAATGAGACCCTCTATGTTGCAAGATTACTACACCGTGTCCTCGCCTCTAAAGCATCAAGCTCATTTATAGAGCTACCTAGCCCCGTCCTCAACCTTGGTAAGTGATAAGTATCATGGCACAAAGCACTCATTTACCTCGAAAGGCAAGTAGTTTAGGTCAATTAAGGTCTACCCCACCCCCTTCTCAAGGTTAGCACCCATCATGTAAGTCTCTTTCCTTGTTGTTTTTGCCAACAATGCTCATTCAACTTCATGAGGCTAGCTCGTGTTGCTGGAGTGATGTACCTGTGCTCAACACATTATCTATATATCCCTACTGATGACACATACGTGACCTCAATGCCTAATAGATTTTGTTTTGTTCACTATTACCACGATTTGGACCTGAACCTATGGATTATGATTTGTTGAGGTGTCAATGCGTTGCCCACTCTCAAGCACATGTTCCTCAGTTTTTGGCCTATGTGGCAAGTTCTGATTGGTTGCGAATCTCATGTATAAACAGATAGCCATCAATAAGACATTACTTTTTTAGATAAATTGGTGGGTCATGGTAATAGGATAAAAAATGGATGCAATAATAAATGTGTAGTGGAAAACAAGCCTTAAAATTTTACCCAGAGCAAATAATACAAAATAAGTGACATATTTAATTCTAAAGGAAAACTAGCGTTTAATAGATGGGAATATTGACAATGGTAGAACTTAAGCCATGTTTGTTTAGTTAGAATAGAATGGATGGGAATAGAATCTAATTCCATATTTGAAATTGTCTGGAATGGAAAGGGATAAGAAATGACTACCCAAACTTGCCTTTTGATCGATTCCATTTTCATTTAAATTACCCCATCCCAAACATGCTATTTGGAATGAATTGGAATGTGATTCCATTTAATCCATCCATTCCATTCCATGTAAACAAACATGGCCTAATAAAATACTACCATAACCAGAATTCTTTATGAAATGAAATAAACAATAATACGAAAATAATATAAGAGAATCTTCTAATTAAATAAGGACTCTACTAGCAAATTAACTAGTCAACTAATACCCACAAGAAATTATAAGCAAAAAAAAAAAAAAAAAAAAAAAATACCCACAAGAAATTAAAACAATAGGTAACTAATAATAATAGTCTTTCAAATAGGCTGGCTTCTTAATAATAGTCTTTCAATAATATAAAAGAATCTCCTAATTAAATAAAGACTCTAATAAGAAATTAACTAGTCAACTAATACCAATAAGAAATTAATAAAATAGTCTCCCTTTTCGGACATGGGTGTGCACCATCATATACTCCTGCATCAAGTATGGCCCAATGTGAAAGGAATAAAGTTCAGAAAATTGAATGATTAAGAAACAAAACACATGATGTAAAGTAAAAAATTGGTGTCTATAAATAGCCAACAAAAAGAGTAGAACTCACAAAGAACAAGAGGGTAGTCATGGAATGCATAGCAGATTACATGAAATGGGTTCAGATTGGTGCCTAAAGACTAATGACTTCATAAGTTTCAGAAGGCTCCTGGGTCGTCTTTTTTGGGTTTAGTTTTCATAAGAAATGCTGTGTTTTTTTTTTTTTTTTAAGGGTAAATTCATCATTAGTCACACAGTTAACTTGCGCTTAATTGATTGTATTGACAAGGGGTGTCATTGTAATTTTAGAAAACAGAGGGAGTGCAATGTAGTTGTTAGTAAACATAAGGGGTGTTGATGTAATTTACCTTATCTTGTATTTGAAAAGAGCACCAAGGGGTGTTGATGTAATTTACCTTATCTTGTATTTGAAAAGAGCACCAAATACATGAAAATAATTTATTTATCCTATCTGGCTATCTAGCATACCAAACATAGCCTTAGTGATGCAAACGAATTGGCAATTAGACTGGAGATGCTTAAGCTCTCGCAGGAAACATTAATGTCTATAGAAGAACTATCCTACAAGTGGTGGAATGATGCTCGCGTTCTTAAATACATAAAAGTTCTGGTCTATGAGTGGTGGAATAATGCTTGAGCTAGCTCTCGCAGGGAAGGCTGATTACCAATTCCTCAGATGTCCCAATACAAAACTTTTCATTTAAAAACTTGTTAAGCTTCCTGCTCCGTGTGGGTAAGAGATTGTGGTCTTAGCCATTTTAGCTTGTTGCTTCATTTTCTTCTTCTGTAGACTTAATAAGCACAGGAATGAATTGATTGATCTGAATTTCTAGCTTCCACATCTTCAATGGCTTTCTGAATCTGTTCCAAAACCATTGGAGTATGAAAATCCACATGGGATCCAACATGCTTTGTTCCAGTAATTTCAACTTGAGAATCAATTATACCCTTATGGCTGTTAAAATCATTAACATTTACACCCTTGTGACCAGCATGAGGATCAACATCCTTATAAGCATTGATATCTGCAGAAGTACTATCTGCATCATTATGAGTACTTCTAGTAAAGAAGTGATTGAGATTGCACCTGCATTAGAATGAAGGTTCTGTTTTAGTGTTGGAAGTTTAATTTGGTTAGTCTATGGAACAACTTAATATATTTACATAAGAATACTTGTCTTCTTTATCTCAGAAAGCATTAGAGAATGGAAAGGAAAATATTAAATATTTCTTACAAATGGGTTCTCTCTCTCCTTCACCATTTTTTTTTTATATAAAGCTTTTCCCTTGCCTTTCCTTCGTTCTTCCCAAGATCCAATTAGAAGAGAAAGGCTGGAATTTGGAATTTGGAGTCCTTTGGAACATTAATAGATACATGCATATATATATAAGCCATTTCTTCCCATATAATTCGCACATGGAAGAGCACCCAAACACATGTAAACTAGGAGGCCATACTCATTGAAGAAAGAACAATGTCATTGATCTTGATTGCTTCTCTTGCTGCAGCCCATCTTGTGTGCGTCCTACTGGGCAGAGTACAGATGAATCACTAATCAGCTTACATCTTCATTGGCGAATTGTGAACATCAATCACCAAAATTTGACATTGAGTCGAAGCCTCCAATTCAAACAGCATTCTTGATAATATGTAGGAGAAGAAAAAGTATGGAAATCCAAATCTTTTTGGATTATCAATAATATTGACACTAGTCCTCAATAATAATATATTTTTGTTAGGGTATGTCATGCTATGGTAGAGATAATTAGCATTAATTTCATACACCATCAATAAGGCTTCTGCATCTTTTTGATGTTGCAATGGGGAAAGTGATCAGTATTAGGATTTGCGAAAAATGTAGTTTAGTGAGATTGTGGAGATTTGTTATCAAAAAACTGAGATTGCAGAGATTTGGTATAAAAATAAAATAAAAATAAATAATAAAAATAAAAATTGAGTCGAAGGATGTTGCTATGGTTGTTGCTACAGGTGAAATGCGGTTGAATCCTGTATATCTCATGGGTGGAGCGATAATCCTCCTGCATGCTGGAACCTCTTCTTCTAATAAAATAGTTGAAGAGAGTGCGAGAAGAGATATAGAGTGCATGTAGCCTCACCCTATTTTTATTTTCATACATATAGATGAGACAATCTATGATGGGACACCGTCTTATCAAAATTAATGGTGAAATAAATAGAGACTACTGAAATGGCTATACGTTTGAGTACAATTTACCTTAATTACACATCCCTCAATGCACTTCACTTGTTTTTACCTCAACTGGTTTTGAAGTATCCCGCCACCTCAGTTCCACAGGGGATGCCATATATGCATGACTGCACATGACTCCACAATTTGTTATTTGACCGAATTGCTTCATGAAATTGTACTTTCGGCACCATGCAAATTACTATTTAGACAGAGCTGCAGCCTGCAGGAAAGTGCGATGCCCAATAGTAGAGCGGCTAACAAACTCTCCCATGATCCGTCAAAAAGAGCTCGGTCGCCTCCAACTATTGCGCATTGAACTTCCCATTGCATGTTTAACAATCCAATCAGCCACCAGGAAAAACAACCTAAGAACTTCCCATTGACAAGCCCTACCCCTATTTCATGGGGTAGCACAAGATCGAATTCCAAGAGACATGCCCTACTATTGGTTTTATCAAATACGCAAATCTTTTTCTCCTACTCTCTTAGAAGAGGATAGATAGGGTTATGAGTTGAGACATGGAAATTTTAAGACTTCAATAGCACAGGGCAAAGGGAATGTGACGATCATAATGCTATTCTATTATATGGTATTACCAAACATAAGCAAATAAAAAAAATGCAGACAACCCAACATAGACAAATATCAGATTCTTCTTGTGAAACTCAGCTAATAGGCTGCTCTAAATAAACCAATGAAGAGAGTTGCAACGGTAACTGTTAACATTATATAATGATATTTTAAAGTCAAGATTTTTGCAAGGTCTCCTATCCAACCATCAAGTGCCTATTTTGGGATTCATGCAACACAAAGAAATAGAGGAAATCCCACAACATACCCACGAGGGTGCCCTCTTACTCGTCCATTTCCATAGCCGTTTCATCCTAACCCCAATATAAAGCTTCTTTCCCATAGATTTTAACAGAAAACCCTATGACCCATGCACATTACACCAATCACCAAGCAAGATCCACTACAAATTCTCAAAAACAAGAGATGCAAAAGTAAATCAAGCACTTTTCCATTTTCATAGCTAGGTAAACGAAAGCCTAAGCAGAATTAGTATAACTTGGGCCATTTGGCAATATACAACAGATAATACATCTAACATGTACTTCTTGCAGCCAAAACAAGAATTAACGATAAATAAAAATTCAAAATTGATAAATTATAAGTTAGAGACTGCATATTACTTAAGTAAATCTGAGCCACCAACCCAAGATCAACGATTGAAGGGTTCACAAAATGATGACTTGATATTCAACCAACAATCTGACATTAATTGATAAATAGCTGTGGTGTTTGTAAATCACTAAATGCACTTAATCAGAAAACTGACACCTAACCAAATGAAACTTCAAATAGTTTGAAACCATGTTTGTTTTGCAAGTAACACTACAAAATAAAGGACAAAAAGATCACAATGACAAACAAAACTCTATTGCCATAAAGCTCGCTCCTCCTCAGCGATTGGCCTTGGCCACCCTCTCAATCTCATCTTTCTTCTTTATGGCATAGCTGAAATGCATAATCATCATCAGTAAACAAACAACAAAGCAAGAATATGACTACGAAAAGGGAAGAGAAATCTACACAAGACAAGTGTTCTGCAACGTAACAGACAGTAATAAAAGTTGACAAGTAGAACTAATTTTGGGGGAAATGTTACAAAGAAAACTTCATCCAAAAAAAAAAAAAAATTGTTACAAAGAAAAAGGCTACGTTTACCTGTTCGATGAACCCTTAGCAGCATTAATTAGTTCATCGGCCAAACATTCAGCAATCGTTTTTATGTTTCTAAATGCAGACTCACGTGCACCCGTGGTCAGGAGATATATAGCTTGATTAACACGCCTCAGAGGTGAGATATCAACAGCCTGGCGCCTTACGACCCCTGCAGAACCAATACGTGTAGCATCTTCTCTGGGACCGCTGCAGAAACAAAACAGATTTGAGAAGGAAACTTAAAGCAGATGACAAAGATACGAATAATAAGCAAACAGTCATAAAATGGTCAGAGTCAGGAAAACATAAATAGAATATTAAAACAGACTCAATCTGTGCCATGAATCCAAGCAAAAGGGATAACTGACATAATAAAGTTAAGTATGGTGAATTCCTAGTATTCAAACCGAAAAATGGTACTTCCTCATTACTTTACCTGTTGATCACAGCATCAACGATCACTTGAATTGGGTTTTGATCAGTCAGCAAATGAATAATTTCCATAGCATGCTTAATAATGCGAACTGCCATGAGCTTTTTTCCATTATTTCTCCCATGCATCATCAGAGAATTGGTTAAACGCTCCACAATTGGGCATTGGGCTTTCCTGAAGCGCTTTACTGAGTATCTCCCAGCAGTATGGGGGACATATGTCGCATGCTTGGCAGCAGCCACCCCAATGTAATCACTCAATGAGATGTCACTGACCTGAATGAATCAAAAGAAGAGAGAAGAAGGGGGGGGGGGGGGGGGTAACAGAAAAATATAGTTAAGCAGTGGGTAATAATGAACAATTCTAATGATCAAATCATATTAATGACTAATTTGTGCCTTGGATAATTATATTAATAGTTTAATACTCTGTAGTCAGCAAACCAAGGACGCAAAAGCAACTATGACATTGACATGTTCATCACACCAATTAATAAACTATTCTGCTGCCAATGCAACTAGAAGTAAATTTGCCCAAGACACCTACAGATCTTGACCCCTACAGATCTTGACGACTAGGGTTCAGTATTAGCTGTATTAAGTATGGTATATTTTAATCTACACTTTGACATGCAGGGACCCAATTTGTCAGAACCCATCAGATGAACTAAGAGCAGACGTGTTTGAGAATTCCAATTTGTTAAAGATTGTTTACAAGTTACAACACCGAAATATATGAGTTAGTAAAATTAACATCAGCAGCAACCACTAACAAAATGTGCAGTAGATCAATTCATTATCCATCATTGCCTCATTGGCTTGTTGCTAGATCACAATAGTTCTCCATTAAAATATGGTATACAGAGGTAAAATCATCATCACATTATAAAACATGCCTCCCTGGAAATAGTTTCAAGATAAATCTTTTTATTTTTTTATTTTTCAGCAGAGTTTAAAAAATGCCTTTTAAAGCTTCTTCAAATATCCCATGTAATGCAACAAATATGAAGGGAGTTCTTCCAATGAAGTGCAAGAATATTGGACTACTGATCTCATAATGGCTGTTGAACAATTATACATACAAGATATATAAGATATGATATAATCAAACCATTTTTTAGTAATTGATATTAACTTTTACTTAAACAACCAATATACTATAAGATGCACCTAGACTGAATCGGACTTGCTATGGAAAAACTATTTCCTCCTTTGGCGTTTATCAACATTCCTATGGATCCAAATCTAAATCAACAATCAATGTATTTTCACATCCTGGACCCAATGTTTTACAACTGTGAGCGCCTGTTTGGTGTCCGTATTGAAATTGAATGGTTATATTGTATTTTACACAGCACTGAAGGTTAGACCCATCATCTTTAATGGGACCACTTTAAAAAAACTTGAAGTCATTCTATAGAATTCCATCATTCAAAATTATGGATTTGTTACACAGAATGACATAATAAACACAACAAAACACTTCAATTTACATGGGACATCCAAACATGCCCTAATTCGACTTCCCGATTTGCCCATCATTCTAATTACTAACCATACAGGCATATGCAGACATATTGATCAAGTTACCCTTTTGACATTTCCCCATTATTCATGGTAATTAGATATGCTGCCAAAATATTGAATTAGTCCTTTTAGTTATTCATTGAGGGCCTGTTTGGATGTCCCCATGTAAATTGGATGATTTCATTGTGTTTGTGTATAAATTTGTGAACAAATCCATCATCTTGAATGGGTGAATTCAAGAGAGTGGAAATTCAAGAGGCATTTCTTGAAATTTAAATTGATCCTATAACATTAACTATGGTGATGACTTAAAACATTTCTAAATGACTGGTGTTAAATACTATATAAAACGTACTATAATTATTTAATTTCCATTTGGATGACCAAACAGGCCTTAACTTGTCCTTGCATATTGGGTTTAAAGAATTTATGATCCAATACCAATTAAAGGTGATTTTTCCAGGAAACTGAATGACTCGAATATGTTGTCTCCCATCACAAGTCAATTTCATGGCTTGGATAGGAACTAGGTAGATTTTGGAACAGTGAAATTAGACACTGCTTACTGGGTAGTATAAGGATCCTTGCATAATGATCAAAGCAGTTGTGGTGACTTCCATCGTTTGTGTGTAAAATAATTTCAAAGCCTAAGCCTCCGTCTGGATTTCAGAAAATTAGAGGAAAAGGAAAGAAAATTGCCAAAATTGTTTAAGAAAGAAAACCATTTTTAAGCAATTTTGAAGTACTTTATTTCCTTTATTTCCTTGCCCTGGATCTAGAAGCAATGGAGCCCAAAAGTATGCAACTCTTAAACCATCTCTCTCCCTATCTAATGAGGTAAAGAAGGTTAGGGGAAGTATAGGGGTTTTCCAGCTGGTGGTTCTTGAAATTGGTTGCTGCATTCACATCCTTCAACCAGCTAAAGGCAGGGTTCTGATGACCTCTTTATTCAAGCCAACCCAGCCAAATGATTGGCCTTCATTTTAAAGTTGATTACCTCTGTTCTAAAGGAGCCCAATTAGGCGTGTATATAATATATATAAATGGCATGTGAATTAGAGGCCTAAATAGCTGAAGACGAGAATTAAGATAAGTCTTGAATTAGAGGCTGGGCTCAACTCAAAAAATATATTGGGAGTAAATTTCCCCCAAAACCTCCTAAGCCCCACCTCTTAGAACATGCCAAGTTGCCAAATCTCTCAATAGGATTACCCATTTGCACATGTACACCTTTTATTTAGTAGAAAAGAAGAAAAGCATGTAACTTGTACCGATAAACAAGGAAAAAACTTTAACACAACAGCACAAAGTTATAAACTGCATACATACCTAGTGAAAAATATTGCCTCAGGCATTATGCACTGTCTGACTCAAAAACTCAAACAAAAACGCAGAAAGAAACTCTGAAAGGAACCCGAAAAAAAGGAAAATTGGAGAGAGAAAAGTAACTTGTGCTCTATTATGATGCTATATTACTCCAAAACTCAGAAAGATTTTCTTTACAAGACAAATATAAAGACTTTTTACTTTCAATAAGTTGACACAATGCAATTTAAGCAAATCAAGTGAAGAATATAGCAAATATAAAAACACGAACACATCAAATAAATGATCATCACATCGTTGTATGAATAGGAAATTGGAGAGGATATCTACATATATATATATATATATATATATATATATATATAGAGTACGGTTCAGACAGGCAATGGCACCGTTCGACTCCCCGCGCGAATTCTAATCCTGGCCATCTAAGGTCCACTATCTTGCTCCCTTCTCAACCCCGTCGCCGACGGGTGTGAAGCTCACAGAAGTAAAATAAAAATACATGTGCATATGTGGTGCTAATATAATAAAATCAACACAAGACTTAACCAAATCTAACAATCTACTAATATAATAACCAGAATTGCCAAATTTGGATGCTCAACAAGTTAAAAAGAATCAGATCTGGCTTTGTGTCATGGAGTTCCTCATCATTATCTCTTGAATGAAATAATAGTATGATTGTCTTGGAAATGAAGTGGAAAAACATTGGACTCGAATCAGCCAAGCACTGGGAGCAAAACATAGCTTAGAACACCTTTCAGAATTTTGAATAAATGATGTACAAAAACAGGAAACGGGGAGAAGAAAAAAACAATGCAATGGTGTAAATGAATAAAAGCAGGAATCAACCCATTACGAAAAATGCCATGTTCAGGACATCTCTACCAATTTTAAGATCATCACCCAAAAAAAAAAAAACTAAAATCAATTTTTTCGGGTTTGGTTTACCAAAGATAAAAGTTCAAAAAAAAAAAAAAAAAAAAAAAAAAACAACAACAACAAAATTCATTGAATTTTGTTGTTGTTGTTTTTTTTTTTTTTTTGGACATTACCTTAAATCCAAAGGGTTACACTAAAATCATGAGAAGGAGCAATGGGTTAAGTGAGGAGAGACGAACAGATAGCTTCTGGCCAGAGGAGGGAGCTCGCCATTGGCGAGAGGAGAAGGGAGTAGATGGAGCCATCGCCGAAGATCGAGATGAAAGCAATGGGTAAAGTGTATATATATATATATATAAGGTTTATCTGTACTTGTAGGTGGAAATTAATGGTATGAGAAATGGGGGACTATGAGATGAGATCAAAACCTGGACGTCTTCGAATGTCCAGCGATTGAAAAGTTTCACATCATACTGGGGCTGATTAGGATCCTGGTGAGCGACCACAGCTGCCATTGTTACACCTCCGCCTGCAATCACTATAGCTTTAGACAGACAAAGTGTATGTATATATATATATATATATATATATATAGAGAGAGAGAGAGAGAGAGAGAGAGAGAGAGAGAGAGATAGAGGGATGAGAGAGAAGAAGGTTAGTGAGAAGGTAAGAACCTTTACTGTGAGAGAGAAGGAGAGGAGAGAGAGATGAAGGAAGGCTGCTAGCTCGAAGCTATCTGAGGAAACGATGGGAAGCTCTCCGAGGAAACTAGGGGTGAAAGTCGGTGCGGTTTGGACGGTTTGTAGGGGTTTTTCCATCAAACCGATCATTTCGGTTTCATTCATGTCCAAACCGAAACCGCACCAACACCACTACAACATATGCTACACTGGCCAAATTGGTATCTGGTGCGGTTTGGTCGGTTTTCGGTTCCCACCGAAATTGATTTTGGGACTAAAAAGGAAAACAAAAAAAAAAACAGAGAGAGTAGGAGAAGAATTTGTAATGAGAATTAATCAGATGATTTATAACAATATTAATAAATCAATTGGATCTTGTGTATACACCAAAAAAAAAAAAAAAAAAAAAAAAAAAAGACAAATCAACAGATCTGTAGATCAAAAAGTTATGGGAAAAGAAAATTCATGAAATATATACATATACACAAATATAAATATAGAGAGATCGTAACGAGGAGGAGAAAAGAGAAAAGAGAACATCAAGCGTCGACAGTAATAAAATCCACTGAAGAGTGAAAGAGAAAAGAGAGGGACTAGGCCGTAAGAGCTCGACGGCGGCAGATATCCCTTTGATCGAAGGAGAAAGAGGGGATTAGGGTATGTATAAAGAGAGAAAAGAAGAGATACAAGAGAGTTTGAGAGAGAAAAAAACCTGAAGTCGTTGCTCGCTGGTAGGGATACAACGTCGGAGAAGCTATACCGTCAACGATCGAAGCAAAGCCGCCGTCGATTTGCACTGAGTAGTGAGTGACAGAGACGGCTGTGGCTAGATGATCGAATGAGCGAGAGGATTAGGGTTCAACGAGTGAGAGGTAGAGAGAAGATGGTAGGGTTTGTCGACAGCGGTGAGGTTGGGTGAGGCTGAGTAGTGATCGAATGAAATGAGAAAAGGGTTTAGGGTCATCACCAACAGAAAAAAAAAAGGGGGAATAAAAAATAAAAATAAAAATAAAAAAAGGGTTTCGGGTTAACTTGTGTGTATATATAGCAGGTATAAAGACGGTGTCATTTGGTTATAAAAAAAGGGGAAAAAAATAACATATATAAATCAGTTTGGTTCAGTTTAATAGGTCCGATTTATATCTAAACCGACACCAAACTAGAACTAAAAAAAATATGAAATCATAAACCGAACCACCCATTACTAGTTAAAAAACCGGCCAAAAACCGGTATATCTTTTGGCAAAAGTATTTCTTTGGTACGACTGGAGACTTTACAACAAAGTGGATTTGAATTTTGGCTAATTTTCCCTATAAATAACTGAAAATTTTTCCAATTGACAAGAATGCCCTTCATCCCAATATCAATTGAACGGAAGCAATTAAGTTGAGAAAAAAAAGGTTGGTCCTTGCATTTGAGTAAAATCTACAGATTTCATCTCAATAAAAGGTAAAAAATGAGATGCAAATTAAAATAAGGGCAAATTACACTTTAGGATCTAAAGTTTGGGTTAAGTTTCCCTTTAAGGTTTAAAGTTTAAATTGCATCAATTTAATACTCAAATTATTAGTTGAGTTGCAATTTGAAGCTTGCTGTCAGAATTTTCAATATTATCCCAACCTTACCACACCCCCTTTTGTTTTGTTTTTTTTTTTTTTTTTTTGCTACAACAAGTATTATCCTTACTTTGCCTCTTGTGTGGGTTTAAAAACACTAATTTACCCCTATCAACATCTAATAAACATTAATATTTTGACTAGATCTAAATCACTTTAATCCTTTTTCTCTCTCTATATTACCTATAACAACATTTAATAAACCTTTATATTTTCCATTTACAAAACCACAAACCTTTATATTGAGAACTGTATGTACTACCAATAACTCATTCTAGTTATAACAATTAATAACATCCTAATTAATGGAATTGGGCTCTTAATGAGATATATAATCAAACCAAGATTTGCATGATGCAATAGTACTAAAAATAGAATTAATGAATTAACTTTGGAAAACATACTTTGTTTATTATTCTCATGTTATACATCCTTCATCCTTGCAAAGGGTTACATGTCCATTCTAATTGTCACGTTGGGTTAAATACTTGAGAGAAATAAAAAAATCAATTAAAATTGGGAAATATATTTTTGAAAACTTTGCTTGTGATCGAGTATTACTGACGATTTTGAGCCCCCAACGCTAGAATGGGGGGGGAGTTGGCGTTTGGCTGTTTATTTTTTCCTTTTCAGATGCCTAAGGGTCCAACAGTAGAATGAAGTAGGGGTGCAACTCGGTACGGGACGGTCTGGGACAAGGGTATTTCCATCCCGTCCTGAAGTAATTCGAAACTTGAAAATTGGTACCAGAATCGAACCGAACCGAATTGCATATTGTCCTGTTCCATGCCGTCTCAAAAAATACCGGTCAGGAACGGTCCAGTTCTCGGTATTTATTAGTTTGTTTTCCCTAAGTAAAAAATTAAAAATAACTACTTCCAATCAAATATTGTCAACTTGATTAGTTACAAAAATGGGCTACTTCATTGCACGTTTACACTTGGTCATCAAAGATTTACATAATACATATACCTCATCTTCCACAAAATGGGCTACATAAAATCATAAATACATAATCATTAATTATAATTCATTCATTCATTCATAGTACTAACTATTAATAGTAGTGATAGCACAATAAAAATATTATATATCATATTATATATCATATATTATATTATACATATAAAAATATATATATAATATTATATATCATCGATACTCGGTCCGAGAATTCGGTTCGGGAATTCGGTACGGGACGGTTCTAAACACCCGTAAACCAAGTCCCGTCCCGAAAAAATTCGGTTTTTAAAAATAGTCCCGAGTCCCGAACCGAACACTGTTTGTCCCGTCCTGCACCAAATTACTCGAAGCGGTCCAGTTTTCGGAATTTCCCGAACCAAGTTGCACCTAGAGACTGGAGCTTCGGCCTCTGTCCAGTTCCCTGGAGCTTGCTTTAAATGTGGCAAGATAGGCCACCAAATCAAAGATTGCCCGAATATGAAGGGAGAGAGGGAAAAACCACAGGGAACTGGACAGAGGCCGAAGGTTCAGGGAAGGGTTTTTGCTATGACCCAGCAGGATGCACAAGCATCCAACTCGGTGGTGACAGGTACCTTGCCCATACATTCTTTTGATGCAAAAGTATTGATTGATTCTGGTTCTACCCATTCTTTTGTATCCTATGCATTTGCTGAGAAATTTAAGAAAACACCTGAACCATTAAATTGTGATCTGTCTGTTGCCACCCCTTTGGGAGATTTTGTGACTATTGATTGTGTGTTTAAACATTGTGTGGTTCTGGTGGGTGATAGAGAATTGTCTGTAGACTTAGTTCCTTTGGATATTCGGGATTTTGATGTAATTTTAGGCATGGACTGGCTTTCCGCCTACCATGCAACAGTTGATTGTTTTAGTAAGAGGGTTGTCTTTTGTAGTCCAGGGGAAATAGAGTTTTGTTTTGAAGGGACTAGAATTAGTACCCCTCTTAACATCATCTCAGCAATGCATGCAAAGCGATTATTGAAAAAGAATTGTCAAGGGTATTTGGCATATGTGGTGGACAATCAAAAAGATGAAGTGAAGCTTGAGGATATTCCCATTGTCCGAAATTTCCCGGAGGTATTTCCTGAAGATTTGCCTGGCTTACCACCCGATAGAGAGATCGAGTTCACCATTGATGTAGTGCCTGGCACTGCACCTATTTCCGAAGCTCCCTATCGTATGGCACCGGTTGAGCTCAAGGAATTGAAAATGCAATTACAGGAGCTCCTTGATAAGGGCTTCATTCGACCTAGTGTATCTCCTTGGGGTGCACCGGTTTTATTTGTGAAGAAGAAAGATGGGAGCATGAGGTTGTGCATTGATTATCGAGAGTTGAATAAAGCTACTGTGAAAAATAAGTATCCTTTGCCACGGATAGATGACTTATTTGATCAGTTGCAGGGTGCCCAAGTCTTTTCCAAGATTGATTTGAGATCTGGGTACCATCAATTGAAGGTTAAGGGGGAAGATGTGTCTAAGACAGCTTTTCGTACTAGATATGGGCATTATGAGTTCTTAGTTATGCCCTTTGGGTTGACTAATGCACCTGCGGCGTTCATGGACTTAATGAATAGGGTGTTCAAGCCTTATTTGGATCAGTTTGTAGTTATCTTCATTGATGATATTTTAGTGTACTCTAAGAGTTTAGAGGAGCACGAGCAACACTTGAGCATAGTTTTACAGACTTTAAGAGAGAAGCAATTGTTTGCAAAGTTGAAGAAGTGTGAATTTTGGCTAGACAGAGTGTCCTTTCTTGGACACATCATTTCAAAAGATGGTATTTCAGTGGATCCTGCGAAGGTGGAAGCAGTGGTTAATTGGAGTCCCCTACTAGTGTGACTGAAGTGCGGAGCTTTCTAGGCCTTGCAGGTTACTACAGAAGGTTCATTAAGGGATTCTCAAAGATTGCCATCCCATTAACCAGATTGACTCAGAAGACGGTGAAATTTGAATGGACAAAGGAGTGTGAGCAGAGTTTTCAAGACTTGAAGGATCGGTTGGTGACTGCCCCAGTGTTGACCATTCCGTCAGGTTCAGGTGGATTTGTAGTATACAGCGATGCATCGCACAAAGGACTTGGTTGTGTCCTAATGCAACATGGGAAGGTGATAGCATATGCTTCTAGGCAGCTCAAACCGTATGAGAAGAATTACCCCACTCATGACCTAGAACTAGCAGCTGTGATTTTTGCTTTAAAAATTTGGAGACACTATCTTTATGGTGAAACTTGTGAGATTTACACTGATCATAAGAGTTTGAAATATTTGTTTTCTCAGAAGGAGTTGAACCTTAGACAGAGGCGATGGATTGAGTTGATGAAAGATTATGATTGCACCATTCAGTACCATCCTGGTAAAGCCAATGTGGTAGCTGATGCCTTGAGTAGAAAAGCGGAGGGACGTATAGCAGCTTTAGCAATTGGGCAAAGGTATTTACTTGAAGAGTTAAGGAATTTGAGAGCCACTATTCGAGTGCAAGAGTCTGGTATGATTTTAGCTACACTTCAAGTACAACCAACCTTAATAGAGAGGATTAAGACTTCTCAAAGTAGTGATCCTCAGTTGGTTCGTATCATGGAAGAAGTGAATAAGGGTAATAAACCCGATTTTGCAATTCAGGAAGATGGTGTTCTGAGATATGGGACTAGACTTTGTGTTCCAAACAACCCTGAGTTGAAGAAAGAAATTTTGAGAGAAGCTCATTGTTCAAAATACACGGTGCATCCAGGAGGAACAAAAATGTATAGAGATTTACGGGATTTGTACTGGTGGAATAATATGAAAAGGGAGGTTGCTCAGTTTATATCAGAGTGCTTGGTGTGTCAACAAGTGAAGATAGAACATCAGAGACCTGCTTGGTTACTAAAACCCCTTGACATTCCCGAGTGGAAGTGGGAACATATAACTATGGATTTTGTAACTGGATTCCCTAGAACACCACGAGGTAATGATGAGATTTGGGTGCTAGTGGACAGATTGACAAAGTCAGCGCACTTTTTGGCTATTAAGAAAACTTGTTCGTTAGAAGATTTAGCTGAACTTTACATTAATGAGGTAGTGAAGTACCATGGAGTGCCAGTGTCAATAGTGTCTGACAGAGACCCTCACTTTACAGCGCGGTTTTGGGAGAGCCTACACATTGCTTTGGGAACTAAGTTGAATTTCAGTACTGCTTTCCATCCTCAGACAGACGGTCAGTCAGAACGGACTATTCAGACTTTGGAAGATATGCTTAGAGCTTGTGCGCTGGACTTAAAGCGTAGTTGGGATACTCATTTGCCTTTGGTGGAGTTTGCTTATAACAACAGTTATCATTCTAGTATTGGCATGGCACCTTATGAGGCATTGTATGGGAGGAAGTGTAGATCACCTATTTGTTGGGATGAAATTGGAGAGCGGAAGCTTATTGGCCCTGAGTTAGTACAGGTGACTTCGGACAAGGTCGCTCAGATTCGAGAAAGACTTAAAGCGGCTCAAAGTAGACATAAGAGTTATGCTGACAGGGGTAGGCGAGATTTGAAGTTTGAGGTTGGTGACCATGTTTTCTTGAAAATATCCCCAATGAAAAGTGTAATGAGGTTTGGTAAGAAGGGCAAGTTGAGTCCGAGATATATTGGCCCTTTCGAGATATTAGAAACAGTTGGTCCTTTGGCCTATAAAGTTGCATTGCCACCTGAGCTATCGCGGGTACATGATGTTTTCCACGTTTCAGTGTTACGGAAATATGTATCGAACCCATCCCACATTTTGGAGTATGAGCCTATTCAAATTCAAGAGGACCTATCATATGAAGAACAACCAGTGCAAATTTTGGATAGAGAAGTGAAGGTGCTGCGAAATAAGTCTGTGAAGTTAGTTAAAGTGCTTTGGAGGAACCATGAAGTGGAAGAAGCTACTTGGGAGACCGAGAAAGATATGGTGAAGAAATACCCCCACCTATTTGCAGATCAAGGTACGCTAAAGTTTAGAGGACTAAACTTTTTTTAAGGGGGGAAGAATGTAATGCCCCGTATTTACGTAAATTATTTATTTAATTAATTATATATTTAACGCGTTACGGTTAATTTAATTTATTAGTTAATTTTACTATACACGTAATTATTGGGATTAAATAAAATCGTGAATTAGATAACTGTGTAACCAAACACTAGTATTGGATGTAATCCTAATTAGGTTAGGGTTTCGTTCCATTATATAAAAGATATTTATAACTTTACAAGAGAGGTTAATATTTTTTGGATCTCTACGGCTGGAAGAGTAGCAGTGGGCAGTTAAGGAATCCTTGCTCCTTCACCTTCGTTCACCGAGAAATCAAGTGAGTAAAAGAAAAACCTTCTTAGTTATACGTGTTAAGTTATGGATTTGTTCAGTCAGATCGTGACCCTTTGAATAAAAGATAATAATAAGATATGGTATATACATGCTGGGTAGAAGCGTGGAGACGTACAGCACCTATTTAGATCCATTGATGATATATAAATAAATATACATGGAAAAGTCAATGAAGAGATAGTTTTTAATTGCTTACATATAATATAATATAATATTTTAATCTTGTACAAACAATAAAGCAACAAGAATGGTCATCTTGGTTTTTACATCCTGACAATTGATATAGGGTAGGGTGAATATATATATATATATATATATATAATAAGTACAAAGCCTACAACATAATGGTACAGAGCCTATATATATACATTTATATATATAAATTGAGGTTGCAGGAATTGTTTTCTTGGGTAATGTGTAAAAGGAAGTGAGTTGGTTTTATATATATATATATATATGTTAACCGTAGCTATATAATGGGATTTGAAAGTGGGATTATCTAGTGTATGCATGCCCATTCTAGCATTAAGCTAGTATATTATATGTATTATTTATAGTACGTATTTTAGGCATTAGAATCACATATTGATCTGTACCACATGATTAGAAAATTTTGTTAGTGTAGGTCTGATTATTGATAAAGTATATTATGGATTTTAGGTTCTGAATAGCATTGGAGTGATTAGGAGTTCAATCGCTTGAATTGTTGAAGGTTGGCTTGAGGTAAGGGAACTTGCACAATGTATCGCCCTCTTTGATTAAATAAAAATAAATCTGATTTTTATTCCTCTTTTGCGAGCCAATGATTTATGGACAATTGTTTTCCAAATTGTTTCATTATCAAAGTGTTTATTTCTTATGTACTATAGGTCAAGCAAAAATAGTCATTTGTTGAAATTGTTTTACATACATGTTTGAATCTGTTTTACTTGTGAAAGATATTTGCCAAATGTTTTTATTGTATAAGTGTGAACTCTGGTTAGATTATTGGTCCGTCCCAGCAGGGGATTTTAATACTATTGGAAAATTGGTCCGTGCCAGCAGGGGATTCTAATACTGTTGGTCATCAGTACTGATGTAGTGTAAAGTCCCACGATGATGGGCGCCTATTGAATGTGAGTCTAGCCAGAGGAAGTACTTGTATGAACTAGTGTTTTATTGGTTTGTATTACCGATCAGTGATTTTAAAGTGATTTATCGAATGCATTGTTATCGGAAGTGTTTCAGTGTTATTGTTTATTGAATTGAAAGCAAGAGAATTATTTCTAAGAGTTTATATGCCTATCGAATGGAAAGAAATGATTTATTGTAAAACTCTATCGTTTTGTTACTCATGTTTTTTTAAATCAATCGTGCGAATATGCTTGACCTTTTCTTGTATATATTGTGTAAAATTTTCTTGCTGAGCTTTATGGTCACCCCTTATATTTTTCCCCACAGATGATTAGCTTGTTGTGAGTGGCTTCTGCGTGCGAAGAGCTAGGGAGTCGATGGCTTGATCTTCTAGTTACACTAGAACTTTTATTTTAATATTTAGAAGAATTAGTTTTTTTTTTTTATTTCAGTGGACGTTGTAGTAGATTATTGGAAGTGACAATTTATTTTGATGATTATGGATTTATCTAGTTATTTCAATTAATTGTTGAGATTTTAGTTATATTGTGGTTGGAATTTATTGTGGATGGATTATTAGAGACAATATTATTACAGGTTGATATGGTTAAGTGGGTTGGCCTATGTGGGGCGTAAACCTTTGTGAGTTGTGTCTATCATATCGCCAAATCCAGTCTTTTGGGTTTGGGGTGTGACAACAAATATAACTTCACTTTTGTCAAAATTAGGTGTTATTACTATTTGCATAACTTTTAATAAGTGTGATGAATTATTTTGCTTCAATGAATTTCAATGAAATATATATTTGGAGGAGGTAGATTTGTGATCACTGCCAGTTTGTCGAGTTTTGGAGGGCTTCGATTTTGTCTCTGCAGGTTGGTTCTACTCTCCTCTTACATTTCCGTTTGCTTACTGGCAAAATCTTCTTTATGTTGTGTTTGTTTAGTGAGGAAATGTAGAAGAAGTCATAGCCCATGGAATGTTCAATATAAAAATTAAAGCTTGCTTTTTGTTTTTTTTTTTTTTTTTTGGGTGGGGGGCAGGGGGGGGTTTGCGCCTTTGCGGGAGGTTTAGCATTGTTAATTTAGTATTTTCATTTGCATTTCTTGTCTAAATGGATCATTTCATTAATTTTCCTACTGCATGTTCTTGTTTTGTGTCAGGTTGCTACGATTCGTGTTTTAAGGTAAATTGCTTTGGATCGAACTTTGCATATGCCGACTAATCACAATTGTTTGCAGACTTGACTGGCCACTTTTTAGTTTTAACAAACTGCAAAGAATTTGCCCTTACTCTTTTTTTTTTTTCCTTTTTTCCTCTGCAATTGTTTGTTTTTCTTGTATTTTTAAAAGGAATTTAAAATTTTGTGAGACTTATGCTTTATGCATTAAACCATATGGCTTTGTCTCTGCCTTACACCTTTAAAATCTCTGACATATGCAATATTTGTGTGTGAGTATGCATGTGTGCATGTGTTTTCTTAAATTAGCTACTAAGATAAATTTAGTAACACATGTATGTAATACTCTCACGCCTGTATTTTTATAATTTTTTAAGAATTATCAGGCTTACACGTGTTAATGATACCTTCCCTTGGTGCTTGAGAACTTTAGTTTGACAAGTACTTTTGTCTTGGTCTTTTTGTATTTATTTTACATTAAACGGTCAAGAAAGATTGTCTCTTTGGTAGCTTGTGCGACATGAGGCCCATCTTTTGCAGCAATCTACAGTATGATGCACGCCAACCTGATGTTGAGAGACTTTTCAAAAGATATGGGAAGGTTGAGAGAGTGGTTCTACCATTCTAACTCATCAGAGTTCTTCGTTTATCATTATTTTTTTTCCATTGTGTGCTGATTTATTTATTTTTTATTTTTTGGAATCTGTTTGTTTTTTTCTTCTTCGTTTTCTGGTTTTATTCATTTCATGCTCTACATGTTTGACTTAAAAAAGATTTTTTACCTAAACAAAGATTACATCCTATGTTGAGACAAATATATGGGGCAAAACCATTTCTATAATTTTTCCCTTCTATTTCTATTATTTGTTCTTCAAATCTAAGTCTCTTCTTGTTTTTTCATTTTTCCTCTGTTTATCCTGATTTAGTCTAGATTTTGATCTGTTATGGGGTTGCTTTAATATAGTCAGTCTTTTATTTATTTATTTTATTTTTAAAAAAAGAAAAAGAAGAAGAAAAGAGTAAAGAAAAAATCCAATCAGTTTTTTGAGAAAAGTGTAAAATGTTTTATGAAATGATCAAAGTTTTACAATTATTTCAAAGTGACCCATTGATTTTTAACCCATCTTTCTTTGATGCTAATAGTTATTCTAGTGTACATAGACATCGTTGGGCCCCGAACGCAGCCTAACCTTTCTGGTGTTGGCTCTACTATCTAAATAAGGGTGGATTTGCATTAACAAAATGTAAAATGATTCTATATTATGTTTTTGGATCTCTAGCAGAAATTTTAAAATTTATTATATGATGAGAATGAAAATAACAAATGGAAAAGTGATGCCTGGCGTTCTCCTTTCTCATGAGTTCTCTTGCCCATCAGCACCTTTAGTTTTGTCGTTTTGATTATTGTTCCATCAAAGGGCATTCACAATGTCTAACTAGATGTGCAGTAAAACAGTTTGTTGGGCTTCAAATAGTGACAGATTAGTAGTTCATTTGGTTTAGATTTGTGAACCAATAAAGTAATAGAAAATGAAAGTATTCAATTATTTTGTCATATTCCACGCAATTGGTTGATTATGAATGCCTCTCTCTTTTTTATGCTGGCAAGATATTCTATGTTATATCTTACTGATACCCTATTCTTCATCCCTTTTTCTTTATACGCAGATTCTATACATACTGGATCAAGTGCGTGCCCTAGAGAGTGAAATGTTTCTTAGAATAGAGAAGCAAAGACTTAATTTCAATCCAAGAATTCTAATTGTAAGTGTAATTATGCTTTGCTTGCTCCTGTGGTTTTCTTTTTTGTAAATCTAATACAATTGTTAACAGTTTTCTAAGGTAACCTGCTTAATACCTGATTCAAAAGGAACTACATGCAACCAGTGTCTGGAAAGAGTCACTTGAACAGAACACACACATATTTTGCGAGTTCCTTTCAGAACAGGAAAATGAATTCTTTATAAATGGATCTCAAGGTTTGATGTTTAGCCTTATTTGGAGAACTTTGCAGAAGTAAGATCCATATAACAAGTTTTTAACTATTCTTCTCATTTATGAATAATTAGTAATGTTGCTACATGATTGGTGCAATCGACCCCATTAACTAAGCAGTTTTGAAACTCCACTCATTCTCTTTCTCTCAAACACTAGAGAGATAGCAGCTTACAAGTAACATGAAGGTTTTAAAACTCTACAAGTTTTGTATAATAGGTATTTTTTTGTACTTGATTTTTGGATCTTTGTATCTTAGGAGGAGAAATTAATTACGTGATAATGCTGAATAGAAAATGGAAGGTCTTCATTTAAAAAAAAAAAAATATTCCATATAATTTTTTTTTAAAATTGGGATAAGTAAGTAGTTTTATTTCAAAAAAGGTAACGATATACATGAAGTATAAGGCCCCTCAAAGGGAACAAAGGCATAGCAGCCTAAAGAAGTGAAAAGAAACAAATTAAATAGATGCCTCACAGCCCAAGGGGAATGCAAATAGAGCTCAACTAGCCCTTATCTAACACACTAAAATTAACATTGGACCCTTTACTATTAGGACACTTAAATAGAGAAATCTTCTTGGAACTTGGAAGCCTGATGGAGTTAGGAATTTTAATGCAAGATTTACTTGGCTGAAGCTTAAAGGCTGGTTTTCTTTTGTTAGTGAAGAGTTTTTTTTATCTTTTATTCTTAATTTTCTTTTCAGGGGTAGGGATAGTTTTGTGATGATGAACTCAATTTGACAAAGACTTAAATTAATGCCAGCGGCTTTGGTGGGCTACACAAATTCTTTTTTTCACCATTTAGCTTACTTGGGGCTATATCCTCCATGTAATTGATAGATCTTTGCATATTTAGACTGGTTTACATAGTGCACTTGGGATCCTATTCTACAAGATATGAGAGTGTTGAGATTATAACGAATGAAATGTTTTCCTTCTGCTGATTTAGTGGAGAAGTTGTCCATATATAGTCCTGTTTGCGAGTAATCAGTTTGTAAATTTGCAAAAGTATTTTTTCAGTTTTCTTGCCAATATTATTTTGTTAAACTTGTTGCCTTTTGCTCTTTGGTTGAAGAATTCCTGATATTCTTCTTTATTTGTTTTCATACAATTTCTCTACTTCCATATCCTTTCCTGTGCGTTCATGTGTTTGTGTTTTTCACTTATTGGGTAATGTTGTTGTAAGATTGAGAAAGTAATTCTTTGGGGTTAGAATTGCTCTATTTATTATGTTGTATGAGGCATCATTGTTTTCATTAATGTTAGGGAATAGAATTTCAATTAAGTGAAGCACAAAACTTATCGTTGAGACTTGAGATCTCAATATTTTGGTTGGATTCCAAAAGAAAAAAAGAAAAAATCTAGGCAAAGAAGAGATAAAAAAGAGATTTTGAATCTTCTGTTTTATATTACTATAGTTTTAAAATTGATATATTGGATCAACAAAGCCTAATAGTTGTATTATTCTTTGTTGAGATACAATTTTTAATTTATTTATTTTTCTTACGTATTTTTGCTAACCAAGCAGAAAATTGTTGCTCTGGAGTTTAGAGGAATGATTTATTTCCCTTTTTTGGTTGTCTTTGGTTCTTTACTCCTCTAGAGAGGTTTTGGGAAGGACCCTCATATACTGACTTTTGATAAAAATTTTAGATTGTAGTTCCCTGATAATGCTGAACTTGGAAAATCTAAGTTTTTGGGATTGGCTTTGGTGTTGCATTGTTGGTCAAGCATGTTGTTTAAGAAGGTCTAGGTATTAGTAGGTTGGGTCCTTCGTAGAGGCCTGAATACTGGTTGAGTTCTTGTGTGAACAATCTTTGGTAAGCCAACACTACCACCCCACTCCAAATAATGAAAAAGAACAAACTTATACCTTCGAGGACATAGCATATGTATTTAGCCCCATAGTTAACTATTCTTCATGTACATGTCTATAGATAACTTTTGCTTTGTGTTTATGTGACTTATGAAGTTACGATTGGCTGATAATTGGTACCTTGGGAAAACTGAACCTGTTTGTTGTTGTCACACCCCATTTTTGCACCACCTTACTAGGGCTCATCATTTCATGCATGTTTTTTTTTTTTTTTTGAGTCTAGTCACTTGCATTAGTTTACTAGAGTCACAAGGACAATGGATATGAATTTTGGTTTAATTCGAAGTTGATCTTGAGGGATAATAAGAGCTTTTGTGACTTGAGGGGCATAATCGTCTTTTAAGTCCCAAACTTTTCATTTGACCTTGAAATGATCTCCAAATTGTCAATTGGAGTTCATATGGATGCATACGAGGTATTTCTAGTGTCAATTTGATAAATCAATGGCTCGGGATTAAAATGGCTCGATGTAGTTCAAGTTGGTTAATTGACCCTCCTTTGGGTTAACTCTAATTGACTCACAATTACCAACTAAATCTTTTCAAATTGACTTTCATTAGTCATCATTTTACCTCCAAAAGTGTTTTATGAAGTTCAATTTTGATATGGAAAGCATTTGATTTGATCCTATATGCACACCTATGCTTAACGAAAGTAGAGCATAGCGGTTAACTGCCTTTTTAAACCTAACCATGCCCCCATGGTTAGTGGTTTTCACCTAAAATGTTCAAAAATGTATTCCTCATCGAAACACGGTCGTTTTGGCTTTTGTTTCATCAAAATCGGAGTTAATTTGCCCCCTGAAACACTTCTAGAAGGGAAAGGAGTCAAAATAGGAGAAAAATCCGAAGTGGGCTCAGGTGACCACCCAGCCCCGAGCGGCTAGCCGCCTGGGCCCAGGTGGCTAGCCGCCCAGGCCCTGGTGGTCACCCGAGAGCACTTTCCTAATTGCTCTCCAACTCCTTGCTGAAGCGGACTTCTTCCTATTTTAACGTGTTTGGGCTCTTTTGAACGTATTTCCTTCTAGTTTTTGGTAACTTTTGAGTTACTTAAGCCCCAAGGGGGTCTCTAATAACCCTTGGATTAATTCTTAGGGTTTTAATCCCAGCCATTGGTTAATTCTAATTGAAGTCTATAAATACCCCCCTATGCTTCAGCACAAGGGAGCCACTTTATGCCTAAAAACCTAAGTGTTTGAGAGAGAATAAGAGAGAGAGACTTGAAGGAGAGCTGGAGTTCTTGCTGTAGCCTTGGAGAACATTGGTTCAAGTCATCCATAAGAGGAAGAGAGAGTTTCTACAGCAGCAAGGAAGCTTTCCTAAGGTAACCTCACTCCTTCTTTATGCTAAATATGGGTTTTCATGTAGAATAGGCCTATTGCATGTGAAAGGTAGCTTTTTTATCATGTATTGACACTTTAGCTAGTTAATATACATGAAATACCTACTGTTTATCATGAGTTTAGCATGCTTTAGGGCTGTCTTATGTGTTTTTAAGCATAGTTGTGATTCTTTTGCTTCTGTTATCCTTATGTTAGAATAGTGTTATTGCATGTTAGAGTTAGGTTTTTTATCATGTTCTATTGCTTTAGTTAGTTAATATGCATGATTTAGGTTCTGTTTAGTTTGGTTTTAGCATGTTTAGAGTTTGTTTTGTATATTTTTAAGCATGTTTGTGAGTTTAGGGTTTTTGTGTCCTTATTTTAGGTTAGTTTCATACAGCATGTTAAAGTAGGTCTTTTTATCGATTTTTCTTCATAGTTGCTGTATATGCTTTACATATGGAGTAAATATGATATTTTTGCATGCATGTTAGTTTATTTCTAGGGTTTTTATGCATGATATGGTTCTAGGATCGTGTTAGGGCTTACGAAAGTTTGCTGTTTTTGCTGTTAGCATGATTAGTGGATGATTTTAGGCCATAATACTATTCTGTCCAGATTTATATATCATTGTGTTTGCATGGTTTTGAGCATGTATAAGGGTGCAAATAGGTGTCATAATTGTCCTATGGCAAATAGGGTTGCCATTGCTTGAAATTGCTAATGCTTGGAGCTATTGTAATCAGGTAAGTGGGTATGAAGGTGCCCCAATTCACCTCTCTTCTTAACTCTTTCTCTTTTCCCTCCTAGGGTTAATTTTTAATATGAATCAATGGTTCTAATCAAAGGTTTCCTTCAATAACAAATTCTGGTTTTTATCAAAGTTTCCATATTGTGGAGTTCTTTCTAAAATCGAACTTGGTTTATCTATCATATTCAACTCTTTTGATCAAATAAGGAAACCTAGGGTTTTTACCATAGGTTTGTATTAAGTTTTAACCCATTTCTAATCGAACTACGTGAACTTTGATCCATATATTTCGTTGCATGGTACGTAGGCGCTCTTCATGAGGCTCAAGTCCGTTCTAGGATCCAAGTATCCTAGGTTTCTTTCTTTTTTCTTTTCTTTTTCTTTATTTTATGTTTTTATGTGCTTATTATGCATGGATGGATGAATGAAATATATGATATGCATGCAATTCTTATGATGATATATTTGCTGATTTTTGTATAGAAAGATCTTAATTTAGCCCAAATAAACTGAGAGACCGAAAGGGTGACATGGGTGCCTATAGGCTTTGCCTAGAACCTTCCCATGTCATAACTTAGCTTCCGAATCCCTGATTTCTTTGGTTTCCAAAAGACTATTTTTGCCTTTCCTTTTTAAACATGGAGTCATTCAATTGTTTTCTTAAAACAAAACTATTTTTAGGGTTTTCTTTATTTCTTTTAAAAAGTAAGGTGGCGACTCCCTTTTGTTTTCAAAACCCAATTCAATCAATTCTTTCTTTTTTCGTCAACCCTTGTGGGCCCAATTTCCAGGGTTCACAGTTGTATATGTGGAAGAATTGAGGAGCAAGGGGTTTGACTGTTTGAGCCCTATGCATATGAGTGGGATAACACTCATACTGCTATCAATGCTATTTCCAGAACGGAACAACTTGGATGATGCTCGTTGCACTGGGATTTTGCTAATGAATTTAGATTTCCTTGCATTTAGATTTCAAGAAGTATTATTTTTATTATTATTATTTAATTACATGGGTTATTTGATTTCCATATATGTTATTTTAATATCTTTGGTTACACTATAGCGTAGATGGTATTATGTTTCATTGCAACTATTTTTTTATTGCCTTCACTATTGCAATATTCATTTTTTTCCCCTTTTCTATGCAATATATTACTTTAAAATTTTGTTTTATGATAAGCTAATGAAATTAGACTCAAATGACCACTCAATGTGGTATTGAGTGAGTTGGCTAAGCTTAAAAAATCAACATCAAGTCTCAGCACAATCCAATCTTTGGTTACATATTCCCTTTTGTATTCGAGTTCAAATAGCTTTGTCTATCTCTCAATATATTTCTCCTTTTTCATTCATTGGTTTTCTAATCAAAGAAGTTTGTGTAACCAGTGGATTCTGTGTGTGGGAGATGTACAACTCGGACTGCTTTATAGAAGCATGACTATATATCATTATGTCTTATGAACATCGAATCCTAGCAAAGAGTGTTTTTTGGTGTGGTCTTTCATTTCCTATTTCAACTAAAATAGTTCTATGTAAATCAATCAATGCAATTCTACATTTTTGTCATATGATTTTCCTAATAATGTTGAATTTTTTTTACCATCATGGGGCAAATAGCTTTTGTACGAGAAAAAATCCAGACAATCAGCGGAGCGCTTTGTAAAAGGAGGTTCGAAGATTCGGAACGCCGCGCAACTACAGCTCAAGCGAGTTATAGGGGCTGAGATAACTCTCGAACGTACGGAAATGTTGGGCTTCTTCGAGGAACAGTAGTGCTAGGTGCTGTGGTGAATAATGACCTGAAAACAAAGAGGATCGTCAAGGAAGACCGGGGGTTTCCCGGTCTAAAACCCTCCGACGCTTAAGTCAGTCTCAGTGTCGAGAGAAGGAGAGCAAAAGAAGAGGAGAATCCCTAGGGTTTTATGTTAAGGGAACTTACCTTATTGGGCATGAATAGTGTCCCTTTTATAGGAACAGACTAGGTTTCGGATTGGACTCTCACTCTAACCTAACCATGGTTCGTTTTGAGTTCCGAGCTAACTATGGTTAAACGAGGGTTTTCGGACCAGATCGCGGATATTTCAGGGCTATAGGCCTGATCGTCGACAGTTGCTGCCCGACTCAGTTACCGGGCGCGTGCTCTGCCCCAGCCAGGTTTCCCTTGTTGGATCTAGGAAATAAGACAAACTCAATGCACGTGAAAGACATGTGCTCGTATAGCTTAAAGGAATTCTCCCAACCGAGAGCAAGCTTGCCCGAGGATGGCTCGAACCGAGGGCACAACGACCCGAAAGGGTTTGTAAGCCGAGGAAGGTTCGAACCAAGGGCACAACGGCCCGAAAGGGTTGCTGGTCCAAGGATGCAATGAACCGAGGGCATGATTGACCCGAAGTCATGCTAACCCGAAGACAGTCCCTGGGCAACTGAAGAAACATGGGTCATCCAAGCTCAATACCGAAGATCTATTCGTGTCGGGGTCTCATTCATCGGTTACAAATATTCCACACAACTTCTCCCGAGCCATCATGTCCTCGATCACGAAGTTACCGAGGATGTGATGGTTCTGACATGGTGGGACTGATATTTAATAAAGCACCATTTCGTGTGCCCAAGGCAGCCGCTGGGCACGAAGCTCGATGGGATGACGTCACCCTCGGGAGGCTAGGTATATAAGGGTTTTGCTACCCTTATTCCCTCACTTTCACTTCTAGAGCCAGAACCTTGCTTACCGAAGAGACCTCACCGGAAAAAGGATTCCGATCATCGACATCTCGCCGGAAATCGCCATCCTTGAGTTTTCCGGTAAGTTCTTTATCTGTTCTTGGTGTTCTTCATTTTCTCCATTCATTTTGCCTTAGATCTCTCTTTTTTAATTCATTCATAAAAACTAAGTTATGTTCTCGGTTGTTTGCGATGCACTTGAACCGAGCACAATATATGTGCTCGGTTAGGACCAAATTCGCAAATCGAGAGAGCAGAATACCTAGGTTTGTTCGGGAATTCCCTTAAAAATAGGATTATTATCTATTCCAGGTGTCTTAGGACATTTTATCCTTACCGAGCTTTGTACTTAATAGATGACTCATCAAATCCGAGGGAACCCGAACAAGGAGAAGGACTTCAGGGAGAAGTTCGGTTTCGGGGTTGGGATTACTTTTCGGTCTGCCAATGTTGGTGAAGAAATCGGTTCCACCGACGACCGAGGGGGAGTACCTATCCACAATATCAACTTATTCGAGGTTGGTGTTCGGGTCCCGTTCCCCGAACTCTTAGTAGACTTCCTCAACTTCATCAACCTGGCACCCATCCAATTAAAACCGAACATATACAAAGTAGTGCTCGGTGTCGTAGAACTCAATAGGATTCTTGGCACCAGCCTAGGTGTTGAGGAAATTTTGAGCTGCTACCAGCTATCTCAGTCACCGGGAGGGTACTATCTCAAGTCCCGAGACTCCGAGAGAGTGCTTATTACACACATCCCTGACAGTAGCCAGGGATATCAGTCCGAGGTGGTGTTCATCTATGGTGACTTTGAGCCTTCCTTGCTCGGGGATTAAGGACAAAGAGTCCCTCGGGAGCTTGGGGAGCCCCGTAAGTTTTTAGAATTTTGGTACTTCAATCATGCATCTCTTTTTTGTTTTTCTTCCTCTCGGTTCATGACTTGTTCCTTTTTCCACAACTAAGGCTGCCTTTGAGCTCCCGTTTGAAGTGAAGGAGATCGAGATCCAGAGGATATTGAATTACTGAGGGGAGGACAGCTTTGGTCGGGCAGCCCACATCCTTCTCAAGTACCCGCTGAGGTACTGAAGCTTCTTGGCAACAAGCGTCCCCGAAGGGTACCCAACCTTCGGTCAGGCAAAAAGGAAGAAGGCTCTTATGCCAGAACCGAGTGTAGTTATTGCTCTCGGTACATCGGGCCAAAGAGAAGGAGAAGATTCAAACTCCCCTCAAGAGTGGTCATCCGAAGGTATGGCTGACCGAACTGTCTCCATCAAGGTCCCTACGTCAAAGAAGAAAGGAACAGGCCCGAGCAGGCAGAAGGGATCTGACCCCCTTAAGGAGGCAATGCGCAGGAAGCAGCAGTAGGGGAAGGCACCTCTAGTTCCCCCACCCGAGAAGCCTGTTCTAAGGGACCCGACCCCAAAAGTTACCGAGAAAAGGGCTACTCCAGCGATGCCTCTGTTTGTTGAACCGAACACTTCTCGAGGAACGGTGTCCTCGGAGAAGCCAGTGTAGATGGCCGTGATCGAGGACCAATCCCCCGAGCAGGCCAAGAAAAAGAAAAGGGTGGAGATGGATTACCCTTTCCCTTCCTCAAACTACCAGCCCCTAACCATTGACTGAGGGCGTCGAGAAATCATGAGGGACCTACCTCAATTCCCCCTTCCAACCGACCGACGCCTCTCAATCATGACCAACCCCGAGTTCACCTACCATTCCATCGGGAATTTGTTGAAGTTCCCGATGGATATGGCAAGCCATAAGAAACACAAGTCGATGGACCAGGGCTACGAGACCCTCATCCATCAACTCTTGGTAAGCTGGTATTCTTTTAACACTTAGAAAATTTTTGAGTTTGTTATCTTTTCTAATTGTGTTCGGTGAATGCAGGTCACACAACAAACGATGCTGCTTACCGAGCGCATCCTCAAGACCGAGGATAGGTACAAGAAGGAGGTGGTGGAGTGGTCCACCGAGAGGTCTAATCTTAAGGCCGAGGGAAGCTAGTTGAGGGAGGAATTGGCCAAGGTGCAGTCGGAGCTAGAGAGCATCCGAGAAGCTGCTCAGTTATCTCAGGAGGAGCTTGCCAAGTCTCAGGCTTTGACCGGGGACTTAAGGTCCAAGCTTGATGAGTCCCAAGGTGATGCTTCACACTGGAAGAAGCAAGCCGATGAGTGGTATGATCAGTGGCAGACCGAGGTCGAATCTTGGGCCGCCCTGATTAAGCAAGTTGAGGATAAGGCCGTCGAGGAGTATGTTGATCGAATGGAGCTGTACATGGAGCGAAATTACAAGCTCAGTTGGGATTCTCTCGGTTCTCGGGTGAAGGAGGCCTATTCTGAGGTAGACTTGGGAAAGATCCCCTTTTAGAAGGTGATGCTGCCCATCTCTGATGACGAGGGAGAGGAAGAAAGGGATGACACCGAGGACAGGGAGGCCTCACCCGAGGAGCCTGAGGCAACCGAGCAGTAAGATGGGGTGCCCGAGGACACTCCCACCGAGAACACCGAGCAGCCAGCTACCAAGGACCCCCCAGCATCTTGCAATCGAGGAGCCCGAGCACGCCGTTACCCAGGCTCCCACTACTTAGTAGATTTTTTATTTTTGATTTTTTGTTGCCCGAGAGGCTTATCATGTACAAAACATCTATTTTGTAAAGAACTCCAATTTTATGAATATATGCTCTTTTTTGGCCCGATGGGCTTTCATCGTATGTTTGGTTATTTCAATATATATTCTAAGTGTTAGAATTTATCTTTCTTCGGACATTCCTTTTAGATGCCATTGTGTCCGTAGGAGGCCACGTGCTTTTCTTATCTTGCTTTCTCGCCCGTTAGTGTATATAATGTGTTGGCAAATCGTTGCTGCTTGGGATATTCTCTCGAGCTTCCCCTTCATGTGTCGGGTAAACATACTTTTTTTCTTATTCCTTTTGTTTTCAGGAAAGCCGAGAGACTTTAGTAATCGTCCCTTTGTCGCCTTAGTGGGGCTAGGGTGATCAGCCCTCACCACCTTAGCGAGACTAAGGGTTTTTGTATATACTTCCTTGTTGTCATGGTGAGGCTAGGGTGATCAGTCCTCGTCATCATGACAAGACTAGGCATGTTTAATAATGACAGCATCTTTCTCAAATAAAAAGACTTCATTGATTGGATCGAGCTGGTGTTTTGCCAACCAGGCCCGAATTACATCTTCTTTCATTTGTAGAATATTCTCAAGTTCAATACATTTACCGACCTTGGTAGGTCTCGATTGTCTTCACAATGCTTTAGATCATAAGAGCCTTTTTCTCCAGGAGTGATAACTTCATAGGGTCCTTCCTAGGTCGCTCCGAGCTTTCCTTCCTTTGGATCCTGGGTACCTGAGTTTACCTTTTTGAGGATGAAATCGCCAACCTTGAATTTCCGAGGGCTGACCTTCTTTTCATAATATTTCCGGAGTTCCTATTGGTAAACCGCCATTCGGATCAGGACTTCGCCTCTTCTGTCCTCGACCAGATCAAGCTCTCGTGCTAGGTTTTCTTCGTCTTGTTCTTGACCGGACCCTTCGGTTCTTAATGTCGGGTACCCCATTTCGGCTGGGATGACTACCTCAGTTCCGAAGGCGAGTGCAAATGAGGTTTCATTCGTCGACCTTCGGGGGGTTGTCCTGTATGCCCATAGGACCGCATGAAGTTCCTCGGGCCATCTTCCTTTTGCTTTCTTCAGCCTTTTCTTGATTCCTTTTACAATCACCTTATTTGACGCCTCCGCGTGCCCGTTTGACTGTAGATAACTCGGGCTTGCGTAGAAGAACTTTGTTCCGAACTGTGCGCAAAACTCCTGAGTTCTTCGACTTTCGATCTGAGTGCTATTATCCGAGATGAATGCTTGGGGAACCCCAAATCTCGTGAAAATGTTCTCCCAAAGGAAACTGATAATATCCGAGTCTCTAATGGAAGCTAGGGCAGCGGCCTCTACCCACTTTGTAAAGTAGTCGGTTGCGACGACAAGGTATCTCCTGTTACTGCTTGCCCGGGGAAGCGACCGGACCAAATCGAGACCCCATTTCTGGAAAGGCCAAGGGCTTGACAAAGGGTGTAGGTCTCCTGCCGGTCGGTGGATTTTATCCGAGAAGAACTGGCAGCTTGGGCACTTTCGGGCGTATTTGAGAGCATCCTTTTGCATGTACGGCCACCAATAGCCTTGCGTTATAGCTCGGTGTGCGAGCGAACGTCCCCCAGCGTGACTCCCACAGCTTCCTTTATGAAGTTCTTGCAAGATTCCCTCTACTTCGTCCAGATGAACACATCTTAAGTATGCTCCGGTGAAGGATTGTCGATAAAGTAGGCCCTTCGGGGAGAGCCAATATCGTGCCGACTTGACCCTAATCCGGTGTCTTTGGTGATGGTCCTCGGGAAGAACGTCATTTTTAAGATATTCAATTATCTCATCCATCCAGCTTGGACCAAGTTCGACAATCTCATCTATTTTCATGCTTTGTTCTATGCTCGGGACATGAATAGTCTCAATGTTAATTGTCCTTCGGGTTCCTGTTTCTAAGGTTGACGCAAGAGATGCTAGCGCGTCCACATGCTTGTTCTGTTCTCGGACCAGTTGACGGATGCGAACGCTTTCGAAATCCGAAATAAGCTTCTTAGTAAGCTCTGAGTATGCCTTCATCCTTTCATCTCGGGCTTCATACTCCCCGCCTAACTGCTTGACCACCAGTTGGGAATCGCTGAAAAGGTTCAGCTTGGCTACTGACAATGCTAAGGCAAGCCTTAGTCCAGCCAATGTGGCTTCGTATTCGGCCTCGTTGTTTGATGCGGAGAATTGTAGTTTGATGGCACTTTCGAAAACTTCACCTGTCGGGGCTATAAAGACAATCCTGATTCCAGCTCCTCGATTGTTCGAGGCCCCATCGACATATAGGTCCCATCTTCCACTATCCTAGGCCCCGAGTTCGTCTGAAGAGGAAGTGTCCGAGTGTCCGGACGAACTTTTGGTTGGATCTTGTTTTGGGTCCTGATCGGTAAACTCGGCAATGAAGTAGGCCAAAACTTACCCTTTGATTGCCGTTCGCGGTCTGAACTGTATATCGAATGCCGTTAACTCAATCCCCCACTTGGAGATTCTTTCGGAGAGATCAGACTTTCGAAGAACGTCTTTCAGTAGTCGGTTCGTAAGAACAACAATGGTGTGAGCCTGGAAATAATGTCGAAGCTTTCTCGACGCTATTCAAAGTGCTAGGATGATCTTTTCTAAGGGCAGATATCGTGTTTTGGCATCAAGTAGGGTCTTGCTTACATAATACATAGGTTTTTGCTCCTTTCCATCCTCCTGGACTGTGACGGCACTAACAGCCTGTTGCGAAACCGCCAAGTAAAGGAACAATGGTTCTCTTTGCTTCGGTTTTGATAAAACAGGAGGGCTCTCTAAGTGCTTAATTAAATTTTTCAAGGTGACTCGGCATTCCTCTGTCCAAATGTGCTTTGTTTTCTTCTGTTTTAGGGCTTAGAAAAAGGGTTGACATTTATCCGAGGAGCGTAAGATAAAGCATCCAAGCACCGCGATCATCCCGTTCAATCGTTGAACCTCTCGGTATGTGCTCGGCTCTGTCAGCAATTGTAATGCCTCTATCTTAATGGGGTTTGCCTCGATCCCCCAACGAGTGACTAGGTGCCCGAGAAATTTTCTAGACCCAACCCCAAAAGAACTTTTCTTGGCATTGAGCTTCATTCTGAACTGTCGTAGCCTTCCAAAAGCTTTGGCAAGGTAGGCTATGTGGCTGCCCTCGGTCACACTTTTCACAATCGTGTCATCTACATAAGCTTCCAAATTCTTCCCAATTAGCTCCTCGAACATCCGAGAGACGAGCCACTGATATGTAGCCCCGGCGTTTTTGAGACCGAAGGGCATCACTTTGTAGCAGTAGGCGCCAGTCAGGGTAATGAAGGCCATTTTCTCTTGATCTTCCTCCGCTATCGGGACCTGGTGATATCTGGAAAAGGCGTCGAAAATGCTCAACTGGGCATACCCGACGATTAAATCAATGACTTGGTCAATCTTTAGAAGCGGGAAGCTATGTCGGATACATCACTTCCCATATAAATCCGGCTTTCGAGAGTTTATTTACTTCTTCGTTTATGGCCCGAGCCTGATCATCGGACAGTCGTCTTTGTTTTTACGTAATAGGCTTGGAGCTCGGATTGACTCTAAGCCTGTTGGATTATATTCGGATCGATTCCCGGCATCTCGTGTGTCGACCAAGCGAACACATCGATGTTTTCCTTCAGGAACTGGAACAATTCAGACGTTTCCTTCTCAGAAAGGGAGCTGCCGAGTAGGAAGTAACGCTTGAGGGTTTTATCATCAATTATCATCCTCCGGAGTGCTTCCCCCATTCTATCGTCGGGCTCGAGTAAAGTGTCTTCTATCCCGAGCCGACCGTGCTTTAATTGCTATAATGGGTCGACGTCCTTCTTGGATTTTTTCGGCTCGGTCCCGCTTTTTTCTACCATCTCAAGGTGGCAGACGTTATCCTTTTCTTTCTTCTTTGTCGCCGAAGATGGAGTATGGCCTGTAAGCTTGTACATAAAACACTCTCGGACTACAACTTGGTTTCCGCAGAGCTCTATTATGCCTTCAGGCCCCGGGAAGTAGACGGATTGGTGATAAGTTGAGGGCACTGCTTCTATGGTGTGGAGCCAAGGTTGCCCCATTATTACGTTGTATGCGGAACGTTCCTCTAAGACGACGAAGTGTTGGATGGTTTGGACTAGACCAGTTCGGACAGCTAAGGCTATTTACCTGAGGGGGTAGGAAAGGTTCCCGTTGAACGCCTTTAAGCTCAAGTTGCTCAGGAAGAGATCTTCCTTCTTCAACCCTAGCTGATCAAAGAGCTTTTTGAACATGACATTTACTGAAGCTCCGTTGTCGACATAGACCTTTCCGACGTCATAATTTGCGATCATCATTCGGACTATCAGGGCATCATTGTGAGGATGCTGCGCCCCAGCGGCCGGACAATTTTTCCCGAAGAATAGGGCGGAATTCAAATCATCCTTCCCTCTTTCAGCCATGAGCGTTGGTTCTAACTTTACTTTGAACACTTCCCGAAGGTGGGAGGCTTTTTGGTATTGCGCCCGAAGGGCGTCTACAGAGGCTGAAGCCCTATCATAAGCCCCGCTGATTACGTCAATGGCTCCCAAGACGGTATATCCTTCAGCTTCGGTTCTTGGTTTTTCGATCTTCTTCCCTTCGGGCTTCTTTCGATCGTCGCCCTTGACTATGAACTCACTTAGGTGTCCGGCTTTTGCCCAGGTTTCAAGGTTATGCTTTAAGGTCTTGCAATCTTCAGTTTTGTGGCCGTGATCTTTATGATATTCGCAAAACCATTTCTTATTCCTCCTCTCGGGGTCTCCGCCCATTGGTCTCAGCTTTTCGAAAAAGTCTTTGTTCTTGACAATTCGTAAGAGCCTGTAGATTGGCATAGTGAAGACAGTAAGTACAGCCTGGTTTGGATTCGTTGGTGCCTTGTCTCTTGTCAGTTTGTTCCTGGCTCGATCATCTTTCGTTCGGTCACCTCGGGGGTTTTTATCTTTCTTCCTCTCTGTCTGTTCGGTCTGCCTGGTTGTTTGGAAAGCATCATCAAGCCTTATGTACCTCTGCACCCGATCGAGCAGCTTCCCAATGCTAGTCGGTGGGTCAAGGGTCAACTGTTCAAATAGTTGAGAGGATCGGACCAATCTTTGCCTGAAGATATCAAGGGCACTCCGTTCATCCGGTTCCTCGATTTCGGTGTAAAGTTCCCAGAACCTCTGGGAATAGTCGCGCTGGGCTCCTCCGCCGCTTGTTTCATCTCGTATAAGTTTTGCATGGTCTTTGCGTATTTTTTGCTTGTTATGAATCGATCCCGAAAGAGTCTGACCAAATCGTCCCATCTTTGGATCGATTTCTCTGGAATCTTTGCCCACCACCTCAGAGCAATCTCCCCGAGGCTCATTAGGAAAATCTTGCATATAAAACCGTCGTTGTCTATATAGAGGGACATCTTTTGGACATAATATGTTAGATGGAAGTCAGGGTTCGCAACCGGGGAATAAGGAGTGAAAGTAACCTCGCTATAATTTTTTGGAGTTGGTGTGGTTTGGATCCAACTTGCAAAAGGGGATTTGCCTACTCGTAAATAGTTCGGCGTCGGGCATGCTAGTTCTTTCATTATCTTAATCTTTGCCCGGACCTTTTTTGCGAACTCGTCGGAGGTCAGGTCTCCAATTCTCCTTCTCCTCTCTTCTCGGGGACTCCTTTTGCGCCGACCTTTCTCTGCTGAGCCCTCAAGGGCCTCGTAACGCTCCCTATCTCTTCGATTGGGCCTTAGGGCGAATGTCTCTGAACGTCGTTCGCTCCCTCTTTGACCCCGATTATCCTCCCGATGAGCCCATCTAATATGACCAGAGCTTGCTTCGATAATGACCTTTGAATAGGAGTCTTAAATAAACAGTTGCCTTCTGTCGGTTCTTTGGTGTTCGACTCTATCCTTCAGTTTTCTTTGGTTTTGATCCTCATTCCTCGAGGACCGCCTTTCTTGAACATGGCCTCTTTGGCCCCGCAGCTGGGATTCTGCGGGGTGAGAAGTGTAGCTCCCCCTGTCGCTGCCGTCCTCCACTGCTGGCCGACCACAGTGAGGGGTGTTTTGGTAGTGGCTACGCTCCTTTAGATTGAAGCATTCTTGCTCTAGGGTGAGTTTTTCGCGTTGCGCCTCCTCCAGTCGTTCTTGGAGCATCGCGACCATGGTGGTTACTGCCTCCAGGTTAGAGTATTCCGCGATCGCCCGTTTGTACGCGGCTTGGACCTCTGGCATTGGTGTTTGCACTGCGGGCCTATTGGTTCGGCATACATTGCTCCAGATCTGGTTCGCCCCGCCATTTGTAGAAGCGAGAAGTCGAGCTCCGACAACGGCTTTTTGCTCGATTTTCCCACAGATGGTGCCAAACTATACAGGGAAAAATCCAGATAGTTGGCGGAGCGCTTTGTAAAAGGAGGTCTGAAGATCTGGAACGCCGCACGACTACGGCCCGAGCGAGTTGTAGGGGCTAAGAATATTCTCGAACGTATGGAAATGTTGGCCTTCTTCGAGAAACAGTAGTGCTAGGTGCTATAGTGAATAATGACCTGAAAACAAAGAGGATCGTCAGGGGAGACCGGGGGTTTCCCGGTTTAAAACCCTTCGACGCTCAAGTCAGTCTCAGTGTCGAGAGAAGGAGAGCAAAAGAAGAGGAGAATCCCTAAGGTTTTATATTAAGGGAACTTACTTTCTTGGGCATGAATAGTGTCCCTTTTATAGGAACAGACTAGGTTTCGGATTGGACTCTCGCTTCGACCTAACCATGGTCTGTTTTGAGTTCCGAGCTAACCATGGTTAAATGAGGTTTTTCGGACCAGATAGCAGATATTTCGGGGCTATAGGCCTGATCATTGACAGTTGCTACCCGACTCAGTTACCGGGCGCGTGCTCTACCCTAGCCAGGTTTCCCTTGTCGGATCTAAGAAATAAGACAAACTCAATGCACGTGAAAGACATGTACTCGTATGGCTTAAAGGAATTCACCCAACCAAGAGCAAGCTTGCCCGAGGATGGCTCGAACTGAGGGCACAACGACCCGTAAGGGTTGCTGGCCTGAGGAGGGTTCAAACCGAGGGCACAACGTCCCGAAAGGGTTGCTGGTCTGAGGATGCAATGAACCAAGGGCATGATTGACCCGAAGTCATGCTAACCCGAAGACAGTCCCCGGGCGACCGAAGAAACATAGGTCATCCAAGCTCAATACCGAAGATCTATTCGTGTCGGGGTCTCATTCATCGGTTACAAATATTCCACACAGCTTTGGTGCATGGAAATTGAAGTGGAAAGCATAGCCAAAAAGATTATGGATAAACAGTGTGTGCGTGTTCTTGTGGACATGTATGTACATGTTTTTCCACGTAGACATTTCAAATGATATCTGTGATAGGATATTATGGAGGAAATTTATATAAATAAAAAATTAAAAAAATGCAATTTTGTATGTTGTCTTCCGATAATCAGATTGAATATTGGAATTCAATATTTGCCCAAGACTGATAATTCGCATATTTAAAGGAATTTATACAGCAAAGGCAATGACATATCATATGGCTTCCAATTATGAAAGTTTATAACTTTCAGTTGCTTGCTTAGTAAACTATAATAATGGAGATTTTAGTTACTTCCTAATGTGTTCCTTTGGATTTGCATTTTTATTTGTCTAAGGTGGTGTTTGTTTGATTAGGAAACAAAAAAAATAAAATAAAATAAAACAAAATTTCCTTTGTTATTTTCACTTTATGGGTTATAGAATCAGCAATGGGAAGATCTTCAATTGCTTGCGTGTTTGGGTTGCTTTTAGTTAGCATTTCTCTTTGTCTAACATGTGAGCCTTTGTCTTATGTTAAGAAATTCAAATACTTTCAATAATGATTGCTGAGAGCAAACTATTATGGATGGTAGCTAATGTGTCGTGATATACATCTCATTATGCAAGTCAGACTTGGGTTTGAATCAATCTTTCTGGAAGAGAGGGTACTGCTGACTTGATAAGGGAAGTCTGAAAATTGGAGGTCCTGGGAGGTATCTTTCCTATTTAATTTATGTTTTAGTGACAACCTCAATACTTCGAGATTCACAATAAAGGGGGAGAAAGGAATTCTCATTTTTGATCAAAATGGTTCGGATAAGGCTTTGTTGATTAAGTATTTTGTGTATGTGTACTTGTAAGTTTATTTTTCAGAAACCAACTGAATTTGATTTTCTTCTTTCTATGTGAAAAATTATTGCATATAACCATTGGATGATCTAGGTTTATCTACAATCAGGTATACATTGACAAATAGGTTTTAGGAGGAGCATAGAATGATAGAAAGATAAAATGTTCTTAGCTTTATTAAAATGCAGGGAAATTGAGCTTTTTGACTTAATTGGTCTCTCTTTCTCTCTTATTTGTAGGTTTGAGCTCAAATACTATGTACTTAGCCTTTGATCAACTATTGAGCAGTCTTTACAATATATATATTCCTGCATAACCATATACTCATACCTATCGTCTGATGTACAATGCACAACCTCGTCACAGCTGGTCTTTTTATTTTATTTTATTTTTATTTTTATTTTTTAATATTTTTTCCCCTGTTTTTAGCTTCCTTGGCCTGGTTTTAATCTCCAATGTACAGAACACCAACATTGTTATAACAGGGCTCTATTTTTTACTGCCCCAATGTAAATATAATTTGTTGATTTTGCTAAATATTTCAATTCTCCTGCATCTAGATTAAAACACCAGTCATTCTATACATTCATAATTTTTTAAAGTTCTTGCATTTAATTATTACTTTCAAACTTTTTACATTCAGTGATGTAATGTAATACAAATACATTAATAATATTCCTAGCTATTTCCGCTTACTCATTACTTGCAAACTCTTTTACATTTAATTCTACAATACAATCACTAGATTACATTATTCAACAAGTTCTTACCTCTACATCACTAGAAATAGTAACAACAGCTCTCAATTATTCTTTAGATAGCTATTCAAATTATAACAATACCTCTCTAGCTTCTGAACAAGAAGCAATACTACCTCTTTAGCTTATGAACAAGCAATACGACAAAACAATGTCACAAAATAATCAAAATCACACAATTATTGAAGATATCTTCAAAACAATTTTCGACTACAATTGTTTTATAATTATAACTATGTTCAAATGTAAATTAAATCTTTTTTTACTAGAAATCCATTCTAAAATCTTTTACATTCAGGTGTCTAATATAAAAACTCTCTTTATAAACAATTAACTTACCCTCACTCCAAAAAACAATCCAACAAACAAAAACACAAAATAACAACCTCAATGAGCCACCGGGCATGCGCTTGGGCGTGCAGATCCAACTAGTAATAGTATAAAGAGATGATTAGAGAGTATTTAGGCAAGGAGGTGTTTGGACCAAAAAAAAAAAAAAAAACTGCAAGGAGGCGCATTTGAGAGAGCAATCTACCGTTAGAAAAAAAAAAAAAATCTATTTACAAAGACAATGGGTATTTTTGTGAGAAAAAAGGTAAAACCCTCAGTTTAATATCATAAGAGGCTCTGGAGTTAATGAATTTATTTTATTGTTAAAAAACCTCTTTACAACATGGGGTTATGGCCAAAAGTCCCTTTATATTATACTATACAAGTCATTTTCCATTTTGCTGGTATCCTCCCTGAGTGGTTTGTATATAAACTTTGAATTATATTAGTCTAGTGTTCGTGCCACAGCGGTGTTGACTTGTAACAAAGTAAAGATAAGTCTTGTAACATCTGTAGTATCACCTTTTTTTTTTTTCTTCGTAAAAGAGGTTTGATGTTTTGGATCTTAATTTGGGTATGTTAAGGGGCTTATTTGGGTAGGTTACCTATCGTGTACAGGGTTTGTAAAAGAAATAAAATAAAAAGAAATATCAAAAACAGCACCTAATTATAGCACTTGAGGTGGTATGAGTTGGTTGATAAAAAGACCCTCCAAAGATTCAGTACCGTCACAAGAGATCTATTGCAACATCAGGTGCTGTATTATGTTGTTACGTATAACATTGCCCTAAAATAAAATGTGACGACTTAATAAAGTTGTGTAGCCATGGCATAGGCCTATTAGAAATGGAATCAGGCATTCAGTTCATATTTTAAAGGGTAAATTTCATTTTAGGGTCCAAAGTTTGGGTCAAGTTTCACTTTAAGGTCCAAAATTTAAGTTGCATCAATTTAGTACCCGAATTATTAGTTGAGTTGTAATTTGGGATCTACCATTAGAATTTTCTATATTATTCCTATTTTACCCTTTTTATTGGTTTGAAAACTCTATTTTACCCTAAAATTTATCTAATAAACATTTATATTTTGACAAGATTTGAATCACTTTGCTATTAGATTTGTGATTTTGTAAATATAAAATTTGAATGTTTATTAGATGTTGATAGGACTAATATAGAGAGAGAGAATATACGAGTGATTCAAATTTGGTCAAAATATAAAAATTTATTAGACATTGATAGGGGTAAAATAAGGTTTTCAAACCCATAAAAAAGGCAAAGTAGGAATAATATAGAAAATTCTAATAGCAGACCCCAAATTGTAACTCAATTGATAATTCGGGTACTAAATTTACGCAATTTAAATTTCAAACCCTAAAGTGAAACTTAACCCAAATTTTGGACCTTAAAGTGTAATTTACAAAAAAGTTCTATGAGACCTTGAAAAGCATTGAAACCAATCCAAGAACATGAGTTAGATAGCAATCGTCAAAATGGATGGGCCTATATGTTGAATCCATAAACACACCAATTACATGATGATAGCTCCACGAAGAGTGCGGTTCAAACAGGCGATGGCGCCGTTTGATTCCCCATGCGAATTCTAATCCTGGCCGTCCGTTTGAGATCTACGGTCCACTTTTAAAAGCTACTTTATGACGCTTACTCAACCTGGCAAATCAAAATGCTTATTGGGAGAAGCATCCCAACCCCCCCTCTCTCTCTCTCTCTTCCAGTGTTCCCTCTTTCCTTACCCTTTTTTCTCTCTTGCTCCTTTCTCAACCCCATCGCCAATGGGTGTGAAGCTCACTCAAGTAAAATAGAAATATATGTGCATAAGTGGTTCTGGGTCTTTATAAAATCAAGACAAAACTTAACCAAATCTAACAATTTACTAATATAATAACTAGGATTGCAAAATTTGGATGCTTAACAAGTTTAAAAGAATCAGATCTAGCTTTGTGTTATGGAGTTCCTCATCATTATCTCTTAAATGCAATGATAGTATGATTGTCTTGGAAATGAAGTGGAAAAACAAAGGACTAGAATTAGCCAAGCATTGGGAGTAGGGGTGCAAACGAGCCGAACCGAGCCGAGCTTTGGAGTGCTCAGCTCAGGCTCGTTAGAAGCTTGTTCATTAGTAAACGAGACGAGCTTTTTAAAGAGCCTTAATTTTGAGCTCGAGCTCGGCTCGTGAGAAAATATTAAAGCTCGAGCTCAGCTCGTTAAGCTCGTTTACATTTTTTTTTTTTTTCACCAAAACCCTCAAACCCATTAGGCCATCATCCGTGGTAGTTTCTATGCTTAATTAAAACCTGATTGACACTAAAATAATCACTAAAAATACAAGAGAAAGAGGCGATTAGCATGTATGTCCACCGAAAAGTGAGAGACAGAGAGAAAACAGTGGGAGGTGATGGATCTGGCTGTGATCAAAGGAGAAAGAGGGGATTAGGATGTATATATATATATAGAGAGAGAGAGAGAAAGAGAGAGAGAGAGAGAGCGGAAGAGATAAAAGAGAGTTTGAGAGAGAGAAAACCTGAAGACGTGGTTCGCCGGTAGGGATAAAGCGCTGGAGAAGCCATGTCGTCAACGATCTCCATCGGCGAAGCAAAGTCACCGTCGATTTGCACTAGAGAGTGAACGATAGGGAGAGTTGAGGGTTAGGTGCGGCGGCTAGGGTTGCTGATCGAATGAAAAGAAGGGATTAGAGTTAAGGTGAAGAAATCTATATATATAAAGGGTAAAAATGACGTTGTATTATACTAAAAAAAAATAACTAGCCATTCTTACTTAAGTTTGTAGTCATTTAATATGAAGTTATTAGTCATTTGTATTTATAATTCCAAAAAAAAAAAAGTATAGTGGGACAATTATGTCCCTACTCATGACCCCTTAAACGAGCTTCTTATCGAGCCCTAAATGAGCTTCTCATCGAGCCCTAAACGAGCTTGTTCGCGAGCTTAAACGAGTCGAGCTTTGGTATGCTCAAGCTCGGCTTGTTTATTAAACGAGCCTAAGATTAGGACTTGAGCTTGGTTCGTTTATTAAATGATCGAGCTCGAGTCGAGCCCTTAATGAGCTTTCTCGCGAGCCCTTAATGAGCGACTCAGCTCATTTGTAGCCCTAACTGGGAGCAAAACATAGCTTAGAACACCTTTTAGAATCTTGAATAAATGATGTACAAAAACAGGAAATGGGGGAGAAGGAAAAAACAATGCAATGGTGTAAATGAATAAAAGTAGGAATCAACCCATTACGAAAAATGCCATGTTCAGGACATCTCTACAAATTTTAGGATCATCACCCCAAAAAAAAAAAAAAAAAAAGAAATCAATTTTTTCAGGTTTGGGTTACCAAAAATAAAAGTAAAAAAAAAAAAAAGCTAAATTTATTGTTTTTTGGTATAATTTTATTTTTATTTTTGGGCATTACTTTAAAGGGTTACACTAAAATCATAAGAAAGAGCAATGGGTTAAGTGAGGAGAAACGAATAGATAACTTCTGGCCAGAGGAGGAGGAAGTTTGTCATTAGTGACAGGAGAAGGGAGTCGATGGAGCCATCGCTGAAGATCGAGATGAAAGCGGGTAATTGAACTTCATGCCCATTGGCGATGGGGCTGAGAAATAGCAAGAGAGAGAGAAGGTTTCTCACTATTAAAGATATAATATCTCTATCATATTTAGTAATTTTATAACTCTTTTATTATCGAGAGAGATTAAATAATTTAATCCTATAATAATTTATTTGTAACACAGCTGGATAGAAGAGGGAAAAAAGGCTTTGCACAAATGGGCTACCTCAACCTTGGCCTGAATCTTGCAACCCTACTTTTTTTTTTTTTAATTACCCCCCTTTATCCTTTAGGTTTTAAGGTTTTATGCAAAACATAAAAGGTTTTTATGAAAATCGGTTGCGGTGCCCACTAGAAAACAGCATTTTGAACAAATTTAGAGATGAAAGTTTTTTCAAAATCTATCATTTAAGTAGACTTCTTAGCCATTGATTTAAGTAGACTTCTTAGCCATTATAAGTGGCTAAGAAGTCTACTTAAATGATAGATTTAGGAAAAACTTTCTTTGGCAAAGTTATTCTGCAAAGTTGTTCAAAATGATATTTTCTAGTGGACAAAGCAGCCGGTTTTTGTAAAAACCTTTTATATTTTGCATAAAATCTTAAAAACCAAAACGAAAGGGAGGGTTTGATAAAAAAAAAAAAGGTAGGGGTTGTAAATTTGCAATAGCCGTTCCCGTCCATAATTCTATTTTGGGCTAGCTCTGGACCAATAAGCCCACCGCGATAAGCCTAACCAGATATCTAGGGTTTAATACCCTTCATATTGTTTCCTCTTGGGGTGCAAGAAAACTAGGGATGGCAATGGGTCAAGTCGGATGTGGGTCGATACTACCCTATGCTTGACCCTAAACCTGAAATACTATGCCCATGCCCGACCCTAAACCTGATGGGGCAGAAGAACTAGACTCCATCCTTGATTCGATTTTAACTTGGGACACCCATGCCCAACCTGCTTATGCCTGACCGCCTTGCTCCACAGAAGATGAAGCAGAATTCATTAACAACCCTCCAAAGGATTATTATGAGAGATGCAGGAATTTGTTTGCTACCAAAGCCATTTACTGCACCATTCATTGAACATTTTGATTTACTTGAATCACGGACAGAGCAACCACAAACTTCTTGCACACATAAATATCAGAAGCTCCTAAATATTAACAACCCGCTCTCCGTTTTGAGCCAAAAAAAAAAAAAAAAATGAAAAAGAAAGAAACAACCCACTCTCCTGAACTTGCTTCCACTAGTTGTTGCCCTTCACCTGTAACCACACTCTGGCCAAACTCCATGAATCTGGAAATAGGTTGCATAGATGAGGATCTTGGAGTTGATTCACTCCAAAGATTGGACCACTATCTCTCACCACGGAAAATCAGAGAGCTAAGAGATGTTGATCTGGTGTAGATTCGGCATACACGTGACTGTAGACAATGAGGTCATGTGTCGATTTGGTCAGATCTAGAATTTGGGATGTCAATTTGAATCGTACGGTGAGGCTGTGAGGACAAATGGTGAGGCGGTCTCACGGTGTAGTACTGAGGTTGACTGAGTGTGTGTCGCCACTCGCTTAATTGGGTGAGACAATGCCATGATGAACCGTGAAAAGCTTGAAGAGTGGCGGTCGGAGGCATGACACGTGAGATCCGACGAGCCGACGACGGTGGAGGTCGTAAGCTTAGCTTGAGCGTGATGGGAGGGACTGAGGGAATGAGGGGCGAAGGCGGCGTAAAGGTGAGGGGCTGAGGCCTGACCGCCTGAGGGAATGAGGGCTAAGGATGCTGACTGCTGAAAGTAATTACTGAATAGGAAGGACCGAAGGAACTAGAACTTAGGGTTTCTTAAGTTAGCTATTATATATATTTTATTGTAATATATATATATATATATACTGTAAAAACATCAGGTTGGGTCGGGTCTTCAGGTTTTTTCTTTTGGGATCCATGCTCGACCCGTACCCGAAAATTTTTAAAAATTTATACCTATACCGGACCTGATACCCGGAAAAAAAAAAAAAAAAAAAAACCTGCCCATGTGGGTATGGATCGAGTCGAGACCCTATGGATTGGGGCGAAATTGACATCCTTAAAGAAAATCGACCAAACCAGCCAAACCAGACCAGACCAAACCAATTTATCAGTTTTTGGTCGGTTTTTTAACTAGTAATGGGCGGTTTGGTTTAAGATTTCATATTTTTTTCGGTTCCGGTTCGGTATCGATTTAGATATAAATCGGACCGATTAAACCGTACTAAACCGATTTATATATGTTATTTTTTTTCCCCTTTTTTATAACCAAATGATACTGTCTTTATACCTGCTATATATACACACAAGTTAACCCGAAACCCTATTCTATTTTTTTTCCTTGTTGGTGATGACCTTAAACCCTTTTCTCATTTTATTCGATCACCACTCAGCCTCACCGGATTTGGATATACTGTAGTTTGGGTCTTTAACTACAGCCTCCAGTTACCGCATGATGCCTGACGCGTGACCAGTGAAGGAATGAACGACTCCAGATGGTTCATGATCAGAGGCGTTAAGCTTCTTAACGTCGTTTCCTGGTGACTGGTGTTGGAAACAAAATGCTGCCATTTTAGAGGCTAAATGGAGCCAAAATTAAATATCTGATGGGATTTCGAAAATTAAATGCACTATTGCACATTTGCACCCGTCGCCCTTTCTCTCTCTGCTTCCACTCTTTCTCGCTCTCTCTCTCTTCTTCCACTCTTTCTCATTCATCTCCCGTCGATGAGACCCCCAAATATTAGATCGTGACTTGGGGTCACCATTTCCCGCTCATGATCTCACCGCTCTCTCTCTCACCGTCGGAACTCCCACCACCCGTCGACGGCACGCGATAGTCCGGCTCCAGTACCCGTCGACGGCACAACGCCATCTCGTCGTAGAAACCCTCGTCTATCCCCCCATTTCTCTTGTCGATGAAACCCCCCAAAAGCTAATCGCGATTTTAAGGAAAGAGAAGATCAGATCCCCTTCAACCTCGCCGGCAACGAGCAACTCCCTCATCCACGGCATGGTGCTGTAACCGCGGAAACCCTCTCTCATTGTCGGCGGCAACCACTTCCACCGTCGGCGGCAAGCACTTCCACTGTCAGTGGGTGAGTTTAGGGTTTTATGTATTTATTTAATTTTTTTTTTAAATTTTATTGTGTAACCTCAAATTTTTTTAAAAACTGAACCCCCCCTCCTTTTTTTTTTCCTGCTACTGCGATTGTGGTTTTGTGTTCTGTGGTTTTAGTGGCTGTTATGTGGTTTGGTTGGGTTAGGAGATATTGAATTGTGTATTGTATGGGTTTTTCTTTTGAAGTGTAATTGATATACATCTAGGACACATTACAAAAATGTAGTTATAAGACTAGCATCTATTATGGTTAGTTACAAAGAAAAGTGTCACTGGGACAAGTTAGGCATAGGACAACTGTCCTCAGAGCATATAACATCCTAGAACTAATTCTGCTGATGCGACTTATGAAGTTGCACAGGCTTTCTTGGGCTGGACATTTTGCACATTTCATTGTCTTCTACTCTTACATATTGGCTATTTTTTTTTATTTATCATTATTATGAATTTTATTTATTTATTTAGAGCAGCCTTATTTTTTTTGCTTTTGTTAGTGACAGTTCCTCACAAAATGGTGTACTGAAAAGTTTCTCCTATGTTTCCTTCACAATTAGGCAATTAAAAAACGAATTTCTGTCTATTCTCAAGTACCAGTAGAAAATGGGGAGCTCATTCAAGTTTTAAGGTGGGGATTTAAGTTATCCACTTGTAAAGTACTGCCTATGAAGAGGAAGACTGATATGTTTCATTATAGAGGCCAACATCTGCAAAAGCATAGGTATGAAAAGAATCAGTTTTACAAACCCCATCATGACTACTTTGTTGATACTGTAAGTTTTTTCTTCTGCATTGTTTACATTTGCTACACTAGAATTTGGTCTCCTTAAATTCCTTGGCCTCATTTAATAAAGTGTAACTTTTTCTCTTTTAATTACAGTTTAACTTGAAGCGTGGCGGTCAGCAAGTAGCAACAATGCTCATGTATTTAAGTGACAATGTTGAGGGGGGAGAAACATACTTCCCTATAGTAATTGTTGCTATCAAGGATTGATTGTCAAAGCATGGAACGAATTGAAAAGAATGATTTTTGTCCTAATGATTTTTATTTGATGCATTTTGGTTTAATGTGTACGTTGAATATAGATGTAAACTTAATTAATTTATTTTTTTGGTTGTTTTTAGTGAGGACTAATTGTTGGTAGATGATTTTTGTTACGATGGGTTTTGTATTGGTTTAATGGAATGATGTATAGGATATGCTGATTTTATTTGTGATTGTGTTGTTTGATATTGTACAGGCTTAATAAGTCGATAACTTAGGATCTCCTAATTATAGAAAGGGTCATTTCGGATTTTACAAAAATTTTGGTGCCTTAATATATTGTTGGCTAGTAAATGAATAGTTAGTACTTGTTTGATTTTGTATAGGTTTAATAAGTAGATAAGTTCGAATGTCCTAATTGTAAGTAGGGTTATGCTAGATTTTTTTTTTTTTTTTTTTTTTTTGGATTAACAGTTTCATAACGGGAATGGCTCATCAGTAGCACCATCCATTTGGGCACTTGATTGCTTAGGTACCTCAACAATGAAATTAAAGGAGTAAAAACATGTGCAATGAATAAAGATGTGGTTCAAAAATTACATCACCTAGCTATAATGAGATATCGTGCCAAGGAAACATGTGCAATGAGTAAACATGCAGTTCCATTAAACACTTATTCAATCAGCTCAAACTATTAAAATCCCAAATGACCAAATGAACACAATAGCTTCAATCCACGACTACAAAGAAAGAGGCATTCTTTTATATTTGGGAGTGGAATGCCCCAATTGGGACTTAAGAGAGTCTGAAAAAGTAAAAAAAGAGGGACATTTCCCATTACAATGACAAATGACAAATGACAATGCCCTATTACATTTGATAATAATGCTTAAAGGCAAAACAATGGCTAACAAACAAATTCAAAAACTTTGATATTTGGTTAATTACAATGAGGCCTTTTATCCTTGCCAAATCACTATTTTCATACTCATTTTGGGCTGCTCCACCTCTTCTAGTTATCCAATTGTTCTCTTCCAAAAAGTCTTCAAACCATTGCAAAAAAGATCAATTCTTCCACATAGTCTTTAATCCATTGCACAAAACCCCGATATAGTCATCAACCTACACAACAAAATTGGAAAGCATGGTAATTAGGGAAAAATAAAAGTTAATATTGTCGTTAAATAGAAGTCCAAAAAAGGTGCTTTATACAGAGCTTAATAAACTATAGGGCTTAATAAACTATAGGGGATTATCAGATGCATGAGATTGCGCATGGTTTGCGCATCACGGGGATCACTTTGGGCCTAATGGCTTGGGACACCCCTCGTTTGACACCCCCCCCCCCCCCCCCCCCCCCCCAAAAAAAAAAAACCTAATCTTTAACAAAGTGTAAAAGAAAATGGGCTGCTAAACATTGCATTCAGGCTTTATTTTATACACACAAAATTTCTAACCCCTAACTTTTCTATTGCTTCATTAAATATGCAAAGTAAATTGGCCAAAATGGAGGCACTCAAGCGAAAACAAAATCCAGCATCCAATTCCATCACAAAACCCACAACACTGATTCCCAAAGAAGAATAGAAAGCACTACATCCTCTAACTACAGCCACCCCATATGAACCTATCTCCAATATGAGAGTTTCTTTGGGGTCTTTGAAGTTATGAGGGGTGGCTTTGGCGCATCTTTCTTTGGTTTTTTCTTAGTGTTACGAAAAAAAAAAAAATGCTTTGGTATGGAAAAATGAATGATGTTGTTAGCTTTCTCAGAGCCACTTCCCAGGTACCACTAGTATAACATTATCTTCTGTCCTTGTAAATTCCATGCTGTGGTTCTTAAACATGCCTTATAGACAGGGTCATGCTGGTCAACTTATAAACATAGAACATTGCCTTCCAACAAGAAATTGAGAGCACTGGAAAATAAATCCAAAGATAAAACACAAATTAACTCATAGGCAGGGGCAAAATCCCTAACCACTAACACCAAGTCACTAGCAACAACAGCATGCATACACATCAACTTAAAAAAAATAAAATAAAGAAATAAAAATTGATGATGCATGTAGACCAGATTTGAGCAATTCTATTAGAAAAATTTGAACTAGGTTCATCCCATTTAATCACTTCGGGTTTGGCTCCCAAGCAAAGGGCCTACTTGTGTTCATCAATTAAAGGTTTAGTTTCCCTAAGCACTAACACTAGCAGCAGCAGCAACATACCCAAAAATAAATAAAATAAAATAAAAATTGAACTATACACAAAAAATCCCTAACCCCTAACACTAGCAGCAGCACTACCACCATGCATACACAAAGAAAAATAATAATAAAAACCATTCTAAACCAGATTTTTGAACATGCAGTTCGGGGTTAGGGTTACAAACAAAAAAAAAAAAAAAGACCTGGGTTTGAGGGTTTGAACTGTGTTCATTGTGTTAACCGTTTCTCATGGAGACCGTTCGTAGAAACGTGTCTCAAGCTTCCCTTCATTTTAGGAGCTTTGAAATGGTCCACACAACTTCCTTCAGAGTCCTTAGGCAGCATGTTCTCCATGATGGAGCAGTTAGAACTCCCCATGATAATCTGAAATAGTGGAATATTTGACACGTAGCCATCGAAAGCTTGATGGGAGCTTGGCTATAAATACTACGGTTTGGTCCCCAAACTCACTCACTTAATCTCCTTCAGTCTTACACCATCTAATTAGAGTGAGTAGAGTTTGGAAGTGCCAATCAGAGTGAACACAGCGTCCTAACGTGAGTGGCACCAATGGCTGGAGGTATTGTTCTTGAGCATTACAGTTTTTTATTTTATGATCCGTTGTGTTTATTCCGCATTATAGAATTGTTAAAAAATTCTTTCATTTGGTATCAGAGCAAGGTTTTATTATCTGCCTTGGTGTTTTTAGAGATGCTCTGTTTGTCTCTGTTTTGGCTGAAAGTTTTTTAATAAAAATCAAGTTTTGATTTCTGGATGTTTTTTATCACTGGCAACCAGTCTAAAGGTTGAAGACAACCAAACATGTTCTTTTGCACTTAGTAACGTGGGCCTGTTACCCATGTGGGGGCAATAAAGTGGTTTTGTAGGCTTTGGGCCTGGCAACGTGGTTCTCTTGTGGGGCTATGTTGGGCCCATTACTGGCTTGTCTTGTGTTGTGCAAGATTTGGATGAGTATATATATAGTTGAAGGCATGAAATTAAATGTTATGCATAATATTATCATTTTAATTATGCTTATATTATGAGAATATTCTGTGCATAATGATAACATTTTAGTATTAGTTATGTGATTCGTACCTATTCTCATATTAAGTTAGTCATTGTGCGATTTAATGTCTAGTGATCAATATAATTTTAATTAATTAGAGAATAGCCACAGCATCTTCAATTAAATAAATTATATATTATGAATGATTAGGATCACATAAAGAATATTAGACATTAATTGTAATTAATTATACTAAATATAATAAATTTTATCCCACAGGAATTTTTATTATATTTATATTATTAATTAGGATAAAATATCAAGTTATTCATAACTTACCCACAGGAATTATGAATTAATTAAATGACTTGATAGTTTTATCATAAAGTTTAATCATAAAGAATAATTGAATTTGCTTGAATTAAAAATTTAGCCCACAGGAATTTTTATGTCATTAGATTCATTTTTAAGCATAATTTACGTTGGTGAAGCATGATATTTTATTTAGGCCTCAGTTTTAACATAAGCATGTAATCTATAATTTTATGCAGTTGTACAACCTGCAAATTTCTTTGATGTTCATTATGATATCCCTGAACTTAAGGGAGATAACTATAAGGTCTGGAAGGAGAGAGTTCTTCTTCCTTTGGGGTGGATGGACATAGACTATGCTATTAGGAAAGACGAACCACCAGCAATTACTGATACTAGCACTGCAGCGGACATCAAGCTTTATGAATGATGGGAGCGATCTAATCGCCTCAGCATGATGTTCATTAAGACTAGAATTTCTGCTGGTATTCATGGTTTTGTTGATCAGCATGAAAAGGTCAAAGACTTGCTGAAAGCCATTGATGATCAATTTGTCACTTCAGACAAGGCACTAGCAAGCACCTTGATCATGAAGCTTTCATCCCAAAGGCTCACCGGTGTGAGAGGTGTGCGCGAACACATCATGCAAATGAGGGACATTGTAGCTCAATTGAAGAAACTCGAGGCTAAAATGTTGGATTCTTTCCTGGTGCACTACATCCTGAACTCCCTTCGGCACTAATATGGACCCTTCAAAATATCATACAACACACATAAAGATAAATGGTCAATTAATGAACTTATGACCATGTGTGTTCAAGAGGAAGGGAGACTGGTGATGGAACATGGAGAAAGTGCAATGCTGGCAACGCATGGAAAGGGAAAATATCAAGCCAATCAGAAAGGGAAAGGTAAAATACCCCCCAAAGCTAATATCAAGAAAGATTCCAAGTGTTTCTTTTGTAAAAAGAAGGGACACTTGAAGAAGGAATGTGCCAAGTTTCAGAAATGGCTTGCAGACAAAGGTAATCCAACTTCATTTGTTTGTTATGAATCTAATATGGTTAATGTGAATATTAACACATGGTGGATTGATTTTGGATCTACAATCCACATTTCAAATTCCTTGCAGGTTTTGCAAAACCTAAGGAAGCCAGTGGGAAGTGAGCAAAGCATCTTATCAGGAAACAATATGGGCTCGCATGTGGAAGCTATAGGAACTTGCTATTTAATTTTAAGTAGTGGCTTTGTTTTGAAGTTAGAAAAGACCTTTTATGTTCCAAGTTTTTCTAGAAACTTGATTTCAGTTTCAAGGCTTGTACCCTTTGAATATTCCTTTAATTTTTCAGATTCATCTTTCAGTTTATTTTATAAATCTGATTGTGTTGGGAATGGTACTTTGTCTGATGGTCTTTACTGCATTAATTTACAAAACAATGCCATTTATGATTCAATGCATGTTCACACTGGTGCTAAAAGATGTGTTATTAATGAGGATTCCTCTAAATTATGGCACCGGAGATTAGGTCATATCTCCATAAATAGAATTAAAAGATTAACAAATGAAGGGGTACTTAATACTCTGGATTTTACTGATTTTGAGACTTGTGTAGACTGCATAAAGGGAAAGCAAACCAACAAGTCAAAGAAAGGTGCCAATAGGAGTTCAAACATATTGGAGATCATACATACTGATATATGTAGTTTAGACATGGACTCACATGGTCAGAAATACTTCATCTCTTTCATAGATGATTACTCACGATATATGTATCTCTACATGCTTTATAACAAGAACGGAGCATTAGATGCCTTTAAGATCTTTAAGGCTGAAGTAGAGAAACAATGTGGTAAGCAAATTAAGATCATGAGATCAGATAGAGGTGGAGAATATTTTGGTAGATACACAAAGAATGGACAAGCACCTGGGCCATTTGCAAAGTTTCTTCAAGATCATGGGATTGTTGCCCAATACACCATGCTTGGTTCACCAGACCAAAATGGTGTAGTAGAAAGAAGAAACTGAACATTAATGGACATGGTGCGGAGTATGCTTAGCAGCTCCAATCTTCCTAAATCCTTGTGGGCTGAAGCACTTAAGACGGCAGTGAATATATTGAACCGAGTTCCAACCAAGGCTGTTCCTAAAACACCATTTGAATTATGGAAAGGTTGGAAACCGAGTTTGTGACATATGCGCGTTTGGGGATGCCCGTCTGAAGTGAGAATTTATAATCCACAAGAGAAGAAGCTAGACCCAAGGACCATTAGTGGGTATTTCATTGGATATGATGAAAGGTCTAAAGGTTACAGATTTTATTGTCCATCTCACAGCACTAGGATTATGGAATCAAGAAATGCAAAGTTTCTTGAAAATGACTTGATCAGTGGGAGCGATCAAACCAGGAACATAGTTTCTGAGAAGGATTATTTAGAATCTCAACCTTCCACCTCAAGTGACAGATTGGTTATTGTTTACAGCACCCCTCAAGTACAAATTGGTGTTGAACAACCAATCATTGAAGTTCCACAAGCTGCTGATGACATTCCAGTAGATCAGGTAGTTCAAGAGTTGCCAAGAACTCTTGAACAAGGAGTTGAACCACATACTTCTCAGGAATATGATGGTACAACATTAAGAAGATCTATTAGACCAAAGAGATCAGCAATTCCTGATGATTATGCTGTGTATCTGCAAGAATCTGACTACAATATTGGAGCCGAAAATGATCCCAAGTTCTTTTCACAAGCCATGAGTTGTAAAGAATTAGAATTATGGTACAATGCCATGAAGGAAGAGATGAATTCTATGAAGAGTAACGGAGTTTGGGATCTTGTTGAGTTGCCTAATGGTGTTAAAGCCATTGGATGTAAATGGGTCTTTAAAACAAAGAAAGACTCATTGGGCAACATTGAGAGATAGAAGGCAAGACTCGTTGCTAAGGGATTCACTCAGAAAGAAGGAATCGATTACATGGAGACTTTCTCTCCTGTATCTAAGAAAGATTCCTTGCGCGTTATTTTGGCATTAGTAGCCCATTTTGACTTAGAATTGTAACAAATGGATGTGAAAACGGCATTTCTCAATGGAAATCTAGAGGAGGAGGCTTACATGAAACAACCTGAAGGATTCCCCTCTAGTGATGGTGAGCAATTGGTTTGCAAGCTCAAGAAATCCATATATGGTTTAAAACAAGCATCTCGCCAATGGTATTTGAAATTCCATAATGTAATTTCTTCATTCGGTTTTGTAGAAAACATTATGGATCAATGTATATACCAGAAGGTCAGTGGGAGTAAAATTTGTTTTCTTGTTTTATATATGGATGACATTTTGCTAGCAACCAATGATAAGGGTTTGCTGCATGAGGTGAAACAATTCCTCTCTAAAAATTTCGATATGAAGGATATGGGTGAGGCATCTTATGTCATTGGCATTAAGATCCATAGAGACAGATTTTGAGGTATCTTGGGTCTGTCTTAGGAAACATGTATTAATAAAGTTTTAGAGAGATTTCGGATGAAAGATTGTTCACCAAGTGTAGCCCACATTGTGAAGGGTGATAGGTTCAATTTGAACCAATGCCCGAAGAACGACTTTGAAAGGGAACAAATGAAGAAGATTCCATATGCTTCTGCTGTCGGAAGCCTAATGTATGTTCAGGTCTGCACAAGACCTGACATTGCATTTGCTGTAGGAATGTTGGGGCAATATCAGAGTGATCCAGATTTAGACTACTGGAGAGCTGCAAAGAAACTAATGACGTATCTTCAAGGAACCAAAGACTACATGCTTATGTATAGACGGATTGACAAACTGGAAGTAATTGGCTACTCAGATTCTGACTTTGTTGGCTGTATTGATTCATGCAAATCAACATCAGGATACATTTTTTTGATGGCCAGTGGAGATATATCATGGAGGAGTGCCAAACAGACTTTGACTGCCACTTCCACTATGGAAGCCGAGTTCGTCTCCTGTTTTGAGGCTACTTCACATGGTGTATGGCTTAAGAGTTTCATTTCTGGGCTTAGAAGTATGGATTCTATCTCTAGGCCATTGAGAATGTATTGCAACAATTCAGCTGCTGTTTTTATGGCCAAGAACAACAATAGTGGGAGTCGAAGTAAACACATCGACATTAAGTATTTAGCCATAAGAGAACGTGTTAAAGAAAAGAAAGTGGTCATTGAGCATGTAAGCACTGAGTTATTGATAGTTGATCCTTTGACTATGGGCATGCCATCATTGAAATTCAAGGATCATGTAGTGAATATGGGACTTGGTTCCATTATGTAATTTTTCATTGTATGAACAATGTTATTTTAATGAAATTCTTAATTATTGTGATGTTTTCTCATATTTATGTGCACTTTAATTTTGAGAAAATTTATCTGTGTTGGACCAAGAATGAACATATGGTTTATTCATTAAGAAATTGTTGCCACATAAATTTTAATATTTAAGAAATAAATACATTGTAATACATGGAAGGTAATACTCGTCATTAGAGGACCTATCACCATGATTCATGTATTTATTACTTAAATGCAGATTATCGATGGGTTTAAGATGATACATTAAATTAGAAGTGTGGACCAAGTGGGAGAATATTAACCGTTTCTCACGGAGACCATTCGTAGAAACGTGTCTCAAGCTTCCCTTCATTTTAGGAGCTTTGAAATGGTCCACACAACTTCCTTCAGAGACCTCAGGCAGCATGTTCTCCGTGATGGAGCAATTAGAACTCCCTTGACAATTTGAAACAGTGGAATATTTGACGCGTAGCCATCGAAAGCTTGATGAGAGCTTGGCTATAAATACTACGGTTTGGTCCCCAAACTCACTCACTTAATCTCCTTCAGTCTTACACCATCTAATTAGAGTAAGTAGAGTTTGGAAGTGCCAATCAGAGCGTGAGCTGCACCAATGGCTGGAGGTATTGTTCGTGAGCATTACAGTTTTTTATTTTATGATCCGTTGTGTTTATTCCGCATTATAGAATTGTTAAAAAATTCTTTCACATCGTTCACCCCCTCCCTTTCATTTTGGCTCAATTTAGCCTCTAAAACGGCAGCGTTTTGGGTCCAACATAAGTTACCAGGAAACGGCGTTAAGAGGATTAACGCCTCCAATCGTGAACCATCTGGAACCGTTCATTCCTCAATTGCCACGTGTCAAGCATCGTGCCGTAACCGGAGGCTGCAGTTAAAGCCCTAAACTGCAGCAAATCCAAATCCATCCCAATCCCCTCTACCTCTCACTCTTTGAACCCTAATCCTCTCGTTCATTCGAACATCCAGCCACAGCCGTCAGCCAAACCTTCCTTCGTCTCTCTGTCACTCACTACTCGGTGCAAATCGACGGCGGCTTTACTTCGATCGTTGACGGTATAGCTTCTCCGACGTTCTATCCCTACGAGCGAGCAACGACTTCAGGTCTTTTTCTCTCTCAAACTCTCTTGTATCTCTTCTTTTCTCTGTTTATACATACCCTAATCCCCTCTTTCTCCTTCGATCAAAGGGCAGATCTGCCGCCGTCGAGCTCTTACGGCCTAGTCCCTCTCTTTTCTCTTTCACTCTTCAGTGGATTTTATTACTGTCGACGCTTGATGTAGTTTGTCTCTCTTTCTCCTCCTCGTTACGATCTCTCTATATTTATATTTGTGTATATGTATATATTTCATGAATATTCTTTTCCCATAACTTTTTGATCTACAGATCTGTTGATTTGTCTTCTGTATTTTTATTTTATTTTTTTATTTGTATATGTATACACAAGATCCAATTGATTTATTAATATTGTTATAAATCCTCTGGTTAATTCTCATTACAAATTCTTCTCCTCCTCTCTCTGTGGTTTTTTTTTTTTTTTTTTTAGTCCCAAAATCAATTTCGATACCAATTTGGTCGGTGTAGCATATGTTGTATTGGTGTTGGTGTGGTTTCGGTTTGGACATGAATGAAACCGAAATGATCGGTTTGGTGGAAAAACCCCTACAAACCGTCCAAACCGCACCGACTTTCACCCCTAGTTTCCTCAGAGAGCTTCCCATCGTTTCCTCAGAGAGCTTCGAGCCAGCAGCCTTCTTTCATCTCTCTCTCCTCTCCTTCTCTCTCATAGTAAAGGTTCTTACCTTCTCACTAACCTTCTTCTCTCTCATCCCTCTATCTCTCTTTCTCTCTCTCTCTCTCTCTCTATGTATATATATATATACTGTCTGTCTAAAGCTATAGTGATTGCAGGCGGAGGCGTAACAATGGCAGCTGTGGTCGCTCACCAGGATCCTAATCAGCCCCAGTATGATGTGAAACTTTTCAATCGCTGGACATTCGAAGACGTCCAGGTTTTGATCTCATCTCATAGTCCCTCATTTCTCATACCATTAATTTCCATCTACAAGTACGGATAAACCTTATATATATATATATATACACTTTATCCGTTGCTTTCATCTCGATCTTTGGCGATGGCTCCATCTACTCCCTTCTCCTCTCGCCAATGACGAACTCCCTCCTCTGGCCAGAAGCTATCTGTTCGTCTCTCCTCACTTAACCCATTGCTCCTTCTCATGATTTTAGTGTAACCCTTTGGACTTAAGGAAATGCCCAAAAAAAAAAAAAAAAAAAAAATACCAAAATACAATGAATTTAGTTTTTTTTTTTTTTTTTTTTTAACTTTTATATTTGGTAAACCAAACCCGAAAAAATTAATTTTAGTTTTTTTTTTTTTTTTTAGTTTTTTAGTTTTTTTGGGTGATGATCCTAAAATTGGTAGAGATGTCCTGAACATGGCATTTTTCCTAATGGGTTGATTCCTGCTTTTATTCATTTACACCATTGCATTGTTTTTTTCTTCTCCCCGTTTCCTGTTTTTGTACATCATTTATTCATAATTCTGAATGGTGTTCTAAGCTATGTTTTGCTCCCAGTGCTTGGCTGATTCGAGTCCTTTGTTTTTCCACTTCATTTCCAAGACAATCATACTATTATTTCATTCAAGAGATAATGACGAGGAACTCCATGATACAAAGCTAGATCTGATTCTTTTTAACTTGTTGAGCATCCAAATTTGGCAATTCTGGTTATTATATTAGTAGATTGTTAGATTTGGTTAAGTCTTGTGTTGATTTTATAAAGACCCAGCACCACATATGCACATATATTTTTATTTTACTTCAGTGAGCTTCACACCTGTCGGCAATGGGGTTGAGAAGGGAGCAAGATAGAGAGAAGGGTGATAGAAAGAGGGAACACTGGAAGAGAGAGAGAGAGAGAGAGAGAGAGAGGGTTGGGATGCTTCTCCCAAGAAGCATTTTGCTTTGCCGGTTGAGTAAGTGACATAAAGTAGCTTTTAAATGTGGACCGTAGACGGCCAGGATTAGAATTTGCGCGGGGAGTCGAACGGTGCCATTGCCTGTCTGAACCGCACTATATATATACATATATATGTAGATATCCTTGCCAATTTCGTATTCATACAACGATGTGATGATCATTTATTTGATGTGTTTGTGTTTTTATATTTGTTATATTCTTCACTTGATTTGCTTAAAGTGCATTTGTCAACTTATTGAAAGTAAAAAGTCTTTAACTTTGTCTTGTAAAGAAAATCTTTCTGAGTTTTGGAGTAATATAGCATCATAATAGAGCACAAGTTAGTTTTCTCTCTCCAATTTTCCTTTTTTGGGGTTCCTTTCAGAGTTTCTTTCTGCGTTTTTGTTTGAGTTTTTGAGTAAGACAGTGCATAATTCCTGAGGCAATATTTTCACTAGGTATGTATGTAGTTTATAACTTTGTGCTGTTGTGTTAAAGTTTTATCCTTGTTTGTTGGTACAAGTTACATGCTTTTCTTCTTTTCTACTAAATAAAAGGTGTACATGTGCAAATGGGTAATCCTATTGAGAGATTTGGCAACTTGGCATGTTCTAAGAGGTGGGGCTTAGGAGGGTTTGGGGGAAATTTACTCCCAATATGTTTTTTGAGTTGAGCCCAGCCTCTAATTCAAGACTTGTCTTAATTCTCCTCTTCAGCTATTTAGGCCTCTAATTCACATGCCATTTATATTATATACACGCCTAATTGGGCTCCTTTAGAACAGAGGTAATCAACTTTAAAATGAAGGCCAATCATTTGGCTGGGTTGGCTTGAATAAAGAGGTCATCAGAACCCTGCCTTTAGCTGGTTGAAGGATGCGAATGCAGCAACCAATTTCAAGAACCACCAGCTGGAAAACCCCTATACCTCCCCTAACCTTCTTTACCTCATAAGATAGGGAGGGTTGCATCCCTTTGGGCTCCATTGCTCCAAGATCCAGGGCAAGGAAATAAAGTACTTCAAAATTGCTTAAAAATGGTTTTCTTTCTTAAATGATTTTGGCAATTTTCCTTCCTTTTCCTCTAATTTTCTGAAATCCAGACGGAGGTTTAGGCTTTGAAATTATTTTACACACAAACGATGGAAGCCATCCCACAACTGCTTTGATCATTATGCAAGGATCCTTGTACTACCCAGTAAGCAGTGTCTAATTTCACTTTTCCAAAATCTACCTAGTTCCTATCCAAGCGATGAAATTGACTTGTGATGGTAGACAACATATTCGAGTCAAAAGGACTAATTCAATATTTTGGCAGCATATCTAATTACCATGAATAATGGGGAAAAGTCAAAAGGGTAACTTGATCAATATGTCTGCATATACCTATATGGTTAGTACTTAGAATGATGGGCAAATCGGGAAGTCGAATTAGGGCATGTTTGGATGTCCCATGTAAATTGAAGTGTATTGTTGTGTTTATTATGTCATTCTGTGTAACAAGTCCATAATTTTGAATGATGGAATTCTATAGAATGACTCCAAGTTTTTTTAATGTGGTCCCATTAAAGATGATGGGTCTGTCCTTCAGTGCTGTGTAAAATACAATATAACCATTCAATTTCAATAGGTACACCAAACAGGTGCTCACAGTTGTAAAACATTGGGTCCAGGATGTGAAAATACATTGATTGTTGATTTACATTTGGATCCATAGGAACATTGATAAACGCCAAAGGAAGGAAATATTTGTTCCATACCCAGTCCGATTCAGTCTAGGTGCATCTTATAGTATATTGGTTGTTTAAGTAAAAGTTAATATCAATTAGTAAAAAATGGTTTGATTATATCATATCTTATATATCTTATATGTATAATTGTTCAACAGCCATTATGAGATCAGTAGTCCAATATTCTTGCACTTCATTGGAAGAACTCCCTTCATATTTGTTGCATTACATGGGATATTTGAAGAAGCTTTAAAAGGCATTTTTTAAACTCTGCTGAAAAATAAAAAAAATAAAAAGATTTATCTTGAAACTATTTCCAGGGAGGCATGTTTTATAATATGTGATGATGATTTTACCTCTGTATACCATATTTTAATGGATAACTATTGTGATTTAGCAACAAGCCAATGAGGCAATGATGGATAATGGATTGATCTACTGCACATTTTGTTAGTGGTTGCTGCCAATGTTAATTTTACTAACTCGTATATTTCGGTGTTGTAAACAATCTTTAACAAATTGGAATCCTCAAACACATGTCTGCTTTTAGTTCATCTGATGGGTTCTGACAAACTGGGTCCCTGCATTTCAAAGTATAGATTAAAATATACCATACTTAATACAGCTAATACTGAATCCTAGTCGTCAAGATCTGTAGATGTCTTGGGCAAATTTACTTCTAGTTGCATTGGCAGCAGAATAGTTTATTAATTGGTGTGATGAACATGTCAATGTCATAGTTGCTTTTGCGTCCTTGGTTTGCTGACTAGAGAGTATTAAACTATTAATATAATTATCCAAGGCACAAATTAGTCATTAATACGATTTGATCATTAGAATTGTTCATTATTACCCACTGCTTAACTATATTTTTCTGTTAACCCTCCTCCCCCCTCTTCTTTTGATTTATTCAGGTCAGTGACATCTCATTGAGTGATTACATTGGGGTGGCTGCTGCCAAGCATGCGACATATGTCCCCCATACTGCTGGGAGATACTCAGTAAAGCGCTTCAGGAAAGCCCAATGCCCAATTGTGGAGCGTTTAACCAATTCTCTGATGATGCATGGGAGAAATAATGGAAAAAAGCTCATGGCAGTTCGCATTATTAAGCATGCTATGGAAATTATTCATTTGCTGACTGATCAAAACCCAATTCAAGTGATTGTTGATGCTGTGATCAACAGGTAAAGGAATGAGGAAGTACCATTTTTTGGTTTGAACACTAGGAATTCACCATACTTAACTTTATTATGTCAGTTCTCTCTTTTGCTTGGATTCATGGCACAGATCGAGTCTGTTTTAATATTCTATTTATGTTTTCCTGACTGTGACCATTTTATGACTGTTTGCTTATTATTCATATCTTTGTCATCTGCTTTAAGTTTCCTTCTCAAATCTGTTTTGTTTCTGCAGCGGTCCCAGAGAAGATGCTACACGTATTGGTTCTGCAGGTGTCGTAAGGCGCCAGGCTGTTGATATCTCACCTCTGAGGCGCGTTAATCAAGCTATATATCTCCTGACCACTGGTGCACGTGAGTCTGCATTTAGAAACATAAAAACGATCGCTGAATGTTTGGCCGATGAACTTATTAATGCTGCTAAGGGTTCATCGAACAGGTAATCATAGCCCTTTTCTTTGTAACAATTTTTTTTTTTATGGATGAAGTTTTCTTTGTAACATTCCCCCTAAATTAGTTCCACTTGTCAACTTTTATTACTGTCTGTTACATTGTAGAACACTTGGCTTGTGTTGATTCCTCTTCCCTTTTTGTAGTCGTATTCTTGCTTTGTTGTTTGTTTACTGATGATGATTATGCATTTCAGCTATGCCATAAAGAAGAAAGATGAGATTGAGAGGGTGGCCAAGGCCAATCGCTGAGGAGGAGAGAGCTTTATGGCAATAGAGTTTTGTTTGTCATTGTGATCTTTTTGTCCTTTATTTTGTAGTGTTACTTGCAAAACAAACATGGTTTCAAACTATTTGAAGTTTCATTTGGTTAGGTGTCACTTTTCTGATTAAGTGCATTTAGTGATTTACATACACCACAGCTATTTATCAATTAATGTCAGATTGTTGGTTGAATATCAAGTCATCATTTTGTGAACCCTTCAATCGTTGATTTTGGGTTGGTGGCTCATATTTACTTCTGTAATATGCAGTCTCGAACTTATAATTTAATCAATTTTGAATTTTTATTTATCGTTAATTCTTGTTTTGGCTGCAAGAAGTACATGTTAGATGTAGTATCTGTTGTATATTGCCAAATGGCCCAAGTTATAATAATTCTGCTTAGGCTTTAGATTACCTAGCTGTGAAAATGGAAAAGTGCTTGATTTACTTTTGCATCTCTTGTTTTTGAGAATTTGTAGTGGATCTTGCTTGGTGATTGGTGTAATGTGCATGGGTCATAGGGTTTCTGTTAAAATCTATGGGAAGAAGCTTTATATTGGGGTTGGGATGAAACGGCTATGGAAATGAACGGGTAAGAGGGCACCCTCATGGGTATGTTGTGGGATTTCCTCTATTTCTTTGTGGTGCATGAATCCCAAAATAGGCACTTGATGGTTGGATAGGAAACCTTGCAAAAATCTTGACTTCAAAATATCATTATATAATGTTAACGGTTAGCTTTGCAACTCTCTTCATTGGTTTATTTAGTGCAGCCTATTAGCTGAGTTTTACAACAAGAATCTGATATTTGTCTATGTGCCTGTTTGGATGGGATTCTAGGAGGCCCAAAATCTCTTCTGATGACCCATAATCACTTTTAAGAGTGTTTGGATAAAAAATGAAAAAAGTGATTGTAAGTCCAAAATAGATTTTGAGGCTAATTTGTTCAAGCTACCTCGATTCTGATTCAGCTTCTGATTTAGCTTCTGATTCTACTTCTGATTCTATTCTGAAACTATCCCAAACAGGCACTATGTTGGGTTGTCAGCATTTTTTTCATTTGCTTATGTTTGGTAATACCCCTATAATAGAATAGCATTATGCTCGTCACATTCCCTTTGCCCCGTGCTATTGAAGTCTTGAAACTTCCATGTCTCAACTTATGCACCTATCTATGCTCTTCTAAGAGAGTAGGAGAAAAAGATATGCGTATTTGATAAAACCAATAGTAGGGCATGTCTCTTGGAATTCGATCTTGTGCTACCACATTAAATAGGGGTGGGGCATGTCAATGGGAAGTTCTAAGTTTGTTTTTCGTGGTGGATGATTGGATTGTTAAACATGCAATGGGAAGTTCAATGCCCAATAGTTGGAGGCCACCGAGCTCTTTTTGACGGATCATGGGAGAGTTTGTTAGCCACTCCACTATTGGGCATCGCACTTTCCTGCAGGCTGCTGCTCTGTCTAAATAGCAATTTGCATGGTACCGAATTAAAGTACAATTTCAAGAAGCAATTCGGTCAAATAACAAATTGTGGAGTCATGTGCAGTCATACATTTATGGCATCCCCAGGCATTCGGATTCAGTGCTGAGGGAGCGTTTTCTCAGCACCGTGCCAAGGTGCCGAGGATTGTGACGCGTGGCATAGTGTTTCATCTAATGGCAGAGAAACTCCTCTTATAAAACGGCACCAGGCATGTGCGTTTTGACTCCCAAACGTAACGTTAATGGAAGCAACCCACCGTTACCCCCGAAAACACCACTTCTCCTGCGATCTCCCTGCCATTCCCTTTCTCCTGCCCATTGATGCCTGGATTTCCTCATCCACGGAAAGGAAAGCTTGACCTACTCACCTTGCATTTTCTCGGCTAGGTGGGTAGCACACACCACCCCACCCTCTTTGGCCAACTCCATTTTTTCCTGCCATTGATTCATCAATAGAAAATAAAAATAAATAAAACATTGAAGATTTGGACAGATTAATTACAACAAGTTTTAAAAAGAGGGAAAAAAAAAATGAAGAAGAAGAAGCGGGGGTTTGGTGGTGATGGGTTTCTAGGAGGTCCTCATTAGTGACGGCTTGCTGATAAGCCATTGTGAATATCGCCAGTAGTTCCTCCCTCCCACTGATCCTCTCCTCTGTTTTTTTTTTTTTTTTTTTCCTCATATATGCAGCAGTTCATTGCACTACAACCCAAACCTTATCAAACCCCATCACCCTCGCTACTATCCTCACAAATCGAACCTCTATCGGCAATTTCTGGCAGTCCTCCACCGTCCAGAATCCTACCACACAATCGCACCTTTGAGAAATACATAAACCACTGCCATGATCCATCGCCACCACAAAACCCTTGTCTCCATTGCCGCATGCTCTCGGATTGAACCCATGGCACAAAGCTCACAATCGCACTACACAATCACACCTTTGAGCACCTTGACTGTGAGCCCCCATCAGATTCACTTGTGGATCTACCTTCGCCGTCATATTTATTTGTAGATCCACAGCACCACTAGCGAATCTCACCCTTCTCTCTCAGAGGAAAGGCAAGTTGTTTCACCGCCGGCGAGCCACCATCGTTGGGTTTTGTCAGCGAATCTTTGCCATAGAAAGCTTTCTTGCCAGCAACTCTTGCGGATCTACCTTTGTCGTTAGATCTGTTTAGGGGTCTTGCTCTTAAAGGAGGAGGCAGCGCTGGCGAGTGTTTGTGGGGGAGGCGGTGGGTCAACGCCTCGCCGGTGGTGGGTTCTAGCCCGTCGCTGCTGCTTCTTCCTTTCTCCTTGTTCGATTTTTTTTTTATTCCTTTTTTTTTTTTGGTTGTTGTTTTCTGAGATCGACCACCCCCTTAGTTTTGGTGTGCTGGTGTGAAGGGGGCGGCATTGGGAGATGGTGGGGGAGGCGGTGCAACAGGGATGGTTTCATCGGAGAGGGAGTTGGAGTTGGGGTTTTGGAGGGGACTGAAACAAGTGCCGGGGCTGGGTTCTTTTGGGTTTCAAGAATGGCAGGGAGATGCATAGGGCAAAATATAGTGTTTTGGGACGATTTTGGAGTAAGGTGAGATGCGCCGTTAACAGTGCGTTTGGAAGCCAAAACACACTTGAATTCGGTCGTTTTATCAAGTGGAGTTTTTCCTGCCATCAGATGAAGCGCTATGCCACGCGTCGCAATCCTCGACAACTTGGCACGATGCTGAGAAAACACTTCCTCAGCACTGAATCCGAACACGCATCCCCTCTGGATACTTAAAAACCAAAAAACCAATTAAGGTAAAAAACAAGTGGAAGTGCATTGAGAGGGATGTGTAATTAAGGTAAATTGTAGCCATTTCAATAGTCTCTATCACTTTAATTCACCATTAATTTTGATAAGATGGTGTTCCATCATAGATTGTCTCATCTGAAAATAAAAATAAAGTGAGGCTATTTCCACTCTCTATATCTTTTTTCGCACTCCGCTCAACTATTTTATTATACAAACTAATGTTATTACCCCTCTAACGGAGAGAAAGCATGGGAGGAGGGATAAGATGAAAATTGGGTCCTTCAGGGTAATAATGTAACTTTGTATGACAAAAAAGTTGAGAGGAGTGCGAATAGCCTCACCCTAAAAATATTGACTCCTTTTTTTTTTTTTTTTTATAATATTTTTTTTCATATCTAAAGCCAAAAAATTCAATCTCTATTAAGGGAGCAGTTCTCAACTAGTAATCTTTAGGTTAACCATAAAATTAAAATATAAAATATGAAATTCAAAATTCATGGGTTTATAAAAAAAAATAAACAAAAAAAGATTGGATAGAAATTTCATTTTCTTTTCATAATTTCAAACAAATTATTGTTCTAAATTCGTATATCATTTTTAATTATTGCCTTACAAAAAATGAATTGAAAAAAAAAAAAAATCAAAATAACAAATCAAAATTTCGAAATTTTAAAAATATATTTTTTGATAAGAAATTGTTGGACATTCTAATATAAAAGAGTAATATTAAAAAAACGTATTTTTTGATTAAAATTTGTTGGACATTTTAAATGTTTTAATAAGGAAAATATAACATTTTAAATATTTTAGTAGGGAAATATAGGGTAAGTCGGTTTTTATAATTTTAAGGGGACTTTGGCCACAAGCCATAAAGTTAGACTTGTGCAGCCATAAGTCTATTATAAAATCTTATATAGCTAAAGGTCCCTCTTAGATATTTTCGGATGATATTACCTTTTCATATTATGTAGCAAAAGGTTCATCTTAGAAAGTTACATATAATCAATGTAACTGTTTTTTTTAAAATATTTTTTTTATACATAATTTTATATTTATCATGAGTCTTTTTCCTAATTTTTCCCCCCCAAAAAAAAAAATCAATTAAATTTAGGCAAACATCTACTTGTAACTGAAGTATATACTGAACCATTGAAAAATAGTTACATGAAAACAATTACTTTTAAGTCAATTGTGATTGAATTTTAGTCATGAAATATTTAAATCTTACAAATTTTTAGTTTCAAACACATCAATTTAACTGATTCAATGGTTACATCTAATAAATTTAATAATTTTGTATGGAAAATTGTACAAAATTGAACCCAAAATAGTTACATATAAACATGTAATCAATGTAATTATTTTTTTTTATACATAATTTTATTTTCATCATGGGTTTTGTTTTGAAAAGCTCGACGAATAGATTTCAAAGATATAAATTTTATTGGAAATCGATATCTAGATAAAAAGTTATGTCATTTTAAAATTTAAAAACAAAAATAACACTTAAGGGTAAACTTGACTTTGTGTATTTACCACGTTTACAAAAGTAAACTCATTTTACTTAAAAGTGAACTTATGACTGCATAAGTTTGCTGCATAAACTCATGATTTTATAAGTCATATAAAAATAGACTTTTTGCTAATTTCCCCTAATTTTAATGAGGTAATATAAGTATTCAAAAGTTTGTCTTGATGCCTTTTAATGAGCGTAATTCAGGAAATCAAAATTTTTGACATTCAAGATAGAAGGGTAATGTTGTCTTTATGAAATTTAGAAAGGATATAATAGAAAATTAAAATAATTTCTCCTTGAGCCACTTCGTAGTATAGATTTGGGTATAGATAAACTAATCATAATATTTTGAAGAAGCATTTTGCAACATGCCAGAATGCTATAAACACTAGGTGTGCATTTAGGATGCCATTTCAAAATAAAAGACTTCTTGAAAAAAAAGTATTTTTAAAACGTCATGTTTTTTTAAAGGGCAACAATATTGCCACAGCAGATTTCTTTATTTCCACATCAACCTAAGCTCTAATTTTTGAATGGACCATTTTGCCTATAATGGCAAAAAGAGTCAAAACCAAATGTACCCAAAATACCCACAGCAGCACCTTAGACTTTCCCATCCAATCACGCTTTGCCTTCTGAATTCTGATACACTCAAAATGGAGTTTTCCATTTTTTCCGGCTAACGCAATTTTGACCATCCCTAACCATTCTAATCATCCCAATACATGAAATTATTCAAAAAAAAAAAAAAAAAAATGAAAATGAAAAAATGGCCAAAGAAGAAGAACAAGAAAAAAGTTTCGCTTGCACTCTAAAGCCATCACAAGAGAAATTATAAAAAATTGAAAAAAAAAAGAAGCCAAAAAGCTAAATCCGACGGCCATTAATGAGTCCAGGTGATGGTGGTAGCCGAGATGAGTCGTCACCAAAGCTCCATAACAGAAATTTGCCCATGACAGTCCCTTTTTGTTTTATTAGATCTAGTTTTGATCTGTGCCATGGATCATCTTGGATGCGATGGTAGCCTGCAATCTCATATCAGTTTGGTGGGGTTGTGCCATGGATCGCCATGGATCAAATCGGTACATGGAGTGAGGCGCCGGTGGGGGAGTAGAAGAAGACGACGAAGGGGATGGCAACTAAGACTCCATCTCAGCAAGCATGCCTCTCAAAGCGAGGGACTGTGAAGGCGAGAAAATAGGTAGGGTGACAGTGACGGTGACCGTGACGGCGACGGCGTACAGGGAGTTACCTACTGGCAGGAAGGTGAGAAGAATACCAGCAAAGGGGAAAAAACGTCTATGAGTGGAGAGAATTAGTGAGCATCTGACTAGGGGTATTATTGGTTTTTGCTCCGTCCAATTTTGACTTTTCCTGCTTTAAGGGGGTAAAATGGTCCGTTCAACAAATTAGACTTTGGGACTTTGGGTTGCTGTGGAAGTAAAGATATTTGCTGTGACAATATGCCATCTTTTCTTTTTAAGTAATCATTAGAAAGAAATTGGACGTTTAATGAACGTATATTTTAAAAGTCATTTTGTATCAAAAATAGGTAAAAATTAATATTTTTGGTTTTACCTCTCATACCTTTTACTTTTTTGCAAAGTCAATTTGAAAAGCTATTCTCACTAATTTTTATTAAACTGCCTTCTGAAACAAATTACTATTTCTAAAAGAAAATTTGAATGACTCACCAAATGTTTGTAAACTAATGAAAATAACTTTTACCCTTCAAAAGGCCTTTTGAGACCTCCAAAATGATGTGTTAAACGCCTAGTTATTGGGTAATATGGTGAGGGTGGGTGAGAGAAAATGTAGGAGTAGAATAGGAGTTCGAACCCCTCCTATTGTATCCAAAAAAAAAAAAAAAAAAAAATGAAAAAGTGTTGTAAACAAAAAAGGGTACTAATTAATTACAATTTATTGCTGAGTGAGGACAATCCTTAACTATAATTAGGCGAATCTTGACCAAATTTAAGTGGATTCCCTGTGGATACTGTATGGCTGGCTATAAGAACAGAACCAATGATGTTGTCATTGTTATTCACAAACTAACTTTGGGTAACTTCGCATATGGATGATGATGGAAAAATCATTGTTCAATTCTCTTATAAGAAGATGAAGAAGAAGAGAATGGAACAAAAAGTTTTGGCTCCTAGGGCTTTGACAACTGATCGACTCAATGATTTACCAGAATACCCGCTTGTCTCCACAGTATGATTACTGATTTGGATGATTGAAAAGCAACCCTCTTCCATGGTATTCTTCTTGTTTATACACTCAAGTCTCCTACCCAAGGAGAGAGCCTTGGATGTCTATTCAATCTTTTTAGCACTTTTAGATTGTAACCCATTTGTGTTCACTATCTCTCCTGATTTGTCCTTTTGTTCCTTTGGATAGTTAACTCTAGAGAGCAGATAATGACTTGAACAAAAACTACTGGAACACAAGAACTAGGAGGTGCCAGCATGAACAAAAACTACTGGAACACAAGAACGAAGAGGTTCCAGCATGCAGGAGGATTATCGCTCCACCCTTGAGATATACAGGATTCAACCGCTTTTCACCTGTAGCAGCAACCATAGCAACATCCTTCGACTCAATTTTTTTTTTTTTTTTAAATACCAAATCTCTGCAATCTCAGTTTTTTGATAACAAATCTCCACAATCTCACCAAACTACATTTTTCGCAAATCCTAATACTGATCACTTTCCTCATTGCAACATCAAAAAGATGCAGAAGCCTTATTGACGATGTATGAAATTAATCCTAATTATCTCTACCATAGCATGACATACCCTAACAAAAATATATTATTTTTGAGGACTAGTGTCAATATTATTGATAATCCCAAAAGATTTGGATTTCCATACTTTTTCTTCTCCTACATATCATCAAGAATGCTGTTTGAATTGGAGGGTTCAACTCAATGTTAAAGTTTGGTGATTGATGTTCACAATTTGCCAGCGAAGATGTAAGCTGATTAGTGATTTATCTGTACTCTGCTCAATAGGACGCACACAAGATGGGTTGCAGCAAGAGAAGCAATCAAGATCAATGACATCGTTCTTTCTTCAATGAGTATGGCCTCCTAGTTTACATGTGTTTGGGTGCTCTTCCATGTGCGAATTATATGTACGGTAAACAAGGAGTTGTTTACTAGATTTTTATTACTATTCTAAGTGCAAAACGTATTGTCGTTGCTTTCATTTAAAAGGAAGAAATGGCTTATATATATGCATGCATATATTAATGTTCCAAAGGACTCCAAATTCCAAATTTCAGCCTCTCTCTTCTAATTGGATCTTGGGAAGAACGAAGGAAAGGCAAGGGAAAAGCTTTATAAAAAAAAATGGTATAGGAGAGAACCCATTTGTAAGCAATATTTAATATTTTAATTTTCTTTCCATTCTCTTATGCTTTCTGAGATCGAAGAAGACTAGTATTCTTATGTAAATATGTTAAGTTGTTCCATAGACTAACCAAATTAAACGTCCGGCACTAAAACAAAGCCTTCATTCTAATGTAGGTGCCTTTCATTGCAATCTCTGTCACTTCTTTACTAGAAGTACTCACAATGATGCAGATAGTACTTCTGCAGACATTAATGCTCATAAGGATGTTGATCCTCATGCTGGTCATAAGGGTGTCAATGTCAATGATTTTAACAACCATAAGGGTATAATTGATTCTTAAGTTGAAATTACTGGACAAAAGCATGTTGGATCCCATGTGGATTTTCATGCTCCAATGGTTTTGGAACAGATTCAGAAAGCCATTGAAGATGTAGAAGCTAGAAATTCAGATCAATTCATTCCTGTGCTTACTAAGTCACAAAAGAAGAAAATGAAGCAACAAGCTAAAGTGGCTAAAACCACAGTCTCTTACCCCACACGGAGTAGGAAGCCTAATAAGTTTTTAAATGAAAGTTTGTATTGGGACATCTGAGGAATTGGTAATCAGCCTTCCCTGCGAGAGCTAGCTCAAGCATTATTCCACCACTCATAGACCAGACCTTTTATGTATTTCAGAACGCAAGCATCATTCCACCACTCGTAGCATAGTACTTCTGTAGACATTAATGTTCCCTGCGAGAGCTCAAGCATCTCCACTCTATTTGCCAATTCGTTTGCATCACTAAGGCTATGTTTGGTATGCTAGATAGGCCAGATAGGATAAACATATTATTTTCATGTATTTGGTGCTCTTTTCAAATACAAGATAAGGTAAATTACATCAACACCCCTTATGTTTACTAACAACTACACTGCACTCCTTCTGTTTTCTGAAATTACAATGACACCCCTTGTCAAAACAATCAATTAAATGTGAGTTAACCGTGTGACTAATGATGAATTTACCCTTACAAAAAAACACAGCATTTCTTATACAAACTAAACCCAAAAAGGACAACCCAGGAGCCATTTGAAACTTATCAAGTCACCAGTCCTTAGGAACCAATCTGAACCCATTTTATGTAATCTGCTATGCATTCCATCACTACCTTCTTGTTCATTGTGAGTTCTACTCTTTTTGTTGGCTATTTATAGACACCAATTTTTTACTTTACATCATGTGTTCTGTTTCTTAATCATTCAATTTTTTGAACTTTACTCCTTTCACATTGGGCCACAGGAGCATATGATGGTCCACACCCACGTCCTAAAAGGGAGACTATTTTATTAATTTCTTATTGGTATTAGTTGACTAGTTAATTTCCTATTATAGTCTTTATTTAATTAGGAGATTCTCTTATATTATCGAAAGACTATTATTAAGAAGCTAGCCCATTTGAAAGACTATTATTATTAGTTACCTATTTTATTAATTTCTTGTGGGTATTAGTTGACTAGTTAATTTCCTATTAGAGTCTTTATTTAATTAGGAGATTCTCTTACATTATTTTTGTATTATTGTTTATTTCATTTCATTAAGAATTCTAGTTATGGTAATATTCTATTAGGCCATGTTTGTTTACTTCGAATGGAATGGATGGATGGATGGAATGGAATGGAATTGCATTCCAATTCATTCCAAACAGCGTGTTTGGGATGGGGTAATTTAAATGAGAATGGAATCGATCAAAAGGCAAGTTTGGGTAGTCATTTCTTATCCCTTTCCATTCCAGACAATTTCAAACATGGAATCAGATTCTATTCCCATCCATTCTATTCCAGCTAAACAAACATGGCTTAAGTTCTACCATTGTCAATATTCCCATCTATTAAACGCTAGTTTTCCTCTAGAATTAAATATGTCACTTATTTTGTACTATTTGCTCTAGGTAAAATTTTAAGGCTTGTTTTCCACTACACATTTATTATTGCATCCATTTTAATCCTATTACCATGATCCACCAATTTATTTAAAAAAGCAACATCTTGTTGATGGCCATTTGTTTATACATGAGATTCGCAACCAATCAGAACTCGCAACATAGGCCAAAAACTGAGGAACATGTGCTCGAGAGTGGGCAAGGCATTGACACCTCAACAAATCATAATCCACAGATGTAGGTCCAAATCATGGTAACAGTCAACAAAACAAATTCCACTAGGCATTGACACATGGACATTGAGGTCATGTATGTGTCATGAGTAGGGATATATAGATAATGTGTTGAGCACAGGCACATCACTCCAACAACACGAGCTAGCCTTATGAAGTTGAATGAGCATTGTTGGCAAAAACAGCAAGGAAAGAGATTTACATGATGGGTGCCAACCTTGAGAAGGGGGTGGGGTAGACCTTAATTGATCTCAACTACTTTCCTTTTGAGATAAATAAGTGCTTTGTGCCATGACACTTATCACTTACTAAGGTTGAGGACAGGGCTAGGTAGCTCTATAAATGAGCTTAATGCTTTAGAGTTGAGGTCACGGTGTAGTAATCTCGCAACACAGAAGGGTCTCATTGTTTTGGTCTTGTGAGAAGAGGAGAGGATGACTAAGGTAGTAGAGATCCTCAAGGTTACCTGGGGGTGCCCTTTCTTGCTTTAGCCAATTCAGGAGATTTAGATGAGAGTCATGTGTCCTTGACACGAAACAGTTTAGACACCCTATTTTCATCCCTAGAAGTTTATAAACTCATTTTATGAGTTCTTAAAGCATTTAGGAGTCTCTAAGCCTTGAAGGACATTTTTGCCCTTTTAAGCTTATGTGCATAGTTCATTATTGCATACATGTTTTTGTTTCATTTTTGCATTTCATCACTTGCATTTAGTTTCTAGGTGCATTTACGATATGTGTGTGTAATTTGGTTCAATTCCAAATAGGTTTGGATAGTTAATTAGAATTTTTGTGACTTGAAAGGCAATTTCATCTTTTAACTTGTATCTTTTCCAATTGACCTCAAAACTTGTCTCGGATTGTCCCAATGAGTTTATAATGATGAAAAGAGTCTAATTGTAGTGTCAATTTAAGGATTAAATAGGTTTGAGATTGATTTACCATATTATTTACCTAATGTCTAATTGACCCTTTTCGGTTAACCGTTTTATTAAACCCAGCCACTTGATCATGGTTGGAGATTTTTGGTTCAAAAATATTATAGACTTGTTCTTCATTGAAATATGAAAATTTTGGCTTTTGAATCACTCAATTCGGAGTTAATTTAAGGAAGATATGACCGTTTTAAGATAAAAACCCGAAATGAGTCAAAAATCGGAGGGAACCTAAGCCAAGCCTCGGGTGACTCGTTCACCCAAGTGGTCTCCCAAGGTCCCGTGCTTAGTTTTGCTTAGTTTCCTATTTTCACGATTTTGGATTCTTCTACTCTGTTTTCCTTATTCCAAAAGAGTTTTAATCCTATTGTTAAGTGACTTTGAGTTGTTTAAAGCCTAAGAGAGTTAATTATAGCCTTAGATTAGTTTTATGGTGAATTAATTTCAACCATTGGATCTTAGGGTTGATTAGCTATAAATATAGACCCTCTTATCAGCATTAAAGGACTTTTGACACTCCATATTCACTAGAGAGTGGGGGACTACAAATTTGCACACCTATACACTTTTAAGAGAGCATTCTACTACATTGTTGAAGAAGAATAAGGAGTCCAAGCCTAAGAAGAAGGAAGAACGCAGGAAAAGTCTTCTTTGTTGTACATTTCCATCATCTTTCTATCCTCTCATAGTTAATTCTTTTCATGATTAGGGCTTGTTATTGAGTTGAATATTATGTTTATTTAATTATATTGAGTTTATATGGTTAATATGATGTAAAAGCATGCTAGTGGAGTAGGGTTTTGTAAATTATGTGTTGAATAGTGATTTTCCCCTTCTAGAACAGGGGTATGTTTTGTACAGCATATTAATTGATGTGTTAGGGTTGTTTTCTCTTCATGGTTCATTTATATGTATAATTTTAAGCATTTTTCATGTGGAACACTTTCTGTGTAAGGTTCATCTTTATGGGTATATAAATGATTATTCTTTTGAAGGATAATTATCCTTTTTAAAGGGTGAGTCTTTATATGAGTACTCTCCGGAGTGTATTTAAGTGTGCTATTAGTTTCTTTACATTCTTAGGTATATAGTTTATGTAGGATATGGGAAGAAATCATTTACACGGAGTACTTTCTACGAAAAATTATCTTAGGATAATTTTTCTTAAGAAAGCTCACTGTAAGGATGCTTATTTCATGTTTCTACATAAAATTAATCATTATCTAATGCATCATGTGTTATTTTCTTTTCATGTTTTGAGTTGTTATATGATACTTTCATCATAATAATTCATATTTGGCATGTTTTTGATATTCTTATGCATGATAGTGAGTCTAGGGCATATAAGAACATATTAGGGTTTTGTCTTTCTTTTGATTTTTGTTCTTTGCATGATTATTATCATGTTTTAGGATGTTTTAGTATTATGTCCAGATTTGATTTAGGCTTTTTAATGATGATTTGAGCATGAATATTGGTTGGTTTGAGTACGATAATTGCCCTATAACATACATGGGGTGATTAATTGATATTTTCTCAATGTTTTGAGATGATTGGCATAAGGCTAGTAAGTTGGTATATGGTGAGTTGTGTTATAAATTGTTCTCTTCTCCTTCTTGGGTCATTCTTTTTGCATTGAATAATAGCTCCTAAGTTTCCTACTTCTATAAAACTTCTCATTTATTAAAAGTTCTATCTTTTCTCAAATTCTTGTTTTCTCTCATTCTTTTTTTGGAAACTTCTTACTTTTGAAAACTCTTCTTTTCTTTTAATGGAAACTTAGGTTTATTAGTTCATTGAAAAGGGAGAAACCCTTCTCAATCGAACTACGTGGACTTTATCCCTTACATCTTTGTATGTGGGGTACGTAAGCACTCATTTGATATTTAAGTCCGCCTTAGGATACAAAGTATCCTAGTTTTTTTTTTTTTTTTTTCTTTATCTCTATCTCTATTGTTTTCCATATCTCTCCTACTTGTTCATGAATGTTTATAGATGTTTATGGATAAATAGATGGTTATAGATGGTTTCTTTTATATGCATGGTGACTAATTAGGAAGTGATTAAAATAGCCCATATAAATTAAGAGACCCATTTTGGGGAAATGTAGGTGCCTATAGGATGTTTCCTAGAACCTTCCCATATTGTAACTTAGTTTCCGAATCCTTTCTTTGGTTTATTAAGACTTACTTTTCCTTAATTGGAGTCATGTGTTTAGTTTTAAAAAGGTTTTCTCTAAAATATTTTTATGGTTTTTCTCTTGTCCTTAAAAAATGAGGTGGTGACTCCTTGTTTGTTATTGTTTTTTTGAACCTTAAAAAAAAAATTTTATTTATTAAATCTCTACACTTTTTAAAAGGGCGTTTAAAACCCATGGTTCACAAACAGCGTGTGCAGAGCAACATGCTTTGGCACGGCTATAAGCATAAACATACCTTGGGCAGCCCAAGGTTTGGCATTGGGATGGGTTGATGCGACAAATAAATAGGCTGTAGGGGTAGGTCAACATAAGGACTAGGTCTTATAAGTGCACTTGTCACCTCGAGAGGTCACATTAGACACTCCTAAGAGGTCACATCGAGAACTATCCTAAGAGATCACATCACGAACATCCTATATAAGGCTTTAAAGGCCTCACTTAGAGGGTTAAATCAGATAAGAAATTTGAGATCTTAGGAATCTTGGTGCTGAAAACTTCACTCCACAGACCTTTTAGTCACTATCGAACGTACCTTAGTTTAATCCAATTCTTAAATTCCTACTCTCTCCTCATACCATGATTTCCTAGCCCTATGTATGCTTTAACACTTCTCTCCCTCTTCCCCTCCCCCCCCCCCCCCCCCCCCCAAAAAAATGATTGAAATCAATGTTGCATTCTTAACCTAATTAAATTAAGGTTAAGAAAAAAAATTCAATGTATCATTTTGTTGGTCAAAAGTCCAAACCAATGAAATGTTCTTTACTTACAATTACTTCAATGTGCAGAAGTTATTTTTTCTTTTTTCCTTTACTAATTATATAATGTCGCCAGCCACTCCTATCATCATCTACACCATGCTAGCAATATTGCCCAAATTAGAGGGTCATTAATTATCGACTTCTACAAAATCATAACATACCAATTCATATTTTTTCCATAATTGGATAAAAAAATCTAAATGATAGAAAATCTGGCTGGCATTGCAATTAAGTTTTAAAGGAGTAACCCTTTTAAATCCTAACGCAACTTGTCCAATTTTTATTACTCCATTATCAGCCTCTTATGAAAACCTAGAATTGTGGTTTTTCCTATCTTTTTACAGTGATATTTTCTGTTTGTCATGGCCTCACAGATGAAGAGTAAGGGTCGCCAAAAGATCGAAATGACAAAAATGTCAAAGGAAAGTAACCTTCTAGTTACCTTCTCAAAGCATCGCTCCAGTATCTTTAAGAAGGCCAGTGAACTTTCCACATTTTGTGGGGTTAAAGTTGCCATCATTGTCTTCTCGCCGGGGAAAAAAATTTTCTCTTTTGGTCACCCATGTGTTGAATTGGCCAAAATGTCAAAGGAAAGTAGCCTTCTGGTTGCCTTCTCAAAGCATCGCTCTAGTCTCTTTAAGAAGGCTAGTGAACTTTCCACTTTGTGGGGTTGATGTTGCCATCATTGTTTTCTCGTTAGGGAAAATGGTTTTCTCTTGTGGTCACCCAAATGGCCATAATGTCAAAAGAAAGTAACCTTCTCAAAGCGTCACTCTGGTCTCTTTAAGAAGGCTAATGAACTTTCCACACTTTGTAGGGTTAAAGTTGCCATCATTGTCTTCTTGCCAGGGAAAAAAGTTTTCTCTTTTGGTCACCCATGTGTTGAAACGATCATCGAACATTTCTTCACTTGAAGCCCTTTAATAAACTCTAGCACAGAGCACCACCTTGTTGAGGCTTATAGCAATGCTAGAGTTCGTGATCTTAACATACAACTCACTGAAGTGCTTAACCAATTAGAAGTAGAGAAGAAGTTTGGTGGGTTACTTAACCAGGTCAAAAAAGCTAGCCAGACCTAGTGTTGGTGGGAAACTCCTATTGAAGAGCTAGGGTTACAGTAGCTTGAGCTGTTGAAGCCTGCTTTAGAGGAACTCAAGCAGAACATAGCGAAGCAAGCCAACAAGCTTATGATTGAGGCTTGAAACCCTCCTCCATTTCTAGGCGTAAACTCTAATATTGGAGGTGTTCTTGGCTTTGAAAATTATGGTACTAGATTCAACCCTAATGACCAAAACTTTGGTTATGGACGTGGTTTTTTCTAATGGAATTAATTTGTGGTATGTGATGAATAGTAGTTGTCTATTTTATGGTTGAACACATATTTCAATCTATCTATTTTTCAATTATCTTTTAGAGTCATCTATCATGTTCTCCTATTTTGATATATGCATATCACTCTAATGGAGGTGTTATAAGCTTTGAAAATAATGGTATTGGATTGCCAAAGCTTTGGTTATGGACATGGTTTTTTCTAATTGAGTTAATTTGTGGTATGTGATGAACATTAGTTGTCTATTTTATGGTTAAACACAGGTTTTAGTCTATTTATTTATCAATCATCTTTCAGAGTCATGTCACACCCCATTTTTGCACCACCTTACTAGGGCTCATCATTTCATGCATGTTTTTGTTTTGTTTTTGAGTCTAGTCACTTGCATTAGGTTTCTAGAGTCACAAGGACAATGGGTATGAATTTTGGTTCAATTCGGAGTTCATCTTGAGGGATAATAAGAGCTTTTGTGACTTGAGGGGCATAATTGTCTTTTAAGTCCCAAACTTTTCATTTGACCTTGAAATGATCTCCAAATTGTCAATTGGAGTTCATATGGATGCATAAGAGGTATTTCTAGTGTCAATTTGATGAATCAATGGCTCGGGATTAAAATGGCTCGATACAGTTCAAGTTGGTTAATTGACCCTTCTTTGGATTAGCTCTAATTGACTCACAATTACCAATCAAATCTTTTCAAATTGACTTTCATTAGTCATCATTTTACCCCCAAAAGTGTTTTATGAAGTTCAATTTTGATATGGAAAGTGTTTGGTTTGACCCTATGTGCATGCCTATGCTTAGCAAAGGTAGAGCATAGCGGTTAACCGCCCTGTTCAAACCTAACTGTCACACCCCACTGGGTTAAGAGCCGTTGACGAGTTAGTTTTACTCGATGAAAGGCGGTTAAGGGCGCTGTATCATGTGCAGGGGTATCAGCGAGAGTTGCCAGAGCATGTCAAAGATCGAGGTCTAAAGAAAGGGGATGTAGTGCTGAAAGAAATCAGAGCTCCGGTGTTCGATCCGTGAGGGAAATTCAAGCCAAGTTGGGGTGGACCATACATTATCAAAGAAATATTGCCAGCAGGGGCTGTTCGCCTCATGGATTTAGATGGAATTGAGTTCGCTCGTGCAACAAATTTAGATCAATTAAAGAATATCATGTTTGAGGCCTGCCAGGTTGAAAACCCGTAAGGGCGGCCTAGGCAAAAGTTAAGGCATGAGAACTACGTAAGACCTGATTCTCCATTCAAAAAAAAGAAAACAAAAAACAAAAAACAAAAAAAAAAAAAAAAAACAAAAAACAAAAAAAAGAAAAAAAAAAAGCAAAAAAAAAAAAAAAATCATGGAGATACGTAAGCAACCCATAAAGTTACCTTGGGTGCGGTCTAAATCAAACAACAAAATCCCAAATTTATTATTGGCAATTTATTCAAAACTAAAATTGATTGACATAGCAATTCATGGGTATTAAGAAAAAGAACTATAAATATGCCATAAATATCCTATTCTATTGAGTCTTCAATTTTCCTGGGCTTCTTTGCAGCTCGCTTTTCAGCTTTCTTCTTCTCTCTTTCGTGTCTTCTTTTCTTTTCAAGTCGTGTTCATAAGCTGCTGTCACTGCTTCCATAATATCTTCTCTGCATGGTCCAAGTTCGTTACTCTTGATAAGTCCAAAAATCCTTTCTCTTCGAGTAGTCTCTCTCACCCAAGTTGTTTTTCAACCATTCCTTATACTCGGGCTCATCATATACGGACCATCGGTATTTGTAACTTGAGTTAGTGTCAGCTTGCTAGGCCATCGATCCTTGCCCAAGTCACTACAGAAAGACCCGTAGGCACCACAGGATAGTCACCTTTCAAGAAGTAGGTAGGTTTGCATGGCACCCATCTGACGAAGAACCCTTGAAGGCCAATAAAATGAAGTGGACCTCAGTCCTATGAGTCTGACCATAGCACATCCAAAAGTGCGCAGAAGCACCTGTTCATTGCAGCCCCATATGAAGACGAACCACTTGATATTCCTTCATGAAAGAGTTTGGAAGTAACCTAGCCAATCTCTCAATGAAAATGCCCAGGCAGTTCAATGTGGCGAAGGCAGTAATGCTAAGGCTTGTATGGTGTAACGACAATGGGTGATAAGAAATTCAGTCTTTCAAGCAACCACATTTGCAGCAGAATAGGGCTACCTCCTAAAGGAATTTTCGGGTCCTCATGGACTTCATCCAAGCTATTCAGGGTTTCAGCTAGCACCATGGGAATTAGGTTATGACCCTTGGCAAGGAGAGGAATCAACTCATAGATTTGTATGGGAACATGTGGAGTACCAGTTGAAATAAGGAAACGACCAATGAGGCAAAAGGCGAGTGCATGCTTAATAGGAAAGGTAAATTTTAGAATACCTTTGCTATCATAGGCCAAAAAAGGTTGCTAATTTCATCAAGTCTACCATATGGTCCTTTACAAACGTAGAGGCATATTGTTGGTGAATCCCAAAGAGGTTGGAGAAAGAAGTAAGGAAGCTTGGGCGAGGAGTAGGGAGAATGAAGGGACCTACCGGTGAAACTCCATACAACATGCAGAATTCCTCCATAGTTGGGCACAGTTCTTCATAGTTGAAGCGAAATACATGAACTTGGGGATCCCAAAAATATGTAGCAGCAGTCAGGAGGTTCGTTTCAAGCTTCACATGCCTCAAGGAGAGCAATGGATCCAAGCCAAAGCACTTGAACTTAGATTTTGCTTCAGCACTCATAACTCTCAAAAACCCTCCTAAAAATTTGTCTAGAGCCTCCATAATTTCTAATGAATGAATACAAGTAGGTTTAGGAGCCTCTTGGATGTGTTTTTATAGGGAAAATGTCACAAATCCGTGTTCCAGAAGGAGAAAACCCGTCAAAGTAGGGAGTTTCCTATTTGAAGTGGGATTCTCGCTTCGGGCTCAGGTGACCACCTAGGCCTGGGCGGCTAGCCTCTTGGGCTTGGATGGCTAGCCGCCCAACCCCGGGTGGTCACCTGAGGCCATTTTCCTATTTTGCCCAGTTTTGCCTATTTTTGACCCCATTTGACCCCTATATGGTTATGTGACCCTGGGAAGCTTATTTTAAGCTTATTTTTGCACAAAAACATGAGTAAATTACCACAATAGAATTCCAAAAGTTTCATACAAAGTACCAAAGCAAATGTTCAAAGAGAGGTTACAAAGCATAAAGAAAGATGTTTCATTCATTCACAAAGCAAGAGGTTAAGCTAAGTTAATGATCTCCCGTGGTTCTTCTCTTTCTACTTGACTCGCCTCTACCACCACGCAGCATGAGGATTCCTTTGGGGTGGCATTGGTTGTGGTGGACGCAGTGTGGAGACCTGTTACAAAGAAATTGATTAATAAAGAAGGGTTATGCTTTTAGCTCCTATGATTGGAATGAACAAAAGGGATGTCTTACAGTGGGATTTAGTTGCCCCTCTAGCACAGAGTTTGCCAAACTCATCCTAACAAGGTCCCGCCTTAATCCCTCGTTGAGTTCAAGGCACTCCTGTGCGTACTCTCGGGGAACCTAAAAGATGAACATGGTTAATAAATGATGAAAGAGGTTCTAAGGAAGGCAAAGGTTTAGAGCTTACATGCTCGTAGCTCGAGTCAATCCTGGGGACTTCATCAAAAGCAGGGTGAGTAATGTTAGTCTTCATGAACTCCAACCCATTGCATAGGTTCACTTGCCAGTCGAGTACTGGGAGAGGTGGCTGTGCCATTCCCCCCATCTCATAATCCTCATCTCCATGAGTTATGCCTGTGGAGGATGCTATTGTGGAACTATGTCCACGAGCTCGCCGGCCCTGCAATAGATAATTGGCTTAAGGGGAGTGTTTGCATAAGTCGATAATTGAAAAAAAATGGGATAAAACTCACCCCTTGAGGTGGGAAGCCAATGACTCTAGGGCGTATTAGGAATTGATTACAGAAAGTCATGTAGTCAGTATTGGGCGAGGTAAACTCCTCAGCATCCCATCTAGTCAGAGCTTCCATCAGCTCATCCCCATCCAGAGAGTTAGTGTGCCTCATGTTCATGGGAGGCAAGACAGGGGTAAGAGCGGCATCCACTCGTCCTTTCACCTGCTAAGGACACGCTCCCCCAAATACCAGTATCGCCCTGAGGGACCCTCAAAGAGTACCCTCTTCCCAGTCAACTCTAAGTAACACACACCTCCTAGGCAGCCTAGCTTCCCACAGTCCCCATGGGCTCCACTCTACCTGTTGAATTTGAAAAAATGATGAGCAAGATAATAAAAATAATAAAAAGAAAAGATTAGGAAGGAGGATCACCATATCAGCATTTAGGCTTGCCAAGTACGCCCTTGCATGGGCGTAGTCATGCCTATTGGGGGCACGCACAACTATCTTGTTGGGAGCATAGTTCCTAAGTATGGGCCATTCTTGTATCTCATTGTCCAGGGTGGGGCGGCACAGTCCTAGATATTCATAATACCATATCTGTCAAAATCAAGAAAAGCATTAAAATTAAGTCAAGTTTGAGAGGAATTTAAAAATTAAACATTTTTACTTACCTCCCAAACAAATGGAAGCCCACCAAAATTCTTGGAAACACCTCGAGACATGTCGGACATGGATCTGTACATGGTGGCTAGTACTGCCCCTCCCCAGTTATACCTCCCCATCTTGTTCACATCCACCATGGAAGCAAGATAGCCCAGTTGTGCCATGTCATTGGCACCAACAAAGAGAGTACAAGAGAGCATATAGATCATGAATGCCCTAGCTATGCACTCGGGAGCCACTCCCACACCTTCTACTTGGTTGGCAAAATTTTCGAATAGCCATGTTCTCCTAACACCGCGTGAACCCGCCTCAATATCCATCCCCAACATAGTGAGGAGATAAGCACTATCCATATTGGCATCCCCATAGAATTCCAACCTCGTTCCCTTGAGGCTTAAACCGGTGATGAAAAATCCTTGGGAGTCATGGTCATCTCAAAACTAAAGTGGAAGGTGTTGGTGGTATCCCACCATAGTTCAGCTAAGGCGAGGAGAGCTTGCCTATCCCATTGTTCATTCCATAGGGAGTCAAGAAACCAACTAAAACCTGCCTTCTTTATGAAGTCTCTTGCAGAAGGTTGGGTGTGTTCATATGCTTCCACCACCCAATAAGATTCTTTATCGAAGACCTTGTGCGTAGGTCTTGTAAATTGGGCTAATCAAGAAGAATTATTCACCTAGTTAGTGTAAAAATCATATGCAAGCATTGATAATTGGCTTTTCAAAAACTAAGTCTTTTAGTTCATGAACAAGTAAACCTTGCTTTGAAAGTTTATGAAAACATTGGTTTTATTCTTCAAACTCATGATCATTGGTAAACCATGCATTCCAAGACCATGGAAACATGGATTTTTCAAAGAAATAGCAAGCAAACTTTGTTTCCCAAAGTGGTTTTTTAAGGAAAAAATAAGCAAACCTTGTTCATGAAAACATGGGTTTTTCAAAAATATAGCAAACTTTGTTTTTCAAAGTTCATGAAAATGCTTGGTTTTGTTTCTAAAATCAATTAGAAATGAATGCCTATGATTTTGCCTTGCAATACACATCAATTTTACAAAGATTGGAAGAATTTTCATCACTCAAGCATTTTATCAAACCCTTGGTGGGCACTATTCACCAAGTTTTCAAATCGAATTCTTTTCACACCCAATCCTTGTCAAATCAATGGGCATTGCAAACATTGCTAGGAATACTCATAGAAAGTTCATGAGAATGCATTTCAATCAACAAAAATGAAAATTTCAAAGAAAAGTTTAAAATGGGTAAGCTTACCTCTTGCTTGGAATGGAGAAAAGAGAGATGATTCCTTGGTTTTAGAAGCAATTTCTCTTGAGGAACATCATATATTGGTGCCTTGTATCTACTCTTTGAGTCAAGGAATGGATACTTTGAAGTGGAGTCTTCATTTGGATCCATGGTGGATGAACTAGCTTGTTTTGAGCAAAAATGGGTTTAATGGGTTTTGATTTGCAAAGTGCTGCAAATTTCTTGTTTTTGATGTGAAATTGGGTGCTAATGATGCTATTTCATGTGTATGAATCCCTCTTGAAGTGTGGATTTGAATGCCTTTGGGTTTGGAGTGATTTTGCAAAATGGAGTAAGCTTCCTAGAGAGAGAAGCTCTCAATTTTCGGGTTGGGTTGAATGGGGGGTATGAATAGTGCCCTTACATTTTAAAAACCCAGATTTTTCAGCACATGGCTTGGGTAACCACCCAAGCCTTGGGCGCCTAGCCACCAGGGCTTGGGCGGCTAGCCTTCCGAGGCCTGGTGGTCACCCAAGCCACTTTGTTTTGGCTTTCTCCCTCGCTTTGTCTCGCCTTAGCGCATGATCAAACCCTCTTCCAAATGAGATATTCAACACTTTTTGAGCTTAAAATCAATCAAATTTCACCTTGAAATCAATTCTTTGAATTAATTTTATGTTCAAAAGGGTTTAATATATTTTCCCTGTGCCATGCCAACTCAAGTGACAATGTGTTAAGTCACTTTCCTCTTGCACCATGCTTGTTCTATCTTGATAAATTGATCATATATCCTCATTTCAAATCTTGATTTTCCATCCCACTTGGTTGAATATATTCATCACTTGAATATGTTCTTCCATTTCAAAAGTGTATTCACCCTTTGAATATGCTTCTCAGTTCCAAATCCTCATTATCTATCTTACTTGGTTAAATATATTCATCACTTGAATATATTCCCCATTTCAATGGTGTGTTCATCACTTGAATGTACTTGTCACTCACTTGGTTAAATATATTCATCACTTGAATATATTTCTCCATTTCAATGGTGTGTTCATCACTTGAACATACTTGTCACTCACTTGGTTAAATATATTCATCACTTGAATATATTTCTCCATTTCAATGGTATGTTCATCACTTGAATATACTTATCACTCACTTGGTTAAATATATCCATTGCTTGGATATATTTCTCCATTTCAATGGTATACTCATCACTTGAGTATACTTCTCAGTCTTTTTCAATCACTTGGTTAAGTATATCCATCGCTTGGATATACTTCTCCATTTCAATGGTGTGTTCATCACTTGAACATACTTCTCAGATTATTTGTCACTTACTTGGTTAAATATATTCATCACTTGGATATATTTCTCCATTTTAATGGTATACTCATCACTTGAGTATACTTCTCAGTCTTTTTCAATCACTTGGTTAAATATATTCATCACTTGGATATTTCTCCATTTCAATGGTATGTTCATCACTTGAGCATACCTCTCAGATCATTTGTTACTTACTTGGTTAAATATATCATCGCTTGGATATATTTCTCTATTTCAATGGTATGCTCATCACTTGAGTATACTTCTCAGATCATTTGTTACTTACTTGGTTAAATATTTCATCGCTTGAATATATTTCTCCATTTTAATGGTATACTCATCACTTGAGTATACTTCTCAGTCTTTTTCAATCACTTGGTTAAATATTCATCACTTGGATATATTTCTCCATTTCAATGGTATGTTCATCACTTGAGCATACCTCTCAGATCATTTGTCACTTACTTGGTTAAATATATCCATCGCTTGGATATATTTCTCCATTTCAATGGTATGTTCATCACTTGAATATACTTCTCAGATTATTTGTCAATTACTTGGCTAAATATATTCGTGACTAGAATATATTTCTCCACTTCAAAGGTATGTTCATCACTTGAACGTAATTCTCAGTCTTTTTCAAATCACAAAGTACACTCATCACTTGAGTATACTTCTCAGTCTCTTTCAATCACTTGGTTAAATATATTCGTGACCAGAATATATTTCTCTATTTCAAAAGTGTATTCTTCGAATATGCTTCTCAGATTTCATTCTCAATCACTTGGTTAAATATGTTCGTGACCAGATGTGAACCCCGGAAATTGGGCCCACGAGGGATTGAAAAGAAAGTGGGTTTGAAAAAGAAAAAGGAAAGGAGTCGCCACCTTATTTTTTAAAGGAAACAAGGAAAACCCTAAAAATCAGGTTGTTTTAGGAAAACAATTTGAATGACTCCATAAAAAAAGGAAAGGCAAAAACCAATCTTTTGAAAACCAAAGAAATCGGGGATTCGGAGGCTAAGTTATGACATGGAAAGGTTCTAGGCAAAGCCTATAGGCACCCATGTCACCCTTTCGGTCTCTCAGTTCATTTGGGCTAAATTAAAGTCTTTCCATACAAAAATCAGCAAGTATATCATCACAGAATTGCATGCATATTGTGAACCCCGGAAATTGGGCCCACGAGGGATTGAAAAGAAAGTGGGTTTGAAAAAGAAAAAGGAAAGGAGTCGCCACCTTATTTTTTAAAGGAAACAAGGAAAACCCTAAAAATCAGGTTGTTTAGGAAACAATTTGAATGACTCCATAAAAAAAGGAAAGGCAAAAACCAATCTTTTGAAAACCAAAGAAATCGGGGATTCGGAGGCTAAGTTATGACATGGGAAGGTTCTAGGCAAAGCCTATAGGCACCCATGTCACCCTTTCGGTCTCTCAGTTCATTTGGGCTAAATTAAAGTCTTTCCATACAAAAATCAGCAAGTATATCATCACAAGAATTGCATGCATATTGTGAACCCCGGAAATTGGGCCCACGAGGGATTGAAAAGAAAGTGGGTTTGAAAAAGAAAAAGGAAAGGAGTCGCCACCTTATTTTTTAAAGGAAACAAGGAAAACCCTAAAAATCAGGTTGTTTTAGGAAAACAATTTGAATGACTCCATAAAAAAAGGAAAGGCAAAAACCAATCTTTTGAAAACCAAAGAAATCGGGGATTCGGAGGCTAAGTTATGACATGGGAAGGTTCTAGGCAAAGCCTATAGGCACCCATGTCACCCTTTCGGTCTCTCAGTTCATTTGGGCTAAATTAAAGTCTTTCCATACAAAATCAGCAAGTATATCATCACAAGAATTGCATGCATATCATATATTTCATTCATCCATCCATGCATAATAAGCAAATAAAAACAGAAAATAAAAAGAAGAAAAGAAAACATAAATAAACCTAGGATGCTTGGATCGTAGAACGGACTTGAGCCTCACGAAGAGCGCCTACGTACCATGCAACGAAATACATGGATCAAAGTCCACGTAGTTCGATTAGAACTAAGGTTAAATCCTAATACAAACCTATGGTAAAAACCCTAGGTTTCCTTATTTGATCAAAAGAGTTGAATTTGATAGAAAGTTTGATTTTAGGAAAGAAATCCACAAAATGGAAACTTTAATAAAAACCAGAATTTTGTTGGTTAAGGAAACCTCTAATTAAACCATAGGACTTGTATTAAAAATTAACCCTAGATAGGGAGAAGAGAATGAGTTAAGAAGAAAGGTGAATTGGGGCACCTTCACACCCACTTACCTGAGCGCAATTAGCTCCAAGCATTTAGCCATTTCAGACATAAGCAGCCCTATTTGCCATAGGACAAATACCACACCCATTTGCACCCTTACAAGTGCTCAAAACCATGCAAAAACACTAACATGCAAATCTGGACAGAATAGTATTATGGCCTAAAAATCATCCACTAAGCATGCTAACAGCAACACAGCGAACAATAATAAGTCCTAACATATTCCTAGAACCATATCATGCATAAAAACCCTAAAACATACTAACATGCATGCAAAACTATCATGTTTACTCCATATGAAAAACATATACAGCAAACACGAAGAAAAACCAAATAAAAAAGTCTACTTTATCATGCTATATGAAAACAAACACGAAACAATGACTCTAAAACCCTAAACTCACAAATATGCTTAAAAACATACAAAACATACTTTAATCATGCTAAAACCAAACTAAACAGAAATTAAATCATGCATATTAACTAACTAAAGCATATAACATGATGAAAATGCTAACTCTAACATGCAATGACACTAATCCTAGCACAAAGACAAGCAGGAGCACAAGAATCATAACTATGCATTAAAACCTAAAGGACAGCCCTAAAGCATGCTAAACAGTAGATAAAAAATAGATATTCCATGTATATTAACTAGCTAGAGTGTTAATACATGATAAAAAATTCACCTTTAACATGCAATAAGCCTAACCCATATGAGAACCTAGTTTAAGCTTGAATAGAGAAGGAGAATACCTTAGGAAGTGGCTCCCCTTGTGTTTGTAATTGTTCGTGGCTCCTCAGGTCTTTAGAGTGAATCAAACCAACACGAATCCTCCTCTTTGTCAAAGTGGTATCACAGCAAAGAGATCAAAACTCACTCAACTTTGAAAAGAAATAGAAAACAAAAGAGAACAAGAGAAAAGAAAAAGTGATTCTCATCACTTTGCAGCAGCAGCAACTTCAATCGCGTTTTTGGGTATGAAAACGTTGGATTTGGACAAAGCTTGTGAAATAAAAAGTTGTAGAGAATTGAATTATCTTTCTAACAAGACCAATTTCATCAAATTCTGACTTCGGATGAAAAAGTTATGATTAAAATACAACTGCTGGTTTTCAGAAAATCTGCTGCTGAATTATGACGAATTTCACTCCCTCCAAACCCTCTTCTCCTCCCCCTTGTTTAAAGACATTAAGAGAGTATTTATAGCTGAAATCTGGAGTTTCCCTTTCCTTCCTGGACTAGGTTTCCTTGGAGAATAATCAAAAGGTATTTTATAATGATAAAAGACTTCTAATCTGAATAGGAAAAGGAAATTGTCTTTTATAAAAATTGGGAGACTGACCGCTAACACGCATGCACATGTATCGTATGTGCGTACACACACTCATCACATACGTACACGTGTTAGTGTCATGATAAAAATGGCTAATTTAATAAAATAATTTTCTTTTCATATTAACCAAAAATCTCATGCTGTGATTCGCACTAATTCTTCAAGGATAATTCGTAAATAACCACACTAAACTCATCATCAAGGCCACGGGACTTAAGATGACAACCGGTACAAAATGATGACTAATGAAAGTCAATTTGAAAAGATTTGGTTGGTAATTGTGAGTCAATTAGAGCTAACCCAAGGAAGGGTCAATTAACCAACTTGAACTACATCGAGCCATTTTAATCCCGAGCCATTGACTTACCAAATTGAACCTAGAAATACCTCATATGCATCCATATGAACTCCAATTGACAATTTGGAGATCATTCCACGGTCAAATGAAAAGTTTGGGACTTAAAAGACGATTATGCCCCTCAAGTCACAAAAGCTCTTATTATCCCTCAAGATCAACTTCAATTTGAACCAAAATTCATATCCATTGTCCTTGTGACTCTAGAAACTAATGCAAATGACTAGACTCAAAACACAAAACAAAAACATGCATGAAATGATGAGCCCTAGTAAGGTGGTGCAAAAATGGGGTGTGACACCAGAATATATTTCTCCATTTCAAAAGTATGTTCATTCGTAGTGGCTTGAATATGCTTCTCTTATCAATTTTCAACCCCCCAGAGGTTTAAGTATACTCATGACTTGAGTACACTTCCTTATTCCAATCTTAGGTTCTCAACCTCCTATCATTGTTGGTATCAGTGTGTGATTTCTCTAGGCTTTTTGGCAAAAATGGGTTGTTCTTTATCATTGGTTCACAAGTGTAACTTGTTCGCCAATGAGGGGCTTCTGTCACACCCCTTTTTGCACCACCTTACTAGGGCTCATCATTTCATGCATGTTTTGTTTTGTTTTTGAGTCTAGTCACTTGCATTAGGTTTCTAGAGTCACAAGGACAATGGGTATGAATTTTGGTTCAATTTGGAGTTCATCTTGAGGGATAATAAGAGCTTTTGTGACTTAAGGGGCATAATTGTCTTTTAAGTCCCAAACTTTTCATTTGACCTTGATATGATCTCCAAATTGTCAATTGGAGTTCATATGGATGCATAAGAGGTATTTCTAGTGTCAATTTGATGAATCAATGGCTCGGGATTAAAATGGCTCGATACAGTTCAAGTTGGTTAATTGACCCTTCTTTGGATTAGCTTTAATTGACTCACAATTACCAATCAAATCTTTTCAAATTGACTTTCATTAGTCATCATTTTACCCCCAAAAGTGTTTTATGAAGTTCAATTTTGATATGGAAAGTGTTTGGTTTGACCCTATGTGCATGCCTATGCTTAGCAAAGGTAGAGCATAGCGGTTAACCGCCTTGTTCAAACCTAACCATGCCCCCATTGGGTTAAGAGCCGTTATGACGAGTTAGTTTTACTCGAGAAAGGCGGGTAAGGGGCTGTATCATGTGCAGGGGTATCAGCGGAGAGTTGCCAGAGCAGGTCAAAGATCGAGGTCTAAAGAAATGGGGATGTAGTGCTGAAAGAAATCAGAGCTCCGGTGTCGATCCGTGAGGGACAATTCAAGCCAAGTTGGGGTGGACCATACATTATCAAAGAAATATTGCCAGCAGGGGCTGTTCGCTCATGGATTTAGATGGAATTGAGTTCGCTCGTGCAACAAATTTAGATCAATTAAAGAAATATCATGTTTGAGGCCTGCCAGGTTGAAAACCCGTAAGGGCGGCCTAGGCAAAAGTTAAGGCATGAGAACTACGTAAGACCTGATTCTCCATTCAAAAAAAAGAAAACAAAAAAACAAAAAAAACAAAAAAAAAAAAAAAAAAAAACAAAAAAACAAAAAAAGAAAAAAAAAAGCAAAAAAAAAAAAAAAAAAATCATGGAGATACGTAAGCAACCCATAAAGTTACCTTGGGTGCGGTCTAAATCAAACAACAAAATCCCAAATTTATTATTGGCAATTTATTCAAAACTAAAATTGATTGACATAGCAATTCATGGGTATTAAGAAAAAGAACTATAAATATGCCATAAATATCCTATTCTATTGAGTCTTCAATTTTTCCTGGGCTTCTTTGCAGCTCGCTTTTCAGCTTTCTTCTTCTCTCTTTCGTGTCTTCTTTTCTTTCTCAAGTCGTGTTCATAAGCTGCTGTCACTGCTTCCATAATATCTTCTCTGCATGGTCCAAGTTCGTTACTCTTGATAAGTCCAAAAATCCTTTCTCTTCGAGTAGTCTCTCTCTCACCCAAGTTGTTTTTCAACCATTCCTTATACTCGGGGCTCATCATATACGGACCATCGGTATTTGTAACTTGAGTTAGTGTCAGCTTGCTAGGCCATCGATCCTTTGCCCAAGTCACTACAGAAAGACCCGTAGGCACCACAGGATAGTCACCTTTCAAAGAAGTAGGTACGGTTTGCATGGCACCCATCTGACGAAGAACCCTTGAAGGCCAATAAAATGAAGTGGACCTCAGTCCTATGAGTCTGACCATAGCACATCCAAAAGTGCGCAGAAGCACCTGTTCATTGCAGCCCCATATGAAGACGAACCACTTGATATTCCTTCATGAAAGAGTTTGGAAGTAACCTAGCCAATCTCTCAATGAAAACTGCCCAGGCAGTTCAATGTGGCGAAGGCAGTAATGCTAAGGCTTGTATGGTGTAACGACAATGGGTGATAAGAAATTCAGTCTTTCAAGCAACCACATTTGCAGCAGAATAGGGCTACCTCCTAAAGGAATTTTCGGGTCCTCATGGACTTCATCCAAGCTATTCAGGGTTTCAGCTAGCACCATGGGAATTAGGTTATGACCCTTGGCAAGGAGAGGAATCAACTCATAGATTTGTATGGGAACATGTGGAGTACCAGTTGAAATAAGGAAACGACCAATGAGGCAAAAGGCGAGTGCATGCTTAATAGGAAAGGTAAATTTTAGAATACCTTTGCTATCATAGGCCAAAAAAGAGGTTGCTAATTTCATCAAGTCTACCATATGGTCCTTTACAAACGTAGAGGCATATTGTTGGTGAATCCCAAAGAGGTTGGAGAAAGAAGTAAGGAAGCTTGGGCGAGGAGTAGGGAGAATGAAGGGACCTACCGGTGAAACTCCATACAACATGCAGAATTCCTCCATAGTTGGGCACAGTTCTTCATAGTTGAAGCGAAATACATGAACTTGGGGATCCCAAAAATATGTAGCAGCAGTCAGGAGGTTCGTTTCAAGCTTCACATGCCTCAAGGAGAGCAATGGATCCAAGCCAAAGCACTTGAACTTAGATTTTGCTTCAGCACTCATAACTCTCAAAAACCCTCCTAAAAATTTGTCTAGAGCCTCCATAATTTCTAATGAATGAATACAAGTAGGTTTAGGAGCCTCTTGGATGTGTTTTTATAGGGAAAATGTCACAAATCCGTGTTCCAGAAGGAGAAAACCCGTCAAAGTAGGGAGTTTCCTATTTGAAGTGGGATTCTCGCTTCGGGCTCAGGTGACCACCTAGGCCTGGGCGGCTAGCCTCTTGGGCTTGGATGGCTAGCCGCCCAACCCCGGGTGGTCACCTGAGGCCATTTTCCTATTTTGCCCAGTTTTGCCTATTTTTGACCCCATTTGACCCCTATATGGTTATGTGACCCTGGGAAGCTTATTTTAAGCTTATTTTTGCACAAAAACATGAGTAAATTACCACAATAGAATTCCAAAAGTTTCATACAAAGTACCAAAGCAAATGTTCAAAGAGAGGTTACAAAGCATAAAGAAAGATGTTTCATTCATTCACAAAGCAAGAGGTTAAGCTAAGTTAATGATCTCCCGTGGTTCTTCTCTTTCTACTTGACTCGCCTCTACCACGACCAGCATGAGGATTCCTTTGGGGTGGCATTGGTTGTGGTGGACGCAGTGTGGAGACCTGTTACAAAGAAATTGATTAATAAAAGAAGGGTTATGCTTTTAGCTCCTATGATTGGAATGAACAAAAGGGATGTCTTACAGTGGGATTTAGTTGCCCCTCTAGCACAGAGTTTGCCAAACTCATCCTAACAAGGTCCCGCCTTAATCCCTCGTTGAGTTCAAGGCACTCCTGTGCGTACTCTCGGGGAACCTAAAAGATGAACATGGTTAATAAATGATGAAAGAGGTTCTAAGGAAGGCAAAGGTTTAGAGCTTACATGCTCGTAGCTCGAGTCAATCCTGGGGACTTCATCAAAAGCAGGGTGAGTAATGTTAGTCTTCATGAACTCCAACCCATTGCATAGGTTCACTTGCCAGTCGAGTACTGGGAGAGGTGGCTGTGCCATTCCCCCCATCTCATAATCCTCATCTCCATGAGTTATGCCTGTGGAGGATGCTATTGTGGAACTATGTCCACGAGCTCGCCGGCCCTGCAATAGATAATTGGCTTAAGGGGAGTGTTTGCATAAGTCGATAATTGAAAAAAAATGGGATAAAAACTCACCCCTTGAGGTGGGAAGCCAATGACTCTAGGGCGTATTAGGAATTGATTACAGAAAGTCATGTAGTCAGTATTGGGCGAGGTAAACTCCTCAGCATCCCATCTAGTCAGAGCTTCCATCAGCTCATCCCCATCCAGAGAGTTAGTGTGCCTCATGTTCATGGGAGGCAAGACAGGGGTAAGAGCGGCATCCACTCGTCCTTTCACCTGCTTAAGGACACGCTCCCCCAAATACCAGTATCGCCCTGAGGGACCCTCAAAGAGTACCCTCTTCCCAGTCAACTCTAAGTAAGACACACACCTCCTAGGCAGCCTAGCTTCCCACAGTCCCCATGGGCTCCACTCTACCTGTTGAATTTGAAAAAATGATGAGCAAGATAATAAAAATAATAAAAAGAAAAGAATTAGGAAGGAGGATCACCATATCAGCATTTAGGCTTGCCAAGTACGCCCTTGCATGGGCGTAGTCATGCCTATTGGGGGCACGCACAACTATCTTGTTGGGAGCATAGTTCCTAAGTATGGGCCATTCTTGTATCTCATTGTCCAGGGTGGGGCGGCACAGTCCTAGATATTCATAATACCATATCTGTCAAAATTCAAGAAAAGCATTAAAATTAAGTCAAGTTTGAGAGGAATTTAAAAATTAAACATTTTTACTTACCTCCCAAACAAATGGAAGCCCACCAAAATTCTTGGAAACACCTCGAGACATGTCGGACATGGATCTGTACATGGTGGCTAGTACTGCCCCTCCCCAGTTATACCTCCCCATCTTGTTCACATCCACCATGGAAGCAAGATAGCCCAGTTGTGCCATGTCATTGGCACCAACAAAGAGAGTACAAGAGAGCATATAGATCATGAATGCCCTAGCTATGCACTCGGGAGCCACTCCCACACCTTCTACTTGGTTGGCAAAATTTTCGAATAGCCATGTTCTCCTAACACCGCGTGAACCCGCCTCAATATCCATCCCCAACATAGTGAGGAGATAAGCACTATCCATATTGGCATCCCCATAGAATTCCAACCTCGTTCCCTTGAGGCTTAAACCGGTGATGAAAAATCCTTGGGAGTCATGGTCATCTCAAAACTAAAGTGGAAGGTGTTGGTGGTATCCCACCATAGTTCAGCTAAGGCGAGGAGAGCTTGCCTATCCCATTGTTCATTCCATAGGGAGTCAAGAAACCAACTAAAACCTGCCTTCTTTATGAAGTCTCTTGCAGAAGGTTGGGTGTGTTCTATATGCTTCCACCACCCAATAAGATTCTTTATCGAAGACCTTGTGCGTAGGTCTTGTAAATTGGGCTAATCAAGAAGAATTATTCACCTAGTTAGTGTAAAAATCATATGCAAGCATTGATAATTGGCTTTTCAAAAACTAAGTCTTTTAGTTCATGAACAAGTAAACCTTGCTTTGAAAGTTTATGAAAACATTGGTTTTATTCTTCAAACTCATGATCATTGGTAAACCATGCATTCCAAGACCATGGAAACATGGATTTTTCAAAGAAAATAGCAAGCAAACTTTGTTTCCCAAAGTGGTTTTTTAAGGAAAAAATAAGCAAACCTTGTTCATGAAAACATGGGTTTTTCAAAAATATAGCAAACTTTGTTTTTCAAAGTTCATGAAAATGCTTGGTTTTGTTTCTAAAATCAATTAGAAATGAATGCCTATGATTTTGCCTTGCAATACACATCAATTTTACAAAGATTGGAAGAATTTTCATCACTCAAGCATTTTATCAAACCCTTGGTGGGCACTATTCACCAAGTTTTCAAATCGAATTCTTTTCACACCCAATCCTTGTCAAAATCAATGGGCATTGCAAACATTGCTAGGAATACTCATAGAAAGTTCATGAGAATGCATTTCAATCAACAAAAATGAAAATTTCAAAGAAAAGTTTAAAATGGGTAAGCTTACCTCTTGCTTGGAATGGAGAAAAGAGAGATGATTCCTTGGTTTTAGAAGCAATTTCTCTTGAGGAACATCATATATTGGTGCCTTGTATCTACTCTTTGAGTCAAGGAATGGATACTTTGAAGTGGAGTCTTCATTTGGATCCATGGTGGATGAACTAGCTTGTTTTGAGCAAAAATGGGTTTAATGGGTTTTGATTTGCAAAGTGCTGCAAATTTCTTGTTTTTGATGTGAAATTGGGTGCTAATGATGCTATTTCATGTGTATGAATCCCTCTTGAAGTGTGGATTTGAATGCCTTTGGGTGTTGGAGTGATTTTGCAAAATGGAGTAAGCTTCCTAGAGAGAGAAGCTCTCAATTTTCGGGTTGGGTTGAATGGGGGGTATGAATAGTGCCCCTTACATTTTAAAAACCCAGATTTTTCAGCACATGGCTTGGGTAACCACCCAAGCCTTGGGCGCCTAGCCACCAGGGCTTGGGCGGCTAGCCTTCCGAGGCCTGGTGGTCACCCAAGCCACTTTGTTTTGGCTTTCTCCCTCGCTTTGTCTCGCCTTAGCGCATGATCAAACCCTCTTCCAAATGAGATATTCAACACTTTTTGAGCTTAAAATCAATCAAATTTCACCTTGAAATCAATTCTTTGAATTAATTTTATGTTCAAAAGGGTTTAATATATTTTCCCTGTGCCATGCCAACTCAAGTGACAATGTGTTAAGTCACTTTCCTCTTGCACCATGCTTGTTCTATCTTGATAAATTGATCATATATCCTCATTTCAAATCTTGATTTTCCATCCCACTTGGTTGAATATATTCATCACTTGAATATGTTCTTCCATTTCAAAAGTGTATTCACCCTTTGAATATGCTTCTCAGTTCCAAATCCTCATTATCTATCTTACTTGGTTAAATATATTCATCACTTGAATATATTTCCCCATTTCAATGGTGTGTTCATCACTTGAATGTACTTGTCACTCACTTGGTTAAATATATTCATCACTTGAATATATTTCTCCATTTCAATGGTGTGTTCATCACTTGAACATACTTGTCACTCACTTGGTTAAATATATTCATCACTTGAATATATTTCTCCATTTCAATGGTATGTTCATCACTTGAATATACTTATCACTCACTTGGTTAAATATATCCATTGCTTGGATATATTTCTCCATTTCAATGGTATACTCATCACTTGAGTATACTTCTCAGTCTTTTTCAATCACTTGGTTAAGTATATCCATCGCTTGGATATACTTCTCCATTTCAATGGTGTGTTCATCACTTGAACATACTTCTCAGATTATTTGTCACTTACTTGGTTAAATATATTCATCACTTGGATATATTTCTCCATTTTAATGGTATACTCATCACTTGAGTATACTTCTCAGTCTTTTTCAATCACTTGGTTAAATATATTCATCACTTGGATATATTTCTCCATTTCAATGGTATGTTCATCACTTGAGCATACCTCTCAGATCATTTGTTACTTACTTGGTTAAATATATCCATCGCTTGGATATATTTCTCTATTTCAATGGTATGCTCATCACTTGAGTATACTTCTCAGATCATTTGTTACTTACTTGGTTAAATATATTCATCGCTTGAATATATTTCTCCATTTTAATGGTATACTCATCACTTGAGTATACTTCTCAGTCTTTTTCAATCACTTGGTTAAATATATTCATCACTTGGATATATTTCTCCATTTCAATGGTATGTTCATCACTTGAGCATACCTCTCAGATCATTTGTCACTTACTTGGTTAAATATATCCATCGCTTGGATATATTTCTCCATTTCAATGGTATGTTCATCACTTGAATATACTTCTCAGATTATTTGTCAATTACTTGGCTAAATATATTCGTGACTAGAATATATTTCTCCACTTCAAAGGTATGTTCATCACTTGAACGTAATTCTCAGTCTTTTTCAAATCACAAAGTACACTCATCACTTGAGTATACTTCTCAGTCTCTTTCAATCACTTGGTTAAATATATTCGTGACCAGAATATATTTCTCTATTTCAAAAGTGTATTCTTCGAATATGCTTCTCAGATTTCATTCTCAATCACTTGGTTAAATATGTTCGTGACCAGATGTGAACCCCGGAAATTGGGCCCACGAGGGATTGAAAAGAAAGTGGGTTTGAAAAAGAAAAAGGAAAGGAGTCGCCACCTTATTTTTTAAAGGAAACAAGGAAAACCCTAAAAATCAGGTTGTTTTAGGAAAACAATTTGAATGACTCCATAAAAAAAGGAAAGGCAAAAACCAATCTTTTGAAAACCAAAGAAATCGGGGATTCGGAGGCTAAGTTATGACATGGAAAGGTTCTAGGCAAAGCCTATAGGCACCCATGTCACCCTTTCGGTCTCTCAGTTCATTTGGGCTAAATTAAAGTCTTTCCATACAAAAATCAGCAAGTATATCATCACAAGAATTGCATGCATATTGTGAACCCCGGAAATTGGGCCCACGAGGGATTGAAAAGAAAGTGGGTTTGAAAAAGAAAAAGGAAAGGAGTCGCCACCTTATTTTTTAAAGGAAACAAGGAAAACCCTAAAAATCAGGTTGTTTTAGGAAAACAATTTGAATGACTCCATAAAAAAAGGAAAGGCAAAAACCAATCTTTTGAAAACCAAAGAAATCGGGGATTCGGAGGCTAAGTTATGACATGGGAAGGTTCTAGGCAAAGCCTATAGGCACCCATGTCACCCTTTCGGTCTCTCAGTTCATTTGGGCTAAATTAAAGTCTTTCCATACAAAAATCAGCAAGTATATCATCACAAGAATTGCATGCATATTGTGAACCCCGGAAATTGGGCCCACGAGGGATTGAAAAGAAAGTGGGTTTGAAAAAGAAAAAGGAAAGGAGTCGCCACCTTATTTTTTAAAGGAAACAAGGAAAACCCTAAAAATCAGGTTGTTTTAGGAAAACAATTTGAATGACTCCATAAAAAAAGGAAAGGCAAAAACCAATCTTTTGAAAACCAAAGAAATCGGGGATTCGGAGGCTAAGTTATGACATGGGAAGGTTCTAGGCAAAGCCTATAGGCACCCATGTCACCCTTTCGGTCTCTCAGTTCATTTGGGCTAAATTAAAGTCTTTCCATACAAAAATCAGCAAGTATATCATCACAAGAATTGCATGCATATCATATATTTCATTCATCCATCCATGCATAATAAGCAAATAAAAACAGAAAATAAAAAGAAGAAAAGAAAACATAAATAAACCTAGGATGCTTGGATCGTAGAACGGACTTGAGCCTCACGAAGAGCGCCTACGTACCATGCAACGAAATACATGGATCAAAGTCCACGTAGTTCGATTAGAACTAAGGTTAAATCCTAATACAAACCTATGGTAAAAACCCTAGGTTTCCTTATTTGATCAAAAGAGTTGAATTTGATAGAAAGTTTGATTTTAGGAAAGAAATCCACAAAATGGAAACTTTAATAAAAACCAGAATTTTGTTGGTTAAGGAAACCTCTAATTAAACCATAGGACTTGTATTAAAAATTAACCCTAGATAGGGAGAAGAGAATGAGTTAAGAAGAAAGGTGAATTGGGGCACCTTCACACCCACTTACCTGAGCGCAATTAGCTCCAAGCATTTAGCCATTTCAGACATAAGCAGCCCTATTTGCCATAGGACAAATACCACACCCATTTGCACCCTTACAAGTGCTCAAAACCATGCAAAAACACTAACATGCAAATCTGGACAGAATAGTATTATGGCCTAAAAATCATCCACTAAGCATGCTAACAGCAACACAGCGAACAATAATAAGTCCTAACATATTCCTAGAACCATATCATGCATAAAAACCCTAAAACATACTAACATGCATGCAAAACTATCATGTTTACTCCATATGAAAAACATATACAGCAAACACGAAGAAAAACCAAATAAAAAAGTCTACTTTATCATGCTATATGAAAACAAACACGAAACAATGACTCTAAAACCCTAAACTCACAAATATGCTTAAAAACATACAAAACATACTTTAATCATGCTAAAACCAAACTAAACAGAAATTAAATCATGCATATTAACTAACTAAAGCAATATAACATGATGAAAATGCTAACTCTAACATGCAATGACACTAATCCTAGCACAAAGACAAGCAGGAGCACAAGAATCATAACTATGCATTAAAAACCTAAAGGACAGCCCTAAAGCATGCTAAACAGTAGATAAAAAATAGATATTCCATGTATATTAACTAGCTAGAGTGTTAATACATGATAAAAAATTCACCTTTAACATGCAATAAGCCTAACCCATATGAGAACCTAGTTTAAGCTTGAATAGAGAAGGAGAATACCTTAGGAAGTGGCTCCCCTTGTGTTTGTAATTGTTCGTGGCTCCTCAGGTCTTTAGAGTGAATCAAACCAACACGAATCCTCCTCTTTGTCAAAGTGGTATCACAGCAAAGAGATCAAAACTCACTCAACTTTGAAAAGAAATAGAAAACAAAAAGAGAACAAGAGAAAAGAAAAAGTGATTCTCATCACTTTGCAGCAGCAGCAACTTCAATCGCGTTTTTGGGTATGAAAACGTTGGATTTGGACAAAGCTTGTGAAATAAAAAGTTGTAGAGAATTGAATTATCTTTCTAACAAGACCAATTTCATCAAATTCTGACTTCGGATGAAAAAGTTATGATTAAAATACAACTGCTGGTTTTCAGAAAATCTGCTGCTGAATTATGACGAATTTCACTCCCTCCAAACCCTCTTCTCCTCCCCCTTGTTTAAAGACATTAAGAGAGTATTTATAGCTGAAATCTGGAGTTTCCCTTTCCTTCCTGGACTAGGTTTCCTTGGAGAATAATCAAAAGGTATTTTATAATGATAAAAGACTTCTAATCTGAATAGGAAAAGGAAATTGTCTTTTATAAAAATTGGGAGACTGACCGCTAACACGCATGCACATGTATCGTATGTGCGTACACACACTCATCACATACGTACACGTGTTAGTGTCATGATAAAAATGGCTAATTTAATAAAATAATTTTCTTTTCATATTAACCAAAAATCTCATGCTGTGATTCGCACTAATTCTTCAAGGATAATTCGTAAATAACCACACTAAACTCATCATCAAGGCCACGGGACTTAAGATGACAACCGGTACAAAATGATGACTAATGAAAGTCAATTTGAAAAGATTTGGTTGGTAATTGTGAGTCAATTAGAGCTAACCCAAGGAAGGGTCAATTAACCAACTTGAACTACATCGAGCCATTTTAATCCCGAGCCATTGACTTACCAAATTGAACCTAGAAATACCTCATATGCATCCATATGAACTCCAATTGACAATTTGGAGATCATTCCACGGTCAAATGAAAAGTTTGGGACTTAAAAGACGATTATGCCCCTCAAGTCACAAAAGCTCTTATTATCCCTCAAGATCAACTTCAATTTGAACCAAAATTCATATCCATTGTCCTTGTGACTCTAGAAAACTAATGCAAATGACTAGACTCAAAAACAAAACAAAAACATGCATGAAATGATGAGCCCTAGTAAGGTGGTGCAAAAATGGGGTGTGACACCAGAATATATTTCTCCATTTCAAAAGTATGTTCATTCGTAGTGGCTTGAATATGCTTCTCTTATCAATTTTCAACCCCCCAGAGGTTTAAGTATACTCATGACTTGAGTACACTTCCTTATTCCAATCTTAGGTTCTCAACCTCCTATCATTGTTGGTATCAGTGTGTGATTTCTCTAGGCTTTTTGGCAAAAATGGGTTGTTCTTTATCATTGGTTCACAAGTGTAACTTGTTCGCCAATGAGGGGCTTCTGTCACACCCCATTTTTGCACCACCTTACTAGGGCTCATCATTTCATGCATGTTTTTGTTTTGTTTTTGAGTCTAGTCACTTGCATTAGGTTTCTAGAGTCACAAGGACAATGGGTATGAATTTTGGTTCAATTTGGAGTTCATCTTGAGGGATAATAAGAGCTTTTGTGACTTAAGGGGCATAATTGTCTTTTAAGTCCCAAACTTTTCATTTGACCTTGATATGATCTCCAAATTGTCAATTGGAGTTCATATGGATGCATAAGAGGTATTTCTAGTGTCAATTTGATGAATCAATGGCTCGGGATTAAAATGGCTCGATACAGTTCAAGTTGGTTAATTGACCCTTCTTTGGATTAGCTTTAATTGACTCACAATTACCAATCAAATCTTTTCAAATTGACTTTCATTAGTCATCATTTTACCCCCAAAAGTGTTTTATGAAGTTCAATTTTGATATGGAAAGTGTTTGGTTTGACCCTATGTGCATGCCTATGCTTAGCAAAGGTAGAGCATAGCGGTTAACCGCCTTGTTCAAACCTAACCATGCCCCCATGGTTAGTAGTTTTCACCCTAACATGTTTAAAAACATATTCCTCATCGAAACACGGTCGTTTTGGCTTTTTTTTCATCAAAATCGGAGTTCATTTGGCCCTTGAAACACTTCTAGAAGCATTGAGAGTCAAAATAGGAGAAAAATCCGAAGTGGGCTCGGGTGACCACCCAGCCCCGGGCGGCTAGCCACCTGGGCCCAGGTGGCTAGCCGCCCAGGCCCTGGTGGTCACCCGAGGCCACTTTCCTATTTGCACCATGATTCCTTGTTGAAGCGGACTCTTGCCTATTTTGACGTACATGGGCTCTTTTGGACGGGTTTCCTTCTAATTTTTGGTAACTTCTGAGTTACTTAAGCCCCAAGGGGGTCTCTAATAACCCTTGGATTAATTATTAGGGTTTTAATCCCAGCCATTGGTTAATCCTAATTGAAGTTTATAAATACCCCCCTATGCTTCAGCACAAGGGGAGCCACTTTATGCATTAATACTTGAGTGTTTGAGAGAGAATAAGAGAGAGAGACTTGGAGGAGAGCTAGAGGACCTGCTGTAGCCTTGAAGAACATTGATTGAAGACATCCACAAGAGCAAGAGGGAGTCCATACAGCAGCAAGGAAGGCTCTTCCTAAGGTATTCCTCTTTTCTGTTCAAGCTTAAACAAAGGTATCATGTAGGATAGCTCTATTGCATGCCATGCTTATGATTTCTACCATGAATTGAGGTTTCTATTAGTTAATACATGTGATATTGATGATGTTCATGATGAGTTTTGCATGCTTTAGAGTTAGTTCATAGGTTTCAATGCATAGTGGTGATTTTTGTGCTTCTGTTGTCCTTGTCCTAGGATAGTGTCATTGCATGTTAGAGTTAGGTTTTTTGTCATGTTCTATTGTTTTAGTTAGTTAATATGCATGATTTAAGTTCTGTTTAGTTTTATTTTAGCATGATTGGAGTTTGTTTTGTATGTTTTTAAGCATATTTGTGAGTTTAGGGTTGTTAGTGTCCTTGTTTTATGTTAGTTTTCATACAACATGTTAATTTATGTTTTTTATTTGATTTTTCTTCATGTTTGCTGTATATGTTTTACATATGGAGTAAATATGATATTTTTGCATGCATGTTAGTTCATTCTAAGGTTTTTATGCATGATATGGTTCTAGGATTGTGTTAGGGCTTATGAAAGTTTGCTGTTTTTGTTATTGGCATGTTTAGTTGATGATTTTAGGCCTTAGTACTATTCTGTCCAGATTTGTATGTTAGTGTTTTTGCATGGTTTTGAGCACGTGTAAGGGTGCAAATAGGTGTGGTATTTGTCCTATGGCAAATAGGGCTGCCAATGCTTGAAATGGCTAATGCTTGGAGCTATTGCGCTCAGGTAAGCGGGTGTGAAGGTGCCTCAATTCACCTCTCTTCCTAACTCTTTCCCTTCTCCCCCTCTAGGGTTAATTTTTAATACAAGTCTATGGTTTAAATCAAGGGTTTTCTTAACCAACAAAATTCTGTTTTTATCAAAGTTTCCATTTTGTGGAATTTTCCTAATTTGAAACTTGGTTTATCTATCATATTCAACTCTTTTTCAAATAAGGAAACCTAGGGTTTTAACCATAGGTTTGTATTAAGTCTTAACCCTAGTTCTAATCGAACTACGTGGACTTTGATCCATGTATTTCGTTGCATGGTACGTAGGCGCTCTTCGTGAGGCTCAAGTCCGTTCTAGGATCCAAGTATCCTAGATTTCTTTCTTTCTTTCTTTTCTTCTTTTTATTTTCTGTTTTTATTTGTTTATTATGCATGGATGGATGAATGAAATATATGATATGCATGCAATTCTTGTGATGATATACTTGCTGATTTTTGTATGGAAAAGATCTTAATTTAGCCCAAATGAACTGAGAGACCGAAGGGTGACATGGGTGCCTATGGGCTTTGCCTAAAACCTTCCCATGTCATAACTTCGCCTCTGAATCCCTGATTTCTTTGATTTCCAAAAGACTATTTTTGCCTTTCCTTTTTAAACATGGAGTCATTCAAATTGTTTTCTTAAAACAAACTATTTTTAGGGTTTTCCTTGTTTCCTTTAAAAAATAAGGTGGCGACTCCTTTTCCCTTTTTCTCTTTCAACCAACCTATCTATTTTCTTTCCAAATCCCTTGTGGGCCCAATTTCCGGGGTTCACAAGTCATCTATCTTGTTCTCCAATTTTGATGTGTATTTATTTATCAATTATCTTTTAGAGTAATATTCTATCATGTTCTTTTATGATGTGTGCATATCATAAGTGACTAAAGAAGAGTTCTCTCTCTCTCTCTCTCTCTTACTATTTTTATTTATTTAATTTTTATGTTACCTCAGCCAAAAAATTTAGATATAACCCCAATATGTAACATTTTACATAGGTGGGTTTTGGATAGACGACCTTTTTACTCTAACACCTTGAATACCACTTGGACAACATGGTCTGTGATTTGATTTGATTTAGAGGAGAGTTGAGTTCTTGAATGTGGATAGGGTAAGAAATAATAAATAATAAAATGGGAGTCCTCCTTGCATCACAAATGTAATGATTCATTCATCTCGACTAATTTTATAAGAGTATATCTAACATCATTTGTGAGGATTAATTCACTGATGATGTCATACCTTTATCAAAATTTATGACGACCTTGGGGTGGACTGTGATGTCTATGATTTTAATATGTCCGTCATTTAGATCTCTTCAAAACGTAGTTATAAATGTGTAACAATTTTATTAGTGAAATTTTGTGAAGGCCCAATTGTGATATGCAACCAACGCATTGAAAAAGGTACAATGATTTTAAACTATAAAAAATCAACTTTTAGGTGTGGAAAGTCATAGTTCAAGATTTACTAAATTTTTTATAGTAAGATCGTTACCCTCCTCATTTTACAGTAATAATATTTTCTTCCAGGAAAACGGTACTTGTGGTTTGAATTTAATATTTCTTCTTTGCTTTTTAAATTCATTGACGTCCTAAAAAAAAAAAAGGACACAAAACAAAAAGCAAAAAACATGCAAAAAGATGCTTGCATGGTTCACTGGCTGAATTGTACAATTGATCATTACCATATAACACGCAAAGAGTTCTTTTATACCAATTGATAAAGCAATGATATTATTTTGTTTAATTTGATGCCAAGGAAGGAAGTAAGCCAAGCAGAGTTACACATAAAATTTTAGTTAAACTATTCATGTCTTTGGAGAGATTTCAATTTGTTGCCTATGATTGACCAAGTTTTCAACACCTAAATTATTTAGCATGAATTTAACCACCTTGGGTACTGAATATTTAATTTGAATTCATGAATTACAAGAAATTTCAATGTTTTCCACATTGTACATGATGCTGATTTTCCAAACTTTTTACCAAATTGTGTAGAAAAATCTATTGTTGATTGCCTCCTAATTTAATAAAAACCAGAAAAAATTAAAATTATGGCACATTATGAATTGTTTTGTCCAGCAGCCTATACATAATACGTAAACCTAATTTAATCTTGTTTTACTTGTTGTGCGCTCTGCAATTTTGTCACATTATTTTTGCTTAGCATTGCATTTAGTATAATTTAAAATTGATTTGGGGATCATGAGGGATGCAATTGAGTAGGAAGGGATCTCCATGGAAACTGAGGACAATATTAATTGGGATGGTTAAAATTAAAATTTGGTACGTGGGATTAAACGGCTGGATAGGATTGGATTAGACTGGATAGGATCTCCCACTAGATAACTATATACCTTCCTTATCCCTACTTATCCTCCACTTGTGTTTGGTAGAGGTCCGGATATGATGCCGAAAATAGTAATGCAATCCTATCTAGTATTTGGTATGTTATATATTGCAACCTCAGATAAGGGACATTTTTCCTCTTTGTTCCAAAAATACCCTTACTCAATTTCATAAATCAAAATCACTAATTTTGTCTCTTTAACAAGAATTTCCATAAATCAAAAACTCCATGCAAGTGCTTTTCCTATTATATGCCTTATCAAAAAATTAAATATAAAATAAAAAAAGACGGTGCTATTTCACCCGATCAAAACTAAAAATAAATCTACTAATTATATAAATGGCCAAAGTATAGGGTGGTAGATACCTAACACCTCCCCTCCCCCCAAAAAAAAATAAAAATAAAAAAAATAAAAAGGAAAAGAACAGAGAGAGAGAGAGAGAGAGAGAGAGAGAGAGAGAGAGAGATTTCAAACATATGTCAAAAGTTATTGATAAAGAGTTATCATAAGAGTAAAGAATGAAACATATAGTGTGTCACACCCCATTTTTGTCACCTTAATTAGAGGTCATCATTTAATGTGAGTCTTTATTTTATTTTTGAGTCTAGTCACTTGCATTAGGTTTTTATAGCATTGAGGATCATATGTATGAATTTTGGATCAATTTGGAGGAGGTTTCAGTGGTTAAAAAGAGCTTTTGTGACTTAGAGGGCATTTCCGTCTTTTAAGCTCTATTATTTCCATTTGATCTTGAAATAGCCTCCAAGTTGTTTCCTTGGGTTCATATTAGTGTATAGAGTCTATTTATGAGTTCAATTTAATAAATTGATGGCTAGGGACTAATTTGGCTCATGATGGTTCAAGATGGCTATAAGTCCCTATTTTGGTTCTTTCAAGGTGGCTCATGCTTTTTCACCCAATTGCTCTTCATTAGACCTTGATTTACCTAAATTTCATTCTTAAATATGTTTTATAAGGTTAAATTTTGATTTGGAAAGCATTTGGTTTAACCCTATTTGCAAACCTTAGCTTTTTGCAATAGTGGTGCATAGCAGTTAACCGCTTTTGTAAAACCTAACCATGCACCCATGGTTAGGGGTTTTGCCCTAAAATGCCTAAAAATGTGTTTCTTTTCAAAATGTGGTCGTTTTGGCTTTTATTTTGCCAAAATCAAACTTAAATTGACCCTAAAACAATTTTGGAAGGCGAATGAGTGCAAATAAGGAAGCAGGAGAGGTGGCCCTTTCGTAACCGTCCAAGCCTGGACGGTTAACCTTTTGGCCTTGGACGGTCATCTAGGTTTCTGCCTTATTTTAGGGTTTTCTCGATTTTCTTCCATTTTTGACCCCTTTTTTTGCCGTTGCAAGTCTTTCTTTCTAATTTTTAGGCAACTTTGAATTACTTGAGCCCTAAGAGAGTCTCTAATAGCCCTTTAATCATTATTTAGTTAATTAATCTTAACTATTAGTTTATTAGGCCAATCTCCCATAAATAGAACATGATATTTAGCACATAGGGAGGCTTTTTTATGACTTTATACCTAGAGAGAGAGGGAGCCAATAGTTTGAGAGTTAAAGAGCATCAAGAAGGGCTTCAACAACATCAACTAAGCAAGAGACGAAGTGAGTTAAAGGCAAGGAAGAACTATTTGTAGGAGGTAAACCTCTATTTTTTAAAATTATGTTACTTTCTCTACTATTGATGTTTGTTGTGTTAGAGAGCATGTTTAGAATGTAAGAATGGTTTGTTTGTGATAATTATCATTATTCTATCATGTTAACTTGATATTATTTGATGATTAATTGTGAGCATGATCGAGGATTATAACATAAAAGGAACTTACTCTCTTTACATGTGTTAAAGTTTGCTGTTTTGATGTTATGGTTTAATGCATGAGTTTTTGCTGTTGTGTTATTTAATATCATGTTAGGGTTTTATTATTAGGATTTTTGCATATTAGGGTTTGTGTTTTCTTCTTAATATCATGAGTTCTAGGTTTTGTGTTGAGTCTTGCATGTTATAGGTTTGTTTTGTGCATGATAATCACTCCTATTCATATAGAAGCAAGCTAGGGTTTTGATATTAGTTTTGTTAATTGTTTTTATTTGACTTTTAGGGTGTTTTTAGGTTATTATGCATTCTGTCCAAATTTTTTTATAAGTGTGTTTGAGCATGTTTAGTCTTTGTTTTGGTGTCATTTGCATGATAGTAGTCTCTAGCATGATTAGGGTTTGAGTCGTGATGATTTGGTGATAATATGATTGTGATGATATGATGACTTTGGTGATGTGAATGTGGTGTGATATATGTGGGATTTCGAATTAATTGGCGATCAAGAGTAGTCAATTGATTTGGAATCCCACCTTTCCCTTTTTGATTTCAAATTAATTGGCAATCAAGAGTAGTCAATTGATTTGAAATCCTCCCCCTTCCCTTTTGGGCTATTTTTCTTATATTTAATTATGATAGTTTACAAGTTTCCTTTTTCTCAAACTTTCCTCCTTCTTAAAGTTTCCCTTTTTTCAATCTTTTATTTTTTTTTTCAAAACTTTCCTTTTTGATTAATATGAAAACTTAGAAACTATCATAATTCTTTATAAAGGGAATAGCCCTCCTTTTGAACTACGTGAACTTTGATTCTTGCATCTTTATACGTAAGGTACATAGGCACTCATTTGATATTCAAGTCCGCTTTAAGATACTAAGTATCCTATATTTTTCTTTCCTTTTATTCTTTTATTTATTTTTTGTGAATAATAGTGGATGTAAATAGATGCTTAAATGATATATATGTTGTCTTATGATTATAATTGTTGATTTGCATGTGATTAATATAGTAATTTAGCCCAATTAAGTTAAGAGAACAACTCGGGTGATGTGGGTGCCTATGGGCTTGGCCCAGAACCTTCCCACATCATAACTTAGCCCTCGAATTCAATCTTTTGGTTCAAAGACTTTTGCCTTTCCTTTTAAAAATGGAGTAATGTGTTTGGGAAATAAAAGTATTTTTAGGGTTTTCCTCATTCCTTAAAAATGAGGTGGCAACTCCTTGTGTTTTCATATGAATTTATGTGGGCTATTTTCTTGGGTTCACAAAGTGAAAGTGGGAGTAGACAGATCAAAGGCTTAACTAATACAGCGCTTACTTCTTGGCAAGTTGTAGTTCAAAAGCAATAATTTAAATCCATGCAGCATGGAAAGCAAAGGCATGTAATAAACAATAGAGATGTCCAAGTTAAAAATCAAATCACCATTCCCGCATCTGAATCAAATGCCAAAAGGAAGAAAAAAAAAAAAAGATAATTATTTGCAATAGTAGTCTGACATGGAAGACATCATCTCTGTAGAAAATCACTGGAAAACATATCTTGCTCACTTCTACAGGCATGCTTTGCCGTTTTAATGATAATCTTAAAAATTAAGGCATCGTTTGGTTGCGTTTATTATGAGTACATTTTATAAGCACAAAAAAATCCATCTTTATTAGCTCCCCCCCCCCCCCCCCCCCCCCCCAAAAAAAAAAAATCCTTCTTTACCTTTTTGCATTTTGCTATTAAGACACTTCAAAATGTGTGAAGTGCACGTGTGGAACACATGTGACATGGGTGTGGGTACTCCTATTAGACACTTCAAGATAGTGTAATTCTTTGGAAAGTAGACGAAACCTGGATACATACCCGTACCCAAGTCCATCTAACACAGCCAATCATAGACCTTTTATCCTTCTACGATGCAAAATCAGAGTAGAAAGCAAATATCAAATATTATTAAATTATTTAGCTTTTCCTATTTGAAAATTTTCTGTAAAGAATATGCTGATTTCTCAATACATATATACTTGCCTAGATTTCATCTATTTTAACACAGGACAACTTGTAGCAATCACTTCAAAGCTTGGAAAGAGAGTTTCCTTGAAAGTACCTTCCTCTATGACAGTGTGGGGTTTGCACAGCGATCCCTTTATATGTATCTTTGATTTCTCCATATTCAATTGCAGCAAATTGATCACCATTGTATATCCTTTCCAAGGATCATCGCTTCAAGATGATTATTTTCTAATAGCTGCCCTGCAACTCTTCAAGAAAAGTGGAAAACGTGTTCCTAAGCAAAGGATTAGGAAAAACATGAGCACTTGGGAGACAACTAATGATTCATGATTCCCAGCTTCATTAGCACTACTGGGATCCAGACCTAACCTTCTAATCTGTATATCTTTCACTCTGGACCACTCCTTTTTGAACACACAAAGAATGTTAAACATCATATATCAGGTTGGGTCAATTTCAGTAATATTGTTATTATTTTGTACTTTGTAGGACCACATTGCTCAGCCCTTTTCCCACCCTTCCAGCATTGGTCGGTTTTTCTGACTTCAACCTCTCAAATTCTGACTCAACTGCTCATTTCCATATCAGTTCCTCCACACATTGTGTTCAGTAATTTGACCTTCTATGTTTTGACAATACTATTCCCTGCAGTCTTGAACACCTTTCTTTCTTTCAGCATATTTCTCACCATGGCCATGTCATCCCATCTATTAGCAGCTGCAAATATGTTGGACAATAAAGCATACCTCCCACCATGATGAGGCTCCATATTGATGAGGTGCCTTCCTAACTGTTTGCCTAGCTCAACTTCACCATGAATTCTACACGCACCAACAAGGGCACCCCATAAGCCAGGATGAGGCTCCATTGGCATCCCCTCCACAAATTCCAAAGCTTCCTTAATTAGGCCAGCTCGGCCAAGAAGATCAACCATGCAACCATAGTGTTCCATCTGAGGTTTAATCTGATACTCTTGAGTCATAAGATTGAAAATCCAGCGTCCCTCATCAACCAACCCCGAGTGGCTACACCCAGTTAGCACTGCAATGAAGCTTACGCCATTAGGAGGGGGACCCACTGTGTGCATCTGCCAAAACAGTGACAATGCTTGCCTTCCACATCCATTGAAGGCAAACGCAACTATCATGGAGTTCCATGAAAAGACATTCTTTTCCGGCATGCAATTGAAGACTTGGAGAGCTTTTTCAACATTCCCACACTTGCCATACATGTCCAAAAGTACCGTTCCTAAGGTCACGTTAATTTCAAACTTGTGGTGTTCTATATAGCCATGCAACCAAATGCCTTCCTCTAAGGCCCGAAGTTGGGCACAGGCCGAAACTGCACTTACCAGTGCAGGCTCGTTAGGAACAACCATGGCCCCAACCATCTGTTTAAAGAGCCCCAAGGCCTCTCTGCACATCCCACCTTGCGAATATCCAGAAATCATGGCACTCCATGATGCCGCATCCCTTTCTGGCATTTCATCAAAAAGCTTCCGGGCTTTCTCAATTTTACCGGAGTGCACATAACCAGAGATCATCGCATTCCAAGAGACTATATTCTTGCACGGCATCCTATCGAAAAACTGACGCGCCACTTCACTTTCACCCAAACTACAATGGCCGGTTATCAACGTAGTCCACGATACGACGTCAACCAAGCTCCAACTTTCATCGAACAAACGCCGAGCACAATTCAATTCTCCACACCTTGAGTACATGCCGATTGTGTTGTTCACGACAAACACATCGCAATGAAGCCCAAATTTTGTGATGTGGGCATGAAGTTGTTGGCCAAGAAGGAGAGCTGAAGAAGATGATCGAATGAGAAAAGGGAATGTAAAATTATCGGGTAAGATTCCAGCACGGAGCATGTGAACGTACAACATAACAACGCATTCGAGGGGTTCGTTGCTCTGAGAGAAGGCCCTCATCATGGTGTTGTACATGAAAAGTGTAGGGGTTTGGACGTGATGGAAGAGAGTTTTGGCGTAAGCAATGTCGCCCGAGTGAGGAATTGCAGCGCAAGCCAAGAGCCTGGTTATGGTGAAGACACGATGGGCCAGACCGGAGACGATGATGAGGGCGTGGGCTTCTTTGAGTTGGGACATGTTGGTGAATGCAGTGAGGGCTTGAGAGAGGGCTGGGTGGTGTAGTTGTGCAATCTTTCTTGCCACATGATTTGAAACCAAGAGTTTGACGTTGGTTTTCATTTTTCAGTATTCATTTGTTTGTCAAGCAAATGCAAATGAATAGGCTTGCTTTCCTCTCCTCCCCCTCTTTTTCTTTGAAAAACTAAAGTAATATTAACAATAAATAGAATAATGTTTACATCGTGGCATAGCAACATTCCTATAACATTTTTAAATGGCATTTCAAAGTCTTCTAGGAAACATATTTTTCCAAATATTTACATTATTATAATAATACTTGATATTTGTTACACAATCAGCTACTCGATTAGCTTACCTGAACACATGTTTAATAGTGACCTGATCAAAATAACCAAATAGTTGCAAAATATCTTGAACTAGATTCGAAATACTCCAATGATGGCGAATATATGGATCCACAAACAACATTAATTATCAACTGAGAATCCCTTCAATCTGGAGACGCTTGATGCTTTTATGAATAGCCGCAACTATACTATTTCTGAAGGTAATACATTCTGCAACAAGGACTAAAGCATTGCCCAAATCGACAGATGATGTCATAGAAACTTAAGGATCTCTAATCACAAAGCCTCCCACTGCCTTCTTCTGATTATGCTTTCTCGAGCCATCAAAGTTGAGTTTCATCTAATTAGTCAGGGGACTTTCCCAAGCAACCAACCTGCAAAACAAAGTCGACTTATGCAAAGTAATAAACTTATTATTGTTATTATTATTAGTGAAGAGATAATTATTCCCAATATGATTAACTTCCTTGAAATACTTTGTTGCTATTTCCAAGACTGAAACCAGATTAGGCTTATGACTCTAAAAAACCATTTGATTCCGATAATTGCAAATAAACCAACAGATTATAGCAATTTTCCAAAAAATAAAAAAATAAAAAAAATCAAGGTATGCCTGAAGATAATTTCTCTGATTTTTAATCTATAATTCTAGCTTAGCTTGTCACTAAAGGAGATTTGAAACTTATCCGGAAATAGGACACGATTCAGAAATGTCGTTCCAAATAGCCATGGTAAATGGGCACCTAACAAATAAGTGATCTATTATGTATTCCAAGCAATTAGCACAAAATGGACAATCCATGTTTACTTTAACTCCTCTATGAGCTAGAAAACTCTTGATGGTAATGCTATTCCTGATTAGAAGCCACATAAATACTTCCATACGAGGTAAAATCTTGAGCCTCCATATTTTATTCAATAACCTAGCTTTAAAATGGTCCAAGTGATCATTACCATTGTATAGCCAAGTGGCTGATTCAACGGAGAAAAGACCATCATTTGAATAACTCCAACAAAATTTATCCTTAGTGTTTTAGTTTGAATAGTAATAGGAATACCTATAATATCATTTACAATATCATCCGGGAGAACTTCCTTAAGCAAATCTATATTCCAACTATTGTATTCTTGATCAATAAAGTGAGAGACCTTAAGATTAACATTTATATTACCACCATTAAAATTGGGAACCATTTCATATAAAGGCTTAGAATATACCAATTATCTAACCAAAACCAAATATTTTGTCCATTCCTAGCTATCCATCGGATACCTTTTTTAATTAAAGATCTTTGCGTAACTATGGCTTTCCAGACAATAGAGGAATTAACTCCTCTCCTCTCTTTTGCTCTTTCTGGTTTCCCTTTGGAATTTGAATTGAGATTTTTTTATTATTATTATTTTTTATGGGCTACACACACATACAAAAAGAAAAAAAAAAAAAAAAAAAAAAAAAAAGACAACAAAACAAACCAAAAAACAAACAAACAAACAAGCACAAACATCACCCCATAGAGCACAAATACAGCCAAAGGAATTCAAGAACCCATAAAAGCATCCACACCTTTGATCAAGCAGAATTTATTTTATTCATTTGTCAAATTATCCACACATCGCAATTTTTTATTTTTATATTTATTTGTCAAAGTATCCACCCCTTTGATCTAATTAATCTTCTCAAATGTGAGTAAGGTCATTGCCCACTCTACACCAATTAATGCCAAAGATAATATCATATAAAGAGGGAGTATAGGCCCAAAAGGCCACTGGAGACTAAGGAAACAGAGGTTGTGAATAAGGATCCTATAAATAGGGAGTTTGTTGATAATAGTCCCGATGCCAGACATGTTAGTGCTACTTATGTTATGGCTACATGTTAGTGCTACTTACGTTATGGCTACTTCTCCTGTGAACAGTTTTACTCATCTTAGTGCCACACCAAATCCTAATGCTATTAAACATTGGGTTGACATTTCTGATGATGAATGTCAGAATGATGATGATAATGGATTTCTAGAGGAGAATGTGGCTCAGAAATCTTCTTTTGAAGAGGATCTTAGTGCTGTTAATGCTGCTGCCAGAAAGAATGCAGTGGTCTCTCCAAATCATAATGATGCAGATAGTACTTCTGCAGACATTAATGCTCTTAAGGATGTTGATCCTCATGCTAGTCATAAGGGTGTCAATTCTAATGATTTTAATGGCCATAAGGGTATAATTGATTCTCAAGTTGAAATTACTGGACAAAAGCATGTTGATTCCCTGCGAGAGCTAGCTCAAGCATTATTCCACCACTCATAGACCAGACCTTTTATGTATTTTAGAACGCAAGCCTTATTCCACCACTCGTAGGATAGTACTTCTGCAGACATTAACGTTCCCTGCGAGAGCTCAAGCATCTCCACTCTAATTGCCAATTCGTTTGCATCACTAAGGCTATGTGTGGTATGCTGGATATTATTTTCATGTATTTGGTGCTCTTTGCAAGTACGAGGTAGGATAAATTACATATACAACCCCTATGTTTACTAACAATTACATTGCACTTCCTTTGTTTTTTGAAATTACAATGATACCCCTTGTCAAAACAAACAATTAAACGGGGGTTAACTGTGTGACAAAATGATGAATTTACCCTTACAAAAAAACACAGCATTTCTTATGAAAACTAAACCCAAAAAAGACGACCTAGGAGCCCTCTAAAACTCATCAGTAGGATGTCAATAGGATGGGTTTTTTTAGGACCCTGCCCCACCCCACCCCACTCTTATTGGGAAGGGTTTGGGACACTACTCAATTGGCTCAGGACAGGTTTGGGGATTTTTTTAAAAACCCGTTAATTAGAGTTCGAAGGTGGGGTTGGGATGTTCTTTAAAAACCCGTCCCGAACCCTACTAATCGCCAATTCATTTGCATCACTAAGGCTATGTTTGGTATGCTGGATAGGATAAACATATCAGTTTCATGTATTTGGTGCTCTTTTCAAATACGGGATAAAGTAAACTACATCTACACCCCCTATCTTTACTAACAATTACACTGCACTCCCTCTGTTTTATGAAATTACAATGACACCCCTTGTCAAAACAATTAATTAAACGGGAGTTAACTGTGTAAGAAAATGACGAATTTACCCTTACAAAAAAACACAGCATTTCTTATGAAAACTAAACTACCAAAAAAAACAACCTAGGAGATCAAGTCATCAGTCTAGGAACCAATCTGAACCCATTTCATGTAATCTACTATGCATTCCATCATGACCCTCTTGTTCTTTGTGAGTTCTACCCTAGTTGGCTATTTATAGACACCAATTTTTCACTTTACATCTGTGAACTCAGGAAAGTGGCCCACATAAAATCAAAAAGGGAGTTGCCACCTCACTTTTTAAGGAAAAGATGAAAACTCTAAAATGTTTTATTTCCAAAACAAAAAGTGACTCCATGTTTAAAAATAGAAAGGCATAAAGTCTTTTGAAAACCAAAGATTGTGATTTTGGAGGCTAAGTTACGATATGAGAAGGTTCTAGGCAAAGCTTATAGGTACTCATATCATCCTCATTGGTCTCTTATTTAATTAGGCTAAATTAAAGTCTTACACACACAAAAATCTACATTTATCATCACAAGACAACATGCATATCATCAATCCATCTATCCAAATAGGCAAATAAAAGATAAAATAGAAAAGGGGAGAAGAAATCTTAGGATACTTAGTATCCTAGGGCGGACTTGAACATCAATTGAGTACCTACAGATCTTGTATTTAACGTACAAGGATCAAAGTCCACGTAGTTCATTGTAGAATAGGGTTATAACCTCATAGTGACTTATGGTAAACCCTAAGTTTCCTTTCATAAAATATAAGGAATTTTCCAAAGATAAATGATTCTCAAAAGGATTTTTGAAAATATGGTATTTCAATACAGGTGGAAACTTTTTAGAAAATGAATTTTTATGAAAGGAAACCTTAAAATTCACCATATCCCTCTATTAGGAAATAACCCTATGAGGGAGAAGAGAAAGAATAAAGAAAGAAAAGGGTATTTTCCATACCCATCACACTTACCATTCACAATTGCCAACCTATTAAATAATTACCCTATTTCATAAAGCAATTACCATGTTTGCAAACTTTCAATTTGCAATAGTCCAAAATAATCACCCCACTTTCCATGGGATAATTGCACCTACTAAACTCATAATAATCTGTCCAAAACATTCATCCCACTTTTTATGGGATTTGCACCTACCAAACTCACTTGCCATTTACAATATTTTCCATGCAATAGTAAAAAATATCAAACTATTTTCAATAGGCCGGGCAATTACCATGCTAAAAAATAGCCTTCTACATGCCCCAATATCATTACAGTGATAATAATTAAATCTAAATAGAATATATCAAGAACTAAAATTATTCTAATGATGATGCAAAAGACAAAAATCAAAGAATAACAAAAACCCTAATATGCTCCTACATGCAAAGACATAGTCTTCATGCACAAAAACTATGAAAAATATGCAAAAACCTTATAATAATCATGAGAACATCAAATAATATCATTAAGCATGAAAACAAAGTAGACACAAGACAAAAATATGACATTTTATATAAAACATGAGAAAAGGGTCTTCTTAAGGTGAGCTTTCTTAAGCAAAATTATCCTAAAATAATTTTGCGTAGAAATCACCCCGTATGAAGGTTCTATTAACATATCCTATGTAAAATATATACTTTAGAACATATTAGAAGTGATTGTATGTTTGAACACATTCCTGAATACCCTCATGCAAAACCCTACTCTCTAAAAAGGATAATTATCCTTGAAAAATTATAATGTCTCCAAAAACCCTAGAAAATCCACTACATAAATGCAAACCTAGCATAATTCAACTATATGTAACATATATAGAATAACCATGATGAGCAACAACTCAAAAAACTATGCTAAACATGCTATATGAAACTTGCATAAAATAAGGATAATGGAAACCCTAATCTCACAACTATGCATAATAACACATAAACCAACCCTAAAACATGCTCAAACTATCATGAATATCATTAATATAATATATATTAACTAACAAAAACATCAATTCATGATAATAATCGATCATAGCAAAAGCGCAATAAAGCTTACATAAGAGAGAAACCCTAATTTCAGATTCTAGGGTTAAGTGTATTACCTCTTGTAGAACCTTAAAGATATCTCATTCTCCTCCTTTTCTAGGGTTAGAGAACTCCTCCTTGTCCTTCTCTCTTACACACACAACTCTCTTTCTCAGAAAACTCTCTCTCTCTCTCTCTCTCTCTCTTAGTTTCTAGGTCACCAATGCATAATAACTGCCTCTTTTAGGGCTGAACATAGTTAAGTATTTATAGGGATCAACTTTCATAAATCAATGGACAAGATTAAAACCCTAAATAATGATCCAAAGGTCATTAGAGACTTTCTTGGGGTTTAAGGCACTCAAATATACCATAAAATAAGAAGGAAAGACTTGTGGAGGCGGAAAAATACGTCAAAATAGAAAGGAAATCACAAAACCCTCAAAAATGACAGAGTTCCTAGGGTGACCACCCAAGGCTGGGCGGTTAGCCGTCCAGGCCCAGGCGGCTAGCTGCCTAGCCCTGGGCGATTACCCAAAGGCTTCGTCATCTTTTGCCTATTCTGCTCTCTTTCACTTTCCAAAAGTGTTTCAAGGGTCAAACGAAGTTTGATTTTGATGAAACGAAAGCCAAAAAGACCATGTTTTGAAAAGGAGCACATTTTTAAACATTTAAGGAAAAAAAAAATCCTTAGCCATAGGTGCATGGTTAGGTTTTACTAATGTGGCTAACCACAATGCACCACCGTCGCAAAGCTTAAGTATACACATAGGGTTACACCAAATGCTTTCCAATTCAAAATTCAATATTTTAAAACAACTTTAGGAATGAAATTAAGTATAATTAAAGTAAAATGAGGAAAAATTGAGTGAAAATCATGAGCCGATTTGAACGAGCCAAAAGAAGGTCTTTTAGCTAACTTGAACTATTATGAACCAAGTTAATTCTAACCCATCAATTCATCAAATTGAACTTATAAATACCTCCTATGTTGATAATATGAAATCCAATTGACAACTTGGAGATCATTTCAAGGTCAAACAAAAATGATATGGCTTAAAAGACAATAATGCCTTTCAAGTCACAAAATCTCTTACTAACTCTTGAAATCAACTCCAAATTAAACCAAAATTCATACACATCATCCTTAAGACCTTAAAAACTCAATACAAAAGACTAACCTCAAAAAAAAAAAAAAAAACAAAACAAAAAGCTACATGAATAATAAACCCTAACTAAGGTGACAAAAATGGGGTGTGACAACATCATGTGTTCTGTTTCTTAGTCATTCAATTTTCTAAACTTTATTCATTTCACATTGGGCCATACTTAATGTAGGAGCATATGATGGTCCACAACCACATCCTAAAAGAGAGACTAAGAAGCCTGTTAGCACCATGTCCTAAACCACGCAGCTCAAGAGTATGGTACTAACCACGAATAGCTAACGTGGAAAGGAGTTGCCACCTAATTTAGCTTTGGGAACTAATTGACCTCTTGCAGGGTCTAACTCATCATAACTAGAGAATATCTCAGGTTCAGAGCTAAAGTACATCGTTGGGAAGGTGTTAGGCACACAACAATGCCCGATCGGAACTGGCCCCTGTTAGGATTATGCCCTAGAGCCAATCATAGAGATGATTGTTTAGGGATTAGGAACAATCATTTGATTTCATTTATATATGTCACATTTATTATTGATTTAATAAAAGGGCTTATTTTATTATGTTTATATGCATCATTTATATTTACATAATATGTCCATGGAGTTAGAGTTGAGAATATGGAATTACAAAGTATTGTAATTTTGAGACTATAAATATATCTCTGTACTAAACTCCTAAAACATTCCTAGTTAAAGGTTCACTATGATGGACAGTAATGAACCATAGGACTAGCACTTGTTAGGTTGACTCTATAGGAGGATAGCTAGTCTCGAGCTATTTGTGTGCAAACACTACAACCAACAAGTGGGTGCCTATTATAAGAATAGGTACACTGAATGTGACCAAAGATATGAGATAAACTGAATGGAGTTTTAACCTGCCTGTCAATCAGTTTCTCATTATTATAGTGGTACAAGTAATCCTTAGACCTGAGACACCATGGTTATCTTATGCATATAGCTTTAGAAGTTTGATAACACTAAGTGCAGATCCTATTCAGGGGTCTGTAAAGGTGTTCATTGGCTCTACTGCTATGTGTGTGAAGGCATGTGAGTGATCAATAAGGAATCCATCACTCTCAGGAAAAAGAAAATGAATGTTTCATATAGCATTCATTGAATATAACTCATTAAATCCATGGGCCCATGGTAGAATGAATATGGAAAGGAGTTTCCATAAGTTCATCATTGAGTTGATATTAATGAATGAGTATAAAGTAATTGAACTAGGGACTTGACAGACTTCCATGTCTTATTAGTTCAATTGGAGACATTGTGTTGATGGAAGGATGTAATTGTAACCTTTAAACTATAACAGAAGGGTTCTTTGTAAATGACTATCCACCTCATTAAGGACCACACCATGAGCCATATGCTAGGTGTTACTCATGGTTAGTAGAAGCCCTAATTGATATAAATGAGTTATAATCAATTAGGGAATTGGAAGGAGTTCCAATTAGACCCTCTAATGGAAAGAGTTCAATTGTGCACACCTCGTGCTATCCCTACTACTTGATGATGTGAACCCAATGGGTCACACACTGATCATGTTAAGAGAGCTTGAAAATCTATGAGAGAAAGGGTATAAGTGAATAAAAGAATTGTTCTTAAGGGGAAAATTTATATGGGATATAAATTAGAGGGGTTAAGTTGCAATTATGTATAATTACAACTTGACTCATATGAGGAATAGGATTCCTCACTAGGGTCGGCCCTATTAGTGGGCTATATATAAAGCCTCACATGTGATGTGATGACATCACTTGAATCACATTCATTTTCCCCAAGGGCTGGCCGAATTTCACAAGGAGGCTCTCTCTCTCTCTCTTTCTTCTCCACCTCTAGCAACAACAAGGAAGAAGAAGGAAAGGACTTTAAGCTCAAGCTAGGTGTGGATACCGTTGGAGGCAGTACACTTGGACTGCTCATTCATTGCTGCCCAAAGTTCAAGCTTGGAGCAAAAAGGAGAAGACAAAGCTTGGAGCATAAAGGAGAAGACCTTATCAACTGTAAGTTATCCTAACTCTCTTTGTAGTTAGGGTTTTGTTTTGTATTATGCATAATTGGATTCATGGGATTGGGAATCATAGGAAAATTTTAAATTCCGCCTTTGTAGTTTTCCTCTCTAGTTCGATTCCCAACAGCCCCCGCACATAATTATTTGCTTTAATTAATTAAGTATTTAATCAAATTTAACCCTAATCATGCAAACAAGTATAGCAAACGAGTAATGATGAGATTTAAGCAATAACTAAATAAATAAAAATAAAAGGGAACAATATATAAAATATTAGAGACAAAATATATAGAATTAAATAACTAATGGAAAAACATTAAACAAATCAACACAAAACAAGAAACAGTCTGTCTACCAAAGAAGGTTGCGTACACAATTGATCGAATTGGTTGCGTACACATCCTATAGGTATATTACACATAAACATAGTAACTCAATTTTAGGCACAATAAATAACCATGCACAATGAATAAACAAGTATCAAATAAGAAAGCAATCTGTCTGCTAAAGTGGATTGCGTACGCAATTGAATAGGTTGCGTACGTACCTTAATGGCCTGTTATATAGAATTACGAGAACTCCATATTAAACTACATCGTGTATCATTAAATAAAATAAAACAGACAAATAGCACTAAAATAAATAAACAATTTATATGCTAAACCTATATGCACTCGTACTATTAATTAGTAAGAACACATCAGGCCAAGCACGTATGACAGATAAATAAACCTACTGAATAAACTATAAAAGCCTACTTAATGCAGGTTGATCCACCATAAGGGACGGCATGAAAACACACAATTCTTGGAACTTGTTGACATATTCATCAATAGTTAAGTCCCCTTGCTCCAACTTCATGAATTCCTTCATTTGCTTGTTCATATATGACTGTGGGTAGAACTCGTTATTAAAAAAATTCTCGAAATTCTCCCACAACATATACTCATTCTCTCTAATACGCTTTACTATTTCCCACTAGTTATCAGCCATACCCTTCAGCAGATATGCAACAAGCTCCACCTTGAACTATTCGGGAATAGCTACAATAGTTAAAACTTTCTTGACTTATTTCAACCACATCTCAGCTATTGCTAGGTCCATCTCCCCTTTATAAGTTGGGGGCTTCATATACAAAAAGGTCTTATATGCATTAGCCTTCGTTATATGATCTCCCAAAGGCGAGGTGGTGCCTGTGGTTGCGATATTTGGTTCTAAGATATTATAGCTTGAAGTTTTTGTAATACAACAATTAACTGATTCAATATATTAGGTTGCTCTTGGTGTGGTACATTTTCCTAGGCAGGTGGTGCCCCAAGTGGGACTTCATCTTCTAGTTCAAGCAACAAATCAGCTATTGCCCTACCCCGGCCTAGACCTTGACCTCGGCGTCCACGTCGCATTCTATAATAATATGAAGGTTATACTTAAACCATAATATTCTCGACAACTCAATCTTAAAAGATTCGATAGTCGGGAAATATCTAATGCAATGTTAATGAAACGATTGTATGTTTCCCTTCCCATGCACTTAGCATGTCCCAGTGCATATTCATGCATGCACACACATAATATAACATAATAGCACCCATGTGGACCTACTAGCCAGATTTGATACCAATAAAATTGTCACGACCTGGAAAATAGGCCATGACATGTGCTAAGAAAAATATAAATAAAATGAGATTCGAGGATGGTTTCTAATTAAAATTTCAATTTTATGAAATATTTTTTAAAAAATATGGCATGGTCCTCTTTGAAAATGGAACATACCAAGTTATCGACTTCAAAAACTTGTGCAAATGAATCAAATATTGTACAACCATCCACAGTTATTTTTATAAAAATAAGTTGGCATAAGTTCCACAAGGTTCTACAGTCAATACACACAATATAAAATACAATATGACTGTTTAAATATTATACAGACTATAAAAGAAATAAAGCATAATGTTCACCCTGCATCCACAATGCAAAGCCCATGTTAACCCTGGTGTGATGCCTCCTCATAAAAGTCATCGTACTTTACTCAAAATCTACGAAAATATTTTAAAATAAGGCGTGAGTATAAACTCAGTAGGATACATTTTTCAGAAATGTAAAGCAAGGTTTAAAAATAAAAAATAAAAATAATGAACATTTGAAAAGAAATGATATATGTATGAAAGGGGTTGCATTTCACAATTTTTAAAATAAATAAAGGAGAACATGTAAATAATTTATAATATTAGGCAATCCAAAACATCAGTCTTATAAACTGAATAATCCTTTCTAGGTCATACGGGGCCCTTACGCACAAAAATAAGAGGAAACAATATAGATCCCTGCTTGGGTCCAGAAAGTAACCTCATTTTAGGCACATAGCCTAAGACTAAAGGATAGGAAGATATGGCATGACGTTCCATTCCTTTAGAACTATAGTAATCCTGTCTCCAGTAGCCGTCACCATCACATAAATTTCATATAAATATTCTCCCATAATTATATTATAAATAATGATAAAAATATAATTGATTTTCCAACACTTGTATAAAAGTGACCCTTCAATATTATGACTATAAAAATTTAGCCCAATAGGTTTTGAAATTAACCCATTGTGCTAAAAAAAAACATAAGGGGTTTAAATCTAACATGTATATACCAAAATAGGATGTAAATAACAAACCCTAGAGTTACCCATTTCATAAAATTCATGACATTAAACCCCAAATCATGTGAAATGCAAAATATGGTTTATAAACATGCAAACCCATGTGATTTCCCCTAATCCATGTGTACAAAGATTTACAACAATGAAACATGCACCTACTTCATAAATGGTAGCTACAATTGTGGATCCAAGGGTGTACGCGCGTAGATCAGGGTGGAAATCACAAATTCCAAGCGTTGTGTGGTCGGATCTAAGCTCCGGTGACCTCGTATTGCACCGTCGGCCCTTTCTCTCTCCCTACATCTTCTTCTCTCTCTCTCGTTCTCCTTTGGGCTGAAAATAGGTGAGAAAATCATGAGAAATGGGTTTTTAAAGACAAATAAGAAGAGGGGCAAAAAGGTCATTTCACATTTTAAAAAAAAATCTTTAGCCCCATAGCCCGATCGATAGGCCTTGGAGGGCTTGATCAATCGGGAAAAATAGAGGCCAAAACGTGTTTCTAGGTCACCTCCAATCGATCGACCTTAACCCCCGATCGATTGGCCCTGCTAATATATGCACTATAATGTGCTGAAATTCATCCAATTTGCTTATGATTCTTATATTTTCAATTATACATATATTACCATAATCTAGATCATCACATTGACACCTCAATAAATCATAATCCACGGGTGTAGGTCCAAATCATGGTAATAGTCAACAAAACACAATCCATTAGGCATTGACACATGGACATCGAGGTCACATGTGTGTCATGAGTAGGAATATATAGATCATGTGCCGAGCACAGGCACATCACTCCAGAAACACGAGCTAGCCTCATGAAATTGAATAAGCATCATTGGCAAAAAAAAGAAGAGAAAGACTTACATGATGGGTTCCAACCTTGAAACGGGGTGGGGTAGACCTTAATTGACCTCAACTACTTTCCTTTCAAGGTAAATAAATGTTTTGTGCCTTGACGCTTAATACTTATCAAGGTTGAGGACAAAGCTAGGTAGCTCAATAAATGAGCTTGATGCTTTAGAGACAAGGTCACAATGTAGTAATCTCGCAACACAAGGGGTCTCATTATTTTGGTTTTGTGCAAAGAGGAGAGGATGACTAAGGTAGTAGGGACCTCAAGGTTACTTAGGGGCACCCTTTCTTGCCTTAGCCAATTTAAGGGATTTGGATGAAAGTCATGTGTCATTGACATGAAATAGCGTGTGTAGAGCAATATGCTTTGACACAGCTATAAGCACAAACATACCTTGGGCAACCCGAGGTTTGGCATTGGGATGGGTTGATGTGACAAGTAAATAGGCTGTAAGGGTAGGTCAACATAAGGACTAGGTCTTGTAAGTGCACTTGTCACCTCGAGAGGTCACATTAGACACCCCTAAGAGGTCACATTGAGACCTATCCCGAGAGATCACATCACGAACTTCCTATATAAGGCTTTAAAGACCTTATTTGGAGGGTTAAATCAGATAAGAAATTTGAGATCTTAGGAATCTTGGTGCTAAAAACTTCACTCCACAAATCTCTTAATTACTATCAAACCTTAGTTTAATCCAATTCTCAAATTGATCCTCTCTCTTCATACTATGATTATCAAGCCCTATGTGCACTTTGACACTTCTGTCCTCTTCCCCCCCCCCCTCCCAAAAAAATGATTAAAATCAACGTTACATTCTTAACCTAATTAAATTAAGGTTGAGAAAAAATTCAATGTACCATTTTGTTGGTCAAAAGTCCAAACCAATTAAATTTTCCTTACTTACAATTACTTCGATGTGCGGAAGTTATATTTTCTTTTTTCCTTGGAAAACTAATTATTAATTATATAATGTTGCTGGCCATGCCTATCATCATCTACACCATGCCAGCAATATTGCCCTAATTAGAGGGTCTTAATTACGGCTTCTACAAACTCATAACATACCAATTCATGTTTTTTCCCTAATTGGATTTAAAAAAAAATATAAATTACACAAATCTGGCTGGCATTGAAATTAAGTTTTAAAAGAGTAACCCCATTAAATCCCAACGCAATTTGTCCAATTCTTATTACTCCATTATCAGCTTCTCATGAAAACCTAGAATTGTGGTTTTTCTTATCCTATTACAATGATATTTTTTGTTTATCATGGCCTCACATAGGAAGAGTAAGGGTTACTCTCCAACCTTAGTTTAATCCAATTCTCAAATGGCTAAACTCTCTTCATACTATGATTTCCAAGCCCTATGTGCGCTTTGACACTAATGTCCTCTTCCCCCACCCCCCCCCCAAAAAATAAAATAAAATAATGATTGAAATCAACGTTACATTCTTAACCTAATTAAACTAAGGTTGAGAAAAAATTCAATGTACCATTTTGTTGGTCGAAAGTCTAAACCAATTAAATATTCCTTAGTTACAATTACTTCGATGTGCAGAAGTTATTTTTTCTATTTTCCTTGGAAAACTAATTATTAATTATATAATGTTGTCAGCCACGCTTATCATCATCTATACCATGCCAGCAATATTGCCTTAATTAGAGGGTCTTAATTACCGGCTTCTACAAACTCATAACGTACGAATTCATATTTTTTCCCTAATTGGATAAAAAAAATCTAAGTGATAGCAAGTCTGGCTGGCATTGCAATTAAGTTTTAAAGGAGTAACCCCTTTAAATCCCAACGCAACTTGTCCAATTCTTATTACTCCATTATCAACCTCTCATGAAAACCTAGAATTGTGGTTTTTCTTATCATGTTACAGTGATATTTTCTGTTTGTCATGGCCTCATAGAGGAAGAGTAAGGGTCGCCAAAAGATCGAAATGGCAAAAATGTCAAAGGAAAGTAACCTTTTAGTTACCTTCTCAAAGCATCACTTTGGTCTCTTTAATAAGGCTAGTGAACTTTCCACACTTTGTGGGGTTGAAGTTGCCATCATTATCTTCTCGCCGGGGAAAAAGGTTTTCTCTTTTGGTCACCCATGTGTTGAAATGGCAAAAATGTCAAAGGAAAGTAACCTTCTAGTTACCTTCTCAAAGCATCACTCTGGCATCTCTAATAAGGTTAGTGAACTTTCCATTTTGTAGGGTTGAAGTTGCCATCATTGTCTTCTGTCTGGGGAAAAAGGTTCTCTATTTTGGTCACCTATGTGTTGAAATGGCAAAAATGGCAAAGGAAAGTAACCTTCTAGTTACCTTCTCAAAGCATTACTCTAGTCTCTTTAATAAGGCTAGTGAACTTTCCACATTTTGTGGGGTTGGAGTTGCCATCATTATCTTCTCACCGGGAAAAAAGGTTTTCACTTTTTGGTCATCCATGTGTTGAAATGGCAAAAATGTCAAAAGAAAGTAACCTTCTAGTTACCTTCTCAAAGCATCGCTCTGGTCTCTTTAAGAAGGCTAGTGAACTTTCCATTTTGTAGGGTTGAAGTTGCCATCATTGTCTTCTCTTCGGGGAAAATGGTTCTCTCTTTTGGTCACCCATGTGTTGAAATGGCCAAAATGTCCAAAGAAAGTAACTTTCTCAAATTGCCATTCTGGTCTCTTTAAAGAAGTCTAATGAACTTTCCAAACTTTGAGCTGTTGAAGGCCACTTTGGAGGAACTCAAGCAGAACATAGCGAAGCAAGCTAATAAGCTTATGATTGAGGCTTCAAACCTTCCTCCATTTTTGGAGGTTAACTCTAATATTGGAAGTGTTATTGGCTTTAAAAATAATGGTATTGGATTCAACCCTAATGGCCAAAGCTTTGGTTATGGACGTGGTTTTTTTTTGTAATTGAGTTAATTTGTGGTATGCGATGAACAATAGTTGTCTATTTTATGGTTAAACACATGTTTTAGTCTATTTATTTATCAATTATCTTTCAAAGTCAGCTATCAAGTTCTCCTATTTTGATGTGTATTTTTTTATCAATTCTCTTTCAGAGTAGTATTCTATCATGTTCTTTTATGATGTTTGCATATCATAAGAGACTAGAGAAGAGTTCTCCCCCCCCCTCTCTCTCTCTCTCTCTCTCTCTCTCTCCCCATTTTTATTTATTTAATTTCCATGTTCTCACTTGGCCAAGAAATTTAGATATAACGCCAACATGTAACATTCTACATAGGTAGGTTTTGGACCAACGACGTATTTACTCTAACACCTTAGAATACCACTTGGACAATATGGTCCATGATTTGATTTGATATAAAGGAGAGTTGAGTTCTTGAATGTGGATAAGGAGAGAAATAATAAATAATAAAATGGGAGTCTTCCTTGCATCACAAATGTAATAATTTATTCATCTCGACTAATTTTGTAAGAGTATATATAACATGATTTGTGAGGATTAATTTACTAATGTTGTCATACTTTTATCAAAAATTTTGACGATTTTGGGTTGGACTGTGATGTCAATGATTTCAATATATCCGTCATGTAGATCTCTTCAAAACATAGTTATAAGTGCGTAAGAATTTTGTTAGTGAAATTTTGTGAAGGCCCAATTGTGATATGCAACCAACGCATTGAAAAAGGTACAACAATTTTAAACTATAAAAAATAAAAAAAATCAACTTTTAGGTGTGGAGAGTCATAGTTCAAGAGTTGCTAAATTTTTTATAGTAAGATTGTTACCCTCCTCATTTTACAAAAATAATATTTCTTTCAGGAAAATGTTACTTTCGGTTTGAATTTAATATTTCTTCTTTTCTTTTTAAATTCATTGACCAAAAAAAAAAAAAAAAGACACAAAATAAAAACAAAAAATACGCAAAAAGATGCTTGCATGGTTCACTGGCTGAATTGTACAATTAATCATTTTCAAATGACACGCAAAGAGTTCTTTTATACCAATTGATAAAGCAATGATATTATTTTGTTTAATTTAATGTTAGGGAAGGAAGTAAGGCAAGCAGTGTTACACATAAAATTTTGGTTAAACTATTCATGTCTTTGCATAGATTTCAATTTGTTGCATATGATTGACCAAATTTTCAACACCTGAATTATTTAGCATGAATTTAACCCCCTTTGGTACAAAATTGAATTCATGAATAACGAGAAATTTCAAATTTTTTCTGCATTGTACGTGACGCTGATTTTCCAAACATTTTACCAAATTGTGTCGAAAAATCTATTGTTGATTGCCTCCTAATTTAATAAAAACTAGACAAAATTAAAATTATGGCACATTATGAATTGTTTTGTCAAAAAATAACCTATACGTACTACGTAAACCTAATTTAATCTAGTTTTACTTGTTGCACACTCTGAAGTTTTGTACGTTATTTTTGCTTAATTTAATTGTGAACCCCGGAAATTGGGCCCACGAGGGATTGAAAAGAAAGTGGGTTTGAAAAAGAAAAAGGAAAGGAGACGCCACCATATTTTTTAAAGGAAACAAGGAAAACCCTAAAAATCAGGTTGTTTTAGGAAAACAATTTGAATGACTCCATAAAAAAAAGGAAAGGCAAAAACCAATCTTTTGAAAACCAAAGAAATCGGGGATTCGGAGGCTAAGTTATGACATGGGAAGGTTCTAGGCAAAGCCTATAGGCACCCATGTCACCCTTTCGGTCTCTCAGTTCATTTGGGCTAAATCAAGATCTTTCCATACAAAAATCAGCAAGTATATCATCACAAGAATTGCATGCATATCATATATTTCATTCATCCATCCATGCATAATAAGCAAATAAAAACAGAAAATAAAAAGAAGAAAAGAAAACATAAATAAACCTAGGATGCTTGGATCCTAGAACGGACTTGAGCCTCACGAAGAGCGCCTACGTACCATGCAACGAAATACATGGATCAAAGTCCACGTAGTTCGATTAGAACTAAGGTTAAATCCTAATACAAACCTATGGTAAAAACCCTAGGTTTCCTTATTTGATCAAAAGAGTTGAATATGATAGAAAGTTTGATTTTAGGAAAGAAATCCACAAAATGGAAACTTTAATAAAAACCAGAATTTTGTTGGTTAAGGAAACCTCTAATTAAACCATAGGATCATATTAAAAATTAACCCTAAATAGGGAGAAGAGAATGAGTTAAGAAGAAAGGTGAATTGGGGCACCTTCACACCCACTTACCTGAGCGCAATTAGCTCCAAGCATTTAGCCATTTCAGACATAAGCAGCCCTATTTGCCATGGGACAAATACCACACCTATTTGCACCCTTACAAGTGCTCAAAACCATGCAAAAACACTAACATGCAAATCTGGATAGAATAGTATTATGACCTAAAATCATCCACTAAGCATGCCAATAGCAAAAACAGCGAACAATAATAAGTCCTAACATATTCCTAGAACCATATCATGCATAAAAACCCTAAAACATACTAACATGCATGCAAAACTATCATGTTTACTCCATATGAAAAACATATATAGCAAACACGAAGAAAAACCAAATAAAAAAGTCTACTTTATCATGCTATATGAAAACAAACACGAAACAATGACTCTAAAACCCTAAACTCACAAATATGCTTAAAAACATACAAAACATACTTTAATCATGCTAAAACCAAACTAAACAGAAATTAAATCATGCATATTAACTAACTAAAGCAATATAACATGATGAAAATCCTAACTCTAACATGCAATGACACTAATCCTAACACAAGGACAATAGGAGCACACGAATCATAACTATGCATTAAAAACCTAAAGGACAGCCCTAAAGCATGCTAAACAGTAGATAAAAAATAGATATTCCATGTATATTAACTAGCTAGAGTGTTAATACATGATAAAAAAGTTACCTTTAACATGCAATAGGCCTAACCCATATGAAAACCTAGTTTAAGCTTGAATAGAGAAGGAGAATACCTTAGGAAGGGCCTTCCTTGCTGCTGTATGCAATTGTTCGTGGCTCCTCAGGTCTTTAGAGTGAATCAAACCAACACGAATCCTCCTCTTTGTCAAAGTGGTATCACAGCAAAGAGATCAAAACTCACTCAACTTTGAAAAGAAATAGAAAACAAAAAGAGAACAAGAGAAAAGAAAAAGTGATTCTCGTCACTTTGCAGCAGCAGCAACTTCAATCGCGTTTTTGGGTATGAAAACGTTGGATTTGGACAAAGCTTGTGAAATACAAAGTTGTAGAGAATTGAATTATCTTTCTAACAAGACCAATTTCATCAAATTCTGACTTCGGATGAAAAAGTTATGATTAAAATACGACTGCTGGTTTTCAGAAAATCTGCTGCTGAATTATGACGAATTTCACTCCCTCCAAACCCTCTTCTCCTCCCCCTGTTTAAAGACATTAAGAGAGTATTTATAGCTGAAATCTGGAGTTTCCCTTTCCTTCCTGGACTAGGTTTTCTTGGAGAATAATCAAAAGGTATTTTATAATGATAAAAGACCTCTAATCTGAATAGGAAAAGGAAATTGTCTTTTATAAAAATTGGGAGACTGACCGCTAACACGCATGCACATGTATCGTATGTGCGTACACACACTCATCACATACGTACACGTGTTAGTGTCATGATAAAAATGGCTAATTTAATAAAATAATTTTCTTTTCATTTTAACCAAAAATCTCATGCTGTGATTCGCACTAATTCTTCAAGGATAATCCATAAATAACCACACTAAACTCATCATCAGGGCCACGGGACTTAAGATGACAACCGGTACAAAATGATGACTAATGAAAGTCAATTTGAAAAGATTTGGTTGGTAATTGTGAGTCAATTAGAGCTAACCCAAGGAAGGGTCAATTAACCAACTTGAACCACATCGAGCCATTTTAATCCCGAGCCATTGACTTACCAAATTGACACTAAAAATACCTCTTATGCATCCATATGAACTCCAATTGACAATTTGGAGATCATTCCAAGGTCAAATGAAAAGTTTGGGACTTAAAAGACGATTATGCCCCTCAAGTCATAAAAGCTCTTATTATCCCTCAAGATCAACTCCAATTTGAACCAAAATTCATATCCATTGTCCTTGTGACTCTAGAAAACTAATGCAAGTGACTAGACTCAAAAACAAAACAAAAACATGCATGAAATGATGAGCCCTAGTAAGGTGGTGCAAAAATGGGGTGTGACAGAAGCCCCTCATTGGCGAACAAGTTACACTTGTGAACCAATGATAAAGAACAACCCATTTTTGGCCAAAAAGCCCGGAGAAATCACACACTGTAACCAAACAATGATGGGAGGTTGAAAACCTGAGACTGAAATAAGGAAGTGTACTCAAGTCATGAGTATACTTAAACCACTAGGGGTTGATGATTGTCAAGAGAAGCATATTCAAGCCACTACGAATGAATATACTTTTGAAATGGAGAAATATATTCTAGTCACGAATATATTTAACCAAGTGATGAGAATGAGATCTGAGAAGTACGTTCAAGTGATGAACGTACCTTGGAAATGGAGAAGTATATTCAGGTCACGAATATATTTAACCAAGTGAGTGACAAAAAATCTGAGAAGTATACTCAAATGATGAGTATACCACTGAAATGGAGAAATATATTCAGGTCACGAATATATTTAACCAAGTAATCTGAGAATGAAATCTGAGAAGTATACTCAAGTGGTGAGCATACCATTGAAATGGAAAAATATATCCAAGCGATGGATATCTTTAACCAAGTAGGATAAGAATAATCTGAGAGGTGTATTCAAGTGATGAGTGTACTTTTGAAATGGAGAAATATATTCAGGTCACGAACATATTTAACCAAGTGATGAAAAAGATGCTGAGAAATATACTCAAGTGATGAGTATACTTAATGATTGAAAAAGACTGAGAAGTACGTTCAAGTGATGAACATACTTTTGAAATGGAGAAATGTATCCAAGTGATGGATATATTTAACCAAGTAAGCTGAGAAGTACACTCAAGTGATGAACATACCATTGAAATGGAGAAATATATCCAAACGACGGATATATTTAACCAAGTAAGATAAGAATAATCTGAGAAGTGTACTCAAGTGATGAGTACACCATTGAAATGGAGAAATATATTCTAGTCACGAATATACTTAACCAAGTAAGTGACAAGTATGTTTGAGTGATAAACATACCATTGAAATAGAGAAATATATCCAAGTGATGGATATACTTAACCAAGTAAGTGACAAGTATGTTTAAGTGATAAACATACCATAGAGAAATATATCCAAGCGATGGATATACTTAAGCAAGTAAGATAGAGAATAATCTGAGAAGTGTACTCAAGTGATGAGTACACCATTGAAATGGAGAAATATATTCTAGTCATGAATATATTTAACTAAGTAAGTGACAAATAATCTGAGAAGTATGTTCAAGTGATGAACATACCATTGAAATGGAGAAATATACCCAAGCGATGGATATACTTAACCAAGTAAGTGGCAAAATATCTGAGAAGTATACTCAAGTGATGAGTATACCATTGAAATGGAAAAAAAAATATACCCAAGTGGTGGATATACTTAACCAAGTAAGTGACAAAATATCTGAGAAGTATGTTCAAGTGATGAACATACCATTGAAATGGAGAAATATATTCAAGTGATGAATATATTTAACCAAGTAAGTGATAATGAGGATCTGAAACTAGGAAGCATATTCAATGGGTGAACATGCTTTTGAAATGGAAGAATGTATTCAAGTGATGAATATATTCAACCAAGTCTGATAGAGAATGAGAATTTGAAACTGAGAAGCATATTCAAAGAGTGAATACACTTTTGAAATGGAAGAATATATTCAAGTGATGAGTATATTCAACCAAGTGGGATGGAAAATCAAGAATTTGAAACTGAGGAGTATATTCAAAGGGTGAATACACTTTTGAAATGGAAGAATATATTCAAGTGATGAATACATTCAACCAAGTGAGATGAAAAATCAAGATTTGACATGAGGATATATGATCAATTTATCAAGATTAAACAAGCATGGTGCAAGAGAAAAGTGTCTTAACACATTGTCACTTGAGTTGGCATGGCACAGGGGAAATATATTCAACCCTTTTGAACATAAAATCAATTCAAGGAATTGATTTCAAGATGGAATTTGATTGATTTTAAGCTCAAAAAGTGTTGAATATCTCATTTGGAAGGAGGTTTGATCACGCGTCAAGGCGAGACAAAGCGAGAAGCAAAACCAAAACAAAGTGGCTTGGGTGACCACCAGGCCTCAGGAGGCTAGCCGCCCAGGCCTGGGTGGTTACCCGAGCCCGAAGCGGAAATCCCACTTTGAATAGGAAACTTCCTATTCTTATGGGTTTTTTCCTATTTGAACTTGGATTTGTGACCTTTTCCCTATAAAAACACATCCAAGAGGTTCCTAAACCTACTTGTATTCATTCATTAGAAATTATGGAGGCTCTAGACAAATTTTTAGGAGGGTTTTTGAGAGTTATGAGTGCTGAAGCAAAATCTGAGTTCAAGTGCTTTGGCTTGGATCCATTGCTCTCCTTGAGGCATGTGAGGCTTGAAACGAACCTCTTGACTGCTACTACATATTTTTGGGATCCTCAAGTTCATGTGTTCCGCTTCAACTATGAAGAACTGTGCCCAACCATGGAGGAATTCTGTGCATTGTATGGAGTTTCAACGGTAGGTCCTTTCATTCTCCCTACTCCTCGCCCAAGCTTTCTTACTTCTTTCTCCAATCTACTTGGGATTCACTCACAATATGCTTCTACATTTGTAAAGGACCATATGGTAGACTTGATGAAATTGGCAACCTCTTTTTTAGCTTGTGATAGTAAAGGTATTCTGAATTTTACCTTTCCTATTAAGCATGCACTTGCCTTTTGCCTCATTGGTCGTTTTCTTATTTCCACTGGTACTCCACATGTTCCCATTCAAATCTGTGACTTGATTCCTCTCCTTGCCAAGGGCCATAACTTGATTCCCATGGTGCTAGCTGAAACCCTGAATGGTTTGGATAAAGTCCATGAGGACCCAAAGGTTTCCTTAGGAGGTAGCCCCATTATACTGCAGATGTGGTTGCTTGAAAGACTGAATTTCTTGTCACCAGTTGCCATTACACCGTACAAGCCCCAGCATTACTGCCTTCGCCGCATTGAACTGCCTGGGCAATTTTCATTGAGAGATTGGCTAGGTTACTTCCAAACCCTTTCATGGAGGAACATCAAGTGGTTTGTCTTTATATGGGGCTGTAGTGAACAGGTGCTTCTGCGAACTTCTGGATGCGCCATGGTGAGACTCATAGGACTGAGGTCTACTTCCTTCTATTGGCCTTCAAGGGTTCTTCGTCAGATGGGCGCCATGCAAACCACACCTACTTCCTTGAAAGGTGACTATCCTGTGGTGCCCGCGGGTCTTTCTGTAGTGACTTGGGCGAAGGACCGATGGCCTAGCAAGTTGATACTAACCCAAGTTACGAATACTGATGGTCCATATATGATAAGCCCCGAGTATAAGGAATGGTTGAAAAGCAATTTAGGTGAGAGAGAGACTACTCGAAGAGAAAGGATTTTTGGACTTATCAAGAACAACGAACTTGGATCTTGCAGAGAAGATATTATGGAAGCAGTGACAGCAGCTTATGAACATGACTTGAGGAAGAAAAGAAGACATGAAAGAGAGAAGAAGAAAGCTGAGGAGCGAGCTGCAAAGAGGCTCAAGAAAATAGAATAGGATATTTATGGCATATTTATAGTTCTTTTACTTAATACCAATGAATTGCTATGTCAATCAATTTTAGTTTTGAATAAATTGCCAATAATAAATCAAATTTGGGATTTTCTTGTTTGATTTAGACCGCACCCAAGGTAACTTTATGGGTTGCCTACGTATCTCCATGGTTTTTTCTTCTTTTTTTTTTTGTTTTTGTTTTGTTTTTTGTTTTGTTTTTTTTGTTTTTTTTTTTCGTTTTTGTTTTTTTTTTTGTTTTTGAATGGAGAATCAGGTCTTACGTAGTTCTTATGCCTTAACTTTTGCCTAGGCCGCCCTTACGGGTTTTCAACCTAGCAGGCCTCAAACATGATATTTTTTCAATTGGTCCAAATTAGTTGGACGAGCGAATTCAATTCCATCTAAATCCATGAGGCGAACAGCCCCTGCTGGCAATATCTCTTTGATAATGTATGGCCCACCCCAACTTGGCTTGAATTTTCCCCGCGGATCGAACACTGGAGCTCTGATTTCTTTCAGCACTACATCCCCTTTCTTTAGACCTCGATCTTTGACATGCTTGTTGAATGCTCTGGCAACTCTCCGTTGATACCCCTGAGTGGGGATATAGTGTTGCACAATATCGGGGTCGATGCCAGGCATGTCTTCATAAGACCATGCAAAAGCCATAATGTTGGCTTTCAAGAGAGAGATCATATTTTCTTTTTCAACGAGGGAGAGGGTTTTCCCAATTTTAACTATTCTTGGCAATTCATTCGTCCCTAAGTTGATTGATTCCAATTCATCCATATTAGGTTCGGTGACGCCCCTTTTCCTTTGCTCAACGAGCTCCGGGGGGACATCGTTCCTAGGATCTATATCCATGCCATAAATATCCATAGAGGAGAGAAAAGAGACACTGCATATATAGAGAAAGAAAGCACACTTTATTGACTAGGAATAATGGGAATGACACACAAAAGAAAGAAGGAAAACAAACAAATCTGTATCAATACTATGACTCCACAAAGTGAGTAAAGTAGATACATCTTATTGAATTAGGGAAATATTACTAAACTAAGACACCTACAAGCTGCTATCAGGTAGGCCAAGGTCTTCTTCTTCATGGATCTCCGCAATGACACCACATTCAAGGTACCAATTCAGGAATGGCACGGTAGCATGGCTAATGGATGAACCCTGGAGTTCTTCAATGGTCGAGTCTTCCACGGTGAGGATCATGTCTTGGAACATTTCAGTCATAGCCCCCGCATCAAGGTTCTCTGCCCAGTCTTCCTCTTTCAAGCTTCCATATAGATCTTGGATAGAGTGGTACCAACTTGTCAAACTTTGAGGATTCAGCCCTTCTGTGAAGTATCTATCACCAAAACTTTTATCTGCCACGGCTGGGTCGGAACTTGGATAAAAAGTATATGGGATGTACTGCTTTATAGAAGAGTAATGGCGTGATGATTCATTCAGCTCTTTCTCAATGCATTGGACATAATCAAACCCAGATAGCGGTATCGCTGCTGATTCAGGTTGTATCTCACATATAGGCACACCTGCGAGTTTCAATTCATAGTCCCCTTGAAGCGTTACTATGGCTCCTTCATATGGAAACTTCACCTTTTGATGGAGTGAAGATGGCACAGCCCCAGCGGGATGGATCCAAGGTCGGCCCAACAGCAAGTTGAAACATGACGGCACATCTAACACTTGGAATTCCACCCTAAATTCAGTGGGTCCCATGATAAGAGGCAAAGTAACCACCCCTATTACTTCTCGGCGGGTGTTGTCATAAGCTCTTACGGTCTACCCAGATGGCGTGAAATCAGTGGGTCCCAAACCCAAAACAGTGGCAGTTCGGAGAGGACATACATTCAGTGCGGACCCATTGTCGATAAGAACGGTGGGAACCCTCTTCCCCATAGTGTCAACGGTCACATAGAGAGCTTGAGAATGGCTCGGCCCGCTTTTAGGTAGGTCTACATCGGTGAACACGATGGTTGAGTTCTTGGGAGTTGGATTCACCAAATGTACCAATCCCTCGGGGGATGTGTCAACAGGCACTTGTATCTGATTCAACAGTTTCAACACGGTCTGTCTGTGCTTATGCGAGGCCATGAGCAAGCCCCAAATAGTAATGTTGGCATTGGTCTTCTTCAGCTGCCTAAGCACTTCATCCTCTTCTTCTTGCAAGCTAGGACGCCTCTGCCCTTCCAAATCTTCCAACGGATTTTCAGATTCTAGGTGGGGGGGCTTGAAATGACGACCCCCTCTGGTTATATGGTCCAACTCATCATCGCTAGCCCATATGTCATGGACTTCCTCGGAGTCATTCATCAAGTCATCCCACTCTATCATGTCGATGCTCTCCATCTCTGTCGGCAAGTCATCCCAACCTGAAGGGACTATCGGCTCATCTGATATCGGACTTGGGCTTGAGTACAGCACATAGTAATCATATTTCCCCGACGCTTCACCTAATAGGCCAACCTGAGGATCCCCTGCTTCATATCTTTCTTTCAGCTCTTGTTGGATAGATTTCTTTGGCAACAACAAAACCTTTTGGTCAATGAGGTCTTGGATGATCTTCTTTAGTATAGAACAAGCCTCGGTGTCATGGCTGGGTGCACGATGGTATTGGCAATATTGGTGAGGGGTTGATGGTCTTGGCTTTGGTGGAAGTGGCATGATAAGGCTGTTATTGCGGCAAATGGTGAAGAGACGGGTTAAGGTCATGGGGAGCGGAGTGTATTGTCTTATGGGATGGCGAGGGCGAGAGGATTCAACCCCAATGGCATTTATGGAGTTAGGTGGGGGTGTGTTGTTGTGTGATGGGAGAGGATTACGGGTGACATTTGGACGGGTTGGTGGTGAAATGACTTGCTTGTCAATGAGGTCTTGGACTTGGTGGCGAAGGCGAATACAGCGATTGGTGGCATGGCCTTTGGATTGATGGTACTTGCAGTACTCATTCTCATTGTAACTCTTGGGTAAGGGATTTGGTGGAGGTCTTGGGTCGAGTGGCTTCAATAGGTCACGACTTATGAGCTTTTCAAGGACTCTTTCGAGTGGCATGAATAGGTCAGTGAATTAGCGAGGTGGGTTGACATCATTGAGAGAAAAGGGTTGGATTGGTTGAGTTATGGTGTTGACCTCGGCATTGTTCTTCCCAGTAAAGTTTGTCTTGCGACTCTTCACTTCCTCAGTCTTGATTGTCCCATCATTGATAGCATCTTCAACTTGCGTGCCAGCCCCAATGAGAGCTTTGAAATTTGGGAAATAGTGGGCAAATAGGTGCTTGTGATACACGGGCAGCAGGTTCTTAACCACTAACTGAATTTGGTCCTCCTCATTTGGCCTATCCGTCATTCTCGACGCCTTTTGTCTCCACCTTGTAATGTAAGCGGAGAAAGTTTCATGAGCCCCTTGCTTGGTAGTTTCTAGGTCCCTTCGAGTAACGTCCACCTCTGTGTTATACTTGTAGTGCTCTGAAAACTCATTGCATATGTCTTCCCAAGTCCGGGTTCTATTCTCATCCAAGGATAAGAACCATTTCAAAGCAGAAGTGGCCAAGGTTTCATGGAACATTTGAGCTAAAAGCTCGTCAGTAGCCCCTCGAGGGTGCATAGCTCGCACGTACATCTTCAAATGAGTCTTAGGGCAACCCGTCCCATCGAACTTTTCTAACTCCGGCATCTTGAATTGTAGTGGAATACGAGCCGTTGGAAACAGGGATAGAGTCCGCACATCGACCATGTCATCAGCCCTGCGAATCCTTTTTATGGTTCTCTCCAAAGCTTCTACCTTGCTCGCTAACACGGAATCACTGCTAGTACCTTTCCCCTTGGCTTCCCCTTCTAGGTTGGTGACCTCAGGTTTCGAGCTACTTTCCCCCCTTGTCTTGGTGTTCTCATTGGATTGAGGTCCCTCTTCGGTGCCAGCCCCATGAGGTATACCCGAGGAATGGGCCTTAGAGCCATTTTGTTCAAGATCCGCCATCTTCTGTTGGTTCTCTTGAGCCATTTTCAATGCGGTATTGGATGTCTCGGCAGTATGGTCAAGCTTGGCTATGATGGCTTTCAGGCAAGCCTCAAGGTCAAAGTGCCCCTCACTAGTTCTTTCGTCGGCCATGTCTGTCTGATGGGTAGACTCAACACTCACTAGACGCCCTTGTGGATTGCGGATCCAAGCCAGCACGTCTATGGATAGAAAAGTTTTAACCTTTAGCCTAAGGATCTGTCCTAAACCTCCATATTTTCCTTAATGAACTCGGTCTCTACACCATGTTCAATTAATTCATTCCTTTTATCCAATTACCTTTACAGGGATCATGGATTAAGGGTATGTTTTAAAGAATAGGGCATAGAGTCCTTCAACTAGGTTTAATTAATCCCCTAGGACTAGCACATCACAAACATAGCTTTACATCCTATTTCCTTAATTTATTCCTCCTAACATATGGCCTTAACGAAGGCTAGGGTTTAAAGGTCTATATTAAGGGCATAAGATATAAAGCCTCACACCACAAACACAGCATAGCATCATTACAAACAATTGTGGGTGCATAAAGGTGAGACCGTAGTGTCCTACAAGTCTGTCTATATGGACTAATGATAAGGGTAGGCTAGGGTCCTTCACTTGCTTGAGCAATCCTTATACCTAACCACATGTGGCATCAGGAACGCCGCGTGGGTCCAGCAGTACGTGATTAACTCAATTAATATACCCAAGGGCAAGCCCAAGGGTACTAGGCAAGAGAGGTTGATAGCTTTCGCCCCAACACATGGAATCAGGAAAACCAAGGTTGAGACTAGGCCGATCGTTGGCAAGGATACATCGAGGGACATCGATCCTAGCATGCAAGAGTTTGCGCACACAATGCAATAAATGAAAGCACACAATCAAGCGGATGCAATGTGATTGGTTTTAATTAAACATAAGAAATTAACCTAGCCCAATTAAACTTTATAGAGTCTAGCCCACAAATCCCCAGTGGAGTCGCCAAACTGTGAACCCCGGAAATTGGGCCCACGAGGGATTGAAAAGAAAGTGGGTTTGAAAAAGAAAAAGGAAAGGAGTCGCCACCTTATTTTTTAAAGGAAACAAGGAAAACCCTAAAAATCAGGTTGTTTTAGGAAAACAATTTGAATGACTCCATAAAAAAAAGGAAAGGCAAAAACCAATCTTTTGAAAACCAAAGAAATCGGGGATTCGGAGGCTAAGTTATGACATGGGAAGGTTCTAGGCAAAGCCTATAGGCACCCATGTCACCCTTTCGGTCTCTCAGTTCATTTGGGCTAAATCAAGATCTTTCCATACAAAAATCAGCAAGTATATCATCACAAGAATTGCATGCATATCATATATTTCATTCATCCATCCATGCATAATAAGCAAATAAAAACAGAAAATAAAAAGAAGAAAAGAAAACATAAATAAACCTAGGATGCTTGGATCCTAGAACGGACTTGAGCCTCACGAAGAGCGCCTACGTACCATGCAACGAAATACATGGATCAAAGTCCACGTAGTTCGATTAGAACTAAGGTTAAATCCTAATACAAACCTATGGTAAAAACCCTAGGTTTCCTTATTTGATCAAAAGAGTTGAATATGATAGAAAGTTTGATTTTAGGAAAGAAATCCACAAAATGGAAACTTTAATAAAAACCAGAATTTTGTTGGTTAAGGAAACCTCTAATTAAACCATAGGATCATATTAAAAATTAACCCTAAATAGGGAGAAGAGAATGAGTTAAGAAGAAAGGTGAATTGGGGCACCTTCACACCCACTTACCTGAGCGCAATTAGCTCCAAGCATTTAGCCATTTCAGACATAAGCAGCCCTATTTGCCATGGGACAAATACCACACCTATTTGCACCCTTACAAGTGCTCAAAACCATGCAAAAACACTAACATGCAAATCTGGATAGAATAGTATTATGACCTAAAATCATCCACTAAGCATGCCAATAGCAAAAACAGCGAACAATAATAAGTCCTAACATATTCCTAGAACCATATCATGCATAAAAACCCTAAAACATACTAACATGCATGCAAAACTATCATGTTTACTCCATATGAAAAACATATACAGCAAACACGAAGAAAAACCAAATAAAAAAGTCTACTTTATCATGCTATATGAAAACAAACACGAAACAATGACTCTAAAACCCTAAACTCACAAATATGCTTAAAAACATACAAAACATACTTTAATCATGCTAAAACCAAACTAAACAGAAATTAAATCATGCATATTAACTAACTAAAGCAATATAACATGATGAAAATCCTAACTCTAACATGCAATGACACTAATCCTAACACAAGGACAATAGGAGCACACGAATCATAACTATGCATTAAAAACCTAAAGGACAGCCCTAAAGCATGCTAAACAGTAGATAAAAAATAGATATTCCATGTATATTAACTAGCTAGAGTGTTAATACATGATAAAAAAGTTACCTTTAACATGCAATAGGCCTAACCCATATGAAAACCTAGTTTAAGCTTGAATAGAGAAGGAGAATACCTTAGGAAGGGCCTTCCTTGCTGCTGTATGCAATTGTTCGTGGCTCCTCAGGTCTTTAGAGTGAATCAAACCAACACGAATCCTCCTCTTTGTCAAAGTGGTATCACAGCAAAGAGATCAAAACTCACTCAACTTTGAAAAGAAATAGAAAACAAAAAGAGAACAAGAGAAAAGAAAAAGTGATTCTCGTCACTTTGCAGCAGCAGCAACTTCAATCGCGTTTTTGGGTATGAAAACGTTGGATTTGGACAAAGCTTGTGAAATACAAAGTTGTAGAGAATTGAATTATCTTTCTAACAAGACCAATTTCATCAAATTCTGACTTCGGATGAAAAAGTTATGATTAAAATACGACTGCTGGTTTTCAGAAAATCTGCTGCTGAATTATGACGAATTTCACTCCCTCCAAACCCTCTTCTCCTCCCCCTGTTTAAAGACATTAAGAGAGTATTTATAGCTGAAATCTGGAGTTTCCCTTTCCTTCTTGGACTAGGTTTCCTTGGAGAATAATCAAAAGGTATTTTATAATGATAAAAGACTTCTAATCTGAATAGGAAAAGGAAATTGTCTTTTATAAAAATTGGGAGACTGACCGCTAACACGCATGCACATGTATCGTATGTGCGTACACACACTCATCACATACGTACACGTGTTAGTGTCATGATAAAAATGGCTAATTTAATAAAATAATTTTCTTTTCATTTTAACCAAAAATCTCATGCTGTGATTCGCACTAATTCTTCAAGGATAATCCGTAAATAACCACACTAAACTCATCATCAGGGCCACGGGACTTAAGATGACAACCGGTACAAAATGATGACTAATGAAAGTCAATTTGAAAAGATTTGGTTGGTAATTGTGAGTCAATTAGAGCTAACCCAAGGAAGGGTCAATTAACCAACTTGAACCACATCGAGCCATTTTAATCCCGAGCCATTGACTTACCAAATTGACACTAAAAATACCTCTTATGCATCCATATGAACTCCAATTGACAATTTGGAGATCATTCCAAGGTCAAATGAAAAGTTTGGGACTTAAAAGACGATTATGCCCCTCAAGTCACAAAAGCTCTTATTATCCCTCAAGATCAACTCCAATTTGAACCAAAATTCATATCCATTGTCCTTGTGACTCTAGAAAACTAATGCAAGTGACTAGACTCAAAAACAAAACAAAAACATGCATGAAATGATGAGCCCTAGTAAGGTGGTGCAAAAATGGGGTGTGACATTAATATAATTTAAAATTGATTTGGGGATCATGAGGGATGAAATTGAGTAGTAAAGGATCATCATAGAAGCTAAAGAGAATATTGGGATGGTTTAAATCAACCTACTACTTTCCTACATTTTCTTCACTTCAAATCCACTCTTCAAATTGAATTAATATATTTGAATGGCAATTAGTTTCTGAAATTTTATGCACGCACTCATTCAACAGATTGGCTAATAAATATATTGTTCTTTGAATAGCTAGCAAACTAATTAATTTAGTTCAAAGTTTTAGAGGAATCCAAGAAAGTTGTATGAATTTTTGAGACAATTTGATTTTATTTATTTGTTTAAGATTTATTTTAATTTAAAATTTTTCTTTTTTGCAAATTATTTTTAAAAGGTGTACCACTACACATACCCTAATGGCACGTTTATTTGGTTGGAATTTGGGCAAATCAAAATGGAATGAAATGAAATTTTGATGAATGGCCGCGCTCACTGTTGAAATCATATCTCATTCCATTCCATTCTAATTGCCCCCAATTCTGGCCAAACAAACGTGGCCTTAGTGTTTCCTTATTTTTTTTATATATAATGATTGTAAGGAGGCTACATAAGAGAATTTTGGATTGATTATTAATAATGTTATTTCATTAGATTAGCTTTGCACCCTTTTATCATTCTTTTCTTCCTATGTGATCATGGTTTGACAACCCACTTTTACCTAAGATTGAGTCGTATTTCGCTCTACTTATTTTCTAATATTTCCGCTACGTTGTTTGATTGCGATGGGGTATTCCGTCCACATCAATTTGGTATCACAGTGCTTGTTTGATCCATAGTGTCTTCGTGAAGTTTATCATTCTTTTCTTCCAATGTAGTTGTGGTTTGACAACCCACTTGTATCTAAGATCGAGTCGTATGTCGCTCTACGTATTTTCTAATATTTTCCGTTGTATTGTTTGATTGCGACGGGGTATTTCGTTCGCATCAATTTGGTATTAAAGTACTAGTTTGATCCATAATGTCTTCGTGATGTGGTGATCTCTATGGTGAACAATAGGTGTGGTAGAGGCGGTGCTTGCATGAAAGCTCCTCAAGGTGCTGGTGTAGAGGTTCCTCAATGTGATAACCAACCCAACTAAGTTGAAGAACTAAGAAGACAAGTTCAACAACTTTCGGAGTGTCTAGCATGCGTCGAAAATCTAAATCGTGATGATGAAAGTCTTATTTCAGAGGAAGATGTTAACCTTTTTTTATCAACGCACTCTTTGGGGTGAGCTGTGTAAAAGAGGGAATTTCTATCGGCCTAACCAAAATCAAGGAGAGAATTTCGATCGGCCTAACCAAAATTAAGGAAAGAATTTCCATCGGCCTAATCAAAATAAATTATCTTCCGACGTTGATTTGAAGGTTGATATTCCGAACTTTAAAGGGAAAATTCAGCCTGATGATTTTATTGATTAGCTCAATTTGATTAAATGTGTGTTTGATTATAAAGAGGTACCATATGAAAGAAAGGTGAAGATTGTTGCTATTAAACTAAAGAAGCATGTGTTGATTTGGTGTGAGCAATTGAAGGTGCGTAGAAAACGAATGGGCAAGACAAAATCACATCATGGGAAAAGATGAAAAAAGAGTTAAAAAATAAGTATTTTCTAGAAAAGTACCTCCAACATAATTATCTCAAGTTGCACAATTTGCGACAAGGGATTCATGCTGTTGATGAGTACACAGAGGAGTTTAATCTTCTAACCATAAGGTGTGCCTTAATAGAAGATGAAGAACAAACGACAACACGCAACCTTGGCGGTCTGCGAAGGCAGATTCATGATGTGGTGGTTCTGTAGCCATATTAGAGCTATAATGATGTGGTGATTCTACAGCCATTAATATTGAGAATGAGTAGAAGCAGTGTTCTAAGCATCCTATCTTTGTTGAATCTAAACAGACCACGAGCAGAAAAGGTACTTTGGTCAGAACATCAACTTATTTCAACTGTGGTAGTAGGGATTTCAACCAACGTGGGATTGACAAGTCAAAATTTGAACAGTGCGATTCTAGACATAATTCAAATTCTGCTAGCAGGCCAAAGAATGGGGCTATAAAATGCAACAAGTGTTTTGGTATTGGGCATATTGCATCGAAATGTCCTAATCAAAGGTTTTTAAATTTGACAAAAGATTTTGGTGAGTTTTCTGGATGAAAGATAGAAGATGAGCAGCCTATGTATAATGACTACAATGATAATGAAGGTAATGAGATGACTTTGAGCAATCATATAGAAGCACTAGTAATTTGACGGGCTATGATCAGAGCTAAAATTGAAGAAAATTCAAATTGGTTGCATCATAATATATTTCACACGAGGTGTATAGCTAATGGGAGGATTTGCAATCTCATTATTGATAGGGAAGCTGTGAGAATGTGAGAATGTGGTTGAACAAGAGATAGTCAAAAAGCTAAATCTCAAGACCGAACGAAGGCCTACAACTTACAAGCTTGCATGGTTCAGAAAAGGGAATGAGGTAACTGTTAGTAAACATTGTTTAGTTTCTTTTTTGATTGGTAAAAGTTATAATGATTCACAATAGTGTGACGTGGTACCAATGGATGAATGCCATATATTGTTGGGTCAACCTTGGCAATATGATCGGCGAGCCGTACATAATAGGTACAAAAATACTTACACGTTTTGAAAAGATGGTGTGAAAGTAATTGTGGGTCCATCTAAGATGGAAAGTATTCCTAAGCCTTTAAAAGGGGAGAGAAATAACTTTCTATCAATGGTTAAATTTTTAGAAGAAGCCGACGAATGTAGGAATAAGATAGGTTAGGGGTTCAAACCCCTCCCAATGTACGAAAAAGAGGCCAATTTTGAATATTCAATTCCACCTAAGCTTGAACCTATGCTAAAGGAATTTATTGATGTTGTTCCAAATGAACTATTGGTTGGATTACCGCCAATGAGGGACATACAACATTACATTAACCTTATTCCGGGTTCTAGTTTTTCGAATAAAGCACACTACCGCATGAGTCCACATGAACATGAAAAACTTAATAGGCAAGTAATAGAGCTTGTTGAAAAGGGGTTGATCCATGAAAGTATAAGCCCTTATGCGGTGCCAAAATTGCTTACTCCAAAAAAAGATAGGTCATGGCATATGTGTGTGGATAGCCAAGCCATAAAAAAAAAAAAAAAAAAAAAAAATCACAGTGAAGTACCGGTTTCCAATTCCTCACTTGGATAACATGTTAGATCACTTGTCCGATTCTAAGATCTTCTCAAAAATTTATCTTAAGAGTGGAATCATCAAATTAGAATTCGTCCGAGTGATGAGTGGAGAATGGCATTCAAAACACATGATGGGATATTTAAATGGTTAGTGATGCCTTTTGGTTTATCAAATATACCAAGCACTTTTATGCGGTTGATGAATCAGGTATTTCGGCCATATATTGGGAAGTTCGTTGTGGTGTACTTTGATGACATTCTTGTATATAGCAAGGATCCCAATGAGCACATAGGTTATCTGCGACAAATATTTGAAGCACTGAGAGAGCAAAAACTTTATGCCAATTTGAAAAAAGTGCGAGTTTATGTCAGAAAACTTGGTGTTCTTAGGCTATGTTGTTTCAACCGAGAGTATTAAGGTTGATTCAAAAAGGTTGAACCTATCTTAGAGGGGCCAACTCCCAAATCCATTCCTGATGTGCTGAGTTTTCATAACTTAGCATCATTTTATCGTAGTTTTATTCGTAATTTCAGTACACTTGTTGCACCTTTAATTTAACTGATTGTTTAAAGTCTAGTGTGTTTCAGTGGATAGCAATGGCCGAAAAAAGTTTTCAAAAAGTGAAGAAAGCTATGATTGAAACCCCTTTTTTAATACTTCCAAATTTTTATAAGGTGTTCGAAGTTGATTGTAATGCTTTTGGGGTTGGGATTGGTGTTGTGTTGAGTCAAGAAGGGAGGCCGATTGCATTTTTTAGAGAAAAGCTCAATGGCACAAAGTGAAGGTACTCAACTTATTATGTTGAATTTTATGCCATCATTCAAGCTTTGTGAGAATGGGATCAATATTTGTTGTATAGGGAGTTTATCCTTTCTTCTGACCGTAAGGCATTGAAGCACATCAACGGCAAACAAAAGCTTGAAGACATGCAAAGTGCGTCAAAGAATTGCAAAATTTTAATTTTGTCATTTGGCATAAAGCAGGAACTCTAAATAAAATGGCTGATGCTTTTATTAAGAGAGTACTTTTGCTAGATACTATGGGAGTTAAGGTTGTCAAGTTTGAACTTTTAAAGGAACTATATGATACGAATGCAGATTTTGGCCACATTTGGGCTAAATGTGTGCAGCATAGGTCGAAACAAGATTTCTTCCTATAAGATAGCTATTTATTTAAGGGCAGCGGACTATGTATACCTTATTGTTTGTTGAGACTGGCATTATTGAAGAACAGTATGGTGGTGGTCTTGGAAGGCATCTCGGCCATGACAAAACTATTGCTATGGTTCAGAAAAATTCTAATGGCTGAAATTGACGAGAGATGTTATGAGGCATGTGCAAAGGTGTAGGAAATGTCATACAACCAAGGGACGTTCTCAAAATACAGGTCTTTACACTCCTTTGCCAGAACTTGGAGCTCCTTGGGAGGATGTTAGCATGGACTTCATATTATGACTTCCAAGTACAAGGCAAGGGCATAATTCTATACTCATAGTGGATCGTTTCTCAAAGATTGCACATTTTGTACCTTGTAGCAAGACAATCGATGCTAGCCATGTGGCTGAAATTTATTTTTGGGAGATTGTTAAGCTACACGGGATTCTTCTAACTATCACTTCCGATTGGGATTTGAAGTTTGTTGGGCATTTTTGGCATACTCTATGGTGGAAGATAGGTACTGAGCTTCAATTTAGTATTTCTCATCATCCAAAAACGGACAGCCAAACTGAAGTGGTGAATAGATCTTTGGGGAATTTATTGAGATCCTTGGTAGGGAAAGAAAAGGTCAATTGGTGTGAAACTTTAACTCAAGCTGAATTTGCTTATAACAGGTTGAAAAATAAGACTATTGGAATGACTCAATTTGAAGCTATCTATGGTCAAAATCCAACTAGTCCATTGGATTTACTTCCTTTGTTTGTCACAGATCCTTTAAGTGGGGATGCACATAATATGATTGAATACATCAAGAAGTTGCATGAGAGTGTTCAAAAGAAGCTTGAGGAGAGTAACAAAAAGTATAAAGAAGCGGCTGACAAACATAGAAAGTATGTTGAATTCAAGGAAGGAAATCTTGTGTGGGTCAATATGAGGAAGAAAAGGTTCCGACAAAATGAATGCTTCTGCAACATTTAATGTAGCTGATTTGCAAGCTTATCATGGAGAGAATAGTGATGATGATGAAGCCTTGAGGTCGAGTCTTTTTCAACTAGAGGAGTCTGATGCAAGAGCATATGACGGTCCACACGCACATCCTAACAGGGAGACTAAGAAGCCAACCCATTCGAAAGACTTATTATTAGTTACCTATTTTATTAATTTCCTATTAGCTAAAGTCTTTATTTGATTAGGAGATTCTCTTATATTATTTTCCTATTATTATTTATTTTCTTTCATTAAGAATTCTAGTTATGATAGTATTCTATTAGAATTTCCTTATGTTTTTCTATATAATGATTGTGAAGGGGCTTGGAAAGAGAATTTTGGATTAATTATTAATAATCATTATTCCGTTAGAGTTGCTTTGCACTCTTTAATTTTATCATTCTTCTCTTTCTATGTAATCATGGTTTGACAACCCACTTGTATCTGAGATTGAGTCGTATTGCGCTCTACTTATTTTCTAATATTTTCCACTACATCGTTTGATTGCAACGAGGTATTTTGTCCGCATCAATACTGATGTGTGCTTTATTTATTATTCAATTGTCCAAACTTTCTTCAATTATCATTTTTTTGTTTGAGTAGCAATTTTGCTACTTGTGTTCTCATTGCTTTAAAGTCGATAAGGTATCCTACCTACAACTACAACTTTATTGCTACATTGGAAATTTTTGAATTGATGGGTTTATCACCTAAAAGCCATGTTCGTTTGGTCGGAATGGAATGGATGGAATGGAATCCCATTCCATTTTATTCCCAACTGCATGTTTGGATGAGGTGGTGAAATAGGAATGGAATCAAATAATGGGAATGGATTCATTCCGGGAGGCTAATTGTAATACCCGTAATTTTTAAATAGGGTATTAAGGGTTTAATCTATGGTTAACGTAGTTAATCCCTTGATTTGTCAGATGATTACATGCATGGGTAATGCATGTGTATGATATTATGATGTTGGATGCGTTTTGATGCTTGTTTTGGTGCATTGAGTATCTTTCGGGTGCGCTTAGCCTCATTTGCAACTTAAAGGTTTAAGCTACTGAAATTTGGCTAAGTGTTGGGGAAAAAGTGGATTTTTGTAAATCTTCGTTTTAAAGGATAATTTTTGGCGGTAATGGGAGTTTATAATAATATAAGACATTGGTGATTTTGTGGGATTTTATTAGCATGTTTGGATTGAGTTCCACGCATGTTTGTTTTAGGAAAATCTGTCGGGCGACAAATTTTGTACTAAAACTTGGAAATGAGATTTTGATATATTGGGTATTTGATTTTTTTTGATATTTTATTTGGATTCAAATAGGGGGTTATTTGCTTATTTTCATTAAATAACTTAAAGTAAAACATTCTTTTCTTCTTCCTTTTACTTAAATGTTTTTAATGAAAATAAGGTAGGGATGTGTACTGTGTGGGTTTATATACAATTGCCTGAGTTACTAGGCATTTTCAGCAAGTGACGATCGATCCTGGCTTTGGGACGATCGATCGTCAGTGCTCCGGAAATGCATTTTTCGCTTCTGTTTTTCACGATCGATCGTGCCTTCAACCCACAATCGATCGTGCATCGCGGTTTTTGCAAATTTTTTTGCGTCAAATGACGCAAATGCCCCTCACCCCTTATAAAAACCCATCCCACACGAATTTAGACCAAAATCTGGTCTTTTTAGGCTTGGAGAGAGAGAAAGAGAGAGAGAGGGAGAGAAGGAGAAGATGGGGCGGAGGCTCGACGGTGTCTCGCCGGAGCACGGCGACCTCGATCCGACGCCGGCAAGCTCAGATCTAGCGTATTTTAGCCCGATCTACGCATGTATGGTGGTGGATTTGGGTTTTTCTCTCTCTTTGAGGCTTAGGAATGCATTATTATGGTTGGATTCATCTTCTCCAACCTCTTGGTAGAGCGTGGAGCTTGTTAATGGTGATTGGAGCTTGGATTTCATGGGGGTTGGCATGAATTGTCATCCTCACCAACTCTTTTGCATTCTAGAGGTATTTTCTCACATTTTGGAGTTAGGGTTTGTAATTTATTTTGGTTTATCATCTCATTCTTACATTTATGGGTTTATTCATACATATTAGGGAGTTTTGGTGGTGATTTGGAGTTGGGACCTCCATTACCAACATCAACCAAGTCATTTGGGAGCTAGGGCTTGGATGGGGAGCTTGCATTTGCATCCTAGGGTCTGGACTTCATACCCACGGCATCAAAGGTTACATTTTTCTACGCATTTGGTTGAGGTAGGTGCAATTTACATAGGTTTAAACTATTGACATGATAATATGGTATATATTATCATAGTAATTGGTATTCATGGGCTTAGAATATGTATATAAATGATTTATGGAATAAATCTTGAAGAAGAACTTTGGGTATTTGACAACATAAATTGGAATTATGTTTATCAATAATTTTGGTTAATTGTATACATCCTATGGAATATAGATGTAGGGATTTTACGGTTACTTTCCCTGTTTATTCGATGTTTTCGATTATGATTTTAAGGTTATAATCATAATGAGAAATTATGTTGTTTATTACAATTTTGGGTATAATTATGATGTTATTTGATTATAGCATATTTTGGAAGTGATTTTTGGTTAAAAATCATTTTATGGTTTATCGCATTGCATGTTGGCATAATCATGCATTAAATGGATTTAATGAATACTGGGTAAAAGTATTGCATAAAAAGGGGTCATTGGAATTGGACTACTTGCAGTCAATGGGACTTTGCAGTGTTTTCTATTCCTTTGGTCCTGGGGTACTTTCCGGTTCCAGGTAGGAACCCTTGTGTTCCCGAATCAGAGGCTACTTTCCGGTTCCAAGTAGGAACCCTTGTGTTGTCCTCTTGGAGGTTGGGTTTAAATCCTCCGTTTCCGCGCGAAGAATCCTGCGGGAGTGGTTGGTAATAAATGGATTTAATGTAAATTGGACATGAGTCACATGCATTAGACATTATGCATTATTTATTTTAAGTTATGGGTTATAACTTATTTTGGTATTTGTAATATACTTGGTTAGTATATTTTGCTTTAAATGATATACTGGGTTTTATTTATATCATTACTTTAGTTTACTATGTCAAATTGTATCTACTGAGTTGTCGGACTCACGCCTATTATTTTTAAATGTTTTTCAGATAATCCAGGGATTGGTTTGGCTATCCTGGGGGAAATTCGTTCTTGATGGAAATTTCATTATGTTAATTATCAATGTAATTAAATCAAAAGTGTAAATGTAATTTAAATCAGGGTTGTAATTTTAATTATTTATGGTTGTATACGTGGAATGTGATGCATGGGATGATACCACTTACATAGATGACAGGAAATTTTTATGTATGGATTTTTATAACAGGTTTTCACGATGGTATGTCCTATCTACGGATAGGTAATGTCAAAATTCTTTTAAAATGATTGAGGTTTTAACACGTGTCATCCATGTTTTATCAAAGGATTTATTAAAGAACAGGCTTATTTTATTATTATTGATCACGGCTTAATTAATTTGGGTCGTGACACTAATTAGCTGGAATGAAAAAAGAAATAAGGACCACTTAAGCCCCGATAACCCGATAGAAATGACTCAACCATTTCCTCTTCTCTTTTCTCCTCCTCTCTCACTGGCGTCTTCATTTTTCTTCCTCTCTCACTGGCTTTTGCTGCCGCTGTTCATCGCCACTGTCGAACTCCAGTTCGTAACCATCAACGCACCGTACTATAAGATATTTCTCTCTGGTTCGATTTTCTCTCTCTGGTTCAATTTCTCTTTCGTTGTCCTCAATCTAGTGTATGATTGAGGAGATTGTGTTCTAATATCATCAGATCTAGTAATTAGGAGATAGATGTGTGGGATTTCATCAACTAGTGTGCGATTTTCTTTCTGTTGGTTCTAATATCATCAGATCTAGTGATTAAGAGATAGATGAGTGGGATTTCATCAACATAAATGTGTGTGTATGTTCTTTACTTCAGATCTGGGCACGATTCTCTTTCATCAACATAATTTTTTTCTTCTTCTACTTCTTTGATTTTATTTATTTTTTTAAATTATAATTTTCTTATGTTGGAATTTTGAATATAGAGTTCACTGACAAAAATGGATTTTGGTAGAAAAATGACTTGGCCGGAGTTAGGAAAAAATATGGAATTGCTGCAATGAAAAACAATGTGAGAATAACTAGGAAAAGGAGAAGAGGAAAGGGTGATGGAAGAGAGGATCGCACATACCCAAAGAATTGTTAATACCTGGTGTGTGGAAGGTGGGTCAGTGAATTTGAGTGGGAAGATAAAAAGAGAGAGAGAATGAACGTGGGAGGGAGGAGAAAAGATCTCTTATTTATTATATATAATTTGCCATTGTATCTATTTAATATTTGTTTTTTTATCCATGAATTATATCTCCATGATAGATTAATTGTTATGAAGTTGATGTGCTGGAATGCTAGGATTAAAGTAAATAAGGGATTCGAACTCCTTGTATCAAAAAAAAAAAAAAAAAAAAAAACTACTAGAAAGTGAGTGGTTTTGAGATTTAACGAGGAAGATATCAATTAAAAGATTTTTTTTTTTTTTTTTTTTTTTTTTTTTTGCTAGGGATATCAATTAAGAGATCAAAGGATGTTCCTTTATATATTACCAGTACAGAGTATAGATAGTTTTCTTGATAAGAAATACTGGTATAGATATTTAATTGTTTTTCTTTCATTCCCTTCCTACTTTTTTAAGTTCAAATACAAGAAAAAATGTTTATGCAAATACGTCTCATAATTAATATATTTTTTTTATACAGTTCTGCTTTGTCTCATTGCATAAATAGAAATACAAAAATGGGGTAAAGATTGGGGATCCATATTAGACTCACTTGAGGTTCAGCTGAGCTAACATTTGTTGAGGTGTTTAAGCTCCAACTTAAATTTGAGCTGAACTTGGATATGCTTAACTGGGCTTCAAGTTTCTTTTGTATTCTGTATGTCAAAATGTTGCATCATATACTTTCATTATGAGTTCTTTATTTTAATACAGTGGTCCATGCCTGATTTATCAGAGCTGACTGAGATTCACTGCTCTCTTTCTTCCACCCAAATGCATGGATTTTTGTCTGCCTCAGCCTTATATCAAATAATCTGAGCTGCTTCCCAGGAGCCCTGCACATGGGACACATCACTGTTAAGACATTTGAGCAGCGAAACCAGATTTAGGAACTAAAAACATAACAAATTGCCCGTACAAGCATGCCTAAAATTCAGTGTCATCATAGATTTATTACTCCAAAAGAACAGCATGTGAAATAAAACTTAGAGCATTGAATAATCAAATGCACCTCCCATCTCAATGATATAATCTCCAGTATAAATATAAAATTATCCACCAGACAGTAGTACTAAGGGAGAATCTCCCTCAAGTAGGGATTGAGTATCTTTATTTGTAGTCCTTCCCTTTTGGACTCTTTATACAAGCTTCCACATGCCATCGACTGAAATGAGCTTGAGCACATCTGTTCACCAGTCCTCTCATCCAGGTTTTTGTGTGCATGGTATATTATAATTGGAGTAGTCATTCTATCGGGTCTGCTATTAGGATTTGTTCATAGTGTTTTTTGGGTAAAATTCTATTCATTTTGTCTTATTGGGACAGCTTATAATTTATCCTTTTCCTCTGTTTTGTAGTCAGCCTTGCAATTGTAGTATATTTAAAAATTGTTCTGCAACTTGGAATCATCCTGCTTATTGTAATGATTTGAAATATGAATGCTTTCATATTTATTCCAAATAGCACATTAATGTTTCTCTATAGGCATGTATTTTTATCTTAATTGTATTGTTAACCTTTCATGTGTAATATATTTTCAATCCCTTAGATAATGTAGTCTGCACAACTTGTCTTAATATAAATTCCTAGCTTTCTTAGCTCCCCAATTTATCAATCTTTTTCCTTCATTTTGTAGTCAGCGTTGCACATGTAGTATATTTAAAAATTGTTCTGCAACTTGGAATTATCTTGCTTATTGTAATGACTTGAAATATGAATGCTCTCATTTTTATTTCAAATAACACATTAATGTTTTTCTATAGGCATCTATTTTTACTCTTTATATGTTTAGGATCAGTTTTTTTGTTTTCATTTATGTATAGGATCTAGTTGTAAACCAATTTCTAAACTTGTTTTATAACCAAGTTTATTCTAGTAATATTATGGAGATTGGTTCTTATTGTGCAGTCATGGCTCGTAGGATGTTGGGAAGGAGAGAAAAAATTGTTCTCATATTGTTCATGATGGCAAATATGTTACATATATTTTGTGCAATTCATATAGCTGCAAGAAGGCATTATAGGAAGTATTAGTTGAGGAAGAAAAGAGTTAATAGGAGATATTTGCAAGATGTAAATCTTGATCGGTTGGTATATACTGATGATTTGGAATGTATTGATAACCTTAGGATGGATAGGCGTACTTTCACTACGTTGTGTGCTATGCTTCGTACAACTGATCGGTTAAAAGACTCTAGAAACATTGATGTAGAGGAGATGGTTGCAATGTTCTTAAACATTCTCGCACATCATATAAAGAACCGGGTGATAAAGTTTAATTTCTTGAGGTCTGGAGAGACTGTTAGTAGGCATTTTAATAGAGTGTTGAATGCAGTCATTCATTTACAAGCAGTCTTACTCAAAAAACCGGAACCGGTTCTTGAGAATTCCACAGATGGGAGATGGAAATGGTTTAAGGCAAGTTGTATATCTAAATTTAATTTACATATAAATGTATTTTATTTTATTATTTTTACTTATAGGAATGTACCCTTTCTCTCTATATAGAATTGTATAGGAGCACCAGATGGAACGTACATTAAAGTGAGAGTGCCTGAGGAAGACAAGCCTAGATATCGAACTAGAAAGAATGAAATTGCTACAAATGTGCTGGGGGTTTGCTCCCAAGATATGCAGTTTATATATGTCTTACCGGGTTGGGAGGGCTCTGCAGCTGATTCTCGAGTGCTTCAAGATGCTGTGAGTTGGAGAAATGGGTTAATTGTTCCATGTGGTAATCTACTTATTTATTATTACTTTTTGTTCATTTTGTTCAAGTGAAGTAACTATTTTATAAATGATTTTTTTTAATAATTTTTTTATTTTTTATTTTTAGGTTACTACTATCTTGTTGATGCTGGCTATACAAATGGTGAGGGATTTCTTACTCCATATAGAGGGCAACGATATCATCTTAATGATTGGAGATAGGGAAATACCCCAAATACTCCTGAAGAATTTTTTAATATGAAGCATTCTGATGCTAGAAATGTTATTAGAGGTGTTTTGGTCTGTTGAAGTTACGTTGGGCTATTCTTAGGAGTAATTCTTTCTATCCAGTGAAAACACATTGTAAGATAATTGTTGCTTGTTGTCTACTCCACAATCTCATACAAAGGGGGATGCCTGTAGACCTAGTAGAGGCGCCATTTGTTGAACAAGTGAATCAAGTGCAAGGTGAACCAATTACTATTATCGAGTCAAGTAATCAGTGGAATGCTTGGAGGACAAATTTGGCGAACCAAATGTTTAATGATTGGAGGGAGAGTAGACAGGGCAATTGATTTAGTTGTGCTTTATGACTTTAATGTAGTTTTTTTTTTTTTTTAATGTCTTGTACTCGAATCATTATAACTTGGATCAATATTTTTAGAAAGTATTTGTTGTGCATTATGATTTTAATGTTTTATTGCAATTTATGTTGTGCTTTATGACTTCTGTTGTGCTTTATAACCTGGAAAATATTGTTGAATTCTATTTTACTTGAAACATTATTTTAGGATGGATTCTAGACCAAGTGAGCCAAGTAGGGGAAGGTGTAAAAACAAACGTGGTTGGACCCCAGTGGAGGATGCTATTCTAGTTGAAATTATGCTTGATTTAGTTGTTTCAGGAAAGATCAAATGTGATAATGGTTTCAAACCAGGCGCATATCTACAAATTGAGAAGTTGTTGGAGGAGAAGCTATCGGGCTGTGGACTTCAAGCAACTCCACATATCGAGTCTAGGGTGAAGACTTTAAAATCTAAATATAATAATATACAGGAGATGCTCGGGGGTAGTGGATTTGGATGGGATGCGGCTAGAAAGATGAGCATTTGTGAGAGAGAAGCATATGACTTATGGGTAAAGGTAAACTTGTTTTCAAATGTTCTTTTGATTTAGTTCACTATTTTCCTGGTATCCCTTTCCTTTAAGATGTTTGAGATTTGGATGAGTCCAAACATGAACATAGCCTGACTGTTTGTAGAAATAAAAACGAATCCTGCTTTGCCATTGTAGCTTATATATCTGATATCTTCAATTAAAACATGAGACTTCAAATCAAGTATCTCATTCCCCCTTGGATCTTCTACTCTTCATTTTAAGACCTTCTACTTGTATCTTGTATCATTTCTTGTTCTTCTTTGGACATGACGAAGCAGTCTGAACTGACAGCCCTTTATAACTTATTGGGATGCACTCATTTTGTTAGTCTTATATATATTAGTACTTCTCCTTATTAAAATATATATATATATATATATATATATATATATATATATATATATATATATATTAGTACTTCTATGCACCCATCATAGCGTCTTATTATTCTTATTATATGAACATGATTATTAGTTGCTGGACTCATATCCTCTCCAATGCTGGAGTACTGGCTTTTTATGAATGTACTTTTTTATAATAAATTTGTTTTTATTTCACATTAAATAATCAGCTACCCTGTGACTGTAATATCTCAGGAATGCATAGAAAATGATGTTGTAAAAAATATGAGTGTTGGCTGTATAAAGCATAATCAGTTTTAATATTTTTAGCATTTTTTGGTTTCGTCTGTTACTTGCTTGAACGCGAGTACGTGACAATCACATATGCAACAATCACATAATACCTTGGCAACACATTTATACTTTACCCACATAGCTCTAATCTATCAATTAACAATTTTCCTCAATACCCTCTTCATTGATGATTGAGTAGGTGTATTTGGAAATTTTACCTGAGGTACCCTATGGCCATCAATTTTCTTATCAAAATTGCGTTTGATGTACGCTATATGGGTTTGATATAGTTTGGAACCCTGATTCCAAGGGTTTATAAAATCATTAATCCACCCCTTGGAGCTTTTGTATACAATTTAGACCTTGAAGAAATTGCTTTTAAGATCAGAGTTCGAACTAGTTCATTGGGCAATCAAGAATTCAAGATGCAGTTATGACAAAGTACACATGATATTTTTTATGTAAAAATGTCTATTAATAGTTTGGTTTTATAGGTATATTTTAGTGTTGGTGTTAAGTTCTAGAAGTAGTGTCTCGTTCCTATGCTTGTGGCACAGTTGGCCTTGTTAGTTGATTGTAATTCTTTACTGTTAATTGATAGGATAGGGTCCACACCATTCAACTTCCTAAACACAGGGTGTTTCTTTTTCCAAAGATAAGGCCAATTGGTTCTTTTGTCAATGTGAAGCTCATCAGTATTTTTTAAATCGTAATGTTTAATAAAATTGTGCTAGTTGATATTATGTCTCCACGATTGGTTACTGGCACTGACCCTTAGTGAGTCCCAGATTTTTTGAGTTTCAGTTCTGGTCCTTTGTCTTTTTTCATATTTCTTTTGAGTAGCTAAAGGAAAAAAAGGAGGTGGGGAGCAAGTAGCAGAAATTGCCTCATAAAAATCATACCGTGGGAGGGCAAGACCTTACAATTACTCCCATATCAGTTCTTTCAATCATTGGGGATGTTACCCTTCAATATGGTGACCTATCTCTGAAAGCTTATTTGCTTCATGATTTGCTTGACAATAAATTTTATCAATTTGAATTCTGTCAAAGGGTTTGAGGTTAGCCTGAATTTTATTAATGAGAATCCTCAAGATCTATATAGAAGGATGGACTGGGCCGTTTCAATGTTCTAGCTAACTCTACCATTTTGATGCCCTAAGCTCTTGTTATTCATATAAAGCTAACCAGTTTCTAAATCTCGAAAACTTTCAGGCCATCACTTCTGGAGCAGTTATACTGCTGTCAGCACTCATTGTATTTGGTTTGTTGCAAGGTCATAAAGATGCTAAAGGATTGTGGCAAAAACCTTTCCCACATTTGGATGAGTTGGGAATCATTTTTGGGAAAGATCGTGCTAATGGGAAAAGAGCTTTTGCACCTGCTGATCTCAATGAGGAGGTGGACCAAGAGGAGGATGCAAGTACTGACATTGGTTTAAATGAAATAGATGTTGATGTATCAGCTACAGCGACATCATCTGGAGGAAGTTCAACTCAGTCCGATAAAAAGAGAAAAAGTAGTGACACATATTCTGTGGGGTTTTCTAGAATGGTGCAAGCAATAACAAAGACAGCTCAATCAATGGAGAAACTGGTAGCTTGTCTTGCTGAGCCATCACTGCGTCCACCATCTCCACCTGTTGACAAGATAACCAAAGTGTTTGAGGAAGTTTTAAAGATTCCTAATCTCAATGAATCGGACATGTTGGATGTAAGTGAGATTATCATGAAAGATCCGGCAAAAGTGAACCTTCTATTTAGCATCCCAGAAAATTTGAAGAAAACTTGGGTGGACAAGATACTAAACTCCTAGCTATGGCTTTTGTTGCTACCAATTTGAGAAAACATTCGGTAAAATAGTTTGAAAACATTGGGTAAAACATTGGACAAATACTGAACTCTTAACTATTTTTTTAATGTTTGGATAGATGTACTGGAGCTTTTGTTTGCTCTATGTCATGGCTGAGATTTGGGAAAAGTGGTGATTTTAGTTTTTTGGTTAGTTTTGGGAGCCAATCAGATGATGATATTTTAAGATGAACTATATTTTGAATTGAATGCCTTCTTTACATTGTCTACAAACTTTAGTTTGAGTGTTTGATTTCAATTATGATGTTAGAACCCTTTCTTGTTCCAATTATCTTTTGTTTTATGCCTATAGTAGATTTATTTAATTTCATTGCTAAACAGTGAACATTTTGAAATTTTTGAAAAATAAGGGTAAAATCGGTAATTTAGAAAATTTTCAATTTCATTGCTAAACAGTAAATTTTTGAAAAACAAGGGTAAAATCGGCAATTTAGAAAATGTTCAATTTCATTGTTATACAGTGAGCATAGGAGTGACGGATATCTAAAAAAAATAAGGGTACAATCGGAAATTTGAAATTTTCTAAATTTCATTGCTTTCATTGCTAAACACAAGGAATAAAAAGTCATTCCTACTCTCTCATTCCTGACAGTATCCAAACATGGGAAATGGAATGGACCATTCGACTCCATTCCAAGCTATTTTAAGCATGGAATGAGATTCCATTCCCACTCATTCCATACCGGCCAAACAAACATGGCCAAAGTGATTTGTTCATAGAACTAGTTGTGAAAGTTGAGGCTAAAGTCTCGTGTCAGTGCCCGTGCACGTGCATTTTAGATTTAGGTACAACTGCAAAATACCTGCGAGTGTGGAGAGAATGAGGAGGAGAAAATGGGAAGCAAAGAAAGCAAGTAGAATGGCAAGAGAAAGGGAGAGAGAATGGGTGCGGAGAGAGAGAGAGAGAGAGAGAGCCAGTAAATTTGTTCAAGTTGCAGAGAGAGAGAGAGGACAATTGATGTTTTGCTAAATCAATTGTTTAGTTGTAAAGAAGGGTAAAACAGGTGTATTTGCCTGATATCGGCATTTACCATTTACACCTCCAACGGCTCGTTGATGGATGAGGCTAAGTGTAATTTATTTTCGAAAGTAAGGGAGTGCAGTGCAATTTCAAAAAGGATAGAGGTGGTCAGTATATTTGTCACTAAATATAGGAGGTGTAGATGTAATTTACCATAAGAGATATATTATCTATAAAATGATTATAACTTCCATATTCGGGAGATATAAACTCACAAGGAATATGATATATTTTTATCTTAAAATATTATCTCATTTAAAAGAAACAAGGAAATAAAAAACTATCCAAAAGACCATTTTTCCTATTTCAAACAAAGCTATTAAAGACTTTTTTTTCGTTCAATAATTCTATCCTATCCAACCTTTTAGTTTGGCGTACCAAACGTAGCCTTAGGAAATAAATTATCTGCACTGTGACTCAATCCGTTAGCGTTATGCAAACCATCGTTAAACCTTGCAACCTGTTGAGACCCTATCTCTGCCAAATCATTATGACCAGATAACTGGCTAAACTCTTCTGCATAAACTCGTACTGGACGTACGGTACATCTAAACTGTACACAATTCCTGAGTAAAAGATATTCTTAAGTCTGTAATAGACTCAAAATCCTTGTTTTAGGTACCCAAAAAGGGAGAGTGGAAATAAAGATTACACAAGCATCAATCCAATTGAGCTGCTCTTGCAATCACTCATCAACTACAAACCATCCACAGTTTTTTGCAAGCCAAACAGATATTTGTGAACTATAAACTATAACACCAGCATTAGAGTAATGCTCCGTTTGATCGCTGAGAAAACATAGAAAAAAATAAAGAAATTGAGAGTAAAAATTTTTAAAATGTCAACCTAGCCGTATCTGGCTTAGTAATCTTTTTCTTTTTTTCTTTCATTTCTCGGCAACCAAACAGACAGAATAACAAAAACATGAAAGAGTCAATAATGGACAATTCCTATACCTTCAAACCCACAAATTATCAAATGCAGCAGAGGTAATAGCACAAGCAAACTCCTGAAAACTGATACACCCATCACCATCCGAATCCGCCTCCTTGATCATCCCCGTCAACTCACTTGCCGTAAGCGCATGCCCCATCCTCGCCATGGAATGGGCCAACTCTGCCGCCGTAATATACCCATTTCCATCCCTATCCAACATCCGAAAAATCTTCAGTAATTGGTCCTCACTGTACGGACAGTTCACCTCTCTCAGGTCCCGCGCCACCATCACCACAAACTCCGAAAACTCCACCAGCCCATTACTATTCTTGTCCACCTTCTGTATCAACCCTTCGAGCTGGTCCGCGGTTGGGTTCAATCCCAGCGATCGGAGTAGCGACCCCACCTCCAGTTGGGTCAAACTCCCATCGTTATTCCGATCGAATGATCGGAAAATCCCGCCTAGTTCTGCAATCTGCTCGTCGTCGAGCTTCTCTCGATTGCTTGCGCTCATCTCCTTGACCAATTTTTAATCTCAATTTCACTTTTTTCCAGTAAAATTCTTCCCCAGAAACCTGATAAAATTTTCCTATACCATCACCATTACCCAAAAAAAACCTTTCTTTTCTAGGTTTTTTTTTTTCCCCCTTCGAAACAAACAGAGCGTTCTCACGTCGACCATTCAAAGCCCCAAACTTTTGATAGACCGAATCGTAGATTGATTGACCAAAAGAATCAAAAAATAAAAATAAAAAAATGCCAAAAATCACATCTTTGTTGATACTTTGGAATGGTTCATTGCTGAATAAACGGATATTGAAGAGCAATATTGGGATAGTGGGGAAAAATGAGAGAATTAATGGAAACCCTAAACCTAATCCTTGAAGGAGTAGGTATTGATCTGTTCTTGGTCTTCTTTCCATTCGAGAAAATGATAGGCATTTGGTGCTGTGTCCTCGTTGATTGAAGCCCAAACCTCTAAACCGTGTCACCCTGGAAACCCTTTTTTTTTTTTTTTTTTTTTTTTTGAAATAAAAGAGAAAAAAACGTTAATGAAGACGGTCAACGGTCATATTTTTTGGTTGTTGGGAATGTTGTGGCTAACCGCTAGAGTGAGAAGTATTCTCACATAAGAGCAACGCTTGCTGTTGCTACGAGCCAATGACTTTTGAGGGTGGTTGGTACTAGGGGTGCAACTTGGTTCGGGAAAGTCTGAGGACCGGATCATTCTGAGCAATTCGATCTGGGACGGGACGGGACAAACAGTGTTTGAGACGGGACTCGGGATAAATTTTAAAAACCGAATTTTTTCAGGACGGGACTTGGTTTAGGGGTGTTCAGTACCGTCCCGAACCGAGTACCAATTAAATATAATATTATATATATATATAATATATAATATATAATTATATATTACTAATATTTTGGAATATTTTCGCATTTCAACCCTTTCCGACACCGTTTCATTGTAACTTAACAAAACAAAAAATCAATAAAACCCATTTTGACATTTTGAATTTTTTACTTTTGCCTAAAAACAAAAAAACCGGTATGAATGAATGAATGAATGAATGAATTATAATTAATGATTATGTATTTATGATTTTATATAGCCTATTTTGTGGAAGAGCAGATATATGTAGCTCATTTTGTGGCTAATCAAGTTGACAATTTTTAATTGGAAGTAATTATTTTTAATTTTTAATTCAAGGAAAACAAACTGATAAATACCAAGAACCAGACCGTTCCGTCCCGGTATTTTTCGGGGCGGGACGGGACTGGGACAATATTAAATTCGGTTCGGTTTCAGTACTGATTTTTAAGTCCCGAATTACTTCGAGACGGGACGAATATACCCCTGTCCCGGACCGTCCCGGACCGAGTTGCACCCCTAGTTGGTACATTGTGGATAGAGTGGACAGTCACCGAAGGCTCCAAAGGAAATACTTGAAAGGCGAGTAGAGGGGCACACGACGCATGTGTATTCTACCAGATGTATCATTAGAAGTAAACCCGTGCAAAATACAAATTAAAAAAGGTAACTTAACATAAATGAGATGAGAATAATTTTAATTAAAAGATAACTTAACATATAAATTCTAAATTAATTGTGAATAAAAGAATTACATAATACTCAAATTCTTACTTTGTAATTTGTAAAACACATTTATAATATTTAAAAAACATTATATAATATTATTTTAAATATGAAGAACAGAGATTCACTTGGAATAAGGATATTGATGATTGAAAGAAAAAGGGATTTGTTTCAAATAGAAAACTAAATAAAAAGATGAAGAATTATGAAAAGGAGATGACTCCAAGGGTCTGTTCGTTTGGTGAGAGTTTGAACTCTTGAGAATCTTAAACTCTCAAGAGTTTAAATTCTTGAGAAAGTGAACTCTCAAGAGTTCAAATTTCATTGTTCGGATCACCATGAGAAATAAAAATTAAAACTCCTGAGAATTCGATTTGGGTTGTTCGGATGACTTAATAAAATTCATGGGAAATAATTCAAACTCCATTTGCTATTATATTTGTTAAGCTTGAAAATCATATCAACCCATAAATGCATAATATTAATAATTCATGTCTCTTACCAAGAAAAAAAAAAGTAATAAAAAAAAATCTCCATTATTAATAATAAAAGTAGATAACGCAAAACTAACTACTTAATAAAAATTCAAATTGATTTGTTGCTCTCGACATAAACGCTTCAGCAGCCATATTCTCTTTTGATTTTCTTTCAATGCAAGAAATAAATCTGCCCTTTTCTTGTCACCAGAAAGGTATCCCATAGCTTCAACAACAAGATCATCATCAAAATTTGATATCCTTCTCAATTTCTAGCATGAGTAGATCCATGTCAATTTTATCTCGATTGTTGATTGCATCAGCTACTATTTTGATATTCTCACCTAGAAATCTCAAATCAATCGATATTGCATCATCTCGTCCCTTTCTTTTATTTTTGGGAAGCTGATTTCCTTGTGAGGATGGAAACTTAGATTTTAACCGGTTGTGTTGTAGCTGGTTGTGATTCATTTCCACTCACTCCCTCAAATTCAAACTTGTTCCCTCAATCCTAATATTGTCAGTGTTTGCTTCTAGATCAATAGTCTCCACCTTGTCCATTTGCTTGGTCATTGCTTATGATGAGAGATATGTCGTCAAAGTTGTCAATGGATCTGTGACGGAATTGAGCAGCCTCGCTATGATTCTACAAAAAAAATGGAGTATAAATTAATCACATAATATGTATTCAATGCATATCGAGGCTGAATACCTCTCAACATAGGCAATGACCAAGCAAATAGACAAGGTGCACAAACTGGCATTGAAGCTGATAATATAGTGGAGACTATTGATCTAGAAGCAAACATTGACAATATTGGGATTGAGTGAACAAGGTTTGAATTTGAGGGAGTGGAAATGAATCACAATCAGCTACAACACAACTATTAAAATCTAAGTTTCCATCCTCACAAGAAAATCAACTTCCCAAAAATAAGAGAAAGGGACGAGATGATGCAATATCGATTGATTTGAGATTTCTAGGTGAGAATATCAAAATAGTAGCTGATGCAATCAACAATCAAGATAAAATTGACATGGATTTGCTCATGCTAGAAATTGAGAAGATATCAAATTTTGATGATGATCTTGTTGTTGAAGCTATGGAATACCTTTCTAGTGACAAGAAAAGGGCAGATTTATTTCTTGCGTTGAAAGAAAATCAAAAGAGAATATGGTTGCTGAAGCGTTTACGTCGAGAGCAACAAATCGATTTGAATTTTTATTAAGTAGTTAGTTTTGCGTTATCTACTTTTATTATTAATAATGGAGATTTTTTTTTATTACTTTTGTTTTTTTATTTCTTGGTAAGAGACATGAATTATTAATAGTATGCATTTATGGGTTGATATGATTTTCAAGCTTAACAAATATAATAGCAAATGGAGTTTGAATTATTTCCCATGAATTTTATTAACTCATCCAAACAACCCAAACTGAATTCTTAGGAGTTCTAATTTTATTTCTCATGGTGATCTGAACAATGAAATTTGAACTCTTGAGAGTTTAAGAATCTTATAGAGTTCAAACTCTGACCAAACGAATAGACCCTTAATAGATATCTACTATATCTATATATATAAGTAGTGTACAGGGCAATGTTTCTCTCTCCTACTTGGCACCATGTGGTTGCCTTTATCATTCAGATTGTTTAAAAAAAATGAGCCACGTTGCTACCTTCATCATCCAGATTTTTTCAAAGGAACGACGTTGGTAGCAGTTGCAAGACCTTCTCCTTTTGCTTCGCTAAAAACCAACTCAAACATTGTGACCTTTCAAGTTTCAACCATTCTCTCCATGCCCCTTCTACAAAAAATTTCATTTCATTTCCTACTCCACTTCTCTTCTTGACTGTTTCCACCGTTCTTTGCCGATTTTCGAAATAACTTTCTCTCAGAAAAATTAGGCTTCCATTTGATGAATTAAGGTACTCACTGAATTCATCTTCTTCAAATATTTCATGTCTTAATATCAAATTTTTAAAGGAGAATGAAACCCATCGGTTGAATATTGTCAAAAATCGATAACCAAAAAAAGATTCCCTCTATTTTTCTGCATCGCTTCGCATCTGTTTCTTTTCTTCAGGGAGAGAAACTAAACAAATTTTAAAAATCACTCTTTTTCTCTTGACACACATCAATCCATCCCTTTAATTTCTCCATCTTTAACTTCTTAAAATTTTCATTCACAAACCACAAACTTAGTCGGGTAGAAAGTAAATTCGTAAAGTTTCTATTATTTTCTCCAAATATTTCATGTGCTAGTGTCAAATTTATTCTATAAGAATTTTTTTTTAAGTGAAATTACAGTTCTTTAATAAAAATTTGCCTCATTATGTGCTAAACTACTCATTATGTGTTTGTTGAATTGTTTATTCCCATCCACGCACATGAACTCCTTCTTTCTCCACAGTCCTCTTTGTGTTTCTCTATTTCTTTCTTCCCAAAATGATGTCAGATTTTTAGTACAATCATGAACCATATATATCCATTATAAATTCCCTTTTCAAACCAGATAGAATTTCCCATGTTTTGGCTCAACTATCACATCACTTTTCAAACGACATTGTAAAATTGTAAATGAAGCACTATAAATAATAAAGTACAAAAGTTTCCAACTTTCACTCAAAAATTTGATGGGTAATTCTATGGTACCTACAAAAAAATTAGGGTGCCATACCATTTACCATTTAAAGTGGCTCACTTACCATTTGAGGTGGCTCAAAATAGCCCACTTACCATTTCAATTGACCCACTTGCCATTTCAAGTGGTCCACTTACCATTTGAAGTGGCTTACTTACCATTTAAAGTGATATTGTGGGTATGGTATCCATTTTTTTGCTTAGGTCACATAGAATTGGCCAAATTTTATTGCCAACTTACATTGCTATCTAAAGGAAAGATTAATTTGCTTTTTCAACTGATCCAGGGCATACATCCCATCCTTGGGGGGGTGGGGGGGGGGGTTTAAAGAATAGAAGACATAAAATAATACAAAACATAGCTCAGCAATCATAAACATTTGAAGGTATGTTACAAGTCTCTAAATACGTAGCCTTGATGGCTTCTACATTTTATGTTATAATTGCTCTTATTTTATTTCTTTTCTTAAGTGGTGTTGTTATTACAATTCTTTTTCTATGTTTTTTCTCTTTCGTATTTGTTTTTTTTCAACTTCTTATTACATTTCTAATGCATTTATTTTAATTGTTCATCATTCCCTGCACAACAAATCAAATTTTTGATAAAATAAAGCCTTTGCAAGCAAATTATTTATTAACTGTTACAATATATGATTCCCTAGATCTTACGAAATTTGGATCTGTCTTTTGCCATGGATGAGTATTGGCAATGATGCATCTATACCTAGAAAGCAAAGATCATTACCATGAACTAATTCCAACACTACGTAATCATTGACTGCTCAAACTGTGTTTCTATCTTCTTTTTTTTTTTTTTTTTTTTTTTTAACTTTATTATCTTATGATTATCAACAGTAGTATGCCTTCCAACTTACATTGTTATCTAAAGGAAAGATTAATGTTCATTACATAGGGCATACCATCCAATCCTTGGCATTAAAGATTAATAGGAGACAGAAAACAATACAAAAAATTTATCAGCAATCATTAAAAAATTGAAGTTATGCTACACTCTCTAATTACGTAGCATTAATGGTTTGTACATTTATTAATATTTAATTTATATCCTCATGTTTTGCATTGTGACTATGACATATAGAATGTTTTATATAAATTTATTTCTTACATGCGTAGTGATAGTGAATTTTATTTTCTATGTATCCAATATCTATATTTCGTTTAAATAATCTATGTTAAAGAAATATTATATGCTCAATAATTTGTTATTTTGAGCGCTTAAGTTGAGGTTTTCTAAAACGTATTGTAGTTTATCACAAATGACTGCTAATAGTAGAGAAACGACTACTCGAAAATGGTTATTGAGGCGATTTATTTTAACACAATGAAGAAATAGAAGAATGTATTATACTGGATCACAAATTACTACTATTGTAGAGAAACGGTGACTCAAAAATGGTTATTGAGGCGATTTATTTTAGAACAACGAAGAAATAGAAGAAATAGATCGATGAATGCAGCAAATCTTCTAACATCACCACAAAACTTAGCTTTATGGGCAACATACATGCCTTACTCCACAGCAAATAATGGTAAGAAATAAATTTTTTTAAAAATATTACTTTACTATTGTAATACTCGTAATTTTTAAATAGGGTATTAAGGGTTTAATCCATGGTTAACGTAGTTAATCCCTTGATTTTTCGAATGACTTCATGCATAGGTAATGCATGTGTATGATATTATGATGTTGGATGTGTTTTGATGCTTGTTTTGTGCATTGAGTATCTTTCAGGTGTATTTAGCCTTATTTGCAACTTAAGGGTTTAAGCTGCTGAAATTTGGCTAAGTGTTGGGAAAAAATGAATTTTCGTAAATCTTCATTTTAAAGGATAATTTTTTGCGGTAATGGGAGTTTATAATATTATAAGACATTGACGATTTTATGGGATTTTATTAGCATGTTTGGATTGGGTTCCATGCATGTTTGTTTTAGCAAAATCTGTCGGGAGACGAATTTTGTACTAAAACTTGGAAATGAGATTTGATATATTGGGTATTTGATTTTTTTGATATTTTATTTGGATTCAAATGGGGGGTTATTTGCTTATTTTCATTAAATAACTTAAAGTAAAAGGAAGAATAAAAGAATGGAGAAGATAAAGTAAAATAAAATAAGGCAGTGGTATGTACTATGTGGGTTTATACACATTTGCCTGAGTTACTGGGCATTTTCAACAAGGGACGATCGATCGTGCCTTGGGGACGATCGATTGTAGGTGCCCCAGAAACGTGATTTCACTTCTGTTTTCTATGATCGATTGTGCCCTCAGACCACAATCGATCGTGCATCACGGATTTGCAATTTTTTTTTTTTTTTGCGTCAAATAACGTATGTGCCCTTCACCCCTTGTAAAAATCCATTCCCCACGATTTTAGACCAGATCTGGTCTTTTTGGGCATGGAGAGAGAAAGAGAGGAGAGGGAGAGAAGGAGAAGAGGGGGCGGAGGCTCGACGGCGACTCGCCGGAGCACGGCGACCTCGATTCGACGCCTGGCGAGCTCAGATCTAGCGTATTTTGGCCTAATCTACGCGCATATGGTTGTGGATTTGGGTTTTTCTCTCTCCTTGATGCTTGGGAATGCATTATTATGGTTAGATTCATCTTCTCCAACCTCTTGGTGGAGCTTGGAGCTTGCTCATGGTGATTTGAGCTTAGATTTCATGGGTGTTGGCATGGATTGTCATCCTCACCAACTCTTTTGCACTTTTAGAGGTATTTTCTCACATTTTGGAGTTGGGATTTGTAATTTATTTTGGGTTATCATCTCATTCTTACATTTTTGGGTTATTTATGCATATTAGGGAGTTTTGGTGGCAATTTGGAGTTGGGACCTCCATTATTTTCATCAACCAAGTCATTTGGGAGCTAGGGCTTGGATTGAGAGCGTGCATTTGCATCCTAGGGCTTGGAATTCATACCCACAACATCAAAGGTTACATTTTTCCACGCAGTTTGGTTGAGGTAGGTGCAATTTACATAGGTTTAAACTATTGACATGATAATATAGTATATATTATCATATTATTTGGTATTCTTGGGCCTAGAATATGTATATATACATGATTTATGGAATAAATCTTGAAAGGAACTTTGGGTATTTGATAACATAAATTGGAAATTACGTTTATTAATGAGTTGGTTTGTTTTATACATTCTATAGAATATAATTGTATAGATTTTATAGGTATTTATGTTGTTAACATAAATTGGTATAATTATGTGATTATTTTCCACTATGGCTTATGTGGTATATTTTGGGAGATGATTTTGGTTAAAAATCATTTTATAGTTTATCGCACTGCATGTTGGGCATAATCATGCATTAAATGGACTTAATGAATACTGGGTAAAAGTATTGCATAAAAAGGGGCCATTGGAATTGGACTACTTGCAGTCAATGGGATTTTGCGGTGTTTTCTATTCCTTTGGTCCTGGGGTACTTTTCGGTTCCAGGTAGGAATCCTTGTGTTCCCGAATCAGAGGCTACTTTCCGATTCCAGGTAGGAACCCTTGTGTTATCCTCTTGGAGGTTGGGTTTAAATCCTCCGTTTCCGCACGAAGACTCCGACGGGAGTGGTTGGTAATAAATGGATTTAATGTAAATTGAACATGAGTCACATGCATTGGGCATTATGCATTATTTATTTTAAGTTATGGCTTATAACTTATTTTGGGATTTGTAACATACATGGTTAGTATATTTTGCTTTAAATGATATAATGAGTTTTATTTATATCATTGCTTTAGTTTACTATGTCAAATTGTATCTACTGAGTCGTCGAACTCACGCCTATTATTTTAAATGCTTTTCAGTATTACATGACATGAAGTTATGCGGAGGCACACTTTCTTGGGATTTATTAATGTATTTTCATAGGATTAATGAATGTATTTCGTTAAATTTTATTCGAGCCACTGGCGAATGTAAATGTAAATTTAATCCGGGTTGTAATTTTAATTACTTATGGTTGTGTGTATGTGGAATGCGACGCATGGGATGATACCACTTCCATGGATGACAAGAAATTTTTATGTATGGATTTTTATAACAGGTTTTCACGATGGTATGTCCTATCTACGGATGGGTCATGATGAAATTTTTTAAAATGATTGAGGATTTTAACACGTGTCATCCACGTTTTACCAAAGGATTTATTAAAGAAAAAGCTTGTTTTATTATTTTGATCACGGCTTAATTAATTTGGGTCGTGACAACTATTTTCTTTAGCAAATGTAAATATTATAACTCTTTTTAAGTAGGGGGATATCCAATGCCAACCTATCCAACCTGCAATATTGAGAATAATCCATGAAGAAGTCTAACTATGTCCTCCTCAAACTACATTCCTATGAGGGTTGAAAGTGACAATGACAATGAATACGACAATGAAGGGATGGACGCCAATGTTTTGAGGGACGAACCACAAAGTATGTGTTCTTTATAACAATTTATTGAGAAACCACACATGTTATAATTCATCTATTTATGAAGTCACCTTTTTTTTTCTTCTTTTTTTTTTAATTTTTTAATTCAGGGAAGTTTATAGAACCATGGGATTTTGGACAACTTAATAGAAAATGCCCACATTGTAGTGCAATTATGTGGTTTGAAGAAAGACCTATCAAATCTAGGCGTCCCTCCAATCCAAAGTTCTAGATTTGTTGCCTACAGGGAAAGTTTAGCTGCCGCTTCTTAAGCATACCCCAATTTTTTTAAGAGAACTATTAGACTATCAAAGTGGACAACGAACTACAAGATTTAGAGAAAACATAAGGGCATATAACTCTATTTTTGCATTTACTTCAATGGGTGGGAAAATAGACAATGAGATCAATAATGTCGTGGCCCGTATGTGTTTCGCCTAAATGGTTAAAACCACCATAAGATTAGTTCACTACTACCACGTCTTGGACGTCCGACGTTTGCACAACTGTATATCTATGATACACAGAATGAAGTGCATAATAGAATGAATGCCATGCATATGTTAGGAATCGAACTAGAAGGAAAACAAATGCGGAATGAATTGATAAACAAAACTTTTCCTAATCGATTCCTTAACCCATGAATCCAATTATGCTTAAACACAAACAAAAACCCTAACTAACAGAGGGTAAGAACACTTACAGTTTCAAAAATCTTCTCCTTTTTGCTCCAAGCTCGAATCCAGACAGCAAAGAATGAGCAGTCCAAGTGTACTGCCTCCAACGGTATCCACACCTAGCTAAAGCTTCAAGTCCTTTCTTCTTTCTTCCTTGTTGTTGCTAGAAGTGGAGAAGAGAAGAGAGAAAGAGAGAGCTCCTTGTGATTTTCGGCTAGCACTTGGGAGTGTTAAGTGAGATGATGTCACACATCATGTGAGACATTATATAGCCTTGACTAGGGCCAGCCAAGGGAGGACTTCAAACCCTAATAGGTTTTGTGTAATTACTCCTAATTACACAATAACCCCTCTAGTTTATATCCCATATATACTTGCCCCTCAAGAACAATTCTTTTATTCACTTATACCCTGTCTCTCATAGACTTTAAAGCTCTCTTAGCATGATCAGTGTGTGACTCATTGGGTTCACATCATTAAGTAGTAGGAACAGCACAAGGTGTGCACAATGGAACTCTTTCCATTAAAGGGTCTAATTGGAACTCCTTCTATTTCGCTAATTGATTATAACTCATTTATATCAATTAGGGCTTCTACTAACCATGAATAACACCTAGCATATGGCTCATGGTGTGGTCCTTAATGAGGTGAATAGTTATCTTTACAAAGAACCCTTCTGTTATAGTTTATAGGTTACAATTACCATCCTTCCATCCATACAATGTCTCTAATTGAACTAATAGGACATGGAATTCTGTCAAGTCCCTAGTTCAATTACTTTATACTCATTCATGAATATCAACTCAATAATGAACTTATGGAAACTTCTTTCCATATTCATTCTACTATGGGCCCAGTGGATTTAATGAGTTATATCACTGAATGATATATGAAACATTCTCTCTCTTTTTCCTAAGAGTGATGGATTCCTTGTTGATTCACTCAAATGCCTTCACATACATAGCAGTAGGTCTAATGAACACCCTTGCAGACCCCTAGAAGGATCTGCACTTAGTGTTATCAAACTTCTAAAGCTACATGCATAAGACAACCATGGTGTCTCAGGTCTAAGGATTACTTGTACCACTATAATAATGAAAAACTGATTGATAGGCAGGTTAAAACTCCATTCAGTTTATCTCATATCTATGGTCACATTTAGTGTACCTATTCTTATAATAGGCACCCACTTGTTGGTTGTAGTGTCTTTACACAAATAGCTTGAGACTAGCTATCCTCCTATAGAGTCAACCTAACAAGTGCTAGTCCTATAGTTCATTACTGTCCATCATAGTGAACCTTCAACTAGGAATGATTTAGGAGTTTAGTACAGAGATATATTTACAATCTCAAAATTACAACATTTTGTAATTCCATATTCTCAACTCTAACTCTATGGATATATTATGTAAATATAAATGATGTATATAAACATAATAGAATAAGCCCTTTTATTAAATCAATAATAAATGATGATATAAATAAATGAAATCAAATGATTATTCCTAATCGCTAAACAATCATCTCTATGATTGGCTATAGGGGCAAAATCCTAACAATCTCCCACTTGCACTATAGCCAATCCACCATGTATCTCATACCCATTTCCTGTCTGTGGTGATCCAACTACACTTGGGTCAGAGCTTTAGTAAAGGGGTCTCTAACATTCTATATTGTATTAAATCTTCTACATGTATATGTCATCTCTTCCAATGATCCTCACTAATCACTTGGAATCGCCACTTAAAGTTTGGACTTTTGATGAGACCGTGGTTCCTTCGTTTGAGCACCAACCCTGTTGTTGTCACAAAACAATATATAGGCTTCTCAATGTTAGGAACCACTCCTAGTTCAGTGATGAACTTCTTAATCCAAACATGCAGTAATGCGCTCCAATTTATAGCTCCATCATTTAAGATGAGAACATACCCCGATGTTGGTCTCCTATCATCATCGTCAAATTAAAAATCTGAGTCCGTTTTACCAACCATTTCCAAGTTTCTTTCTCCATAGGTAAGGCATAGGTCCTTAGTTCTTCTAAAGTACTTAAGGATAGGCTTAACTGCTTCCTAGTGTTTCTTACCTGGGTCTGCCTGATATCTACTTGTAACACTTACAGCAAAACTGATATCTGGTCATGTACATAGCATGGCACATGCTTTGAGACAACTTGATTTCATGTCTGACAGGAATTAGACCTCTTTTGAAATCATGCATTTTGAACCCTTTCAAAATCTTGTTTAGGTACATCGATTGGGAAAGACCCTAGCATCCTTTTAGATCTATCTCTGTAGACCTTTATTTCCAAAATATAGAATGCTTCTCCCAAATCTATCATGGAAAAATTCCGTGAAAGCTAATCTTTCACTTTTGACAACGTGATCACACTCCCATTAACCCTTTTGTACAATCATGGTACAATAATGGGTTCTGTCTCAACAGGGATAGGGGTTGTATTAATGTTGGTTTGTGTCTCATTAAACAACTCTTTGAGTTCTACTTTCCTGTTATTGCCTCCTTCTTGAATAAACTCTTTTTTTAAGAAAGATTGCAAACTTACCTGTGAGCACCATGCCCTAAACCACATGGCTTGGGAGTACGCTACTAACCAGGAGGGCTAGCGTAGAAAGGAGTCGCCACCCAATTTGACTTGGGAATTAACTTGAAACCTAGTAGGGTCTAACTCAGTCATAACTAGAGAGGGTTCAGAGTTAGGGTACATCACTGGGAAGGTGTAAGGCACCCAGCAATGCCCGATCGAAATCAGCCCCCACACATAATCTATTGGCCATAATTAAATTTTCATTTAATCAAAATCATCCCTAAAGCATGCAACAATTTATATAATACAAAAGTGAATGGAACAATGCAGAATGAACAATCAGAAATCAGGTAATGAAACCAAACAGAAACAAAACCAGAAGATAGGCTTTGTGCCTGCAATCAACGTGGTGCATACGCATCTATGCCAATTGCGTACACAACTTTGCTCATGTACCTGCATTTCTGTTAGTCCTGCTCCAATAATCTACATACATTCCAAACAATAATAATTAAGAAATAAAAATCCCTAAATACTATCATGCAAAAAACCCTAAAGAGAATAAAATTGTCTACTTCAATGGGGATGCGTACACAACCATGAGTGGTGCGTACGCAACTCGTAGGCATAGTCCCAAAATCTAGAAAAAAAAAACAGAAAACAATATAAACTAACCCTAAAACTAAATATCTAGAATACTACAAACAAATAGCATTACTACTGAAATCAGAATGAATGAATGTTTGCCTGACATATCAATATTAATATCATTAATTGATAATAATAATGATAAATGGGTAGTAAGTCGGTCCTATTCAGATTTAATCTACTCCACTATTATGGTATAATATACAATAATTATACAACTTATTTATCCTAAGCATGCATTCTAACATCATATTTCAATGAGATCAAATAAACAAAAGAGAAAGAAAGTGATTTTCGTCACTTTGCAACAGCAGAAACTTTAATCGCGTTTTTGAGCATAGAAATGTTGGAATTGGGCAAAACTCGTGCAATACAAAGTTGTAGAAAATTGAATTATCTTTCTAAGAAGACTAATTTTGTCCAATTCCGACTTCAAGTTAAAACGTTATGATTAAAATACGATCGCTGATTTTAGAAAACTAGTGCTGAATTATGACGATTTCACTCTCTAACAACCCTACTCTTCTAAATCATGCATAATAAATAAATAATGCACATCAACCAACATGCATGTGATTATACCAATATTACTTCAATCATGCATAACCATAACCTATAAAACTGAATAGAAATTGTTAGGAAAGTTACCCTCAGGTTTACGCATTTTCAAATCCACTTACTTCCTCCTTGCAAGCCTTCCAAAATCACAGCATGAATCCTCAGTTTAGGGTTTGTGGGTGAAGTGCATAGTGGCTCCTTGGATTAGGGTTCTCCTTCTCCTTTCAGAATCATAACGGTGTATATATAGGGATTCTTAAGGTTTTGGGAGTCCTTCCCGGGTTGCTAACTGCAATTACAGTCCAAATAGGATTCTTCTTTTCAATTAGAAGTCTTAGGGAGCTAGAAATACTAAATTTGGAGTTTCCATAAAAAGGGAGGGTGCATACTCATCCCAAGTGGTTGCGTACGCATAAACGCGTTCGCACCCATTACAGGTGCGTACACATCAGGGCTGAATAAAAAATGGCTGCAAACTTAGGATTTTCACTGTGACTTTATTGGCTCGTTTGGAATCACTTCGCATTTTGTCAAGATGAATAATAAACCTCATCATCGGGACCACGGGACTTAAGATGTCAACCAGTACAAAATGGGGTGTCTACATTACCAACAAAACACCTTTCGTTCATCAGGATAATAGACTTAGTATCCTAAACTCTCTTTTAGGATAATCCACAAACCTATATTTAAATTATCTTGATTCCAATTTGGTTGTATCATATGTCTTTACATATGCATTGCAACCCCATACCTTAACATGCTTAAGGCTTTATGCTTTCCTTTTCCATATCTCATATGGGATTTTAGGAATAGCCTTGGTTGGAACTCTGTTTAACAGTTACGTGGCAATTTTTAGGAAATGTCCCTAGAAGGACAATGGTAAATTGGTGTAACTCATCATGGACTTAACCATATCCAATAAGGTTCTATTCCTCCTTTCTGACACACCATTTAAGTTGTGGTGTTCCAGGAGGTGTCCATAAAGAATGCCTATTTGAATAAGACGATCTAAAAACTCACCAGTTAAATATTTGCGTCCTCGATTCGATCAAAGAGCTTTAATACTTTTACCAGTTTTTTTCTCTACTTCATATATGAATTCTTTGAATCTTTCAAATGCTTCAGATTTGTACTTCATTAGTACACGTACCCAAACCTAGAATGATCATCAGTAAAGGTTATAAAGTAAGAGAAATCTTGACATACATCACTATGTATATCTTGTTCTCTTGGGTTTATTAGCATTCAATTTAGAACTATCATGCTCCATGCAATTCATATTTGCAATAAAGTTCATAAAATAAAGGCCATCCACATAAATTATAGAAGTAATGAACTCTTCATAATTAAATAGAAAACATTTATTATCCTCAAAATCAAAACTAAACATTGTTTAGATAAAACTGAAACAAAAATATTCTAGAATGTAAAGATAGCCTACTAATTCGTAAACTACTCCCACTAAACAGAGTCAAACAGCAAGCCCCACAGTTAATGAAGCAACATTTGCTCCATTCCCCACTAATAGGATTACTTCGCCTCTACTCAGCCTTCTGCTTCCCACCAGATCCTGCATGGAATTCCAAATGTGTGAATTCACATCAGAATCAAGTGCCCAAGTGGACGCTGAACCAACATTTATGATCCATACCTTCGGAAGGTTGGTTCTTTAGAATATCTAGATACTCCCGACAGTTACGTTTCCAATAACCATCTTTGCCGTAGTAGAAACAGGTTCCGTTGGCTTTGTTGTCACCTTTCTTCTTCCTTTGGGTACTCTTACCCTTGCTTATGCCCTTGCCCTTGGGCTTGAGCTTAGACTTGGAAGTAGCAACTTCATTAAATTCAAGCAAGAATTCTTTCCCATACAACTCTTGTATATGGAGAAAAATCTCTAAGCACTTCCCATGGACTCGTATTGCTTCTTAAGATTTAAACTCATAAATACCATCATGTAGCACTTTGCCATGAGATCATCGTCTATACGCTTTGGTAAGTGTCTTTCTCTTGCTGAGTTGCAGCCTTAGCAGGAGCAATGGGAAGTGGGTTTTGAAGTGCATAGGTAAGATTCTTGGAATCCAAAACAATTTTTAAATTCCTAAGCCAATTAAGACAATTTGGTCCAGTCAAACGGTTGATGTCCAATATTTTGGATAACGAGTTGAGGTGAGCTATTTCAGTGAACTACATATAGAAAATTAAATAGAGAATTAGATTTCATTTTTAATCCATAATGATCGGATCTTTAATCATATGGTACCTCCCACTATTTTATCAAATTCCATACACCCTCTAATGGAATTCAAGAATCTCATTCCTAATGGGGATTGGGGTCCCATTGTGACCTAGAAACCTCACATGTTAGTTTCTTGACTTCTAACCCACAATAAGAAGACAACTCCTTGTCTATTGCTTCATAAGCAAGTCCCAATCATTTTGCCTCTAGGGTACATATTCCTCACATGTTAGTTTCTTGGAATACTTCCCTAGTTAAGTTAAGCACATTATTCACACAGGTATGTTTCGCCAAATATATACCTCACATGTTAGTTTCTTGGTATATACCAGTTTAGGCACCCCATGATATCTCATATGTGATAGTTTCAAGTAATGCCTTTAACATGGGTAGCTCCTATATGTTTGCAGCTAGGTACCCACATTAAGGGACGTTAGATGATCCTATAATGATGGAAGGCAATGAAGAATCCATTCCGTAATGTATTCTCCATTTGTAACTTAATATTAAAAGAGAGGGGTTTTAAGGGTCTCATCAAATTAACTAATTTAACATACATCTCATGCATATAAATAAAATATAACAGCATTATATATATAATCCACTTATCAATATTAGTCCCTTTAAGGTGACATATAACGATTTTTGGATTTGGAGCTATCACTATTAATCTTATTAAAAGATCCCACTATGATGATTATAGACTTTAAGAAGATTCAATCCAAGCCAATGGATTGAATCCAAGGTCTAAGGTGGGTGTAGGTGATCGTAAAACATTCATTAGAAACATTGCATGCTCTCTTGAAAGTCTTCTCTAAGCTTCCAAGTCCTTCAATCTCCTCCATTTGCTTGATGGTCTCCACCATTGGCTTGTTGGGCTCCACCATGCTCTTTTGAATCCACCATGCTCCTTAAATGCGCTCTTGATTACATAACATTTACATAATTTAAAGAAAGGGGTACATAAGGGGAATGTGGGGTACATAAGAGAATGATAGAGAGAGAGAAGGTGGCATGCAAGCCCCAAATAAATAATACATCACTAAAATAAATTACAACTCTTGAAAAATAATACAACCCATTCATAAGACGGCCAATCACAATTGGTTTAAAGGGTATAGTCCATAATCATCATCCAACCACAAACATATAATCACATTGCATAAAGTAAGTAAAAACTGTAAGCAATAAAACATATGGGTATTATGGTAACTCTATTGATTGGTTTTCATTAATCTCATTAATGTGCCCTAATCTCATTAGGATATGCATAATTTCTAGAATTAATTAAATCTTAACATTTAAGACATTTAATTTCCCCTAATTAAACTCTAATATCAAAAATTGGGGTTTCTTTAATTAAACAAAACAATTTCATTTAATTAAAAATTTCCAGATTTTAATTTAATCCTAAATTTTATTTTAAACCATTTAAAACATTATAAAATTAATCAATATTAATTAAATAATCAATTTTGGAATTAAATAAGATCAATTCATCAATGAATTAGTGCATTAGGGTTTCCTAAAAACCCTAAACCCTAAGTGTATTAAAACCCTAATTGTAAACCTAATACGTTAAATACCTTATGATTGGTCAATAAATAACCAATCATTTAAACCCTAGGTTTGTATGGTATTAATGATTAGGATTAGGGTTTAATTAATGCCACCTAGGATATTAATTACACCTAATTAATATGCACTAATTAGGGTTTCTAAAACCCTAAACCTTAAACCTATTAAATGCCAATGATTAATTACTAAACCTTTAATGATCATGATTGGTCATTAATGACCAGTCATTTAACCCTAGGTTAGACACATTAATTACTAGGTTTAGTTATTAATTAATGCATTAATAGAATTAGGGTTTAATTAATACGAATTAGGGTTTCCTAAACCCTAAACCCAAGACATCATAAATGCACTTAATTATACCCTAATTATTAATAACAATGATTGGTCATTTAATGACCAATCATTAACTCTTTAATTAAGGTAATTAATAGTTCATTAGGGTTTTAATTAATGCAATAATGAAGTAGGGTTTCATCATTAATGGGAATTAGGGTTTCCTAAGAAACCCTAGGGCTGCCGCCAACACCTTGGGGCTGCCATGGCTTGGCCATGTTGGCAAGATTGCCATGGCTTGGCCAGGCTGCCACGGCTTGGCCATGGGGCTGCTATGGCTTGGCCATGGGGCTGTCTCGGCTAAGCAAGGCTGCCATGGCCACCAACGATAGTGGCAGGCCATGGACAGCCATGGGGATTCTTGCTAGGGGTAAGGGCCTAGCCCTAGGTCACATGTGAAGTGGTCTTGGTGGCTATCTAGATCAAAATCAATTAGGGTTTCAAGAACCCTTGCTGGTGCCACCATAGGAGGACCTCCAAGGTCATAATTGCAATTAAAACACCATTAAATCGAATCCTCCATCCAATCTAGCTTTTGTATCATGCCCCTACATGAATTACTAACCTAATAGAAGAGGATTGGATGATCAAAACATCCCCAATTGATCCAAACAAATCTTTAAATAATAATCTGACCAGAAAAATCAGCTTATTGTAACAGTTCGTAAATCACTTTAAAACACAGCAAGATGACATTTTTAGGCTACCAAATTATTTTTCCTAGTATCCTACATATTTTAGGAAACTAATGCAAGTGGTTTTATGCAATTTGGAGTTCCCTAGCTCAAGTTATGAACAAAACTCCATTGATAACTTTTCTATAGAAAAACAGTGTAGACACCCCATCTTCACCCCCATAAGATCATGATAGCATTTGTTTAGGTTTAGAAGCCTTTAAGAGTCCCTAAGCCTTAAAGACACTTTTGCCCTTTTAAGCCTTAGGAGAATAGGTCATCATTGCATGCATATTTTTGTCTCTTTGTTGAGTCCCATCACTTGCATTTAGTTTCTAGGATCATCTTGGATATGTGTGTCAAATTTGGTTCAATTCCAGATAGGTTTGAATAGTTAATTAGAACTTTTGCGATTTGAAGGGCAATTTCATCTTTTACTTCGTATACTTTCCAATTAACCTCCAAATTTGTTCTGGAGTATTCCATTGACCTTAGAATGATGATATGAGTCTAATTTAAGAGCCAATTTAATTTATTGATAGGTTTTGGATTGGTTCACCATATTACCCTATGGCTAATTGACCATTTTTTCGGTTAATCGCCTCATGAAAACCCAGCCACTTGACCATGGTTAGGGATTTTTGGTCCAAGAATATTCTAGACTTATTCTACATTGAATTCTTGAAATTTTAGCTTTTGAATCACTCAAATCGGAGTTAAAATGAAGAATTTGTGTCCGTTTGAAGTTCGGAGTCCGAAATGGGCTAGAATTTCAAAAACCGAGGAAACGTGAGATTGGTCTCGGGTGACCGGTTCACCCCATCTAGTCCAACCGGTTCACCCCAACCGGTCACCCAAGGCCTCTGTCCTGTTTTGTCTCTCTTTGAGATTTTGACGGAACAGGACTCTTTTACTCTGAATTTCTGCCTTCCAAAGGACTTCTAAACCTATTGGGAGGTGGTTTTGAGTTGTTTAACATTCATGGGATTTAATTACAACCCTAGATTGGTTTTATGGTGAATTAATCTCAACCATTGGTTCACATGGTTGGTTGGTTATAAATAGAGTCTCATTCATCAGCATAGGGGACTTTTGGTTGGACTTTTGGACTCTTTGACACTTCATATTCATAAGAAAGCTAGGGAGAACAAGTTAGCACTCACCCATATCACTTGGAGAAGGATTCCTACTACAATTTTAAAGGATAACTAGAAGTGAACCAAGTCAAAGAGAAGGAAGAACACAGCAAAGACCTTTGCTTTGTTGTAAGTATCATTTGCACCTTTTTACGATTCCTTCTTCTTCTACTCGCTTCTCTGCATAGTTATGGCTTAGGATTGATTTAGGAATCATATATACTCTATATTTTAGAGTGCATACGATTCAAATATGATGTGAAAGCATGCTAGTGGAATAGGATTGTGAATTGCTTGCTGTTAGGATAGTTTCTCTCTTAAGGATAGAGGTATGTTTTGTACAGAAAATTAGTTGATGTGTTTAGGCCGTTTTCTCTTCACGGTTCAATTATATGCATGATTTTAAGCATCTTTTGTATAAGACACTTGCTATGTAAGCCTCATCTTCATAAGTGTATGGGTGATTATTCTTTTCGAGGATAATTATCGTCTTTAGAGGGTGAAGTTGTGCATAGGTGCTTTCTAGAATGTGTTTAAGTGCGCTGTGAGTTTCTTTGCATTCTTAGGTATATATTTTACGTAGGATATGTGAAGAAAGCATTCATACGGAGTGATTTCTACGTAAAATTATCTCACAGATATTTTTACTTAAGAAAGCTCGCCATAAGGATGGTTATTTCGCATTCTTACATAAAATACTTACCCAAGGCATCATGTTAGATTTTCTTTTCGTGTTTTGGATTGTAATATGATACTTTCATCATGATAATGCATACTTAGCATGTTTTTTATAGTTTTATGCATGTTAGGGTGTTTAGAGCATATAGGAGCATATTAGGGTTTTATTTCTCTTTTGATTTTTATTTTTTGCATGAGTATTAGGTCATTATATGCATACTTAGTATTCTGTCCAGATTTGAATTAGGTCTTCTAATGATGATTTGAGCATGAATATAGTTGGTTTGAGCTTAATAATTGCCCTATAGAATACATAGGGTGATTAATTGGTGTTTTCTCGATGTTTCAGGATAATTTGCATATGATAAGTGGTTCATGGTAAGTTTATTTTGATTTGTTCTCTTTTCCCTCTCTTTGGGTTATTCTTTTTACTTTGGACTGTAATTCTTAAGTTTCCATGTTTTCTAAAACTCCTTTTTGAATAAGAGTTCTATCTCTTTTAGAACTCTACTTTCATTAAAATTATGTTTTATCTAGAGTTCTATTTCTTTTAGAATTCTACTTTTCCTAAAATTCTTTTTTGAATTAGAGTTCTATCTCTTTTCAAACTCTGTCTTTTCTCAAATTCCATTTTTGGAAATCCTTCTTCTTTTAAAACTCTTCTTTTCTTTTAAATGGAAACTTAGGGTTTATAGTTCATTATAAAGGGAGTAACCCCTTCTCAATCGAACTACGTGGACTTTGATCCTTACATCTTTGTATGTAAGGTACGTAGGAGCTCATTTGATGTTCAAGTCCACCCTAGGATATTAAGTATCCTAGGTTGTGTTTTTTTCTTTTATCCATTTATCCATCACGTATTTGCTAGAAGAGTAGGATGGACCCATGCTTATTCATTTATCCATCACATATCTGCTAGAGGAGTAGGATGGATTTGTTTCTTATTCTCTATCTCTCTACTGCTTTCCATATCTCTCTTATTTGTTCATGAATGTTTACATGCTTTGTGAATGTTTATTGCTTTATGGATGTTCATGAATGAATAAATGATTATGGATGATTTTTTACATATGCATGGCGACTAATTAGGAAGTGATTGAAATAGCCCATATAAATTCAGAGACCCATTTTCGGGCGATGTGGGTGCTTATAAGATGTTTCCTAGAACCTTCCGATATTGTAACTTAGTCTCCGAATCCTTTCTTGTTTTGATTAGACCTGTTTTTCGTTGATCAAAGTCATGTTCGTGCATGGTTTGTTTTCAAAGGTTTCTTTTTATAAATTTAAAAAAAAAAAAAACTGTTTTTATGGTTTTCCTCTTTTCCTAAAAATGAGGTGGCGACTCCTTATTTGTTTGTTTTTGTGAACCTTTTAAAAACCAGATTTTTATTCATTTAAATATCTATAAGTATTTTTAAAAGAAGGGTTTCCCTCCTCCCCCATCGAAACTGGTGGTTCATAAACAGCTTACTGTGTTTTTCAAGAAATCAAACCTTTTTTATTCTTTATGCATCAAAACTCTTTTGAAAATTAAAGAATATGATCTATACATTATATATGATGATCCTATAATGATTTTACATCAATTTTACAGAAGTTTCTGATCAAAACAGTAGCAAGAACACTAGGATTTTTCAACCCCAGGTTCGGCCTCCATGGTGTTCTTCCTAAACTTTTTGATTTGTTTTGATTCCTAGGCAGCCACATACACATGTAATTCACATAACACACTTATATGAATTAATTAGCAATCATCCCATGACAACCAATGAATCAAATTAAAACGAAAACATACAAGAGAGCAACCTAGGGTTCCAAACCCTAGGTTCGACCTCCATAGAAGAAACCCTAGTTTCTTCTTTTTCTATATACATCACATGCTTCTCAAAATTTCCAGAATTATTATAAGAAGATAATTAGAAGAGGAGAAGAGGGAAAAACATCCTAGGGTTCAAAACCCTAGGTTTAGCCACCACTAGGAAACCCTAGTTTCCTCCTTCTTATTCTCCAAACTTAACCCTATTCAACTCTTGAATTTCCAACAGCCCTAAAACATATTTTAGAAGAGGAGTAGAAGAGAAATAAGCTAGGGTTCAATAACCCTAGGTTCGCCATAGGAGAGAAGACCAAACTATGCATGAACATGAACCCTAGTTCATTAAACCAATCAATTTTACCATAAAACGGCCCATATGCAGTTTGTATTTAAGCATAATCATGGCTCTGTTAGAAGAGGTGAAGAAGGAAAAATAGCCTAGGGTTCAAAACCCTAGGTTCGGCCACCACTAGGAAACCCTAGTTTCCTCCTTCTTCTTTTCCAAACTTAACCCTATTCAACTCTTGAATTTCCAGCAACCCTAAAACATATTTTAGAAGAGGAGTAGAAGAGAAATAACCTAGGGTTCAATAACCCTAGGTTCGCCATGGGAGAGAATACCAAACTATGCATGAACATGAACCCTAGTTCACTAAACCAATCAATTTTACCATAAAAAAACCCATATGCAGTTTGTATTTAAGCATAATCCTAGCTCTGATACCACTGTTAGGAATTGAACTAGAAGGAAAACAAATGCGGAATGAATTGATAAATGAAACTTTTCTTAATCGATTCCTTAACCCATGAATCCAATTATGCTTAAACACAAACAAAAACCCTAACTAAAAGAGGGTAAGAACACTTGCAGCATATGCATGATGGTAGAAGCAATACGGATGAATAGATTGTTTCTGGCTTGTTTACCATATTGGATGAATACAATCCTCTTACTAAAGTCTTCCGAATGACAAGGGATAGATTCCAAGAATCTGATTTCATTCCAGTCCGGATAAAAATCATCGGGGTGCGACAAACCGATGGAAGGCAATATAATTTGCCAACAGCATCTGAAGTTGCCGCTTTGGTAGTTGGTGATGGCATTGAATATGAAGGCCACAAAGATGTCATCATTGAGAAAGGGGATTTGGACTAAGGTGTATAAATGAATTACACCCAAGCTTCATGGCAATGTAATACTATTCCCCTATGCTGAGGATGGATACATAGTTGGAATTTTGCATGCAAATGTTGTAGGACGGCGTGCGACTAAAAGAAATCATTTGAGCATGCGAGAATACTACGCTGTTAGAATTCAGCAAAGAGAAAATGAAGGACAAACACTGCTTCGAGGTGGCCGTTTATTTTAATAGTTCTTGGCTGATGCATATACATGCATAGAAGAGCAAAGATTGTCATTGGTAAGAAATAACCAGTGCAGACTACGAGCTGATCTGTATAACGGACTAGAGATGCTATAGTTGCTGGGGACACCACACCTGCTTCTGTCAGAAGCCGATTCGTACTGCCTTTATCCTTTACAAGTGGACCTAGATACATAATTCAATATTATTAAGACGCAATGGTAATATGCAAATAGGCAAGCTCCCCGGATTTATTTCTTACATTTACCTGTAACCCAAGATGGCCAAATCCAATAATTCCTTAGTTATTTCCCAAGTCAGAATGTTGAAGATAGACCTGATGTTGTTATACATGCATTTAAGATTAAGCTGGATGAATTGATAAAAGATCTACGTCAAGGTAGACATTTTGGGAGGGTTATGGCAGGTACTATATTTTAACTATCCTATTAGGCCATGAGTTTTAATATTTTTATTACTAAACATAACTAATTAAATGAATTTAAATTTTCCAGCAATATACACCATTGAATTCCATAAAAGAGGGCTACTACATGCTCACATCTTACTCTTCTTACATCCGGATGATAAGCAACCAAATGCTCACAATATAGATAGCTTTATTTCAGCAGAGATACCTCAAATTGAGGAGGATCCAATTGCGCATGAAGCAGTAGTTCAATTTATGATTCATGGACCCTGTGGAGAGTTAAACTCAAGATCACCATGCATGGTAAATGGAAGATGCTTGAAGCATTATCCAAAAAGGTTTTGCAATGAAACAAGCATAGATAAAGATGGATTTCTCGTGCATATAAGGCAAAAAGATAAAGGAAAAGGAAGAAAGAATGGATTTCGCATTGACAATAGATTGGTTATCCCACATAATAGAGACTTGGTTGTCAAATATCAAGCACATATTAATGTTGAGTGGTGTAATCAATCCAGGTCTATCAACTATTTATTTAAATACATTAACAAAGGCCAAGATAGAGCAACTGCTATTATAGAAAAAAATGTTGTGTGCGACAATTCCAGTGGAGTGGAGTGCAGACTATTAGAGAAGTAGATGAGATCAAAACCTATTTAGATTGTCATTACATCTCAACATTAGAGTCTTGCTAGATAATTTTCAACTTCGATATCCAATTTTCGAGAGCCTATAGTTGAGAGGTTGAACTTCTATTTACCAGATGAGCAATCTGTTGTGTTTCAAGATTATGATGACATAGGCAATGTAATGAATAGATTTGATATTGATAAGACAATGTTTATAAAATAATGGTTGCAAATATAAAGTATGAAGATGCGCGACAACTTACTTATGTTGAATTCCCAACAAAGTGGGTTTGGAACTAACAAGATTAAATATGGACCAGAAGAGAATCTGGAAGGACTATTGGTACGATATTTTATGCCCATCCTACTTCTGGTGAAAGGTTTTACCCTAGAATGCTTCTTAATATTGTAAGAGGTCCTAAGAGATATGAAGAAATAAGAACTATAAATGGGGTTCTCTATCCTACTTTTAAGGCAGCGTGTAATGCACTTGGTTTGTTAGATGATGATAATGAATGGCACGAAACTATCTGCCAAGAAAGCCAATGGTCGATAGGTTATGCTTTGAGTGAAATGTTTGTAACATTGTTACTATTTTGTGAAGTTAATAATCCATTATAGCTGTGGGAAAAAAATTGGCAACTACTTGCAGATGATATTTTACACCATCAAAGATGAGTAGCTAATGATCCGCAACTTTAGTTGATAGAAGAGCATTTAAAGAATTTAGTTCTACATGAATTAGAGAGAATCCTAAATAGGAATAATAGGTCACTACGGGAGTTTCCAATGCCATATCCAAATATTTCATCCGCAAATGTTGTTCAAAACAGGTTGTTAAGGGAAGAGATGAGTTATAATGTTAATAAGCTTCAAACTCAATTTCCGCACATGTTGGCTACAATTAATGTTTAGCAAAGGAACGTATTTACAGATGTTAAGCATAACATAGAAAATAATAGTGGCAGTCTGTTTTTAGTATATGGCAATAGAGGAACTGGGAAGACTTTCCTTTGGAAAACAATAATAACGTACATACGTTCACAGGGGAAGATTGTACTCGCTGTTGCATCCTCTGGTATTGCTGCTCTATTACTTCCGGGTAGAAGGACTGCACACTCAAGGTTCAAAATACCTATTCCAGTGGATGAAAGCTCATGCTGTACAATAACACAACAATCCCATTTAGCACAACTAATTAGGAAGACTAATATGAGAATATGGGATGAGGCACCAATGGACGATAAAAATTGTTTCCAAGCAGTTGATTGAACCTTAAGGGATTTAATGCGTTTCATAATCCCCAACTCAATAGAAAAGGTATTTGGTGGTAAAAAAAAAAGTTGTGTTTAGTGGAGATTTCAGGCAGATTTTACCTTTAGTACCAAAAGGAAGACGGGAGAACATTGTACAAGCTTCCATCAATAGATCATACCTATAGAATTCCTGCAAAGTTTATTTTTTGACAATTAATATGAGGCTAAGAATAGGAGGTCATGATGAAGCAACAACCCAATCCATGTCTACTTCTAGCAAATGGGTGCTAGATCTTGGCGATGGAAAATTGCCAGCAATATCTTTACATAGTCAAGATGAACCAACTTAGATTAAAATACCAGATGATTTGTTAATTCCATGCAGAAATAACCCTATATTAAATATTGTGGAGTCCATCTACCTAAATCTAGAGATAAATCACAATGACTCATAATGCAAGATAGGGCCATTTTATCTCCAAAGAATGAGAGTGTTGACAAAATAAACTATTACATTCTTTCTTTAATAGCTAGTGATCTTTATACATATTTTAGTGCCGACACACTTAGCGAAGTTACTGACTCCATTGACAACCAACACATGTTGTTCCCTACTGAGTTTTCAAATAGCTTAAAATTCGCAGGTATACCCAATTGTAGACACCCCATTTTCATCTCCTAATTCCACACCTTTCCACCTTTTGAGCATTATCACATGTAGAGAATTGCATCATTCTAGCACCAAACCTTTTTAGTTAGGCTCTATACATCCCAAAGAATCTATGGTATCTTCAGGATTTCAATTTGGTTAAGTCTTGATAGCTAATAAAAACTTTTGTGACTTAGAGGGCATTAATGTCATTTCACTTGCATAATTCTTATTTGATATCCAATTCTCACCAAATTCATCCCAATATGATCCTAATAACCTTAGAATTCCATTTATTGGCTTGGTTTAAAATTTGGTTAAGTTTGGAGATGATTTGCTTAAGGATGGTCCAAAGTGGGCTCGGTTTGACTCCATTCGTCGGTCCTTTTTATAATTGCTTCTTAATTTGATCCAATTGAGTTTAAGTAATGCTTTATTAATATCAATTGGGTCTTAATTAAGGTGTATTAATGCTTGGAATTATTTTCGGGAAAGTTTGATTGTGACTAGGACCCTATTAGGGTTCAAACCCTAATGTTGCCTCGGTGAGCCTTAATTGATCTCTATGAGCCATATGGGCTTACCCTTGATTAATTGATCAAGTGTTGCTCAATTAGGAGTATTTCAATCAGATTTTAAGTAGAGAATTGATTCATGGTTGTTTTAAATCCAAAATCAATGAATTTGGACTTAAAATGGGAAAAATACATAGCATAAAGGGATAAGAATGCACAAAAGAGCACAAAAATGCACTAAACCATCTACTGGCGGCCATATGGCCACCAAGGAAGGCCAATCAACCACCAAAGGTGCCCAATTGGCCTTTGACGGAGTTTTACCTTAGTTTGACCTCTCTAGATTCCTTCTCTTGCTAGAATTCGAATTTCCTTCGAATTCTTGAAGTGTTTGAGATAGGAACCAGCTCTTAAGAGTGATTTAGAGCCTTTGGATCATCCCTAACTAGATCCAATCTTGGCCATTCATTCCATTCACCTTTCACTATAAATAGGGTCCTCCCTTCCTTCATTCTCCACGAAATCTTAGTAGAGTTTTCCTAAACAAATGAAGAGCTTGAGTTTTTGAGTGTGGATTGAATATTCCTATTAGTATCCCTTCACTTGAGACTCATTCTAAAGAAGAGCTTGGATCAATAGTTAGTAGGGAACATTCCTATTAGTACTCTCTAGCTTACGACACATTCTAGAGCTTAAAGGCGCAGAAGCTCTGCCCGACTTGCGACTTCCTCCTTGAGGCCATCTTAAAGCTTAGAAAGCGTCAAAACTCTGCCCAATTTTTGACTCAAAAACCCCGAGGTTACAAACAGAACTCTGCCTCAATTCTGTTAGGTATAATCCCTAAACTCCATTGCCTTGATGCAATTGTTTATGTGATGATGCATGCTCCCATGAGTTTTATTATTCATAGGATTATATTAGGGTTTTAATCCTAAATCAAACAAGTTTTCAAATCAAACTTGTTTCTTTCAAAGTAAATTGTTTTTCGATTATGGATTGGATTCTAATAGAGTCCTACGAAGAGTGAAACTCTTCCCCCCAATATGTTTATTCGAACTACGTGGACTTTGATCTTCGTTAGTAGTATGTAGGCCGCTCACTCGAGCCCAAGTCCAACTTAGCTTAGTTTTTATCTTTTAATTTTCGTAATTTTTAGTTATATTTCATGGTTGAAATTAATTAAGCCCAATCAATAAATGAGACCGATTTATCGAGCAAAATGGGTTCCTACAGGCCGTGGCTCGATTCCCTTGAGTCAATTTCCGATATCCACAGTTTGGCGACTCTGCTGGGGATATTATGGGCTAAACTCAAACTTATTTGTTGGGCTTAATCAATTTCATTGTTAATTAATTGATCACTATCACTCTTTTGCATTGTATACCTGCATCGATGTATCCTTGCCAATAATCGGCTACACTAGACCTTTAATGGTGTAGCTATCAACTCCAATTGCCTCATACCGAATGGTTTGCCGTTCAGGTATATCATATGAGTAGGTCGTACCGCTAGACCCACACGAATTCCATAATTCACATATGATTAGGTATAAAACCTCTCTGGCAATTGGGGAACCTTTCAATAACCCAAATGCATGTAGAATAGGGATACATTTGGCTCACTTTGCTATAATGTCAAAGCCATGCTGTTATGCTGCTCGTTCCTATACATGTTATGTGATTGAATGAACAAGGTATAACCCAACCCAATGACCCTATTATGTCCACCCACCCAATGCCCTACAAGGCATACTAATAGATGGGTTATCTAACTAAGGCCATATCGTGTCAAACCTCATACATATCAAAATAGTCATGGACCTTTGATTGAAAATCTGTCAGGTCGTTATGTTGCCTAATTGTTTGTGATTGATCCTCACATTACAACTTAGGGTCATTTGTTTCCATGTCCTTAGTATATCTTTGTACCCCCCTTAAAGGATGACCATCCAACTAGGGTTACGTCAAGATTAGGTCTAACTCTTGTTTGTGTGTCCATAGTATTTTGTTGTGTTGTCCACTCAAGAAAGTAGGGTTAACCAATCCTACAACCTTAGTATGTCAACCCACCCTTGTTTTTAGAATGTCATGTGTGACTAGGGGTATGCTATGTCAGACCTAGTTACAATGTATTAATGGTACCTACGAGATATCGTTGTGCTGTCCGTCTAGGTACTTAGGATTAGTTGGTCCCCTGTATGTCACCCTATCTTCCATGCTATGGAATTCAGTCAATATAAAGTGTCCAACTAGGGGTATGGTACTTAAGGTTAACTCCATTAGATTTAGAGCAGTCATGGGCCTTAATTTAAAATTAAATTTTGGATTAAGCCTAAAAGAAAATATGTTCTTGTCAGGGGACTAGCTTAGATTCGAGATCATACAGGATGACTAGTTAGAATAAACCATTTAGTTGAAGCTATGACAGAAATAAACCATCAGTACCTGCATCGACCTCCTTTGAGGAAGTGGTCCCACCTAAGAATCACTACAACAAAACACTCTATTGCAACAAAAGTTATTGCAACAACGCAAGATATAGTGGTAATATCCTGCGTATTGCAACAACAAAATTTTTGTCGTTGCAATAAACACTTAAAAGAGGCCACATTCTCCCGCCAAATGGGAGGAGGTTGGCGCGATGTGCTATTGCATCAATAGTTATTGTTGCAATAACATATTGCATCGACTACGTTTGTTGCAATAACATATTGCATCAAGTTCTTTTGTTGCAATAAAGCATAACGGTATTGCATCAATAATTTTTGTTGCAATAGGGACCTTGCATCGAGTATGTTTGTTGCAATAGGCTATCGCATCAAACAATATTGTTGCAATAGGGTCCTAAGTGTAGCTGTACTCACAACATATGTTATTGCATCAAAACCCGGTGTTGCAATAACATATTGCATCGAACAAGTTTGTTGCAATAACCTATTGCATCAACTACTGTTATTGCAATAGAACATGACGGTACAACGGCAATAATGGAGGTTGCAATATGATATTGCATCGGCAATTCTCGTTGCAATAGACACTTAAATTATCCCACCTTCTCCCGCGAAAATGAAAGGTCAGCGCCATGTGCTATTGCATCAAGAAGTATTGTTGCAATAACATATTGCATTATGTAGGATTGCTGCAATAGCCTATTACATCGACTAATTTGGTAGCAATAGAGCGCAACTATATGCAATACAATATTAAGTAGGGAATGGTTATTGCAATAGGTTATTGCATCGGTACTATTGTTGCAATAAAGTGGACCTTTATTTCACAAGTAATTTGTTGCAATAGCATCTTTTTTATTTTTATTTAAAAAATCCATACATGGCAATGGCAATTTTAGCCTAACTCATCGAGGCCCGCACGGCACTAGCCCTATAGGTGTGGTTTGTAACTTAATTGAACGAGGATGGCGTAAATTTGGTATTTAATTTTAAAAACCAAAACGGTTTTGGGGTAGTACTGGTTTGATCTTTCCCCGCCTCACTTAGCTAAAATGATATAAATATATTTAATCTATTATATTTGTAATAGCCCTAACCTATCTTTTAAAGTAATATATATATATATATATTTCCTAGTCAACAAAGCATATATAAATAAATCATTAAAGTACACAACAATTTTTGGTTTACTGAAATAAGAAGTAATAAAAAACGAGGCGCCCACTCCCCCAGTGAAAGGGAAGTGGTGCCATTAGCTACTGCATCAATTACACAACCATTTTTGGTTTACTGAAATAAGAAATAATAAAAAAACGAGGCGGCCACTCCCCCAGGGGAAGGGAAGTGGTGGCATTAGCTATTGCATCAATAATTGTTGTTGCAATAGGAAATTGCATTGAATACTTTTGTTGCAATAGGTTATAGCATCAAAAGCAATTGTTGCAATAGGGTATTGCATTAGTTACTATTGTTGCAATAAAGAAACACTTTGTTGCAATAACATATATATATATATATATATATATATATATATATATATATATATATATATATATATATATATATAGATATATATATATACATACACACTAATATGAACCCACGTGATGTGGGGGAATCGCAAATAAATGTAAAGACAACCAATACTTTAGTGATATAGAGCGTAAGCCAACATGTCTTTATAATAAAACAATATGTGTCCATCTTCTCATTGGTTGCCTTGGATAGTTAAGGGATGTTAATAATACCTTACTTCTTTATAGTACTCCTAAAAAAGAAGGAAAAAGAAAAGGACAACCATTTTAATTAAAGACAAAATCTGGAAAAGTATAAATCGAATCAGAGAACTACTGACAAAAAATAATAGTTTAATTCTTGATTGAGTACACTATCAAATACGCTTGGAAATCCCATCAAGTAATACAATTGCTTATCTATAACAAAGCAAGTAAAATTCCAGCTATACTGACCCTACAATACGTAGAAGGGGGGTTAAATAGGTATTCCTATTAATGTTACCAGATTTTAATAATCAACACCCTAAATCCTTATTAACACAATCAAATCAATCACACAGCAGATATAAAAGCAAGTAAAAATTGCACAAGAGATTTTTACGTGGAAAACCCTAGATGGGAAAAACCACGGGACCTAGTCCAGTTGAAGCAAATCCACTATGAACTCAATGAGTACAAGACACACTTACAGACCACACGGACTAAAGCAATTAATTGTCTTCACTCCCACGATCGATCTCCGGCCGTCTTCACGGCTTTGGTCGCAACCAACCGCTTCATAGCGATTCTTTCTAGCACGAACTCGCAAACTCGATCACCGTCGCAACGGACTCACAATCATCCAAGGATGTGAAAGAGTGTGTGGTTTGAAAGTCTGTAGAGCATGTATGTGAAAACCTAGGGTAAAGTACTCTAAAAAGGTTTTGAGAAGATGAGCTTTAGAAAACCTAATTGGGAGAGGTTTGCTTGACCCTCTCAATAATAAAAGACTCCATATATATAGTCTAAGAAACCTCAAGTGGCTGTACCACGTTTTGGTATTAAAAAGGTCAGTTTTAAAAACTTTAAAAACTATTTTTTATGAGCCCGAATCAATCCGAGTTCATGCCAGATCGATCCGGGTTGACAGAGATTATATTTGCATTTCTAGAACAGTATGGATCGATCCACCTAATCCATGGATCGATCCACCTAGGCAGAAGCAAAAGTTGCAATTTTAAAATACCATGGATCGATCCCCATAGTCCATGGATCGATCCACCGAGGCAGAAGCAACTTGCCATTTCTAAAATACCACGGATCGATCCTCCTAGGCCATGGATCAATCCATCTGCATGAAAAACCTCAGAAGCAAAAAAAAATCTTCTTCAAAACCATTTTTATAAATAAAGAAATATTGAAAAAGATTTGAAATGATTTTTAAACACTAAAAACTCAGGCTTCTACAATCATTTACCTTTCCTAAGAACAATTGTGAGTCGAAGCTTTGAAATCCATGCTTTGTTTCAACTTTGCAGCTTCACCAATCTTCACGACACATAAGACAACAATTACCCCATTGACACGGAATTTGCCAACACGAAAAACATGGACTCTACAATCTCCCATTTGGCAATTCCGTGACAAAACCAACCTAAATCCAACCTAAATCTCAACAGGAGATATAAGACATATTCCCAAACCACCAAACTGAACAAGTCCTAAACTCACTATGAGAAATACAACTCAATAAAAATGACAAGAACCAACTGCTTAGACTATCACGCAATGTCAATGCTCAAACCTGTGATCTGCAAGCATGAGACAAAGAAGACCAAGCATAATAGCACAGAAGTAAAGAGAAAGAAAACAAGTAAATAGAAAGAAAACCAACATAAACATATATAATCACTCTCCCCCTTTTTGTCAAGAAGTGTCAAAGCAAGAAAGAAGCAGGGAATAAGGGATAGATATGAATAAGTAAGGGATAGCAGAGAAAACAAAACAAAGAGCCACAAAATGCTAGAACGAAATGGCCAGCCACCATAAACCCCCAAGCTACCTAGACTGTCAAAAGAAATAAAGAGAACACAACCAAGAGAACCTAGGAACTACTGGCCACCACTACGACCACGAGGAGGTAACGGAGGCAGAGGGCCATCACGAGCAGCTAAGTGAGCCTCGATCCGAGACATCCGATCACACAACTCAGTCAAAACATCCATAATCTGAGCAAACTGATCGGCAGTAAGAGGCGCAGGAGCAAGAACAGTAGGTACAACAGGAGGTGGCATGGTGGATGTAGACGAATCAGGAGCAAGACGAGCATGTTTCCCTTTACGTTGCCCCAAACTCTGCTTCAAGGTTACATCAGAGACGGCACGTTGCTGATCACAAAACTGTATGTCTGCAGGAACCCCCTTGGAAAGCAAAAAATTTGAGATCAATACTCCAAAAGGCAACCCAGTCAATGTAGAGGTAATGTAAAAAGCCTGGTAAACGAGCTGGACAATCAAGGAAGCCAAGTCGATAGAATCACCAACACCCATTGCATATAAAAACCTTGCGCGCTCAACAGAAACCTCCGACTGGTGAGTAGTCAGTAGAATGGTGTTGCACACAACCTTATGAAGAACTTGATAGTCTTCCATCATGGAATTGGCACGAAGCACACCCTTCACTTCAATCGGTCCGCCGCACAATGTAGCATACACATCAGAGATCTGCGGAGTTTGAGGTGGGGAATCAGAGGGGATGCTAGGAGAGGGAACCCGTCGCAAACCAAGAAAGTGAGCAACTGTATAGGCCGAGAACTCAATATCCACACCCAGAACATTCGTATAAAGCCGCCAATCACCAGTATCCCAATTAGAAAAGTTGGCATAGAAGATCTGAACCAACCTAGGATAAATACGACCTGCTAAGTTCAAGATAGGGCGCCAACGACGATGTTGAAACAGCTGATTGACAAACCCATTGGCGATCCCATCAAGGTCCACAATCCGCTCGCATAACACTTTCCGGCGAGAAAAATGAGAAAGATAGGACTTCTTGGAGTCAGGAACACTCCACCACGACTCAACCACCTGAAGACCCATCACCATGGTAGCAAGCACATCAGTCCCAAGCAACTCAACACGGGGTAAATCAGAATCACCCTCAACGACAGGAGACGAGGCAGGATCCTCCTCACTGGAAGAGCTAGAGTCAGAACTCTCTGAAGGCGTAGGGCGCGCTTGTTCTTGCCTTTTCCTATAGGAGTGCCCTTGCCTTTGCTTTTGTCTTTGTCAGAGGCAATGGCTTGGCGCCGGCCCCGACCACGGCCTGACACAGTTGACTCATCGATCACAATACCCTTGGCTTGGCCCCGGCCCCGACCACGGCCTGACGCAGCTGACTCAACGATCACAATACCCTTGGCCCGGCTACGGCCTCGACTAGAACCAGCAGCCACCAACACTGCCCACACCAAGCCTAACTCAAGCAACATAGTGAACCAGCACATATGAGCAGCAGAACAGCAAAGAACTCAAAGTACCACTATCTAGCCAACTGAAGCACCACTGCTAAACCCAGTAGCAAGCCAACACACAAAAATGCAAAGGGAAATACAGCAGACAAGCACCACTTCCTCAAAAGCGGCAAGGCTTTTAACAGGATGCTGTTATGATGATAGTGATAAATAAGCCTGAAAGAGAATATGAAATTTAATCAAATTTAAACAGTGAAAAAAAGGGTAGTTAAGATAAGTAGAAAGACTGAATTTGAATTTGGGTTTTTTATTATCAGGGGCAAACTTTGCATCAGTGATGCATATAATACAAATTGAATATGATACAAAGAGTAGGGCAATCTTTACTTCTATTATAAGCCGGAGGCATTGGTTACTGTATGTGAATAGTGAACAGGTACGTGTCCACTTCTATAGTTTATATGTGAGCATGAAAATCTTGAAAGAGCACACAGAAATTTAAAAGCAATAAAGAGATTAGTAATAATATCTTATTTATACAAACAGACAATAATGGAATGAACTTCATCGAATCTGTATGTAAAAACTGAACAGTATCTTATGCTTTACTAGAAGAAGACCCAATATTTAGTTTCATTGTCACTCTTCAATAAATTTTATCTCACAAAAGCAATAAGGTTGCAGTTGCTTTTGGCTTAATCAATACAAGCCCCCAAACACCACTTCAGATGGTTAAGAACCTCCGCATGTGTGATGATTGTCACTCTTCAATAAAGCTTATCTCACAAATATATAAACGAAAGATAATTGTGAGGGATCGAAAGCGTTTTCACCATTTTGAGAATGGGTCTTGTTCTTGTATGGACTACTGGTAATTCCTTAATGTTAGGTATTTAGTTAGCCTCATTGGGTGCAACCAGATTTATAATTGAACTAATGCACTGAATAATGTAGCATATTCATCCCCAAAACCATTTCGTTTTTTCAAATTGATAGCTACTAGAATGGACCCGCGCGATGCGCGGGAACCAAACAGTAATTTCATTTAAAGTACTTATATAAGTACTAAAAATGCTATTATTCTCTCTCGGTCTAGTTAAATAAGATTATTAGAAAAAAGAGATTTAACAATCAATGTGAAATAAAAAAATTGGTTAAACTTAAGTAGTCAGGTTTTTAAGTTTACCAAACAACCCTTTAATGTTGATCCTCTAGTCAAGATTATTCTTTCAACAACTTATATTAAAGGAATGAGAAGGAAGGTTGTACAGGGGAAAGGGAAGAAAAAATAATTTTGAACTTAAACTTTTTTTTTGGCCAAGAGAGTTTGATTAATAATTTTGAACTTCCTGAAACCTAACATTATGACTAGCATACAACATGTCAAGAAAATTTTATTCGTTGAAGCTAAGACGGCGAAGGAAGAGAAAGCAAGTGATTGCTAAGAGGATCTCAACAAAGGCTATTGACACTATCATAGCTGTATATTTTTGCGTAGTATGTTTGCAAGCTCTATGCTAAAAACCCACAGCTTGAGCTCTATTTGAACTTAAACTTTTTCTACTATGTAAAAAAAAATATATATATATATATATATATATATATATATATATATATATATATACACTAGTAGAAACCCCGGGCGATGCCCGGGAACCAATAATAAAAAAAAAATCAATGAGAAGAAGACGTGGTTGATAGGCCAACTGATTTAAAATTTGAATCCTCTTTGAAAAATTTAAACCTTAAAGTCAAATAGAAAACCATTGATCAAACAAAGAGAAAGAGAGTTTGATATGGGTTTAAAATTCCCATTTCAAAATTTGAGATGGTTGCGAGAGAAAGAGAGAGAGAAAGTATGTACCTGTCTACCTGATAAGAGAGGAAAGGAGGAAAGAGAGAAAGAAAAGCGTATGGGAAAAGGGTAAAAGAATGAGAAAAAAAAATAGGGAAAAAACAGGGAGGGAAGGAAGGGAAAAAAAAAAACAAAAGAGAGAGAGAGAAGGGAGAGAAAGAGCGTACAGGGAAGAGAGAGAGAAAAACTGTATGGGGAAGGAAGAAAAAAAAAAAAAAAGCTGATGTCATTAAGATTTTGTAGTGTGGGCTCAAAAATGATGAGGGGCTTAGTTTTTGGAGGGAAGGGTGGTGAATACTCCATTTCTATGATGTATTTTGAAGAATTAATAGTTTCCAATTTGTAATTCTAGTATATGCTGGCCTAATAGCATTTCTCCCTCTTGTAAAGGGAGGTTCCAAGTTCGAATTAGGGACCCTGTGATAAAGATAGGGTTTCCATAGTTATGAGACATGGTATTTTCGTTTGTAATGAAGTGTTTGCCTTAGCCTAAAAATACAATGTGAATGATTCTTGTGTAATTTGGGAGAGATGGAGAGAGGGTGGCGGCCATGGTAGTAATAATGTGTAATGATGCTAAAGAGTGGATTTAAAATAGGACCTCATCTCATTTGTAATGATTGGAGATAAATGATGAGTTAGAAAGAAAAAAAAAAAAGGGGGTGCGGGGGGGGGACCAAGGAGAAGAGAGATTGATCTCGAGAGACGATAGTAATGGAGGTTTGTGAGTGCAAGTGAGGGGCAATGGGTGGAAGGTTGGTGGAGGAGGTAATATTGTGGCTAAATAGTGCTGGTGGGTGCAACTCGTAATAGTGGTGCAGTGAAATGATGCCTCGATGGGTAGTGGTGTTGAAAATGGTAAAAAAGAATAACGATAATTGGAGTGATAGATTTGATTTTCTATGGATAAGGTAAAGGCACTTAGATGATGTTGAAACTGCCTAGCTTGTTTAGGGCTCGACGTCTGAACAATGGTAGTCGGTTTTTTGGTTTTGTTTTAATGGTGGGCAATACTATAGTATTCTCCAAAATAATTAATAACCATTAATTAGGCAATTGCTTGTAATTCCTAGAACATTGGAGCATTTTTTTTGAAAACAATTGAAGTGTTTTGAACTTTTTGTTGAAATTTGCTTGCCCAATTAATTGACTTCACGACAATCTACTATAAATAATGTTTTATAAATAGACATTTTAAGCAAACTACCACACCACTTGGACAAGTAAATCCATCTGCACATATAAGTTTGACTATGTAACATTGCTCAACAGAAAACCTATAAGACTAGCTCAATAAGATAGCAATTGATCGAGGCACTCGTCTTAAACCCTATCACCTAAGGCTCTAACTCACTTATTAATAAGTCATCGTATAAAAGAGGCAATTGCCTTAGGCCCCGTCATCTAAAACTCTCACTCACCATTTTTTTTATTTTTTTGATTGGTGATCTGACTCACTTATTAGTAAGTCCTTGTACAAAAATCCTTGTTTAAAATTTAGGCTTCGATCCCATTTAAAAATGTTCATCTACAATTTTAGCTTTAAGCTACAATTTATATTAAGCTGTTTAACAAGAGCTCTCACTTGGAGAGAGTCTCATGTGAGCTAGCCTACATTAGCTTAATTTCTTGGAAATCAAACCAATTGTATTTCTCATCAAAAATTCATTACTAAGCCACCTGCAGCTGCATACATGTTTTCTGGGCCACTGGCTAGGCTTCACCCACATGCTCTCATGCATCATGCACTCTAGATGCATTTATATCGTTAAAGTTAATGGTTATATCAGGAGCCTGATTGCATCAAGTTTCGGCCCAAGTTGCCTTCAACTTTGTTTACTCTTTTTGGTTTAGGTGTTACATTCTTTGTTATGGTTCATGTTTTCTAAGTTCTGAGCTAGCACATTCTATTATTGGGTTGTTTATTGAAGATTTATAAAATGTATGTCTATATGGCTCTGGATGCAATCATATGAGCTTAGAAACGGTTCGTTGGCTACCCAACAAGTCCAGATCTCAAGCCAGACAATGAATACCTGATCTCAAAATTGCTCTAGTCTATCATATACCAGATATTGGTCTGTAAAATACCACCATCAGTGTCACCACAGCCTGCTGTCTACCTATGCTTCTCTGCAGTTGATTGAAACCAACACTTAATCATTGTCGGTTAACTTAACCACCACTCATGATCCCTTAGATGCTAATTTCATCAATCATCCCATATCATATCCACTTACCAGACAATGTGGTTGATCATGACAGCTCTGACTCCAACTATTTTGTGGATTCCCTCAAGCATGCTCTAATGTTGGAGCTCTTCTTTGTCTTTTTGCACGTATACGTCTCATGTACATGGAATTGGCCTTGTTTTTATATTTTATTTTATTAATATACACTTTACTTCATCAAAAAGAAAAAATGTGGTTTTTGTTTATGTGATTACAGACAAGAGCAATACTCTCTTAAGTGGTTCTCCATTTTAGCAATGAATCCGGAGATGAACCTCTAATCAGAAAAGATTCAACAGATCATATGTACCTAAAGCATAATTTAGTAAAACTCTAATAATGTAGAATGATGAGCATATGTTCGATAACTCCTATTGTGCGACCTTGAATACTAATTAGATGACAACAACCTCCAAGGCTCCAACACATTTTCTTAACATGATAAGACTTTCCACAACGCTCACAACATTTTCCTTCACCTCATCTCTATATTGACCTCCTTGACCTTTCCCACCATGTTTGACATCCTTACGTGAGACTTATTAAGTTTCTAACCTAAATGTGATTGGTATATTAAGTGGAGAGCCCAAACAGGTGTATGAAGCCATATCAAACCCAACATTTGGGCAATATGGGATCTGGAACTTCCCAACACCTCCCCTCATATGCAGGCCTAACAAAACAAGAACAGGTCCATCACTAACAAAGATAGGCCTGAACGGAATGGAGCCAAAAACGACAAGCTATGATACCATGTTAAGTTTCCAACTTTAGCCTAAGCTATTAAGTGGATGGCCTAAACAAGTAATATGAAGGCATATTAAACCTAATATTTGGGTGATATGGGATGTGGGACTCCTCAACAAGGCTGAATTAAGATAGAATTTCTCTAAAATAGGTTAAAGCATGACATAAAACCTACTCTTCACTTTAGATATAAGCATACACTTGATTAACAGAAGGAAGTGGCCCTCTTCTTTATTTGATATCATATATCGAAGTATCTATATCTCAATCAAAAAGACTAGGCAGATGGCACAAATATGGTCCTATTGGAATCATGAAGTGAATGTGGTTCTTGTCAATGCATTTGAACAGTGTATCACAGTCAACATAAGCTTCAAGTAGTGCAGTTTGGAATTAGAAGGTACTAGGAGCTAGATTGTTATATTGACTTATGAAGTAGAAGTAAACTTCAATACAATTTCGTTCTTCATTGAGAATTTATTTTCATAAAATGAGTGACTTTCAACATCTATAATCTGATCAATCTGACCCAGCTAAAATAAGAGAATACCAACCTTTGGGACACCGGACGTCACAGAGGAGAAACACTAAGGCAAGAGTTGACTACCCGAGAAGAAAGAGACCAGCACAGGACTGCCAAAGGATCACCGGCGGCAATCGAGGGCAAGGAGACACCGACGGGAAGCCGAGATCACCAGAAAACAAGGGGAATTGCGGTGCGATTCACCGGAGAAGAGAGGCAGCATGGAGAAACGCCAGAACAGGTTCACCGGAGAGGGAAGAGCAGGGGACGGTGAAATTAGGGCTCGAATTGGGAAAGTGAATGAGAATAGGATGCAGGAACCTCTTTTGGAAGCCCAAACCCAGAAAAATTATAATGGAAATGGGTGTTTTGAAATGACCCATACCCGGAAAAAATGGAGGCCCGAGAAAAACAATAAAAGGAAACACACATAGATGGGTTGCAACCCCAACTAAGGAAACGGGCCAAAAAGATAACCCAAACCCCAAGAGAAAAGGGGTAACGAAACCCAAATCCGGAAAAAATGGGGATGCAAACTAGGGGTGCTCACGGGTCGGGTTGGGCCGGGTTCATCCCAACCCACCCACAAGTCATTGGGTGAACTAAATTCTCACCCACATCCGCCCATATGATTGGGCGGTTTTAACCCACAAACCATGCAAATTGCTGGGTGGGTTACGGGCGGATTTGCGGATTTAAATTTGACCTTATACAATCTCCAATTGACAAGCATAGGCAGGAATAGCCTAGGCCATGATGGACAGAATTGTATCACAATCCAAGATCAATCTGGTCTAATTTAATTTAGTATATATATAATAAAGTCGTGTTTGGGAAACCATATATTGACATCGGGCTAGTGCGGTGTTATGTACCCAATACTGGGTCACCCCTCGTATGACTTGCATTAATTTTTGTCTCTTTTAATGCCAATTAAATAATTATCAATTCTAGATTGGACTAATCCAAACTTTTAAACCAGTGGTATTATGACAATAAATTTTTTTTTTTAAAAAGGAGCTTTAGAAATCAAGTCTCGTTTCAAGGTTAGCTTCTAGTTTATTTAATAAAATTTGCAATTGGCAAGATTTTGATTTTTAGCAAAAGCCAATAAGACCATGGCTGCATATAGGCGTAGATACAAGCATTCTTGCAGATATGGTGAGTGGGATCCTCCCCCTGATCGTTGGATAAAGCTGAACTTTGATGGATCAAAAAGACATCAAGGCCAATCAGCGTTAGGAGGGTCTCGACTTTGGTAGCTGAGTGTTTGGCCATCAAAAAAAAATTAATTCGTGGTTTTCACTGCGACCCGATATACTATACTCTCCCTTAAATTTGCTTTGATAACAGAGGTTGCATTCATCACTACCTCACATTGCCACACTGAATAGAAGACTTCAAGCAGTCACATTTATTGTTATCATTGTTTGAAATAAGGACTTTCCCCTGAAATTAAGAGAGTAAAATACCATTAGGCCATCAGACCATTAGCCTTTAGATTCTATATATGTATTAAAATGCTTTATATAGGATCATTTTTAAATATATTTATGGATGCCATTCTTCAACCAAGACTTTTGTATCTCTTCTTTAGTAACTCAATCAGTTGGGCTAATGAGATATTCCTATGGGTTTTTTTTTTTTTTTCCTCCTTTCTAAATTCATTTGAAGTTAGATTCCGTACAAGGAATCAAGTCTCCCAAAATTTCTCATTCCAGGAAAACCTGCTCACACGTAAAAAGATGAACTATTACACATAAAACATCTTTAATAGAAGCATTACATTAACAACTAAAAAACCATGCGAATTGGTGGGTGGGTTCCTGCACATCGCGCGGATCCTTTCTAGTTCATATATATATATAAATTGATATACATTTCACAAATATTTTTTTTTATTTAAATTTATCGATAATAAGAGTGAAATGAGAATATGAAGTGATAACATTTACAAAGTAAAAGCACGAAATATTTCCATCTCATAAAATATGAAGGGATATTTTTTAAAATATATATCAACAAAAAGAGGGGTGTAAGCAAATCTTTAGGATCCGAACAGGAGGTTGTCCTGTTTCTCCAAAGAAGCACGCGTGGCAGCTATATTCATCTGCCACGTTAACGTGGGTGATCAAAGTGGGTGAAAACCACAGCTGGATTAGCATTTGCCTACCCAAAAAGGCACGGGGCATTACCTTTTTCACTTACCGCCAAACGCTCCCGCGTTTAACTACGCACCAAAAATACAAAACAGTCAAAAATAAAAAAACACACCCACACAAACGAAACACACACGCACCTACTCTTTGTCCTGGCTCCTCTCTTCTTTCTCACTCTAACACACAACACACACACACCTGCTCTCCAGGCTCGTCTCTTCTTCCCCACTCTCACACACAAGCCCTAAATCATCTCTTCTCTCTCTCTCTCTCTCTCTCTCCGATTATTATCTCTATATCTCTCTCTCTCTCAATCTCACACCGAAGCTCTACATTTACAGCCCATTCAGTTGATTGCTGCCGCTGCTACAGTTGCGAGAGAAGGGCACGCTCTGTCCAGCGGACTATCCCGACGCTAGGGAGCTGCGATTCAGACACCCCATTTAAGTAATTTTGTTTTTTTGGAAGTGGGTTTTTGTTTTGAGGGTTTCTAGTTCAAAATCCCATATAAAATTTGGGGTTTTTAGTGCTGAAAAGCGGAAGAACATAGGCACTTGCTTAATCGCCAGGTAATCTCACCAGCCCCACTCTCTTTTATTATAGTGTTAGATATAAGTATTATTAACGATGGCTATTAAAATTCATCTACATTATTCTCCCCCCCCCCCCCCCCATCTGTCTAGTGTTTTGATTTTCTCTTTACAATAGAAATTTTATTTATTTTTTTTGGTTCTGAGCAATCAGTTCTTACACAAAAGAAATTATATTTGAAATGGTTAATCATGACTGTGACAATGAGAAGCTACAAAAATTATTTTGATGTTGTTTCACAAAATAATACATATAAAGTTAGAAAGAGAATTTTACAAGGCAACCATGTTATAACACCGATTATGCTTTGTGGTATGGAATGTTAGGGCAATTAGGAAATAACGTGTGTGGAAAAATGAGTATTAGATATAAGGATGTTAGGATGCATTTGTGTTAATACACGGAAAGATGAAAGACCTATGAATGCAGTTGTACATAAGAGTGACTTAATTTAAGTCAAAGGTCTTAAATTATCATGAGAATTTGAAACAGGTATTAAGAAAGTAAAATAACTGCTGAATTTTTTGAGATTGAAGTACCTTGGGGAGAACCAATGTAATCAGGGAAATAGGGACAGTCTACTATTAATATATTTTGTGGAATCAAACTTTGTACCTTATTAAGATTATCACAACAATATAACTGAAGAGATTCAAGTATGCAGGAAGCCCCTGCTGCCTGCTCCACTTCTCTAGTCACCAAGGAAACGAATTTGAGAAAGCACGTACTAACTCTCAAATGATAAAGGGAAGTGAGGTGTTGAATTAATCCCACCATTTTCTGCCACAACTCACAAGTACATCTGATCCTGACAAACACCAATATCCAAATATTCTATATGTGCCGAACCTTGCATAAACCCTTCTGCTAAGCACATGACATTTGAGATTTGTGCTTCTCTACACATATGGTGTTGTAAATAGAACCATGGACTTTAGTGCACCGAGGTTTTGCACCATTTTTGCAGTGCACGTCTGTTGACTTCAATGCCATAATTATGGAATAAAAGCCTACAAAGAATCCCATTTTACCTTTATGTTTAGGGCAGGATATGTCAAAATGGGTATGAACATAATGCACATATGTTTAATTTAAGTTTGCAGACAAGAAATGATTCAGAAAATGAAATGGTAATTCAAAGAGAGCTGATGATGCTCACATGGAAATACAGATACTCTGACAACACTGGGTTCAAATCTACTCTTTTGGATCTTTTATTTTTAGACACACATTTGGGTCTGGGTCAAGAAAAACAACAGAAGACCCTTGCGCGAAACAAAATAAAATAAAATAAAAACCCAACTCTTCTGTTTTTTTTTTCTGACTAAATTAGGAAGAGGATGGAAAGTTGGAAACTTCAATTGCTCCTATTGCCTTTTCAATTTTGCTCCTATTGCCGTTTCAATTTTGCTCCTATTTCCATTTCAAGCCTCTTTCAATTCCTATTGTTTTATTACCGTTTCAATTTTGCTCCTATTTCCATTTCATTGGGTCCTTTATTTCTAATTTCAGATTCATACTTTACTATCAAGAACTCATTTGAGGTAAATAAATTTATTCACGTTATCCTTATGACTAATGATTTTTATTTTTAATTTCAGATTCATACTTTACCATCAAGAAGTCATGATTTGAGGTACAAAAATTTCATCATGTCAACTATATATTAATGGCATTGATTTTAACTTTCAATTGATTTTTTGGTTGGCATGGCAGTTTTAGTTTTTCAGCATGGTAATGTAAATATCTTATGGGCATGTAATACCCTAATTTAATTTATATCTCATTTTTGTTTGGAAAATGGATAGGTTTTAATTTATTTGTAGTAAATATTTTCTGGCTGGGGTTAAAGGACTGATCGACTACAATATACATATCAATACATTCTCTCCGGAAGACAAATCGTTTGTTTTAATTTAGTTTGATTATCTATTGAGATCAATAGTTGCCTTCAATGTGCATGGTGAGTGCATACATTGCCTTTTGGTTGTCCCTGTTAGCTTTTGTTTTCTTTTATGCTTTGTATTGAAGTGATCTAAATAATTAATTTTATATGTACTTTTAAAATAACAACCTAATCAGATTTAATTTGTGATATTTGAAGCATCAAAGTTGAAGATTATGTTCTTGGGAATGGATTATAACTACTGCCCAGGTTATGTTCTTGGGAATAGGACAACGTGATTGTTCAAGGCCATCAGTGGGAAGATGGATACACACAGCTACATAAGTAGGGATGCAGATAGTTGAATCATATATAAAGACATGTTGGCCTATACTCTAGATCATTAAGTTATTAGTTGTCTTGATATTTATTTGTGATTCCCGCGCATCGCGCGGGTTTCTACTAGTATATATATATATAGATGGGTAATACAAGATAAGCATGGTGGCAAGTGTTGCCGTTAAGTTAAACTTGATGCGGTAGAATATGAATCTCATTTCCTAATTTTAGTTGGGGAATTGATGGAACTTGGGGTGCCATGGAGGATCATCAATGAAAGATCCTTGGGTTAGTAATTTGGATCCTTTAAACTCTTCATAGCGTTGAGATTCCAGCTTTCCATATACTGTGTACAGTTTTTTTTTATGCATAATCTGTAATTTTGTTTGCTTTCATAGCTTTCCTTGACTTGGCTAGGCCATGGCCTAGCCACGCCATTAATTGCCTTGCCTTAGTTGTGGTTGGCCTGTCTTATCTTTCCTTGGCCATGGCAAGGCAAGCTATACGTACTGTTGGCCTTGGCCTTGTCGTTGGCTTGGATTTGTCCTCGACGGTGCACTTCCCTTAAACGCCGAATATATATCTATTACCTATTATATTTAAGAGTTGTGCTGATGTCACAGCTTTGCTACGTAGGAACTTAAGATGCCTTCCCTCTAAATCCCTCTCCTCTCCTTAACTATGGGCCCACCAACGTCTATGACCCTCCTTTTTAGCTGATGTCTTTCATATTAAAATTTAAAAAACCACCTTTACCTAATTTGAAATCAAAAAAATAAAACTAAAAAAATAGGAGAATAGACCATTGATTGATTGATTGACGAGGGGGAGATGAAAAGAGGAATAGGACGGGGATGGGGATGGGGATGGGGATGGGGATGGGAGTATCAGATTTCAAACCTCCCTCTTCCCTTTTCTCTCCAACATTTCATTCTCCTCTCACCTTCATATTTTTTTTTCCCTCTTCCGTTTTTGATTTCGTTTAGCAAGTTCTTATTCCGTGTTTAATTTTAGCCATTCTCTTTAATTATTTTAGTTTACTTATTTTCACTCTCTTTTGTATAACAAGGTTTTCCTATTGTCAGCCCCTTCGAGTTGTTGTGTTGTAGAGCTTTCTGATATATTAATTTGGATATTATTATTATTAGTATTATTATTTTTATTATTATTATGTTGGGTAGCTTGATTTGTTGCAAATGCCAAGAAACATGGTGTAGGTTGAAGTGGGTGTATATATATGTTTCCTATTTTTTTTTAGGTGCTATAAAGCAGTTGGGTATAGGTAATAACCCTTAATTATCTGAGGCAAGCAATAAGAAGATGGAAACAGACTATTTTATAAGAAGGGATGCAGAGAGTTGAACCATACATAAAGACACGTTATCCTCAATTCTAAATCACTAAACTAGTATATATATAATATGCATCGCGCAGGTTTCTACTAGTACATATATATAAATAAGAAGAAAACAGTTTATGTGAAAATTTAGTTCGCTGTGAATTTTTGAAAGTAAAATCTTACTTAATCTCTTCTCGTTTCAATTTCAAAGATGTTATATTCAATCAAAAGATATCAAACCATTAAATAATAATAATATTTATGAATCATAAAATTATTGAGTACCCTGATTTTAAACAAGACAATTTAGAAGTTATCACCCAAAAACGTAACACAAAACTAATATGCATTTATGTTTAATAGATTCAAAAAATAAAAACCTATGCACAACTGGTATTCTATAATTAGTTCCAACAAACTATCTTAATGAAATAGTGTATTCAACAAATCACTATAAGAACAATACCCTGATTTTTTGCTGTTGTGTTCAATGTTAGGATGCCGATAGATAAGAGTTGGATGTCCATTGCAGACAGGGGTAAACCAGAATGGCAACATGGGATGAAAGCATTTCTCGATATGGCGTTTGTAAATGTGGCATCGAGGAGCAATACGATTCGGTGTCCGTGTCGTCGGTGTGTTAATGTGATTCATAAGACACATGATCAAGTAAAAATGGATCTATTCAGGCATGGATTCGATCCGGATTACAAGATATGGACTTTTCATGGGGAGGATAGGTTCACTGAGTCATCTAATGATAATGTTGAGGGCGTAGACAATGAAACAAATGAAGAAAGATGTGATGATGCTCGTGCATATGAGATGATAAATAACATGATTAGAGGAGAGAACTTGGGTAGTACCACAATTGATGGAGATGACGATTTGCATAGGCCTGACCGAGAGGAACCAAATGAGAATGCTAGCAAATTTTTTCGATTGTTACGAGATGCTGAACAAAAGTTGTATCCTGGTTGTAAGAAGTTAACTAAGTTGTCATTTGTTGTTAGGTTGTTTCAACTTAAATGTTTATATGGGTGGAGTAACAAATCAGTTGATGGATTGCTTGAATTGTTTAGATTAGCACTTCCTGATGATCATGTGGTCCCTAATTCATTGTATGAGGCCAAAAAAATGATACGGGATTTAGGACTTGATTATGAAAAGATTGATGCATGTGTTAATGATTGCATGTTGTATCGAAATGCGCATGCCACTTTGGAAAAATGTCCAATATGTAAGGAGTCTAGATGGATGACAAGTCATGAAAATGCAGATAATGAGAGTGATGAAACTACTATTGGGAAAAAGAAGAAGAAAAAAATTTCTAGGAAGATCCTACGTTATTTTCCATTGGCGCCTTGACTACAAAGGTTGTACATGACAAAAAATATAGCTTCTGACATGAGATGGCATAAGGAGGGCCGTGTAAATGATGGGGTGATGAGGTATCCAGCTGATTCTCCAGCATGGAAATGATTAGATGAGGTCCACTCTTGGTTTGCATTAGATTCTCGTAATGTTAGACTTGGCCTTGCAACTGATGGGTTCAATCCATTTGGGCTTATGAGTGTTTCATACAATACATGGCCTGTTATATTAATTCCATATAACTTACCGCCTTGGCTGTGTTTGAAACAGCCTTTTTGGATAATGTCCATGATTATACCTGGTCCTAAGTCCCCTGGAAATGAAATTGACGTGTATCTACAGCCATTGATAGAAGAATTGAAACAGTTATGGGAACATGGCGTTGAGACATATGATGCCTCATTGGAACAAAATTTTCGTTTGCATGCTGCAATTTTATGGACAATTAATGATTTCCCAGCATATGCAGTATTATCTGGATGGAGCACAAAAGGAAAACTCGCATGTCCAAGTTGCCATAAGGATACGTCGTCTAGACTCAAGTATGGACAAAAGGAGTGTTATTTGTGTCATCGTCGATTTTTAAAATCGGATCATAAATGGCGGAAGAATAAAAGTTCATTTGATAATACTGTGGAAACAAGAAAGGCACCGAAACCATTATTAGGAGATGAGGTGATCGAGCAATATGAAACTTTTGAGCAAGTGACCTTTGGTAAAATGACAAGGAAGAGAAAACGTGATCATGAGCTTAAATGGCATAATTGGCGAAAGAAGAGTATTTTTTTCGAATTACCATATTGGAGGACATTGTTAATTCGACATAATTTGGATGTGATGCACATAGTTAAAAATATTTGTGATAGTGTATTGGGAACAATTCTTGCTATAGAGGGGAAGACAAAAGATGGCTTAAAATCTCGTCTTGATCTCCAAGCAATGGGGATAAGAAAAGATTTACATCCAATTCATAGGGGTAGCAAGTACAGTATACCTCCTGCTTGTTATACATTAAACAATGATGAAAAGCAGAACTTGTGCCAGTTTTTAAAAGATGTGAAGATGCCTGATGCTTATACATCAAATATAGGGCGATGTGTGCAGGTGAAGGAGTGCAAGTTGATTGGGTTGAAATCTCATGATTGTCATGTAATATTTCTACGTTTACTTCCACTTGTGATACGTGGATTGTTACCAAAGAATGTTTGTGAACCACTAATTTCTTTAAGCGGGTTTTTTGCGGAGTTGTGTTCAAAGGAATTGCAGGTTGAAGAATTGGAAAGATTAGATCAGCAAATTCCAGAAATCCTCTGTAAATTGGAACAATTATTTCCACCTTCATTCTTTGATGTTATGATGCACTTACCGATTCACCTCGCAGCTGAAGCTAAGGTGGCTGGTCCAGTGAACTATAGGTGGATGTATCCAGTTGAGAGATCTTTGCACACGTATAAGGGGTATGTGCGTAACAAAGCTCGTCCGGAAGGGTCAATTGCTGAAGCATATATTTCAGAAGAATGCATGACATTTTTCTCTTGGTACTTAGATGACATGGAAACAAAATTGAATCGAGCAGAAAGGAATGTTGATTCTTATCAAAATGAAATGTTACCTGGTTTGAGCGTATTTACACCGGTTAACCGTACCAAGCGCAACTATACTTTTCAAAATCTCAATAAGTCAGAGCTCCATATGGCACATCATTACATTCTAACCAACTGTGAGGAAGTCGCTCCATGGGTTGAGTAAGTCGATGTATTTATTTATTACATATTAGAATTTGATTATTTGTATGTTATTGTTACATCCTTGCAACCAATTTTAATGTAATTTTGTATATAGCGAACATATTAAAGAGCTTACAGAAACAAACCCTCGAAATGTGGAGCAAAGACACAAGCAACAATTTTCGGAATGGTTTATGTCTCGAGTAAGTAAGTCCATACAGTAAAAGTGTTTCTCGTTGTGTTTCGTTTGAATGCCAAACTAATTGAATGTTTCATATTTTGACTTATCAATATATTGTAATGTAGGTCACACTTCTTTACAATAGTGGAGACGAACGGGTAAATGATCAGATATTGGGGTTAGCTCGAGGGCCAGATGCTCGTGCACGAGTTTACACCCGCTACATCATCAATGGTTTCTTGTTTCGAATAGAAGATGGAGAGCAGAGAAGGAAAACCCAAAATAGTGGCGTGGTTGTGAAGGGTGATGAACATACAGGCTATATAGATTGGTTTGGCATCATCAAGAGCATTATTGCTTTAGATTATTTGGGAAGTAATGAAGTTGTTCTGTTTAAATGTGATTGATTTGAGGTACCACCACTAGGTAGGAACCAAAGTAGAGGGTATAAAAAAGATGAATATGGGTTTATCAATGTTAATATGACACGCCTTCACTACAAGGATGACCCTTTCATTTTAGGGATTCAGGCCGAACAAGTTTATTATGCAAAGGATGTGAAAAAGCCAAATTGGGCAACTGTGATAAGGGTGAAGCCTAAAAACCTCTTTTCTATGCCAAATATTAAGGAAGAGGTAGAAGATGAGACCAATCTTTTCGATGATGAGCCTTACCAATTGCATGAGATTCCAATCATCCACTATGATATGGGTGGTACCGAGGAAGGTTTCGAAGACCTAGTTGGATGGTGTAGAGGTGACATTGAGGGATTGAGTATTGATGCACATGATGTTGAGGCTATTGAGTTAGATGAAGACCACATTTTTGAAGATAGTGATACTGATCTTAAAGAGGATGATGATACATATGTTAATGATGGGTCAATGGAGCATTGTCTTGATGAAGATAGTGATGGCGACGAACAACCTATGCTATAATAACTTCTTTTTTCTAATTATTATATTTTTGGAATTTGAATGCGATGTAATGACTTTATGCAATTAAATTTTTTAGGTGTTTCTTGTTTAGTTATAGTATATGTTCCATTTTCAGAATTGTAATGTTTAGCATCAGGTATTTTGAGATTATTTGGAAGTAATGTAATATAATGCATTTAATTTTGAAAATATTTTCTTGTTTCGGTAGTTGTTTTCATTCTCATTAATATACTATAAACTTTTAAGTTCAGGTATCAACGTTCTAGATGGCTTATCCATCATCTCAGCGACGTCGTACACCGAGGTTTTCTTCTCAGCCTTCTTCCATACCATCTCAGCAACAAGAAGAACCATCTTCCTCACATCGGCAAGCTTCTCCTTCTATTGAGACATCACTGCCACTGCCTATTGCAGTTCCATCTTTGTCACAATCACAGCCACCATCACCATCAACTCAACCATCATCACAGTTAGCTCAGCCATCATCATCATCACCATCAGCTCAGCCATCATCATCATCACCATCATCCCAGCCATCTGGAAATTCATCCATTGAACAACCTGTTTGCCAATTTCGATCTCATGCTCGTCGTCCACGTTCCGATCCATCAGGTTTAATCATTATTTATAGTATATTATTACTCTTAACATTTTTATTAACATCATATCTGCTGTAGCATTTTATTTCCCGCCATTATAGTCATTATGAGCATCCTTTATTTAAATTAAATTTTCCCAATAGTGTATTAATTTTTTAATTTGTTGTTGGATAATGTTTAGATCCTTCAAATAACCCTAAAAAGGGTAGAGGCGCTACAAAAGGATTGAAGGTTGCTAAGAGAGCTAAGGAGAGTAGTGATGGCAAATTGCCCATTGAGTTTTCAACATGGTTAGGTGGGCCAATCGGTATACATTACTGGGAATTTGTTGATGAAGTGGTAGTTCAAATGAGACGTCATGTGCCTCTTATTGGAGTGAATAAGTGGTCGGAAGTGTCACTTGATATAAGAAATACTATTAAGGATAAAGTTTTGGTATGTAAGTCCATACAATTGAATTTTTCCATCATCTTTTTAAAGTTCTAGATAACTTGAACTCATGCATGTTTGAATTCTATTGATCACCTGGCTGCTTCTGACATGGATGGTTTTGTGGCTTATGTAGTTTTGTAGTAACTTCTTCATCTTTAATGCATAATTCTCACTTGAGGGAGATGCTGATCAGAGTGCTTAGACACCTCGTTTAAAGAACTTGTTTTAGGTGCCATGTGTCCAATGTAATTGGCACTTTGGTTAGAACATGATCTTTGTTGATTTTATGAATTAGTGAATTTTAGAACATGAAACTAGTGTTAAAGATACTTGTTTTTTTTAACTTTATAAACCACATACCTCTAAATTGTTCAAAGGATTTGTTATGTGCAGGAGAGGTGGAGACTAGCAGATGACGACTTTGCTAGATCTAAGATTTTCAAAATCGCTCAGGAGAGGTATAGGAGTTGGAGGTCAACATTTTCAGCTACCTATAGAGCATATAAAGATAATAGAGAGACTCTCCTTCAAAATATCCCTGAGGAGCTTGACCTAGAAGAATGGGAGGAATTGATATCATATTTTGAAGGTCATGATTTTCAGGTAAAAGATCAACAAGGTTGTCTGAGTACAATATGGGTTTGTTTTTGTGAGGACCGGATTCATTTGCATATCAGTTTTTAAGTACTATTTGATTGCAAGATTAGTCTATGTTTGTTTCTATTATTACATATAAGTTTTGAAATTGTTTGTGAGAATTTTATTTGTATTCGATATTATCTATTGAATCATTTTTATGAAAGAGCCACTAAAGTGTGTGCTATGAAACATATCTTGTAGAGAATTAGTTCAAGAAATGCTGCTAATCGGAAAAAACAAGGGAGCAAGCACCATACGGGAAGCAAATCATTCTCCTAAGTTAGCTTTGAAAATGTAAGATTATCAATTTTCCATATATGTTATGCCAATACTTGTATTATAGTTATAACTAACAATATATAATCCATTGTGGTTGTGTTTTGTTTTATATCATAGCGAGACAAAGATACACAGGAGGAACCCGATGATTGCACATTGTGGGAGTTGGCCCATTGTGTAGCTGGCAAATGGAGCGAGCATACATCACAGTGTATCTATGTAAGTATCACATTTATTTATTATTTGTTTCTTCCTTATGTGAATTTAGAAGCTTCTTTGTTGTCTTTTTTAAAGATAGGTGGTCATATTTTTTCATATAGGACGAAGCTAAACAAAAGATTGCAGAGAAGGAAGCCGAAGAAGGTCGATCTTTGTCTAGTGATGAACGTAACAGGATATTCCAATTTGTTGTGGGTAAAAAATCAGGTTATGTTCGTGGACGGGGATACATGGCAAAGGCTCCTACTTCTGTAGAGCATGTACGTGATGAGTTTAATGGTAAGCTTCAGCATTTAGAGAAACAATTGGAGGTAGAGCGTGCTGAGAGGGATAAAGAACGAGCTGAGAAGGAAGCAGAACTTGTGAAAGCACTTGAAGAAGAAAGTGCTAAGCAGGCTGTAGAAATAGAGCTTCTCCGACAGACTATGAGACAGGAGTTCATGCAAATGCTAGCCAATCAGAACTAGGTATACCAAAATTTGATTTAATTTACTTTTGTTTCTTGATACTCTTTATAAATATGATAACTTTGATGGCTATAGAATGCATAGCCTATAGGATGAATATGATATATGGGGGTACAAAATCGTTGATTTGATTTATATCTATCCTCTTTGAAACCTCTCTAATTACCAATCCGACCATGACACATCCTAGTGCTTTGAAATTTACCATTATTCTGCTCGAAATGATGAGAAGAATCGATTTTATGTACAATCTGGCCTGTGTTTTCTTTAAATAACAGTGTAGGCTGGCCTGTATTCTATGAACAATGGGATAGAGTGTTGCGATTGGTAGTTGGAGGAACTATAAATAACCTGACCTTAAGGAATGTGTCAAGTAAGTTTGTGATTGGTTTCCAATATTTGTTTTCATAATTTTTTTTTTGGAAACTTTCTGGTAGCTATGTTGTTGGACAGTACCCAAGATTTCTAAGAGCCCATTGGAAGTTCTTGAAACTATTGTGAATAAGTCATTTTCTTTTATGCATGAAACACATTCAGGAGTCCAGGTTATTTTTATGCTCTGATATTTTATTTTTAAATCTTTGTAGGATTGTGATGTGCCAAAATATCTGTACAATAGATTGATTTCTTTCCCCCTAGGCTTTTTGTATTGGGTTGTGGAGTTGAAGCATAGAATGCATTTGTTGCTTGTGATGGGTGCATTTTGGTCTTTGTTTCAATGACAAAATATTTGATTTAGAATCGTGTTTTGTTTCAACGATTTTGTTGTCATAATATATCTGAAAGTGGGCTTTAGTTCTAATTCTTCCTTGCATTGAATTAAGTGTTGTATTTTTTGACACCGGAAGTCACAAGCTTGGAGGTGGAGGAGGTTGCAGGAGATAGATAGTTAGTATAAAGCCTTTAGTCACAATTTCATGAACATAAATCCTATAGCCAATAAAAGATTACTATTGCTGAACTTATTTATGTTTTATATATTATCAAGTATTTTTTCCAAATTTTCTTTTTATAGATTTATTTTCCTAACATATCCATATCACTAGAACCAAAATTTAAAAACTGTTTTTCAGATCCCGGATTGATCCGAGTTCATGCCGGATCGATCTGGGTTGACAGAACCAAAATTTGCATTTCTAGAGCATTATGGATTGATCCACATATTTCATGGATCGATCCACCTAGGCAGAAGCAAAATTTGCATTTCTAGAGCAGTATAGATAGATCCACATATGTGATGGATCGATCCATCTAGGCAGAAGCAAAATTTGCATTTTTAAAATACCATGGATCGATCCCCAGAGGCTATGGATCCATCCACAGAGGCAGAAGCAAAATTGCTAATCTAAAATACCACGGATCGATCCTCCGACTCCACTGATCGATCCTCTATAATTTGACTATGGTTATACTGGTTTTTCTTGCTTTAAATATGCTTGCATCAACTGTTTCTGTGGATGGTTCTATATTTTGTCTTTCGTTTTCTTATATTTGGTAGATTGGTACATTAAAAAATGATATAGTGAAGCTTTTTGATAGTATTGAAAAATATGGTATGTCTTCTTTTTTTTTTTTTGGGAAAAGACATTCTATGTATTTTGATATTCTTCTTTTATTCTATAACTTGTGGGTTTTTGTGCTCTTTTCTTTGTTATTATAATTTACCTCTTGAGCTGCTACTTGAATTCTTTTAGTTACTGAAAGCGTTTTTTTTTTTTTTCCTACTTGCATATGTATTTTAGAATTGCCATGCATTTAATAGATCATGAAGATATGAATGAGGCCCACTTTTGATAACTATGCCTAGTTAAGACCTTGTAATATATTGATTGATCGTTTCCTTTTTACATAGGCTTGGAAAGTTATGATCATACTTCTAGTACCCTGAACCACATTATTGATAGTAGTAGAAGCTTCTTTCATTGTAGAAGGAATGATGATCATTCAAGATGCTTTCTAGTTCCTAGTCTTATCACTTAAATGCTTTCCATGAACTTCTAACAGTTTTTCTTTGGTTCTTCTTAAATACTAGTACACTTCTAAATCTTGTAAAACCTAACTTATTCACAAAGGAAGAATGTATCCAGCTTATGGGTTTCGAATAGGTTGATTCATTGACCTAACTAGACAATCCGTATGATGTATGATTGGTGAAATATAAAAAATAAAATAAAATAAAATTGGAGATATTGTCATTTTCCCAAGTCCAATATAAAATGGGTCTGGATCTGAATCTTAAATTGATAGCAGTTGCCATATGCAATTCATTGAGGAAATATCATTGTCTGAATATTTGATTCTCTTTTAGTTAGTCTCTCTCTCTCACTTTCTAATTTTCTTTGTTTCTTTGCAATGTTTTACAAGAGTAGATTGTTGCTAATCAGCTGGAATTTCCTGCTTTTTGGATGCTTAGTATCTTTGGAGTAAATGGTTGCTAATTAGCTGGAATTTTTGCATTTTGGATGCTTTTTGGATGCTTAGTATCTTTGGAGTAAATGGTTGCTAATTAGCTGGAATTTTTGCATTTTGGATGCTTAGTATCTTTGGAGTAAATGGTTGCTAATTAGCTGGAATTTTTGCATTTTGGATGCTTTTAGTATCTTTGTTGATTTACTTCAAAATTTGTAATGACATTTTAGAAGGTTGAAGCTTGAAGCTTGAAGCTTGAAGCTTTAATTTGTAATGACATTTTGGAAAAGGTTAAAGCTTACAGCTTGAAGCTTTAATTTGTAATGACATTTTGGAAAAGGTTAAAGCTTGAAGCTTTTAATATAGTGATATGGATATTTTAATATCTTTGTTGATTTATTTTCAATTTGTAATGACATTTTGGATGGCTTCATTAGTTAAATAAATGTTTAAAGTTTGGGTTTGAATCAATTTAGATAAGTTTGGGATTGAGATATCATATTTTGGATGGTTTCATTACCTTTAATAAGGTATAAGTCACCATGAAACGACATATTTCTATTTTAAAAAATATATATTTTTAAAAAAAAAATATAAGTTATTGCAACGGCAAAGTTGTTGCAATAAATAAAGTTTTTAATTAAAATAATTATTTCTTGCAACTAGAAAAATTGTAGCAATAAGTTATTGCCACGGAAGCGATGTAGCAATACCTTATCGCAAATCCAAAGTTGTTGTGATAAATAATATTTTTTATTAAAATAATTCTTTTTTGCAATGGAAAAGGTTGTAGCAATAAGTTATTACCACGGGAAGCATTGTTGCAATAACATATTGCAACGCCAAAGTCGTTGCGATAAAGAATATTTTTAATTAAAATAATTCTTTTTTGCAACGGGAAAGGTTGTAGCAATAAGTTATTACCACGGAGAGCATTGTTGCAATAACGTATTGCAACGCTGAGGTCGTTGCGATAAAGAATATTTTTACTTAAAATAATTCTCTTTGGCAACAGGAACGAGTATAGCAATAAGTTATTGCCACGACAAGAATTGTTGCAATACCTTATTGCAACGTTAAAATCGTTGCGATAAATAATATTTTTAATTAAAATAATTCTTTCTTACAATGGAAAAGGTTGTAGCAATAAGTTATCGCCACGGGAAAGATTGTTGCAATAACTTATCGCAACGCCAAAGTTGTTGCGATAAATCATATTTTTAATTAAAATAATTCTTTTTTGCAACGGGAAAGGTTGTAGTAATAAATTATTGCCACAACAATAATTGTTGCAATATCTTATTGCAACGGCAAAGTCGTTGCGATAAATAATATTTCTAATTAAAATAATTTTTTCCTGCAACGGGAAAGGTTGTAGTAATAAGTTATTGCCACGGCAAGAATTGTTGCAATAACTTATTGCAACGCCAAAGTTGTTGCGATAAATAATATTTTTAATCAAAAATATTGTTATTTTTAGGTATATTGCCACAATAATATCGTTGCAATACTTTTTCGCAACGAAACATAAATTGATTGCAACAATAAAATCGTTGCATTAAATAGAGGTGTATTGCAACGAAATTGGTATTGCAATGATATTTGTTGTTGCAATAACCTATTACCACGGAAGTTTTTGCAACAGCTCGCAACGATAGTGTTGTCGTTGCAATAGGTATTTATTGCAACAACTTTGAGGTTATCGCAACGACTTTTACCGTTGCGATAGATGCTTTTTCCTGTAGTGTTAATAAGCTCTTACATGAGATGATGACTTTGTTGCAACAAGTATCTCTGAAATCTGATGAGGCAATAAGGAAGGCCTAGGAAGCGGTTCAGGCCAGAGTAATCCATGCCCAACCCATTCCACAAAATGCCCAACCTATTCCACAAAATACCCTAGCTCCACCTCAAAATACCCAACCCATGCCACAAACTGCCCAACCTATTCCATAGACTACTCAAGTTCCACCACAAAATACCCAAGTCGTGCCATAGAATACCCAGAATCACCCCATTAACCTAAATGATTGGCCCAATGTCACCTTAGAGCCAAATGTTGCCACCCCTAAACCTAATTTGCTTGTGCCCAAGGATTAGAAAGTGCTAGCTTCCAGAATTGAAGCCATGGAGAAAGCCCTCAAGAATATTCGCAAGTCAAATGATTTGATTGACATCTATACATTGTCTCTTTTCCCTCAAGTCTGTATACCGACCCAATTCAAAATGCCAGAGGTTGAAAAGTTTGATGGTACAGGCTGCTCTAAGACCCATTTGAAAGTATATACTAGGGCTATGCAACCAAGATGAGCCACAGATGAGCTTTTGGCCCAAATTTTTCATGAGTCTTTATCTAGATCTGCTATCCGTTGGTTTTTATCGTTGGATGAATCTTAAACCCAGTCTTGGGAAGATGTGTGTACAGAATTCTCTAATCATTCTAAGTACAACACTAAGGTTGATGTTACCCGTAGGGATTTAGAGACCACTAAACAGGAGCAAAATGAGACCTTCTCTGCTTTCATCACTAGGTAGAGACTTGAGGCATCCCAAATGAATATAAGGCCGAATGAAGAGGAACAGATCCAAATGGTGGTAAAGAACCTTTTACCAATTTACCACAACCATCTGTTTGCTAATTATTTCCTGAACTTCAAAGCCTTAATTGGAGCTGGAACCCAAGTAGAAAATGCAATCACCAATGGAACCGTTAAAGTTGAAGAACTTCGCTCCAATAGAAAAGCTACAACTGATGTCAATAATGTTATCTCTCAACAACCTTTCCAATCTACTAAGGCTCGTCGCCAGTTTGACAATCTTCACATGCCTTTAGAACAAGCCTTTGACAAATTGAAGGTGAAAGGTTTTCTAAAGCCCTTGATCCCAAAACCACCACCTACCCCTTTACCTCATCCATATAATGAGTATGAGTTTTGTAACTTCCACTAAAGCAAGGGGCATCGAACGGGTAATTGTTCGAGATTGAAGCATACCATCCAAAACCTCATTGACAAGGAGATCATTGCTAAGCCTAGGGCTTCTGGCAAAGCATCAGAATAGTCAAAGAAGATAATGATCCTACATTCTATTTAGGGCTTACTGCTGCACCGATTCCACCATGAACATTTGTGATGAAAAGTTTAGGTTAGGATTAGTCCACTTTCTTTCTATTTTATAGTCCATTTAATTTGTAAATCCTTGTTGCTGTTAGTTCAGTCTTTCATTGTAATTCTTCAATCTTTCAATAAAATGACTTGATTCCAAATATTCATTTGTTTTTCCATTCATATTTTCTCATCAATCAATTAATGATCAAAGAGGCATGAACATAAACTTTAGAGGCATAATAGATGAACTGTAACCAATTAATTTGGAAACAATAATAAGCTTGAAATGGTTAGCTTAGGGACCACCCTCCCAAATGAAGACAGAGAACTGATCAAGTCATTGAAGAAAGACTTTGAAGCCTTTAAAGATCAAGAAGTTGAGCATTGAACAATTCAAAATCAGACTTTCGAGAAGATAAGCCTATGTAGCAAAAAAGAAAAAGCAAATAGAGATAATAAAAAATAAAACAAAACAAAACAAAAAACAAAAAAAATGTTTGAGTGGAAAAGTCATAGTAGAATCATCAAGAATGTCAAAGAAGATTGATGGAGAATTGTTGAAGAAATACTTTGTGATTAAAGAAGTTAGAGCATCAGTTCATGACTCGGAAAGAGAGTTGAAGATCAAATTAGGGTGGTCCCTATATCAATAAAAATCTTTGGCATATGCAGAGTCCTAGCCCGCTAGGTTGAAAACCTGAAAAGGTAGCCTAGGCAAAAGTTAGGGCTTCCAAAAAAAAAAAAAAAAAAAAGGAAGGAAAATTGTGTTTGAACTACGAAAACCTGATTCCCTACAAAAGATAAGCTTTTCAAATGTGTGTGTGTGTGTGTGTGTTTTTTCTTTTTTCAAGGATTAAGTAGGGATACATAGGTAGCCCATAAAGTCACTTTGGGTACGGTCTATATATAAAATAAAAAAATAAAAAATAAAAAGAAAAAAGAAAAAAAGGGGGGGGCTTTGCATGTGACTATCATCGAAGGTGATTCTTTGTGACTAGCTTAAAAGGGAATAGTTTCATCCATAAGCCTCTTAAGAGATTTAACATGCCACTAAGAAAGTTGATATGATTTTTTTTAAATTTTTTTTTCACTATCTTTTGTCACCTTTTGTCTTGTTGCACCAAAAAAAAAAAAAAAAAAAAAAGTCTCTCATCATTGATTCTCCTCTGTTTGTCTTTGTGTTTTGTTTTAATCCTGTGTCTTTATTGGTCATTGACCATGTCCTCTAAAGAATCCTTGATTGTTGTGATCCCATCCAATCCTATAGCAAAAAAAAAAAAATGTCTCATTCGTAGGATCTCACCACGTCCTTCAACTCAAACTTTTGTCATGGATTTAATGACAGAAAAGGTGTAGCAATGATATCTAAGGGAATGATTGGGCTTATGTGATTGAAATCTCTAAATAGCTCAATGAAGAGTAGGGGTATGAGATTTCATGAATTGAATCCCTCAATGGTTGAAGCATTATCAAGGTTAGACAGGCTTGAATAGCTCAATGAAGAGAAGGGGTATGAGACTTCATGAATTGAATTCTCATAGTTTAAGCATTCTCAAGATCTAAAAGGTTTGTAGTAGTACCAAAACAAACAAAAAAAAATGAAGAGAAAAGAAAAGCCTACTAGGTCAAGAACCCAAAAGAGCGGCCTAGGCAAAAATTTGGGCAACCCGCTAGGTTGAAAACCCAAAAGGGCAATCTAGGAAAAAGTTAGAATGTTTGAAAAAGAAAATAGGGAAAAAGAAAGTGTCCACTCTGTCTCAATGCTCTGAAAAAACAACGTGTCCGATCTAGGCCTCTTAAAAGCACATCAATTTCTAATAAAGCACATCCATAATTAAAGAAAATGATTTTAGAAAAAGGGCTCTATGATTGCACTAGGTCTGTTTAGGTGACCCTAGAAATGTTTTCCATAGAAAAGTGGTAAATTTTGGTTGAGAGTTGTTGGCTTTTCATTCATCCTGGAAGGGTTATAGCTTTTGCTAGGTCCTACTAAGTCTAGGTCTACTATTCTCCCTCAATGAGTAGTCACCATTCAGTCTCAAGGCTTGAGGGTCCTTAACATGTTTCCAGGCTCGTAAGCCTACTTCATTTAGTCTCAAAGCCTGAGAGCTTTTGCATATCTATGTCTGAGCTTATTGGCCCATATGATTTAATCTCAAGGCCTAAAAGCTTTTACATGTCCTCTTAAGGCTTGAGTGCCTCATTCAATTTAGTTCTAAAGCCTATTGTGCCTTTTAATCTAGGTTCAAGCCTAAGTGCTCCATTGAAAGTGTTTTAAATGTTTGTCTTAGTACTCAACCATATTTCAAGCATGCGTGCCACCTTTTCTATCTTAAGGCTAGAAAGTCATCCCTATAGATGTTGTAACTTTAATGAATTTGTTCAAAGAAATGTTTATGATTGTTTTCATTTCGGTTTTTAGACTATATAGTGAAATCTTGTTGATTCCAAACTATATGGTAGAATCCTTCTTTGATTTTTAGACTGTAGGGCGAAATCTTGTTGATTTCGAACTCCATAGCAAAATCCTATCCTTTGATTCTTGGACCATATAGTGAAATCTTGTTAATTCCAAACTATATAGTGGATTCTTTCTTTGATTCTTGCACTATATAGCATAATCTTGCTGATTTTGAACTATATAGCAAATTACTTATGAATCATATGACAAAATCATGCTGATTCTGAATCATATGACAAACATCTTCTTTTAAACTAGATAGGTTAATCTTGTTGATTTTGAACTATATGGCAAATTTCTTGTGAATCATATGACGAAATCATGTTGAATCCGAATCACATAACAAACATCTTCTTTTGAACCATATAGCTTAATCTTTTTGATTTTGAACTATATGGAGAAATTATTGTGAATTATATGACGAAATCATATTAATTCCGAATCATATAACAAACATCTTCTTTTGAACTATATAGCTTCATCTTGTTGATTTTGAACTCTATGGCGAATTTCTTATGAATCATATAACGAAATCATGTTGATTCTGAATCATATGATAAACATCTTCTTTTAAACCATATAACTTAATCTTGTTGATTTTGAACTATATGGCGAATTGATTTTGAATCATATGGTGAAATTTTGTTAATTCCAAATCATATAACAAGTCTTACTTTCTTTGAATCACATGGCATAATCTTTTGATTTTGAACTATATGGCAAATTGCTCTTTGAATCATACAACGAAATCTCGTTGATTCCGAATTATTTGTCATATCCCTTTTCTATGAACCGTATAGCATAATCTTTCGATTTTGAACTATATGGCAAGTTAATTTTGAATTGGTTGGCAAAGAAAGAGTTTCTCTTCTCTTCGTACGATGTTAAAAGTATGTTTAAATGACTCACATGGTTACATGCAATTTCTCTTATCTTGTGCATGTCCTCATTAGAAAGAATGAACGTACATTATAGAAGCATGAGAATGAGCGCATGATATCTACATTATATGTAATTAGATAATGGTTAGCAATTTGTGATGATTTGTCTATGAACTTCCCTAGTGAATACTAGTGGAATTCATCAATCTTTGGTTCTAAGCCCTTTTCTTATGAAAATAGGCTGTCTTTTTTGACATTGGTATCGTTTACGACGCAAACTCCACCAATGAGGGGTATCTGTAGACACCCCATTTTCATCCCCTAATTCCACACCTTTCCACCTTTAGAGCATTATCACATGTAGAGAATTGCATCAATCTGGCACCAAACCTTTTTAGTTAGGCTCTATACATCCCCAAGAATCTATGGTATCTTTCGGAGTTCAATTTGGTTAAGTCTTGATAGCTGATAAGAACTTTTGTGACTTAGAGTGCATTTATGTCATTTCACTTGCATAATTCTTATTTGATATCCAATTCTCACCAAATTGATCCCAAGATGATCCTAATAACCTTAGGATGTCCTTTATAGGCTTAGTTTAAAATTTGGCTATGTTTGGAGATAATTTGCTTAAGGATGGTCCAAAGTAGGCTCGGTTTGACTCCATTCGTCGGTCCTTCTTATAATTGCATCTTAATTTGATCCAGTTGAGTCTAATTAATGCTTCATTAATGTCAATTGGGTCTTAATTAAGGTGTATTAATTCTTGGAATTATTTTTGGGATAGTTTGATTGCGACTAGGACCCCATTAGGGTTCAAACTCTAATGTTGCCCCAGTAAGCCTTAATTGATCTCTATGAGCCATATGGGTTTAACCCTTGATTAATTGACCAAGTGTGGATCAATTAGGAGTATTGCAATTAGATTTTAAGTAGAGAATTGAGTCATGGTCGTTTTAAATAAAAATCAATGAATTTAGACTTAAAATGGGTAAAATACATAGCATAAAGGGATAAAAATCCACAAAAGAGCACAAAAATGCATTAAACCAGCTACTAGTGGCCATATGGCCACCAAGGAAAGCCAAACAGTGACCCATGGTGCCCAAACTCCCAAATTGCCACCAAGGGTGCCTAGTTGGCCTTTGACAGAGTTGTACCCTAGTTTGACCTCTCTAGACTCCTTCTCTTGCTAGAATTCGAATTTCCTCCGAATTTTTGAAGTGTTTGAGATATGAACCAGCTCTTGAGAGTGATTTAGTGCCTTTGGATCATCCCTAACTAGATCCAATCTTAGCCATTCATTCCATTCACCTTTTACTATAAATAGGGGTCTTCCCTTCATTCTCCACGAAGTCTTAGTACAGTTTTCCTAAGCAAATAAAGAGCTTGAGTTCTTGAGTGTGGGGTGAACATTCCTATTAGTATCCCTTCACTTGAGACTCATTCTAAAAAATAGCTTGACTCAATAGTTAGTGGGAAACATTCCTATTAGTACCTTCTAGCTTGCGACCCATTCTAAAGCTTGAAGGCGCGAAAGCTCTGCTCGACTTGTGACTCCTTCCCTTGAGGCCATCTTAAAGCTTAGAAAGCGTCGAAGCTCTGCCCAATTTTCGATTCAAAAACCCCGAGATTGCAAACAGAACTCTGCCTCAGTTCTGTCAGGTATAATCCCTAAACTCCATTGCCATTATGTAATTGTTTATGTGATGATGTATACTCCCATGAGTTTTATTATAGAGTCCGACGAAGAGTGAAACTCTTCCCCTCTAACATGTTTGTTCAAACTACATGGACTTTGATCTTCGTCAGAAGTACGTAAGCCGCTCACTTGAGCCCAAGTCCAACTTAGCTTAGCTTTTATCTTTTAATTTTCATAATTTTTAGTTATATTGCATGGTTGAAATTAATTAAGCCCAATCAATAAATGAGACCGATTTATCGGGCGAAATGGGTGCCTACGGGCCATGGCTCAAAAGCTTCCCATTTTGTAACCTAGCCCCCAAACCCTTGTTTTTGGTTCAAGACTTGTCTATTTTCCATTAATGAAGTCAAACTTGTTTTTATAAAACAAATCTTTTAGTGGTTTCCTCGTACCCTAAAAATAAGGTGGCAACTCCTTTGCTTTTTGAAAACCCTCTTAAGAATGGAACAGAAACTTGATTCCCCCAAGTTGATTTCTAGTGTCCACACCAATCATGAGCTTTATTTAAAGGTTTGAGTTCCAGTAATGCTTCTAAAAATCTCAACCAATCTGGTGGTTTGTGCAATGGAACTAGATTAATTATTACCCAAGTGGCACCTGGAGTAATTGAAGCTGAAATCATTACTGAAAATAATGTAGGAAATAGGGTGTTCATACCTAGAATAATAATGTCTCCAAGTGAATAAAAATGGCCATTTGTGACGAAACTGGAGGCAATTTCCAGTCAAAGTAGGTTTTGCCATAACAATAAATAAAAGTCAAGGACAAACATTCAAAAATGTTGGGGTGTATTTTCCTTAACCATGTATTTAACCATGGGCAATTATATGTGGCTGTTTCACGAACAACATCACGTGAGGGACTAAAATTCTTGATTGAGAAGAAAAATGGTGAACCTGAAGGTTACACTCGGAATATTGTTTATGAAGAAGTCTTTCATTATTTGACCCAAGGTAAAGTACAGCTTCTATATTCATTGTTTTACTAATTTTCCTACTCACCTTAGCATTTATCACTTGCTTTTAACATCAATACTCATATTTTTGAACTATCTGTTTTAATTCACAAGCATTCAACAATATGGAGCATCTGAAATACCAACCATTTGATCAACTAAACCCTTACAAAAGCCACTCAACTTTAAAAGCAAGGGTGACAAGAATGTAGGATGCACATGACTTTATCAACATGGAGGATATTAGGAGCTTGGACATGTTGCTATTGGATGAACATGTATGTAAACAAGAACAAAATTTTAGTTAAACTTATAAGTCATTAAAAATAATAATAATAATAACTAATATTGCTTCATATTTTATGCAGGGTGACCAAATACATGCCACAATCCCGAAGAAGCTTATTTCAAAATACAGAGCATTATTAAGGGAAGGCCAAGTTTACTTGATACGTAAAGTTAATGTCATATTTGTGAAAGGGAGTTATCGACTTGTTCATCACCAATATCATATATATTTCAAGGAAGATAGTTCGCTTACAGAGATTTGTGGTGCCAATTCCGAGTTCCCTAATTTCAAGTTTGTTTTCATTGATTACATAGACAACCCAAAATGTTATCAACAAAATACGTACCTTATAGGTATGTAGACAATACTCTGAGACATATCTTTTACAACGCTATGATTACTAAATATTATAGACAATGTTACATTTATATGTTAAATGACATCGTACCAGCTATAATTACGTATTATTTATGTAGATGTTATTGGTCTTCTAAGCAACATTAGTGATATTGAAACTATTTGTCGACAAAATGGCAACCATGCAGTAAAGAAAAACATAATGCTAGCAGATAAGTGGTAAGCCATACGTGTTTCCCTTTTTAAAAATAAGAAATTAATCATTTACACTTGAAAAATATTATAACTGCCTTAAATTGTCAGTGGTAATTCTATTAAGGTGGCATTATGGGGAAACATAGCCAACACTTTTGAAGTCGAAATAAACAATGACGTAGATAAACCAACTATAGTAATTGTCACCTCCACATTTGTGAAGAAATTCAAAGGTACACAAACAACTGTTTAACATATTATTTAACTTCAATTCTTAATGTGTATATGACTAAAACTGAGTTTTACATTTACTTATTCAGATGTTCACTATTTGTCATCAACCAACGCGACAAAGATTTTCTACAACTTGGCTATACAAGAAGTTGCATCATTCATAGACATATAAAGCTACACAAAATTTAAAAAAAAATTATATCAAAATATACTTCATTATTATTTTACTCTGAATTTAACATGACTTTTATATTCGAAAGTCATCGCCATCATACTGCATCAACACCACTACCAAAGCTGTCTCAAGAAAAAAAATCTACCCCTGTAGAGGATTTGATGTTCACCAATAAGAAAACAATATTAGAATTGCTTGATTTAAAAACTCAACCTACAACTTAGGTGTTTCATATTACCTCTTTCATTATAACTCTTTATTATGTTTATGTAAACTAAACTTTTTCTCTCACAAATAAATCCAACATTGAAAATATTTGGGAAACAAATCACAAAAAACAGGGACTCATCTGTTCTTGCAAGGCAGCAATATGTAAAGTTCTAACCACTTTTGGATGGTCATATCTGTCTTGCCATATATGCTGAAAGAAAGTGTTTCCTAAGGAAGATATGTTTTGGTGCCAACTATGTGAAATTCCGATACAAACTCCAACACACAGGTCATAAATCTAACGCAAAACTTAATTCGTTTTTAAAGGTATTCTAATTCAATACATTTTAAATCCAATAATATAACATATTTATTATTCTATTAAAGGTACAAATTACACCTACACATGGAAGATCACACAGGTTGTGCCACATTTGTGTTCTTTAACAAAAAAGCCAAGGACCTAATCCAACAACCAGTTTCAGCTCTTCAAGATTTGGCAATTAAGGTACAAAGGCCACACTAAAGTATATTTCCAATGTAAACAAACACCTATCAATTATATGGCTAATTGTATAGTTATTTTTAGGATGAAGGAGATGAATTAGTGGTAAACATATTGGAACGCTTGATTGGAAACACATTCATTTTCCAAATCAAAATAACAGCATTCAATGTTAAAAATCCAAACTCAAATTTCACAGTATCAAATTTTTTCCCAATAGATTATGTGCTTGAAGCAAGAAGGCATCTAACATTACTTCAACAGGTGAAGAACATATACTACTTTTTTTTTAACTTACAATCATAAACCAATTACTAAACAATGAAATAGCTTCACAAGATTTTTCATCGACTTACAAGTAATTTTAGAATATATATATATATATATATATACACTATTTAATAAGTTTCTTTTTCATTGAGTGATGCTTCCGAAATCTAATATGTAGGAAAATCAAGAATGTGACCAAGTTGCTAATCAACCTAAGAGAGGAATGAATGAAGACGATGCTACAACACCCAACACTCAATCTAAAAAACAACGAATGACATTGCATTCCCAGGTACTTTTATAATACATATATATTTATATATACTATTTAATTAGTTCCCTATTCATTGAGTGACTCTTATGGAATTAAATATATAGGCTAAAGAAGACTGTGACCAAGATGCTAATCATGCTACTATAGAATTACAGTCTCCAACAAGGTGCTTTCATCATACGCAAGCTAATTAGAAGGTAATAAATTGTCAATTCTATTATCTTTAACAATTATTTTTTTTTTTTTTTTTAAATTTACTACTACAATTAAATGCTACTTCGGACACAACTAAATAGATGATAACATGACTTTCAAATACATGCAAAATTTCAGGTCAACAACAAGTTAGACAAGACGAAGGAAACACCATCGCATTAAATTGTGACATTTGCAAGTTTTAAAAATCACTCCTTTCATAATTGTATCATTCCTACAAAAAATTCACCTTTATATAAGTATCCCCTCTCTCTCTCTTTCTATTTGTTTAAAGCATTATGCATAAAAGTTTTGATTCAAAAACTTCAAACTTCTATAAATTGTTTCATCTCTGTAACTAAATCATGCTCTGATACCTATCATTAAATTTGAAAATTATATATGCTTTTGGTATGGTATACTATCATCACGACTTCTCTCTTTGTTTCCAACCTATAACTTCAAGCACTCCATCTCTTTCACAAATAAAATATAAAACTTGCGATAGGAAAAAAAATATATATATTAACACATGCTGAAACTACAAATTATAAGTTATATTATTTTTTACTCATTAACTTTAGAATACATATTTCATTAAGTTAAAAAATAATAATATTAATAATAAAATGAATTCTACTTTTTAATCTCGTGCTATGCACGGGTTTAACACTAATATATATAAAAGTAGTATTCACAATAGCCATGTGGCAATTTTTTATGAATCTAAGTGGCGCATTCTTTCTTCTCTAACTTCTTAAAAGTTGTGTCTTTTAAAATTTGAAAGGTTTTACCTTCTAAATTTATCAACTATAAATAGTCACAGAAAAATAAGTTCTCTTCCGGTCCAAACCGTCTTAATGGTTGTTGCTCTTTCAATTTCCGGCCTCGCACCCTCTTCTTTACAATTAGAATACGTGTTCCATGATTCCTTATTCATAGTGGGGTTAAAATTTCTTTTAAACTGATGAGGTAATAATGTAAGGGGAAGTTAGGAGAAGGAGATCGAATGTGAATCAATCTCCTTCACTAGGTACCACAGGATTAACATTTGTAATTTTGTCCATCAAAGACTCGTTCTCGTCTTCGAACATCTACACGCTGAAGGTTTAGAATTGAGTAGGAGAGTTTGACAAAATATCCTAGAAAAATAGGAGGAAGGTATGGGGTTTTCTTTATACATACATACATACATACATAACCAGCGGCGTGAAGGGAGAAGAAACTACCGGCGACGAAACCCCTTCTCTGACTATGGCAGCATCTCTAACCAGTGGACTCCATTTTTTCCGGCGAGGAGCATGAAGCATGGACAAGGTAATTTGGAGAGAAAAAAAAAAAAAAAAAAACTGCAGATCTGTTAATGTTGAACACGCTGCCATCGTCGTTGTTAGCAGAGGACGGAGATGAAATCGTCACTCCATTTTTTTCTTTGGAGTCGCCGTAGATGAGGAGGGGAGGGGAAGGACAAGTGACGGCGGTGCGCCAGTGGGGGTGGCGATGGGTGTTGGCCTGGTGTTTTGCAGCAAATTTTATTTTATTTTATTTCCCTTTTGAGGGTTTTAGTTCAGATCTATTAAATCTGGATACCCTTCAACTCAAGATCCGTTCCTTATTTGGTTTTTTTTTGGTAATTACTTTTCTTTGGTGATTGAGTTGTCCAGAACCATTACAAAGAAATGCTTAAAAGATTTTCCTATTTCTCAATACAAATGATACTAACAGCATGTTCCACACCAAAACAGTGTTAGTCATTGTTTTCCAAAAAATTGCTGCTATAAATATACGGAAAAAATAAATAAATAAAAAAATATCTATTCTTTGTCAAACTAGCATCTTTAAAATAAGCTATAAATGACAGCTCCTAATCCTAGCTCTTTGTCACACAATGCTCTTCATCAATTTGTGCAAGAAATTCAAGTTTTGTAATCAAACACAAGAAAAAAGAATCATTTAACATAGAACCAATCCTTTCAACAAAAATTTCTTCTGCAAAACAAGACCATAAATACAAGAACCACCCGCAAAAGTAAAAAAAAAAAAAATCTCGAAATCTTCTTAACGGCGTTGACAACCTTGGCGTCTCTGGTGTGCTACCGGCAATGTGAACGGAGAGAGAAGTAGAGTAGAACCTTCCGCCAAAAAAAAATAATAATAAATAAAAAACCCAAAAAAAAAAAAAAAAAAAGGAAAAAAAAACCTTGAAATATTTCCGGCGTTGACACTTGACCGTCCTTGTCTCCGGCGTTCTCACAAGTTGAGGCGTGAAGGGAAGGAAAGGGAGAGAGAGAGAAAAATGGAGACTGATGAGAGGAAGAAGGAGATTGGGAATATGTTTTCAAAGGAAGCACCAAGCACGAGATCAATAAGTTGTCAGATAGCTTTTTCCCATTTTTTTTTAATGTGTTTTAACTACCACTATTTATGACCTTTTCCCATCTTTTTTTTAATGTATTTTAACTACCACTATTTATGACCGTTGGATGTAATCCAATGGCTTAGAACCAACTATCTCTGAAATAATTATCTTAACGGGATATTCGTGATAAGAACAAATCTATATATATATATATATATATATATGGATATGGGGAGGGTTCGTAAAACATTTTACACTTACATCCATTAATATTTTTTTACAAAGATCATATTTTGCTGATCCAATCATTGGATTACATATTCCTATCATATACGTCATACACGCTAAATTTAAAATTAATCGGATATTGGAAGCGTTTGATCAATAAACTTACATTTATTTTAATAAATAAAACTTTAATTTCGATCACTTTATGGATGACATGGGTCCTAATCTCCGATTAACTTAAAATTTGGTATGCATGATATGCATGATAAGAATATGTAATCCAACGGTTAAATCGGTGAAATATGATTTTTGTAGAAAGATATTGACGGGTGTAAGTATAAAAAGTTTTACATTAGGTATCAACAGAACCCTCCCCTGTATATATATATATATATATATATATATATATAGATGCAATACAATTATATATGCAGTCGCCTAGACATGTTTTTTGTGCAATTCTCTTTGTAGGATTGTTTTATCATTTCCCTGTCAAGTTTGATAGGATTGCCTTAATTATTATTATTTCTTTGCTAATACAAGGTACCTAATAAAACACAAATTAAAAGGAAAGAACAAAAAGAGTCGGGGTACAAAGAATCACCCAAAGAAAAGAAATCTGATAGCCCATCCCACAGTAGATGAAGTGCTCGGAACAGATTTTTTGCAATTGCAGAATTTTATTAATGATAACGTTGGTACATTTTTCCTCTTTTAAAGACAAGATGGTAAGATATTTCTTAAACTAGGAATTTTAATATTCTTAATTTTTAAAAATTTAATTTTATGTCATTTATTATAATCATTCTTATATTATGCTTCTTATTTTTAATTCCTTTGTATTTTGTTCCGTGCATTGCCTGGTTTATCCACTAGTCTTTGTAAATGGGTAAACCCCTTAAGTGCAAGGGTGTACTGGCAACGTTTAATGAGGAATTGAATTGGAATTCAAAGCTTAACTATCAACATGGCTTGGCATTTTAAAAATATCTCTACTTGGCAACCTTGAACGTTGTTTATATATGCATATATATATATATATATATTGATAGATAGATAGATATATATATATATACTAGCAGTGATCCGCGCGATGCACAGAAATGCCATGAACATAATCAAAAACACCACTTCATGACCAATGTTAATAACAACTATGTGTAAGCACAAATTTTATCACTAATATCGCAATGTTAATATGAGATTATTCAAAATGCAAATAGATATAACAAACAACAAACAAACAAACAAACAAATCCAACTTTAAAGAAGTTTATTTTTGCATATCAAGTGATACAATAAAACTCATCTCACGGAAGCCACTAGGACTAGCCTAGTGGTGAGGGTGGATGAGGCAAAGGGTAGGAGTAGGATATATATTAGAATATTAGATTAGATTCACTTACCCCCTTTTGTAGGAATCTTAATAATAAGGGAATGGTGCTTTCCCATGAAAGCGGCGGTACCAAACATGGGAATCAAGAATGAAACCCCTTTCCCAAGAATCGAACCCTCCAAACCAAGCACTACCCGAGAAATTTTTCTAATGAATCCATATTTTTTCTTCGATCTGGATTTCATAAATTCCAATCCCTGCGGGTTAGTTGAGCAATCAGGTTTTGGATATACTCCTCATAAGTCATCGTTCCAATTCTTCGCAGAAATTGCTGCATGTATGGGTATGGGACATCTCACACAAACCGTTAGGAGAATAGCCGAAGTTGAAACCTTGACAAGAGTGAGCTTTAAGATACCCGTAATCATTAATAAAAAAAAATAAAAAATAAAAAAATGCTTGATTAAAAAATTGAAAGTAGACAAAACAGAACCACCTCCCCCACCCCACCACGCCCCCCCCCCCCCCCCCCCCAAAAAAAAAAAAAAAAAAAAAAAAAAAAGGAACCAAATTGGGGTTTATTGTATGCTGGGCACTCTGGCGGTGAACTTTTAACTGCCATGTATTTTTTTTTTTTTTTTTTTTTTTTTCGTAGAAAAGAAAATTTGATCGGTAATTTTGGAAAGATTTGATTGGCGCTGAAAACCCTAACGGCTACTTTAAGAAAGTGTTTCGGCTTCACAGTAATGTCCATGCGCAGTCGGCTTCAGATCCTTCCGCGCGTCCCATACCTTGTCCGAGTCCTGATATAATTTCCATCGAATGACGTGGCAGCTTGTACAATCACTTTCACATGTAGGCAAGATTACACCTTATGAATACTCCATAACTACAACGGTCGTGCGAAACTATAAGGTTTCGTTTCATGCTCGAGCGAACGTAGTTTATTGATTTTCCTTCCATTCCATGCACTTTCCTTTCCTAGAAAATCTCCTCTGTAACCAGGAAATCGCCTTTTTCAGGGTATGTACCTCTCTCATCATTGGCCTTTTTCTTCCTTTTTTTTCCTTTCATACTCTGTTTGGTTGTTGAGAAAGAGGAGGAAACGAGAAGAAAAGAAAAGAATATTAGAACCCATGTTTATTGTTGTTTTGGTTGTTCAAGGAAAAAAAAAAAAGAAAAAACCAACCTTTTCTTCCCTACTTAATTGAAAACAAACAAAAAAGAGAACTAGAAACTTCAAGTTTTTCATGCAGTTTCTCTTAAGTTTTCTTGGTGACCAAACAGTGTTACGGATCCTAATGTTACACACGGCCAATCCCATACTCGGCTGACCTGATAAACCCATATCGGCTAAGTATGGGATTGGTCACGTGTAACATTAGGATCATAACACAGTTTTTGGCTCGAATGCATGTTATCCCATCTTTATTTCTTTTTCCACTTATTTGTGTTTTTATTGGATTTGTGTTTAGGGTTTACGTCCGGGGTATTTTTCCATTCTGGTTTTGGAGAACTGAAACATTAGAAAGTTTGGAGTAAGATGGTATGCCTTTCTCTCTTTCTCTCTCTACATATTATATTTATACCTGGGTATTTATGTGCGTTTATATATATATATGATAATCATAATCATATATATTTTTCTCTCTTCTTTCTTCATTCTTTGTTGTCTTTTTTCTATTCCTTTTGTTTTTTTAATTGTTGGGGAAGTTATTTTGTATTTTCTTTGTTTTAATCTTCGTCAATGATGGTGATGAAGTTGTTCAATTAATTTTAATCATTGAGGTTCTGTGATTTTATTTTATTGCTCTTTCATTTTGACTCATTATTATCGATTTACTTCTTGAATCTCAGTTTTTTTTTTTTTTTTGAATCCTGAATTTGAACTCAAAGGGATTGTTGGACTTACAGCAAAATTTTGACTCATAATTTTATTTAACAACAACAATAATAATTATTGTTTTAATAAATTTTGGTCTGATTTTGACAAATTTAACAGAGTTTCCTTAATGTCTTTCCTGATTATTTAGCTTAATGAATAAAGGTGTTTAAACTGCCATATTTGTTTATAAAAATTCCCAAACCTTACTCCTTTTTGGCTGATTTTTTGTAAAATCGCCAAAGTTCCTGTCGTTCAAATATATCCTTATTTGATTCCCTTTTCAGATTTAACTTCAGCGGACTTAGTGTTACTTCACATCAAATTTTAAACAATACTCAAAGTATGTCTTAATGGGATTTTTGGGATATAAACGTGGTTGATTGCTGGCATGGATTTTTTTTTTTTTCCCTTAAAACTCCATATAATTGTTATTCTCTTTCAGTAATGGTATAACTAGAAGCAAGTGGCACAGGTGATGCATGTGTATGCAGTGGAATAGTGGATTTGGATTCAAATTAATATGATATTACTATGGTACCCCACTATAATTATAGTGATAAGGGTATTATGAAATTTACATCGTAAAAAAAATCCATCAGTATAGAGGTTAGAGACAAAGGCCTACGCTTCCCTTTATAGTATAGAAGATTATTATTCTCCTTGGCTTCTTGAGAAAGCATTTTTGTTGTTGTTGTTGTTGTTGTTGTTGTTGTTGTTGTCTCTTCCTGAAGTAGCAATGGTAATATGATTTAATTTTAGAAAGATATAGATGCCCATTTATCCCTTTAATTGCATATTGTTGTTTTGGAGTGATCTGGTCATAATTATTGGAAGTTATAAGAATTAAGGTTTTAGTTGGATACAATCTAAGAAAAGGATGGATTATTAAAGTTTCTGAGGTTGCTTTTGAATGGCCCATGGAAATTTAAATTTTTTCTTTATTATTATTTTATTTTGTTTTTCTATGGTAAGAATCGAACCCCTGATTATGTTATACATTTGAACAAAATGGTATTTTTCCACAATTCATCTTCACCCCAGAAATTTTAGTTTCACTTTCATCAGACAGCAAAGGGGAGTTTGCTGCAAAGCATGCAGATTATCATACGGCCTTTTTTTTTCTTTTCTTAATTGGGACATGATAATAGGACAACCTTACATTATCAATATTTGAGAATAGTCTCAAAGGCCTTTTTCATGTTATTAGCAGTCCACGTACCTGCTTATAACGTAATTATTTTGCACCTATGAATCTCTATTGAATTAATTTTACTGATTTTGGTCATATTTGGACATTGCATGGAATATGAATCTGTTTATTTTGCTATCCATATCTGTTGAAAGCAAAATTACAACCTGCAGAAATGGAGCCATTGGAAAAATGGAGCCCTTAAGTTAAAAGGGATCATTACCCTGTGTGGGTTCATTACAATGGAATATCTAGTACAAATTATTTAGTTTTGGGAGCCCTGAAAACAAATGGTACTAAAAGGAATATCTGAAACAAGTTGTAAGAAAACAAAGGGACTTGTTCAAAAGCTACCAGAAACACAATGGACTAATTTCAGTCTTCGCATGTAAAATACAATGTCTTGACTTAATTTCCATGCAATCCCAAATGCCCTACAATTCTGTTCCAAGTTGTGTAGATCATTTATGTGTTTAGTGCAGAGAAAATTATATTTAACAATGTTGACATCTTTTTTTCCTACATTTTTGCAGGTGGAAGGAAACGTTTGGTCGCCTAAGGGAAAAAATGGGCAAGAAAATCTGAAGCGGAAAAGGCTTCGGTGGATGAAATCTGGGGTTGCTCCAGAAACTGTAAATGTCACCAGTTTGAAAACCTCATGCACAGTGAAGGCTGTAAAACCAACTACATCATGTCAACTGAGAAAACAAAGTAACGAAAAATTATCATCTCACTCTAGTGGATCATTATTTGAAAAAGACATCTCTTTAGAGTGCATAGTGGATAAGTTTAACACAGCTGATCTAGAATGGACAGAGAAAATTCCAGAGTGTCCAGTATACCAACCATCAAAAGAGGAGTTCAAGGATCCATTAATTTATCTGCAAAAGATTTCTCCAGAAGCTTCAAAATATGGTATATGATAATTCAGTCACGTGCATTATCCAGCGAGTTGAGTGTTTTGTGATACAATCAGACACAAAGGTTGAACTTAATTTATATAGGGTGTGGTTCTATGAAAATGGAATTGCCCATTCTGTTTTCTTCTGATCTGAATGGAATCCATTATGGGTGTGTGTGTGTGTGTGTGTTTAATCAAATGGTAGTTAGATGAGTAGTTTATCTCTTCAATATCTGATATTCTGCTTCAAATAAGGGCCTTCTAGGATTTTAGACATGACCTTATTTCTGTATCATTTTTGTGATAAAGGCAGTGTCTTTCCAATACACCACCAACTTGTGTGTGCAGATTCTACTCCAATGGTTTTGTAACTTTTGTTCAATTTTCATGGATATATAATGATTTCCCTATTGGTGGAGTCCAATTTAGCCGTTGCCATCGAACATACTTCCATTTTTTGTTGTATAGATTTGTGCTTTTATGCAGCCATTTGCAAAAAAGCACTTACAAGATTATCTCCCCCTTGAATTAAATTATTACGTGTTTCAATTTGCAGGCATTTGCAAGATTATCTCCCCCTTGAGCGCTTCTAATTCAGCTGGCAGTGTACTAATGAAAGAGCAAAGGGGTTTCAAGTTTACAACTAGAGTGCAACCTCTTCGGCTCGCTGAATGGGATTTGGATGACAAAGTCACCTTCTCATTGAGAGGAAGGTAAGTTCCATACGACAAATTGAAAGTACTGTTCGGTTAGCAAGGTGGAAGTACCTCGTTTGAGGAGAGCAAAGTCACTGTGGTTTTGCTTCCGGAGGCTATTTAGGTACTTCTAAACTGCTAATTGTATGGTTTCAGAAGTTTTCATTACTAATTGTTAACTAAGTTTGACCAATGTGACTTTTATCAGAAATTACACTCTGCGTGATTTCGAGAAAATGGCAAACAAGTTGTTTGCTCGTCGATATTGTACTTCTGGATGTCTTCCTTCCAGTTTCTTGGAAAAGGAATTTTGGCATGAAATGGCTTATGGAAAGAAAGGAACAGTTGAATATGCAATCAATGTTGATGGTAGTGCCTTTTCAAGTGATCCTAGAGATCAGCTGGGGAAAAGTAAATGGAACTTGAAGGTATTTAGTCTGTTTTGTGGTTCTTATTGAACACTCTCTCTCTTCTCTCTCTCTCTCTCTCTCTCTCACATTGAGACTCTATGAATGTATTTCCATGTGTAAAATGTGCTTACCGTCTGCCAGATTTTCCATTTACTAGGTAGAATGCCTTGTAATGTTCATATATTATCATTATCTGAGTGTGTAATACTGTTTGGCTTGTCATTTTCCATTCCCCAGTTTCCAATTCATTTATAATTTGTTGCTTTGATCTCAGACTCTTCCACGGCTACCCAAGTCCACATTGCGTTTGGTTGAAGCTGTGATTCCGGTAATGATGACAGTCCAAGTCTTTTAAAAATGTGTTTCTAACTACATTCTTTGGGCTTCTGTGACTTTTGTTGAGCTAATTTTAGGGAATAACAGATCCCATGCTGTACATTGGAATGCTGTTCAGTATGTTTGCGTGGCACGTGGAAGATCATTATTTGTATAGGTAATGTCACTCTTCCTGATGATCCTGTACATCTCTACCTGTTCTTATGGCTCTGAGATGGAACATGTTTATTATAATAATATATCTTTACTGTTCCCTTTCAGCATTAACTATCATCACTGTGGAGCTCCCAAAACTTGGTATGGTGTTCCTGGTTGTTCAGCTCTTGACTTTGAAAAGGTCGTCCGATATCATGTTTATAATCCTGACATTTTGTCAAATGAAGGAGAGGACGGAGCTTTTGATTTGCTTCTGGAGAAAACAACCATGTTTCCTCCAAATATATTGCTACAACATGATGTACCTGTTTTCAAGGCTGTACAAATGCCAGGGGAATTTGTTATTACCTTTCCCAGAGCATATCACGCAGGATTCAGTAATGGTAAGATATTTTTTATGCCCAAGTCTCTCTCTCTCTCCGTACATTAGGTAACTTATTTTCTTCTGTGCAACTTCAGGTTTTAATTGTGGTGAGGCAGTAAACTTTGCAATTGGTGATTGGTTTCCATTCGGAGCAGCAGCTAGCCAGCGCTATGCACTTCTTAGCAGGATGCCGATCCTTCCTTACGAGGAACTTCTCTGTAAAGAAGCAATGCTTCTTTTCAGGTCTTCAAAACACAAAGCCTTAGAATACTCGTTTGCAGATTCAGTCTCTCACCATTTTATCAAGGTTTCTTTTGTGAAACTTATACGATTCCATCACTATGCTCGTTGGTGCTTAAAGAAAGTAAGAGTATCCTTGAGTGTATCTCCAAATTTTCAAGGAACTATAATCTGCAGCCTCTGCAAACGTGACTGCTATGTGGCATACCTCAAGTGCAACTGTTATTGTAATCCCATTTGCCTTTTCCACGGTACGAGAATAATGCTAAAGAGTGATCTTAAAAGATTTTTCATTCTTGAAGCATGTTTTGGCATCCTGTCTATAAAACCATTTCATTTAGTATTTCATTGCATTTGAAATTAGATTTTTGTTTTTAATTGCATTTTTAATGAGTGTCTTTTTTTTTCTCTTTTTTCCTACCATTTAAAGAACTGATTTTAACAAATGCACTTGTTTTTATTTTATTAATTTAGTAATTACATCTCCATTTAAATGATGACTTTGGATATTCAAATTCTATTGATACCCAAATAGATTTTTTTTTCCCCCTCATTTCCAGTGTCCAACCACTTGATTAATCTATTGATTGGTTGTATTGATTCTAATTGCGCAGTGACAGATGCTGGATCACTTAAATGTCAATGTGGGACCAATCGTATTCTTTTTCTAAGGGAGGACATTTCAGAAATGGAAAATGTAGCCCAGAAGTTTGAACAGGATGAAGGAATATTGCAGGAGGTTCAACAAGAAATAAAATGTGGTGATGACATGTGCCTGCCCCCAAATATGATTCCTTGCATTAAAGATGGATACACTCCATATTCCGAGGTAATGTTTAAATTGAATCTTAAAATTGTTATGAGGACTCTGGCTAGATATGTCAACCAGCTGCATATCATAAGAAAATTGATGTGTACGTCAAGCATCTCTCTCTTGTCTGCTACATTGAAACTTTTTTTTTTCTTTTTTTTTTTCAATTTAGTAGGTAATGTATAATGGACATGCAAAATTCTTAATTATTGTGGCAATGGGTCGTGGTTCACAGGTGATGTTTATTGATGATCAAATTAGGGTCAAACGTAAATCTGTTGAAGCGGAGACCAGAACTGTGAAGAATGCAATGACTTTGAATCTCTTGAAACAGCAGGTGTGTTTTATTTTGTTCTTGACTCACATTCCTGTGATTGATTGTGATTAGTATTGTTACTAAAGAATAGTGATGCGCCGGTAATTTGTGGTGCTGCTTATTTTAAACGTCGAAACATTTCTGCCTCCTTAATATATATATATTTCTGAACTTAATAATAAGTACTTTGTAATGTTTTTCCACGCTTCCTACTCCCTGGTATAATCACCGGTTGGTAGTTAGAAATTCAGTTTGTTGTATTTCAAGTCGTTTCCTACTTTGCATGTTGATGACACTGTCCTCTTGTTGAAACAAGAATGGAAATCTTGTCTAACATATATTAATTCATTAATATAATGCCTTGGATGAATTATCATGGCGTATAGTTTGAATGATGGTTTGATATAAAAGACTAGATGTATGACAGGTTTCACCGTCTTTGAGAGTTTTCCAAATTGGACCATTGGTAGATGGCTCTCTTGTAGAAGGATGGAGAATATGCTAATTAAACACAGTGGATGCTGATTTTATTGGTTGCAGCTGAATTCACATTATAAAATATGTTGGTTTCATATCCTTTTTCACTTTCCATTTATACTTTAAGGTAGAGTTAATGGAACCTTGACCATCGAGATTTGTAGAGCATACCTCTGTCTCCAACCTTTAGCGCGCTGTTCTGTTTGTGTGCTTTCTATGTTGTTGAGCATTAGTTACGTTGTCTCTTGTTAGATTATCAACAGACCTCATTTTGGGTTTGTTAAATAGGTAATGTGAAGTAACTGATCCTGGTGCATCACTGTGGAGTGAACCAGCAGGAGTTCAATGTGCTTAAAGGTGAAAACAAAGGTTGAAGCTAGGGTCAAGCAGCTTGTTACCGTGTACTGAATAGCATAGGATTTCCCCATGTACTGTACAGTTATACCTAGGAATATTCCCAGTATTATTCCTAGAATATGCCAGTATTATTCTCTCTTTTATACCTATATATAGGTCCCTCATGTACATATATTATTCATATTGAATACAAGGGTTTTACCCACTTTCCCCTTCTCCATTTCTGTGTTTGAATCTAATACAGCTGATAGAAAGGCAAAAGGAAAATGGGCCTAGTCTGTTATAAACTTATTTTGTATGCCGAAATGTGAACATGAGGTTTAGATTTTCCAATTTCAGGTTCATGTCTAGATTTTTGGTTCTTTGGTAAACCGAAGATGGTGGACTATGAAAACATAGATTGGATGCAACTTCTTGAGTGGGCTTCAATTTTTAGATAAATGAAACCAAAATAGTTTGTGAAAGGTGGAAAAAAATTTGATAGTGATAATGTTGCATATTGCAACTGTTGTTTCTCCTTAAAAAATGTTAAAAGAGAGATTTATTTATGAACTTATGAAAAGCTTTTACAGGGTGATTCTGGAAAGTCTGACATGATCAAAGAACGGTAAGGCAGATATATGAAATTTTGTCATATTAATGCAAATTCCATGTCTAGAATCTTGGTTCTTGGCAAAGTGAAGATGGTGAAATATGAAAACGTGGATTGGAATTCATGGTCGATTAGGGTGCCACTTGTTAATTGAAATGAAATGATAAAACTTCGGGAAATTGGAAAGCGATTTAAAATATTTCATGTTTCAGCCTGTAATTTTTAAGGGAACTTCCGAAGAGAGATATCTAAAACTGAACTTTTGGAACTTTTCCATGGCGATTTTGGTAAAACTCAAAGGACTAGTGAAGAATGGTAGAAGTGAATTGTGAAAATTTTCAGTCAGATGTATAACTGCAGTAGTGTGTGTGATCTTACTTTGGGATGCTTTGCAATTTATACAATTAGACTAACAGTTCTCAACTATTTCATGTACATATATGCTTTGCACATTTGTTACTTTTCTCTAGTCGGTATTCACTACATACATGAAAGTTTTACCATTTTACAAGTCTTTAACTCATCTGTTTATGAACAGGAACTTAGACCGCAAAACAAGCTGCATTTGAAAGGAATAATTAGTGGAAGAACCGCTATGTCAAGAGACGAGGCAGAAACCATCAAAATTAGAAAAAATGTAGGGGCCAACGTAGGAAAGACTGAAGATCGGAATGAAGTGCTGCAGGTGAGAATGAGCAATAGATTACAGAAGACTAGAAAGAAATCCAGCAGGTCGATTTCCAGATTGTCTTCTAGATTCTGACATTACAGTCTTAATTTCTCCAATGAGCCGTAGTTTTTCTTTGGGAGCAGCAACTTCCAATTGACTAGCACAATACAGTTTTAAACTAGCTAGGATTTTTCCTTCCCCATTTTTTTTTCTTTTGCCTATTTTAAAACTTTCTTCTTCTTTTTTTAAGACCTAGACCACAAGAAAAGCAGAATAGTTTGGGGAAAAAGCAGCATAAAATTTTGTTAGTAGCCTTTTTTTTTTTTTTTTGGTGATGAGAGTAGTGTATTACCAGTTTTTGCTTAGGCCGGTCTGCTGCTTCCCTTTCTATATTCTTTATTGTTCTGTGACAGATATTTTTTAATTTACTTAAGAGAGATCTGAGATAGAATGCATAGAAATTGTTATCTTTCACTTGAATCTGTTTTTTCGGAGGCTTGCCATATTAGATGTCTTTTTCTGTTGCAGAAAACACTTGAACACTAAAATTTTTGGTCTGTGTGATTATGGAATTGATTTGTAGTCCAAAAGGATAAGAGAGACGCTAAAAGTGCTGTGGGATGAGGCAGTGATTAAAAAACATGGTTCTCAAGAATTTCATATAATTGACACCTAGGTGGGTTGGCATTGTAGCTTTTCTCCTAGACAACCAACATGCACACTGGAATTGATGTTTATCAAAACAAAATGAACTGCAAAAACAGGTTGATTCCAGAAATGTGCCCAATTTCATGTGTTGATGTTTCCAGTTAGTAGTCATTCTTAGGTAAGTTAGTAGTCCGGTAATGCGGAAATAATTAGTTAGTAGTCATTCTTAGATAAGTTAGTAGTCATTTACTCTGAAGGTACTAGTCATTTGTATTGATGTGTAATTCAGGACAAGCCAGAAAGGTAAAACTGTGAAAATTTGAATTTTATTGTTCAAAAGACGTCTTACAATGAAAGAATACTATATATTTATAGGCTGCAAAGTGCAAACCCTAACCCTAGTAAAACACAAAAATTAAGGAAAATAATCATAATTAAGGTAAAATAACAAAAGGTTCCAAAAATAGAAAAATTTCAACTAATCATATGATTTGAAAGCCCTAAACTTTTTCTCTTAGCCATACTTTTTCTCTCTACCATACTCAATGAACCACCACCAAGATTTAGTAAAACGATCTTTAAATTCTTCTGGGCTTTTTTTTTTTTTTTTTGGGTTAATAATTTCCTCTAATTTCTCATTCACTTTGTTTTTTATTTTTATTTTTTCATTTTTTTTGGATTCATCTATTTATTTAGTGGTATAGATATGTAGACACGTGAATATAAATATATAAACACATAATCATATTCATTTGGACACATAAACATATATATATATGGACACATAGATGCATGTCTATAATAACATAATACTAGTATAAACCCGCGCGATGCGTGGGAATGACAAATGAATATGAAGACAACAAATAGTTTAGTGATCCAGAGCTTAAGCCAACATGTTTTTATGTATGGTTCAACTCTTTGCATCCCTATTTATAAAGTAATGTGTCCATCTTCCCATTAGTTGTCTTGGACAGTTAGGGTTTGTTACTTATACCTAACTTCTTTATAGCTCCCCCAAAAAAGAAAAAAGGAAAAAAAAATAGGATAACCTGATTAATTGAAGACAAAATCTAAAAGAGTATAAATCGAATCAGGAAATTACTGGAAAAAATATTTAATTTTTGATTGAATATGTTGTCAAATACGCTTGAAAACTTACCAAATAAAACAATTACTTATCTATAGCAAACCAAGCACTCAAGATTCTCCTTTACAGGATCCCATGATTACTCATTACTTATCTAATAACTAACTGGTTATTTAAAAAATTAGCAATAGAAAACCCATACTAAATAATAAAAGAAGGGATAAGGAAAAGCTAGAGGGAGAAGGAAGGTGTAGGGGGAAGTGGAAGAGAACCAAAAAAAAAAAAAATGGAGGAGGTGTTGACGTTGTGTGTGGAGGGGTTGGGGGAGAAAAGAAATAAAAAAAAATAGAGAGGAAGGAATAAGGAAAAAGTAGAGGAAGTGGGAAGGTCGTACGGTTGGGGAAAGGAAGAAAAAGTTAGAGGAAGTGGCTGACATCATTTGTGAGGCCAAGGATGAGGAGAGGAATGGATTTTGGAGGGAAGGCTTATTAGAAAGACACATCCTCAAAAGATGAGGTCAGCAAAAAAACTCTTAATTATAGTATAGATATAGATAGGGATACATATACATAATCAATTCTCATTTGTTTGTTATACACGTGACGTAATATGAGTGGGAGGGAGAAAGAGTTGCTCTTCCACTGTGAGGAGCTAAGTATTATCCAAAATAAAATCTTTGCGAGATAAACTCATTCATGGCTTTTTTATTTTACTATTCATTTTTTTGTGCGAAACTGATCCTTGGAATATAGTTCTCACTTTTTCCATAATTCTTCTTCCAGTTTTGTTTCTCTAGGGGTCATTACCTACATTTTTTGTATTTTTTTTTTTTTGGTCCATGCAGACATTAAAAATAGAATGAAGAGTTTTTCATACTTTGTTTTCCCCCACATGGAGTTTTATCTCTAGTTTTTTTTTTTTTTTTTTTTTTGGCCCCTTCACGTAGAGTTTTTCATTGCATTTCTTTTTCTGTGATTATAGTGACCCAAAAATATCATTATAGGGAAAAAATTACCATTATCTTGAGATGAAGACCAGAATAGTTCCCTGTTGATAGAGAGTCATCAATATTGGAAGACTGTTTGCACCAATGGGCTTCAAAGCCTAGAGTAAGGAGAGAGATGCCCCTTTTTATTTTTTGGCTTAGACACCATTTGATTCTTGGAATGTAGGAGGAAAAAGAACAGGAAAATGTTTTAAAATTGTATAAAAATAAACATTTTTCTTTTTCTTTCCCTTGCACATTCTGGGATCCAAACATAGGCTAAGGGAAAAATACAACTAAAAGATATATGAAAACATAAAGAGTTTGTTTCCCTTCAAACCCGTTCTCTTAATTATTGGGTTTTGATGTGAGTTGGAGCTGAAACCAATTCAACAGGATGGTCCAGCCAATTTATTTAAGGAAAAGGATTTACATTGCTAGGTCATATACTGCCAATTTCACACCGGGATATGACAAACATGTAAGTAAAATGAACATCTCTTTGCCAGGCAATATATTGCCGGATGGTGATCGAGAATAGAAATGTCAACATGTAATTGTACTCACCACGATGAGAACACAAAGCTGATGGGTTTTGGAGGTAAGAGTCAAATGCAGCTCTGCATGCCCATATGCCATGGCCGTGCTCTGTGAGTTGTATTAATTCTCCCCAGACAGCAAGGTTGATGCAGGAGCATATGGGGGTCCAAAAGAACGTCCTAAAATCTACATGCCAATAAGCCAGCCCATTTGAAAAATTATATTTATTAGTTACCTATTTTATTATTTTCCTATTGGTATTAGTTGACTAATTAGTTGCTTATTATAGTCCATATTTAATTAGGAGATTCTATAGATTATTTCCCTTTTATTCTTTATTTCCATTTTTTATGAATTCTAGCTATGATAGTATTCTATTAGGGTTTCCTTATACTTTTCTATATAATGGGTGTAAGGGGGCTTGGGAAGAGGACTTCTGATTGATTAATAATAACCGTTATTCTTATTAGAGTTGCTTTGCACACTTTTATCTCTCCTCTTTCTATGAGATCGTGACTTGACAACCCTCTTGTATCTAAGATTCAGTCGTATTTCGCTCTTCTTATTTTCTAGTAATTCCGTTGCATTGTTATTGTGACAGGGTATCCCGTTTGCATCAAGGGTACGTAATGCTGACTTGCCAAGTAACATAAGTACATAACAAACATGTGGAATACCATTCTAAGAGCTCCTCTTCAGTATTCAAAGAATCCAACACACATAGCAACTTGTAATTGCAATATGCAATGCCAAAACCATGGTTGCAAACCACTAAAACAAATTCGATAAATCTGTTAAATATATTCCTTTTAATCTTCTTTATGAATCGACCAATAAAAAAATTCGAAAAAGGGATTGGGAATAAGATTTCATATATCTAAGAACAAAGCTTTACATCGCAAGCAGTTGTAATAATTTAGAGAGAGGATGAAAACAGTGTTTAATTGGAGATCCAATAATTGCATTCAATTGACTGGTTCATTTCAGATGAAGTGATCAGTCCTTGTGGTAGCGGTCCATGCAAAGGCATTTCTAAAGTGAAAATTAGTTTGAGGAAGCTAGTGAGATTTGGCAATGCGTAGAGTTCGAAAGATTTTAACAAGACTTTGGTTTATGAAGCAAACTTGCGGGAGTTATTTCCTCAGCTATTTCTCAGTGGCAGGTTTATATTTGACCAGATTGTGAAGAGATTTCGACTGATTCCAACTAGAAAGCTTACTTCTGACTCCTGTTTTTCAGATACGGATACAAGGTTGGGAGTCAAATTCGTTTCAGCAATTTCTAGCTTTGTTGTATGAGCAAGTAATGACGCGGGACTCATCTAATTAAAAAGTTAGCTTCTTCTTAGTGAAGTCCTTTTTCTGAAAAATATCTTGCTTTTGTTCATTCAAAATCAAATCTCATTTTGGTTTAGTTTGCAGCAGCCCTGGACCCAAAAAAAAAAAAAAAAAAAAAAGGACTTTGCCCAACTTGGGCGGTGGATTGCCCAATCTGAATCATTGAATCATAGTTTACTTCATTGCTTTTTTGCGCTCAATATTGGTATGTCACTTAGCTCAACCAAGCATAGATTATGTGTTTCCTAGGATTAGAGAAAATAAGGTTATGGTTCTAAGACATTGTTTTAATCAACTTTGAATGTCAAAATTAGATGAATTTTTAATAAGAGGGAATTCTATTTCAAAATAAATCCAACTAGTGTTTTTAATTCATGATTGCACCCTGCCTTTCCTATTGGAGATGAACTACTCTTTTTCTTCCTTCTTTTTTTGTTTTTTCTCTATGAAGATGGAACTATCCTTTAATACTCTGTAGCATACAGAGCAATGCTTTCTTATCAAAATCTTTACAAGTAATTTAATATAAGCATTGACTAGTGAAAACCAATCCAGTAAAGCAAACCAATCTCACTTGTATGATCATCCAGTAGAACTCAAAATTTAAACAGTGGAAAACCAAGAAGGGATTAAATTATAATTGAAATCAACAGTAGAAAGAGAAAAAAAAAAAAATTGCAGCTTGAAAGACAAATATTATTAAAATTTTCGACAACCCAACCATAGTAACAAGAATGACGAAAATTAACATGAAACTTGACCGACTTTGGGAATATTATGGTCAAACGCGAGAAAGACTTTCAATAAATTGCCAAGACTTCAACTTTCCGACTTTCAAAGGCACTCCAAAATTGCAAAGCTTCTTGTAAGTCTTATCCTTAAGATTGTAACGTATGGCCCCACCTGGTATGTGCAGCACCAGGTATGAGTGCTCTTTATCAGTTTCTCCCTCAATTATACAGAGTATATCAAATACAAGATGCCCGAAGTAAATCATCTCAGGAAATTCTTCTGCAAACATGTCAAAGTTGACTTGATACTTGAAAAACCAGCCAGAGCAATCTCTCTCCATCTCGAAGACGTGAAGCAGGCCGGTAAGGCATACAGAGGATGTCAACGTGGTAAAGGCATCCAACTGTTCGTTGAGATGGTAGATTTGCACAAGATGCAGATGGCCCTCAGACTCCCCAAAATACGAAATACTCCTCCGGTCCCAACCATTGGGAATCGGTGGCATCGGCGGCATCGCTCGAAATTTCTCTTCATCCAAGTCGAAGCATAATGAAGTCCCACCGGTGCTTACCCAATGAATAGCACCGTTCCAAAAAACCCCACCACCAAAAAGAAAATTGTCTTGCGCAGCGAAAGTATCACCGGAGGCCCTCCAAAAACCCGTCTCAGATGAATAAATTTCGATCTGGAAAAGACGAAGCGGCGCATAATAACTCCGAACACAAACGACTTTGTAGTGAGGCGACTTCAAAGGATCAAAAGCCAAACTAAAACCAAGAAAACCGCCACCCAGTTTCACGAACCGAGTGGATTGCCATGTAGTAGTATTAGACATAACGAAACCGCAACAAGACTTCTTTACAAGACAAACACAGAGTAAACCATTGCAAGACTGGAAACACCTAGGAGTCTGAGGATCCTTGAAAGTGATAGATCTAAAGGGTACCGTACCCGACTCGTAGACAAAAGGAAGGAAGTGGATTAAGCAGCCTTGTTCCGAAGGATGGTACAAGTACAGGCCCTTGGCGGACTTAGGATTAGGAAATCGGAGGCGAGAGAAGTTGGGACCGGAGATCAGAGAGCACCAGTGTTGGGACACGGATTTGAATTGGAGAAGCGATTTAATGGGTAGACGACGAAGGATCTCTGTTAAGAGGTCGTCGCTGCCTGCGATAACATCGGCAGACGTCTGTTGTTCAGACATTGAAGTGCCTGAAACTGTGCCGCTTCTCATGGTAGCGACCTCTGCCTTCATAGTGAATTCGTGCGCGTTACTGTTTCTATGCGGCTTTGTTCCACGAGAATAGGCGGTGCATTTATAAGTTGCGGCAGAACCAAAAGAGGAAGGAAAAAGGGTGAGTAAGCAACTAGCTAAGCATCCGCTGAAAAGGAAAGTAATGAATTTAATTCCCCTACTTTTACGCTTTTACCCATAAAAATAAAGGTAATCCATGCCAAGCTATGTGACGGTCTGATTCCTCGATGGAATAGGAAACACACTATTCACCAGAAAAAAATAACAAGCCAATAATGAGTGGCCATGTGTTCTTTTAATACAATCGAAGACTTTGCAAGACAATCGAATGGCATGAAGCCATGTGGTAAATCTGGATCAGTTAGCCGGTGAATTAGCAATAACAAAGGCTTTGCAAAACAAGCTAATGACATAAAGCCATGTGGCAAATCTGGACGAGTTTAGTGGGATAAACCCACTAAGGCAAACGGTTATAACTGATATGATCACAGATCCTTGGTTCACAGCAGTGTGTCAAAATGGCAACAAATATGAAATGCTAAAAGCAAGCCAATTAGAAATTGCCGCATGTCCCACTCAACATTTAAAAGGAGTGAGAAACATGTATTTTTTTTTTTTCCCTCATGGCAGCCTTCAAACAATTTCAAATGCCAAAAGCGAGCCAATAAAACATAGCCATGTGTCCAAATTGATTCAAATAAGTTTAACTAATAAAATGGACCAATAAAAGAGAGACAAGTGTCCCATTTCAACATTTAGAATGAGGAAAAACAGATTTAATTCCTTTAGCAATTGCTTCCTGCAGAAATTTCTCCAGGAGAGTTTGAATCGATTTAAATTCAAACTCTTTTAAATGATTCTAAAGCAAGCACAAAACATGGAAGAAAGTATGGGTGGTTTCCTAATTTGACAGTTATTCATCCCTAGAATAACTCCAAAAATTTTGGTTTAATGGAGACTTCAAACTCATAATTGGTTTATAAGACCAATTAGAGTAAGACACTTGTCCCATGATAAGATTATAAAGGGGAAGTTTGTTTTTCTATATGTCAGTTATTTCTATTTACAGGGATTTAAAATAACTCAGAACAAGAGTTTTGAGTTTCTTTAGAGAACGAGAAGCAAACACACATGAAGAAAGGAAGAAAGCATACCCAGCAAATGCTCATGTGGCACAATCCCATCAATTACCTTCAAAGCAGTTACTTGGCCTCCAAAATGCTAGGTGAAGATCACCACTTAGCAGGCTGTGATTGGGAAACACAAAATACAGCTGTTATGTGCAGAAAAGTTCTATAAATACAAGGCCAAGGCAATCAAAAGACCTTCTCCTCAAACATCAAACAAAATTGCTCCTGGAGCAATTGTCTTTCTATTTATCGTTTAAACTTTTTCAATAGATTGCACACTTAAATTTCCATTTTTTCCAATAGAATTATCCTTTAGATTTCCTGTAGAATTATCCTGTAGTCATTTATCCTCTCTTTTCTCCTTATTCGAAGCAAACTTTAACAATGTATACCAATTACTGTACCAATGATAGAGGTAATAGATATGTGCTATGGTTTATTCGAATCCTTTTAGACACTTAAATTGCATGCGTTGTTAATTTCTTTCATAGCAATAAAAATTTTAATTTCTTAGACACTTTATATTGGCGAATTTGTTAAAGTCCTCTTTAGTGAGGCAATTTGAACCTATTTGCAATCGCCTGATTAATTTTTGGCTTTCTTCAAGCCATATTATACTTTGAAAAGTGGAACTTTAAACTTTTCTGGCACGCCCTCTTACAATCATAAACTGTTAGACCTAAGGTTTTCAACCAAGGGCATATCCGAGATTTTGATGATAACAAAGGATCGATGTTAGTGCTAATGATTTTAATGTCAAGTCAATGATCAAAGTTAGGTACTCAAGCTCAAATCAATTTAAGCATAAACTTAAGGATCAAATAACTCAAGCACGTGAACATAAAGGCATAAACATGCCATGGAACTCAAAGCTCGTATTCAAAATATCAAAGACAATCAAGCATGACTCAACAAGAACATAAAAAGCAAGCAAAAGACTTACAAGCACCTCAAGCCATGCAATCATATTCAATGAAGTCATATTTAAGCTACAAGTGAGGTTTTAGGTTCCCAAATGTAAATAATTGCTCATGACTTTACTCTATTGACCTAGATGGACCCTAAGACTCTTAATTGAACTAAATTTATCATTCACAAGAGCCTAAGTTGATAGATATAAGATAACATGTTGATATACACATGAAAGTAGGCTAAACTTGCAATTTTACAAGGTTTAGTCGACTACATGAATCATGTAGTCGACTACATCAAGTAAAAATCCCAGTTTTGGCTACTAGAATGTGTAGTCGACTATACCAAACAGTGTAGTCGACTACATCACTCGAATGGGTTATAACAGCTAGTTTTTTGAAAGCCAAATAATGCATTTATTGCCACTAAACGGCTTTTTCCCAGCATTTAATGTTTCCAATGGCCATTTTAGGCCAAATGGGTATATACCTATATATATATATATATATACCTATATATATATATATATATATATATATGCATTCAAACTCATTTATGTGTATTATACAAGTGCAATCAATTCCCATCCTTAGTGAAAGAGCTTTCAAGCCGTAATTCTCAAAGAGCATTCAATTGAACAATTATTAGAAATTTGTTGAGCATTCAAGTGTTGTATTTACTCCAAAGAGAGATTGTTTACAACAAATCATCTTCAATTTCAAGAGTTGTAAGGGTTGTGTGAACCCTAGTGAGACAAAAGTGTTTTATCTTGAAATAGAGTTGTTCTTTGTAAAAGGTTTTAGCTCCATCCTTGAAGGAGATTGTGATAATGGATTGAGAAATCCTCAAGCGGAGCTCTTGAGGAGAGGACGTAGGCGGGAAGGCCGAACCTTATTAAATTTTGTGTTTGCATTCTCTAACTCATTCTCATTATTACTTATTGTTGAAATTTCTCTTATTTGCAATGATTTGAATTTTAGTTTATCATCATAGTTTTATTTGGCTATTAACCCTATTCACCCCCCTCTAGGGTTGTATACTTATGATAACAATTCGTATCAGAGCCTAACCTCTTGTATTTGACATATTTGTCTTACGAGGAACGATGTGGCCAACTATAATGGTAATGGATTCACCAAAGGACAATCGTCCAATAGACCACCTCTTTTTAATGGAGATGCTTCTCTATATAATTTTTGGAAAATTAGACTGCAAATTTTTTTTTTCAATCCACTGGCTATGAATTATGGAATATCACTTTTAAGGGTCCTTTAGTCCCTACTAAAGTGGTAGATGGTGTTTCACTTCCTAAAGTTCCATAAGAATACACTAGTGCTGATCACAAGTCACTTGAATTAAATTCTAAGGTCATTGGCTTATTATATTGTGCTTTAACGAATGATGAATTTAACAAAATCTCTAGGTGCACTAGCGGTAAAGAGATATGGGATACATTAGAGGTCACCTATGAAAGAACCTCTCAAGTGAAAGAAGCAAAGATTAATATGCTTTTTTGTAAATATGAATTGTTTAAAATAAAAAAGGATGAATTAATTAGAGATATGTTTGCACGTTTTAATGCTATTATAAATCCTTTGAATTTTCTTGGCAAAATCTATACTAACTCCGAATTGATGAGAAAAATTCTTAGGAGCTTGCCTAAGGAATGGGATACATTTACAACGGACATGCTTCAATCGAAAGAACATGGCTCAATGACTCTAAGTGACCTTGATGGAAATCTAGTCACTCAAGAATTTGTGTTCAAAGCACGTAAAGTAAGTGAAAGCAAGCCTTCCAAGAACTTGGCCCTGAAAGCTTCACATGATAAAGAAGAACCATCAAATGAAAAATGTGAAAATGAGGAAGATGAAGATATAGCTTTGATATCTCAAAAGCTCAAGAAGTAATTCACTAGAAGAAATCAAGGAAGAAGATTCAACAAGGGTGACTCATCCAAAAGAGTTTCAAATAGAGGAGAGACCTCTAATAGTAAACCTCAAGTATGCTTTGATGTAAGAAGCCCGGACACATCAAGATGAATTATCCTCAACTCAACAATAATCACAACAAGACAAGCCACAACAACAACAACTTCAAGGACAACAGGAAGTTCAAGAAGAAAGCTTTCACTGTCACTTGGGATGATGAAGCAAATAGTGATGAAGATGATGAAGAGATTTCTTGTGATCAAGAGGTTGCAAATTTTTGTCTCATGACAAAGGAAGATGAGGTAATCAAACCCAACTCAATTGATTATTCTATAGAAGAACTTCCTACTTATCAAGAATTGCAAAATGCTCTTGAAGACACCTTTCTTGAATTAAAAAGATTTTCTCACAAAAATAATTATTTGAAAAAGAGCATCACATCTCTCCAAAAAGAATTAGTTGCTTTAAAAAATGAAAATTTGGAATTAAAAAGTAAGATAGACTCACCCCCTACCATCTCTCAATCTAGTCTTGAAAATGAAAATACTTCATTGAAAGAAAATATTAAAGACTTGACTAATACCTTAGCCAAGTTTACCAATGGAACGGATAACTTGGATAAGATATTAACTACTCAAAGATGGTGCTTTAACAAGGCCAGAATTGGTTATCAAGAACATGTTAAACAAAAGTCCTACATAAATTTCTTTCCTAAGCCTAAAGTGTCTAGCACACCTAAAGTCTTATGTACATATTGCAACAAGGATGGACATAATTTCTACACTTGTAACTTAAGAAGGAAACTTAAGGGTTACCCCAAGAAGATGTGGGTAGTCAATGGAACTTCACCACCTATGGCTAACACATATGGACCTAAGAAAAGCATGGATACCAAAGAAAGTTACTTGAGGTTGTTGTGTAAGTATGCTTGAAGTCTTCAAGCAATAAGAAATGGTTTCTTGATAGCGGATGCTCAAGGCACATGATGGGTGATAGAACAAAGTTCATCTCCTTCAAGCCCAAAAACGGCAACTTCGTAACATTTGGAGACAATGCTAAGGGTAAGATAATTGGCATTGGTAAAGTTAGTAAGAATTCCTGATCTTGTGTTGAAAATGTTTTATTAGTTGATAGTTTAAAGCATAATCTCCTTAGCATTAGTCAATTGTGTAATAAAGGTTATAGGGTTACTTTTAAATCTAATAAATGCATAATTGAGGATGATAATAAGACCCTATTTGTTGCATATAGGATTGGTAACATCTATGCTATAGAGTTTGAAAAAATCGCATTACAAAATGTACATTGCTTCTCCACTTTAAATGAAAATCATTTATTATGGCATAAAAGACTTGAACATGCAAGTATCGATTTGATTTCAAAACGTTCTAGGCATAAACTTGTAAGAGGTTTACCAAAAGCAAAATTTACAAAAGATAGAGTTTGTAGTGTATGCCAATTTGAAAAACAAACCAAGTCTTCCTTCAAAACAAAAACTCATATTTCAACTACAAAACCTTTGCAACTTATGCATATGGACTTTTTGGACCTATTGCTATTGCAAGTTTTGGAGGAAAGCACTATACATTTGTGATTGTTGATGACTACTCTAAATATACATGGGTGTTCTTCCTTGTATATAAAGATGAGACTCATGCTGTATTTATAACATATTGTAAAAGAGTCCAAAATGAGAAAGGCTATATAATTACATATGTTAAGAGTGATAAGGGGAGTGAATTTGTCAATAAGGATATTGAAAATTATTATGATGAGAATGGCTTTGGTCACAATTTCTCTGCTCCTAGAACTCCCCAACAAAATGGTGTGGTTGAAAGAAATGATAGAACACTTAAAGAAATGTCTAAAACCATGCTTAATGAACACTCATTACCTCAATATTTTTGGGCTAAAGCCGTTAATACTTCATGCTATGTAATGAATAGAGTACTATTAAGATCCAAAATTGGTAAGACTCCTTATGAATTATGGAATTATAAGAAATCTAACATAGATTACTTTAAAGTCTTTGGTTGTAAATGCTTTATAATAAATGATAGAGATAAACTTTCCAAATTTGATTCTAAATCCAATGAAAGTGTATTTCTTGGTTATTCTATGAAAAGTAAAGCATATAGAGTTTTTAACAAGAGAACTTTGACCGTTCAAGAATCTATGCATGTTGTATTTTATGAAACTAACCCTTTTGCCACAAAGAGATATGTGGATAATGATAATGATGTAGGTACAAGCTTGCAAGAACAAGTTGAAAACTTAAATCTAAATGACAAGCAAGACGCACAAGACAAAGGCAAAGAAAAAGAAGAAGATGAGGTCATTGAAGTCAAGAAACCGAAAGAAGAAGTTGAAATTGAAAATGCTCTACTTCATCCGGATGTCACCAAGACTTGAAAATTTGTGAGGAATCATCCTAAAGATCAAATCTTATGTGAACCCTCACATAGGGTAAGAACTCATTCTTTCATGAGAAATATTTGTAATCATCTTGCATTCTTATCTCAAATTGAACCTAAAAATATTAATAAAGCCGAGAATGATAAATTATGAGTCCTTGCTATGCAAAAAGAACTCAATCAATTTGAAAATAACAAGGTTTGGACCTTAGTTCTTTCACCATATGACTATGGTGTAATTAGAACCAAATGGCTGTTTAGGAACAAAAAGGATGAATCCAAAGTTGTTACTAGAAACAAGGCTCAACTTGTAACCCAAGGTTATAATCAACAAGAAGGCTTAGATTATGATGAAACCTATGTTCCGGTAGCAAGACTTGAGGCCATAAGAATGTTACTTGCATATGCATGTCATAAAGATTTTAAATTGTTTAAAAAATGGATGTTAAAAGTGCATTTTTAAATGGTTTCATAGAAGAGGAAGTTTATATAGAACAACCTCCTGGTTTTTAAACTAAACAAAACTTTATATGGTTTGAAACAAGCTCCTAGAGCATGGTATGAAAGATTTAGTGGATTTTTACTTAAAAATGGTTTTAAAAGAGGAAAACTTAACACCACACTTTTCATTAAAACCATTGATAATGATATGCTTCTAATTCAAATCTATGTTAATGATATCATCTTTGGATCCACTAATGAAAATCTTTATAAGGAATTTTCTAAAATCATGCAGGAAGAATTTAAGATGAGCATGATGGGAGAAATGACATTCTTCCTTGGACTTTAAATTAAACAATCAAAAGAAGGGACTTTCATCAATCAATCCAAATATGTCAAAAATCTACTCAAAAAATATGGATTGGAAGATGGAAGAGAGTTTTCCACTCCCATGAGCACTTTTATCAAAAATAACAAGGATGAAAAGGGAAAAAGTGTTGATCAAAAGAAGTATAGAAATATGATTGGTAGTTTACTTTATTTAATCTCAAAGAATCTCATATGCTTGTCGTTAAACGTATTTTCAAATATTTAAGTCGCACAATTAATCTTGGCTTATGGTTTCCTAAATTTACATTTGTTGATATGCTGAGTTATTCCAATGCAAACTTTGCCAGTGGCAAAGATGATTGCAAAAACACTAGTGGGACTTGCCATTTCCTAAGTCATTCTTTAGTATCTTGGTTTAGTAAGAAACAAACATTGGTAGTACTTTCCACCACCGAAACTGAATATATTACGGCCGGTAGTTGTTGTACACAAGTGTTGTACATGAAACAACAACTTGAGGACTATGGACTTCACTTTGATCACATTCCCATTAAATGTGACAATACTAGTGCTATTAACTTGACCAAGAACCCCATACAACACTCACAGACTAAGCACATTGAGATTAGACATCATTTTATTCGTAATCAAGTCCAAAGAGGCTATATTGAAATTGATTTCATAGGTACTGACCATCAATTAGCCGATATCTTCACTAAACCTCTTCAAGAAAATCGTTTTAACTTCATTAAATGAGAACTTAGCATATGTTTGATGAATGATGTGATACATTGATGATTCATCTGCATATTACATGTTTAAATGCCTATACATGATGAATCTTATGCTATATAAATAAAAAAATTGCATAAATTAATGAAATGATGTTTAAGTATGTGCATTCAATGATTTAATTGCTTAAATTATGATTCAACATGATTAATTGATGAAAAATGTTGATAATTGATCATAATTTGCATACTTTATGGGCTATATGTGGATTTTTCCACTTCGACTACACAGCATGGTGTAGTAGACTATATGGATGGTTTTTGGCTACTGATATTTGTAGTCGACTACACCCATTGATGTAGTCAACTATATGTGTCGGGTTTGGCTTAAAAACACCCAAATCCCTCCTTTTTTTTTCCCTCATTTCTCACTTCTCCTTCTCTCTCTAGTCGCCTAAACCTCTATTCATCTATCTCCACTCTTCACCAAACTCAAATTCCCTCTAAATTCATTCATCCTACACCATTATAATCCTTCCCAACCATGGCTCAATGCACAGAGAAGTTGCTTAAGGCTTCAATGGATGCTTCTAGGGCTCCAACCGAGCGCAAGGGTGCTTCGGGGAGTTCTCAACCCCCTCCATCACCTCCACCATCAAATCCACAAAAAGAACATTCTCACTAATAAGAACGCCGCTCAAAAGCAAGACATGGGCTTGAAGGATTGTGCAAAAATGCCAAAACTCTTAAACTTTATCAAGATTCTTTCAAGAAATGACATGTTGAATTTGGTAAGATTGTGTCTTTCCAATTCTTTGATGGCCAAAATATCCATATTGAACATTTATTTAGAGCCATTGGGTGGAATCACTTCATCACCCTCAACAACACTTGCTATACCCGTCTTGTTAAAGTATTCGGATGCTAATTTCAATTTCACTGAGGATTTTAAGATTGAGTCTTGGGTCAAGGGTACACCTATTAAATTCAAAATCTCCACTATTGCAACTATTTCAATTGCCAACCACCAATACCATTCAAAGTTTTAACACTCATTCTTGGACAATTCGAAATGATTTCAACAAGATTGCGGCACTTAAACTTATTTGTAATAATGACACGATTGACCACCTTTTTCTTCATTCAGTCAATTAAATGACTATCCACACTAGGCTTATTCACCATTTTCATCACTTATAATCTAATGCCTCGATCGGGAAGTCGCTCTTATATTGGATATATGGACATATTCATTATTTATTGTGTTCTGACTGGAATGAAGTTTAATTTGGCCCACATCATCCTTCACCATATATATAATTGTGCCATAAAAAAGATGGGTGTTCTTCCATATAGCAATGCTCTCACTACTGTGTTTAAAGCTTTTAATGTAAATCTTGGAAATTAAACTGAGGTTTATGAAGCTAAACACTTGAATTTCTATGATGAGGCCACCCTGAAACGAATGAAGTTCATTCAGAATGTCGATGTCGTATGGATTAGGGATCCAAGGTTTGCACAACAGCACCATGAGGAGGATCCAATGTAGGAAGAACATGAGGATGAGCAACTTTAGTCACCCCAATAGCCTCAAGAAGAGCAAGTAGAACCCCCGAGCCTCCAAACTGTGCTTAATGCCATTGGGTCACTTCAGGTCTCTATGACCCAAGGTTTTCAAGAGGTTGGGAACCACATCACTGATCTTGAGCACCGCCAAGGGCGTGTAGAGGACATTCTACAACATTATGCACCCTCATTTCCGCCACCACCTGAGGATTATCTCTCACTTTTTGTCTGATGACAAAAGGAGGAGAAATCTATTGATGTTTTGATGTTTAAAGTACTTTATCGTTTGAACTATGGTTGTTCAGTACTTTATCTTTTAAACTATGGTTGTTTATAAACAATGTCTAAAGTTCTTTTGATAAATATTGGTATCCAATTTAGTTCATATCTTGTGTATGTCATATTGATCAGTGCTTTATAGTTCATGGATATATTGATGCTATCTTAAAATATGTATGCATATATTGAGGGATAGTTTTTGTTCCATATATCCATTCATATACATTATTGAATTCATAAAACATCAATAGTTTGTCATTATCAAAAAGGGGGAGATTATTAGACCTAAAGTTTTCAACCAAGGGCATATCCAAGATTTTGATGATAACAAAGGATTGATGTTAGTACTAATAGTTTAAATGTCAAATCAATGATCAAAGCTAAGTACTTAAGCCCAAATCAATTTAAGCATAAGCTTCAGGATCAAATGACTCAACCACATTGACACAAAGGCATAACCATGCCATGGAACTCAATGCTCGTATTCAAAACATCAAGGACAATCAAGCATGACTCAATAAGAGCATAAAAAGCAAGCAAAAGACCTTCAAGCACCTCAAGCCATGCAATCATCTTCAATGAAGTCATTATTTAGGTTACAAGTGAGGTTTTAGATTCCCAAATGTAAATAATTGCTCATGACTTTACTCTATTGACCTAGATAGACCCTAAGACTCTTAATTAAACTAAATTTATCATTCACAAGAGGCCTAAGTTGATAGATATAAGATAACATGTTGATATACACATGAAAGTAGGCTAAACTTGCAATTTTTCAAGGTTTAGTCGACTACATGATTCATGTAGTCGACTACATCAAGCAAAAGTCCAAGTTTTGACTACTGGAATTTGTAATCGACTATACCATAGGGTGTAGTCCACAACATCACTCGAATGAGCTATAACGGCTAGGTTTTTGAAAGCCAAATGGTGCATTTATTGCCAGCAAATGACTCTTTCCCGGCATTTAATGTTTCCAATGGCTATTTTAGGCCAAATGGGTATCTATACATTCATTCAAACTCATTTATGTGTATCAATAAAAATGCAATCAATTCCCATCCTTAGTGAAAGAGTTTTCAAACCCTAATTCTCAAAGAGCATTCAATTGAGCAATTATTAAAAGTTTGTTAAGCATTCAAGTGTTGTATTTACTCCAAAGAGAGATTGTTTACAACAAATCATCTTCAATTTTAAGAGTTGTAAGGGTTGTGTGAACCCTAGTGAGACAAAAGTGTTTTGTTTTGAAAGAGAGCTTCTCTTTGTAAAAGGTTTGATCTCCATCCTTGAAGGAGATTGTGATAGTGGATTGAGAAATCCTTAAGCGGAGGTCTTAAGGTGAGGACGTAGGCGGGAAGGCCGAACCTCATTAAATCTTGTATTTTGATTCTCTAACTCCTTCTCATTATTGCTTATTGTTGAAATTTCTCTTATTTGCAATAATCTAAATTTTAGTTTACCATCATAGTTTTATTTGGCTATAAACCTTATTCACCCCACCCCCCTTTAGGGTTGTATACTTGGGATAACAATATACACAGTGCTTCGAAGGTTAGATATTAATCTTTGGTCAAACACACAAACAAGCCTAATTCACCTGTAATTAGGAGCGTGTATGCCAAGCAGAATTTTTAGAGAAGTCCCAATTTAGAACGAAATTGTAATTCCCATCTAAGAGTGCATTGAAAGAAAAGAGCATTGGTAGCAATTTGTCTTCGTTCTCTCTGTCTATTGCACACGAGAAAAAGAAGAAGGGAAACATGAAGCTGATCTTTTTCTTGTCATGCAAACCTTCTTTTTAGCAAAAATACAGAAATATTTCAAACACTTAACATTAATTGGGACACTAACAACAAGGTGTTGTCCTCGAACAAAATCATTGGCTCCCAATAAGGGTTTGCTAGTGATTTACACATTTTGAGAGATTTTGCCCTTCAAATTCTGTTGCAAATGCTCATTAATTATTTTCCATCTCATAAATCACATTCCCATGGCTCTGTTTCCTAGGAAAACACCTTATTAAGTTCTGCTAGCCCTCAAAAGGCTAATCACAGTGTCTAGTTTCATTGGTCATGGATCGTGTAAGTTTGGCTAATTACTTCAATAAACTCAACCGCAAGCCTAAGAGCATTAGTAGAGCCAAACAACTCAGGCTTGTTGATGACAGTTTTCCCCCTCCCCCTGCGGTATCTGACACGCCACGAAACACAATACAAGGCACTCCATTCGACAAGGACGTCTGCATGGAAACAAACAACACCAATGGTCACAGTTTTGTGACAAAGAATTCTTCCCCAAGTTTATGGTGACTACTACCAGCCGTTTAATATATACAATTGTTCTTCTTTTACTAACCATTACAACAGCTGAACTCTCTTCGTCCACAGTTGAGACATTGAATTCCTTGAAAAGGAATTCGCTTTATGCTGCATTGTTGACATATATATCAGCAGTAGAAGCTCTTAGTCCATGAACAACTTTTGGTGGCTCCGGTAGGCAGTATGTCTCATTTAGGCATTGTTGTACCTTCAAATCCTATAAATCAATTACAAAATTTTGTCCAAATGACTTAACAATAGACCTCTACATGTTTTCACTTCAATCAACACACACAACGGAGAAAATTTATGACAATTAAACACCCATTTAATTGGATTTATCAATCAAAGAAAAAGCCTTAAGGAATTTAAGATGATAACAAACCTGAAGTTGAGTTGCAATACTGAGCCACTTGGGTTCTACTGGAAGCCAAAAAACCTCTTCCATTGGTTTTCCAATGGTTTACAACTCTTCTGGTGTGAACTCTATCTCTGCCAGCAAATTCTCTCCCTTTGTTGGGAGATTGAAGGCCCCAAACTTCAATTCTGGCAATTGTGTTTTCGCTGACTTAAATTCCTATGCAAAACAGAGGATTAAATACAAAATTGACGATCATACCACAAGTTAACCAGAAATATTATCTTTAATATTTTCTAAACATAAGACTAATTCTCAATTAAAATATTTTCCAAACTTTAGGTACAATAATTATTCAAGCTTTATCTTGTACCATCCATTCCCAGGAACCTGTGAAGGCAACATATTTTGGTATGGTAATGTCACCAATGTACAATGAGTCATTAGCACTTCCAGCAATCCCGTAATGAACGATTCCTTGAATATCAAATGCATCAAGAAGAATTTGCACAGTCACAAAAGTTTAATCAGTCACAAGACAGATTTATATAATAGGAACAATAATTATATATACATGGTAAAAATCCTTTTCTTGATTTTGGTCAGTTCCCATTCTTCTTGTTGAACTATGTCACATTTGTATGTTCTAATCTTGTATTTTTAAGAGCCTAGTATCCCACTGGTACTGCCTTCCTTTCATTATGAGGCTCGTACTCTCCTCTTTAAAAATAAAATAAAAAATCTGCTAAGAGTTCTACAAGCTAGTTTCAAGTTAACAAAAATTTCATCTTCCCTAGTTGTTGAATTCCTATATAATTATCCAAAAAAAAAAAAATTTTGAGGAAAGAATTTCTACATGTAATGAAATTCGCTGTTTTTAATATCAAAAAAAGATTTAAGAGAGAAATGAGCAATCTCAGTGTTTGCTCTCCGGTCAATTGTTAATTGAAATGAAATGGTCGATTAGGGTGCCACTTGTTAATTGAAATGAAATGATAATACTTTGGGAAATTGGAAAGCGATTTAAAATTATTCATGTTTCAGCCTCTAATTTTTAAGGAAACTTCTGAAGAGAGATATCTATAGCTGAACTTGTTAATTGAGATGAAGACTAGAATAGTCCCCTGTTGATAGAGAGTCATCAATGGAAGACTGTTTGCACCAATGGGCTTCAAGGCCTAGAGTAAGGAGAGAGATGCCCCTTTTTATTTTTTGGCTTAGACTCCATTTGATTCTTGGAAAGTGGGAGGAAAAAGAACTGGAAAATGTTTTAAATTGCTTAAAAATAAGCATTTTTCTTTTTCGTTCCCTTGCACATTCTGGGATCCAAACATAGGCTAAGGGAAAAATACAACTATATATGAAAACATAAAGAGTTTGTTTCTCTTCAAACCCGTTCTCTTAATTATTGGGTTTTGATGTGAGTAGGAGCTGAAACCAATTCAACAGGATGGTCCAGCCAGTTTATTTACAGAGAGGTGATATGTAAGGAAAAGGATTTACATTGCTAGGCCATATATTGCCAATTCCACACCGGGATATGATCGACATGTAAGTAAAATGACCATCTCATTGCCAGGCAATATATTGCCGGATGGTGATCGAGAATAGAAATGTCCAACATTTAATTGTACTCACCACGATGAGAACACAAAGCTGATGGGTTTTGGAGGTAAGAGTCAAATGCAGCTCTGCATGCCAATATGCCATAGCCATGTTCTGTGCGTTGTATTAATTGTCCCTAGACAGCAAGGTTGATGCAGGAGCATATGGGGGTCCAAAAGAACGTCCTAAAATCTACATGCCAAGAAGCCAGCCCATTTGAAAATTATTTTTATTAGTTACCTATTTTATTATTTTCCTATTGGTATTAGTTGACTAATTAGTTGCTTATTATATTCCATATTTAATTGGGAGATTCTATTAGATTATTTCCCTTTTATTCTTTATTTCCTTTTATCATGTATTCTAGCTATGGTAGTATTCTATTAGGGTTTCCTTATGCTTTTCTATATGATGGATGTAAGGGGCTTGGGAAGAGGACTTTTGATTGATTAATAATAAATGTTATTCTTATTAGAGTTGCTTTGCAGTCTTTTATCTCTCCTCTTTCTATGTGATCGCGGCTTGACAACCTCTTGCATCTAAGATTGAGTCGTATTTCGCTCTTCTTATTTTCTAGTAATGCCGTTGCGTTGTTGGATTGTGACCGGATATCCCATTTGCATCAAGTGTACATAATGCTGACTTGCCAAGTAACATAAGTACATAACAAACAGGTGGAATACCATTCTAAGAGCTCCTCTTCAGTATTCAAAGAATCCAACACACATAGCAACTTGTAATTGCAATATGCAATGCCAAAACCATGGCTGCAAACCACTAAACAAATTCGTTAAATCAGTTAAATATATTCCTTTTAATCTTCTTTATGAATCGACCAATAAAAAAATTCGAAAAAGGGATTGGGAATAAGATTTCATATATCTAAGAACAAAGCTTTACTTTGCAAGCAGTTGTGACAATTAAGAAAGAGGATGAAAACAGTGTTTAATTGGAGATCCAATAATTGCATTCAATTGACTGGTTCATTTCAGATGGTCACACTACCAATGAAGTGATCAGTCCTTGTGGTAGCGGTCCATGCGAAGGCATTTCTAAAGTGAAAATTAGTTTGAGGAAGCTAGTGAGATTTGGCAATGAGTAGAGTTCGAAAGATTTTAACAAGACTTTGGCTTATGAAGCAAACTTGCGGGAGTTATTTCCTCGGCTATTTCTCAGTGGCAGGTCTATATTTGACCAGATTGTGAAGAGATTTCAACTGATTCCAACTAGAAAGCTTACTTCTGACTCCTGTTTTTCAGATACGGACACAAGGTTGGGAGTCTAATTCGTTTCAGCAATTTCTAGCTTTGTTGTATGAGCAAGTAATGACGCGGGACTCATCTAATTAAAGAGTTAGCTTCTTCTTAGTGAAGTCCTTTTTCTGAAAAATATCTTGCTTTTGTTCATTCAAAATCAAATCTCATTTTGGTTAAGTTTGCAGCAGCCCTGGACCAAAAAAAAAAATGTGGACTTTGCCCAACTTGGGCAGTGGATTGCCCAATCTGAATCATTGAATCAAAGTTTACTTCATTGCTTTTTGCACTCAACCAAGCATAGATTATGTGTTTCCTAGGATTAGAGAAAATAAGGTTATGGTTCTAAGACATTGTTTTAATCAACTTTGAATGTCAAAATTAGATGAATTTTTAATAAGAGGGAATTCTATTTCAAAGTAAATCCAACTAGTGTTTTTAATTCATGATTGCACCCTGCCTTTCCTATTCGTACATTAACTGGAGATGAACTACTCTTTTTCTTCTTTCTTCTTTTGTTTTTTCTCTACGAAGATGGAACTATCCTTTAATACTCTGTGGCATACAGAGCAATGCTTTCTTATCAAAATCTTTACAAGTAATTTAATATAAGCATTGACTAGTGAAAACCAATCCAGTAAAGCAAACCAATCTCACTTGTATGATCATCCAGTAGAACTCAAAATTTAAACAGTGGAAAACCAAGAAGGGATTAAATTATAATTGAAATCAACAGTAGAAAGAGAAAAAAAAAATTGCAGCAACCCCAACCATAGTAACAAGAAACTTGAATTACTTTGGGAATTTTTTTTGTCAAACGCGAGCAAGACTTTTAATAAATTGACAAGCCTTTAACTTTCCGACTTCCAAAGGCACTCCAAAATTGCAAAGCTTCTTGTAAGTCTTATCCTGAAGATTGTAACGTATGGCCCCACCAGGTATGTGCAGCACCAGATATGAGTACTCTTTCATCAGTTTCTCCCTCGATTATACAGAGTATATCAAATACAAGATGCCCGAAGCAAATCATCTCAGGAAATTCTTCTGCAAACGAGTCAATGTCGATTTGATACTTGTCAAACCAGCCAGAGCAATCTCTCTCCATCTCAAAGACGTGAAGCTGGCCGGTAAGGCATACAGAGGATGTCAACGTGGTCAAGGCATCCAACTGTTCATTGAGATGGTAGATTTGCACAAGATGCAGATGGCCCTCAGACTCCCCAAAATACGAAATACTCCTCCTGTCCCAACCATCGGGAATCGGTGGCATCGGCGGCATCGCTCGAAATTTCTCTTCATCCACGTCGAAGCATAATGAAGTCCCACCGGTGCTTACCCAATGAATAGCACCGTTCCAAAAAACCCCACCATCAAAAAGGAAATTGTCATGCGCAGCGAAAGGGTCACCGGAGGCCCTCCAAAAACCCGTCTCAGATGAATGACTTTCGATCTGGAAAAGACGTAGCGGCGCATAATAACTCCGAACACAAACAACTTTGTAGTGAGGCGACTTGAAAGGATCAAAAGCCAAACTAAAACCAAGAAAACCGCCACCCAGTTTCACGAACCGAGTGGATTGCATGTAGTAGGATTAGACATAACGAAAGCGCAATAAGACCTCTTTACATGACAAAAAGAGCGTAAACCATTGCAAGACTGGAAACACCTAGGAATCTGAGGATCCTCGAAAGTGATAGGTCTAAAGGGTACCATACCCGACTCGTTTCAAGTTAACAAAAATTTCATCTTCCCTGGTTCTTGAATTTCTATATAGTTATCCCAAAAAAAAAAAAAAAAAAAATTCTACATGTAAATGAAATTTGCTGTTATTAATATCAAAAAAAGATTTAAGAAAGAAATGAGCAATCTCACCGTTTGCTCTCCGGTCATTACATAGATTACATCTACACCTTTAATGCTCCCAATGTTGAATCTCCTTCCTATGCAACCAATGAACCATATTTGATCACATATATGAGAATTGCAGGGAAGCAATTTAAATATATCATCACTTTCTAAAAACCAAAATAATAATTATCATTTTTCTATTGAAATTCCCAACATTATTAATGAAGAGGGAATGACTAAATTGGAAAAGACGCATAACCTTGTCAAAATTAAGATACAAAATACGTTTCTTCCCCTCCCAAAAGGCTAACTGAAAAACGAGAAAAAAAAAACACTACTTTTTTAAAAATAAAAAATAAAAGGAAATGAAATAATATAAAGATTACACTGTTTTTTTTTTGTTTTTTTTTTTTCTTTATAACGAAGATTATGCTGTATTTACATGATCTATATTACTAGCATGTTCAAAATACCTGAACTGGAAATCGAGCCAGGTTAATTTCATGGACTATGGCCAGCCTAAGTTGTATTTCCCATTTGGGGCGGGTTAGTGCAGCCCTTAATTTTATTTGCATGTCCCATTAATTTTAATTTCTCAAGTTTTTAGAAAAATATCAAAAAAAAAAAATTATGAATATTAGGTTATAGTGTCCACTAGAAAACATTATTTTGGATAACTTTACAAAAGAAAAATTTTTCAAAATCTTGCATTTAAGTGGATGTTTTGGCCAAAAATAAAACAGTGACGATAAATGACTAAAAAGTCCACTTAAATAACAAATTTTATAAAAGCTTTCTTTTATAAAGTCGTTCAAATTAACGTTTTTCACTAGAACATGCGAGCAATTTTCATAAAAACTTTTTATATTTTTCATAAAACCTTGATAAATTAAAATTAGTGGAGATCAGTAGATAAAATGAAGGGGTTGCAATTACCACCCCTTCCCATTTCCTACTCACCAAAATGAGGCCCAAGCCCAATATGCCCTAATGGTGGACTAGGAAGCACAAACACTTCCCCAAAAGCCGCTTGTCCATGTCAGATATGTATCAAACACGATACTTCTCCTTTTGCCTTTTTTTCCCTTCTTATTGTTCATTATTTTCCTTTTTGTCATATATTTTATACTTATAATTCAACTAGATTTATAAAAACAATACAAAGGTATTCATTTTGAATTATTTATATGATGTTACGTGACATCTTATAATTATTTGTATAAAAATAAATATTCTATTAATGCCGTATCCTCATTATGTCGTATCCTAAATTTTAAAGATTTACTGTGTCCGCGTATCCATGTCGTGTCATACCCGTATCACATATCTGTATCCGTGCTTCTTAGATGGTTGATTTAGTAAGCATATTTTCATTGAACACTCCCGATCGAACCATATGGAACCATGAAGTCTAGGTAATAGCAAATATGCCGATGTCTAATAGTGTCCAGAGAGTCTTTAAATGCCAAATTTTTACGCTTAGATCCTACTGGACACAGATTATCAGAAAAGATCCTTCCTAACACAAACCATAACCCCAAAGAATTGGGTGTCTAATGTCCAAAATTTTTAGTTTGGACAAGCTTCACCTACGAGAACCAAACACATCCTAAAGGAAGATCATCGCAGCGTCATGTACATAGGGGATTTAGGAAAAGGAAGAAGAAACAAAGGAGAGGACAGAAGATGATGAATGGTGAGATTGATGTTTAATATCTTCGATTGTGATTTTTGTGTCGATCTCCTTTACTCTGTGACGTGCGTTACCAACAACACCCCTCCCATCAAAATAGCTCCAGTACACGAGAATAGGTTGCTGGTGTCGTCTTCGATGGTCGCATCGGCACCAGTGTTGTTTTCGACGGTCGCAGCGGTGAGAGTATAGATCATTTTTTAGGAGAGGCCAAGAGGGTAGATCGTGTTTTGGTGGTGAAGGGACATGAGTTGGAATTAAGAATTTTTGTTACTCAATACAAAAGGCGCGATGGTCATTATGTTTTATTACTAGCAGTGAACCCGTACGATGCATGGGATAAAATATAAGAAGAAAAAATATAGCATATAAGAATAATGATAACAAATAACATAGAATTTTATTTCAAAATGTTCTAATATATGCGCGGACTATAAGAAATTTTTTAACAATGACATAAAATTTATTTGTAAAATTAATGTTGGATTAAAAATCTAAAGAATTGTACTCAAATTAAATACTTTATAATATGTACAACACATATTATCTTTGAGAGAAAAAACTAACTAATTTTATTGATTTATTTGTCTGATTGTTGAACAAATCCTATGATCAGGAGTTTGGCAAAAGCAAGAATAGAAGTAAAATCAAAAGAGAGAACTATACTTTATAGGATTGGGTAATTTGGATTTTCTTCTAACATATCATTTACTGGAAGTGGACTCTATTAGGGGCTTGTTATTTTGAATTTAATCAATGTACGAATACTTATTATGAATAACGTAAAATGCATGTTTAAATTTAAAGATTGGCTGAATGCATAGGAGAATTATTAAATTAATAAGAAATTAAATAAAAACCAACTGATAAGAGAATTGGCAAATAGCAAGTATATGCTTATCAAGTCACTTTGATTACCGTACATAAAACAAATAATAAAATAAAGCCATTATTATAGAGATAATTTGTTGTTGGCAACAAACCTTAGGATATGTACTCCACACGATGCTTGGCCAATTCCCTCAAGATTTGAAATTCCTTCATCTGTATAATATCAAATGACTCCGATTCTCATCCAATCATTGGATTTTCTCGCCGGATTCCCCAATTTTCTCACCCAAACAGCCTTTTGCGGCAATCTCTTTTCCAGAATTCGATTTCAAGATTCTACGGCGGAATCAAATAAGTTTTCGTTTATCAGGGACCGGCATTGTTTGTCTAGATTTCTTCAGTGCAGTGGGTGTTATTGTTGATGGAACATTGGGACCAAAATGGTATTCGGCAAAGAGAAAGTGGTTTTGGCATTCTCCAATAAAGTAGCACTATGATTTTTTGTATTTCTTTTTTTTTTTTTGCAGATTTGCAGTTTCTGTTCTTTTGTCCTCTCCATCTCTGTTTTTGGTTTTTTTGGTTGGTTGCATATTGTCGGTTACAGGAACATGATAAATAGGAAGATTATGAAACGTTACCATTGGTATTGGTTGGGTTAAAACATAACTTTTAAAAAATTAGAATAAAGAATGCGGCATGTGGCAATCTAAAAAATCGCCAAGTGGCAAACCTGAACACTACTTTTATATATATATATTAGATAAGTACTCAAACCCGGGAATATATCTTAGAGCAAACCCACCTTCAACAGAGTACTAGTGGTGGACCCCTGCAGCGCACAGGATAGAATACAAATTAAAAAAATTGTATAAGATAATAAAACAGTTATAACAAATAACTTAAAATTTAAATTTTATACTAATTATGAATTAAAAAAAATTAAAGAATACTCAAATTTCAATTTCGAAAAGCACATTGTATAATATTAAAAGACACATAATATACCGTTATTTTAAAATATGACATGAAGACTTACAACCTTATTTATTTTTTTTATTCATCAAAATATATAATTGCAAAAGAGAGTAACCAAAAAAGAAAAAAACATCATCATATGACTTTGATATTTTTATAGGCAAAAACTATTGCAATAATAGATTAAAAAAATAATAATAATAATAATAAGAATGCATAAAATAATAGAACAAAAAAAGAGAAAAACTCACTTGGAAGCCCTCCTCCATCTTCATATGTATATACGTATATATAGTGCACAAAATAAAGAAACGTGAGCCACTATTCACAATCTCCACTGATAAGAAATAACTATATTAACACAAAAAATAAATAAATAAATAAAAATACTTATTGGATATCTTGTGAAATTAGGGGCCATGGGCTGGGGCAAGGAGAGTGCACTTGTATATGGTGCCTAATTGCCTACTGTTCACCATTGGTATCCCTCCCAAGGATACAACCATTTGGATATTAAGGTATTAATGAATTGGTTTTTTGAAAATTCCAAGAGCAAAACACATAACTGTCATGTGAGAGTTTTTTCCAAATAGATGTGTTTATTCAATTTTAGTTGTTTTCAATTTTTGTGTATTCAAAATAGTATTAAAAGGTGCAACCTTTGAAACTTAAAAACTAACAAAAAGTACACCACATGGTATTTTTAAAATTTGCCATGTGGTGACTGTGAACACTACTTTTATATATATATATATATTAAATATAGATATTATATTAGATGAGTGGAAGAAGATTATATAGAGGATGCAGTTTACAACAGTTGCAAATGGGTGGAAAAGTTATCAATAGTAACTGTTGCAATCTTTGGAAGTTTGGAATCTCTTGGTAGTTGTTCTAAGCATCTAAATTTAAAATCTTAAATTTTAATTTTTAAAATGTTAGAAAGCAAAAGAAAATGCCATGTGGCTTTGTAAAAAATGTCATGTGGCTATGAATACTACTGTTAACTGTTATCTATATATATATATATATACTAATTGATGCACACATGCGTTGCACGTGAATTTTTTTTAGTTAAATTATTTTTTTCAATAATGATAATAATTTTTAAAATTTAATAATTTTATCATGCCTTTGCGTAAGATGAAAGCACTTTGATCACTCAATCCTTTACTTTTTTTGATATGATTACTATTTTTTTTTTTTCATTATCTTTCCCAAATCATAGTGCTTAAAATTATCTTTGAAACTTCATTATACATAGGTTCTTTGAAGGTTTTGTGAAACTTTCAATACTGAAACAAAAGGCTCTCTCTTTCACTCTTTGTCTCTTTCTCCAATCAAAACATATTTACGTCATAGTTGAAAGATTTAATAGCAAATTATTAGTACATTAGTCTTACAAAAATCAAAACCAAAACTTGCGCGGCTTTACAAATACTACGGACATGCTATCTTCTTTTTTTATTTTTTTATTATTATTTTTATTTTATTTTTTATTTATGATGTACTACAATCTATACCCCTCCTGTAAATTCATGCCACAGAAGCTAACTCAAGTTCCTAATAAGACTTACACTACCACCTTTAAAAAAACTCTAGTATTTATGGGATTGGGAGGTTCTCATTTTATTTATAAGTAAAATGGTCTTTGATATATATGTATTCGAAAAACATAGGAGAAAACAGATACTCCACGTGGGATCGAAACCAAGACTTATACAAATCCAGAACTTCTATTGGTCTTTGATTAAAATAATAATATTCCTAATATGTGCATGTTTAGGATTTTTTTTTTTTCTTTTAAAAATCTGGTATTTATGGGATCAGGATGTTCTCATTTTGTTATGAGTAAATTAGTTTTTGATGATTTTTTTATTTGGGAAACGATAGGAGAACACACATAACTTACATAGGGTCTAAAATCAAAGACTTCTGCAAACCTTAAAGTAACAGATTAACAAACTCAAGGACCATTGATTTTTCATTAAAAAATAATACTCCTTCCGTCCCGTAAAGATAGGCTACGTTTGACAAAGCACGGAGTTTAAGAAAATGTAATCATTTTATTAACTTGTCATTAATTAAGTTCCATCTTTCCAAAAATACCTTTATCTTTTTTGTATTGGGTTTTGTGTTTAAAGTAAATATTGAAATAACGAAGGGTATAAGAAAAAAAAAATATGATTTGATTTTTTAAAGTGGCCAAATATTTTGGAACAAAAAAAGTTAAAAATTTGGCATACCTTATTGGGACAGAGTGAGTACTCATTTTTCTGTATTGCTTTGGTAAGTTAGCATCATGACTTTACTCCATGATGTTAAATTTTTCTGACAGTTGCTACCTAGTTGAATCTGGATGGCTGTGATGAGAAGATGACTTTTGGGTGATCGCCTCCTTATATAATGCCAAATTAAGTTTGTTTGTCAACTTATTAAATATTAACTGTCAACATGGTACAAATTAACTGCCAATGTCTTCTTTTTAGTACTACATTTGGAAGTGATAACTAAAACGTCATTTAGCTGGTTCTCTTTTCTACCCCGCCCCTCATGTCCCATCATCTATTTTTTCCGAGTAACTTTTTCTCACACAAAAATTCAGAACTATTTTTTCTCTCTCTCTCTTTCTTCCCCACGTTATCACTGGATCCAGATTAGATCAGGTGATCCTAACTCTGTTATCACTTACCCCCCTCTCTCTCTCTCTACGTCATCTCCATTTGCTACAATAATCCACATTTGGGTAAACCCATTGTCTCTATCTCTCTCGCACACACCCTTATCAAGCAGTGTGTTTCTTTCTCTAGCTAGTTTCTCACTCATTCTCTATCTCTCTTTCCTTTTTTTTTCTTTTACCTCATTCTTATGTATTTGTTTTGATTGCAAATTTGCAATTCGTTCTTTCTAACTTTCTCTCATCTCTATTTCTTTATCAGTCTCTCACCCATTTTTATTCTCTCTCTCTCTCTCTCTCTCTCTCTCACACCATTATCTAGCCATGAATCACATGTTTAGGTCTATGCTTTCGATGATTGTCGATTGGTTTCCTTAATGGTCTGCCTATATTGTTTGGATCCTCGTCGATTGCTTTCCTTGATGGTCTTTAGGTTGACAATTGCAAGATCTATGGGTCTTGATCGCCACCGATCAATGTTGCACCAATAGATATCATCAATCTATGGGTTTTTATCTAAGTTATGTCCTGCACATTTTTCTCAAATTACCATTATTTAAAATAAAATAAAAAAACTATGATTTTATTTCGAGATATATATATATGTTTTTTTTTTCTTTGTCGATGCGTGGTGGATCATTGCTTGTGATTTTATTTTTTTGGGCTTGTACATTTTTTTTTATTTTTTTAAATGATTTTGAACTTTTTTTTTGGGAAGGGAGGGGGGGTTGTGATCTAAGTTATTTTTTTTTTCTTTTTGTTCTTTTTGGTTTTGTTTTGTTTAGTTTGGTATTTTGGGTTTGCAGGTAGATATTACAAAGTTTCATGAACCTCACGATTTGATACGGACTTTTTTTGGTGGTTCATTAAACCTTCCCTTTTTATTTTCTTTTTTTCTTGTGCATTCATTAATGGTTTTTTTTTTTGGGGGGGGGGGGGTTTGTTTTGTTTTTGTTCAAGCCTGCTTCTTTTTTAATTTTCCTTCAATTGAATCATCTTTTATTCTCTTCTTTTTCTTGGTAATTTGACTTGATTATTTACAAAAATCAGAGATTATATATGAGTTCTCAACAAAATATGAAAATTATGCAACAACGGCAATTTAAAAGTTCAATAATGCAATTCAAGTTTTTTCTGATATGCAAATCCTTAGAAAATAATCAAAGATTATATGTGCTATTCAAAACTTTACTTATGCAATTCAAGGGTTTTTTTTTTTTTTTTTGGCCTCTTAATATGGGTTTTCATTTGTTTTTGTTTAAGCATGCGTCTTTTTATTTTCATTCAACTGATTTATCTTTGATTCTCTTCTTTTTCTTTCTAATTTTGTAATTCAAATAGAGATTTAAAAGTCTAATCTTGCAATGCAAGCAGAGATTTAAATGTTTAAACATAATTTGTATATATGAGTCAAGTTTATTGAAAACTACATAAACAAAGCACCAGAAGAAAGGAGACGCAATGAAGGCACATAGAAGACGCAGAAGAAGGCGAAGAAAGAGAATTTACGTTGTACCGTGTCAAGTCTGTCATTGTCACGATACCTCTAAGCAAGTGTCTGCACTTCTTAGTTCATAGCATTAATATATGCCATGACTGAAATGAATCTATTCCATCAACCATCACAAAAACTTCAATAAGAAGTTAAGAGAGGGATATCGAGGTAATGTAGGCTTCGAAACCCCCCCTTAAAAAATAAAACTAACAAAAAAAAATAATATTTCCTTTCATGTATTGCATTTAGAGATATTAAAAACAGGTAAATCAACGACCCAACTCCTTATTTATCATACAAGAGGAGAACGAAACTAAAAGGTAAAAACCATGACATTAAACTTTTGTCTTCATATCAATAATAAATAGTATAAGGGTGTAAGACTCATGTAAATCCATATGGACAAAAATAATGTAAAAAGAAAGTTCCAAACCAATAATGGATCAACCTAAAGTATAAAATCCCCTTGATCATGCTGTGTTTTTTTAAGTACTTTTGTCCATAAGAGTGACATATTTGTACATCATTGATCATCACAATCGAGAAAGGTTTCTATGCACAACTGATATAATATGTAGACAATCAAATAAAAACTATAGAGCATCAAAATCAAGGCTAGCTTAAACAACAAGAGACAATAAATTCATTTAAGAATGGTGGATTATATTATTGTCTGCTGGTAATTCATCGCATCAACAAAACTGAGCAAACAAAAAATCTCTTTTCAACAATGATTTCGTATCCTCTGTGAGTCACAATAAATTCTATTAAGAATGGTACTTCATAGTCGATTGGTAATTCATCGAAGCAAAAAGGAAAAAAAAAAATCTAAGCAGACAATAAATTAATTTTCAATGGTGATTTCATATCTAACACGACTGTCATTCTTGGTTCTTGTTGCATGGATAGCACGTTCCCATGACTCTACTATTATAATCAATGCCATAAGTGACATGAATATATCCGAACAACCATCATAAAACACAATAATAAAGAAACCCTAGGAAGTGTGTATATATATATATATATATAGAGAGAGAGAGAGAGAGAAAGAGAGAGAGAGAATTCACATTTTGTGGTGAGACCCAGTAAGATAATTTGGTAAATTATTGGGCCGATCTGAGGTGGAAGCATTTTGAATTAGTACTTTGAGTTTGACTCTTTTCGTCCTATTGAAGAACTAAACAATGTCTTTTCGAGTGTGCTCCAAAAAAAACATAAATCTGAGGAAGGAAGAGAAAGGAAACCCTAGAACACAGATTTTGGACGATGATCACAAAAAGGCGTTAAGGTTTGACATTGTTAGGGTCTTATGAATTATAGTTTCCATTTCTTTAAAATTCCTATTTGGGTTTGGTTTTATTTAATTATTATACAAATTATAGTTTCCTTAGAATTCTTATTAAGGTATGTATTTTATATTTCTATATTTCTTATATATGCAAAAGGGTAGTTGTGTATTTAAAAATTAAAATAAGGGTATATTAGTCAATCAAAAGTTTTTCTCACAATCATCTTTTTATAGGTAGTATAGATATAGATATATATAGATTCACTTACCCCCTTTTGTAGGAATCTTAATATAATGGGAATGGTGCTTTCCCATGAAAGTGGCCGTACCAAACATGGGAATCGGGAATGAAACCCCTTTCCCAAGAATCGAGCCCTCAAAACCAAGCATTGCCTGAGAAATTTTTCTAACGAATCCATATTTTTTTTTGATTTCATAAATTCCAATCCCTGTGGATTAGTTGAGTAGTCAGGTTTTGGGTGTACTCCTCATAAATTATCGTTTCAATTCTTTGCAAAGATAACTACATGTGTGGGTATGGGGATCTCACATGAACCGTTAGGAGAATAGCTAAGGTTAAAACCTCAACGAGAGTGAGCCTTAAGATACCCATAATCATTAATAATAATAATAATAAAATGCCTTATTAAAAATTGAAAGTAGACAAAACAACCCCCAAAAAAAAAAAAAAAAAGGAATCAAATTGGGGTTTATTGTATGCTGGGCACTCTGGCAGTGATCTTTTAACTGCCATGTTTTTTTGCCTTTTTGTTAGTTTGTTCGTGTTTTTTTTTTTTCTTTTTTCAACTTTCGTAGAAAAGAAAATTTGAGTGGTAATTTTGGAAAGATTTGATTGGCGCTGAAAACCCTAACGGCTACTTCAAGAAAACGTTTCGGCTCCACAGTAATGTCCATGCGCAGTCGGTTTCAGATCCTTCCACGCGTCCCATACCTTGTCCGAGTCCTGATATAATTACCATCGGATGACGTGGCAGCTTGTACAATCACTTTCACATGTAGGCAAGATTACACCTTATGAATACTCCATAACTACAACGGTCCTGCGAAACTATAAGGTTTCGTTTCATGATCAAGCGAGCGTAGTTTATTGATTTTCTTTCCATGTCATGCACTTTCCTTTCCTAGAAAATCTCCTCTGTAACCAGGAAATCGCCTTTTTCAGGGTATCTACCTCTCTCATCATTGGCCTTTTTCTTCCTTTTTTTTTCCTTTCATAGTCGATCTGTTTGGTTGAGAAAGAGGAGGAAACGAAAAGAAAAGAAAAGAAAAGAATATTGGAACCCATGTTTCTTGTTGTTTTGGTTCTTCAAGAAATTGAAAAAAAAAAAAAAAAAAAAAAAAAAAAAAAACACCCAACCTTTTCTTCTCTACTTAATTGAAAAACAAACAAAAAAGAGAACAAGAAACTTCAAGTTTTTCATGCAGTTTCTCTTCAGTTTTCTTGGTGACCAGGCACAGTGTTATGGATCCTAATGTTACACACGGCCAATCCTAATGTTATCCCATCTTTGTTTCTTTTTCCATTTATTTATGTTTTTATTGGATTTGTGTTTAGGGTTTACGTCCGGGGTATTTTTCCTTTCTGGTTTTGGAGAACTGAAACATTAGAAAGTTTGGAATGAGATGGTCTGCCTTTCTCTCTTTCTCTCTCTACATATTATATTTATACCTGTGTATTTATGTGTGTTTATATATATATATATATATATATATGATTATTATAATCATATATATGTTTCTCTCTTCTTTCTTCATTCTTTGTTGTCTTTTTGCTATTTCTTTTGTTTTTTTAATTTTTGGGGAAGTTATTTTGTATTTTCGTCAATGATGGTGATGAAGTTGTTCAATTAATTTTAATCTTTGAGGTTCTGTGATTTTATTTTATTGCTCTTTACATTTTGACTCAATATCATCGATTTACTTCTTGAATCTCAGTTTTCTTCTTCTTCTTCTTCTTCTTCTTCTTCTTCTTCTTCTTCTTTTTTTTAATCCTGAATTTGAACTCTAAGGGATTGTTGGACTTACAGCAAAATTTTGACTCATAATTTTATTTAACAACAATAATAATTATTGTTTTAATAAATTTTGGTCTGATTTTGACAAATTTAACATATTTTCCTTAATGTCTTTCCTGATTATTTAGCTTAACGAATAAAGGTGTTTAAACTGCCATATCTGTTTATAAAAATTCTCAAAACTTACTCCTTTTTGGCTGATTTTTTGTAAAATCACCAAAGTTCTTGTCATTCAAATATATCCTTATTTGATTCCCATTTCAGATTTAACTTCAGTGGACTTAGTGTTACTTCACATCAAATTTTAAACAATACTCAAAATACGTCTTAATGGGATTTTTGGGATATAAACGTGGTTGATTGCTGGCATGGAATTTTTTTTTTTTCTTAAAGCTCCGTATAATTGTTATTCTCTTTCAGTAATGGTATAACTAGAAGCGAGGGGCACAGCCGAGTAGGGCTGCAAACGAGCCAAGCCGAGCCGAGCTTTGGAGTGCTTGGCTTGGTTCGTTAAAAAGCTTGTTCATTAGTAAACGAGCCGAGCTTTTTAACGAGCTTAAATTTCAAGCTTGAGCTTGGCTCGTTAGAAAATATTCGAGCTTGAACCGAGCTCGAGCTTTGGCTCGTTTAAGATTTTTTTTTAATTTTTTTTATAATTATTATTATTTTATTTTTGATAAGTGGTTTAGAATCACCATCTCAAGCATAAACCAAGAAATCGACAATAAGAAACATCATCCAAGCATGAACCATAAAGAACCCAAAATCAAAACTCCATAAGGTCATAATTGTTTTCAGTACTATTAAATAAAAAGTTGCAATAAACTTAAAAAACTGAAGTTATTGGTTGGAGGCTTAGGGGCTTGGAACACATTATAATAATCATATATGCTTCAAAACTAATTACCATGCCATCATATTTCCATTAGATTCCACAAAAGAAGTATCTCTTTCATGCTAAAACTTTACTAAGATAAGTAAAAGCATCTACTACTAGCTTACTAGGGAATGAGTATCTCTTTCACATAAAAAATGTACAGTGGACAATTATGCCCTCACTCATAAACCCTTAAATGAGCCCATTAATAAGCTTCTTGTCGAGCCCCTAAACAAGCTTTTCATCGAGCCTTAAACGAGCTTGTTCGCAAGCTTAATCGAGCCGAGCTTTGGTATGCTCAAGCTCGGCTTGTTTACTAAACGAGCCTAAGATTAGGGCTTGAGCTTGGTTCGTTTATTAAATGATCGAACTCGAGCCGAGTCCTTAACGAGCTTTCTCGCGAGCCCTTAATGAGCGGCTCAACTCATTTGCAGCCCTAGGCACAGGTGATGCATGTGTATGCAGTGGAATAGTGGATTTGGATTCAAATTAATATGATATTACTATGGTACCCCGCTGTAATTATAGTGATAAGGGTATTATGGAATTTACATCATAAAAAAAAATCCATCAGTATAGAGGTGAGAGACAAAGGCCTACTCTTCCCTTTATTATAGTATAGAAGATTAATATTCTCCTTGGCTTCTTGAGAAACCTTTTTTTTTTTTTTTTCTTCCTGAAGTAGCAATGGTAATATGATTTAATTTTATAAAGATATAGATGCCCATTTATCCCTTTAATTGCATATTGTTGTTTTGGAGTGATCTAGTCATAATTATTGGAAGTTATAAGAATTAAGGTGCATTTTAGTTGGATACAATCTAAGAAAAGGATGGATTATTAAAGTTTCTGAGGTTGCTTTTGAATGGCCCATGGAAATTAAAATTTTTTCTTTATTATTATTTTATTTTGTTTTTCTATGGTAAGAATCTAACCCCTGATTATGTTATACATTTGAACAAATTAAATGGTATTTTTCCACAATTCATCTTCACCCCAGAAATTTTAGTTTCACTTTTATCAGACAGCAAAGGGGAGTTTGCTGCAAAGCATGCAGATTATCATACGGCCTTTTTTTTTCTTTTCTTAGTTGGGACATGATAATAGGACAACCTTACATTATCGATATTTGAGAATAGTCTTGAAGGCCTTTTTCATGTTATTAGCAGTCCACGTACCTGCTTATAACGTAATTATTTTGCACCTATGAATCTCTATTGAATTAATTTTACTGATTTTGGTCATATTTGGACATTGCATGGAATATGAATCTGTTTATTTTGCTATCCATATCTGTTGAAAGCAAAATTACAACCTGCAGAAATGGAGCCATTGGGAAAATGGAGCCCTTAAGTTAAAAGAGATCATCACCCTGTGTGGGTTCATTACAATGGAATATCTAGTACAAATTATTTAGTTTTGGGAGCCCTGAAAACAAATGGTACTAAAAGGAATATCTGAAACAAGTTGTAAGAAAACAAAGGGACTTGTTCGAAAGCTACCAGAAACACAATGGACTAATTTCAGTCTCCGCATGTAAAATACAATGTCTTGATTTAATTTCCATGCAATCCCAAATGCCCTACAATTCTGTTCCAAGTTGTGTAGATCATTTATGTGTTTAGTGCAGAGAAAATTATATTTAACAATGTTGACATCATTTTTTCCTACATTTTTGCAGGTGGAAGGAAACGTTTGGTCGCCTAAGGGAAAAAATGGGCAAGAAAATCTGAAGCGGAAAAGGCTTCAGTGGATGAAATCTGGGGTTGCTCCAGAAACTGTAAATGTCACCAGTTTGAAAACCTCATGCACAGTGAAGGCTGTAAAACCAACTACATCATGTCAACTGAGAAAACAAAGTAACGAAAAATTATCATCTCACTCTAGTGGATCATTATTTGAAAAAGACATCTCTTTAGAGTGCATAGTGGATAAGTTTAACACAGCTGATCTAGAATGGACAGAGAAAATTCCAGAGTGTCCAGTATACCAACCATCAAAAGAGGAGTTCAAGGATCCATTAATTTATCTGCAAAAGATTTCTCCAGAAGCTTCAAAATATGGTATATGATAATTCACTCACGTGCATTATCCAGCGAGTTGAGTGTTTTGTGATACAATCAGACACAAAGGTTGAACTTAATTTATATAGGGTGTTAGAGGTTCTATGAAAATGGAATTGCCCATTCTGTTTTCTTCTGATCTGAATGGAATCCATTATGGGTGTGTGTGTGTGTGTGTGTGTTTAATCAAATGGTAGTTAGATGAGTATAGTTTATCTCTTCAATATCTGCTATTCTGCTTCAAATAAGGGCCTTCTAGGATTTTAGACATGACCTTATTTCTGTATCATTTTTGTGATAAAGGCAGTGTCTTTCCAATACACCACCAACTTGTGTGTGCAGATTCTACTCCAATGGTTTTGTAACTTTTGTTCAATTTTCATGGATATATAATGATTTCCCTATTGGTGGAGTCCAATTTAGCCGTTGCCATCGAACATACTTCCATTTTTTGTTGTATAGATTTGTGCTTTTATGCAGCCATTTGCAAAAAAGCACTTTACAAGATTATCTCCCCCTTGAATTAAATTATTACGTGTTTCAATTTGCAGGCATTTGCAAGATTATCTCCCCCTTGAGTGCTTCTAATTCAGCTGGCAGTGTACTAATGAAAGAGCAAAGGGGTTTCAAGTTTACAACTAGAGTGCAACCTCTTCGGCTCGCTGAATGGGATTTGGATGACAAAGTCACCTTCTCATTGAGAGGAAGGTAAGTTCCATACGACAAATTGAAAGTACTGTTCGGTTAGCAAGGTGGAAGTACCTCGTTTGAGGAGAGCAAAGTCACTGTGGTTTTGCTTCCGGAGGCTATTTAGGTACTTCTAAACTGCTAATTGTATGGTTTCAGAAGTTTTCATTACTAATTGTTAACTAAGTTTGACCAATGTGACTTTTATCAGAAATTACACTCTGCGTGATTTCGAGAAAATGGCAAACAAGGTGTTTGCTCGTCGATATTGTACTTCTGGATGTCTTCCTTCCAGTTTCTTGGAAAAGGAATTTTGGCATGAAATGGCTTATGGAAAGAAACACTACAAAAAACTTAGGCTTTGCCGGCTGTTAAAACAGCCAGCAAAGGCTTGATATTTGGCCAGTAAATGATTTGCCGGCAATCACAATATCAGCCGGCCAATCCTCAGTCGGCAAAACCTTTCCTGGCTTGTACAATTATGGCCGGGAATAGTGGTTAATGCTGGCAAGGAAAACAGCTGGCAATGAATGATACCAACAGCCGGCAAAGCCCAGCAACTGGCAAGGCAATTAGAGAACAGGTCAGTGTGGTTACACATTTGATGCTTTATTGGGCAGCTTAAACTACTTCTATTGGGCAGCCCATTTAACCAGCCCATTTAACCCGACCCAAACACACAAATGGGCTCTCAATACAACCCAAACACACCATGCTATTGCTGTGTAAAAAATATACCATTCATCCTTTATTATTCTAAGCATCCAAAAAACCATTCATCCTTATCATTCCAAGCATCCAAAAATTATCAGTATTATAAAAGCCAAAATTACATTATAAAAAAAAAAAAAAAAAAACATTCATCCTTTATTATTCCAAGCATTCAAAGTGAGAACAAAAGAATAGAACACCCATAGCTGCCTGAATCCCACTCAACATGCTTGCTACTGATTTTATGAGAAACAACCCCTCTGAAACCTGCAAAAAAGTAAACAAATAAATGTTTCATTAGATCCATTTGCAGAACTTTTCTTGTTTAATTCACAACAGTTTATTGCTTTGTACTATTACAAACTAAAAGCAAAGAAGTGAGTAATATTCTATCATATATAGATATGTCCCCAGCCAATATAAGCAAAAGTTACACAAAGGCCAAACAATCTCACAAACATGAGCCTGCAATTGTAACAATATGCTATTTTTCCAAGCAATCTCAGTGAAAATTGTTACATCCAAGTAAGATTATGCCTCCAGGCTTAGACCAATTCTTTCACTGCATACAACACTTGAGAAATCAAGAAGAGAAAGGAAAAATTATGGCTAATCTTCAGTAGATAAATCATCAGTACCACCACTATTTTTCTCCAACGTAGATATATATCTATGCACATAATCACATAAGTGCATGCATAATTCCATTATAAAAAAAAAAAAAAAAAAAAACAAACAAAGAAGAATATATTCGTAAAAATTCTCTAGTAATTTTATCATTGTGTGAAATTAAATTAGTATAGAACTCTTTCTTCTTCTTCGTTTTTTTTTTTTTTTTTTGTTTTTTTTTGTTTTTGGGTAACAATTAAGAACATTAATACTAGAAATCAATATCCCTCCTCAAAAGGGGTTGGGGGCATGGATATGCCATTAGGCCTAAAGGCCATAGGCGATATAGAACTCTATATCGATGCTAACATAGTAGCTTAATAAGACTCACTTGTTAAGTGAGTGATCTCAAATTTAAAATTATGAAAAAACATTGATGTCAAGAATTGATACCCATTTATTGATGTCAATGATGGGTTAGAACTTAGAAGTTAGAAGAAGTGATGAAGAGTATGGATATCTTCTATGAGTTATCCAGAAAAAAAGAAATATACAAAATTTTATTTAGCTGTAGAAGAAACACAGACGCACAATAATCAATAGTGGTGGGCCATTAACCAAGAAGCGTGAAACCTTTGTGAATACCAGCTTCCAAGTTGGAAAGATTAATAATAAAAAATTGATCACATGATACTAATTTCAATTTGTCTAATCTTTATTCAAAAATCAAAACAGGGGCAAAATTGTCTAGCAATTCACAGCCTCGGTCTTTCACTATACTAATCCCCTTAGACATAATTTTTCATCTTTAAAACGTTATATATGCCTGTTAAGGTGCCAAACAACTAAAAAGCACAACCATAATATTAAAAACAATATAAAATTCCTTTAGATAAAACGACAATCTTTCAACGGCTTTCATCATATTGAGGTTGTGTTCTCATTAACTTTTGTCCAACCGAATATAAAAAGCGACTCTATCTTCTTAACGTGGTGTTTCATATCTTTGTGGCCCTAATTTATGTTCTAACCTAACAGATCACTCTGATCTCAGAATTGTAAAGTACATTATGTTGAAGCTTGCAAAGTCCACTATCTATGAAAAGTTCTTAAGTATGAGCTCAAAATCCATAAAAGATCACAAAAATAAGAGGAGATGAGAAATTTGCCCAGAGCTCGTTTTCACCATTACTAAAATAAAAATAGAGAGAACATATATTACATATTGTTCAACCCTACAAACTAATCCATCTGTCTGCTAGTGTAACAGCTTGTTTTCAAAAGAAGGGAATCATGATTTTCCACAGCTTCAAATTTCCTATTCCAACAATATGCTTAAGGTCTATGTAATGTCTGACTGTCCTAGCAGAGTCCTTATATCCAATAAATATTACCTAACCATTTTATCCAAAATTCAATACATATATGAGGATCACAGTAATAATGACTAAAAAGATTAATGAAGTCAAAAAACATACAGGAAATGGGAATTAGATTGGCAAGAGAAATACCAAAATTAAAGCATATATGCCATCTAAAGGTACCCCTGAAGTTGTCCAAATAAGCCAAACGTTGCCTATTCACCAAAAAAAAAAAAGGGGGCAAAATACAATCTGCATCATGATAGTTCTTGGTATGTACTTGCGTAAAACTTGGTATGAAAGTACCAACATTTGCCAAAAGTCTCCAGTTTAGTTTTGAGCAGCAAATAGGCCTTCACTGATCTTAGGAATGTATTTTAATTGAGTAAAAAAATATAGCAATGCCTGCAAATGACATTCAATAGCACTGCCAATTCAAGTAGTCTCTATTTTGTATGTAATGACAATAAGGAAAATTCAATCTGTGAATTGCATTTTCTATGGGTTGCTATGCATCCTATGCTTGTAAATCTATGTTACTGAATTGGAAAAATCAACAATTAATGGTCTTTCTATTGGCTTGATCTGGTAATGACTTGGTATACTTTTTTTGGAAGACGTGATAACTCTTTGTTTTATCTCAGGTAACATAGAAATTGGAAATGGGTATGGTGTACCAGGTGGAGGTGCTTACTATGGTGCTCCAAGGCCTAATATTTCTATGCTAAGTATGGCTAATCAGCAGAACAAAGAGTTGGAACAGAAGCCTATGGCTAATGAGTTGCCTGATTATCTCAAGCACAAGTTGAGAGCAAGGGGCATTCTAAAGGATGAGACAGCAAAAGGAGCTAATGTTAATACCGAAAGTGTAAGTTTATACATCTTATCCAGTCTTTTTTCACCCTTTCTGCCTCCTATTTTTTGGTTGGGCTGGTATACCTAATCTTTGGAAATGGGGCTTTATTCTAAAATGTTGTGGTGAACAGTTGCAAGTTCTGATCAGCTGGGCAATTTAGATCTTACAAAAATTTCAGAACTTTTTATGATGCAAATCTAACCGATGCTTTCTAATTGTGTGTATCCCTATTTTCACTTCTGAACTTATACTTGGTTGCATCTTTATGTCTGCTTCTCCAACTATCCTTTTTTATTATTTAACAGTTTACCCATAACTTTTAACTTCAGAAGTCAGAGATTCAATTGGCTCAAACCACTCAAACTGCAGCAGTTGTAAAGTTTCCTGCTGGATGGGTGAGTGTTGACTGATATTTATATGTTTTTTTTTTCTTAAATTTTTATTTGGCCCATTTTTAGACTGGAACAGCTGTATAGTATCTGCATACTTAAGACCATATGCTGGGGATAAAGCATTGTGTATGAATGATTTTTTACTTAATGCATGTAGCCATTGATTGATTTCGTTCATCTTTATTTGCATTGGTCTAAATTTTAAAGTTCATTCAAGATCAAGTTAAAGAAGGTCAGACTTGAGTTGGAACTAATGTGATGTAGAGGCTAAATCTTCTTGAAACTTGGCAAGGTTAATATTCATTAATTTTATTTGCATATAAAAATACAACATTTTGATCATATTACTAGATAATATTCGTTGGAATTATGCAACATGAGATCTATAAAGTGTGTGGATTTATTACTTGTTACTTATGTCTTATATCACGTAGTGCAGACACGGACACTGGATGTGGTTGCTACATGACACAGATGTGTCAACACTGCAAATCTTGAAAATCTAGGACACATACAATGATGGCACAATAATATATAAATGTATATTTTTATATTTTATAAAGATATTACTATGACAAAAAGGCATAATTTTAATTAATTTATGCAAATTCATATGTTAAGAATTGCTTAACTTGATGAAGCTTAGTTACGTCTTAGTTAAGAATTGCATTTCTTTCCAAATACAACACCCATAAAATAGCTAAGACAGCAGTTCTCTAAAGCATCACCGCCTTCTTATGCCTCCTGAAACCCCAAAAATCAATAGAAATCATACTGGAACAAGAAGCAGGCAATACCCAACAGAGATCAGCCAGAAGAAACAACTTCTGCCATAAATAACTTGCAAATGGGCAGTGCAAAAATAAATGATCAATATGCTCTGCTTCTCTCCTACATATAATGCACCACCGAGCTAACAAACAACATGAAGGAAGCCTCCTCCAGAACATATCATTAAATATTAATTCTTTATGAGCAATAGTCCACATAAAAACTTGAACTTGTAATGGCACTTTGGATTTCCAAATAATCTTATGAGGGAGAAAGTTAGAAATATAATGGTAATTCTAAGATTTGAGTAAGAAAGGAATCCCAGTGTGATACTGCATGTATTCCACTTGTTTCTGACCTTTTGGACTAGATTGTTCCAAGTTTATTCAAGAAATGGTTTATATGAACTGGGTTTCTAATAGGAGTATGATTTCAATTTTGTTTATGCTTCTACTTAAATTTTCAGAAATTTTCACAGGATTCCCTATTAGAAAGCCTTGCATGAATTAATGGGTCTTATCTGTTGCTTTCAATTCTTGGGTCATATTTATTAAGTTTAGAAAAATTAAGTTTCGGATGGTTTTATCTTATTTGGTTATGTTCTTCAAAATTTTTTGATTTTGATTCATTTTATGAGTTAAAATCGGTTTTCAAGACATTTCTTTTAAAATTAACTGCAATTTGAAAACTAAAAAATTATATTTATTCTGGTGTTCTAATTTGGTTTCTTGTACTGCAGGGAATTAGCTATGCAAAGCTGGCGAATTTGCCACCTATAGTTGGACTCTGTTAGTATCAATACCTTATTGACTATGTTTTCCTACTGGGTTCTGTTAGGAATAAATACAATTGTCTTCTACTCTTTTTATTTTTTTATTTTTCATTTTTTTAATAAGTAGTAAATTATTCCTGTATTGTCCTCTGTTTTCGAGCACAGAGAAGAGGTGAGAGGCTTTAATTATGAGGAATAATCTGACTTTTTGGGTCTAAGGTACTGTTTTATAGCATTCTGGAAATACTTTTGGTGATAAAAAATCAAAGCGATTTTTATGCTTTCAGAAGCAAGGAAAGTACTTTCAGATTGTTCATCAAATGGTGCACTAGCTTAGATAATAAATTTTATTAATGGCATCTATTCAGTTGGCAGATCAGGGGATAATCCTTCAACAAGTCTAACTCCCATGGAGTTAGAAAGCATATCCAGAAACTCCCACCAAGCCTGAACTTACTAAAAACCCTCAAAATTGTGGGCGTTGGGAGTTAAAGTAGGGTCACAAGTTGGGTCAACAACCCTCAAAACACAATCATTCAAATCACTATGCATGATAATTTTTATACTGACCTTTTGACTTATACATATACACATACTCAAAACGCTGTTTACACATGTAATTTGAACATTGCCACTCTCAATCCTACTCTATGTGTGAATTCTTAGCATCTAACAAAATTAGGCAGGCCAAATAGTTAGCATTTCTAAGCAAATATGAATCAATAATGTAATTTTATTCTATAAATTGAGGTTGATAAGCTCATATCATAATGTTCAAAAGCAGAGGCATATATACTTTCAAGAAGGTGACTGCACCATGCAACAAAAACCTAAAAATAATAATAATAACATGAGCTTCTTTCCAAGCTATGCATATTGTATGATTGTAGGCAAAATAATACCTTCACAGCCAGTCCACAACTTCAATACCAGTTGGAAATTTCAAACTATAATCTCTACCTAACATTAAAGTCAAATGAGGACAAATGTTAACAAGATAAATACAAGTTAGAACTTAGAAAATTTGAAAAATAAAAAGGAAGTATATACATACTCATTGAAATTCTGAATGAAAAAAATCAGAAATGTAATGCAAATTTTGCCATAGAAGTACCTTGGCTTGAACATCCAACTTTTATCCATAGAAGTACTCATCCGCTGCTAGGTGTATAATAAACGGAATTGAAATCATATTCAAGAGTCCCCACAAGCATGACAACGAGTCAAGAAAAAAAATTCCTATCATAGAGTTCAAGAGAGAAAATTCTCTAAAACGTCAGGCTAAAATCAAACACTTGTCCACGAAAGTTAGGCTAAAAGTCAGGCTAAAATTCTCTAAATGATATTATATTGAGCTGGTAATTAAGCAAAAAATGAATAAGCTCATAAATTGAATCCTTGTATGGAATTTTACTGGTTTTCGTCTTGCCCATGGTTCAAGACATTATACAATTTCATCGGTTGATTTGGAAAAAAAAAAAAATTGCTACAAGAAATAAGTGAATCTCTGAAAGACTAATAACTAAATTGAAAAAATGGTTCCAGAACAGGACATATAGACCTGGAGAAACAAAATACTCTCTGTTTGGTTGCTGAGAAACCTATGATTTTCAAACCATCATTTAGTTGAATTTCAGAAACAGGAGAGTAGAAAACATTAAAATTCATTGCCTAATTTCTACAAACCTACCTTTTCTCATTAACCAAACGGCGCAAAAAGTGAACGGTGAAGAAGAAAACCTAAAGTGTCCTGTTTGTTTTCAACTCTCACATATCCTTCGATCCCTTGCTTCTCTTTCCCAAGCCTTTCGCCTTCTTCCCACCCCTATAACAACATCAGCACAAAATCAACCGCCAAAAATCAAACTCTAAGGGCCCATTTGGTAAATCTCACCTCATAGCAGAAAATCAGACCACAAAATTAAGTCAAACTCGTTCAAACATAGCAGAAAATCTCACCTCAAGCTTTACCAGATGAGCTTCATCATCGCTGTGAGAGATGTGCGATTTAGAGTCCGAAGCAAAACACCTCCGATTTCTAACACTTCCGAGATGAGATCGAGGGTGAGAGAGAAGAAAGATCAGATCGAGGGTGAGAGAGAAGAGAGATCAGATCTGAGAGGTGAGATCTAACCCATTTCTAATCTGATTGAAGGTGAGAGAGAAGAGAGAACAGATCTGATCAGATCAGATCAGAGCTGAGGGAGAAGAGCTGTTGGCATAAATTGCTTTCACTTTCCCCTGTTTTTTTTTTTTTTTTTTTGTAAGTAAATGAAATCACATGTACCCATGTGCCGGCTGTAAAACAAGCCGGGAAACCCCTTTTTTTTTTTTTTTTTTTTTGGTAAGCAGATGAAATCACGTGTACCCATGTGCCGGCTGTAAAACAAGCCGGGAAACCCCTTTTTTGCCGGCCAGACAAAAGCAGCCGGGGAAACATAGCCGGCAATATTTGATATTTTTGTAGTGAAAGGAACAGTTGAATATGCAATCAATGTTGATGGTAGTGCCTTTTCAAGTGATCCTAGAGATCAGCTGGGGAAAAGTAAATGGAACTTGAAGGTATTTAGTCTGTTTTGTGGTTCTTATTGAACACTCTCTCTCTCTCTCTCTCTCTCTCTCTCTCACATTGAGACTCTGTGAATGTATTTCCATGTGTAAAATGTGCTTACTGTCTGCCAGATTTTCCATTTACTAGGTAGAATGCCTTGTAATGTTCATATATTATCATTATCTGAGTGTGTAATACTGTTTGGCTTGTCATTTTCCATTCCCCACTTTCCAATTCATTTATAATTTGTTGCTTTGATCTCAGACTCTTCCACGGCTACCCAAGTCCACATTGCGTTTGGTTGAAGCTGTGATTCCGGTAATGATGACAGTCCAAGTCTTTAAAAAATGTGTTTCTAACTACATTCTTTGGGCTTCTGTGACTTTTGTTGAGCTAATTTTAGGGAATAACAGATCCCATGCTGTACATTGGAATGCTGTTCAGTATGTTTGCGTGGCACGTGGAAGATCATTATTTGTATAGGTAATGTCACTCTTCCTGATGATCCTGTACATCTCTACCTATTCTTATGGCTCTGAGATGGAACATGTTTATTCTAATAATATATCTTTACTGTTCCCTTTCAGTATTAATTATCATCACTGTGGAGCTCCCAAAACTTGGTATGGTGTTCCTGGTTGTTCAGCTCTTGACTTTGAAAAGGTCGTCCGAGATCATGTTTATAATCCTGACATTTTGTCAAATGAAGGAGAGGACGGAGCTTTTGATTTGCTTCTGGAGAAAACAACCATGTTTCCTCCAAATATATTGCTACAACATGATGTACCTGTTTTCAAGGCTGTACAAATGCCAGGGGAATTTGTTATTACCTTTCCCAGAGCATATCACGCTGGATTCAGTAATGGTAAGATATTTTTTATGCCCAAGTCTCTCTCTCTCTCTCCGTACATTAGGTAACTTATTTTCTTCTGTGCAACTTCAGGTTTTAATTGTGGTGAGGCAGTAAACTTTGCAATTGGTGATTGGTTTCCATTCGGAGCAGCAGCTAGCCAGCGCTATGCACTTCTTAGCAGGATGCCGATCCTTCCTTACGAGGAACTTCTCTGTAAAGAAGCAATGCTTCTTTTCAGGTCTTCAAAACACAAAGCCTTAGAATACTCGTTTGCAGATTCAGTCTCTCACCATTTTATCAAGGTTTCTTTTGTGAAACTTATACGATTCCATCACTATGCTCGTTGGTGCTTAAAGAAAGTAAGAGTATCCTTGAGTGTATCTCCAAATTTTCAAGGAACTATACTCTGCAGCCTCTGCAAACGTGACTGCTATGTGGCATACCTCAAGTGCAACTGTTATTGTAATCCCATTTGCCTTTTCCACGGTACGAGAATAATGCTAAAGAGTGATCTTAAAAGATTTTTCATTCTTGAAGCATGTTTTGGCATCCTGTCTATAAAACCATTTCATTTAGTATTTCATTGCATTTGAAATTAGATTTTTGTTTTTAATTGCATTTTCAATGAGTGTCTTTTTTTTTCTCTTTTTTCCTACCATTTAAAGAACTGATTTTAACAAATGCACTTGTTTTTATTTTATTAATTTAGTAATTACAGCTCCATTTAAATGATGACTTTGGATATTCAAATTCTATTGATACCCAAATAGATTTTTTTTTCCCCCTCATTTCCAGTGTCCAACCACTTGATTAATCTATTGATTGGTTGTATTGATTCTAATTACGCAGTGACAGATGCTGGATCACTTAAATGTCAATGTGGGACCAATCGTATTCTTTTTCTAAGGGAGGACATTTCAGAAATGGAAAACGTAGCCCAGAAGTTTGAACAGGATGAAGGAATATTGCAGGAGGTTCAACAAGAAATAAAATGTGGTGATGACATGTGCCTGCACCCAAATATGATTCCTTGCATTAAAGATGGATACACTCCATATTCCGAGGTAATGTTTAAATTGAATCTTAAAATTGTTATGAGGACTCTGGCTAGATATGTCAACCAGCTGCATATCATAAGAAAATTGATGTGTACGTCAAGCATCTCTCTCTTGTCTGCTACATTGAAACCTTTTTTTTTTTTTTTTTTTTTTCAATTTAGTAGGTAATGTATAATGGACATGCAAAATTCTTAATTATTGTGGCAATGGGTCGTGGTTCACAGGTGATGTTTATTGATGATCAAATTAGGGTCAAACGTAAATCTGTTGAAGCGGAGACCAGAACTGTGAAGAATGCAATGACTTTGAATCTCTTGAAACAGCAGGTGTGTTTTATTTTGTTCTTGACTCACATTCCTGTGATTGATTGTGATTAGTATTGTTACTAAAGAATAGTGATGCGCCGGTAATTTGTGGTGCTGCTTATTTTAAACGTCGAAACATTTCTGCCTCCTTAATATATATATATTTCTGAACTTAATAATAAGTACTTTGTAATGTTTTTCCACGCTTCCTACTCCCTGGTATAATCACCGGTTGGTAGTTAGAAATTCAGTTTGTTGTATTTCAAGTCGTTTCCTACTTTGCATGTTGATGACATTGTCCTCTTGTTGAAACAAGAATGGAAATCTTGTCTAACATATATTAATTCATTAATATAATGCCTTGGATGAATTATCATGGCGTATAGTTTGAATGATGGTTTGATATAAAAGACTAGATGTATGACAGGTTTCACCATCTTTGAGAGTTTTCCAAATTGGACCATTGGTGGATGGCTCTCTTGTAGAAGGATGGAGAATATGCTAATTAAACACAGTGGATGCTGATTTTATTGGTTGCAGCTGAATTCTCATTATAAAATCTGTTGGTTTCATATCCCTTTTCACTTCCCATTTATACTTTTAAGGTAGAGTTAATGGAACCTTGACCATCGAGATTTGTAGAGCATACCTCTGTCTCCAATCTTTAGTGCGCTGTTCTGTTTGTGTGCTTTCTATTTGAGCAGTAGTTACGTTGTCTCTTGTTAAACTATCAACATACCTCATTTTGGGTTTGTTAAATAGGTAATGTGAAGTAATTGATAGAAAGGCAAAAGGCAAATGGGCCTAGTCTGTTATAAACTTATTATGTATGCCGAAACATGAACATGAGGTTTAGATTTTGCAATTTCAGGTTCATGTTTAGATTTTTGGTTTTTTGGCAAACCCAAGATGGTGGACTATGAAAACATAGATTGGATGCAACTGCTTGAGTGGGCTTCAATTTTTAGATAAATGAAACCAAAATAGTTTGTGAAAGGTGGAAAAAATTTTGATAGTGATAATGTTGCATATTGCAACTGTAAAAATGTTAAGGCTCTATTTGGTTTGTGGATTTTATCAAGGAAAAAAGATAAAATATAAGGAATTGTACTTTTCTTTATTTGGTTGCAATGGAAAATTGGAAGAAAAAAATAATTAGAATAATTTTGGCTTGATATGATTTTATCTTTTCTTTTCATTTTCTTTCCTCCTCGTTTTTTTCCCTTCCTTTTTTTTTTTTTTTTTTCCTTGGTAGAATCCATGAACCAAATAAAGGGTAAAAGAGAGATTTATTTATGAACTTATGAAAAGCTTTTACAGGGTGATTCTGGAAAGTCTGACATGATCAAAGAACGGTAAGACAGATATATGAAATTTTGTCATATTAATGCAAATTCCATCTCTAGAATCTTGGTTCTTGGCAAAGTGAAGATGGTGAAATATGAGAACGTGGATTGGAATTCATGGTCGATTAGGGTGCCACTTGTTAATTGAAATGAAATGATAATACTTTGGGAAATTGGAAAGCGATTTGAAATTATTCATGTTTCAGCCTGTAATTTTTAAGGGAACTTCTGAAGAGAGATATCTAAAGCTGAACTTTTGGAACTTTTCCATGGCGATTTTGGTAAAACTCAAAGGACTAGTGAAGAATGGTAAAAGTGAAGTGTGAAAATTTTCAGTCAGATGTATAACTGCAGTAGTGTGTGTGATCTTACTTTGGGATGCTTTGCAATTTATACAATTAGACTAATAGTTCTCAACTATTTCATGTACATATATGCTTTGCACATTTGTTACTTTTCTCTAGTCAGTAGTCACTACATACATGAAAGTTTTACCATTTTACATGTCTTTAACTCATCTGTTTATGAACAGGAACTTAGACCGCAAAACAAGCTGCATTTGAAAGGAATAATTAGTGGAAGAACCGCTATGTCAAGAGACGAGGCAGAAACCATCAAAATTAGAAAAAATGTAGGGGCCAACGTAGGAAAGACTGAAGATCAGAATGAAGTGCTGCAGGTGAGAATGAGCCATAGATTACAGAAGACTAGAAAGAAATCCAGCAGGTCGATTTCCAGATTGTCTTCTAGGATTTTTCCTTCCCCATTTTTTTTTCTTTTGCCTATTTTAAAACTTTCTTCTTCCTCTTTTTAAGACCTAGACCACAAGAAAAGCAGAATAGTTTGGGGAAAAAGCAGCATAAAATTTTGTTAGTAGCCTTTTTTTTTTTTTTTTTTTTTTGTGATGAGAGTAGTGTATTACCAGTTTTTGCTTGGGCCGGTCTGCTGCTTCCCTTTCTATATTCTTTATTGTTCTGTGACAGATATTTTTTAATTTACTTAAGAGAGATCTGAGATAGAATGCATAGAAATTGTTATCTTTCACTTGAATCTGTTTTTTCGGAGGCTTGCCATATTAGATGTCTTTTTCTGTTGCAGAAAACACTTGAACACTAAAATTTTTGGTCTGTGTGATTATGGAATTGATTTGTAGTCCAAAAGGATAAGAGAGACGCTAAAAGTGCTGTGGGATGAGGCAGTGATTAAAAAACATGGTTCTCAAGAATTTCATATAATTGACACCTAGGTGGGTTGGCATTGTAGCTTTTCTCCTAGACAACCAACATGCACACTGGAATTGATGTTTATCAAAACAAAATGAACTGCAAAAACAGGTTGATTCCAGAAATGTGCCCAATTTCATGTGTTGATGTTTCCAGTTAGTAGTCATTCTTAGGTAAGTTAGTAGTCCGGTAATGCGGAAATAATTAGTTAGTAGTCATTCTTAGATAAGTTAGTAGTCATTTACTCTGAAGGTACTAGTCATTTGTATTGATGTGTAATTCAGGACAAGCCAGAAAGGTAAAACTGTGAAAATTTGAATTTTATTGTTCAAAAGACGTCTTACAATGAAAGAATACTATATATTTATAGGCTGCAAAGTGCAAACCCTAACCCTAGTAAAACACAAAAATTAAGGAAAATAATCATAATTAAGGTAAAATAACAAAAGGTTCCAAAAATAGAAAAATTTCAACTAATCATATGATTTGAAAGCCCTAAACTTTTTCTCTTAGCCATACTTTTTCTCTCTACCATACTCAATGAACCACCACCAAGATTTAGTAAAACGATCTTTAAATTCTTCTGGGCTTTTTTTTTTTTTTTTTTTGGTTAATAATTTCCTCTAATTTCTCATTCACTTTGTTTTTTATTTTTATTTTTTCATTTTTTTTGGATTCATCTATTTATTTAGTGGTATAGATACGTAGACACGTGAATATAAATATATAAACACATAATCATATTCATTTGGACACATATACATATATATATATATGGACACATAGATGCATGTCTATAATAACATAATACTAGTATAAACCCGCGCGATGCGTGGGAATGACAAATGAATATGAAGATAACAAATAGTTTAGTGATCCAGAGCTTAAGCCAACATGTTTTTATGTATGGTTCAACTCTTTGCATCCCTATTTATAAAGTAATGTGTCCATCTTCCCATTAGTTGTCTTGGACAGTTAGGAGTTGTTACTTATACCTAACTTCTTTATAGCTCCCCCAAAAAAGAAAAAAGGAAAAAAAAAATAGGATAACCTGATTAATTGAAGACAAAATCTAAAAGAGTATAAATCGAATCAGGAAATTACTGGAAAAAATATTTAATTTTTGATTGAATATGTTGTCAAATACGCTTGAAAACTTACCAAATAAAACAATTACTTATCTATAGCAAACCAAGCACTCAAGATTCTCCTTTACAGGATCCCATGATTACTCATTACTTATCTAATAACTAACTGGTTATTTAAAAAATTAGCAATAGAAAACCCATACTAAATAATAAAATAAGGGATAAGGAAAAGCTAGAGGGAGAAGGAAGGTGTAGGGGGAAGTGGAAGAGAACCAAAAAAAAAAAATGGAGGAGGTGTTGACGTTGTGTGTGGAGGGGTTGGGGGAGAAAAGAAATAAAAAAAAATAGAGAGGAAGGAATAAGGAAAAAGTAGAGGAAGTGGGAAGGTCGTACGGTTGGGGAAAGGAAGAAAAAGTTAGAGGAAGTGGCTGACATCATTTGTGAGGCCAAGGATGAGGAGAGGAATGGATTTTGGAGGGAAGGCTTATTAGAAAGACACATCCTCAAAAGATGAGGTCAGCAAAAAAAATCTTAATTATAGTATAGATATAGATAGGGATACATATACATAATCAATTCTCATTTGTTTGTTATACACGTGACGTAATATGAGTGGGAGGGAGAAAGAGTTGCTCTTCCACTGTGAGGAGCTAAGTATTATCCAAAATAAAATCTTTGCGAGATAAACTCATTCATGGCTTTTTTATTTTACTATTCATTTTTTTGTGCGAAACTGATCCTTGGAATATAGTTCTCACTTTTTCCATAATTCTTCTTCCAGTTTTGTTTCTCTAGGGGTCATTACCTACATTTTTTGTATTTTTTTTTTTTTGGTCCATGCAGACATTAAAAATAGAATGAAGAGTTTTTCATACTTTGTTTTCCCCCACATGGAGTTTTATCTCTAGTTTTTTTTTTTTTTTTTTTTTTTTTTTGGCCCCTTCACGTAGAGTTTTTCATTGCATTTCTTTTTCTGTGATTATAGTGACCCAAAAATATCATTATAGGGAAAAAATTACCATTATCTTGAGATGAAGACCAGAATAGTTCCTGGCCTGTTGATAGAGAGTCATCAATATTGGAAGACTGTTTGCACCAATGGGCTTCAAAGCCTAGAGTAAGGAGAGAGATGCCCCTTTTTATTTTTTGGCTTAGACACCATTTGATTCTTGGAATGTAGGAGGAAAAAGAACAGGAAAATGTTTTAAAATTGTATAAAAATAAACATTTTTCTTTTTCTTTCCCTTGCACATTCTGGGATCCAAACATAGGCTAAGGGAAAAATACAACTAAAAGATATATGAAAACATAAAGAGTTTGTTTCCCTTCAAACCCGTTCTCTTAATTATTGGGTTTTGATGTGAGTTGGAGCTGAAACCAATTCAACAGGATGGTCCAGCCAATTTATTTAAGGAAAAGGATTTACATTGCTAGGTCATATACTGCCAATTTCACACCGGGATATGACAAACATGTAAGTAAAATGAACATCTCTTTGCCAGGCAATATATTGCCGGATGGTGATCGAGAATAGAAATGTCAACATGTAATTGTACTCACCACGATGAGAACACAAAGCTGATGGGTTTTGGAGGTAAGAGTCAAATGCAGCTCTGCATGCCCATATGCCATGGCCGTGCTCTGTGAGTTGTATTAATTCTCCCCAGACAGCAAGGTTGATGCAGGAGCATATGGGGGTCCAAAAGAACGTCCTAAAATCTACATGCCAATAAGCCAGCCCATTTGAAAAATTATATTTATTAGTTACCTATTTTATTATTTTCCTATTGGTATTAGTTGACTAATTAGTTGCTTATTATAGTCCATATTTAATTAGGAGATTCTATAGATTATTTCCCTTTTATTCTTTATTTCCATTTTTTATGAATTCTAGCTATGATAGTATTCTATTAGGGTTTCCTTATACTTTTCTATATAATGGGTGTAAGGGGGCTTGGGAAGAGGACTTCTGATTGATTAATAATAACCGTTATTCTTATTAGAGTTGCTTTGCACACTTTTATCTCTCCTCTTTCTATGAGATCGTGACTTGACAACCCTCTTGTATCTAAGATTCAGTCGTATTTCGCTCTTCTTATTTTCTAGTAATTCCGTTGCATTGTTATTGTGACAGGGTATCCCGTTTGCATCAAGGGTACGTAATGCTGACTTGCCAAGTAACATAAGTACATAACAAACATGTGGAATACCATTCTAAGAGCTCCTCTTCAGTATTCAAAGAATCCAACACACATAGCAACTTGTAATTGCAATATGCAATGCCAAAACCATGGTTGCAAACCACTAAAACAAATTCGATAAATCTGTTAAATATATTCCTTTTAATCTTCTTTATGAATCGACCAATAAAAAAATTCGAAAAAGGGATTGGGAATAAGATTTCATATATCTAAGAACAAAGCTTTACATCGCAAGCAGTTGTAATAATTTAGAGAGAGGATGAAAACAGTGTTTAATTGGAGATCCAATAATTGCATTCAATTGACTGGTTCATTTCAGATGAAGTGATCAGTCCTTGTGGTAGCGGTCCATGCAAAGGCATTTCTAAAGTGAAAATTAGTTTGAGGAAGCTAGTGAGATTTGGCAATGAGTAGAGTTCGAAAGATTTTAACAAGACTTTGGCTTATGAAGCAAACTTGCGGGAGTTATTTCCTCGGCTATTTCTCAGTGGCAGGTTTATATTTGACCAGATTGTGAAGAGATTTCAACTGATTCCAACTAGAAAGCTTACTTCTGACTCCTGTTTTTCAGATACGGACACAAGGTTGGGAGTTAAATTTTCTAGCTTTGTTGTATGAGCAAGTAATGACGCGGGACTCATCTAATTAAAGAGTTAGCTTCTTCTTAGTGAAGTCCTTTTTCTGAAAAATATCTTGCTTTTGTTCATTCAAAATCAAATCTCATTTTGGTTAAGTTTGCAGCAGCCCTGGACCAAAAAAAAAAGTGGACTTTGCCCAACTTGGGCAGTGGATTGCCCAATCTGAATCATTGAATCAAAGTTTACTTCATTGCTTTTTGCACTCAACCAAGCATAGATTATGTGTTTCCTAGGATTAGAGAAAATAAGGTTATGGTTCTAAGACATTGTTTTAATCAACTTTGAATGTCAAAATTAGATGAATTTTTAATAAGAGGGAATTCTATTTCAAAATAAATCCAACTAGTGTTTTTAATTCATGATTGCACCCTGCCTTTCCTATTGGAGATGAACTACTCTTTTTCTTCCTTCTTTTTTTGTTTTTTCTCTATGAAGATGGAACTATCCTTTAATACTCTGTAGCATACAGAGCAATGCTTTCTTATCAAAATCTTTACAAGTAATTTAATATAAGCATTGACTAGTGAAAACCAATCCAGCAAAGCAACCAATCTCACTTGTATGATCATCCAGTAGAACTAAAGATTTAAACAGTGGAAAACAAAGAAGGGATTAAATTATAATTGAAATCAACAGTAGAAAGAGAAAAAACAAAAATTTGCAGCTTGAAAGACAAACATTATTAAAATTTTCGACAACCCAACCATAGTATCAAGAATGACGAAAATTAACATGAAACTTGACCGACTTTGGGAATATTATGGTCAAACGCGAGAAAGACTTTCAATACGAAATGGTAGATTTGCACAAGATGCAGATGGCCCTCAGACTCCCCAAAATACGAAATACTCCTCCGGTCCCAACCATTGGGAATCGGTGGCATCGGCGGCATCGCTCGAAATTTCTCTTCATCCAAGTCGAAGCATAATGAAGTCCCACCGGTGCTTACCCAATGAATAGCACCGTTCCAAAAAACCCCACCACCAAAAAGAAAATTGTCTTGCGCAGCGAAAGTTTCACCGGAGGCCCTCCAAAAACCCGTCTCAGATGAATAAATTTCGATCTGGAAAAGACGAAGCGGCGCATAATAACTCCGAACACAAACGACTTTGTAGTGAGGCGACTTCAAAGGATCAAAAGCCAAACTAAAACCAAGAAAACCGCCACCCAGTTTCACGAACCGAGTGGATTGCCATGTAGTAGTATTAGACACAACGAAACCGCAACAAGACTTCTTTACAAGACAAACACAGAGTAAACCATTGCAAGACTGGAAACACCTAGGAGTCTGAGGATCCTTGAAAGTGATAGATCTAAAGGGTACCGTACCCGACTCGTAGACAAAAGGAAGGAAGTTGATTAAGCAGCCTTGTTCCGCAGGATGGTACAAGTACAGGCCCTTGGCGGACTTAGGATTAGGAAATCGGAGGCGAGAGAAGTCGGGACCGGAGATGAGAGAGCACCAGTGTTGGGACACGGATTTGAATTGGAGAAGCGATTTAATGGGTAGACGACGAAGGATCTCTGTTAAGAGGTCGTCGCTGCCTGCGATAACATCGGCAGACGTCTGTTGTTCAGACATTGAAGTGCCTGAAACTGTGCCGCTTCTCATGGTAGCGACCTCTGCCTTCATAGTGAATTCGTGCGCGTTACTGTTTCTATGCGGCTTTGTTCCACGAAAATAGGCGGTGTATTTATAAGTTGCGGCAGAACCAAAAGAGGAAGGAAAAAGGGTGAGTAAGCAACTAGCTAAGCATCCGCTGAAAAGGAAAGTGATGAATTTAATTCCCCTACTTTTACGCTTTTACCCATAAAAATAAAGGTAATCCATGCCAAGCTATGTGACGGTCTGATTCCTCGATGGAATAGGAAACACACTATTCACCAGAAAAAAATAACAAGCCAATAATGAGTGGCCATGTGTTCTTTTAATACAATCAAAGACTTTGCGAGACAATCGAATGGCATGAAGCCATGTGGTAAATCTGGATCAGTTAGCCTGTGAATCAGCAATAACAAAGGCTTTGCAAAACAAGCTAATGGCAGAAAATCTGGACCAGTTAGTGGGATAAACCCACCAAGGTAAACGGTTATAACTGATAAGAACAGATCTTTGGTTCCCAGCAATGTGTCAAAATGGCAATAAATATGAAATGCTAAAAGCAACCAATTAGAAATTGCCACATGTCCCATTCAACATTTAAAAGGGAGAGAAACATGCATTTTTTCTCTCATGGCAGCCTTCAAACAATTTCAAATGCCAAAAGGGAGCCAATAAAACATAGCCACGTGTCCAAATTGATTGAAATAAGTTTGAGTAATAAAATGGACCAATAAAAGAGAGACAAGTGTCCCATTTCAGCATTTAGAATGAGGAAGAACATATTTAATTCCTATAGCAGTTACTTCCTGCAGAAATTTCTCCAGGAGAGTTTGAATTGATTTAAATTCAAACTCTTTTCAAGGTATGTTCTTTTGGCGAGAGTTGAAACTCTCGAGAATCTCAAACTCCCGAAAGTTCAAACTCACAAGAATTTGAATTCTTGAGAGTTAAAAATCCTTTGTTCGGATGGTATTGAGAAATTTTATATATATATATATATAATATTCTTAATATAGATTATTAAGGAAAGAGTAAAAGAGTATGAATAAACTTTAAAAGCGATAAAAAAAAAAAAGAGAGAGATTATTGAACTACAAGGGTCCTAATAGGCCCTGTTTAGGTAAGCTTTTAAATAGTCCAAAATCACTTTTGGCATCCAAAATCACTTTTGGGTTTGTTTGACAGTCTAATTCATGATCAATTGTGGGCTCAATAAGTGATTTTATCAAAAGCTAGCTCCCCCTAGCTTTTATTGAGAAGCAACACACCAGCTTTTGCGGAGCCTTTTAATAACTTATTTTATTTCCAAAAGTGCCCTTAAATCTTGAGCGTGAAAAAAATTTTTTCCACCCACATCCCTTAAATATCCCGATGGCGCCAAAGGTTTCCCTTTGGCTGAAACAAACCCGCCCAATCTTCCTTTTTTCCTTTGGCTGAAATAAACCCGCCCAATCTTCATTCTTTGGCTTCTAATCTTCCTTTATCTGTTGAGACGATGGCACCAAACGTAGACACAAGTTCTCACAGCTCCTCCTACTACTGTGCTCCTTCTCCTGCCGGTGTCAATCGTAGAGGTAAGCTTTTTCTCCATCTTCTCCCCCCCTCTCTCTCTTTCGCTCCTGTGAACCCAAGACATGCTCCAAAGAGGTTTTTTTTTTCCCCTTGTTCATTAATCAATTTATATTTGTTGATATTTTTTTTAGAATCAATTTATATCTTTTTGAATTTTTTTCTCTATTTTTTGCGGAGAATGATGCATGGCAACTGTTTGAAAAAATGGATCTGAGAAACTCTGAACTGGATCTAGAAACCTGACTAGTGCTACTGGGATCAAACTAATCAATCCACATCAAGTTCAAATCAGCCATGTTTGTCAACCAAATTGTTGTTGAGAATACGATTTCATCACATAGTAAAAATAGTTTTCAATATTTTAAATATAAATTCATTGCTTATATATATATATTGATACGAGGAGGAACCCGCCCATTGTATTAAAAAATGTTGAACAGCAATAAATTCCTACAATAGAATATCTAAATACTAGTTTATTGTAGTGTATTTCAGTTGTGGATACAGTTGTGTCCCATCCACCCCACCAAATGTCTTGATATCAAAGTAAGTTTGATCTCCTTTTATGAAGGCAGAATAGATAAAAATCATCTCCATGTTGTCTGGATAGGGAGTCTCTTTACTTGCAATAGTGCTTACCTCACAGGCTCACACAAATATCACATTGTTTACTTGTTTTATGGAAAAATAAATAAGCCCAGTTATTGCTATTTGTCATTTTGGTTTCAATTTCCACACTTGCTATGTGGGTCATCATATATTGTTTAGCACAGACGTACATCTATGTTGGAAAAGTATCAAACAACCCAGCTTAGCAAAGCCTTATGTCCTAACTACATTGGAAAAGTAGTATAGTTCTGTTAATTCTTCATTGCCTGATCTTTTTGATGTGTATGACTTGAGAGTTGGTGCTTTTCAATAATTAATGTATTATAAATTTAAGATTTTATTTGTTTCAGATGCATTGTTATTTATATTATTATGTCATTTCTCATTTTGAATTATGACACAATAAGAGTATTGAGTAGTGTTAATAGGAAACTAGTGGGTGCTATGATCCTTTTTTTTGTTTTTTTTTTTTTTGAAAAAAGAGGAGGGGGGGGGGGGGGGGGGGGGGGCGCTTGTGGAGGGCATGTCATAATTGTTTCTAGATTTTTTTTTTAACAGCTTAGGTTAATTGTAACTCATGAAGGCAGCTTAGATTTTTCTTGAGCTGCTGCTTGATTAACTTGATACAATGGCACGTAATGCTGTGACCAACTGGCCATGGAAGTACGAAATTGATAGACACACGCATATTTTTGGCGGCGTTAAGAAATCCAGATTTAAAGTTTCCAAAACCTCCTGGCAGTTCGCATGAAGTCAATCTTTTTATTTATTTATTTTAAAATTAATTCTAATTGCCAGTGTTTTATGTTATCAATATTATGGATAACAATTTCTAATTTTATGAATTGGCTATTTGCAGATAAATATTATTTGGTTGATGCGGATTATCCAAATATTAAAGGTTTCTTAGCCCCTTATAAAGGGGAAAGATATCATCTTCCACATTTTCGTCGTGGTAGTCAACCAAGAGGTACTCGAGAAATATTCAACCAAGCCCATTCATCATTGCGAAGTGTTATAGAACGAACATTTGGTGTGTGGAAGGCACAATGGGGAATCTTAGAGCACATTAAATTTAAAAGTATGGACAAGCAAATAGTAATTATTAGTGCTACAATGGCACTTCACAATTTTATAAGGACAGAAGACATTCTTGATATGGAATTTCAACGGTTCGATACAAATGATGATTACTCGCTTGATGAAACGAATATTGGCGATTTAGATAATCATACTGGAATGGATGATAGTGAGATGGGTAATATCCGTGATAGGATTGCTATAGAGCTTGCTAGTAGATAATTAAACTTTATGTTTGATGAGCATTTTAATAAAATTGATGGATTTGGATTGTATTTTCCCAATTAATAATAATATGAGCAATTTTATTTCGTTTTTGTTTTTATCAACTCAAATATGAGATTCTTTTTTTGTTTTTTTTTTGTTTTTTATTTATTTGAAATATCAATTCATGCTTTTTTTTTCCTCTTTATTTTAGGCAAAAATATATAAATATATAAATAAAGAAAAAAGAAAACACAATTCATCGCTCGTAATACCAATAGAGAAAAGGAAAAAAAAAAACACTTATGATAAGGGTAGTTCAATTAATTCAGGGTTATAGCAACTTCAGTAAATGTTCTTCCCAAATAGACAAAAAATCACTTCTACCTCTAACAGCACTTTTGAAATACAATTTCCAAACAGAGATTGATTCTCTTCTGCTACTCATAACTTCTGATTCTTTTCTGCTTTTGCCTAAAAGCAAAAGCTATATTTTCCCAAACAGGGCCTAAGTGTGGAATTATCATAAACCCTTTAAAAGTAAGTGCGCACTATAGGAGGTTTAGCAGCTTAGGATAGGAGAGGTTGAATGTTGTCTATGATCTAACTTGGCCGAAAGTTTACAAAATTCAAAGAAAGGAAGTCTTCTTGTAGAGATGTAAGAATAACCACATATGACATATCTCAACAAAAGCTTCAATCTTTTACTGTTAAATCAAAATTTCAAGAGATTGATCAAATGGGTTTTTGGTGTAAGATCCAAAAATCAAGATTTAAAAAACAAAAACCTAGAAATAAAGACCCAGATTTTAAAAAAAAACAAAAAAACAAAGCCAAAAAAAAAAAAAAAAACAAACAAACAAAGCAAAAAAAGCTTGAGTTTTCTCATGAAAAGCCACCAAAATCTCAGATTTGTAGAAAGATCTTAAGGAGAAAACAAGGCCGAACAGGAGAACCCAAGATCTATAGGGGAGAAGAGAAGAGAAGAGGACTTAATCCAATAAACTTAGACCAATATTCCATTATCTAATGAGCAGGAGAGAGGCTTTATGGAAAGTTTCTTTGTGATGACACGGCCAAGGCATTCCAGTGGACTAGGCAGAAGAGAATGATGATGGAAGTATAGAAAAACTTCAATCATATATTTTTTTTTTTCGATTTGACGCATCAATTGTAATAGGCGGGATTTGTCAATTCCATCCACTTTAGACGAGAGTTGTATCTCCCGCGGATCATGGGAATTGAAATGTTCTGAGGAATCAAAATCCTGTTGTTTAAGCGAAACAAACAAGAGTTTTTTTATTAATTCTCAAGAATTAGCAATTCCCATCCTTAAATCATGTGAAACGAACATACCCTCAATGATTCTAAAGCAAGCACAAAACATGGAGGAAAATATGGGTAGTTTCCTAGTTTGCCAGTTATTCATCCCAGGAATAACTCCAAAAATTTTGGTTTAATGGAAAGCCAATAGACTTCAAACTCATAATTGGTTTATAAGACCAATTAGAGTAAGACACTTGTCCCATGATAAGATTTTAAAGGGGAAGTTTGTTTTTCTATATGTCAGTTATTTCTATTTACAGGGATTTAAAATAACTTAGAGCAAGAGTTTGGAGTTTCCTTAGAGAACCAGAAGCAAACACACGTGAAGAAAGGAAGAAAGCACAGCCAGCAAATGCTCATGTGGCACAATCCCATTGGTTCAAAAGTGGGTAGGCAAACAAAAGTAAATCCCATCAGTTACCTTCAAAGCAGTTACTTGGCCTCCAAAATGCTAGGAGAAGATCACCACTCAGTAGGCTGTGATTGGGAAACACAAAATACAGCAGTTATGTGCAGAAAAGTTCTATAAATACATGCAAGGCCAAGGCAATCAAAAGACCTCCTCCTCAAACATCAAACAAATTTGCTCCTGGAGCAATTGTCTTTCTATTTATCATTTAAACTTTTTCAGTAGATTGTACATTTAAATTTCCAGTTTTCCAATAGAGTTATCCTTTGGATTTCCTGTGGAATTATCCTGTAGTCATTTATCCTCTTTTTTTCTCCTTATTCGAAGCAAACTTTAACAGTGTATGCCGATTACTGTACCAATGATAGAGGTAATAGATATGTGCTGTGGTTTATTCGAATCCTTTTAGGCACTTCAATTGCATGCATTGTTAGTTTCTTTCATAGCAATAAAATTTTCAGCTTCTTATACATTTTATATTGCCAAATTTGTTAAAGTCCTCTTCATTGAGGCAATTTGAACCAATTTGCAATCGCCTGATTAATTTTTGCCTTTCTTCAAGCCATATTATACTTTGAAAAGTAGAACTTTAAACTTTTTTGGCACGCCCTCTTACAATCATAAACATACACAGTGACTCGAAGTTTAGAGATCAATCTTTGGTCAAACAAACAGACAATCCTAATTCACCTTTAATTAGGGGTGTGTATGCCAAGCAGAATTTTTAGAGAAGTCCCAATTTAGAACGAAATTGTAATTCCCATCTAAGGGTGCATTGAAAGAAAAAGAGCATTGGTAGCAGTTTGTCTTCGTTCTCTCTGTCTAATGCACACAAGAGAAAGAAGAAGAGAAACGTGAAGCTGATCTTTTTCATGTCATGCAAACCTTCTTTTCAGCAAAAATGCGGAAATATATCAAACACTTGCATTAATTGGGACACTAACAATAAGGTGTTGTCCTCAAACACAATCATCAGCTCCCAATGAGGGTTTGCTAGTGATTTGCACATTTTTGAGAGATTTTGCCCTTCAAATTCTGTCGCAAATGCTCATTAATTATTTTCCATCTCATAAATCACATTCCCATGGCTCTGTTTCCTGGGAAAACACCTTAGTAAGTTCTGCTAGCCCTCAAAAGGCTAAGCACGGTGTCTAGTTTCATTGGTCATGGATCGTGTAAGTTTGGCTAATTACTCCTATAAACTCAACCGCAACGCTAAGAGCATTGGTAGCAGCCAAAGAACTCAGGCTTGTTGATGACAGTTTTCCCCCTCCCCCTGCCGTATCTGACACGCCACGAAACACAATACAAGGCACTCCATTCGACAAGGACGTCTGCATGGAAACAAACAACACCAATGGTCACAGTTTTGTGACAAAGAATTCTTCCCCAAGTTTATGGTGACTACTACCGACCATTTAATAAAATTGTTCTTCTTTTACTAACCATTACAACAGCTGAACTCTCTTCGTCCACGGTTGAGACATTGAATTCCTTGAAAAGGAATTCGCTGTATGCTGCATTGTTGACATATATATCAGCTGTAGAAGCTCTTAGTCCATGAACAACTTTTGGTGGCTCGGGTAGGCAGTATGTCTCGTTTAGGCATTGTTGTAACTTCAAATCCTATATATCAATTACAAAATTTTGTCCAAATCACTAAACAATAGACCTCTACATGTTTTCACTTCAATCAACACACGCAACGGAGAAAATTTATAACAATTAAACACCCATTTAATTGGATTTATCAATCAGAGAAAAAGCCTTAAGGAATTTAAGATGATAGCAAACCTGAAGTTGAGTTGCAATACTGAACCACTTGGGTTCTACTGGAAGCCAAAAAACCTCTTCCATTGGTTTTCCAATGGTGTACAACTCTTCTGGTGTGAACTCTAACTCTGCCAGCAAATTCTCTCCCTTCGTGGGGAGATTGAAGGCCCCAAACTTCAATTCTGGCAATTGTGTTTTCTGTGACTTAAATTCCTATGCAAAACAAACAGAGGATTAAATACAAAATTGACCATCATACCACAAGTTAACCAGAAATATTATCTTTATTTTCTAAACATAAGACTAATTCTCAATTAAAATATTTTCCAAACTTTAGGTAGAACAACTATTCAAGCTTTATCCTGTACCATCCATTCCCAAGAACCTGTGAAGGCAACATATTTTGGTACGCTAACGTCGCCAATGTACAATGAGTCATTAGCACTTCCAGCAATCCCATAATGAACGATTCCTTGAATATCGAATGCATCAAGAAGGATTTGCACAGTTATACCTGCATTCAACTGAGTATACCACAAAAGTTTGATCAGTCACAAGACAGATTTATATAATAGGAAGAATAATTATATATACATGGCAAAACTCCTTTTCTTGATTTTGGTCAGTTCTCATTCTTCTTGTTGAACTATGTCACATTTGTATGTTCTAATCTTGTATTTTTAAGAGCCTAGTATCCCACTGATACTGCCTTCCTTTCATTAAGAGTTCTACAAGGTAGTTTCAAGTTAACAAAAACTTTCATCTTCCCTAGTTGTTGAATTTCTATATAATTATCCAAAAAAAAAAAAAAAAGGAAATTTGAGGAAAGAATTTCTACTATGGAATTTCTACATGTAATGAAATTCGCTGTTATTAATATCAAAAAAAGATTTAAGAAAGAAATGAGCAATCTCACCGTTTGCTCTCCGGTCATTACATAGATTACATCTACACCTTTAATGCTCCCAATGTTGAATCTCCTTCCTATGCAACCAATAAACCATATTTGATCACATATATGAGAATTGCAGGGAAGCAATTTAAATATATCATCACTTTCTAAAAACCAAAATAATAATTACCATTTTTCTATTGAAATTCCCAACATTATTGATGAAGAGGGAATTACTAAATTGGAAAAGATGCATAACCTTGTCAAAATTAAGATACAAAATACGTTTCTTCCCCTCCCAAAAGGCTAAGTGAAAAAAAAAAAAAAAAAAAAACAAAAAAACAAAACAAAAACACCACTTTTTTTAAAAATACTAGCTATGATCAAAATACCTGAACTGGAAATCGAGCCAGGTTAATTTCATGGACTATGGCCAGCCTAAGTTGCAATTCCCATTTGGGACGGGTTAGTGTAACCCCTTAATTTTATTTGCATACCCCATTAATTTTAATTTCTCAAGTTTTTAGAAAAATATAAAAATAAATAAATAAAAATTATGAATATTGGCTATAGTGTCCACTAGAAAACATTATTTTGAATAACTTTACAAAAGAAAGATTTTTCAAAATCTTACATTTAAGTGGACATTTTGGCCAAAAATGAAATAATGACGATAAATGGCTAAAAAGTCCACTTAAATAACAAATTTTAGAAAAACTTTACTTTACAAAGTTGTTCAAATTAATGTTTTCTACTAGAACATGCCAGCAATTTTCATAAAAACCTTTTATATTTTTCATAAAACCTTGATAAATTAAAATTAGTAGAGATCAGTAGAAAAAATGAAGGGATTGCAATAACCACTCCTTCCCATTTCCCACTCACCAAAATTAGGCCCAAGCCCAATATGCCAGTTTTTTACGCTTAGATCCTACTTGACGCGGATTATCAGAGAAGATCCTACCTGACACAAACCATAACCCCAAAGAATTGGGTGTCTAATGTCCAAAATTTTTAGTTTGGACAAGCTTCACCTACGAGACCCAGACACATCCTAACTCTGACCCCTACCGGAGCCTAATCTCCACATGAAGTGAACAGCCTTACTTCAAAATTATGACTGATTAAACGGACCTCTACGCTGATTAGAAAGAAATTCTATATGGACCAACCAATCATGGGTCCTCCATTCAAAAATCAGCGTGGGTCAATTTATGAATAGAGGATCCACAATAAGCCAGGTCTTAGTAGATTTTGTCAGTGTATCACATGTGCCCATGTCACATGTGCCCTCCATGGCTCCATGTGTAAAAACAGTCACAACTCACATGTCGGCTTCTCAAATATTGGGGAAAAAAAAGTTTGAGAAAATAGTTGGTAAGAGTAGCACAATACCAGGTGTTTAGACTCATAGGGTACGAATTCAGGCAAAGTCCAAGGACAATTCTTTTTCAACCAGCCCAATCGACTCTTTGTAACCTGCCAGCCCCGTAGTTCTGGGTTTGTCACTCTGTACAGATTTCAGATCTTATTAAGGTGCTAATCTCAACGCAAAGTGAAGAGGCCCCACCCCAAATACCTTTCAAAAAACATGTCACAACACAATCTCATGGACAAGGTATAACTGAAAAATGAAAGATTAGGAATGTTTTTTTCATTTGAATCCCACGTGGAGTAAAAATATATAAGTAATTAAAGTGATCGAGCACCTATTTGGAATTTTTAAAAAATTCATCAAATTATCCCGCTCCCTTAATGCTATCTGAATTTTGAATAAACAAACTCTATTTTAAATAAAAATGAAAGACTGAAATCAAAATTCTTTACGTAACATAAGAAATCCTACCCAAAATGTGACACTAATGTAGAAATTTCATGTCAACTACTGTAACAAAAAGAAAAAGAAAAGAAAGGCCTATTAAGTCGTTACATCAATGCCAATGGCATTTGACTCCATGGGTACGTCCCACCTTAATAATGACGTGAAGTGAGGATTTGGTTTCGAGGCTACTTGAGTGGGGGTGCCTTTGCTCCTATGTTTGGACTTTGGAGGAAAGTACAAAAATAAAAGATCATCAAGCCAATCACTACATCAAAGAAAAAAATAAACAAATAAAATGGAAAAATCATTGAATAGAAGAGGGTTTCCAACAAACAGTATCCTCGTTGAAAAGAAAAGCTTTACTAGTTAAAATTAGTCCATCTCTAATATTTCTACCATAGAGGATTCTAGTCAAATCAATTAGGACCAATGAGAGAGAGAGAGAGAGAGAGAGAGAGAGAACCTGCTAAGTCAACCCATGGAATGTGTGAGCTAGGCATAAAGAGACCAGAGATTTGAAGCACATATTCTTCAGTAGGGTAAGCCATCACAAGCCCAATATAAGGTCCTGCATTCTGGTTCACTCTATCAACAACCCCATGCAGAGGATGGCTCGACCTTAGCTGCATTGACTCTTGCACCATAACCAGTAGCCCCAGCACCATCATCATCACCTTCACCTTCAAATCAACGGCCCAACATCTCCGATCTCGACCCCCGACAGCATCTGCCATCGATCGCCGTCTGATCATTTGAGTTTTGTGGTGAATTATGATGGTCGGACAGCTGTTGATTTTCCACGGAAGAAGGGGAGGTATGTGGGAAGGGAGTGCGGTAGGTGGCTGAGTAGAGAGACAGAAAGGGTGCGAGCAAGTGAATGTGATTGGTTTTGTGGAATTGGGTGTGAAGCATGTGATTCTAAAAAAATATCCCATCCACCAATCGCTATTAATGAAAAGATAACTCTTTCTAGCCAATCACTTTTGATGCACGTGGAAAACACACACTCCAATAATTTGTTGTGTCGGATGTGAGAATGTGACACAATTTTAACAAGAAAATTTTATTTTATTACTAGGAGAAAATCTCATATGTAAGAAAGACACAATTGATGCGGCTGATATCATATTATAAGTCTACAAGAATAAAGTAAAATAGAATTATTAAAGTAAATCTTATTTTGTTTTATTTTTATTATCCTGTGACATCATGTGATCATATTCCTTTTCTATTATAAATGCTTTTTTAGATATTTGATTCCAATTATGGAATGGATAATCTTTTTTATAAGAAATGAACTTTAAATTATGATTTTAATATATAATTTTAACCAATAGCATAGAGTCACGTCAACATAATGGTAGGGTCAAAGTAACGGAAAAATGAGAATATAACATGAGAAGAGCATTTAAGTAAGAATAATGAAGAGATATGCCACATCATTGAACTGATAAATATAATACGATATTGAGTAATTGTACTTACAAAGTTATAGTTACAGGAAAGCTAAATCCTAAGAGGTAGACCGACTAATCTTGGTTTTTTTTTCGCTAACAAATCTTGTATTCAACTCTTACTATTTTTCCTTAGAGTCATTCTCATGAATTATGTCTTGTAATTGTCCAATGCATGTGTCTATAGGAATTAGTCGAATGTGTAAACATTTCGGAACCTCCTAATAATAAATAAATAAAAATGATGTGCAATAAAGCTATGATGTGAGCACAACATTATATTGCTAAGCTCCCCATATTTTAGAGAAGGGTAAATATTATTTTAGTATCTTTAACATTTTTTAAAATCCCAATATAGTACCTAGACTATTTTTCTTTCCAATTTAATACCTAAACTTAACTTCCGTGAATCAATGTGGTCCTTACCCCAAACACCAACCAAATAGTTGACAGAATAATCACATGCCGTCATGTGAGTAGACACCTAGCATGCCACGTGGAACTTACGTGTCAAAAATAGTTAAAAGAATCAATTATGCTAAAACTTATATATGTTTGAACCAAATCGATACACTTCAGTATAGTTTGGGTTTCAAATTAGAATTTTTTTTTTTATAAAAAAATAGGATACTAAATTGGAACTAAATCTAAAGTCTGGTAATAAAAGTGTTTATTCAACTATTATGTTTTAACTACTATTAACACATAGCCTCCACATAGGATGTCAATTCTCTACTCACGTGAAAACATGTGATTGTTCTGTCAATTATTTGACTAACATTTGAGATAGGGACCACATTGATTCATGACAGTGAAGTTTAGTAGGGGTGTAAGGCCCAACCCGAAAATTTTTAGCTAAGCCCAACCCTAAAACCCGCTTAGGCCCGGCCCAGGCCAGGCCCAACCCGATCATTAAGATGGGTGGGCTTAGACTTTGGATTTGTGGCCCAGCCCAATAGTCTAACACAAGGCCTAGTCCGAAGTTAACTCATTTTACATTAAATAATATACTATTATCATATGACTATATAAGTTATATTTATCGCTAGATTCACATGAAATTAAAAAATGATTAAATAAAATTTACAAATGCTACCAACAAATAAGAAACAATGCCCAACTATTACATTTATGTCTTCTATTTTTTTATTAATTAATACTAATAGAATTAATACATTTTAGCTAATGATTCATTTGCAAATGTCTTATTATAAATTATTACAAACGTTATTAAATCATATAAACATTGATATAATGTTTTCAAATGTCTTTATAATTCATAAACATTTTACGTCTATAAACTCTATAGAGTTTAAATGTTATTTGGTAAAGAAACCATAAGAAAAAGTTAGCCTGAATTAGACCCAGCCTAAAATCCGAATAACACTAAAGCCCAATTAGGCCTAACCCGATCCACATGAAGAGCAGCCCAACCCATTTTACATCTCTAAAGCTTAGGTAATAAAGTGGAAAGAAAAATAGTTTAGGTATCACAGTGGGATTTTCAAGAAAAATTAAGGTACTAAAAAGATTTTTACCCTTTAAAGAATGTTTCACCCATATGACCATATTAGGACATGCATATCTCATGCTGGATGAGAAAACTTTCTTTAAAAATGTCTCAATTACAAAATTTCACGAGAGATGCTAATCAAATTGTCAATCAACAACTTGCACATGCATGTTGACTTTATCCCTGAACAATGCCATACATCCTAATTTATCTTCTCAAATGAGGTGTCATTTTGGTATTAAATCTATTTTTGAGATGTTGAATTTAAGAATTTAAAAAAGAATTGACCAAATTTAAGAAAATAATTTAGGACATATAGCATTTTCCTAATTGTTACTATCTTCATATTGTTGGAATTGACCTAATATAATATATAGTGACGTATGAAAAATATGGGAGAGCTCATAGTTGGAGGGATGAGAGCACCCACATAGCAAACGGACTGTTGTACTTGTGCATAAACCTATAAGAACTATAACAGTTTTTGGTTTTTCTAGTGGAAGCTCGTGTTATTATTTGCTGTGGTCAGTAGAATGGTTGGATTATGCTTCCTACAACCATAGCAAACCACAATTTTTATTTATTTTTTATTTTTTTTGGATTTATGACTTATTCAATTCACATTTTGCCCTTGGTTAGTGTTTAGGCATCTGATACCAAGCTGGACAACATACCATTTATTATTATTATTATTTTTTTTTTTTTTTTTTTTTTTTTTTTTTTTGGTGCAAATGAAATATGGAGTACAAACAAGCCTCAAAGGAGATAAACGCCATGTCAGCCAACAAGAGAGAGTTCATATCCAACGGAGGATGATTAAGAAAGATGATCATGTTATCTTGTAGTCTCTTTACCAAGAATTCGGTGAGGAAATTTCGCTTTCTGAGCATGATTGAGGATACAAATCTAGTTTTTCTTCAGAAGTGACTAGCTATTTTCTATGGGGGCGATTAGCATTAGAGGAATACCATAAATTTTGCTTTTTGAGGGTGATTGAGGATACAAACCTAGTTTTTCTTCATAAGTGACTAGCTACCTTCTATGGGGGCGATTAGCATTAGAGTAATACCATAAATTTTGCTTTTTGAGGGTGGTTGAGGATACAAACCTAGTTTTTCTTCGTAAGTGACTAGCTACCTTCTATGGCGGCGATTAGCATTAGAGTAATGCCATATGCACTAGCATCATATCCCAACTTTTTTCCTGACTTTAACACAAGGGGATGGAGCTAAAACCGAGAGGACATCACATAGGTATAGACCCCACCCCTTAGTGAAATAATTGTGATAAAAATTAGGATCTGGAATTAGTGTATGTAATATTTTCCTCAACATTATCATCACCCAAAATGAGGTTGGCAGCCAACCCACAAATAATGGGAGTTCTTGGAAACCTCTTCTGTCATGCCAACTTCAATCTTGTAAAGATATCCCACATTTCCGCTCCAAGGCTATTAGTTGTCCCTAATTTGCCTACGCAACCAAAGATCCAAACACCTTCATCTTTGCATAAGAGACTTCCAGAACCTGAAGAACCGGGTCGCCCCTAACACAGCCATCAATCAGTATTAAGCTTGAAAAACCCAACCCGAACTGGGAAACTACCCGCTTGATGAGCCTGGGCTCGTTGGAGGATTGGCCCGGGGGTTAAATCAGCCTCTCTAGCACTGCAAAAGAAAGAATTTTGTGGAAAAGAGAGATTGGAAAAAAGGTTTAGTTCTCAAAAAGCTAAACTGAGGGCCAAATTTGATTTTCAGTTTAATTTGTTATTTTAGCTTACCATTTAGCACTCCCGTTGGAAAAGACCCTCTAGAGCTAAAAACTATTTATCGCTTTAGCTCACACTATAGCTCTCTCATTGGAGATGCTCTTATCTGTCGAAGGTGATCCAGTCCTCTAATTAAGGTTGAATATGTTACAGCAACATTCAGTGAGGGATAAGAGGACCCAGACTTCCTGGGCTTTCGGTCCATAGTGTCTTCTGTAATTCATCAGTCTAAGCATTCGTGTGTAAAAATTTGCATTTGATACAAACGAAAATTCATGTCACTATAACATCTATCAATTAAAAGGCCAAATAAAAACAAATATTTACGTTTTGGAGAGCCATTATGGAATACGCAAAATGGATGATAAATAAAGGAATTCTTAATTTGGGATCAGGATCCAATTTTGGATTCAGTGTGATAGCTGCCACATTGTGTTCTATAAATCAATAACACTACAAATCCATCATCACGAATAGGGCCTTCACAGAAAATTTTCATCATCATCATCACACATGACAGTTAGAAAATGAGATAGGATAGAAGAAAGAGAAGGCCATAAAAAGATTTGAATGTGAATTTCTTGTTAAGCCCCTGCAATGCATGGAGTGGATTTTCCTAAAGGGAGGATCCAATCGACCCATTTTCTTTCAAGAGGGTAGATTTTGTAATTCCCATAATATCACAACTGAGATCCTTCAGAAACTCTGGACCATTAAAGGTCATAAGATAAAAAGACCCTTGTAAATGGAGAGCCCCCCTACAAAAGCTTCAATCCACCTGTTACATCATCGACCAAATCAGCAGGTCCTGCACATGTACTGGTGTTAGAATGTATGTATAAATTAAGACAAAAGGGAAAAGTAGAAGTTTTATCTAGAAGACAAAGAATTGTAGACATACGATTAAATGAGTAAAAAAATCAAAATTCCAAATGGACTGATGGGGCTCCAGAAAACAAATCGTAATTGCACGAAAGAAGGTACTAGTGAAGTGATGGAACTTACCAAGAATAGCCATCACCGTCCTTGAATCTGGAGAATGGGAAAGAACTTAGATAAGAAGCTCGCAAATTTATGAATTTATAGCCAAAAATCATCAGTAATTATATTTACAATACCACAATTTTTCACCCATAAAAAACATTAAAAAATAAATAATAAAAGCACAATATTATTATATATGTTCAAAATCCATGTTAATTCTAGATTCTAGATGCTTCCACATTCCTAGTTCCGAAACATGAATTGTCAATGCCTCCTAGACACTTACTTGTATCATTCATGTAACACTTAATATGCTTCGTTAGTCACAAATGCTTCTTCCTTCCATGTTTTCTTGTAAATTAAAATAATAGAAATAATAAATAAACAAATATTGGTAAGAAAGCTTCCACTATTTCCAAAGACCCCACTTCTGCTTACCACACTTCTACTTGCTCTAGGAACATTGCCCAAATCCCATTTGTCAACCATTTTGGAGCCCATAGTTTGAAATCTGGTTTAGGAATTCTCCTGCCTAATTTTGATTTGTTTTATTTTATTTTGTTGATGATATAGAATAGGGGCTGTCCAAAAGCAATGACGGATTGTGATGCTAGCCAAACTCATAACATAAAATAAAGCAAAATGACTTTGCCTATATTTGCACTAATGTGTGGCCGCATTTTATGAAGTTTGAATCCTGTACCCTTCCACAATGCTTCACAGTTTCTCCCTACACGGGAGAATCTCGCTTTGAATCCTCAAGTGTTTTGTTCTCAAATAAGAGATACTATGCATATACTATTTTTCAAGAGCATGGTGATAGAATTTCAAGGCAGCATGAATAATGAGACCCTTAAACTAAATTTTTCTCCCATTCTCACTCTCCCCTTTCTCAACACAATACCTTTATTTCATGGCGATCTGAGTATCGTTTTGGCAGAAAATAATAAGGTTTGGTAATTTAATTTTAAAATCAATAATTTTCGGGCATCTGGGCCAGGCCAATCTACTTAGAGATATCTTGACATTCGGGAACTCAAGAAAATATGGCTCCAAAGAAAAGATACTAAAATTGGTTCTAGGCAAGTTCTGACCTTGCACAAAGTTCAAATCATGACTATGATCCAAGATGACCGCAAACTTCTAATACACGGTCAACATGAAAATCAATCATCAATTAAGTACCGAGATCAACATAAAACAGAGGAAAGTAACTCTGCAACTCACTTGGTGCAATCTGTGTTCTCCCTGCATCAATTGTAACATGAGTTGGTAACTGAAGTGATTTCGCCCTTTCCTGTTAGAGTAAACAATTTAACAACAAAATTTGTAGAGGATGAAAAGGTTTGATTAATATAAAGCACAGTAAAGAAACTATAACAAAGGCAACAGAAAAAAGACAAAACAGTACCATAAAATTGCAAAGTAGAAATAAAAATATCAGAATGCAGACACGGAAAAATCGTAAAGGGAAATTGTCTGAGTGATCAAAATTCACCCCCTAACAAAAAGAAAGAAAAAAAAAAGAGTATTGACCATCATATACAGCCACCAACCATATAGTAAAGAGAAAAAACATCACAAAGATGAGGCTTCATATATAAAAACTCAACCAACTATGCTCCCTATGAGATTTCCAAATTCATGTTAATTGCGAAAAATTGAAGTGTTTAAAGGAGCAACTTGTATAGGAAGAAGTGGTTCTATAAGCCAAACAACAAGTTCGATGTCTGAAAATACCTCAAAACTGAACAAATATTACAGTTAAAAGGCTCTAAGTTGGTTTCCCAATTTATTATCAGAAATTTTTTGAACTTTGATTTCAAAGTGATGTAGGGTTTACATGGAAAAACATGATGCAATGGAAGAGAGAGAACATTGTATAAGACCAATAAACAATTAAGACATGCAAGGAAATTTATAGGTATGAGAAAGTGAAATCGAAGAATCTAACAGATTTAGATTCAAAAATTATAATATTATTACATTAAAGGGAATTCATAGTAACATGCAGGAGATTAACAGAACCTGCATTATGAATCAAAATAGAAAGTTACAAGTACAAGAAAAGACAACTTTTCTTGTACTTGAAACTTCCTTAAGACTCCTGAAGCAGGGCCTAAATATCTTAAACACTAAATCACATCTGAACAATCAAATACACACACACACACACACACACACACATATAGAGGGCTGATCATGTGCGGGATATCCAGGATATCCCGCACGTGTATGTATATATATATGTATATATATGCAGCAGAGATCTAGAAAAGAAGTAATTATCCCATTATTTTAAACTACCAATCATGTCCTTAAAAAAACCATGATGTTCACTTATACATATAGCTATTTGTATGATGTATCAAACTTAAATGAAGATTTGTGAAATTAGCAAGTAAGCTAATATTATATATTGAAGAGAGACTTGGAAAGAAAAGGACAATAATAGATATATGACACCACAAAAATTTTAAACCATACTGACTTGTAAAACTAGCAAATCTTCCTCACTTTCAATTTTCACAACCACCTTAACCTGCCCGCACATCTCCCACCTGCATATCATAAAAACTCAGTCAGGGGGATTAGATAGTGAATCAAATGAAAATATGCCTTCTGGGTTCAACCAACTAAATTAACCAACCTGTTTAAAGCTTTTGGCGCCCGATGAAGAATCTTTTTATAGAGACCCAAAGTCGCATGACTAACCAATGAAGGCAAAAAAAAATTGGATCATAAATTAGAACAATATTCAATCAATACTACTAAGAAAGTAAATTATTAGAGGAGGGATCATCATCCGCAATTATCAGTCTCAATTTATTATTAATCAAAAAAGAATTATCATTAATTAGAAGGACCAACTCTTGCTGGTACACTTCCAAATTCAGGCCATTGGAGGATCTAAGGCTACTTAGCAGAAAATAATTATGGTCCCATAATAATTTTTATTTAACTGTGAATACCAACGTTATTGAATCTAATGGTGTAAAGTTGCCCACTCATCAGCTCTGAAAATTGTCGAGATAGTTAACGAATAACTAACAAACCAAATTTATTATTCAGCAGTCTATACAGCTGGTGCACTGGGATTATTGACTATAGGTCCATGTATTTGTCCAAAATGAATACAAAAAATCAAAGCAGAAAGTAGGATAAAACAAGCAAAAGCATCCTTTTACAAACAGAATTCATATGGAATTTAATATATATATGGGTTATGATCAGCATAGTTATCTTTTGTTATTTTAATGCTGTACATTCCTCTCTAGGGTAGTTTTCACCTTACTACAGAAACTAGACAGCAAGTTTCCACCTTTTTGCTACATCAAACTGGTATCAGAGCCTAAACCCTATATCTTAACCATGGTTGGACATGGTAGAGGTCGTGTGGAAGAGGATCCAAACCCAACAAATAAAGATGGCTAAGATGTGGCGTATGATTGAAGATTTTCGTGGGACCATGCAAAAGCTTCAGTGATAAGCACATGTGAAAACTAGTATAGAGATTCTAGAAGGCAACCACAAACCTTCAAACATATCATAAGGTAGTTATGAAGATTAATATATTAAAGGAGATGATAGGTATATTCTTATTTATCAAAAGATACTTTTGTGGATTGGGATTCTCCACCAATCTACGATGAGTATCCTGATGATGATATGAATGAGTTAAGTTCTTTAATTATTAATTATGAACCTATAAACATTTGTCAAGTATTTGTTGAATGTTCCAAGAGTAATTGCTTAAGCATTGATGGTCAACCCACACATGGTAAAACAAGAGCTGCACAGGTGTTTGGCAAATGTCCAAAGAGAGTAGGTTCGACTATTATTGATTATCCAACCTCTTTGCTTCTTGTTTTGCGCATGATTACCACTTTCGTGGAATTGATACTACATTAGTTGGCATAGCATTAAATTGTGAAACAATTTCAAGTGAAGTTTAATCATATATGGGAGAACTTTGTGGGGCATGATTCCATTCAAAGAGACCACATGACCACAAGGCTAAGACTAAACCTACTTTTGGATCAAAAAACATACTGATCATATGGTCCTATAAAGGGGGCAGATCAAGAACTCATGTTCAATATGCAAGATTTCTTATCAGTGAATTAAAGCTAATGTGGAGTGTATTTATTCGGGCCAGATGACAAAGGAAGAAACGTTGGAAATGTTTATTCGAGCATCCAAAGGACCATGGAAAGATTAAACTAAACTCGAGGACAAGTACTAACAACCTGGGGAGTTTGATGTAGGAGCATCCAATCTAGTGCAAATGCCAAGTGTACTGCACAACTAGAAAGCAAGTTTCGCCTTGTTGCTCCATCACTTGTAGCACTCTTCTTTAAAAAATTTCATCCACTTAAGCACAAAGATGTGCAGCAAACCTCTCCCAAGATAGAACAACTCTTTTAGAGACTTGTGGTTCTTTTTAAGATCTTCGTTGAGAAATTTAAACACCTAATCGCTCAGAAAGAAGAAAATAAGTCTTGCAAACCTTTTTTTTTTATAACGAGGAATGGGCAAACCCTGAGCTGATATAAGACCCCCAAAATCCATATGGACTAGGGAAGTCTAAGGCCCATGAAACCTGTCGTGGGTGACCTCAAGGGATTTAGCAAGAATCGAACTCAGGACCTCCACTTCTTAAGGTGTAGACCCTTGTCAACTAAGAGACCCCCTTGGGGCGCGTTTAGTTCGCAGAATGGGAATGTTAGTCCTGGGAATGGGGCATTACTTGGGAATGGGAATGCTTAGTATTGATATCCATTCCCACATTTGGTTTGCAGTAATGGAAAGTAGGATTCCCTCTTACATTCCCATTCCCACATTTGGTTGGGTCAGGAAACTGATTCCCAAATGGAGTAAATTCCCTACACTACCCATGATCTGTACCCAATACCCACAAGGTTGCTTGGAGCAATTTCTGGGTTCTCTTATGAGTGGGTGTAAAATAGAGTTAGAAAGATTAAAAAAAGAATAAGAAAAAGATGAAACCCAGCAAAAAGGCACTTAAATAGCCATAACTCATGTGATTTAGTCGACTATTATATGATATAGTTGACTAAATCACTCACAGTAGCTATGTCAAAGGACCAAAAAAAAAAACCCACCACCACCATCTTCTTCATCACAACTAGCCCCCTCCACCACACACTTTTTTTTTAAACAAAATTTTAACTCTCAACTATTTTTCCAATCTTGCTCCTCCAAAACTCTCAACAGAGTGGTCTAAATGGAGACTCCCATCAAATACAAGGAAATGAAATACCTAAAAATGAAAATCCATATCCTACCTTAAATAATCCCAATTTTGTTTGCCACATCCAAGGCATCAAAGTCTGGTTTATTCTTTCCGATTGCGGGTGGGACTAATCTCCACCAACAAATGCATGAACAGCCCCATTTATCTCAATCCAACTTCATCCTGGGTTTTTTCTAAAACCCCAGTCCCTTTGCATGATTCTAACATGCGCTGCATCATTCCGTCTCCCTGCAGCACTATAGATATTAGATATAAGAACAAAATTTCCAGTACCTTCAAGTCCTAAACTCTGGATCTTCATTGATATTTCTTCCCCCATTTCAATATTGCCATAATTTCTACACGCAGCAAGTAGGGCACCCCATAAATTAACATCAGGCTCAAATGGATTAGAAGAGGAAAGGCCATGGTCGCTGGCTGCATCGATCTGTGTTCTACCATGGTCACCAGCTGCATAGACCTTCGTCGTTGATGTTGGAGATGCGGCACATGCTGTTGATGGCAGGGGATTGTCGCCGTTGATGGCAGGGGATCGATGTCGTTGATGGCAGGGGATCATTGTCGTTGATGATGGAGATGCGACGGAAGGGGCTGCTGTTGATCACATATTTGGGGATTGAGAGAAGGGACATAGAAGGAATTCAGATTTGTTTCTTGTAAGAAGGAAGGGCACGCTGGTCCTTTTTTTTATTATAGAAGCCATACCTGTGAATGGGTTTTCAAACCCACATTGGAGATGGGATTGTAAAAGGGCCTTTAAGTGGGAATCCTAGCCTAGTGGGAATCCATCATTCCCGGGTATATGGATGAACCAAACACTGGAAAGGGGAATCAAACCCCTTTCCCGGGCATCAAACCCCCTAACCAAACACACCCTTGGGATTGAATCTTGCAAATATTATTGATAAAGGAAGAAGAAGAAGATTGCAACGAGAGAGAGAGAGAAAGAGAGAGAGATGTAGGACAACACCATGCCAACCCGTTAGCTTCAACATTAGTGACCAATCACTTCCTTTTTCATAGACGCTTTAGCAATTTTCATCATTTTTATTTTAGTTATTTCCTATTTTAGTTTTCCTAGTGGGACTTATTTATTTCCAATTTAAGTTTATTTGCTAGTTTTCTTATTCTATTATTTCTTGTTTAACAAGTTTACTTGTTTAACAAGTTTACTTGTTTAACAAGGAATAGTAGTTATTTATGAATAGTGGCTATTTCCTAATTTCCATTTTTTAGTTATTTCTTGTTTTCCAAGTTTACTTGTTTAACAAGCATTGGGTTATTTTCTATAAATTAGGTTGTAGACCACTTGGCCAAGATTAGAATTAAGTCAACAATATTTCAAAGTTTTAGTTAAATTTTCATTGATCTTGTTCCTCAAAGAAGACTGGAGTCTTATTTTCTACTTCTGCTCACCAAGTTGGTATCAAATCCAAATCCCATGGACAATGATCTAGGGGAACGAGCAGTCACTTGGGACGCATTTAAAGAGAAGATGCAACAATAGGCAACCATGTTGCAAGTTGCAACCAATGCTTTTAAAGGCAAAAGCGTTAGGCAAGGCGTTTTACTCCTTGCAAAGCGAGGCGTAAGCCTTTCAATTAGTAATTTTCATTTTTAGAGAGAGAGAGAGAGAGAGAGAGTGGTAACATTTTGAAAATTAATAAATACCACAAAGATTAAACAAGTATATAAACATTTTTGGGACATTTAAAATGATAGTAGTATAGTTATTTAAAGATAAAGGTTCATATTGCATCATGGATTAAGTTATATAAAAATTGTACATAAACATGTGAAAAAAATTCAGAAACCTGGTTTGATATAAAATGTATAAAATAAACTAAACATGGTTGAAACTTATTTAATGCAGTCAAATAACAACAATAACAACAACAACAACAAATAAAAATAAAAATAAAAATAAAAGAAAGAAAGAAAGAATTAAATCAAAAGGTTTAACAAAAAGTCACATACTCGCATAAAGCGTATGCTTGATGTGCTAAGGCATAAAAAGCACACCTTTGACTATGCCTCGGTTGGTGAGGCATATGCCTAATGAGAGCCTTTCTTAACTTTTTAAGCCTTAATGCGTTTTTGAATAGCCTTGCCCCAAGGCTATTCAAGCACACCTTTGACTATGCCTCGGCTAGTGAGGCATATGCCTAATGAGAGCCTTGCTTAACATTTTAAGCCTTAATAAGTTTTTGAATAGCCTTGCCCCAAGGCGAGCCTCAAAAGAGCTTTTTAAAACAATGGTTGCAACAACTTGCACAAAAGCAATAGTATATCCCACAAGCCTTAATTTGTTTGTTGAATCCTCAACACAATCAGGATTTACCTTGTTGTGGGAATACACACGTGCTTAAGGGAGACAGTACAAAAAATCTAGAGTTTCATATGAAGATGGATCTTCCATCCTTCGATGGTCTTGACATTAAAGGACTTATTGATGAGATAAAACGATTCTTTTACTACATGGGAATTGTTGAGGACAAGAAGGTAAAACTTGTTGTGCATAGGCTAAAGACAGGAGCCTCAACTTGGTGAGAACTAATACGTACTTCAAGGAGGCAACAATTTTAAAGAACCAATCAAATCTTGGCCACAAATGAAGACGTTGATTCTAGAAAGATTTTTGCTAGCCAATTATGGTCAGGCTATGTTCCAACAATCCCATAACTGCAAGCAAGGGAATCATTCAACGCAAGCATATGCCGAGAAGTTTCCATTCAACCAACCAGGCACATTGCCTCGAATGAAGAAATTTATACCGGAACAATTTCTGCCAAGTTGGCATCAAGAAATTATTTGTGAACCAAATGAAGGAGTTCCATTTTTTAACAATATTGTCCATTTGTCCCCACACTAGAATTATTTGTGCAACGTTATTTTCAATACTCAAATCACCAACTTCTCATGTAGGGACAATGTTGTCAAACAATGGAACTCCTTTGTCTCTTTCACAAATTATTTCACAATGCCAACTTGGCAGAAATTGTTCCGGTATATTTCTTCATTCAAGGCAATGTGCCTTGGTTGGTTGAATGAAAAACTTCTCGACAAATGCTTGCGTTGAATGATTCACTTGCTTGCAATTATGGGATTGTTGAAAATAATCTGAGGATAATTGGCTGGAAAAAATCTTTCTAGCATCAACTTCTTCATTCATGGCCAAGATCTTATTGGCTCTTTAAATTGTCACCTCTTTGAAGCCTATATTTGTTCCCATCAAGTTGAGGCTCCCCACTTTAGTCTATACACAACAAGTTTTACCTTCTCCTCTGCAATTCCCATGTAATAAAAGAATCATTCCATCTCATCAATAAATCCTTCGATATCAAGACCATCGAAGGTAGGAAGATGCATTTTCATATGAGATTCTGGATTTTGTGTACCGACTCCTCTATCTCCGTGCACATTGACTCTTCTACCTCCATGCAGCAAAACTATTCCTTCTACTCCATCATCATCACTACAGTCAACACCAAAAGCTTGCCTCCTTTGATTATTAGCCTTGAGCATGCGTGGATCCCACCACCAGGCGATCCCTCATCGTGTTAAGGAATCTGCGAACAAGTAACAACATGTGAAAGTTGTGTGATAGCCTCCTGTTGTTGAGCTCACTACTCCATTCTAATTGCCTCCTATTGCGGCATGGCTGCTTCTCATGGCTTCAAACACATCCCAATTGACACCTCGTTCCCCTAGATCATCGTCCATGGGGGCTAGCTTTGATACCAACTAGGCGTAGCAGAAGTAGAAAAGAAGAGCACCATCTTCCTTGAGGAACAAGAACAATGAAAATTTAAAGAAAAACAATATTGTTGATTGAGTTCTATTCTTAGGCAAAAGGCCAACAACCTAATTTATAGAAAAGAAAATAACGTAATGTTTGCCAAACAAGTAAACTTGGCAAAAAAAAAAAATAACTAAAAAGGGAAATTAGGAAATAACTACTATTCCTTGTCAAACAAGTAAACTTGTCAAATCAAGAAATAATAGAACAACAAAACTAGGAGAAAGAAGTGACAAACTTATATAGAAAACAACTAAGTCCTATTAGTACTAGGAAAACTAAAATAGTAAATAACTAAAATAAAAATAATGAAAATTAGTGAAATGGCTATGGAGAAGAAAGTGATCGGTCGTTAATGTTGAAACCAACAGGTTGGCGTAGTGTTGTCCTATATCGCAGAGAGAGAGAGAGAGTTAAATTGCCTTTTTTATTTTATTTTTTCTTCTAAATATATCTACGTATGTAAGTGAAAAGTCATATATATAGATAGGTAACCTAGTACTAAACAATAGAGATAAAGAAAGTAATGGCCACAAGCCACTAGACCCACTACTAACCATATCCAACAATCTACTCCTCTAATGGTTAATGGTTAATATTTATAATAAGGTGAGCAATTTGTTACTATGCATTGGTTATAGGAGTCTTTAGAATTATTCCTATATTTAGCATTAACAAGTTTCCATCTGAAAGGAGCCATGGTGAACTAAGTCTTGAACGAGGTCCTTCACTTCAAATTTCAACAAGTCACACGCATAAAATATGTTTCCAATCAAGGTGTGCATTACGATAATGTGTAGATAACTTGTTTTATGGGTACTCCTAAGAAATAGCTCAATTCCCATAGAAGTAACCCTACCACTACACTCACATAGGTGAGTCCTCCAAGGGTGATTTGTGAACGAGACTTGCAAAATTCTTGCCTGGGCTCTTTACGAATTATACTCTTCATCTATATTGTCATAGTTATGAGAACAGTCACTACAGGGAAAAACGTAGATCTAAGATAGGAGAGTGAGAGAATGGAAGAAATATGGAGACGATTCATCTTCTTCCCCCTTCTCTTCTTCTTGCCCCTGAAATTCTCCATCTTCTTCTAATTCTTTTCTTTCTCCCCCTCTCTCTCTTCTTCTACTGATTCCCTTCTTCCTTCCTTTGCCTTTTTTCTACTTTCACTCTTTCCCTCTTCCTTACCTCATGGTTTATTTTCGTCCATGGCAAGTAAGTTCATCCATATTGAGAATAAGTCTTTTGATATTACCTGTTGGGGTATCGGTGATGATTTTCTGAGAATTTTCGAGAATGGTAGAGGTTAGAGAATTCTTATTTCCTTGGATAGGGACAGTAGTGTTTGGTTGATCAAGTGTATTGTAGATCTAGCTTATGGTAATGGCCACTCTGGATGGGTAAGGAAATTCAGGACGTCAAAGTGCTCCTTATTGTTTGAACTTCACCAAACTAAGAATGGTAAGTATGGACGATTGACGGAGATTCGGATGAATGGAGGTTCTTGGTTCATTATTATTCCAGAAGGCTATGATCGAAATGGATGGAAACATTTTGCACAGGCCACCAGTTTTTGTTGCAAGGGATCAGGTGACAATATGGGATCCAGCAAAGCTTGCCATTCTCAAGATAAAGTGGTACAGGCCAGGAAAGAGGTTTGGGTTGCTTCAGATAATGGTGGTCCTGTCAAGAAAGTGCCAAATGAAAGTGATGCTTTGCGGCTAATGGGGGATTGGAAGAAAGCCTTCATTTGTGTAAGAGAAAGGGTGGCTGATGGGTGGGACATGATTCAAGCGGAATTGGCCAAGTTGCTGGATTGTCATATGTTTCTCATCCCATTTCAGCTTAACAAAGTTGTTTTCTTTTGTCGAAACATGGATAAAGCTGATTATTTTACCGGAAAGCTTCTTCTTAAGAGTGGGGTTAATGTTTTTTTTAGTAGATGGTCTCCCAATGCTAACTCCATCAAAGGACAGTGTTTCACGTTTAAGGGAGGATGGGCTTCTATTGAAGGGCTGCCTTTTCATTTGTGGAGGGAGGAGGTTTTTCAGAAGATTGCTGAAAATATGGGTGGGTTAATGGTGATTAATAGGAGAACTTTGATCATGGATAATCTTTTTCAAGTATGCATCAGAGTTAAAGGGGTGGAGCATGGTTTTCTTCTGAATTTTTTAGACGTGAAGTTTGGAAAAGAGATATAAACTGTGAGAGTTTGGCCAGAGCTTTTGATAAGCGATGGGGAAAACATAATGGTAATCAAGATTCTGGGGTAAAATTTAAATATATGAAGCGTAATGTCACTTCTAAATATGATGGCAGGAGGGTGTGGAGGTTGAAGGGGGATGGTAGTACAGAATTTTGGTATAACAGCAAGGAGGTTGAAGATGAAGGTATCAGGGTTTCTAATCCACGTGGGGCAATAGTAAGGTTGGGTGCTCATTCTAGCAAGGAACCCTTAGGTAAGTTTAGCAATGGTGGAGAAAAGGCTGCCAAATCATTTAAGGAGGTAGTAATTCAAGATGTTTCTTGAAATGTGCAGGTGGGCTTTTCACGTGTGGAATCATTGGAATTTGGTAAGGGTAAACAGATAATGGAAGAAGTGGAAGTTGGGGAGTTTGACGGTTCAGATGTTAGCAGAATTTTTTTAAGAGGAGCATCTGGTGGGCCCAATATGTTGGGTGAAAAGGCTTCGGAGGCTATGTATTGTGATTCTAGGAAAGATGGGCCGGCTTTAATAGAAGGTGCAATTGGCCAAAATAATTCTTTTGGGCCTTGGCCCACTATTGCTAGCATTTTTAGACACATAAAAGGAGCGAGTGGAGGGGATCATAGTTCTGAGCCCAAATCAAAGAAGGATACTGAGTTAGGGGTTCCCCATCATTCTCAGAATCGAAGGGGGTCTAGGGCTTTATTGTATGCAATTTTCTACTCTCAAAGGGAGCTCGATGGAGATGCAAAAGGTAGGCGAAGTTCTTGTCTTCGAAGGCATCGTGATTTGAGGAGTGATGGGTTTCAGAGAGCTAGCATGCCAGCAGCCATCGTCAGTGTCCCTCAATATCGCATATGCAGATGCTCCAAGGGAAAGCATTTTCGACTTCTAACAGGGGTGAGATCACCTTAAGCGAAACTCATAAATCAGTTTTAGCGGGTGATGTCAAGGAAGTGGACGAGGATTTGGAGGAAGACGGATTTTCTGATAGTCAAGATTTTGTTGCTAATTCGATCGAGGGTTACGAAACTAGCTTTGTGTCAGGAGACATCTGGCTCTTCCGTGAGTGATTCTGAAGACGATGAGGGGAAAGAAAAGGTTGGTCAGCCAATCGATTTTGGAGGATTGGATGAATTTTTTGCAGAAAAGGTGGATTCTCCTCCTTCTTCTCCTGTGATTGAGGTACGTACTCTTGATAATTCCAGAGGGCAATTCTAGTAACTTTGAGGGTCACTTTTCTTCTTCTACTCTTCTGTCTGGGGGGATAGAGGGGTTTTCTAGGAAGGGCAATCCAGATGTTGTTACGAAGGGTGACTCTGAGTCTCGTCAGGAAATTGCCTCTAGGGAATTGATTTTATTTGGGGCTAAAGATGTACATCTTAGGCCTTGTATTGAAGTAATTTCAACTCCACTACCAAGAAACCATTCTGTTACTGTTAATAATAATAATAATGGCAAAGAGTTAGTCCTTGTCGGGGAACTTGCTATCCCACTGGCCTTGGAGCAGCTGTGTTTTCAACTAGAGGAAAATAGTGAGGGAGTTGGTGGTGGAAAGGATTTGGTGGGGGAAAGAGTTGAATGATATTAATTCTTTTCGTCTTAGTGAGGAGGGGTTAGCTAATTTGAAAGAATTTTTAGGGAAGATGAATTTGTCTCTTATAACGAAAAGGGGGAGAGTACCTGCTTCTGGTAAGGTTGGGAGAGGGAGTAATGTAGGAAGGAGTAGGTGTAAGAAGAGGGGTACTACAGAGTTAAAAAATCTCCAATTTAATGTTAATTATGACAGGATGGGTGGGTCTAAGAGTAACGAAGGTGTTGATATATTAAAAAGAAGATTGTTAGTTGGAATATTAGAGATCTTGGTTCTAGGAGAAAGCGGAGTATTATTGAAGATTTCTTGAGGAAAATCAGCCCTGATATTGTGATTCTTCAAGAAACTAGTTAGAGGTGATTGATAGGAAGGTGATCAAAAGCCTATGGGGCTCTCGGAATAGGGGGTGGACTTTTCTACCTTCTTGTGGTAGGTTAGGTGGTATTTTGATTTCATGGGATGAGAGAGTTGTTTTGGTGTTAGAAGTTGTGTGTGGTATTTTCTCAGTTTCAGTTAAGTTGAAAGATTTAAGTAATGAGGAATGGTGGTTGTTGGGTATTTATGGGCCCAATAGTCCAAGGAGTAGGAAGGATTTTTGGAATGAGCCTTTTGGTTTGTTTGGATTATGTAGTCCAAAATGGGTTTTAGGAGGTGAATTTCATGTAATCAGGTCCATCGCTGAAAAACTGAGTGGAGGAAGGATCAGGAGAAGTATGAAAGATTTTGATTTCTTTATTAAATAAAAAAATTAAATATAGTGAAAAAATATGGCATAATGTTCAATTTATATTTTATAAAAATAATAATGGTTGTTTTGTGACTCATTTGAGTTATAAAAATAAAGAAAACAAATAATTAAAAAGAATAAATAGCCCCATATAAAAAAAAGTAGTATATGGACCTAGTTATAAATACTTATAATAGTAGAGCCGAAGTGAAAAAAAAAAAAAGACAAACCAAAAGCTTTGTTTTTCACTTTTCAAAGAGGGTCGGTGGTTAACAAAGTCAATGGCTAGGGTTTCTTTGTGAGTTCATCACTCGATCATGGAACCAGAGTTGATGGTGAGGATCTCAAACACTGGTCGACATCGACTCCATAGCCTCATAACACGTCAACCAGAGGTGAGTATCTTCAAGTTGGCAGGTGAAGATCTTCAGTCGCAGGTAGAGACAGGGTTGTGATGGTCGTCTCTTTGATCTATGGGTTCATTGACGGTCATTATCGTCGATCTATAGGTCATCAGAGGGGTAGTTGTATCTTCTATTCTCTCTTCTAGGCTATAACTCTATGAGTTTTTCTTCACTTTTTGATTCACGAATTACAAGGGTCGAGAGCTTAAAGTCAGGAGTAAAAGAAATACATCAAAACGACTAATGTTTTGGTGTTTAGGCTTAAGTATTGATTGTGTACAGTGGGCAGTACGCCTCGTGAAAAAGACGCAAAAAGGCGCATTTTTTGGGTTTTGGGCATGCGTCTCATGCTGGGGGTGTACGCCCAGGTAGAGTCGTGCACAAAATTAAACGCCCAGGTGGAGTTGCGCACAAAATTAAACGCATGTTACTCCCAAATACATCCCAAAACACGCCCCGTGCGCGTTTTTTAAAACCTTGCCTAAGATCAATCATGGTCTTGCGCATGATTCTAAATAAAAATGCAAAAAGTAATTAAAATTAAAACTCACTTTGATAGCCTTTAATTACATTAGATTTAAGGTTAGTGATAAGTCGCACAAGTGTTTGGCCTCTATAGTATCCACATAAGATAATCCTCCAAGGTTTGTTCTCCAAAAGCTTTCTTCCTCATGGAATGGAGGCAAGAGAAGAAGAGTGAGAGAACTAGAAGGAGCTGGCTTAAGGTATGTGCAAGTGACGTACTAGCATCCCACACATCCTATCCTATTTATAGGGTACGGCCAATAGGAATGGCAATGGGGCGGGTCGACCATATAACCCGCCCCTAAACCCGACGGGGAAAAAAAACTAAGAACCATCCCCGACCCTATGGCTTCCTAGGAAAACCATCCCGCCCCTGCCCAAGCAAAAAAAAAAAAAAAAATTTAGCCCAATTTTTACAAATATAAGATAAACATGCAGATCTAGTGTAGATCTGGCCAAGAGAAGTGAGGAACCACGGTCCACTGCGTCGACGGCGAGACAGATATGGTGTAGATTTGGCGAGAGAAAGCAAGGAACCACGGCGTCGACAGCGAGAGACAGCGAGAGAGATCTAGGGTAGATCTGGCTAGAGAAAGCGAGGAACCACAGCGTCGACGGCGAGAAACGATGGTGAACTGCCACTGGTGAAGTACGACGGCGAGAGACGGCAGTGAACTACCACTGGTGAAGTACAATGGCGAGAAATGGCGTGAGGGAGGGAGAAAGTGACTGTGTGAGGAGGAAAAGAGTGACTGAATGAGGGAAAGAGTGAGAGAGACCGAAAGAGATCTGAGTGGAGTGAGCGGCTAGGGTTTTTAGACTTAAAGTTATAGGTTTTATATATATATATAAGGGTAAAATTGTAAAAGGACAAATAGGGCGGGGCGGTTCTACGGATCGGTTCAGTTCTACGGGTCGAGGGCTAGCAAATACCAAAACCGAACTACACCCGATGAAAAATTTTAAAAAAAACCCATACCCGAACCTAGAACCGAAAAATTCAAAAAAAACCCGCCCCTATAAGGGCTGGGGTGGGGCGGGGCTCCTATGGGGCGGGTCAAAATTGCCATGCCTAACGGCCAACTACGATTGCCAAACCCTAACTTTGTATGCAACATATAATATTTATACTTCAGCACTCCAATTAACTCTTAATAGACAACTATACCTAAAATAACTTTTAATATAGGATTGCAAATCATCCAAAACCCTAAGAAACCCATTACCCCTATTGTTGTGACCTTATGGATTCACATCTATCTAGTAGTAGTATTGGCACCAAGGGTGCTTTAAAGGAAATGTTTCCATTTAGGTTCTATTGAAACACTTGCCAATTTCTTAATGAACAATAACTCTTTTATTGTCATTAAAGCTTCTACTAAAAATGAGTAACACCTAGCAGTGGACCCATGCTATAACCCGAATGAAGTGAAGATAAATTAAAAGAACCCTTCAATTACAATTAAGGTACAATTCAATCCTTCTATCAACTAATGCCCCAATCAAGCAATTAGGATATAGAAGTCTATCAAATCCCTAACTTGATATTATGTGACCCATATCAACTCATGATGGTGCATATAGAAAACTCATTTTCTAAGTCACTCCTGCTCTATCTAAAGACTCCTTAAATTATATATGAGAATTCCACACAGGACATTCTCTCTCTTTACTGAGAAAGATGGATCCCTTATTGACCATTCATTTATCTCCATACATGTTTCACTAGAGCCAATAGATACATATGTAAGTTCCATGATTAGGATATACACTTTGTATCATCAAACCCTAATTCCTGATACATAAAACATCCATGACGTCTTTGGTATAGGATTACTTGTACATTGTAACTATAAGCTATTGATTGACAGGTAGGTAAAACTCCATTCAATATGCTCTAATTTTGTTGGTCACATTCAATGTATTTGTTCTCTAACAAGCAGCCACATACATGTTTTAGTGTCTCTACAAATGTTTTAAAAAACAAGGGGCATAATGGCCGCTACATACCAGATTTCCCAAGTGTTGTTATGCCTCTATCACCTTTACGCATAGTGTAAAGAGCCTCACACCATAACAATCCGTTACATTTCCGTAACTGTCGTAGCGGCCATTACATAACAGATTTCCCAAGTGTCGTTACGCCTTTACGTGTAGTGTAAAGAGCCTCACACCATAAGAGTCCGTTACAGTTCCGTAACAAGCGTAACGGTCGTTACGATACCTTTACAGCCTTTACTGCACGTAAAACACATGTTTTCTCTCATTTGCTCATTCTCCAGCACTTCTACATGAAAGAGTACACAATTTCAATTGATTGTTGCCCATAAAACCACCAGATCTACAACATTAAAGCTATTCTTTCAACAGTTCGAAACCAATATCGAATATCGAAAGCATCCTTGAGCACATTTTGAATTTTATTTTTTTTATCCTCTTATGTCAATATTTTTTTTCCTTTAAACTTAGATCTATTATGTTTAACCATAGATCTACGGTTCATAACAATTATTCATGCATTTTCTTTTTTTTTCTTTTTTTCCTTTTTTTATAATTTTTTTTTATGTTCCTTTAAACCTAAATTTATGATGTTTAACCATAGATTCATGGCTCATAACACTCATTCATGCAATTTATGTTTTTTTTTCCTAAATATATTTTTTTAATTTAATTTGATTATTCTTTTATGATTTTCTAATAATTTTGTTAATCTCACTTAATTAGTTTACTATTATGCCAAAAAATTTCAACATGTATGATATATTGATGTATTCTTTTATTTTCTTCCTTTTTTAAAAAAATTAAGTACTTTTTTTACTATAATTTGTAAATTAGTCTTAATAAATTGTAAGTACTACACAACTACTTAGTATTTCACTATATCAATGGTTATATTTAATATTTACTCTACTATTATTATAAAAAAAGAGTCAAATAACTCAAAAAAAACTTCATAAAATGCTTTACCTACACTTATAAAAGTTGTCATATTGAATAAAATTCATTAAAATCCTTTCAAAACAGTACTTTATAGGATTCTCAGGTGAAAACATGAGTATCAATAAGTTTGAGGCATGTTGAGCAAGCTTAAAAAAATTCACGCTCACAATCACCGATTCCCATTACGTATTACTCCGATACCTGATTCTCAGTTACACCTTTACCGTTACCATTACACTTGCCTGTACCCTATTTAAAACAATGGTATCTACACAAATGGCTTGAGACAAGAGTCATCCTCTTAATGAGAAAGCATAACATGTGCTAGTCTTATTGGTCTATCAGTGTCCATATGATAGACCTATGACATGGAATGATTTAAGAATAAAGTCCAAAGAAGTATGATTCTCTACATCTCAATTCCTTGATCTTCTCCACATTCATTCCACAGGACATATCATGCACACATTAAGACTGAACATGATATATAAAGTTGCCCCTATGTATATTGAATAATAATGTGGTAAATGAAATCAATAATATCATTATTCCTAAAGGATCATCTTTATGATTGGATTTTGGGCATATTACTGACAGATTATATACAAGAAGAGTGTCAACTCAAATTGAGTATGGCAAAAATTTTGTAAAGAGTTGGTTGGTCACTGAGCACCCTTGGAGTACACATTTATATGAGTGAGAATTGGGTTATACCTTAACAATCACAGAGCACCCTTGGCTAGCGCTTGTATATAGTACTTGAACTATGCCCTTTGTTTCTAATACCATATTTACTTGATCAAAAAAATAAAATAAAATAAAAATTGCCCATACTTTCACTTTGTGTGTGACCTATTGAAGTTTGAACTCAATAAACTAATGTAAGACTTAGTTCATCATAACACCTTTCATATGGAAATTTTTTAACGCTAGGTTTAGGTTCAAGTTTAAAACATACCTATGCGCATTACAAGACAAAAAACATAAAAGTGCCCAGCATGGGTAAGAGTGGGGGAAGGGGAGTGAGGCCACATAGAAGAGTCAAATTTTCCGGACATGTATGAAGCATTTGCGTATATATATGTCGTAAGAAATGTGCCCAGCATCCAAATTACCAGTTCAACATATAGATGGTAAATTCTCATTACAAAACCTCAAAATGTAACAATGCACTAAGTCATAATAACACTTCACTAAAACTAAAACAGCATCTTCATTCCAAACCAAAGCTACAGTAGAATTTTTCGTCATTTTTAATAAAAATTTGGATTAAGGAAACAAATCAAGAGAAGACATTCAAGAAAAGGATCAAGAGAACATAGAGAATCAAGAGAGGATCAAGGAAGGAAAGTTAGAGAAAATCAAGCAGGAGACTGGAAGACAATAATCCTTTTCCCCGGATGTCTTTCCTTGATTTGTTTCCTTAATAATGAGTTAGCGTTAGATTGTAATTATAGAACCATCATTCACTCTTGGCAGCATCGCAATTGTGACACAATTCTCATTGGGAACCACAAACTGCAGTAGAGCAAGATCAGCACTCTGTATGGACAGTCCTGCTCTTATGGTAAACATAGCTTAGTTAACTTCAAATTTCAGATTATGTAGAGATTGTTAGAATTTTAATATAAATTTAATGCATTTTATGTTATTAGAATTTTTTATTATTCATTTTATTGGTCATCCATGATATTTATCGACCCACATCAGACTAACCTTTTTTTTGTATTAATATCTCAAACATAAAAGGAGTGGATTGCAAGAGGCATTAGGACTGGGCTGAGTGGCTTAGTGGCCTTGTTGCTACCTACTTTGTTCCAATACATATGACTTTTTATCCTTAGGGTGGATATATGAAGAAAAAGAAAAAAGACAAAAATTAAAAAAGCAACCTTGCTTTCCTTGTCTCTATCTGCACTTGTATTCTTCCTCTATCACTATTATTTTCAAAGTGTATTCATTGATTTTGAGTGATTTAGGCATTTACAATTCTTAAGGAAGATCTTAAGAAGCACCTTAAGGTCTCCAAAAAGGCGGTTGTTTCTTGGGAAAGGTTCAATATGAAACTCTGTGATTGGGAGGACAATAATTCTATGAGGGAGCTAAATGTAGACCTCAACCCAGGTTCTTTAAAACTTTTCTTTTATTTCTATTAATTAGTTTAGTGTTCTACTTGTTTATTTCACAGTTTAAGTGCTTGATTAGCAGTAATACTAATCCTCTGTCATATTTTTTCCAGACAAAATCACATAAATTTTATTCCTAAGCACTCCATTGGCCATCTATTAACATGTTCTTATAAAGACAATCATTAGTTGCATTTAGAAAGAAACATCATAACCTAACAAGAAAGTCACAATCCCAGCATTCCTTATGAAACAGATACAGTCACTCTGCCAAAATAAGACAAAAATCCAGTTCCCTTACTTCAATCATCAAATATAAAATTCAATTCACAAAGCCATATTCAATCTACTTGTGTTTGGAATCCACACTGAAAGTTCAAAGTTCAAACGAAAAAAAGAAGAATCCAGGGAATGCAAAACTTGTAACTAAGACTTAGAAAAAACTAGTGGTTACCTGCATTGAGCAGCAATCTTTCCCTTACCCATCTTTAAATCATTTCTCACAACCAAAACCTGATAACAATAAGAGGAAACCAAAGTGATTTTCCATTTTATCTTTACATTTAGAGAGAGAGAAAGAGAAAATACCATTTTAAAATCTTCCAGAATATCAGCTAGCTTTTCAATATCAAGGGGTTCTTTTGGCTTATTCTTCTTCTTTCCATCAAGAACAACTGCAGTGCCTTTAGCTGTTGTGGCTGAGACAAATATGCGAGCAGGATAACGTATACCAATGAAGTATCCCAAAGCAAGGCAGCCTGCCCCAACTAGAATGGCGCTCAGCCATGTCAAATCCATTACATCAAAACCCAAAGAAACCCCTCAGTGAAATCAAGTCCCAGCCAGAATCAAGCTGAAAGCAGATAAAATCTTGATAACGCCCTATCAAAAACCTACCTACAACAGGCAAATCATGGTTGAATGAACAATGAACTCACAAAAAAAAAAAAAAATGTAAAAAAAGTAAAATACAAATTAAAAATAAACAGAATAAGATGAAAAAGTAAGAGGAGAAAAGAAGAAGAAAGATTCCATACTCCAAAAAATAAACAACATCAGGAAGGCTTCTATATGATCTAACTGTGACAAGGTGAGACACAGATTTTGTTTAACAAATTTAATAAACTCTGATCACATTGATGCCACATCATAAGCTAAACTCATTTGGTCATTTGAGCTAACAAGCAAGGGTAATTTAGTAATCCTCCTCTCACTATTTCGATGAGATGCCTAAAGCAATCCTAAGTAGACCGACATGTCATGTGGTCGTTGGTCTTGAAACTTCATTAAACTTTGACACTTTGTCAGTGTCTCCATTTTGAATTTAAAGCTCCTATTTATCCCACTCATATCACCTCTTTCTGATATTTTCAATATTTTTATTTAACAATATTTAATCTAAGTAGACCGATATGTCATGTGTCAATTGGTCTTGAAACTTCATTAAACTTTGAAGCTTTGTCAGTGTTGCCATTTTGAATTTAAAGTTCCTGTTTATCCCACTCATATCACCTCTTTCTGATATTTTCAATATTTTTATTTAACAATATTATTTTAAAAAATAATAATGATTTAAAAAAAAAAAAGAATTTAAGGGAATTACTATCTACCTAATCTCAAACCTAGATAGTTTCAAGGGGTTTCAAAGTACGAAAAGAAGATGGGGATAGCTACAGATATAAAAGAAACCAAAAAGTCATGAATAACAGGAAATAGAAACCTATCAGCTATATAGATGGATATCTTAAATAACTTCGCCTCAGAGCAGCCCACACCAATATTTCAGTATTTTAACATAATTGCATAAATCTAACTCTATACTAGCCAATGATAAACCATATGAGTACAATGTGGGAGGTCAATAGAAATAATCCTATTTGACAGACATCTGATTCATGAGGGGTATCAACTATCTTTTTTTTTTTTTTTTTTTAATCAGCAACAAAGAAAGAAAATATATTAAAAAGAAGAAGGGTACAAGAGAGAAAAAACGGAGGACAAGAAGTCCACCCAAAAGAAAGAAAAGATAAAAACAAAAACAACCAACTAGCTAGCACAAACCGCCTTCCAATCACCCTTAATCAAAAATAAAGGAATCCCTTGAAAAGGCCTCGAATTTGAGGCCCAAAACGAAGCCAAGAAATAGAATCTATCACATAATGCACCCACCCAATCTTCCTTCCCTTCAAAAAAGAGCCAAAATCACACATCTCCACAAAGTGACTCCCTTCGTGTCTCTCCCAAAACCCTCAAAGCCAATCTCAAACAACTGTATGGAATAAAACGGAGCAACCCAAAGCTCGCCACTGATCCCAAAAAGCCTCTGCCACAAACTCCTAGCCACTACACAATGCAAAAATAGATGGTCTATAGACTCAACCTCCTGTCTACACATAATACACCACTGAGGAAGAAGACAAAATGAAGGTCTTCTCTTCTGAAACATGCCATTGGTACTAATTCTTCCGTGAGCCATAGACCAAGAAAGCACCTGCACCTTGAGGAACTTTAGCACTCCAAATCATCAAAGATGGAGAAAACAAGGGCACACTCAAGTCATCGACCAGAAATTCAAAGAAAGATTTACAAGAAAACAATCCAGAAGAATGGGCTAGCCACTTCCTCCTATCTGGCACTGACTCCCTCAAACACACACCTTCAAGTAAGGATAATAAAGATGAAAGCTCAATACACTCTCTATCATTAAGATTGCGAAAAAATTTGAAGTCCCAATCGATAGGAAAGGAAAGAGAAGAAACCATGGACAAAATGAAAGCATTATGAGCAAGTGATAAATTATACAATTGGGGAAACAATGTGGAAAAAGATTCAACCCCCCCCCCCCCCCCCCCAGCGCAGGGCCAAGCATCTTCCCAAAACCGAACTTTGTCACCCCTTCCCCACAACCAAACTGGTAGACTCTAAGAAACGAGGTAAACCCTGTATTTCCAAGGACATCTGCCTGAAACCTTGCAATCTATCTTAGAATCCCAACCATTGTCTTGGAGCCCATACTTGCTTTTAATAATGGCATACCATAAAGAATTAGACCAAGAGGGAATCTCCATAACCATTTTCCAGTAAGAGCAATATTCCTATCAATAAGATTACCCAAACCAAGCCCCCCCTTAGCCTTCGACCTAGAAACAACATCCCAATTCACCAAATGGCCCTTATGTCCTTCCCCACTACCTTCCAATAAGAAATATCTCATCAACTTCTCCAATTTCTTTGTAACGCTGACTGGCATCCTAAACAAAGACATAAAATAGATTGGAATACTAGCCAACACCGCTTGAACGAAAATTAACCTTCTTCGACCCATCTAATCTTTTCCCTACTCTATCTATAACTGGGTTCCAAAAATATTCACATCGTGGATTTACCCCTTAGGGCATTCCTAAATAAATGAAAGGCCACTCTCCTATAGATTCTGCTATCTTATGCATTTTATTAGAATCACAATTAAGGCCCACAACAACACTCTTACTCATATTAACCCTTAAACCCGACACTAACTCATAAACTTGCAAGATCGATTGGAAATATAAAAACTTAATCTCATCCCTGAGGAAAAGAACAAGGTGTCATCAGCAAATTGCAAATGAGACACAGACACCTTCTCCCTTCCCACTTCAAAGGCATCCACCAAACCCACTTGCTTTGCTCTATCCACAAGCCTACCCAAAACATCCACAACTAAAGTAAATAAAAATGGGGAAAGTGGATCACCCAATCTTAAACCCCTAGAGGCATGAAAAGTGTTCCCTGGCTTACCATTGACCACCACAGAAAAATTTGTAGAAGACAAACATTCGTGTATCCACTTCCTCCACCTTGCTTCAAAATCTTTCTTTTCCATTACAAAATCCAAAAAATCCCAATCTACATGATCATATGCCTTTTCAAAATCAACCTTGAACAAAACACCTCCCTTCTTCATAGATCTATACTCCTCAACTACCTCATAAGCCACTAAAACCACATCCAAAATCATCCGTCCCTCCACAAAAGCTCCCTAACTAGTCAGAAACAGTTTCCTCTAAAACCCCTCTCAATCTTTTTGACAAAACCTTAGCTAAGATTTTATACAACGAAGAGACTAAGCTAATAGGTCTAAAATCCCTAATCTTACACTGAATTGCCTTTCTTTGGGATGAGGCAAATAAAAGATGCATTAGTCCAAATGTTCACCACTCCACTATTGAAAAATTCCAAAAACACCCTCATTAAATCATCCTTTACAATTTCCCAACAATCCTGAAAGACTGCCACTGTAAATCCATCAGGACTTGGCACTTTATACCTACCACAATAAAAAACAGCTGCCTTTATTTCATCCATCTCAAAAGGCCTCTCCAGACTAGAGACACTAGAAGCTCCAATTGGACTCCAATCTAAACCCTCCAAAGCCGGCCTATCCAAACCATCCGAGGAGTACGAAGAGGAAAAGAAATTTAAAATATCATTAACAATCTGCCCTTGCTCCTCAATCACCACACCATTCCCTACTTCCAATCTCTTGATAAAATTTTTCTTCCTTTTACTGTTAGCCACTTTGTGAAAAAATTTGGTATTGTTGTCGCCCTCTTTTAACCACTTTACCCTTGCCTTTTGACACCATGATATTTCTTCTTTAAAAACAACTTCTTGAAACTTCTCCTTAAGATCCTTTCTTTCCATTCTAAGGTCATCATTCATCAATCCCCCTTCTTCACAATGATCCAAAACCTCGATTCTTTTGGACAAAGAACTATTCAGCTCTCTAATGTCTCCAAACACCTATTTATTCCAAACCTTAATTTTTTGTTTGATCCATTTTAACCTCTGCATAAACTAATGCAACAAAGACTTGAAATTTTCATGCAAATCTCAGCCAAGATTGAACTTCTATCTCTCACACACATGACAGCTACTTGTACAATTTGCACAATTTGTACTTGATACCTGAACATAACTAGAAAATTGAGATGACTCATCTAACAAGTGTAAATTTTATACACCATTACTCTAGACTAAATTCTTTTTTTTTTTCCTTTTTTATTAAGTAAAATTATTGTAATGTATTCCCAAAAAGGTCAAAGCCCATGTAAACTTGAGTAAATTAAACGGACTTAGTGACTTTAATGAACCCATGTCTACTTCTCTTCAATAATTATGATGATGTTGTCTCCATATCAACCTACCAACTTGCATAAAAATTCTATCTAGGACACAATGGACTCAGTTCAATTTCCACTTGGATCTCTTAACACCCCATTAGAAAAGGTCACAAGAAAATGATGTAGACTCCATAGGATTTAAGAATTGATGTTCCAGCCCAATTCCCCACTAGATATACTTGGCAGCATCTCTCAAATTACAAAACTTGGTGGATACCAACTAAACCTAGGCTATCAATGGCATACCAACACATTACCATTTCCATTAGAGGGAAGAACGATACAAATATTCCAAAAATATACAACTAGCACTAATGACCAAAATTAGCCTTTCAATCATATTGATATTACATAATTTTCCATAGTACATTGATTCAACTCCACAGTTTTGTAACATATATATATATATCAATGATTTCATACATTTTCACTATTTGACCTTATTAGGTTGGATAGGTGAGCATGGCCACACAAGGGAAATAAAAACAGTAAATTTAGATAAATTGTCACATTAGACGGCTAAAAAATCCCAGAAAGGCAGATTGTTGGGCTGTTTGTTGCTAGATTTCCTTATTTTTGAGTCTTTGTTTTTCTCTTTGATTTTTGTTGTTGGTCTTTAGGTGGACTGCTTGTCCTCCTCTTGTACTTTTCCTTCTTAGATTAATAAATCACCTTTTAGTTGCTGATCAAAAAAAAAAAATCACAGAAAGGCACTCCACTATAAAGATATCTTTCCAAATCCTGCACTGGGTGTACTAACCCTCTTCTAGTTCCACTTGATGTTGGCTACCACACCTAAATATTACAAATGCTTAAAATTCAATAAACACCATTATCCACTGATCTAGAACTAGAATTAGTGGAACTTCTGTAGGGCAATTCCATCACGTGTCTGAATTATAGATTTCAGGCAAGTGAAACAGCCCTTAAAAGGAATGTGTTAGTTAATAAGAAATCTTTGTTCCAAGAATACAAATAGAAAAATAAAGAGAGAACTGTCGTCAAAAAGGTATTTTACACAAAATAATTATGAAGAAACTCTTTAGGTTTTGTTCTAGTTAAGATATAAATAGAACGGTAGAAAGGCCAAGCTTATACTCAAGCAGCTGGTTCAAATTAGGTTTACTGAAAAACCACTATGAAAGAGGACACTAGCATACCAAAGTAACCAAAGGTAGTAAAGAACAATTTCACCACTATGTATAATTATAACTACATCTATCCATTAAATGTAGCTGGCTAGCTTCATGTAAATGAATTCTGCGATGCCAAAGCCAACATAAGAGAAAAAGTTAGCACGATAATGAAATTTATATTAAAAGTTTCAATTCATTTGAACGAAAACTTCTTCTGAAATTCCTTCCCAAAGCTAACTGAAGAGCTGGATAAATCTTCCCAATCATCATGAGAAAATATTCATCAAGATAATTTAACCTTCAAGGACCCATCTGTTTTGATGGAATTAATTATTGGCATATTTTTTTCTCAAGAACATAAAATTCGTTTAAGGAACCATTGATCATTATATATGTTCTACCTTATTCCAATCAATCTACCGATATTCTACTTACTTCAATTTGTTTTATGCATAAATTATTTCCCTGACAAATTTCTCACGGAGAAAAATAAAATAAACTCCAAAGGTATATATCTCTTTCTTTCAGATAAAAAAAATTTCTTCCTGTTTGTTTCCACGGAAAATAAGTTCCTGGAAAGAACTAGAAAATTGGGGCAAATAATTTTCTCTTCAGGGCCATTTAACTCTTCACGCCCAGTTTTTTACTTTCCTTGAGCATAATTTTACATTTTTCCCCTGCCCTTAAATGGAATTTTTCTTTTCAGAAATACGTTCCATCAACCCAAACGGAGTTGAGAAACCTTTTTCATCTCTTTTCAGTTAAATTGAAGAAAATATATCTCTATATGTGCTACCAAAAAAAAAAAAAGAAGTAAATTTCTAAATTTTTAGAATATTCTCAGTTCGTTTTCATACAAATTCATAATATACAAAAACACATATAAATCATATTTATGATGAAAATAGAAGAAAAAGCTTAGAAAGATGCGGCAATTAGCAGAAAATAAAGGTCTTTGAGAAGGGGAAAAGGAAATTTAACCTGTTACGTGACAGTGTTGAAGCTGCATTTGAAGACTGCTGAGATTCAGCCCTAGATCGGACAGCTGTAAACTCACGTAGACATTACTGTCAAGCGTGACGACCACTGAAGCCAAAAAATAGGAGGAAGAAGAAGAAGAAGAAGAAGAAGAAGGCCTTCAGCCAATCCAGCCCTAGTTTCTTCTTTAGTTGGGCCGTGGGCAAGAAGGCCTGAGAGACTTTGGGTCTGGGGCTGTCAAAGGATCGAATCATGAGCCTAAATTGGGCCCAACTTTCAATGCCATTTAAATCCATATCATGATAGGGAACGGCTATTGCAACCCCCAAAAGGGTTAAGTTGCCCCTTTTGTTATTCCCACCCCCCAAAAATATATACCCACCCCTCTCAAAGACCTCACTACCCCTCATTCTCACCCACCCCTCTCACTCACCCCACACCATGGCAGTGATGACTGGCGACGGCGACGGCGACGGCAACTTCTCTACCACAACCACTCTGGCCGACTCCATCCCATCCCATCCCATCCCATCTCACTTTCTTCTTCCTTCCCGTGAAAAAAAAAAAAGGAAAAAAGGTTGGTCAGAAAAAAATAGAGCAATGACGATGGCGACGGCGAGGAAGGGCGACCGGTGAGATTACCTTTCGCCGGCGGTGAGAGGGAGCGCACCAGTTCGACGGCAATAAGGAGCGATTTTGGCCGTGAGAGTTTGTAGATCTGAGAGAAGCGATTCTTCTCTCTTCCGGCGACTCCTCTCTTCTTCTCCTCTTTTTTTTCTTTCTTTTTTCTTTCTCTGCTGCTGGTCAGATCTGTGTTTTCCGGCATCCATTTTTTCCGGCAACGGTGCTTCTTCTTCTTCTTTCTTTCTTTCTTTCTTTCTTTTTCCCCCCCTGCTGGTCAGATCTGTGTGTTTTCCGGCAAGGGCCTCCATTTTTCCCGTCGACGCCTCCATTTTTCCGCCGACAGGAGGGGAGTTTTGGAAGGAAAAAAAAAATGGAAGAGAAGAGGGAGGAAGAGGAAGGAGAAGAAGGGGTGCGGCCTTACCAAGAGAGGAGAAGAGGGAAGAGGGGGTCATCGCCGTCGCCGGTGGGGGGTGCCGGAGAGAGTTGCGGGGGGAGGGGTGCGAGAGAGGGGATGGGTGAGGGTTAAGCCCTTTTTGGTAATTTTACATAATAATTTTTTTAATTAAAAAAAATAGGGGGGCAACTTAACCCTTTAAGGAGTTGCACTAGCCGCTCCCATCATGAGATTCTCTTCTTTATTTTTTTATTTCTTTTGGGTTTTGTTGAAAGTGAATCAACTCTTGGACCTATATAAGGTTATAACTATCCAAACTCCCCACACACCTAATCTCAATACTACCACTAGATTACAAGGGCATGTAGTTCATGATATCCTTTTTGTTTGTCCTTTTAATTAAACTATTTCACAAGTTTCAATTATGATTGGATTGAACTTTTTTTTCTTTCCTTTCTCTTTGTAAAAATAAAAGAGATTGAAACCCTCCAAAATTAGATCTATCAATAGCATCTTTCCAAAAAATAGTTAAAATTACTTTAGGAAATTCAAGTGTCAATATGGTTACATTTTATTCTACAACCCAAATGAGAAAAGAAGTTAATTTGCGGAAATGTGATTTATTCTAACATCCGTACCATTCTCCAAAATAATCTTAAGATTATCACTAAAAAGGTATAGATCTTCTAAGGACAGCTCTTTAACTTCCCAAGACTTTTAATATAAATATTAGTATCCCCATCTATATATAATTTTGTAATATCTTTTATTTTGCAAGAAAAGACCACGTACTTCTAAAAGTTATGGCTTTAATAGAAACATCTCTAATAACGCTATGTTTGGATAAGGAATTTCTAGGTGGAATTTGCTTTTGAGATGGAATTTGTAAAATTTTTATAAGGATTTTGTCCATCTCATTCTTATAAAAATTTTACAAATTCCATTTCAAAAGCAAATTCCACCTAAAAATTCATTATCCAAACATAGCGTAATAGAATTCGTGATACCTTCTCTATTTTTCAACAAAACTATTTCAATTTAAGCCATCCTTCATCGGTAGAAATAAATTGAATAAATCTTACACTTTTGTACTTCTATTTTTTGCATTTTTGCCCAACCACTTTATCCGACTATAAGAAATATATTTAGCATTATCCAAAGGAAAATAAAGAGTAGAGAAAAGATGTGTCACTCTCTCAATAAATTTGATGTGATCAACCAGACATATGTTATTGATAACTAGATATTGCACATATTGCGCATCAAATTTTTATCAAACAACAAGATAATTTTATTTTTATAAAAATTATGTATATGTTAAAGAGGTTACTAATCACCAATTGGCTTATTGATATGTGTTATTAATCGCTGTGTTTCATGTCTGTCGTTGTAAATTGTCATATAAGATTGTCTTAGGGTTCATGTGGGAGTATATTATTTTATGTGTGAACAAATTAGATTTCTCAATCTATCAAAAGGCATGTGATAAAATATATAAATACATGCTAACAGTGTATTTAAATGACACATTCCATTGATTTCTCTCTTTGTTTTTGTTTCCGGATTCGTCTATTTATTGGCCTGGGTGGTATTGATTGAAAAGAGAGTGTAGGGTTTCGTACTTTTTTTTTCCTCATGTAGAGTTTATCTATAGTTGTTTTTTTTTCCCTCCCTTCGCGTGATTATCAATATAGTGAGAGAGAAAAAGATTTACCTAATATAAGGTGTTATGAGGTCACCTTCCAAAGCTCTGTTTGTGATTCATAATTTGCGAAACCAACTATTTAATTAGACTAGTTGATACACACGTGCGTTGCACGGGATAATATTTGCGTAAAATAATTTTTAAATCAAATTTAAATTTCTATACTCATTCATTGTTCATGTCCTAGTATAACTCTATTTCATATAACTACCAAACTTTTTACAATCATATAACAATTTTTTCTTTTAGATATAATTCATCAAATTTTAGTTTCCCTTTTTTTTCCTATTTGGGTAGAATAATATTTATTTTAATTTTGCTTATTTCTCATTCCAATAAGATCAAGATGCAATATTGAAACTAGCATCCAGATGAACTTAAGCAAAAAAAAAAAAAAAAAAAGAGGTTTGAAAGATAGCTATACAACTATAAGGAGATTTAAAAACCTGCAAAACGTTACATGTGCATATATATATTATAAGATATAACACAAAGACTTTAAGAACTTTTGTTAAGACAATGAAGTTTTTTAAGAATATGGAGAAAATAATAAATAAATAAATAACCGGCCACCAAATTAAAATTTGTGTGCACCTTTGATTATCCAATTTTAAGCACGCCCATGATCACTGAATTAAGAGATATAGAATGATAAAAATCAAGATGTACTTACAATTTATTGATCTGAAAGATAAAAAACCATTATACAACTGGTATGTTATAACAGATTTCAAGAAACAAAATTACTGACTATAATTGATCCTATAAATGATATATAACAAAAAATAGTGAAATTTATAGGGAACAATAACTTATAACCATGACAATGACAATTTCTTACAAGCATATTTTGTTCAACAAATCACTAAAAAAAATACCTAAAATATTATATAAAATATAAAAATTGTAACGTACAAAAAATAAAGCAAATTAATCTCTTATAAAGGGAGTTTTAATCTCTAAGATTATATTACAGACATATTGAGCATATCAAAACGAATAATCTAGAAAAGAAAAAAAAAATTGGTACCTTTTTATGACGGGTTTTTAAGTCTGTTAAGAGAGAAAAAGAGAAAGATTAAATACTCAATTTATAAGAGAGAAGAGAAAATAATTAATGCCAAGCTGATGCACCACTTGACGGTTATTCAATAAGCATTATAAAACTAAACACGTTAGTATTTAATTCTAAAATTCTGAATGCTAACTGTCTATGCCTAAGCCCACCCAATACAAAATCAAGAAACAGAAAAGAAAAACCCTTATATAATAAATAATAAATATTATAAAAGACAGCCACAAAAAATAAGGGTAGTTCTCAAAACTTGCCCATAGTTTTGAATGCTGCCTATAAAGAAGAGGGGGGGATGCCAAGAGTCACCATCGTTGATTATTTGTGAGATCCACTGGATAATATGCGGAGAATGTAAATTAAGACTAAATGAATAAAGTGAGAAAAGAGGATAAGCATATGGGTAGAATGAGAAGGGAGACGTATGGTTGATTAGTTGTATATTATTATTAGATCTCTAAATATATGCTAACGTGTTTTCCAAATAATTTTTTATAAACATAAATAGCAAAGAATTAGGAATAATCTAGATATTTTAATTAATGAATAATGGTAATATTGCCTTTTTTTTTTTTAAGATACAAACTTTTATAGGTAGTATAGATATACGAATTATAATTTCCGTTTCCTTAGAATCCATATCTGGGTTTGGTTTTATTTAATTATTATACGAATTATAATTTCTTTAGAATTCTTATTAAGGTATGTGTTTTATATTGCTATATTTCCTATATATGCAGAAGGGTAGTTGTGTATTTAAAAATTAAAATAAGGGTATATTAGTCAATCAAAAGTTTTTCTCACATTCATCTTTTTATAGGTAGTATAGATTTGATCCATATGTAAGTCATGCATACCAAAAATCAAGTTGATCCAAAACTAATTACTATTCAATCCAAAACTTATATTTTTAATTAAGGGAAATTATCATGAAGTCCATTTTATAGAGACTTATGGAGGTGTAAGTCTATGAGGGAAACTTATGCTGCCATAAGTCCCACTTTTAAGTGAAACGTGAGTATTTTTATGATGGTGGTAAATACATAATGTCATAATTAGTCTCAAGATTTATTTTTTGTTTGTAAATTTTAAAATAGTATAACTCTCATTATGCACTTCGGTTTTTTATAAAATTTATATTTTTAGAATATATTTGTTGAGATCTTTAAAGCAAGACCCATGTTGAATTTGACATTATAAAAGAAAAAACACAGTTACACTGAACATCGTATGTAACTATTTCACAATAGTTACATATCAGTATGAAATTAAATCGTTTTTAGTAAAGTTTAATTTAAATTAATGGTTCTGTGTCTAAGTTTAACAATTAAATTATGAAAAAAATAATTACATTTGGTTTTAGTGGTTTGGAAATTTGTGGATTTGAGAGAATAGAGTGCCTTTAAAATAGTTACAAGAAATTGTTTAGAAAATCCAAAATATCAATGCTAATTTTTTATTTATGATGGCCCGGAACCTTCTATCTATTTATGTGTTTTCCATGTTCAAGAGATACTTTGAAGTGTTAAGAAAATATATTAAGGTAAATAAGAGATCCATCTGAGAACCAATTACGACATGGATTGATAAAATATCCAAATTTGGGTGGCACATGGGTCTAGAAATCATCTTTGTCCTCTAATCCCTTCGAAAGTGGTTTGAAAACCACATGTAATTAGTCCACAAAAAGCCACTTTTAAGGCCATTTTTGTGCTACAATCATGGCAGCATCCAGTTGATCGAGCAACAACCTAGGATAATATTCCATTAGTTCACCACTTGTTTTCCTATTGGTGGTGGCTAGATTTTGGAGAAATATACCCCTATTAGTTGACCTTTTCTAACGCCGATAGTGAAGAGGTCGGAGCCATGAAAAGAAGGAACTTTGAAGGAGAGAGAAAGAGATGGAAGGAGATAAAGTGAGAGAACAGTATTCAGCGAGGGCATGAATATGATGTATGGAATGGTTTTTTGGTCCAGAAGATTGTTTGATGGATTTATGACTCCATAAGATTATTTAGTGTATTATGCCTGCATAAGTTTATTTTATGAACTTATAGCCGAAGTTCCCCTTAATTAATAACAATCGCTCACTTAAGTAGTATTTAATCTCAAATTAACTTGAATTTTTGCATGTTTGACCTACATATAAATCAATTTAATCCAACGATTGGTTTCACAAAATACAAATAAGGGATGAGTGTTTTGGAGGGTGATTTGATATAACCTTATATTAGGTTGATCTCATAAGAGACTCTCTCTCTATGATATATATATATATATATATGTTTGTATGTATGTATATATTTAAATTTGACGATTCAAACAGAGACATTGATTCCCCTATCTCATTGTTTTTTTTTTTTTTTTTTTTTTTTTAATTTTAAAAATTAGGATTCACCTATTTATTCAGTAGTGTTACCGTCCACCATCAAAGACATGATCTTTGCAAAGTAAACTTGTTCATGGCTTATTCCTTTAAAATAAAAATAAAATAAAAAACAAAATAAAACAACCACTAATCCTTTATATTATAGTTTTTCTTATATTTTTTTCAAGACATTTTCTCAATTTTTCAAGGCTCCAAAGTTTTTTATGGTGTCATTATCTATTTTTTATTTTTTCATTTGTAGAAAACGTTGTTCAATCAACATGTACAGTGTAGAAGAAGAATACAATTGACGTAAAAAAAATGTACTATGTTCTCCATTTATGATTCATGAGATTCATTGAATAGTCATTAAACATAATAATCATGGGATCCCATGAAGTTATTTACTCATGAGTCTGTAAATTATCTTCATTATCTTCATAATAGTTTTGCCGAAAAAAATGTAGAGAAAAAAAAAAAGCCAAAGATTTAGATCAAGTAAACACATACACCCAAACAGAGTTAAAACCAAAATCTCCACAAATCTTACACCCTTAGCAAGATAAGACATGCTATTAGACTCGAGGGCTATTTTAGCCATTCACTTTAGATCAATAACTTCCTTTTTTATTTCAATGGCCCTCTAGAGCATATTTGGTGAACTATCAAGTCAACTGAGAAAATATTTTTCATATAGCACTCCAATTTGATATTCGATTTTTTGGATTATCTGATTTTCATGCTTTGTGTATAATGTTCAAAGCATTCTCCGAAAGGTCACATATATTTCTCTTACCAACAACTTGAGTCGTTGGGATTGCCTTCATTTTTTTGTATTTTTCTCGCATTAGGTGGGTCATTATTGTACTTTTCTTTTTCATTTTTTTCAGTTTAAAAAAAAATAGTGACCCACACAATTTATAAAACCTAACAAAACCACCAAACAAAACAATAAAGAAACAAACAAAAAATCCTAACAAAACCACTGAGAGCATAATAAGAAGTTTCTATTTTTTTTTTTTTTATAAATATTTTGAAAACTAAAAAATAAAAAAATTTGTCTGAACTACAATTAAAGTTGTTGTTACTCTTCACGCGCCAATGTCCAGCGGCTGGTGGAGTGCAACTGTGTGAAACCCAAATAAAAAAGAGGTTTCTCGGATGATAGCCGTTTAGTTTTATATTCAGTATACTGTATACATCATAGCGTGTCAATGACTCGATGGAACAAAGAAACTAATCCAACGGTTACAATTAAAAGTAGCAATCACTAATCATGACTTTGACGGAGACTAGGAGAAGGAGAAGTTCTATAATGCAATCGCATCCCCACCCTTCTTATCATAAACTAACCAATCATGAAATTATATGCAATATGGCTCCATGCATCAATTTACATCATTTTATATGTTTTTTTTTTTTCCCAAACGAGAGGTATTTCAAACCATTAAACGTAGATTAATTCTCTATGAGGTACAAACCATTGATAAGCTCACACATATGGTAGTAATGGAATAGAGATTCGAACTCGAGACCTACAGTTCTTAGGTTATGATATTTTATCATCTTATATTTTGATTGCGAAGGAGATCAAATCTTATTATTAGAGAAGAATGTCAATTACAATTATGATGATTTGTGCATAACACACACCAATCACAGAATGATGATCCAATAATTTCAATTGTGATTAGATATATCCCTTTGCTCTAGTTATGATCTATGATCAAAGTGTATTTTCGGAGCAAGTTTTTCACATGACATGCTTCACTTTCAAGTTCTCATCCTCTACACTCCAAGTGTAACGTAGGCTATTTAAAAAAACAATTTATACAAAGAGTAATATATCATACGGCTCGTTTGTGGGGGCAAACCACAAGTAAAGCAAATATGGACAATGACAAGAAGAAAAATTTAAAAGGGCAGGCAAACATTATGGCGCCTGCCTAATCAGACTTCAACTCATAAAGCCGTGTATGGGTATAGATTAAGGTAGCTTTTATTATTTGGGCAAAAAGAAAAAGACATATATTGATATATTTGAAATTTTACATCACCATCATATTCACCAACATCACCATAATATACTTGAAAATTTTAGTATCATTGAAGGGACCAAATTCAGCCCTTAGTCTTAGTTACATCACCATGATATACTTGAATGGTTTAATGAAATATGGTGACCGTTCATGGGGATCTGGATTTGGTGAAGTTTGAGACTTTAACTATATGGTGAAATTACTATTGGATTGACGTCACTTGGCAAAAGAGAAGAAAGGACGGTTCAGATTCGCTGGTAGCAAAACAGTTTTCAGATTTTATGATTTTAACTGTTTTGCTACCAGTGAATCCAAACCATCCATTCTTCTCTCTTGTCACGTGGAGTCGATCCAACGGTAACTTCATCATGTAGTTAAAGTTCCAAACTTCACCAAATCCCAATCCCCGTTCATGGCACATGGGATTCACCAAAACTTATGGGATCTACAAGATTTTATTGGACTGTTTACTGCAATGGAAAAGAGTAATTGGCATACGTTTATCAAATAATTACTTAATCAAATTTATTTTAATTACCTAATCAAATTTCTTTTCATGCTAAAGTATTACTCAATGCAGGATCAATCATCTGATGGGCTTTGTCACTGATATTATAGTGAAATTTTATTTATTTATTTGGGTCTAGTGAAATTACACATTATTTACTCATTGTTTAGTTTTTTTGAAGGTAGTCTAGATTAATCGATGATCCCACGAATTGGATGTCTCCGAAGAGAAGCCCCATAGACAATGATGTGGTGCCGCACCATCATAAACCATCCATGCAAATACAAATATTAGTCCCCCTGTGTATTAATCATGTAGAAGTACGGTGGGTAACGTATAAGACAGGACTACAACTCCGAGGAAGATCGGAACTTTCCTTCACAGAGCCCGTGCGTCGTCGTATTAGCACCCAACTTCTCAAGGCTTCTCAAGTCAAGTCTCACCTTTGATCTCAAGGTACTTCGATTCACCTATCAACCAATCTCGGATTGGTCTTTCATACATGATCTATATCAGTTTTTCTGGTTGGTTGCTGAGAAAGGTCGGGAAATGTAAAGAAAATATTGTATTTTTTTTTATAATTGTTTTTAGTTGATGGAAAATGTGGAAAAACTCACCTCAACTGACTTAAGTAGTTAAATTTACGTGATTTAGTTTATTTTCCTGCATTTTCTCAGGGGATTGGGGTCTTAATCTTCTGAATTTTGTAGGCTTTGTGGGTTTTCAGGGTAAGATTTTGGGTTTGTTTAGATTTAATAAATTAGGGTTTTGAATGGTTTGAAGGTTTGGGATATAGGGTTTCTCCACTTGAATTTTAGGTTTTGATTGTCTTCGTTTGGTTGCTGGGAAAACTGAGGAGAAGAACACAAAATAGTTGGGGTTTTGTAGTGTTTGAAGATCAGAGTTGTATTTGATTTTGATTACCTTACTTTTGGTTGCTGAGAGGCTGAGACAACAGAGGGAAATAAAACATTTACTTTCGAATCTCATGTTTTTTGTCGTTTTGGTTTCCAAAAATATGGAAGAACTCTCGCCTCTTACATGATTCTTTCAATTTCCTACCTTCCTCTCAGCAACCAAATTGAGCATTTTTATTTTATTATATTATATGTATATTTTCCTTTTCCTTATCACTTTTAGTTTCATTGGGTTTTCAGGTTAAGATATTGAAAGTTTTGGAGTTGGGATTTTGAAGGGTTTGAAGATTTGGAATTAGGGTTTTGGAGAATTGTGAAGATGAGTGACAATTTGATGGAGAAAGTCAGCGCCTTTGGAGAGAAATTGAAGATTGGAGGGGTCGAGGTAGGGCGGAAGATGAGTGCCGGCATGAGCTCAATGAGCTTCAAGATGAAAGAGCTATTCCAGGGCCCCAACCAGGCTGATAAACTTGTTGAGGATGCAACCGCAGAGACCCTCGACGAACCTGATTGGGCCATGAATCTTGATCTTTGTGATCTGATCAATCATGAGAAGGTCAATAGTGTTGAATTGATCCGTGGTATAAAGAAGCGGATCATGATGAAGAGCCCCAGGGTTCAGTACTTGGCTATGGTGTTGCTTGAAACCCTTGTTAAGAATTGTGAAAAGGCATTCTCGGAGGTTGCAGCTGAGCGGATGCTTGATGAGATGGTGAAGCTCATTGATGATCCTCAGACTGTTGTTAATAATCGGAACAAGGCTTTGACGCTGATTGAAGCATGGGGAGAGTCTGCAAATGAACTCCGGTATTTGCCAGTGTATGAAGAAACATATAAGGTATTTCTCGTTATTTAAGGCCGAGTCTTTTATGTACTTATATATCATATATGCTCAGTTTTTTCTTTTGTTCGGTTTGTGTTTTTATGGAAACTATTTATAACTTGAAAAAGATAAGAACAAATTTACGTGTAAGAGATGTGTTTTTTTCTCCGCAAATTTAACAAAAAAGACATTATACTTTGTGAAATTTTCGTTGAAATAGTTAAGCCTTTTTTTTTCCACGAAAATTTTATGTTGAAACAAAATGGAACTTTGGATGTCTCATTCTAGTTTAATCACGACTCTTTGGGCTTCTAAGAAGCACGGACACATACACATGACACAAAATGGACACGTCGATGCAGCAAATCTTCAAAATTTACAATATGACACGATGGGGATTCAACATTAATAAAAAAAATATATATATATTTTTTTACATATAAATTTGGGTTAGAATTAGCATACACAATTTTTTACACAAATTCTAACACAAGTTTTTCGATAACATATCTCCAATTTATATTCTGCGAAACCCACCATTGGATTAGATAGTCTTCCCACATAAGTCATGCACGCAAAAAATCAAGTTGATTCGAGATTAAAAGTTGCTTGATCCATAAATGTGAGATTTTTAGTAATTAAAAAGATAAGTTTTTGGATCGAAATATCGAATGGCAACAAGTCTTGAATCAACTTGATTTTTGTGTGTATGACCTATGTAGGACATGGTTCAAAGTCTCGGTTTCGGTCATTGTTGCGTTTTGGCTCCAGTCATCTCGATCTCGTCCATCTCGTTGCGTTTCGGGCGAGATGTAACTTTACGCATTAAAGAATATTTTAAAAAATTCCAAAAAAAAAAAAATCATAAAAAATAAGACAATCATATTGGAACCATTAAATAAGCAAAACAAATAACTTGAGACATATAATATGGTCAAAAATATCAAAACAGACCCTAGTGTGAACTTAAAAATACACTATAATTAGGTTTTAGATACCTAAAATAGTCTCAAATAACATAAATAAATATAACATATCAATGATCCGGTATACGTTTTGATCGATGGGAATTCATTAAGATTTCATTTTTTTCCAAAATAAGACCCTACTATATACTTGATTCATTCTCAAATATCGTCTTGCCCTTGAACGAGACCGGGTTAACCTCGGCGAAATCTCGTCCATCTCGGACGAGACTTTGAACCATGATGTGGGAAGACTATCTAATCTAACGGTGGGTTTCGTAAAATATGAATTAGAGATATGTTATCTAAAAACTTGTGTAAGAATTTGTGTATGTTGATTTTGACCCTAAAAAATTATATTATATCGTGTATCATCACATACATCATCCAAAAAATGCACCCCTCTTTATTGCTTTTTTTTATAGGCAATAGAAAACTTTATTAAAAAGAAAAAAAAAAAAAAGAAGAAATGCACCCCCTTTATTGTTGTTGGAAATCCTAGCTGAGTTGCTGATAGAAAAGATAGGGAAAAAAGAAAAGAAAAGGAAGAATAAAAGGATTACGAAAAAGGCAAAGGAAGAAGTGTTGTGTTAGAGGCATGTTGGAGGAGCATAGTGTGACTCGTGTCTGATATGTGTTTAAGACTTGCCACAACAACCTCGTGGAAGTGTTTGTGCTTCTTAGTAGGGTATAGTGTTTCCTTCTTGTAGAGATAGAAAAGAGAAATGATTTGAAAGGAAGTAAAAATGAGCAGAGTTATATGATATCCTACGAAGCACAGATACTTCAAAACCCCCAACAAATCTGATATCGGATACGATACACCTAGGATACTCCCCGATACATATTCGATACTTTTCAGATGTATTGAAACAGTAACACACATTGCTATGTCATCAGATACACTTATACACCTCGGATATGTTTGGGATTCTTTTAGGATTAGTTTGTAATTATTTATTTATTTTTTTAAATAAACGAGGGAAATTTAAAAATATATAATACCCATACTTTGATTTAAACAATAAACCCATTTTAGTTCTCTCATCTTAGTTCTCTTTCCACTATCTCTCTCTAAGGGCAACCATTGTAGAGCACTAGAGCTAAATGGCTATTTCGTAATGTTAATATCATTCTAGTTTTTGTTAATGAATGATGAACATGGTTGATGCTTATGGATGTGTTTTTTGTACTTCTATTCTTGCATATTAATTTGATTTTGTAGATGTTTTAAACTTTTTTTATGTTTATTATTGGTGTTTTAGACCAAATATTAATATTATTTATTTATTTATTAATGTATCCCTGCCGTTTCGTATCCTACATTTTTTTAGAATTGCCGAATCGGTGTATCCACATCGCATCATATTCGTATCCGTATCCGTATCCGTATCCGTATCCGTATCTGTGCTTCATAGAAGATATCGATTTAATTAGCATGACTAGACTTAATAGAATTTGAAAATTAGCAAAAAAAGAAGGGGGGGGGGGGGAACATTGAAGTTAGTTTTAAAAAAAGAAATGGTTTACTTTATAAGAAGTGTCTTCTTGAAATTATACGGCGCTTTCATCAATTAAACGAGATTTTATGTGGTGGCAACTGGCAAGTCATGGAGATTGTGGAGTGTTAATCTGGATAAATAAATTGTATTAGTTGATATCTTTGGCTTGGAAAGAGTGAACAAAAATGTCAATTGCATATTTCATGGGCAAGTAAGTTCTAGTTTTTATGAGCCTTAAATTTTCCTGCTTGTGCCTTTTAATTGCAGAGTTTAAAATCTAGGGGGATTCGGTTTCCTGGTCGCTGATAATGAGAGTTTGGCCCCTATATTTACCCCACCCCGTTCGGTTTCGGCTTCAGAATTGGATGCTAGTCTTGCTCAGCAGATTCAGCGTGAGATTCCAGTACAAAGCTTTTCGGCTGATCAAACTAAGGAAGCATTTGATGTCGCACGAAACAGTATTGAACTTCTTACAACAGTTCTATCCTCTTCACCACAGCAAGATGCTCTAACGGTATTGTTATTTTATTCCACTGGTTGTCATGTTCTACTTATATTCATGTGGATGTCCTGCTTCTAGTTTAATGTTAAATAATGGTGCTCTACGACCTACATATTACTTGCATTTAACCACCCTCCTGGTTGCTTATGTTGGTCTTTGTCTTTGACTTGGTCAAATATTTTCACTCCATATATTGACCTTTACCTTTTGTCTTCTAGTTATAAAAATTAAAAAAATAAAAAATGAAAAAAAATCTAAACCATCAGATTGCTGTTGAGTTGGCATCACTTTGGGGATCTCTTGGACTGAAGAGTTAGGGTGATTGCATGACATTTAACTTCCTGATCTGTTGTTGTGCTATTTTCTGAAAGATCATTTGTTTGGCAGTATTGATTCTAATCAAATTTATGATGTCACCTCTGTAAGCTTAATTTCCTATCCAAAACCCATTTAATGTTTTTTCCCCTCAAAATTGTGTTTTAGAAAAAAAGTTCCTGAGTGTATTTCCTGATGGACCCTCAGTTACACTTACACTGTTAGGATGTCTAAATGTTGTGGTCAAGATCAATCTAGGTAGGCAAGCTCCGAGTTTCCCCCACTTCCAAATGAGAGTTTAAGCCCAATTAACAGTCTATTGATTTGATGGATTTTTTTTTTTTTTTTTTTTTTTTTGTTTTGGTTTTTGGGGTAAGTAATTTGATGGATTTCAGGGGAAAGAGGAGATTATATTTTAAATATTGTATTTCATTTTAGGGTAAAATACAGAAAACTACCCTCAAGTTTGGGTTGAGTTTCACTTTGGTACCCTAAACTTTAAAACCAGTCAAAATTGTACCCCAAAGTATGAGCTTCTGACAAGTTGATACCTTCCATCAGTGGGACGTTTAACAAATTGACAAAAAGACGACATTTTACACCTTATATGCCAATTTTTCCCTTCTATCAAGTGAATTTACTAATTTACCCTTGCCGATAAAAAAAAAAAAAAAGGCTTACTAATTTACCTTTTTATCAAGTGAGTTTACTAATTTCCCCAACAAATGGGAAAACAGTCTTTGTAGAAAAATTTGAAAAAATATGTATAAAAAAATGGGAAAAAAATGGGTAAGTTTGTTTTCCAATTAGTTGAACTACAAAAATTCTAAAAACATTTTGGTATTTATTTAGGAAATTTTTAGAACCCTTATTGTAGAAGTTATTTAGTTAATGTAAATTTGTCAAGCCGAAGATCCTACCATCTTTGTATGTTGACTTTAAGCCTCAAGGCCATATGTATGATTTTATAATTCTTATTTTTAAATATTAATTTTAAAATAGGTTTGATTATTTTGTAATAAATTACTCAAAAGCTACAAAGGGTAAGTTCGTCTTTTTAGTATTTCCGTTTGAATTGTTGGAGCGGAACAAAATGAAATCAAAGTCGGGTCGAGTGATTAAATGAATAGATCCCTATGTCTTCTAGTAGACGCAACTGTCTCTTTGATGAGTTATTGACTAAATTGTGATTGTGTTTCTGGATATCTGGGTCACAGTTGACATAAGTTCCCCTTTTCAAGTGAATTTTACATGGTGTTTTCTTGTGTTTGACAATGATGTAATATCTCCTCATTATTCTGTAGTCTTGATAAGGGCCAAATGTAGAACTAGAATATTATGGCAGGATGCAATTTTTTTTTGTTTTTTTAGGTATTTGAATATCAACCCAAAACAAGAGTGAAATATATACGGATACCTGCATGGAAAGAACTTTATAAAAAAAAAAAATGATGGCTAGAGGATACCCAAACCAAGCCCTTCTTCCTTGGTTATCTTAACCGTTAGGGACAGAAGACATTGATGACAATGGACTAAATATTGGTGCTGTCTTGTCAATTTTTACAAGACAATAGTAGAACTGGTACTGCTTGCAGGGCTGAATCTTGGCAATACTGGTTGAGCTAAGGATGTTGAACAGAATGGCTGTGCTAGCATGACAGAATGTCATTGCTTAAAGCAATGACGGCCAAATCATAGCCACAAATGGATTTTATTCCACTTAAAAAAAATTCAAGGTTTGTTATTTTTTGTGGCCATGATTTGACTGTCATGCCATCATTTCCCGGAACAGAATTAAAATTGGTATAGCCTAAATGCTATGCATTTGTATTAATTCCTTAGACAATGATTGTTGTTATCTGCATCACCTTCTCTAAACCATTTGGGTTTGGAAGCCATTTTGATTTTGTCATGTGTTGGCTGGTGCCCACAATTTTGGTCAAGGTTTACAACCAAGAAGCACCTGTAATTTACTTGGATGAGCAAAGCAAAACAAGAAGGCATTATTGCAAGACAAATTTGTTGGACTTGGGGAACTTAGCCACTTTCAGCCACCTCTATGCCATATCCTCAACCTTCTTGAAGCCTGTTTAAGCTTCCATGCTTAATAAAGAGAATGGCAGACAAAATTTACATTCTCTTACACACACTAGGACTATGAGAGATAACCTAAGATGTGGACTAGGAAATGAAAGTGGTTTGTTGACTGGCCCATAAAATGATTTGGGGAACTTATGCCACTCCAGTTTGTTTGTTTGTTTGTATTTTTTTTCTCTCTCCATATTTAAACACATTCTCCTTACTAAGTAATTGTAGAATGTCCTCCTAACCTGGTTATATATGTTTTCATGCTGATGAACTACACCGGCTCATCAATCGTTAGCAGCAAGAGTACAGTCAACAGTGTCTCCCTTCCTTATTCTTAAATGTCATGATATTATGGGAATTTAAGGAAATAATATTTGAAAATTTCCTTCTTCATTCTTGTGGCCTGCACAATGTTGTGCAGGGTTTGACCCGGGTTTTTGTATAATGCTGATTCAAAACTTAATCACTACAGGCGTGCTTTGTGATGCCTAAATAACCTCCTACTTTCCAGCCAATCCCACATCTTTGGAAGGTCTGGTTGCAAACCTCATCATAGAGAACTACCTTGACTGTGATTCTCTGACAGAATAGACCTCTCTATTTCTCAACTCTCCTTGCATTATATCCTCATTCACCATTAAGCTTTTAGGGAGTTTCCTTTATTCAGTCTCTTAGCCACCTAATAATCACCTTGGTCTTCTTATACTGGCCTCCTGACAACGGCCTCCACCATAAATCTTGCAACTAGGGTACTGAATGTTTGTTGATTTTGGGGCGGGATGGGCCTGTCCAGCATTGATTTTATTCCAGTCTCAATTTAGAGCTGGAATAAATTATGAGATGGTCTTGGGCCTTTTTTAATGGCCCACCCTAAAAGGGCCTGGCTTGATTCAAGCCGCTTGAAGCAATATACAATTTTTTTTCTTCATATTTGTGTAAATATATAAATTAATGGTACTTTGCTTTAATGAGATATGTAACCACTTGTGAGGTGCTGCTAAAGGGAGGTTTTCAAATCTTAAATGGAGTCCTTACTCCTTCCATAATTGGAAACCCTAGAATTTTAAGATAATTTTTACAATGAGATCAAAGTTTTTCCTCAACAATACTCAATTGAAGGCTGACTAATTGAGGGATTCGTATGACATTTTAGATATATTTTTTTTTAAATTTTTAATTTGCTAGTTGGGTTGATGTTTGAAATTGGTGTTTTATTTCCTTTCAACATATTCTAGGGGCAGAGATAATTTTGTGTGTGCATGAGAGAGAGAGAGAGAGAGAGAACTGCTCCAAGTCCATATAATGAAGCTGCTCCTTACTCTAGAATGGACTTAGATAAAGCTTGAGTATTAACTTTATTTCAGTTTGTCATTTCCATTCATCCAGGGATTTTGGACTTACTGATTTGGTAGGAAGATGGGTGTTGAAACTTATTGCTCCAATCACTTTGCTATTAAATTGGCCCACTTCTCTGCTCTTTTGATTAGTAGTTGATTTTTGCATCCTACTCCACACGCAGAGATTATTTGTTGGGAATTTTTGTGGGTTTCGGCAGGATGGTTTGGGGGATATCCCTGTCCTTACCCATTTATATTGTCAGATGGGATGTTTGGTTGTAAACTTGTAATAAACAACCAAGGTGAGCCCCAAGTTTCATGTGGCTAGCGCTTCACTTTGGGAAATTATTATTAATTTTTTGATAATTTTTTTGAGATATTATTTGTATTCGGAATGATTATATTTCATATGAGCGTAATTTTGTACTTTGAATATATTATACTATTGTTTAGTTTTTAGGTTAGTAATCATTTGGTAGTAGGATTTGTTAATTCCACCTTATTGGGAATTTATTGAGTCCTGTTTAGAATTTAGAATTTATTTTAAGAAGATTCTGTTTCCTTGGAACTTTTGTATTCTAAAAGTTTTTACCCTGAGTCCAAGCAGGAGAGTTTGGGCCATAAACCAGCCCATTAAGAGCTAGAAACTTTCTATTTTTATAGAAATTCAAGTTCTATTATGTTTCTATATTTTTTAGTCTTATTTTTTATAGGCAATATTTTTTGTTAGTCTTGTTTCTAATACTCTACTTTCATAATCCTGACCTATTGCTACCCCATAGGTCTTTTACCTTGACATTGTAAACCATGAAATAGTTACTATTTCTAAAATTGCAGCAATGTGTATTTTGAAATTCGAGCCGCTTATTGCCTCTAAAGCTTAGCCAATTTCAAACCGAATTTATCTACAAAGCCTCGTACCCTTTTTCCACCTTACATAACTCAATATAATTAGCCTTGGCCTTCCATAATTTATCTTAGATAGCGTTATTCTAGTGTTGTCTTGCAGCAATTTGGTATTAGAGCGAAAGATTCTATCATTTTCCATTCCAAGCTTCAGATTTTCGTAGGTGGACCACCATGGTTACAATCACTGAGCTATCATTAAAGTTTTTTTCTCCTTAAAAGATTATCAGGCCACAAAGCAAAATGTTGGGCTATGAGAAAGATGTTGAGGCCACCAAGAATGATGTAGCATGGCTTAAAGGTGAATTATGAACTATTAATACTAACTTCGAGATGAAATGAAAATAAGGATGGATATATTTTGGGTTGTCTTTTCAAGGGTGAGGAACCCATTCCTCCAATCGTTCAAGGAACCAAATTGCCTCTAGATTTGTGAAAAATCCCACATCATCTTCCCAAGCATGAGTTGGCTGATCCCATCCAAGCTGTGACAATGTAGATGAACAAATCGATGTTGTGGAGATGGAGGCAGAGATTGTTGTACTAGTACAGGAAAAAAACTCAAAAGAACAGGATGGACACACTGCTGAATCCAAGAAAGTCGGGATGTTATAAACGATAATATAGTTGATTTTCATATTCTTGGCCAATCCAGTTATGTGTTTGTTTTGCAAAATATCCCAATCATTGATTTCATCATTTCATATAGATTTGATGGTATGATTAGAATGAATGGATTCTCAAGTATCATTCTTATCTCCTCTGATCAAGAATGTGAAGTTATGTGAACTTCAAACTTCTAATCCTACTCTAAAGGCTGCAAATTTGGAGCTTGAAAATTGTTATACTTCTGCACTACAATACTCATTAGTTTTCTCCAATGTTTGTGGGGAATGATGCAAAGCATGCTAGCAGAAAGAGGAAAATTTGGGTTTATTTAGGATATTCTTTGTATTAGAATGATTATATTTCATGAGTATTTTGTAATTTTAGAGATCAGGATCATTTGGTCTTTGGAATAATTTTTATCATTGTTGGGAAATAGTTGTCCTATTTAGAATTTTGAAAATGGGTATTTGCTGCAAATTTCTTATTTTAAGAAGTTTTCATTTACTTGGACTCTCTATTTTCTAAAAGTTTCTATTTTGGTTTAATTTCTACTTTTGTGTCCAATTAGGAGCCTTTTTTTAGATTGCAAACCAGCCTATTAAGAGTAATAGAAACTTTATTTGACTCGACTCTGTTAAGTCACGATTATACCTCAATTGTCTCAGTGAATATTTCTTGTTCTGCATTTTAGGATGAGAAATATATGTTTTATGAGAAATTATTTTGCCAATTGTTGGGTGTCATGAATTGAGCGACAAGTATTTACTGTTTGTTCTTTTCATTAACTGCTAATGAGGTTTCAGTGCCATAAATCGAATCTTTTCTTCCCATTGGCAGGATGACTTGACGACCACGCTTGTACAACAGTGTCGTCAGTCCCAGTTTACTGTCCAGAGAATCATTGAGACAGCTGGAGATAATGAAGCCATGCTCTTTGAAGCCTTGAATGTGAATGATGAGATCCAGAAAGTCCTCTCCAAGTATGAAGAGTTAAAGAAGCCTTCAGTAGTTCCACCCGAGCCAGAACCTGCTATGATACCTGTTGCCGCTGAGCCTGATGAGTCACCTCATGTTGCGAAAGAAGATGCCCTGATTAGAAAGCCTGCAGGTTCTCGAGGAGGGTCCCAGGGAGGGCATAACGATGACATGATGGATGATCTTGATGAAATGATTTTTGGTAAGAAAGCTGGGGGTACATCTGAAGGAGGGCACGATCCAAAGAAGCAGCAATCACCAAAGGACGATCTTATCTCCTTTTAAGGTCCTCCACAAATGATTTCATAATTTACAACAGGAGGCCTTTGATGGTGTTGATATCAGGCCATTTAGGTGCTCTGAAGACACTTAAGTTGATGCTTGAATGCCTATAACTTCCATAAACTGGATTTGGGACTTCCTACTTTTTTCCTTTTGAAGTGCAACTTCCATTGTTCCTCTACATTTGTGTAAGTAATTCATCTTTGAATGTGTTTACATAATTGCTTGACAGGCTATATATAAAATATATTAAGATTTGTTATGAACATAGAAGTGGTGAGGCTCTGATCCGGTTCTCGGCACTTAAAATTGTAGTTGTTTACTTCGTTGAAGTGGGGTGATGGTGAGCCAAAAAGGTTACTACAATTATGTGTTTTTCGTGTGCTTGCCTCAATCACAACATTTGTAACCATGCTCTGCGATTTTATCATTTCTTGAACAATTTTGTGGTGGCAATAAAACTCATGCATATCATTTAAATATAACTCACGATATCAATATGTTTTTTAGCTGTGTAATTGATTGGCTTCAATTTTTTGATTTGGCTTGTTGTATACAGACCGATATATACAATTATCTCTTCTTAATTTGTGTATATTTATAGCTAGGCACAAGTGAGGAGGTATACTGGTCTTTTTATTTTGTTTTTAAACGTACCTAGGTTAGATTGCTATCTTGGCTTTCCTTATATCATGAACGTAATTATCCAAAAAAGAGAGATCATGCAAGTGGGAAAAAAAAAAAAAAAAAAAGGAAAAAGATCATTTAAACACAAGAATTGGAATTGGGTTTAGAATTACAATTTTAAGTTCAAATTCTCTGTACGATCCAAACATTGGAATTAAAATTCTAGCAATTTTGGCGTAATTCCAATTCCAACAAAATTTAAACTTAAATTCTAATTTTGGGTACCAATTGGGCCTGGAACATCATCTCTATAATTGGATTTAGATATACTACTAACATTCTCTCTCTTCATCTCTCTCTCTCTCTCTCTCTCTCTCTCTCCCCTCTTATTTCAATAATTTTTTCTTCTTCTATGGGTATTGTACTAGGTCTGTGAAAAAAAGAGGGACAATGATATGGATGGTAATGGGTTTTTAAGGTAAGTTGAGATAACCATGGCCATGGCTTCCCAAGAGGGGTGTAAACAATTCGGTTTGGTTGGGATGGAGGGCTTTTTTCAGATGGAACCAATCTCGTCAATTTTGGGAATATGGCAATTGAAATCGATTGTTAGATTGCAAAAACCGAGTGTTTTGGCTCTCTTTCGGTTCTATTCGGTCGGGATTCCATTTTACCATATCTTTTTCCACAGCTACATATATGCTTAGAAAAACTCTTCTGTCGTACACAAATATTTGCAGTCTGCTTGAACCTAACCCTAATCCCAAAACCCTTAACCTTTACCTCATCGACCCTAAACAAAAATAATAAAAAATAACTAAAATGAGACATAGACACGTATGTGTGTGTAGATATGTGTGTGTGTGTGTGTATATATATATATATATAATAAATAGGGGGTTACCTAGAGAAGTTGAGAGGAATGAATCTTCAAAAAAGGATGACAACTGATTTAGAGAAGAGAGAGAGAGTGTGAGAGAAACTAAAAGCTGGAGTGGCAGTGCCATAGTCCATGAGGAAGTGAGCTAAGGGCTGTGGCTACCTAGATGGAGAGCGAGTGAGAGATAATTTGGTCGCTGTGGTTAAAGAGGAGGAAGGAGTAATGGAAGGATCGACAAACTAAGGGACAAAAAGGGGAATATCCCCGATCAAACCATAGAGGGAGGAATAGAGGGAAAGTTGGTACTTGATAGCTTATTGAAGTACATAAGAGCATCTCCCGCTAAAAATACTGAGCTATTGCTATTTTCGCACATGTTACATTGCCAAATGCTATAATTTAGCATAAGGTGCTCCAATGGTGCAAATGTATGGTGTGCTATTTTTTGCCACAACTTCAATTCCCTTCATTTTTTTAATAAATTACCAACTAACATCTTCCAACTTCCATTCTCTCTCTCTCTCTCTCTATCTCTCGATATGTACATATGTCTCTCCCAAAAAAGTAGATCTAGGGACCCCCCTCAATCTCACATACGGCTCTCCCCAATAAAAAAAGAAAAAAAAATTTGGCCCTATCTAGGGAGCCCCCCCTCAATCTCTCTCTCTTTCTATTTATCCAGATTCTCGACTTTCTCCCCTCCTCTATCTCACACGGCTCTCCTTTCTCTCTCTCTTTATCTAGATTCTTCCCTCTCTCCCTTCCTCTATCTCACATATCTCTCCTTTGCCCCTTAAATCTCTCTCTCTCTCTCCATCCAGATACTTCCCCTTCTTTTTTACTCTCACACTTTCAAACCATCTTCTCTTCTCCTCACCAATTGTGTGCAAAGCCTTGGCCAAGAAAGGGTATACAAAAAGGGGTCGTACGAAAAGTGATGAAGGATTTCTAGACTGCGTGCAAAGCCTTAGCCGAGAAAGTGTATGCAAAAGGGGTCGTGCAGAAAGTAAGGAAGGATTACTAGTTGGGGAAATTGAGATGTTTGAAAGCAAGAGACGAGCCAAAATCTATGATTCAGTTCAACAGTAGCTCAAGAAGCATATGTTTTTTGAATGCGAGGTTACTTGAAGTGAGACGAATGGGCTAAACAGAAGGGTATGTTTTTTGAATTATATATATATATATGTATAAGATTTCAGTATTATGTTTAAAAATATTGTATTTTTAGGGCTGTTGGGTTACTTAGAAAATTTTAGAAATTGAGGAAGAGAAATATCTTATTTTTCATATTTGCTGTTGAGAAATGAAGGAATGGTGTTTTTGGTTGCTGAGAAAGGTAGGGAAAGTTGACATGGCAAATATAGCAATAGCTCACCCTTGTGCCAAATATAGCACAAAGGTGAGCAATTGCTATATTTAACACATGCATTTAGCTCTCACCATTGGAGCATCTCAACTTGTGCTAAATGCTATAATATAGTAATAGCACACCATATAGCTCACCATTGGAGATGCTAAGTGGTATACCATTATGTAACACAAAAATAAATAAATAAATAAATAAAAGGAAAATACTAAAGTGATGGTGTTGCTAGTTTAGTGGCATGAGAAGTAGTGAATAAGTAAAGTGCTTTTTTTTTTCTTTTTCATTTTTTTTTTTTTTTGTTGTTGGTTCAAAGAAATGGATATGCAGATAGGCTACTCCACACACCTGCCAGGGAGCATTGCACGTCTTGCTTACAGCACATTTGCAGTTTCCTCCATTACAACTATATCAACTATTGATTAACCAGATTTTCTGACTCCCCCATAAAATGACATATTTATTTATTTTTATTGTATATATATTAATGGGTCGGTGGTGGTTTTAAAATTACAAACCTTGGAATCGAATTGGAAACCAAAAAAATTATATTTAAAAAACCGAACAACTGTAACCAAAGAGAAAACCGCTCAAACTGCCCTTTTTTGGTTCGTTCTGGTTCAGTTGAATAGTCTAGTTTTTCTTCCATCCCTAGCTTCCATGATTGCTGACCATGACTCTTTCTTTTGGTTTTGTTTTCTTTTACTATAGGTATGGTGCTCATTGGAAATTATTAGCACCTTAGCTTTTGGCTAGACCAGGGGCTTGGCATGTGGCGACGTATGACAACCATGCCAACCCAAGGCCAAGGCATGAGGGAGGCATGCCTTAGAAAAACCAAGTATTATAGCAAAGTTTGTATTTAGCTTAATATAGCCATGGTTGGCTAAGCCTGGCCAAGCCATGGGCATTAACAGCATCCAAACAGTGGTAGTGGCAGTGGCAGTGGCAGTTTGGTAAATATTATGAAATTGTATTATTTCGGGTTCATAAAATTAGTTAAGTTATTTTATGATCTCATGAGTGTATTGGTAGAGTTTCATGATTTTTGGATGCAAGAATTAATTATGAGAACCATTATGCCTTTTCATTATAATTGATATAAACCCCTATTGGCCCGACGATCATCTTAAAGAGTCTTTAAGGGGGTGTAGTGATTGAAGCTAGGTGCCTGCCATGGGGTAGCACCTTGGCCATGTGCAGTTATGGCATGGCAGGTTGCTCGAACATCAATTGATTATAGTTGGCTTTGTAAGGGGTTGGGCGACACCTTGCTATGACGGATTAAAGGGACACAGCTATGGGGCTTGTCTCACACACTTCGTTGGCACAAGGGCTATTGCATATGCGTAGGCATGGCATAGCATGAACACGAACCAAGCAAAGTATTTGCGGATTGGTTAAGCAGTCAATGCATACACAACAGCAAATTCATGGGTTGTGGCAAGGCACATGCAAGCAGTTATTGGCAGTTGGCTTATTACTGTGTGGTGCATGCATCTTTGGACAAGGTGGCTAAGGCCAGGCTAAACAAATACAATTACTAGCAATTATGGTGGATGCTCAGACATTCCTCCTTGATTAGTTGATATTGTAGACATCAAGATGGGTAGTTGGCTAGGCTTGGGACATTCCAAATCAGCATAGGCAGTTGGGCAAAACTGCTATGCACGAGTTGACATTTGTTAATTGGTTATGTTTCCTTAAGCTGTTGGGGTTGTCAACAGTAAGGCCCTTGGGCGATTGGGCTGTAACCGCCAATGCTCCTGTATAAATATAGTTGCTATGGCATACACCAAAGCACGTTTGAATTGCTATAATAGTGTACACTAAGGCCTGGATCCTTGTATTCTTGAGTTAAGAATAAAGGTTGGGCATTTGCCCAAAAAACTGTGTTATGCTTGGCTGTTACTTACATTATTTATGATTTTCATTGACTAAGTTGACTAAGTAGGTAGACTTAGTGTTGCACATAGGCTAAAAATTTGTGGTGAAAATTTGGCCCTGTGACAATTGGTATCAGAGCGTGGTTCTAGACGATCATGGCTGGGTCGATAAAGGATCATATTGATAGAATCGAGAACTATCTTAGGGTTCTTTTTGGAGAATCCAAAGTCACTCTCTCTGAACGAATTACTGGTGATGTAACAAACCTTCGGCAGTCCTTCATGGAACACATTAGTGTAGTAGAAACAAAGTTCATTGAACTTGCTACCAATATATGTTCTGTGACGGATGCTATGAAGGCACAGTTACAAATCATCGAGGATGATTTGGTTCTTATCAAATGTGCGACAACACGGCCTTAAACTGGTGGTGGGGATAGCCCATCGAAAGTAAAAGTTCCTGAACTGAAGTGTTTTACTGGTGATCGAAGTGCGAAAGAGTTAGAGAACTTTCTTTGGGATATAGAGCAGTAGTTTAAGGCTGCCCATATTCTAGAAAAAGAGACGGTAACCGTTATTAGTATGTATCTGATGGAAGATGCTAAACTTTGGTGGAGAACCAGAATGGGGGACGAAACGTGGCCTGAGATTACTGTGTGTGAAACCCTTCGGAAAGAATTGAAAGATCAATTCTTCCCGACCAATACATCGTGGATGGCTCAGGATGCATTGAAAAAGTTGAAGCATGATAGCACTGTTTGGAGTTATGTCTGATAAGCACAAAATATTTGATAAGTACAAAATATTCATTGAAACTACTCTCTAATTTATATTTTCTAGTTATTTTATTATATTTAATTTGGTGGGTTTAAAGTTTTTTTGATTTATTGCAGGCTGTTGAGTTTACACCAAAAAGATGACAATCGAGACTACTTAAGCTAATAAATGCAACTTGAAGTGGGTTTCTCACTTGCCTAAAATTGCATGGAGCTGCAACAAGAGTTGGGTCAATAATTTTGAAGATTTGAGCAGCTGAAATTCAAAGTTAAGCAAAGAAATTCATGATCCCAAATTCAGCAGCAAATCTGGACAGATTGATCAAGTTTTGGTAATCTAGCCATAACTTGTGATTCCCATATTCGATTTGGGTGAAATTAGTGGCTCTAGAAAGAAGACTTAAAGGACTACAATTGTTTAGTTTATGGCATTTACTGATTCAAACGTCTTCTAAGTCAAAAATGAGCTGGAAGTGGACTTATTTGCAAAAATCCGAATCTGGCAGAATTTGTCAAAGTGAGAACGTGGGTAGCCAAGAATTCAAAGAAAAGGGCATTCCTTTTGACTTGTGGGATCAGCTGGATCCTTTCCCCATCTCCTATAAATACCAAGGGAATTCACATAACAAAGGGAAAGGAGGAGGTACAGAGACGGTTAAGGGGAGAAACTAGTTCTTGGTTTTCTACATGGCCAACTAATCTTTGTCTTAGGGTGGAGATGAAGTCCTAATCAAGTATTGTGTATTTTATTGTATTGTGTTGTGGATTTGATTATTTGTGTATGAAGATTGCATAACTAGGAGGATTGTATTATTGATACAATTGGTTTTAGTGTTTTTATCTCAAATTGTGTTTAATTTCTGTGATTTTAAATATAATGGTTATGCAATGGTTTTCACTGGATATATATTTGGAAATTAAAATGATTCATGCTTAGACAAGATGAGTCGTGCTCACAAATTAGTTTAGAGTAGAGTATATGAGACGGTTCATGCTATATCTTTGATGAGTTATGCCTAATTTACAAATATATGAACCTTTCTTGATGATGTTATTAGGCTTGTAGCTACAATGAGTCTTGCTCATACCAAATAATAACTTTTTGAAACACGTTACAATAAGAGCATTTTTACAGAATTAGTGGTGGATTTGAGACTCCAAGTAATTCTTTCATTGAAGAAAATATAAATTTATTTTGCTTGCATTATATAGAATTCAAAACCATAAAAATCATCTTTGTGAATTATTTTAGTATTAAGTTTTCAAAATTAAAATAATCCCAGTACAGTCCCTGTGGTATGACACCAGTATTACCACTATATACAAATTTTTGCATCGTACAGGTAATTGATTTTGACACGATCAATGTCAAGGGATTCAGTTCCTTGATGTTGGATATTAAAAATATGTTGGAAGAAGACAAATTGTTTAATTTCATGTCTGGGTTTCGGGTTTGGGCATAGATAGAACTCGGGAGACAAGGAGTTCGTGATCTTCCTTCTACGATGGCTGCAACAAATTGCTTTGTTGACTATAAAATCAACTCTTCTTCATCCAAAAAGGAGAAGTCCAATCCTAAGAACAAGGGAAAGGGTAAAGCCAACGACAACAGAAAGGTTGACAAGAAAAAGAAGAAGAAGGGCGGTGAGAATTTCAAGTCTACTATAGAGGGACAACAGGGTAAGAAGGGTAACACTAACAACTTTGGTTGTTTCCTTTGCAACGGACCTCATCGTGCCAGGGATTGCCCAAAGAAGGAGAAACTCAATGCTCTTGAGGCTGTGAATGAACAAGCAGGAGATGATTCAGACTTTGATGGTCCATTTAGGGTGAACCCTTTTCAACTAATCATTGGTATCCAATCTGAGAAGCCCTCTCAGAAAGGATTAATGTATGTTCAAGCAAAGGTAAATGGAAAGGATGTGATGGCGATGGTTGATATTGATGCCATACATAATTTTGTTGCTATTTGTGAGGCAATAAATCTTAGCTTGAATATTGTCAAGAACTCTAGCAGAATCAAAGCCGTCAACAATAAGGCAAAACCAATCAAGGGAATGGCTCATGGTGTTAACATGGAAATTGGTAGTTGGCAGGGTAAGTGTAGCCTTATGTCAGTACCATTAGATGATTTTGATATAATTCTTGGCAATGAGTTCTTTGTATAGGCTAAAGTCACATTAATACCCCCATCTTGGTGGATTGTTGATTGGTGACGAGAAGCAGCCTTGCTTTGTGCTTGCGGTTGGGGCTACAGACAAAGTGAAAGACAAAGAGAAATGCAAAGCAGAGTTGTTATCTGCTGTGCAATTGAAAACAGGTTTACAGAAGGGAGAACAAACTTACTTGGTAGCATTAGTGGAAATCAAAGCTGATAAAATAGTGGAAGTTCCGAATGCAGTGGCTGAACTATTGAAGGAATATGTTAATGTACTTCCTCCAAAACTTCCAAAAACCTTCCTTCCTAGATGTTCTGTTGACTACAAGATCGAACTAATTCTAGGGTCTAGACCCTCAGTACAGGCTCCATACAGGATGGCCCCTTCGAAATTGGCTGAATTGCACAAACAATTGAAGAAACTCTTGGAGTCCGGTTTCATTCAACTATCAAAGGCGCCGTAAGGCACTTTACGGCGCCCCTGTGCTCTTTTAGAAAAAACAAGATGGATCCATGAGGATGTGCGTGGACTATCGGGCTTTGAACAAAGTGACTATAAGGAACAAATATCCAATTCCTCTTGTGGCAGATTTATTTAACAGATTGTCAAAGGCCTCTATTTTTACTAAGTTAGACCTTAGGTCAGGTTATTGCCAAGTTAGAATAGCAAAAGGAGATGAGGAGAAAACAACTTGTGTAACTCGTTATGGATCATATGAGTTCTTTGTAATGTCGTTTGGGTTAACCAATGCTTTGACTACTTTCTACAATCTAATGAATGATGTATTTTATGACTATATCGATCGTTTTGTGGTTGTTTACTTAGATGATATTGTTATCTATAGTAGGGGTATAGATGAACATATCATTCATTTGAGAAAGGTACTAAACCGATTGAGGTAATATCAATTGTATGTTAAAATGGAAAAATGTGACTTTGCACAAAATGAAATTATGTTCTTGGGGCATTAGGTAAGGAAGGATGAAGTTAGAATGGATACTAAAGAGGTGAAAGCAATTCTTGACTGGCTCCCACTAAAGAATGTGTCGGATTTACGAAGTTTTCTGGGTTTAGCTAATTACTATCGCACATTCATTCAAGGCTACTCTAAGAAGGTGGTTGCTTTGACAGATTTGCTAAACAAGGACCGAAAGTGGGTTTAGACTACAGCATGTCAAGATGCATTTGATAAACTCAAACAAGTAATAGCAAGTGAACTAGTCTTGCGACTACCAGATTTCAATTTACCATTTGAAGTACAAACAGATGCATCAGACAAAGTGTTGGGAAGGGTGTTGGTCCAGGAAAGGCACCCTGTGGCTTTTGAAAGTAGAAACTGAAGGAGTCAGAACAGCGTTACACGACTCATGAGAAAGAGATGACTGTAGTCATTCATTGTTTATATACTTGGAAACATTACTTGTTGGGTACTCACTTTGTGATCGTGACAAATAATGTTGCCAACACCTACTTCAAAATTCAGAAGAAGTTGAATCCAAAGTAGGCTAGGTGGCAGGAATTCCTTGTTGAATTTGATTATGTATGGGTACACGGACCTGGGAAGCGTAACTAAGTTGCAGATGCCCCTAGTCGCAAGCATGCTAAGGAGATTATTGCGGCCTTGACTTGCATAGAGACAGATTTTTCAGAAAGAATCAAGCAAGAGTCTGTAAATGATTCTACATTCAACAAACTTATACAGCAAGTAAAAGATGGAGTTACTAGACGATATTGGGTGGATGATGGCCTTCTTTATACTCATTGTGGGAAATTATATATTCCTAGCAGCGGTGGTTTACGTAGAGAACTCTTGCAAGAGACTCATGATGCACAATGGGCAGGTCACCCAGGTATTGAACGAACTTATGCTTTGCTGTCTAGAATTTATTATTGGCCTAAAATGTAGGAAGACATTGAGGGCTATGTACGGACTTATCTTGTATGCCAACTAGACAAGACTGAAAGAAAAAAAGAAGTAGGTTTATTGCAGCCATTACCAATTCCAGACAAACTATGGCAAAGCGTTTCCATGGATTTCATTGGGGGACTACCCAAAGTTCATAGGTTTTGCTCAATTCTGGTTGTGGTGGATAGGTTCTCTAAGTATGCTATCTTCATCTTTGCACCACATGCGTGTCCTACAGAGGAAGTAGGCAATCTTTTCTATCAGAGTGTGGTTAAGTTCTAGGGGCTGCCAAAAGATATCATTATCGATCGGGATACTTGGTTCACTGGATGGTTTTGGATAGCACTTTTTGGTTTGATGGATCAGAATTGAAATTCTCCACAACCAACCATTCACAAACAGACGGTAAAACCGAGCGGATCAATGCTTCGTTGGAAGAGTATTTGAGACACTATGTTTCTACAAGTCAAAAGCATTGGGTGGATCTTATGGATTTCGCACAATTCTGTTACAACATGCACAAGAGTTTATCAATAGGGATGAGTCCTTTTGAGTTGGCAACTGGCCAGCAGCCGCTTATTCCACATGAAGTGGCCAAGCAGCACATAAGGGGCAGTTGTCCAACGGTTTATAGGTTTGCTCGCTCCAAGTAAGAATTGATGAAGGAAACAAAAGACAATTTGGAGAAAGCTGTTAGGCGCATGAAGAAGTATGCTGATAAAGGGAGGAGAGCCCTGAATTCCAAGTTGGGGATAAGGTTTTGTTGAAGCTAACGCCTTAAATTTGGAAGAAAATTAGTAGCAAAATAGTTCATCGAGAGCTAGTGCCGAAATATGATGGTCCCTTTGAGGTGATCAAGAAAGTCGGCAGTGTTGCTTATTGATTGAAGTTACGAGAACGATTGAAAGTACATCCTACTTTCAATGTAAGTTTCCTAAAACCTTTCTTTGTAGACCAAGATCTGGCAAAGGTACAACGTACTCGAGCCCCGCCTACTATCAGAAAACAGTTTGAACGGGAGGTGAAGAAAATTCTTAACCATCGAACGTTTGCGCAAAGTAAGAAGAAGAGGCAGACAGATTATTTGGTACATTGGAAGGGTGTCTCAATTGCTGGAGCAAGTTGGGAAAGGGACACAACATTGTGGCAGTTTGAGAAACAGATTCGGGATTACCTAGTAATCGTTCCGACGAAAACATCGGGCTCTTCTAGTGGGGGTGGTTTGTTAGCACCTTAGCTTTTGGCTAAACTAAGGGCTTGGCATGTGGCGAAATATGGCAGCCATGCCAACCCAAGGCCAAGGCATGAGGAAGGCATGCTTTAGAAAAAACCAAGTGTTACAGCAAAGTTTATATGCAGCTTGATATGGCCAAGGCTGACCAAGCCATAGGCATTAGCAGTGTTTAAATAGTGGTAGTGGCAGTTTGGTAAATATTATGAAATTGTATTATTTCGAGTTCATAAAACTAGTTAAGTTATTTTATGATCTCATGAGTGTGTTGATAGAGTTTCATGATTTTTGGATGCAGGAATTAATCGTGAGAACCATTATGCTTTTTCGTCATAATTGGTGTAAACTCCTATCAGTCTGACTATCGTCTTAAGGAGTCTTTAGGGGGCTGGTGATTGAAGTTAGGTGCCTGCTATGGGATAGCATCTAGGCCATGTGCGGCCAACGCATGGTAGGTTGTTCGAACATCAATTGGCTATAGTTGGCTTTGTAAGGGGTTGGGCGACACCTTGCTATGACGGATTAAAGGGATATAACCATAGGGCTTGTCTTGCACACGTTGGCACAAAGGCTATGGCATAAGTGTAGGCATGGCATAGCATGAACACGGACCAAGCAAAACATCTGCAGATTGGCTAAGCAGTCAATGCATACACAGCAGCAAATTCATGGGCTGTAGCAAGGCACATGCAAGCAGTTGTTGGCAGTTGGCTTATTGCTGATGTGGTGCATGCATCTTTGGACAAAGTGGCCAAGGCCAGGCCAGATAAATGCAATTGCTAGCAGTTATGGTAGATGCTCAGACATTTCTCCTTGATTGGCTGATGTTGCAGATATTAAGGGAGGTAGTTAGCTAGGCTTGGGACATTCCAGATCAGCATAGGCAGTTGGGCAAAACTACTATGCACGAGTTGGCATTTGTTAATTGGTTATGTTTCCCTAGGTTGTTGGGGTTGTCAATAGTAAGGCCTTTGGGCAGTTGGGTTGTAATCGTCAATGCTCCTGTATAAATATAGTTGCCATGGCATACACTAGAGCACGTTTGGATTGCTGTGATGGTATATATTAAGGCCGAGATCTTTCTATTCTTGAGTTAAGAATAAAGGTTGGGCATTTGCCCAAAAAATTGTGTTGTGCTTGGCAGTTGCTTACATTATCTATACTTTTTATTGACTAGGCTGACTAAGTAGGCAGACTTAGTGCCACACATAGGCTGAAAATTCGTGGTGAAAATTTAACCCCATGAGAGAAATGCAGATGACTATTACGCTCATTAGTGGTGAGTTTCTTTGCCAAAGAAGGAAGATATAGTAAAATAGGGTGTTGTCCTTATTCCTTAATAGTAAATTATTAAACAAGTAAATGGTGATAATATTTTTTTTGTTATCTTGGAATGAAATTTTTGTGGTGAATGTAGTGACTTTGTCATTATCCTTGCAAAAGGGATGATTTTGTAATTTTGCCTAATCATTTTAAACCAATTTTAGGATGGAAAAATGACAAAATAATGGGTTAGAATAGAAATAATTCCAATAAATGGGCTAAAACGCCCATATTCAATTTAAAATGGCAATATTGAACTTTAATTCCTTACCCTCTACTTGGTTCGTGGATTCTACTATGGAAAGAAAAAGGGAGGGAAAAAAAAAGGAAGGAAAGAAAATGTAGGGAAAATGTAAAATTTTCTCGTGTTTGGTTGTTTAGGGAAAAATGGGAGGAAAAAAAAGTAAATTCTTTCAAATAATGTTTTCTTATGTTTGGTTGTTGAGAGGAAAATGAAGGGAAAGGAAAATTTAATGATAAAGGTCCTTTAAAAAAAAAAATTTAAGAAGTCATTAACTATCATATTAACAACCCAATCCCATATCGATGTGTAATCTTATGACTTTCTCCTCTACCCATCTTATCCACAGCCAAAAATTTAAAAATTAAAAAAAAAAAATCAACACAATGATAACAGAATATTTTTATAAAGCCCATTTTGCCAAAACATTTGGAGCGTCATTTTTTTTTCTTTTAACATATATAATTGAAGCTTCATTTTTTTACTCAATATTTATCCTACCAAAAAGTTTATTACTAAATTATCCAGTTACACAACTTATTCTATTGTTGAATAACATTTCAATTCTTAGAGGAAAAAAATTTTAAATAATGCAATCACCTACAAGATTAGCTTTATTGGTTCATGGGACTCATGATACACATGCTAAAACAACTAGACACATACATTAAGCTTTTCTTAGACACAAATTGCATGTAGTTCCTTAGGGAAGACTTGCATTTATCAAGTTATGCAAACCATCCAATTTACAAATATTCAAAATTTTCAAGCTAGATAACAACATTAAAATCGAGAACTAAGATTTCAATCCTTGACAAATTTACAAGGTTAACAAAATCTCATAGGTTTCAAACAAGGGAACTTTATAAAGAAAACTTAAAACTAGATATACATATAACCTACTACTAGATATACTCGGAGTGCATTGCCATTGAGCTTTCCCTTGAGCTGGGGTAGCATAAGAGACACAGCCTTGGTAGCACCAGTGCTTGTTGGGACAATGCTTAATGCTGCAGCCTTGGCTCACCTCAAGTCTCAATGTGAAACATCTAAGAGTCTGGATAAAAACATTCCATCTCAGTACTTGAAGCAAATAATCTTCTTAAACACTTTTAACTTGAAAATTTGATAGGAAGTATTGCAAGACCTTATTAATACATGCCCATTTTTAAACCATGAGATCAAAGTAAACTCTAGCATAGGACTAGAACATCTTATGAGTATGTGTGCATGCACGCGTCATTTACCTGGTCACCAGTGTAGGAATAAGTAGTTGTCATTGTTCCCTTGACAATGCCCAAAAAAAAAAAAAAAAAAACAAACAAACAAACAGAAAATAGAACAAAAGTGAACCCACTCAAACCAGATGTATGCACACATTTAAATGGTCCAGAAAGCAAAAATCTCAGAATAGACGCTGAATATAAATGAACGCTTACCAAGTTCCGCATCCATGACCTTCACAAAAGGAGCAAGGCAATTTGTGGTGCAAGAAGCATTGCTACAAACCCCCACTTTTCCCATTCCCTTCCCCCCACCCAAAAGAAAAAAAATTCAATCAATTTTACATTATACAACAATAATACATCAAATCGCTCAATCATAACCAAAATTGTCTTGTTAGCATACAAATTCCTTTAGACATACTGACCTTACAATGTTAGCAACCTTGTGGGAGTAATCCCCTTCATTGACACCAACAACATAGGTGGTTAGACTGTCAGCACCTTTGGCTGGTGCAGTGATAATAACTTTCTTGGCACTAGCATTGTATAAGTTTCCTAGCTCCAAGGCCAGCCACAAAGACTCCTGTTCCCTGGTAGATAAATAATTCAATAATTTTAGGAAAATGTTTCAACTTGTTCACCTTACAATGGATTTCGGATTAAATTTTCCATGTATTATTGGATTAACAAAAGGTTACCTCAATCATAATGTCGATGCCAAGCTCAACCCATGGAGGCTTTAGAGGGTCTCTGTTAGAGACAACCTTAATGGGCTTATCGTTGACAGTGATGGTTTCATTGTCCAATATCTTCACTTCTGCTTTGAAAGTTTCCAACATGAAGTCATATTTCAGCAAGTGTGAAGCCTGCGTGTTTTTTTAATACAGATTATTACTTAAAATAATTACTCATCAATTTGTTAAATTTAAATCAAATTAATTGCCCAACTTAATTAATTTATGGCACAACTCAGATTATATACATATATCCACTTATGTTTTTGACACCACCATTGTCATTGACGACGATAACATCAAGGGGTGAGTTTTTACGGCCATGCCAGCATTGGAGGAAGTTCCTACCAATGCGTCTGAATCCGTTGATTACCACCATTATTTTGGTCACTGTTTCTCCCCAAATAGGAGCTGATCTTGTAGTCTAAATTTAAGAATAAAATTCCAGCTTAACTATTAGCGCTAAATTAATTAAGGAAGGCTCCAAGTTTAAAAATATTTGAATTTAGTTGGACTTCGAGTTTACACCAACAATAGAGTTAAACGCACAATTCAATTAAAACTTACCTAAAAAATTGTTTAAGGTATTGTTTATAAATACATTTGATATTACAAGGGTCCAAGCAAGACCAATTCAAATCAATTCCATCACAACCATATCCACAAAACCCATTCACCAATTCTAATGACATTGCAAAAAGCCCCAAATCTCCATCACCACCACACAACCTCAACCTCAACCTCAACTCAATAAAAATAAACCTGGCCAGCAACATATGATAGAGAGCTCCACATATACTGTCAAGATGTAATTCAATACTCTTCCATATATCTTTAATTGTAGCCTAGGTGTACATTTTTTTATAGTAGATTATTTGTTTATTTATTTATTTTAGAGAGAAAGTAAGCTCTTCAAAGCAACACCTCTGATCAAACAAATTTTTTCTCTTAAAAATTTTATTAAATTGTTTGGATGCAAATGGTAACAACCCAAAGCCAATATAGCTGGCCCAAAAATAATATCAGTCAAAATATGTTAAACTTGCAAATGAATTGGAAAATAAATTGCTACCATTAAATCTACAAATGGACGATTCTCACTAGAAGAAATGGTAATGAAAGACATAGAGATCATCATTTGTACAAGAAGCTTAGCTCTGCATGTGTTGATCTTCAAGACCTAGATGGCGAAATCTCTCACTAAATAGCCCAAAACTTAAAACGAAGAACATAAACACATTTTCTTATACAATGGGGACAAGTAAAAGATTGGATCTAGATGTGCCTATTAGTGCTTCTTGAGTAAACATCAATAAGAGGTGGCCATTGATAATTTGAGACCATCCATCAAAGGAATCCGCCAATTGAAGGAAGGCATCGGTTGGAGTTCGTTAGCAGTGATCTGCAATTGGAAGTCACTGATGGTGCCCGTTGATAGAAGGTTGATGGGAGTGTTAAGTGTGGATCACGGATAGTGATCACAAGGAGGAAGAAAAAGAGGCGAGGGAGTGAGATTAGAGCCCAATAAAATTTTCTCAAAAAATTTCCCAAACTTTCCGTACGGTTTTAAAAGGAAAATCTGACTTGAAATTTTATGTCCTTTTTTCCATATCGTTTTTTTTCCTCCCGCTTTTCTTTTGCCACCAAACATGGGAAAAGAGATTCCTTTATTCTTTTTTTCCCCTTTTCGTCACTTTTTCCATAAACCAAACACAACTTTAAAGAGGAGATCTATCATTTCTCATTTTATAACACCTAGTTTGGCTTTTTACTTAAACTTTTACTCCACGTACCATTATCCTATATCCTGCTCCCCTAATTTAGAGGTCTCATATCATAATTAAAAGAATACCTATCAACATATTGGTATTTGAGAATTATTGGGATATAAATAAATTAAATTATTATTATAAGTAGTATCCTTGATATGATTCTTTCTTCTTCACAAAGGTAAAAGTTTTGGTATGTAATAATTTATTTTCGTTTATTTTTTCATCAACAATGATGGGTTGCACATGACAGAAGAATACAATGCAATAATCTTGAGAAAACTTTGAAGTATACAATGCAATAATCTTGAGAAAAGTTTCTCACAAAATGCATATTTATAACTTCTAAGAAAAAAAACTCTTGAATATAAGAAATAGGACAATGAAGTTGAAATAATTATGAAAAGCTTGGAACAAGACACAATTTTTTTTGTAAAAGAATGCAAAGTCTCAAAACTCCTTTAATGCTACTTAGGCTGTGTTTGGTTTGAGATAATGGAATGGAGAGGGAATGGAATGGAAGTAGGAATGGAATAAGAATGGGAATGGAATGAGAATGAGCATTTCATCCCAATGTTTGGTAAGGGGTGAGAATGGAATGAAAAAGCATAGGTAGGACTCATTTTTAATGATTTTTACTCCTTAAAAAATGAGAGTGGCCATTCCTCTTGGTTTGGGAAGGAATAGCTATTCTCTCATTGGTGGGAATCTCCCTACAAAGGAATAACAATTCCATTATGCTCACTTTTTTTTGGAGAATGGAATAACCATTCCATTCCCTCCCTCATTCCCTCGTAGCAAATATAGCCTTAGGATTCAACTCATACCTCCATCCTTTGCAAGCATCAATAAAAGATGGAGACTTTAGCCACAAGTCCTTAAAATGGGACTTGTAAAGCCAAAAGTCCAAATGAAAATCTAATAGAGCCTAAGGTAAAAAGATATATTAGCAACTAACTTTACCTTAAAGTAAAAAGATATAGATGGGGAGGAGATAAAATCTCCATGCAACCAAAAACATGGAGGGAAAGAGGAGATGCCTACAAAAAAGGAAAAAAAGAGGGAAGATTGAGATGGGCTAGCAAAAATATAAGGATAACGTAAAAAATTTGTAATAAGAGGTTATAACAGGTATTCAATCATAAATCCCATTTTTTTAAGAATTACTAATTGATCCACACATGCGTTGCACGTGAATTTTTTTTAGTTAAATTATTTTTTTCAATAATGATAATAATTTTTTAAATTTAATAATTTTATCGTGCCTTTGCATAAGATGAAAACACTTTGATCACTCAATCCTTTACTTCTTTTGATATGATTACGATTTTTTTTTTGCATTATCTTTCCCAAATCATAGTGCTTAAAATTATCTTTGAAACTTCATTATACATAAGTTTTTTGATATGATTTGATTTCGATATATATATATATATATATTTTTTTTTCGTTGATGCGTGGTGGATCACTACTTGTGATTTTATTTTTTTGGGCCTGTACGTTTTTTTAAAAAAAAAAATGATTTTGAACTTTTTTTTTTTTTTTTTTGTGGGGTTGTGATCTAAGTTATTTTCTTTTCTTTTTGTTCTTTTTGGTTTTGTTTTGTTTAGTTTGGTTTGCAGGTAGATATTGCAAAGTTTCATGAACCTCACGATTTGATAGGGACTTTTTTTGGTGGTTCATTAGACCTTCCCTTTTTGTTTTCTTTTTTTCTTGTGCATTCGTTAATGGTTTTTTTTTTTTTTTTGGGGTTTTGTTTTATTTTTGTTCAAGCCTGCTTTTTATTTTATTTTATTTAATTGAATTGTTTTTGATTCTTTTCTTTTTTTTGATAATTTGACTTGATTATTTTAAAAAATCAGAGATTATATATAAATTCTCAACAAAATATGAAAATTATGCAACAGCTGCAATTTAAAAATTCAATAATGCAATTCAAGTTTTTTCTGATATGCAAATCTTTAAAAAATAATCAAAGATTATATGTGCTATTCAAAACTTTACTTATGCAATTCAAATTTTTTTTTTTTCTTTTTTTTGGTCTCTTAATCTGGGTTTTCATTTGTTTTTGTTCAAGCATGCGTCTTTTTATTTTCATTCAACTGATTCGTCTTTGATTCTCTTCTTTTTCTTGCTTATTTTGCAATTCAAATAGAGATTTAAAAGTCCAATCATGCAATGCAAGTAGAGATTTAAATGTTTATGCAGGTAGAGATTTAAATGTTTAAACATAATTTGTATATATGAGTTAAGTTTATTGAGAATTACATACCAGATAAAGCACCAGAAGAAGAGAGACGCGATGAGGACACACAGAAGACGCAGAAGAAGAAAGCAGTAATTATTCTTTCCTGTGTTAGGGTTTTATGATTTTTATAATATGTTTCTATTTGTATTTATATGTTAACATTATTAGGGTTTTACAAATCATAGTTTCCATTTCCTTAGAATTCTCATTTGGGTTTGGTTTTATTTAATTATTATACGAATTATAGTTTCTTTAGAATTCTTATTAAGGTATGTGTTTTATATTACTATATTTTCTATATACGCAGAAGGGTAGTTGTGTGTTTAAAAATTAAAATAAGGGTAGTATTAGCCTAATCAAAAGTTTTTCTCACATTTATTTTTTTATAGGTAGGATAGATGTAGATAGATGATTCATTATTACCATTTTAAGTTAAATACAAGAGTTTTGATTCTCTTATTAGAATTAGGGCCAGGCTATTGCCATCACATAATATACTCTAAGCCCCCCATTTAATTTTTATTTTTAAGGTTTTATGAAAAATATAAAAAAAAATTTATGAAAACTAATCACATAGTCTACTAGAAAACATCATTCTAGACAACTTTGTAAAAGAAAGTTTTTCCAAAATCTGTCATTTAAGTAGACTTTTTGGCAATTTTTCATGAAAAATGAAATAGATATTGTAAATGGCCAAAAAGTCTACTTAAATGATAGATTTTAGAAAAAATTTCTTCTATAAAGTTGTTCAGAATGATGTTTTCTAGAAAATAATGTTATTAGTTTTTGAAAAAACTTTTTATATTTTTCATTAAACCTCAAAATGTATAAACTAATGGGGGGCTTTGAGTACTTTATGTGGTGGCAATAGCCTCACTCTTAGAATTAATTCTATTTTGACCCATGAGTTTCCCTGTTAGGATTGCAGGATCCAAAGCTCTGATCTGAGTTTTTACCCCATAAGTTATAGGTAGAGAGTCTCACTGATAAGTGATCCAAACTCTTCTTTCATATATGCCAAGTTTATGATGAAATAGACATCCGTTTGCAGAGGTACTCGAGAGAGAGAGAGAGAGAGAGAGAGAGAAACAATGGCTGGAAAACATCTGTCATCTTCATCTTTGGGAAACCCTAGACTGAGCACCAGATCGCCAATCCTCCTCTTCACTCTCGCTCTCTTTGCTCTATCTATCCTCTTCTTTCTCTTCTCCTCAATCCCTTCTTCCCATACCCCTTCAAACCCTAACCCCAACGCTATGCCCCAAACCTCCTTCGTTCTCTCCCTCGAGCACTTCCTCACCTCCCCCAGATCTCATACAATTCGTGAAGACACGGTGGGTGCAATTACGGAAGAAAGTGTGAAGAAGTTGGATGATCTGGTGTGGAAGAGAGAGACTGAGAGGGTGTATGCGGACTCGTACTATCCGGCATCGTCCATCTTATCGGGTTCGCCTCTTAGGGTTTACGTATACGATATGCCGAAGAAGTTTACGTATGATTTGCTTTGGTTGTTTAGGAATACTTACAGGGAGACTTCGAATTTGACGTCTAACGGCAGCCCTGTGCATCGTTTGATCGAACAGGTATAATAGCATTTGTGTCTCTTCTGAATTCATCGTTGGAGATTCTTTCTCAGATTATTGAATGTTTGATTGCACATTGTTCAGATTTTTAGAAAAGAAAAAAAAAAAGAAGTGATTCCCTTATACTCTGAATGGTTGCATTAAGTTTTGCACCACAAATCCGTCATATGAAATGGGCTCCTTTAAAATATCAGTTTTAAGTGGCAAAAAAAATTATCAATTTTAGGATTTTTTATTTTTTATTTTTTTGAAATGCCACAGTTTCAAATTTACACTATCAATTTTGATGGTTGCTGCCACTTTTTGTAATGGATCTATTCATAATGATGAATTTGAGTATACAGTTGATATAAAACACAATGGGGCAGCTCAGTTTTTAAGGGATGTCCAGATGTGTATGTTTTCCAATGTATCATAGAATTAAGCTAGTTTAGGGCCTACTTTGGATGTCTCTTGGAAATTGAATTGTTTCATTGTGCCTTGCGCGTAATTTCATGAACAAATCCATCATTGTGAATTGGGGCAATTTTATAGAATGCCAGCCATCATCAAGAATGAAAGTAAAGAATTGAAACAGTGGCATTTCATGAATCCAAAAATTGATACTATGTTACATGTATTGGTGATGGCTTCAAATTGATGCTACATAATGGAGTCATTTAATTTCCATGGAACAACCAAGCAGGCCCTAAATGTTTAAACAAACACACACACACACACACACACACACACAAACACACACACACACACAGACGCGAACACATACACACACACACACATTTATATATGTATATGTACGTACGTACGTACGTATGTATGTATCTTTTCGGTGGGCAGGGGCTTTGTCATGAATACTTCATTTTTTGCAAACCATGACAACAAAAAATATAACTTCAATATTTTTTTCTTCTTTTTTGTCCCGCTGTTTCTGCAGTAATTATATGGGGGTTTAGTGTTTTCTTGCTTGTCTTTTAGTGGGAAATAGTTCTCCTGCTTGAAATTCTCCCCCACTTGAAATTTTGTACTTCCCTTTCTCTGTGAATCAAAATATCAATGAAAGATCATATTTGTCCATGTTGGTGCAGCATTCAATTGATTACTGGCTCTGGGTGGATTTGATAGCCCCTGAATCAGAAAGGCTCTTGAAAAATGTTGTAAGAGTTTATCGACAGGAGGATGCAGATCTATTCTACATTCCTTTCTTTACGACCATCAGCTTCTTCTTGTTGGAGAAACAGCAATGCAAGGCACTTTACAGGGTCTGAGTGCATTTTCAAGGTTTATGTTATAGCTGTATATATTTGTGCTTCATATTCCCCATTGTATATCTGCGTTATTTAAATGCTTCAATTTCTCATATACAGCTCAACTCAACTCGACAATGGTTGGTTTTAATTATGTGGTGTTGATTGCATGAAATTTTATTAATGTTTTTTTGTTAAGTTATTGTCATCATATCTTTTAAAACCTGCTGATACGTTGATAAGGAAAGAATTTATAAACAGAGCCTAGTCCCATGCACTTTGGCTATGAGAATGAGTCTACTGAATTTATGTTTTGATCCTGTCTGATTGACTGTGAAGGTTGGTTTATTTATTTATTTGTGAAGAAGCATGTTGGAAACTATTTATGATGGAAGACTGTCTAGGAATGCAATTAAAGCTTAAACCTTAAACTACTTAAGTGTCCGCTTCTCATTTATCAATTTGAATTTATTAGCTACATATGGAATTGGGTATTTGTTTGAAAATTGTAATTTCTAAATCGGTAGCAATATGATCTATGTTTGATAGTGATATTCATGTTCGGATGGAAAAAAAAAAATGGTTGGTTGTAAGTTGAAGCATCTTAGCTATCATTTTGAAATAGTAAAAGCTTCAATTTTTGAGCTATGGTAACTTGGTATTTCTGAATGTCTAGGGGAATCAGACCGTACAGTGCCGTGCTTATTTTGACATAGTTACTCAACATTTAATAGTTTCTTACTACTTTTTCGTTTTGTTTTTTGGATAAGGTTCTTACTACTTTTGATCAACACCAAAAATAATTTTTATTAATGAAGCAAAAGGATTACAATTGATGGAGGACAAGGTGTCCTCACCCAAAAACAGAAGAGTAACACAACAAAAGAAAACTACACTTTACAAACCGATTTCTAATCATACTTAATCAAAAACAAAGGAATCCCTTCAAAGGCTATGGAAATCGAAGCCCAAAAATAAGCTAAAAATGTAACTTGATCCCACAACCTTTCCTCTAACTCAAATTTATCCTCAAACACCCTAGCGTTCCTCTCCCCCAAAATAACCCAACACATTGCCATGATAGCACACCTCCAAAGAGTTACCACTCTCTAATTTTTCTCAAAACTTCCGAAATCGATCTCCAACATATTTATACAAGAACTCAGAGGATTCAACACATTTCAGCCTTATGAAAGAGTCTTTGCCACAACCCCCTGGCAACAAAAAAAAGACAATCTAGATTTTCTTCATCCCTTGTACACATTATACACCACTGAGGGAAAAAACTAGAAAAGGGTTTTCTCCTTTAAAACATATCATTGGTATTAGTTTTCTCATGAGCTACAAGTCCTACAAACACTTGTATTTTGGCCCTTTTGCTTTCCAAATCATCGAAGAGGGAAGAAAATTTGGAATGTTAGGAATGTCAACCAAAGCATCAAAGAAAGACTTACTAGAAAAACTTTAAAAGGATTTGCATTCCACTTTGTTTTATCAGAAACAACCTGTCTTAAAAATACCACCTCAAGCAAATATACAAAGAAGAAAGTTCAACACGTTCCCTATCGTTAAGATTTTGAAAGAATATGAAGTCCCAACAATGAGGATAAGATTGAGAAGAAACAAAATGAGAAACAGGAGCATTATGAGCCAAAAATAAGCTGGAAAATCGAGGAAAATGAAGAGAAAACGAAACATGCCCTCTCTACCAATTTGCATCCAGGACTGCAAAATATCTTTTGAATCATATAAAATGGGGTAAATATCCAAAACTCCCAGAAAAATAAAAACATATCTAAAAACCCCATTAAATATTTTATCTATCCATCTAATCCAAGAAGAAAAAATTCATATCCATTAACCCCAACAAATTAACATTCCATTTAATAGAAACAATGATTGGACAAAAATACTCCCTCTTATATTAATATGTTTAATTACAAAATACCCATTTAATTGAAATACCATTCTTATCCCCTCTCTCTTTCCATAAGTATGTATCTGTTCCCCCTTCTCTCTCCCCCATGTGCAACAACTTCTCTCTCTTTCTCTTTCCAATACTACCTTCAATCTAGACAGAGAATCAAAAGAGGAGTTCTTTACGTGGGCAGCCTACGTTTTTAAACATGTTTGGAGATTCATAAATCAAGTCAGCTTCAAAGTTAAGGCTGATGATCTTGGCCGCATAATAGAAGGGATTAATAAAAGCACAAAGGAATTTATCCAAGCAAAGTCAGGTTCTACTAGTTCTTCTAATTACAGGAACTTTAGGAGAAAGTTGCTTGGGAAAGCATACCTATTGCTGTAGAGGTGGATGTGAGAGGCGGGAGGAGATGCTTTTCTTCAGTTTAATGTTTGATAGGGTTTCCTTTATTCGGTGTGTATAGCAGAAAGAATTAATTATTCCTAATTAATTTCTTTAAAAAGCAAGAAAATGATAATTCAATTCAATGGATGTCTTGTAATTAAACATATTAATGTAAGATGGGGAATTTTAGTCCAGTCACTATTTTTTGTAACGGTTGTAAATGGAATGTTAACTTGCTTGGGTTAGGGCATGATTTTTTTTTCCTTCTTGGATTGGATGGATAGATAAATTATTTAATGTGGTTTTTTGATATAATTTTATTTTTCAGGGATGTTTTGGATATTTACCCTATAAAATATTTGGGCATGAGTAAAACAATGTCTGTTATTTCCAGCTGACTAGCTATTTGTAACATTTTCTTTTGGGAGCTGAAGTGTATAAAATAATTTGATTTGAAGAATGTTACCCTAAGTGCATTACAAGTTATATAAGTTGCATTTGATTTCTGCTAATGTAAGAACTGAAAAAATGAAAGTGTGTTTAAGAGAATACAAGCTTTACTGTCTCATTGAATGGGGTAATCTGTAATCATGTCCATGGCCTGAATTTTGGGAAATGGGAACTCATAATTCTGCTCTTTGTATGGGTCTTTGTGTCTTTATTCTCATGTATATGTGTGCGTGGGCATATTAGCATTTGAGAATTGTTGGAAAGTTCATATGTTTAGAGAATCTGTGATTTGTCATGCAATGTGGATTGGAATCATACTTATGGGAGTTACCTTGCAGAATACCTTTTATGGGTTTCATATCAGTTCTAAAATTTCTTATGTGCTTTAAAGGTCTAATGTACTGTTTCACTTGCACGTAGGAAGCTCTGAAGTGGGTGACAGATCAGCCAGCGTGGAAGCGGTCTGAAGGAAGGGATCACATACTTCCAGTTCATCATCCTTGGTCTTTCAAGTCTGTTCGCAGATTTATGAAGAATGCAATTTGGCTGCTACCAGATATGGACTCCACAGGGAACTGGTGACAATTTGACTCAAGTTGCAAATGAGTCTAAATTTAGGGAATTTATTACCCATTGTGGCTGCAGATAAGTGATTTTTATTGAACCTTTCAGGTACAAGCCTGGACAAGTTTCAGTGGAGAAAGACCTAATACTTCCTTATGTCCCCAATGTCGATTTATGCGATGCCAAATGCTTTTCAGAAAGTGAATCCAAGAGAAGCACACTGATTTTCTTCCGTGGGCGGCTTAAAAGAAATGCTGTAAGATTATTGGCCAATTATTCATTTTCCTTTAGATTATTTTGATTGATTTATGTTGAACCTTTTGGAAATAATAATAATAATAATAATAATAATAATAATAATAATAATTCCAGCTGCCATAGGCTTCAAGTTATTTATATGAGCCTGGAGTATACCTGGCTGGGTACTTGGGCTTTTGTAACTTATTGTGGTGAGTGGTGGTAATAATGAAGTTAAGATATTTGATTACAGCTACTTCTATTAAATACTTAAAAAAACACCAATCTATGGTAATTGTTAAATTATGGTACTGAACTACTGATGATAATTTTGAGATACTATGACGTGTTAGTGGTGGTAGTGACAGATGTTGAGTGAGAGAATGAAGAGTTCTTGTATCAGATTGGTTTGAAAGTATTTGATAACATGCAGGCTGATAGGAGATAATGTACTTGATAAGCTGGAGTGATGGGACAGGATATATGTCAGCTTCCAGCAGTTACTTAGGATATGGATTTGAGGAGGGTAGTGGTTGTAGTATTTGGTGATTGCTAGTACTGGAAAAATTATATTATCTTGTTCTTCTTTTGCTTTGGGCAAACCAACAAAGTTTGAATGAGATTTTTTAGGTAGTGAGTTATGTGATTTAAACCATTCTAAGTTCACCATGTCTTGTTATTGTCCTTATCATAGTCACTCATCTATAATTTTTATACCGTATTTTTATTTGGATTGGTTTTTTAAATCACAAGAACAGTAAATGTTGCATTAATGATAAATTTATTTTAGCTTCTTTATGAGCTTCCATCTTGATGTAGTTCAAAGGTGTCCCTTTGGTTTGCATCTTGATGGATTGTAAAGCAGTATGTGAAATTAGAATTCTAGTAGAGGGACCTGTTCTTTGTTCCTTGAGTGGACCCATCCTCCACAAGGTTTTATAAAGATGAACTTTGAAGGTTGTTCTATGGGGAATCTGATTCAAATTGGGGTTGGGGGCTTTTTAAGGAATCATGCAAGAGGTGATTTTGGCTTTTTAAAGCGCCATTGTGTGGGGGGATGCAATTAAGGACAAAATGCTTGCTCTGCTCCAAGGGCTTCTTAGGGGAGCTTCTTGTTTCGGTATCTCATTTTTATGTTAAAGGGGGCTCTTCCACTATTATAAGATGGAACATTTCAGAAAACTCAGGTTTTGGAGGAATGCTGATTTCATGGGAGAGATATCATATCTTTCTTCATTGTTGACAGTTAACTATGATTGGGTTCTTTGATTGGCTAATGAGGAGGCAGATTTCGTGGCTATTAGAGGGCCTATCTTGCTTTAAGATTTCTTCTAACATTTATAACCCCTTGAGCAAGAGCTTTTGGAGGGTAGTTCTCCTTGTTTTTGCTTTTGCTTGGTTGAGGTTTCTCATGTTCTTTGTGCTTTCTTCAATCTGGAAGGACATCTTGTTCTTTCTTGTACTTCTCTTCTTTTAATAAACTTTGGGTTTTTTCAAAAGTTCAGTTTTAGGAATCTTGTGACTACTTTCTGTATTCTGGCTTTGCAGTCTACCAGTCTAAGAATTATGTACACCAGAGTCTTAGAAATCTCCATGGTTACTGCCTATGAAAAATATGCCCCACCCTGTTCCAACATGCATCTTCTAGGGAAGCATTCTTCGAAGTTACATTGTTGGAGTCCTCAGACTTGGTTGCTCCTAAATTTTAGTTTCTGTAAAATAATCTTTTATCTTTTATTCAAGATTGTCAGAGTTTGATTTCTCTAGGTTGATATGTATTTTTTGAGTATTTTTTAGGGTATTATGCATGTGTTTGTGTGAGATCTTATCTAGAATTAGAAAAAGCCTCATTCCATTCTATGCCTTGGCCACCTCATTGGAGGTTGTTGTGACATCTGGATTCACTATTTTTTTTGGCCAGCGCTATTCGCACTCCAATGATACCTTCCTGCACTCCTCATTCCATTTTTATCACATACAATGTCAAAACTACCCTTCAAACAACAAACAAGCACAAGGGTCTCTCCCTCACTTGCTTTCTCGCGAACTACCAGCTGCCCTCCATGGCTCCATGGCTCCATGGCAAGTTGAGCTCACATCTTCTATAATAAATTGATTCTTAACTTCGCAGCAAATTAAAAATAAAGAAAAAAAAAAATTTGATTCTCTACTAGTAGATGAACCTGAAAAGAAATCAGGCCTTTTGTGGCCTTGTGTGAACCACGAATTCACAATCTCTTTCCCCAACTTCCCTGCAAATCTCCCACTTCCCCTTTGTAAACTATAGTATTTGTCCCAATTTACCCAGACAAACCACCCAATTCCCCATCGTGAACCACAATCTCCTTTCCCAATTTCCCCTTCAAGCCTCCTACTTTCCCATTGTAGACCACAATCGCATTCCCCACTTTGCCCTCCAAATCCTCCATATCCGTTTCACCTTTTTTACCGACTGTCCAGAACTTTTTTCTTGATGATTCAGATCACTCTCGCGATGGGGTCAAATGCACTTTTTTTGCGAAGAGAGAAGAGAGGATGGAGAGATGAATAGACATGCATGGTTGCCACTGAGAGAGACAGGGTTGTGAGAGAGAGAGGAGGGAAAGCCGTAGCCGTAACAATGATTACTTTCAGTTGAGAAGAGAAAAGCCAACAGTGAGAGTTTTTGTTCTGAAATTTGGTGAGACTCTGAGGGGCACTTTTGGCATTATATAAGAAAGAAATAAGAGGGGGAGTGTGGGAGGGTAAACTTGGAGTGTGAATAGTGCTGGCCTTTTTTTTTTTTGGGTTGGGGGGGGGGGGGGGGTTTGTCTGGATTCACAATTTTTTGGGTTTCATGACTTATCTATTGTACTGTTTCCAAGGCAGCCTTACTTGCATATATCATTATAGTTTAGCTCATCTGACGCACTGTTATGGTTTTTCCAAAGGAAAAATATTAAAAGAAAAGAAATAAACTATCACGCAGAAAACCTTTTTTTATTTTCCTCCTTGGTAAATGTGTAAATGCTATGAATTGACATGTTGATTTGATTATCTCATTCTTCTAATTCCTGGACGAGGACATCATCTAGTCTGACTGGGAGAATGGCTTCTTCCTATCCTCTGTCTTCATGATTAATCATGTGTCTCACATAGTTATTTGCTTGTGCTTATATCACTTGTTTTAAGGTGTAGCTTCTTAGTTTATGGTGCCTTATTTTCAGGGAGGAAAGATACGCGCTAAACTCGTGGCAGAACTAAGTGGTGCTGAGGGTACAGTTATAGAGGAGGGAACAGCCGGAGAGGCAGGGAAAGAAGCAGCTCAGAATGGCATGCGCAAGTAAATTATTGTTGGATTCTAATTTATATTTTGTATTTTAACTTTGTTGTTATACATTCTTAAAATAGTTTAGTTGCTTCCTGTCATTAGGTCTATCTTTTGCTTAAGTCCAGCTGGTGACACTCCATCATCTGCTAGACTGTTTGATGCCATTGTCAGTGGGTGCATCCCTGTTATAGTTAGTGATGAACTGGAGCTTCCTTTTGAAGGAATACTTGATTATAGGAAGGTATGTATGTACCTTTATAGTTGGTTTTGTTATTTTCTTCCCCTCAATGCATCACTTGAAGCATTAACAAATGTTGAATGTAAATGAGGGAATATTTGCAAAGGATGATGTTAGAGTTGCAATACAAGATGATAAATGTGGAATAACCTGGTGGTGGTACTGTAGTAATAGGGAGTAAATTTACAAAATAGTTATGGTTAAAAAATGACAATTCAAATACTATAATATGAAGTTTGTTGGAGTACCTAAATTATATTATGGTTCAATTGTATTGTATGTGTACTTGAAGTCGTTGAAAAATTGTTTGCGTTATTTGTAGTACTTGAAAAATTATTTCTTGTACTTCGTTCCACAAATTTAATTTGCTGCTTGACACCAAGTTTGAGATATACTCATGATTCGTATAATCACAGTACTGTAGTATGAGTGGCAGCAGATACGTGAATCTGCTTCACACATTGCATTCTTTGTTACATGGACTCGGGTACAGGCGATGGGTTCTAGGTGCGGATACATGTCCAAATGTCAGATTCATTTGCTTTTAAAAAATTTTCCTCTATTTTGAAGTGTCTGGCAGTACCCACACCCATTTCATGTCTCGTCAACATGGGTACTTTGGAGTGAAGCAAAGGATACATGTATCATAGATTGCATTAATTACAATCATTATCATGGACGCATGCTATGTTACATGGACACTTCAAAATGTGTGAATTACCCGTGTTGGACACTTGTGACGTGGGTGTGGGTACTCCTACTCGACACTTCAAAATTATTTTGTGCACTAGAACCACATTTGGATTTCCTATGTTACATGGACACTTCAAAGTGGGGAAAGTGCCTTGCTATGTTGGACATGACTAGAGATGGTTTTAGGGATAGGATATATTTCCACTTGCCGATGTACCCAACGGAAGGGGTGTTTAATGAAGAGAGGAGATGACCAGTCCTAGTTTGACAAAATTGTCCTAGGGTACTTTCTAAATCTAGTCATTCTACGACATGAAAATATTAAATTAAGTGGAGTTTCCATGGTGGACATGATAATTTACAAGCACTTCCTTTCAACCCACTTCCGTGTGCCATTGGGCAGATTAGACACCTGGATACATACTCACAGAAGGCATGTGTACCCAAGTCCATGTGACATGCAAATTGTAAAAGCCAAAGTGACAATCTTCCTTGTAGTCTAATATCTGTGGATACTTTGTAGCCAGCTACTTGCTGAGGCTTTATTTTTTCCCTTTCAATGCAGATAGTTCTATTTGTTTCTTCGAGTGATGCCCTGCAACCAGGTTGGCTTTTGACATATCTTAAAAGTGTTAGCCCTGCTCAAGTTAGAGAAATGCAAAGGAATCTAGTGAAGGTTTGTGACTACAAAATTGAAGTCACTGTTGCTATTTTTTTGTAGCATGCATTGCTCTTCATATGTCTTGTTAAATGGTTGGAAGCATGTATATTATGCTGCATGTTTGGTTCTTAGTGCCTGAATCATCTTTGGTTTTAAGTGCATGTATTTTATGCTAGCACAACACTTGTGTCCACCATTTTCAACCCATGTTTTGACCCTTGCAGGTGTCCCTCCCCATTTACTTTTAAATGTGTAGAAGAACAAGTGAATCAGGCTTTTTTTTGGTAAAATGTATTTAATTGTTATCGATTTCTTCATTATTTTATTATTTTAGGTTTTCCACATGCATAAACAAAAGTCAAACAAAGGTAGATGTTTTATGTATGAATTTCACAAACACATGTGTGGTTGTGGTCTTGTGCATAGATTTTGGGGAGTTGTTGTGTCCAACACCTTGTGACCAGTAAGGGATGGCAATGGGACGGGTTTTTATGGGGCCCCACTCTATTGGGAAGGGTTTGGGACGCTACTTAATGGGGTAGGGGCAGGTTTGTGGATTTTTTAAAAAAACCGTTAGGGGTATGGGCGGGTTTGGGTTTGGGGATTTTTTAAAAACCTATTAGGGTTTGGGATGGGGTTGGGATTTTCTTAAAAAACCCATCCTGAACCTGCTCAGATTGGACACTTAATTTTAATATCATATCATTTCAGACTAATAATATTACAAACACTACCCTTGAATATATAAACATTTTCATTTCCTAATCCCAAACCCTAGCCTCATTTTCATTCACTTATATGTTGTAGGGATGGTGACATGGTTTATTGGTGTTGGTCTAAGAAGCACGGACGCGGACACGGGACACGGGTATGACACAATATGACACAGACACTCCAACACGGCAAATCCTAAAAAAACTATGACACAACACGGCGGGATACAACAATAAATAAATAAATATTTATATATATATATATATATATATATATATATATATATATATATATATATATATATATAATTCCATTATACACATCAAAAAAGTATTCAAATGCATGGAACAAAAAAGTATTCCATAATTCCTTCTTTTTTAAAATAACATTATGTACCCCTTTTTTTTAAAATAATATTTACAAAATTGCCCTGCCGTGTCCCTGGAGTGTCCCGCGCATGTCCTTGCAGTGTCCCCCTCGTGTCTTGACCGTGTCAGACAAAAAAAAAACAGTAAAATTAACTGGACACCTCTTTGGAGTGTTGGACACTTGCCATAGGCATGTCGGGCACGTGTCCGTGTCCATGTCCGTGTCGGACACGTGTCCAACACTGCATTTCCCCCAAAATTACTGTGTCCGTGCAACATAGGTGTTGGTACGTGTATCATATACATCTCTTTTTCCTTTTCTTTTCTTTTTTTTTTTTTTTTTTTTGGAGATTGTACCTTGAAGTGGTGTTCGTTTGACGTGGAAGTGTTTTGGAGAGATTGCATGATGGTGGTATTAACTTTCGGTTATGGATTTTGTGAACAATTTATGAAATGTATTTGGTGGCATGATGTAAACAATTTCTAAATTTTTTTTGATTGCCTTATGATAGTCCATTTTGTTTCTTTTAATTTGGTGATAAATATATTTTTCGCTAATATTTGGTTTCCCATCCTACTAACCTAAGAAGCATGGATACGAATACGGGATTCAATACGATACGGATACGCCGATTCGGCAATTCTAAAAAAATGTAGGATACGATACGGCGGGGATATGTTAATAAATAACTATTTTAATATTTATATTTAGTCTAAAACATCAATAAAGCCACAAATACAAAGATGTATGATAATATGACTTTGTTTTGTACACAGTACTACACTATAATAAAGCCACAATTACAAAGATGTAAACAATATTAGTGTATCACATATTCACATATCAATATAGCATCATTAAATCATTAATAATCAATTAATCACTACTGGAAAAACATACATATTTATCCCATATGTATCATAGATATTTTGTTTTAAATTTTACCCTGATGCTTTTTAAAAATTTCATTTAAACTCTTGTTTTTTAAAATAATAATTGTGAAATGACCCCTAACTGTATCCCGCCGTATCCAAAACGTATCGGTGCCGTATCCTTGGTGTATCGGGATGTATCCGATGCTGTGACACTATTCCGATACGTATCGGGGCGTATCAGTATCTGATACGGATTCAAGGGGGGGTTTTGGAGTATCCGTGCTTCCTAGCCGCTAAGCTTAAATGGGAAGGGATGGGACTGGGATTTTCAAATTTATTTGGGACTGAGAATGGGAATTTGATGTCAAACCCGTGGTGAGTTTGGGACTAGGTTGGGATGAGATAGTTCCCAATGGAGGGGGTGGGGTTGGGAGGGGGCTTCCCATCCCAAACCTGCCCCATTGCCATACCTAGTTCACCAGGTAAGAACCCAACACCCATGTTCGCGTCCGAAAATCATAGCTTTGTTCCCCATTTAGGTTATTTATGCATTCTATTGATTTTTAATTAGTAATTTTTATTAATTTTCTCATGGAGCCTTTGATCTTTTAGATTGGATATTAGTTGGCTATTTCTTTTGAGGGGACTGATTTTGTTATTTTTATTTCTTCCAGTACTCAAGGCATTTCCTGTATTCCAGTCCAGCTCAACCCTTGGGTCCAGAAGACTTGGTTTGGCGAATGGTTTGTTTCTCTCTTCTTCTCTACAAAAAGTTGGCTTCTGTTTGTCTTCGTGTATTTTTTAATTTTTACTTTCCAAGCGATAGTGTATCTCTTGTCCCCAAAATTTTGGCCAAGACACCTAAGAACCTTTTAAGTTTACATGCAAACCTGGTTATTCGGTTATTCCATTACCAAGACAGTCCAGAAGAGGTCAATCATCGCTGGGCTGTGGTCTGAATGTCTGATGGCCTAGAGAAAGTGATTTGTGTGGGACTATCACCTTACTGCTATGTAACATGGACACTTCTGAAAAGGAGCCATATCTGTCTTGGACGCAACACTCCTTTGACACACTTGCATGTGTGTTGAAGGTGTTGATAATTTTGGAATAAATTTTTGGCATTGTACACATGGTCCACTGAGGTAAAAAACATAGTGTGTGTGTGTGTTTATTTATTTATTTTTAAAAAAATAATAATTAAGGAGTGGGAGGGGTTAGCAGTTGGAATAGTAGTAATATACCAATATATAGTATGATTATATGTATTTATGTCGTTGAGCTTCATCTTCCAAGTTATGCTATTGTTAATGTAGATAATTGGATAGATTAATCAATATTATATGTATCCTATATATTATAATTTTATGTCTATATCAATATAATAGCCATGTCCTTACCGTGTCCTTGTCCTACTTTTTCAAGTTTGCCATGTTGGTGTATCTGTGTCATGTCATGTTGACTCATATCTGTACCTTTACTACATAGTCCTAGTGAAAGGAAATGCTATTTTTATGGCTAAGCTTTTGTTTTTGGCTAATGTTAGGGCTGGACTGTGTTATTTAGTTAGTTTGGTGCGGCACTAGACTGCATTGCATGGACACTTCAAAATGTCTCGAGTTCCCTTGTTGTTCACGTGACATGGGTGTGGGTACTGCCGAACATTTCAAAATACTGAAAAATCTTTGGAAAGTAGAAGAATCCAACACCTGGACACATACCTGCTCATGACACCAGTCCTCAAGTCCATGTAACATAGGCACTGGATTTGTTTCTTTATGTGCCTAATTTGAATGTTTGCTCTGTGATTTGTTGGCTTTAATTTATTTGGTAAGCTTGCTTCAGGTACACTAAACTAGTCTTACCTGTTTATATTGGAAACACGTAAGTAAACATTTTGATATTGCTGTACAACCCCACATGTTGACGTCTTCAGATCTCGTTGATATAACCTTCTGCCACAACCTCTGCTCCAAAGCTTGTCTGTTAAGAAAACCTATGAGAGATGTTCCATAATAACCTTGAGGGTGGACCGAGTGGTCCTAGGGCCTCTTGCCAAGTAAGAAATCTTGGGTTCAACTCTCACCACTCTCCCTCAAGGCCACCCCCATGGATTGTCTTATAATTGCCCCTGTGCATGTGGGATGGGGGTGACTGCATGTGCCCACAGGGATTAGTTGGGTGCAAAGCATCTGGAACCTCCTGATATTTTAATAATAATAAAAAAAAAAAAAAAAATGCATTATGAGAATTTTATAGATGTGTTGTCATTCATTAAATCCTGGTTGTATTATTGACAATAGAAACCATTGTGAACAAGCACAATGTTTGGTAGGAAACTGAGTTCAGAATTCTGATTTCCCCTTGTATTGTATCTCTTCTTGTGCAACAGATGGCAGGTAAGTTGGTTAACATCAAGCTTCACACCCGGAGATCACAGCGTGTGGTGAAAGAATCTAGAAGCCTGTGCACATGTGAGTGTAGGCGTGCCAACTTCACGAGCATAGGTCCCTTGTCTTGACCAATTGCTTAGAGTTTTCTTTTTCTTGTAAGTATTCTTTCAGGTTTGGGTGTAAGGCTGCTCATCTCGAATCATGTGATTTTATAATATCTGTGATAAGGTTTTACATCTAATCTTTTTGTTGCGAGAACTTACCTTATTATTACCCAGAAAAGAAAAGAACAGAAAAGAAAAGAACAGGAAATTATTATTATTATTAATTTTTTTGTTGTGAGAACTTACTTTGGATAATGAATTATGTAGAAGGTCCTCCATTTTATATCACGTGTCTGTTAAATGTTGTGATAATCTCTCTCTCTCTCCTCTCTCTCTCTCGCACACACAAAATTGAATGCACCAGTGTGAAAACTCACACACAATTGAATGCATCAGTGCGAAACTGATTTCGGGTTGGTCTCTTCCAATCAAATTGATTTTTTCTGGACTAGATGTACTAAACAGGACGCCCATGGTGGTGGGGCCAGATCCCTACTTACTGATGGCAAAGTTTTTACATAAACTGGAGGGGAGCCGAGTCTACTACATTTGAAGTGGAATTGTGACCTGTGAGGTAGGTCCGCAAGGCAGTGGAAGGCCTTTTTGCATTTCCTAGGAATGCATTGAACTTGATTTCCTGCAGCATTTTTTACCAAGCTTTTATCCAAGTGGTTATTTGTTAGTAATTGAACAAACAAAAACACTGCATGACCCGTCCCCTAATAGTAGGTGCGTCATGCCGCACGCATGGTTGCTCATCTGGCATTGCTCAGGGTGGATTTTTTGTTTCTCGGGGCAGGGCTATTTTGCTGTTTTGACTTCTGTACTGTGGGATAGAGGGACTACAATACTCACAATTTAGCAGTAATGCTGTGCACTGATTCCATGTTACGACTTTTATCCCAAGTATGTCACAAGGGGTTGGGATTCACATTTACATCATGTCGATTTTTCAAGATCCTCTCTTATGTGGAGTGGGATTGACACTCATGTGGATGATGACATTACATAGGTGTGGGTTTTACTCCTCGTGAGGGAAGTTGGGGCATGGAATTGGTGCATGTAGCATTTTCCTTTTTGAAATTGCCCTTATGTGTTGTCTATATCTGAATTGTGCGGGCTAATTTCTTCGTACAGGAAGTTAGTTTCGTATACTAGAGTCTAGAAGCCGATCTCTTGTGCTTGGCACTGGTGTGGTGTCTACTTGGACACTCTGATGCGTAAGTTAGACAACTTGGCAGGAGAGCAAAGCTCAAGATTTCAAGTAGTCAACTAGCAGGATTTGTGGGCACATACCTCGTAGGCATAGTCAAGGTCCCCCCTCGCCTTTAATGGCACATCAGTCCAAGAGTCCTCTTCCTTTGGCCGATTTGGCGAGGAGAGGACATCGGACATAGCTGTGTTGGTTATCTAGTCCATGCTGATTTGATTCATGTCATCGATGGGAGTATCAGAGTATGAAACATCACAGGGATGTTCTATTTTTTTTGTGTTGTTTGCCGCCTATTTGTGGTTGACAGCGAGGCTATCTTGAACCCTTTTTTTTTTTTTTTTTTTTGGAATAGATTAGATAGATCTTTCAGTTCCATTTTTGGTCGAGTTTGGTAAATTATTAGTTTGCCCCTCCATACTTTCCATGTAGCAGGAAATGAGTGGTGATCATTGTTGCCCTTACCCTATACTATTATTATATAAGGAGAATATATATTTTTTGGCTTCTACAGGGGGCTCTTATTAAAAAATAGAGGTACTTATGTTGTATCATTATTCTATAACAAAAAGATTCAGACGAAATAAAATTGTAATATCACATCAATTTTGAACCGAACAAAAAATTATTACATTTCGTGTTCTTTTATCATTCACTAGCTGATCTTAGGTGTGACTGTTTGCACCCATATTGTGTGCCGACTTTTAGTTTATTGATGACTTCAACATGCAATGAGCAATTGTGATATGTCCTAACATTTCCTGAAACCTAAACTTCAGGCGGAATAATTGGGGTTGAACCCCACACGTCTCTCCTGTAAAGGACTTTATAGTTTGCCTTTTACCACTTTCCAACTGACTGGAAAGTAAAGGAAAGGGAATTTTTATTTTTTAATTTTTTGCAAGAGCTTGAAAAAAACAGGAGGAAAAAAGGGAATATTCGGAAATCTTTGCAGAATCTCCGCATGATTTTTAATCTCTCGCTATATTTTGAAAACCTTTGCAGAATCTAAAGAATTTGATAGCTAAAAATCATATAAAGACGATAAGAAGTTGAGAACAGGTCTTTTCTATTCACTCATCTCCTGATGATGATATTTATTGAGGAAAGGGAACCAGACGAAAGGATTTCAGTCCTTTGCTCTACCCAGTTGAGCTAACTGAACCACTTTCAGTTATGGCTGAGAAGCTGTGCCATGAAAAAAGAAGGAAAAAAATGATCCTTGTGAGTCGGCTTTTTATGAGTTTGATCGACAGGCAGAGCACATGATGGGACATGATTTTCTCTGCAGCATTGCTTAATCAAAAAATAGGAGTAATTGATGACTTCACCGTAGAAGATTCCATCTCCTAAAAAGGTTGAGGCAACTAATACCTACCTCAGCGGATCTAGCGGTAAACGAAATCATTGAGATTATTTGGCTTGTGACACTCATATGTGGAACTGGGAATCCGAGGGATGACCCTGAATGTGCATTTTTGAGTTCCATTTCATGTACCAGACATTTTGGTTTGTTTGGACTTTGGAGCGTATTGGGACCTACCACTGACAAGTTATAGACTAGGAGCACTTTTTTGAGAATAGGAGCAGTCATTCTCTAGGTTCTGTTTTGTTTTTGCGTGATTTAAGGTATTAAAAGTTTTTTACTAGCATTTTCATCTTCTAGGCCTAATCAAATATCGTAAATTACTATTTTACACGTAATTGATTTTATCTCTTTATGGATATTACGTGCGGTTTATTTGCAGATCATGTTCTTTTAAACTATATTGTAAAATGACTTGCAGCTAAAAAAGGCGTTAAGGTATTTTCTATTCCTTTTACTCCACATGGGTAAAATAAATTTTATCATCGTCATTTTCAAGCCTAACCAAATGTTATAAATTATTATTTTATATATAATTGATTTTCCTAATCTTATTTTATGCTGAAACAAACAAAGCCAATATATATATATATATATATATATATATAAACCCAAGCATATGAGGAAAAAATAGCCAACTCTCTTGGAATTTTCACTTAAATAAGGAATTCTGGACATTCATAGGATTGTGGAACAGGCAGTGGATCGAATCCTTTTTTTGATTCAATACCTATTTTGGTACTGACATGGGAAGATGGGGTTGTAATGGAAACCTGATGTGTTGGTTTGGCTCCTCTCCGATGAGCCATGCTAGCCATGTCAGCATCCCATGGGGTTTTAATCGAGGATCAGCGGTATAAAAAGGGAGCTTGACTAGAGTTTTTTCACACATTATGTTTATACGATATATTCTCTAGCTGATTCAATGGCTCACAGTGATGTGACCGAAGAGGGTCTGAGCATAGATGTGGATACATATTAGACGGGACGGAGATTAATTTTTGAAAGTAAAGGGGATCCGTTTGCATTTTTGCTAAAGGAGAGGTGCTTGAGTGTAATTATCTTTCTTATTATGATATTTGGGAAAAATTACACTTTGCCCCATGAATTAGGAGGTGCTAGCAGCTAGCTCAACAACTTCAACTTACACTCCTAAATTCTTCAAAATACCTGGAGATACAATACTTTGTTGATATGTGATACGTTAGGGATAGGCTTAGTTGGTTCGCTCTAGTACGTTAGGGTGTATGTATGTATACCTAAGAGAGAGATTCCTTCGAAATTTTATAAAAATTGATACTTTATCAAATCTCTATGTTATTTCCTATCGCGAACAATAGTCTCCTTTGTATTTCGGAATGCTAAAAATGGAGATCCAAATCACGAATGAATCACATTTCGGGTCAGAGACCCTAGATTACAATTTGAAGGAGCTTAAGAGATCCCGGTAACACTGTTCAAAACGGAGTACTTTGCCCTACCTCACCTATGGATGCTTGACGATATTTCTCCCACCATCCATGCTTCGTTAACTTCAATGACAAAAACTGATCATATATATAACCCACACATAAGAACCATAAGTCCTTATGATACCATTTATACCTTTTTAGCATTACACATTCAGTCCTTTTATCATGTCCAGTTACATGACCACTTTCCGGCAATGAAGTTCATGTAGGGGGTAAGTTGTTCTGCACCCAATACGTATAGTTGAGGCATCAAAGTGTTTGGTTTTGAAGATTATAGAGGCTAAGTTGTAAAAGACCCTATAATTTAAGGGAGCAAAGTACAATTTTTCGTTTCTTTAATCAAAACGCAGCATTTTAATTTGTTTGCATAAGTAGTTGGACACCAGTTCTGGCATCGAAGTCAAAACAAATGGGCCCCTTCCCCATAGTTGAGGGGGCAAAGAATTTAGGGTGTAAGTTGTGAACTACCCAATAGTTTAGAGGGCAAAATATAATTTTCTCTTATATTTTCTTACAAACACTAATTAATTAAACTGCTTGATGTAGTTGAGTAGTTCCATATTGGAGAAATTTCGTGTAGCTTGCATAGCGTGTTATGATTGAGTCGTTTCACAGCCCCTGCCACCAACTCTTTTCTCCTATCTAATGCGTTGAAATTTGGCTAATTTCACGAGTTTTGACATCTAATCATATCACAAATTATATATATATATATAAGAAAAAGGAGGTGAAAAAAAAAATAAAAAAAAATATACATGTTCAACGTTTGAAAAGGCAATTGTTCTCATTTTCCCCCATTCACGCCAAGGCAACACCATCCAAAAAACTAAAGAAAGAAAAATCAAGAGAGTAAGGGCTGGCTAGTATGCGCGTGCTGTAATTTGTTTGTTATGAGCTCTCTTTTTCAGTTTGTATATGTTGACCGCAGGCAAGCCAAAGCTCTCCCCAGTCCCCACCATCAGCATATATGCGATTTTTGGAAGTCTCCCGTTCTTCATCTTTGCTCTGTCGGTATCATAGAAATGAGAATGATGAATCTGCCAAAATACACCAAGTAAAGATTGTGGATTGATGCCAATAAACAAGGATAATTTGAATCTTTGATTAATAAGCATTTACTATTTTTTTATTTTATTTTATTTTTTTTAAGGGTCTGTTTGTGTGTTTAATTCGAAATTAAACAATTCAAAGTAGTTTACATAGTATTGAAGGTATAAATCTCTCAACTTACATGAACTGACAAACGTAAGAAAATGATGATTATCACCACAAATGAGAATGAAAATTCAATATAATGGCATTTCATGAACTTTTAAGAATTGATCCCATAATGTCAAGTATAGTGATGACTCAATTTCAAGGGATTAGCTTAATTAGTGGCAAGTCGTACTTTGATGATAAGCACCTTAAGAGTCGTAGGTCGATATATTGTTCGAAATTACACGAAAGCATTGATCCTCTTTGAGACTACACTCAAAGTCTAAAGGACTATGTAGGACCGCATATGTCTAAGGGATGAATTAAGATCAAATTAAGCCTTAAACACTCTTACTATAAAAAATAAAAAATAAAAAAAAAATAAAAAAACTACAATGATTACTTCATTTTTATTTTTTAAATATTTTAATTCACACTGATAAATTTGTAGTTTCAATATGGCATAGAAAACCATAAACTGTATTTTGAATTGGATACCCAAACAGATCCCAAGGATTTGATCATATAGAAGACTGATGTAAGGCCATGTTTGTTTGGTTGGAATGGAATGGGTGGGAATGGAATCTGATTCCATGCTCAAAATAGTCTGGAATGAAAATGAAATTGAAATAAACATCGTGGAATGAATATCATTATAATTTACTACTATTGTTTGATTTTATTTCCATTTAATTATCTCATCCAAACATGTTGTTTTGAATGAATTGGAATGAAATTCCATTTCATCCATTTCATTCCAATCAAACAAACATGGCATAAGAGTTTGCATTTGCTGCTGTACCAAAAAATCAGAGAGTATTTGCTTGTCCAATGACAAAGCACATGAACTCACGAAAACGAGAGCTTATGATAGCTTTTCCCAAAATGAAAGTATATAAAATATAACTTATCCAAAAAAAAAAAAATATATATATATATATATATATATAAAATATAAGTATATTTTATTTTTATTTAATGATGAGAAAATAAAACTACTTTTAATGGGAAAAGGCAAAAAAAGAAAAGAAAAAGTCAAAAAAATATATAAGGCATGAGAAAGTTAAGCGGTGGAGTGCATGTGCGATATATATAATTCCCATCACCATTCACACCGCCAATGCTAGTTGGGACCACGCGGTGTGTAATGCATCATGATTCCTGCGGGCCCACAACCAGCCTCCTCGGACGTGCCAAGCACGACCTGAATCTCGTCCCCTTCAATTCATTTGTCCCCATGTGGCTTCCCCCAAGGTTGTGTCTCTTGTCCAACAAACCAAATCAACTTCAAACTCTTTGTCCTCAATTTTGGTAAATCATTTTATTTTTTTATTCCTGAATTTTGTCGTACGAATAAGGTGTGGTAGATTTGCTGCCAAGGCTGTCATGCCCTTTGCTTATAGTATTGAACTTGTCAATGGATGGGATTATGGTTTAATAGGCTTGGTTTTAATTTATAAAGGACTAACCTTAGAGCCCACTTAAGAGCTATTTATTCTTAATAGAATTTATTTTCATTAAATCTCTTCAATTCAGAGAAGGATTCAAAAAAAATTTCTCAACGTTTGCACATAAGAACCTATCTACGATGGTTTTTCACCAATTTTATTGCTACCGGTCCATAAATTGCTCTGCTACTTTAGTAAAAATTACAAAGAATTTCTTTTTACTACTAAAAAAAAAAAAAAAAAAAAAAAAAAAACCAAAAGCTTGGGTGGCAGCATGCGCCCACAGTGACACCTATGTGTATCTGCACCCTGACTCTTAATGAGCTTTTATTAGAAGTCTGTATAATAATAAAGATGTCATCTACCAGTTCAATGGAAAAGCGTGTAACGTCGTATTATATGTTTGGATTTGAATTCTGTGTAGGGGATACTACTGACTGAAAAAGAGAAAGAAAAAGAAAGAGGAAAAGCCAAAAAATGTGAAAAACGGAAGTCATAATAAGATGCATATTTAATATGTTTTCTTAGATACCATTATGCAAACTACATGCACTAAAGCGGGAGAAAGTAACTCCCAAATTCAAACTTTTCCTTGAGCACATTAGACAATTGGATAGAACTTGACTGGCGGTCAAGACATGTGTCCGGCCACTAACAATGAAATATGATTGATTTTGGACTTGTTTATATTGAAGTTTTTAGTGTCATTAGTTCAAATCATCCATCTAATCCCTCCTTGTACAAAGCCTATTTGCAAAACTATGGCACTCACTGTGGGCTATTGGCCTATTGCTTGTGTTGTGAATCTTGTAGACAAACCCAATGTTTAGACTAACTTAAGCCGTCTCATGACCATTCTTTTGAAAGGCCCTAGCCATGAAAGCTTCCTTATAGGAAATTTGGATGCAAGAGTGAAATGACCACTGTCTTTGAAATTAAGCCTGCGTTTGGTTTGAGGGAATGAAATAGAATGAAAATGGACATTCTATCCTAATGTTTAGTAGGAATAGGAATGAAATGAAAAAAATAAAGGTAGGACTCATTTTTAACGATTTTAACTTCTTGAAAAGAGAGAATAACTATTCCTTGAAGGAATGGTTATTCTTTCGTTGGAAGAAATAGACTCCCACAAGAGAATAGCCGGTCATTCTATTCTTTTGTACAACTAAACACTCATTTTTTTTATTTATTAAAGAACAAAATTATCATTTAATTCCCTTCCTCATTCCCTCCTCGTTCCCTCATAACAAATATAGCTAAAGGCCATGAAAAATCAAAATATGTCTTCCCCCGCACATTGGAAACTAGACTTGTAGACCCATGGTGGTATAGGCCAAGAACTCTAGCAGAAAATACAAGAGACATGAAGGGATGTGCATGTGATGTTCACTCACACCATGGGCCCTACCACCAATTAGTCCAAATGCATCACACACACACACATTAACTGAGAATGCCACCTGTGCTATTTGTCATGCCACGTCATCAAATAACTGTTCTTTATCTTTCCTTGTGTTTATTAAGGTACTTTTAGGGGAATATTATTACATAGTACCATTTAGATAGTACCATTTAGGTAACACTTGATCTGTGGATGAATATTTTTTGTGATAATACTGAATGGTTTAAAAGTTTTTTTGTCAACCAACTCATATTGCGTCAAATATTGTAATTAGGTGTTGTAATTAAGAACTATTTATAACATTTCTCTAATAATTATATTACTTTTTTATGTAATAACACAGGTTTTACCATTGGGCTTGGCAGCATTTGGATCTTACTTCATATGGCAAAATAAATTCCTTTATTAGTTTATTAGAAAGGAAAAAGGAAAGGCAAGAGGAAAAGACATTTCTAAGCTGTTAATGACACCAGTAAAGGTGGCAGCCCATTGGTACAACTAATCGGAAAAGAAAAAAGGAGTAAAAAAAAAATTGGAAGAAAAGCTAAATATAAATATAAATTTTCAGTTTCCTTTTTCCCCCTTTTCCGATTAGAAATAGATGGAAAAATAAGGGAAGATCCTGTGGTTTCAATTTTTCCCAAAAGTGGAAGAATGTGGAAAGAAATGGAATGTTATTGCTAATTGAGTGTCTTACTTTTAAACCAAGAAAAAAGAAAAGAAAAGCATGCTTTTACCAATTTCCCTTACTTGGTAATATGATATGGACAAAAACAGTCGATTAGCTTTTTGGTCTCTTCACTCTTCATGAGTTTTCCTTTCTGGGTGGTAAAGTTTGGTGATGGTAATACTAATAATAAGAAGAAAAATTAGAGTCTCTAGATTTAATTTTACCTAAAAACAATTTGCACTCCTTATTTTACTAGAAAATTGACAAATAGTAGGTTGAAATAAAAATAATTCTTAAAAGAAGATTAAAATTCTCATATTCCTTTCAAAATGGTAATAATGAATTTTAATTACAAAAAGATGGAGTTTTATACCATTTTAGTAAAAAAATTTACTCAACTCCTATTATATTTTTTTCTTTTTTCCTTATTAAATAAAACATACCAATATTTTCCCTCTGTGTTGAGAAAGAGCCAAAAAAAAAAAAAAAAAAAATTGGTTCTCTATTTTTATTTTTATTGTTGCTTATAGAAATACATGATTTAAATTTAATTTACTTACCCATGCATAATCGTCTTTCTCCCAAAATAAAGTATGTAATAATGGCCGCCAACATTATATATAGAGGGTTGCCAATACTATACGAAGTAAACCAAATATAGACCTGTCATGATAGAACCACTAAAAAGTGTATTACTTGTAAGGGATTGGAAACTATCATTTGGAAGGATACCCTCTTGCCACTAGAAACAATATAAAATATAAAATTTACTAAATCCAAATGTGTAGATGATTATTATTTTAGTTGAAATATATATATAGAGAGAGAAAGAGTCCACTTCTTATGAGGTTAACTTAATCTAGTTTTGCGTTAGGTCACTCTCTAAAACTATATATGTGATTCATATTTTACGAAACCAACCTTTGGATTAGATCCACTTCACGTGAAGGTCATGCATACCAAAAATTAAGTTAATCCGAGATTAAGAACTAATTCATTCATAAATGTCCAAAATGAGTGATTGTTATCAATTAAAAAAATGTAATTTTTGAATCGAATAGTAATTAGTTTTGGATCAACTTGATTTTTGGTATACATCACTTACATGATAAGGTTATTTAATCCAATGGTTGATTTTGTAAAATATGAATAACATATATAGCTTTAGAGGATGACTTAACGCAAAATTAAATTAGGTTAACCTCATAAGAAGGAGACTTTTTATATATATATATATATGATTGGTTTTCTTGAATTATGTTTTGAGACTTTTAAATTAAGAGAGAAGAGATTGGTCTAATGTGAGAATGGCACTTAGATGAGATTAAAAAGATAAAAATAAAAATAAGGTAGAAAAGATAGAATGGTTATTATAAAATGGTTGATAGTAGATCTCCTTTTTGGAGGATTAAAGTCCACTACCATAATTTTTAATAGAATAAAAGAGATTTGACCACCCATCCTTCATTCTCCCTATTTTGCTTCAACATTAATTTTGACCTAGTTGTAGTTTGGCTTAATGGCATTAAGCCATTGTCGCTTATCTATTTGTTTTTTTAAAATGATGAATGGTTGTGTGCAGTGCACGTGGTGCACTTGACCCATTCATTGCATTTTGAGGAAAAAAATGGTCATATGTGATAAAAATACTAATGATATTATTTAGATGATATTTTTGCCCTTATGTATTTCTTTTATTTATATTTTCTTGCCATCCATTACTCCCACTTCAAACATCCATTAAACATGCGTATTAACATGCCTACAACTTCCATTTTCTACTATTACAAGCCTCGCATATTCACATATATCTTTGTCTTCTTGCATACACTAATATTTCTTTTTCACCTGTGAGATTAGCTAGGCCGCAAATTAATATTGAGAACTACTTCGAGATAGGAGATCTAATTCAATAAAACAATGAAATTACTAAAACATGAGTTGAATTAAGAGCCAAAGAGAAGAGAGAGACTCACTGATACAGAAGAAGAACAAAAATAAGATGGTGAAGACGAAGCAATGAAAAATAAGAATCGAATAGATCATACATGAATCCCCACCACCATCAGCATGAAGAAGAAGAAGAAGAAGAAGAAGAAGAAGAAGAAGAAGAAGAAGACGACGATGGTGGAGATGAGTTTGAAGATGAGGCAGAGTATGACTCCATCTTAGAAAATGATGATGGCCAAGACGAACAACTAGGGCTATGAAGGACATGACCACTCCGACACTTGATTAGGGGCGAAGTTAAGAGTTATCTCTATTGGGGGCACTGTGTTGTGATTTTGTGAAGTGAGAATTGAAAGCTCAGAAGGGTTTTTTTCTTTTCTTTGAAAACATTACTTTTTGATAATCATTTTCTAATGTATTACCAAAAAAAGAATTTTTTATCAACTTATTACAAAGTAACTATATATATGATTAAAAATAACTACAAACTAAACTGTTTTTGGCATTATTTTGGGAATGGTTATCAAATAGTAAGTTATCCCAAAAAATTTTAAAAAAAAAAAATTGAGCCAGTGGGAGCACGTGCCCCAAAAGTCCCCCTTGGCTCCGCCAGTGCACTTGATGACGCCAATGTTAGAATTACACCCGGAAACCTCAGGGCTTATCCAAAAAAAAAAAGAGGGAAAAAAGGAAAAAAAAAAAAAAAGGGAGTTTAATTTATGGAATTCACCAAAAGTTGTATATTTTTTTATTTATTAAAAGTTTTATCACGTGAAACCATGTTATTAGGAAGGAAATAAAACGACTGATTTCTTAGCAAATTTAGGTCATAAAATAAAAAAACAATCTTCAGTTTTTTATTTTTTATTTTTTTGACAGCAAGGATATTTAGACTTTCAACCTCAACTAATAATATCTTATAATATAGATAAAACCACCGACCACTCTACATTATTTAACATTTAGGATAAATCTTTCTTAGGCTACACCAAAGAAAGTATGAGAAATTGGAATCAAGACTTTCCACTTTTTGAATCATAAATTCCAACAACCTCTAATCAACATATTGTAATTAAAGAAAAACAAGACTAGCTTAATAGATTGTCGACAGTAAAAAAACATAATAAGTGAAGAGAGAAATTCATTATCCATTATTTTAATAGTCGTGATTTTATTTTTTTCTTTAACGGTTAGGATATCTAAGTCAGCTTGCCTGTATTGTTATGATTTGATTAGTATTACAACAAACAATGACAGCCCATATGCAAATATTTTTCATCAAAGAACAACCACATTTGATGGAGAGGTGGTACTTTTTATTATTTTTTGGGATAGAGGTATTGATGAAGTCTTACCATGTGTTTTACCAAAAAAAAAAAAAAAACAGAAAAAAAAGAAAGAAGTCTTACAGTATGGAAGGACTAATTTAACACCTTCAAATTCTGCACCGTTTCAATCGAATAAGCGGAAGAAAGTGAAACGGCACCAGCGCGTGGGAGCACTCACTCACCTGAGTTTATAATGTGATTTACAAATCAAACGGCACCACCACAGGAAAGCATAGGTTTGTTTCAATGTGATATTTGCACGCGCCTTCAGGGAAGTCCCAGGTAGATGGAACCGGTTGAGCGTCTCCGCGTAAAACAGTGCAAAGAACCAAAGTGGAGACAGACAGGCATTCGGAAAGCATTCCGCTGATTTCGCATGTCGACTTTTGACGCAATCAAATGGGACGTCCAAGGCTATTATGGGAATTACGATTTCAACGTTCAAGAAAAAGACACTACCTTTGTTTCCCCATTTCACCCTTTGGGATTTGGCAATTAATATGGAGTACTATATTATGGAGGGGCAATAGGATGGCATTATATTATATATGTGTGGTTTTAGTATATCATGGAGGGCCAATAGGATGGCAACAACTAGGCCCATATTTAGACTAGGACATGGAAAAATGGATTGAATGGTTAGGTTTTGAATATACTTTCCAAATGTCGTTGTTTTAACTATTGTAATTGGCTGTATGAGTATGGCACCGACTCAATTCTTTGATCTCCATCTTATCTCAATTCTTCCACAAAGCAGTTAGGCTCACACCCTATGTGATAAAAATTGAGACAATTAGGATAAGGAATTCATCAAAATTTATCTTGAACAATGCTTGGATTTATTTTGCATATTTTAATAATTCTTGGTAATTATGTCTAATATATCTCAAATATTAAGAAACACCCTTGAATTATTTGAAATATCTCTAAATTATTCTAACTAATTAAGGAATAAGATTAAGTTTTATATTTTCCATACCATGCATTGTTTTTATTTCTCTTAAATTCATTATGAATTTTATCAAAACCATTCTTACTATTACCCTTTAATCCACCCACCCTTATTACTAGACTAGTTCCAACGACTAAAAGTCTAAAACCATTCCTATCACGGGACAAAATATATAAATAAAAGAAGAAAAGTATGCCACTGCATAAATGAAGAGCCTTGCCATGCCGATTGCAGAGGATCCTTATCCCCAGAGGGAGGAGGACCACAACAAAAGAACAAGGGACGATAGAAGTGAAACGTCAGCACACGCCTACGTCCACGTGTCAACTACATCTGAACTAAGCCCCTAATTTCCTACAAAATATCAAAAATACCATTGTCATTTTTATAATAGAACGAATATTAACAACTCTCCATCTAGTCCCCATTGTCTTCGCAAATCACCGAACACGGTATCAAAACGGTGTCGGACTCAGAAAAACACGGCTTGAGGGGGTCTCTATTGGAGAGCCGGCCAACCTTTATTACAGAGAAGCACAGCATTTTTGTATGCTTTCCCTTGATGAGAGAGTTGAGACGTTCTCACCTCAAAAGCCCAAAGAACTCTTCAAACGAAGCTTCTCCTTTCTCAATATTTTTATATAAAATATACCAAAAAATATAGATATATGTATCCATCACTACCCATGAACCCTCTGTAATCTGTAGTCTTGCAAACGACTGAGTCTCAAGCTCTCTCTCTCAAATTTCTCTCACTATGGAAAAAATAGACAGTTGGAGAGCAATTCAGAGTGTTTGAAAGTGTCAGATTGAGTCCAGCCGTTTTGGTTTTTGCATAAGCTGCTGGTAAGATCGGACAAGGCGATCCAAGCATATAAGCAACAAGGTAATGCTTTTCTTTCTTAAATGAGCTTTCGGTTTTTGGGATTTCTTTTTCGAAATCTTATCTGGGTCTTCTTTGGACATGCCCCGATTTTTACTCGCTCTGGTATAAGTAGAGCAGATTTTTTCTGGGTAAGTGTTTGGACATGCTCCGATCTTTACTGGATTTGTTGCCATTAAGCGAGTAGATATTTTCACCTGATTTGAACTTTCTTTCTTATGGGTTTCATTGTTAATGTATGCTTATGCTCTGTTTGGCTGCTGAGGAAATGTGGGAAAACGGAAAGGAAATGGAGTTTTCGATCTCGGATATCTCCTGATTTAGGGGTCCAAGTAAAAGAAAACAACTATGTATGTGGGCTTATGGGTTTTTTTATATTATTTTTCCTTAAATTTTCTCAGCAACCAAACAGAGGGTGGAAGGGTTTTAGCTTTACATTTTCGGTTTTAATAATGAAATTTCAAGATCTATTAGCAATAAATTCTGATACTATTTGGAACCATGCTGATAGAATCTGTATGTTGTGAGATTTCAGGATCTGGGGTAATTAAATCTGTTCGTACGAGTGTTCCAGTATGGCATCAAAACAGTTTAAGAGCCGATCGTCTCTATCGGCGAGCTCGGATGTGCCCGAAACCCACAAGCCTCCGCTGCCACCGGTGGTGACATTTGGCCGGAGAACTTCATCCGGTCGATATATTAGCTACTCGAGGGATGATCTGGATAGTGAACTTGGGAGTAGTGATATTATGAACTACACGGTACACATACCGCCAACACCCGACAACCAACCCATGGAGATGTCTTCTGTGGATCCATCCATCTCACAAAAGGTTGAAGAGCAATATGTGTCGAATTCGCTATTCACAGGCGGATTCAATAGTGTCACACGTGCTCATCTCATGGACAAGGTGATTGAATCCGAAACAAGCCATCCCCAGATGGCTGGTGCCAAAGGATCTTCATGTGCCATTCCGGGGTGTGATGCCAAGGTGATGAGTGATGAGCGTGGTGTTGATATCCTCCCTTGTGAATGTGATTACAAGATTTGTAGGGATTGTTTTATAGATGCAGGTTAAAACAGGAGGGGGAATTTGCCCTGGATGCAAGGAACCGTATAAGAACACGGATTTGGATGAGGTGGCTGTGGATAATGGGCGTCCGCTTTCGCTTCCACCTCCGAGTGGGATGTCGAAAATGGAGAGGAGGCTTTCGTTGATGAAATCAACGAAGTCGGTGCTGATGAGGAGCCAGACAGGGGATTTTGATCACAACCGGTGGCTTTTTGAAACAAGTGGAACTTATGGGTATGGAAATGCTATATGGCCAAAAGATGGTGGTTTTGGGAATGAGAAAGATGGTGAGGTAGTTGAGCCTACCGACTTAATGAACAAACCATGGAGGCCACTCACGCGGAAATTAAAGATACCAGCTGCTGTTCTCAGCCCATATCGGTACATTCTTAGCTTTCCAATCTTCCTATCCTGTTATTGTTCTTCTCTGTGTTCTAATTTGTTATAATCACTCCTAGATGAGATGTATTGTCCATATTTTTTATATGTTTTTTTTTATTTTTTGATTTTTGATCATTGTCTTTGAGTTGAATTGATGTAAAAAATTTCTGAGGCACCGATTTTTATTTTTTATTATTTTTTTGCTAAACACGCATAAGAAACACACACTGACACACACAAATTTTTGAAGGCAATAACTTACCACATTTACACTTCATCAAATTGTGTTTCATGAATTAACGTTCATAAACAGGTCAAATTTTCGAAAGCACCAACTTACCACATTTACACTCCATCAAATAGGGTTTCATGATGTAATGTTCATGACCAGGTCAAGGTTTTGAACATATACACTCACGTTAATGACCAAGAACTAAGAAGAAGAGCTTTTTCTTGCCTGCTTAAATAATTCTACCTGTCTAATTTGCTTTGCACTGAAATATTTAATCATTCTGTCTTCATGGCTGTGTAATAATGATGTGGACAAGGTGTTTCAATTATGTGTCTCCCCAAGCTAAAGAAACTTTATTAATAACAATTGACTTCATCTTAATATTTTCCAATAATTTAGAACCACAACCTGTAATACATTCTTATTAATTAGTCCATGATTGTCACATACATTTCTATCTTGGTCCCTTTGTTGTAATTAGAACTCAGGAATACTAGTTTGTCACTAGCACCTAATTCACAAGGGATTTGAGGGATAGACTACATAGTAGTCATGGTGAAACTAGGTGGCTTAATGGAAAAATTTGTAATTTTTGATGAATTATTTTTTGTAATTGTTTCTACAAATGCTGTGATTTGCATCCTGAAAATAAAAATGTCCCCATCTTCATCTTGGGGTGATAATGTTAAAAATGTGTGAAAGGAATAGGAGTATATATGCCTTTTATTTTTTTGCATCTATCATCTGAAGCGATGATCTTAACCCTGTGTTTTTTTACTAATTTGGTGTTAACCACCTAAACAACGACGCACCAATTCAATGGATTCATTCAAAAATTGGTGCACCATTGTAATGGTGTTATTGAAAAACTGAAAGCAACTGAACTATTCCATTTCGTTGCAGTCTGTAATGCATGCTGATGAATGTTTTCTACTGTTTGTTGTATTAATGGTTGCAGGCTTCTGATATTTATTCGGATGGTTGTTCTTGGATTATTCTTGCAATGGAGGATCACCAACCCAAACAACGATGCAATCTGGCTATGGGGGATGTCCGTGGTTTGTGAGATCTGGTTTGCCTTCTCTTGGCTTCTTGACCAGCTGCCCAAGCTCTGCCCTGTCAACCGTGCTACAGATCTTAATGTCTTGAAAGAGAAGTTTGAAACACCCAGTCCCAACAACCCCACTGGAAAATCTGATCTCCCAGGCATAGACATCTTTGTCTCTACTGCAGATCCAGAGAAAGAACCACCTCTTGTCACTGCAAACACCATCTTGTCTATTCTAGCTGCTGATTACCCTGTTGAAAAGCTTTCTTGCTATGTTTCTGATGATGGAGGAGCACTTCTAACCTTTGAGGCCATGGCAGAGGCTGCAAGCTTCTCGAATGTATGGGTCCCATTTTGCCGTAAACATAATATTGAACCCAGGAACCCAGAATCTTATTTCAATTTAAAAAGGGATCCTTATAAGAACAAAGTGAAGCCAGATTTTGTCAAGGATCGTAGACGGGTAAAGCGTGAGTACGATGAGTTCAAGGTTCGGATCAATGGCTTGCCTGATTCTATCCGCCGCCGGTCTGATGCCTATCATGCTCGGGAGGAAATCAAGGCCATGAAGCTTCAGAGACAAAATAGAACTGATGAACCTGTTGAGGGTGTGAAGATCCCTAAAGCAACTTGGATGGCTGATGGAACCCATTGGCCTGGGACATGGATTAGCTCTGCACCAGAGCACTCTAAGGGCGATCATGCTGGAATAATTCAGGTATTATTTGATCTTTATCTTTATTAAAGTTTGTTTAACAACTAGTGTAACAGATCAGAGATTAATATTGCTCAAACACATCCATTTAGTTCTACCAACTGTAATGTAATAGATTAGGATGGTGAAATTTTTCATGAAGTAGTGTCTTTGGACTATAGTGTATCTAAAAGTGGAAAAATGGATTAAGACGAGACCAAAAAAAAAAAAAAAAAAAAAAAAAAGAACAATGGAGTTGAAAGAATTGAAGAAGAGCTGAACATGGTTTATGAAATGATGTAGGTGATGTTGAAACCTCCCAGTGATGAACCGCTACAAGGTATTGTTGACTGATACCAAGCTAATTGACCTCACTGATGTTGATATCCGTCTTCCCCTTCTTGTTTATGTTTCCCGTGAGAAGCGCCCCGGCTATGATCACAACAAGAAGGCAGGGGCAATGAATGCGCTAGTTCGAGCCTCAGCCATCATGTCCAATGGCCCCTTCATTCTCAACCTTGACTGTGATCACTACATCTACAACTCGCAGGCCATGAGGGAAGGCATGTGTTTCATGATGGATAGAGGCTGGGGATCGCATTTGCTATGTTCAGTTCCCTCAGAGGTTTGAAGGTATTGATCCTTCTGATCGCTATGCGAATCACAACACCGTGTTCTTTGATGTCAACATGCGGGCCCTTGATGGGCTCCAAGGTCCTGTCTATGTTGGAACTGGATGTCCTCTTTCGAAGGATGGCTCTTTATGGATTTGACCCACCTCGAGCAAAAGAACACTCCCCTGGTTGCTGCAGCTGCTGCTTTCCCCGCCGCAGAAAGCCCGCCACGGTTGCCAACACTCCTGAAGAGAACCGGGCCCTAAGAATGGGCGATTCTGATGATGAAGAGATGAATTTTTCCTTGACCCCTAAGAAGTTTGGCAACTCAAGTTTCCTCCTTGATTCAGTCAAAGTGGCTGAATTCCAAGGTCGTCCCCTCGCAGATCACCCAGCTGTAAAAAATGGAAGGCCACCTGGTGCTCTCACCATTCCAAGAGAGCTTCTTGATGCATCAACTGTTGCAGAGGCGATTAGTGTTATCTCCTGCTGGTACGAGGATAAGACTGAGTGGGGACAGCGTGTCGGGTGGATTTATGGGTCTGTCACTGAAGATGTGGTCACTGGATATAGGATGCACAACAGGGGATGGAAATCAGTTTACTGTGTCACCAAGCGGGATGCATTTCGTGGAACTGCCCCGATCAATCTTACCGATAGGCTCCATCAGGTCCTCCGGTGGGCTACTGGTTCAGTTGAGATATTTTTCTCTCGCAACAATGCACTCCTGGCCAGCGCAAGGATGAAGGTTTTGCAGAGGATAGCATATCTTAATGTTGGAATCTACCCCTTTACTTCCATCTTCCTGATTGTCTACTGCTTCCTACCAGCACTTTCCCTCTTCTCTGGCCAGTTCATTGTCCAGTCCCTCAATGTCACTTTCCTTACCTACCTCCTAGTTATCACTGTTACTCTCTGCATGCTTGCTGTACTTGAGATCAGGTGGTCGGGCATTGAGCTAGAGGAGTGGTGGAGAAATGAGCAGTTTTGGTTGATTGGAGGCACTAGTGCTCATCTTGCTGCAGTGCTTCAGGGGCTACTGAAAGTCATTGCGGGGATTGAAATCTCCTTTACCTTGACATCAAAATCAGGTGGTGATGATGTGGATGATGAATTTGCTGACCTCTACGTTGTGAAATGGACATCCTTGATGATTCCGCCAATCACAATCATGATGACCAACTTAATTGCGATAGCAGTTGGAATTAGCAGAACAATATACAGTGTTTTACCTCAGTGGAGCCGTCTGCTAGGTGGGGTTTTTTTCAGTTTCTGGGTGTTGGCAGCATCTTTACCCCTTCGCCAAAGGTCTAATGGGAAGAAGAGGAAGGACACCCACCATTGTTTTTGTGTGGTCTGGACTTATTGCAATCACCATATCCCTCCTTTGGGTGGCCATCAATCCTCCAGCAGGTAGTACCCAAATCGGAGGCTCATTTCAGTTCCCATGATAAGTCAATTTTTTCTGTGAAGCTGAATATGTTTTTGTGATATTCGTTTAATTAATTCTTTTCACAAGTTGATCATGCTGTTGAACAGACTAGGAGTATTTTGTCTTGTGCCCATTTGAATTAACAGGTACTTATTCAGATATTTGAGTAAATATTGATTGATGGGGCTAAGAGAAGGGAAACTTGTGGATTTGTCTGCTCTAGTTTAATTTTGCATGATGTGTCTAATGGATTACTCATTTTTGAAGTTGCACTTTTACACGTAGATGTAGGAGTTGCACTTAATATGGATTCTTTTGTAATCCTTGGATATATAACTGAAATGAATTCAACTTCCAGACTGATATTAACTACTTTATTAAAGATAACCCTATGCTGAATTGTTAGAAGAAGTCCTATTCTCCAGACTACAAGCGAGCCTAGTGGAGAGGGAGGGTGGGGTAAAGGGTAGGAGTAGGATAGGTTAAGGGTTTGAACCCCTCCAATTGTACCCAACAAAAAGAAGTCCCATTCTCCAGGTTTGAAATTTTTGGAGAACCAGGATTGGACATGATATTTCTGTCCGAAATTTTGATGCAGGCAGCAGTAATGAGAGGAAAAATCGATCCACAATGAATTACACGTAGAGAGAGGCACCCAACGTATTGATAAAATTAAAAAATGTGGAAAATGCTTGATCATTTATTCTGTTCCCTAATTAATCACTGCTTTGTATTACCTTCCTGTTGTATTTTGCAAATGCACTTTCAAGTTAGATCTAGGTAGCCCCTCCTTGTCAATCATATACTGGTATAATAGCTTGCCTTTTCTCACCCCAAAAAAGAAAAAAAAAAAAAAAAACATCCGAACGGTTATACTGCCGAGGAAGCTTCAGGTGAGACCCCCAGGCTTGAGAGCTACTTTTCTATGAAGTCTCTTTCTTATTACTATTTGTGGCATTCCATTCTTTGGATTTGAGATGGCAAAGCATCAACATGGCCTTGGATTTATCTATTTAATTTTATTCATTCAGTTATCATGCAAAGAATTTCTTGTCTTCTTGTCTGGGATTTATTTATTTTCATTCAGTTGTCATGCATAGCATTATCAGTCTTCTTGATGGTTTAGAAAGCTCTACAAGCAAACAAACGAGCCCTCGAGAGTTCTTATCAATGGTTTTTGTTTTTTTGTTTTTGGCTGCGCTTCTCAGTGGTTTCTCGGTGGACATAATTTGGTTCAATTTTCACCACTTGATGTGTCCTACCTGAGAATTCTCGATTTGACAAATACTATATGTAAAGTGCGCCCCACTCACCCACCCCTCTTCTTTTATTTGTCCAGTTAGACTAATTTCTGCTATAACATTGATGACCAAATCAGCCCGTCTAAGATCCGATGTTGAAGCCTATGTTAGCATTTTAATAATTCAGGCGTTATGTTTGGTGACATGAAGATCCTCCTAGTTTTTGAGATGCTAACAAAATTCATGACTCACTGTACGATATATATTGCATTGTTCTCAAGGGTGGTAGCTTCACCAACCAACCAAACTGCGTTTCTTCTCTCTCTCTCTCTCTCTCTGTTGGGTAATTTTCTCTCTATCTCTTTGTGTGTGGGTGGGTGGGTGGGTATTTCGTGTCTTTTTCAATTTTTGTGCTAATAATACAACTTGTTAGGTATCAGAAGTTGACAATTTCTTTGGGTGCTTAGGTAATTAAACTTCTAGATATGACAAGTTGACATTTGACAACCCTTTGTGTTTTGGATAATACTTGGTTTCTCACAGTGGAGGAGCAATTGCTTCTCCTTCCCACTCATATTATGCTACGTGTATAACAAATAAATGAGAATTGATTGCTTTGTGTTTTTATATCAATATAACATTCATATTTACTATTTAAAAGTGGGTTGAGAAGAAAACATTTTGATTTCCTAATATATCACAACTAAATACCATAAAGACAACATCACCCTTCTCCAATAGCTAATGATTTTGTGAGAGAGAAGCATGAAGAAAATAACAAATCATTCTTAGATATTTTATTTTATAAATCGATACTAGAATTATGGTCGAATGTCCATACTAAAGCTACAGACCAATCTTAGATGGTTCCCTCAAAATCATCAAATTGAAATCATGATTATGAAAAAAATAAAAAAAGAAGGAAAAAAACCTAAGCATGAAGAAAAAATAAAAAACAGAAGTGCATAGCATGAAGTACAAAAAATTGGGGCTTAAGCTATACACTGCGTTTTCCAGAAAAAAAGAAAGGGGCTAAACGATAGGTTCAAACAAAATAATGCATTTAAATATGAGCTCAAATTCAGCAATATTGTATGCGCGTTTAATATAAAAGGGTATTTACATCAAGTACCATCTCCGATATCACCGAATTGAACGTTGTGACAAGGTGTCAGTATAATTTCAAAAACTAATAGGGCGCAGTGTATCAATTAATTCGTAAACACATGGAGCTAGTTTAGGGGTAAATTTTTCTTTTTAAAAAAAAAATTATTGAAACATACCTGATAGCTAGTCCGATTTAATTTATTAGGAAAATGAGTACGTAAGATTTTGTCATTATTTTCGAAGTGGACGTGTGGAAACATGTCCATTTAAGCACATAAAACTCACATGACAGAGATGTGTTCGCGTTAATCAATGATGGACTGTCATGTTGGCCGAACTAAACGAATTATAACCTTTTAACAATCAATTCAACTGAATTATTTAGTCATTAGAGTAATTTGATTTCAATCAATTTGTATAATCAGTGGTAAGGCTTTTGACAATGTCTAAGGGAGAAAATTATTTCAAAGTCTATCTTCTGAGGATTTGGGAATCCACCATTTGAGGGGATTCCTAATAATTTTCATGATGTTGATGTGCAGCATCATACGGATGAGGCATGGAAAGGGACATAAAAATGTAGGCAGTGGATCACGGTTGGGAAAAGACCTTTACCATCAATAGGTTTAGCCAAGGCATTTACACGTATCTGCACAATTCTTCCTGTTGCTTTCATAGAGCTTTATTCTTGTATCATCAAACCGATTAATACAACACCAACATTATTGGATTTCAAATTAAGAGCAATGCCTATTGTGCATTCTTCAAATTCTATTAATTCACTTACCATTATTTCATCAAGACCATGAATACGAGCAATGCTGTCGCCTAGTTATTTGAACTTCGAAGTACGGTATCGGTATTTACAATCTTTATTTTTCTATTATATAATAACAAAAAACTCTTATGGTAATTTATCTATTCCCTCTGTCCTATAAAGATAGGCTAAGTTTGACAAAACACATAGTTTAAGAAAAACCATCGTTACATTGACTTCTCATTTATTAAACTCCAATTTTTTAGAAGTACCATCTTCTACCTTGGTGTTAGGTTTTGTGTTGAAAGTAATTATTAAAATCATAAAGGGTAGTATAGGAAAATTAAAAAAAATTATGATTTGACTTTACAAAATGGACAAACATTTTGAAACAGAAAAAGTAGCAAAAATAACCTATTTTTGTGCCTTTTGTGGGATAGAGGGAGTTTAAAAATCTTTGCAGTTAAATATTTTTTTAAAAAAATTTGAACAAAAAAAAATTTAAAAAAATAAAATAAAATCATGTCTATTATATATATCTAAAACAGAGGATTGGCACCCCTTTGTGTGCCAATTGTCAAAATGAGATTTTTTATTTTATTTTATTTTTCACATGCTGAAAAATGAGATTTTTTATTTTATTTTATTTTTATTTTCACATGCTGAAAGAGGACGGAATTGCCTTTTTGGTAAAATTACTTTTTAGTAATCGTTTTTTAATCTAATACCTAAAAAGGATATTTTCTATCAACTTGCTACAATTGACTACAAATGTGTGCTAAAATGACAACTAATTTCCATTGTATCATATTAATTTTGGAAGTAGTCACTAAAATGTAATTTTGCCAAAAGTTACTCTTAGTGACTTTTAGAAAAACTACTTTTAGTCATCACTTTCTAATTTAATACCAAACTATTATATATATCTAAAACAGAGGATTGGCACCCCTTTGTGTGCCAAGTGTCAAAATGAGATTTATTTATTTTTCCTTTCACATGTTGAAAGAGGGATGGAATTGCCTTTTTGGTAAAATTACTTTGTAGTAATCGTTTTCTAATCTAATACCAAAAAAAGATATTTTCTATCAACTTGCTACAATTGACTACAAATGTGTGTTAAAATGACAATTAATTTCCATTGTTTCATATTAATTTTGGAAGTAGTCACTAAAATGTAAATTTGCCAAAAAGTTACTTTTAGTGACTTTTGGGAAAACTACTTTTAGTCATCACTTTCCAACTTAATACCAAATAAAGGATATTGTTTGTCAACTTACCACAAAGTGACTTGATAGGTGTTTTAAAAGGACTATTAACTTTCTTTGTTTGGTATCAAGCTGGGAAATGGTCACTAAAAAATAAATTCCCCAAAAGATAAATTTCTCACCTTTTCTTTTTCCTTTTTTTTTTTTTTGGTATTACTTGCTCTTTCTCATGCGGTAGAGGTAAGTTGACGCTTGGTATTCACTGCATATCTTTTTGTTTTTATGTGTGAGGATTAAAAAACCCATACTATACAATGTTCAACCCAAACTTAATAGACTGTACTATATTTTTCTGTTTTCTTTATGCTTATTCATTTCTCCTTCTAAAAATTGAACATATAAAATTATAAATAATCATAATTAAAAAGAGAGACAAATAAAGGAAAGGAGGATTAAAAAAGAAAACGCGATTCGCCGAAATCTTCAAATTCTCCTGATTTGCTTCTGACACATAAAAAAAAAAAAAAAAAAAATTTATATATATATTTTAATCAAAATTCTTTCATATGGTTAATTACATAAAGTTGAAAAGATTTATACTTTCTTTTATTTTCTTCTCCCGCTAACTTTTTCTCTTATTCTCTTTTTCTTCACTCGAAACCCTATGGAAGGCTAAGATTCATCGTTGTCATGCATTCTAAAATCTGCACTGTTGGATTTCGAGATACTTTCAACGGCTATACTTGCTTTGGTATATACCAACATGTTAAACCATGATTGTGGGATAGGTTAAACTCTAAAGAATTTTAATATTTTCCCACCAAATATCATAACGTGTCAGTTCTTCCATTTTTTTTACAAGTTTCTATCATTAAATTAATTGTTTTTCAAAATAATTTATCTTTTTCGGAAATATAATTAAATTTTGTATGATACATTACTCTAACATCACACCAAAAATAATATATTTTGATTGAACATCAAAGATTATTTTTGTCTATATCTTTTAAATTTAATTGACATATTATATTAACAAATACATTTTACTATTTTAGAGAATAAGTATTTTGTTAAAATTCTAATTTGCTAATAATATTATTTTTTTTATAAACTAATCCGCGCATCGCACAGGGATTCGAAGCTGGTGTAGCTTAAAAACTCTTAATCATGCAAGTGGTATGAACATAGTTGTTGGAGCAGCACAGATGCATGTTCAAGCTAACCTCATTTCACAAGCCCAAAACCAGTCATAATAATAATAAGATCCGGCCAACTCCTTATCAAGCAGAGAAAAATCATCAGCTACCTGTCATAGTCCTTCATATTTGATGAGATCAACTAAACCAGCTGCGAAAAATCATCAGCAAGCCATGATTAACAGCAACACGCACATCAAATACATGGCTACTCACATGGTGACCTTGACACTTCTTCTCATGGCACTCATCAGTATCTCATCGGCTGCTCCTACAGACGTGATTCCTTCAAGAAGCCAAGACCTTCTTATTGCCATTGAAGAGATGCAAACGGCAAACTACTTCACCTTCGTCATGCTGATCAACATGTCCCCACCTGATCTATTTCAAGGGAATGTCACTCTCTTGATGCCCAACGACCGGATGCTGTCCAAAAACATGATGGCCGAGAGTGCTGTTGCTGACTTCTTGCTCCGTCATTCCATCCCATCGCCTTTGCTTTTTGAAAACCTACAACTCGTTCCCACCGGCTCCATCATTCCATCTTCCAAGCCCGATTTCATGCTCAAAGTATCCAACAATGGAAGAAGGAGCTACTTTCTTAACAATGTGAAGATCATTAGCCCAAATATCTGCGTTGCAGGGTCTTCAATCCGATGCCATGGCATAGATGGGGTGCTGCTACCAGAGCATAACAACACAATTACCAATCCTTTACCTAATTGCCCTAACAGTACAAGTCCCCTAGTAGGAGTAGCTGCACCTCCAGCCTCATCAGTGCCATCACCGCTTCCTCCAATTGGTGATCTTAATCCAACTCCTGTGATGACTGCCCCTCCACCAACTGATCCAGACGATGGTCCACAAAAATCAGGAGGATCTTCTCGGTGGCTTCGTTATAGGAGTCGAAGTAGAGTTTGTAACAGGAAGCATGATGCTGTCAATAGTAGGGTTCTTTGTATAGTGCGTTACACCATGAAAATGCATGTTAATGATGCCTACTGAATCAAGGATCGATGTTGGAAAATTTACATGGGCAGACTAATGATATATGATTTTCATGAATGAAGTCTCATCCGAAATGGTCAAGTTCTACATTAAAAATGTAGCTAATGATGTGGGTTGGGGTCATGTAAGCTCCTTAATTCCCTTTTAGCCCTAAGGTGTCAAAAGATCTCTATTTTGGCTTGCAAACCAGAATTACTCTTTGTTTTGTATACATGAAAATAGATTCAACTACGGTCTGAAATGCAACTCTTCCAAAACAATGGAATTTTGTATATGCAGAAAACAAATTCCACTATGTATGGAAAATGAGAAACTAAGAACAGAAAGTTTTATTACTTTAGAGACGGAGAGGGAGAAAGAGAGATACTTGTGTTCTTGATCAAATGGATGAATTTCTGACTTTCTAAGCTAGTAGACTTAATAAGTGTCTTAAATAGAACAATTTCATTGTAATAGTTATTTTTTGCAATTTATAAAATAACATACTCCAATTTAATTGTCATGAACACTTACTATATATATTCAACTATGAACCTTAGATCATCTTTATTGCAATCATACTAACGGCCCTCTATCAAAATTTAAAAAAAAAAAAATAAAAAATATTCCACGAATACGGTGTAGATCTATCATAGCTAGCATTGCAACATCTAATTTGACTGTAACGATCAAGTGTAACTACTACCATCATGATTAGTGTAACTATTACCAGCATCTCGTTTTTGGACCTATTTCAAAACACACGTTGAACCTAGAAACAAAGTTTCTGTACAGTTTGACTTTAACCTAATTTATGGGATTTTTTTCGCAACGATCTAATCCTTTTGAATTAGTCCATCCATGCACTCCCAAAAATGCTTCAATTAAACACCTGTAAATGTCTCTAAACAACATCTACCGGTGTCACTGTACACATTTTTCGCTATCAACAATAATCTCAAATGGATTAACCCTCACAAAAAACACCCACCTTCAAAACCCTAGAGACAGTTACTCTAAAACGCAAATATGAAACAAGAAAAAGAAAAAGAAAAGAAGAAACGAAATTTGGGTTACAATTGAAAGGATTTTCTAGAAAATTCAATTCCATTGAACCATTGGACATTAACATTATTGGATGAGAATATATCCTTTTGACAGTGACAACGTCGGATGTTCGACGTCTCTTCTCGAATGGTTGTAGCTCTCCTTTACGCCAAAATAACTAAGGCACGAAGTGCATGGGGAACTGAACAATATCTTGATCATGAATTATTTGGTTATGAATGAGGGTGTATCACGACAATTTTGAGTCGAAATCCTCTCCATTTATGGAGAACATTTTTTAAAAAAATTTTGAACTGTAAACTACTTCTGAGGACAGGGTCATTTTTGTCCAATCGACTTTAATAGGACTTATGGATTAACAAGATTTTGCAATAGGACTCGAGTGGGCATAAGTTTCCAAAATAGGACTTGGTACCAAATGCCCCAAAGAACTACTAAAAAAGGTTAGTTAAGATCACTATTTTTTTTTCTTCAGTGGGAACCATGATAAACAGTTTTTTTATTTTTTATTTATTTATGAAATTGTGATACAAAAGAAAAAAAAAATAGCTGATTTATTTATTTATTTATTTTTTGCATACAATTGGAGGGGTTTGAATTTCTAAACCTTTTATGATCCTATCCTTTACGTACCCTACCCTCCCTCAGCCATTAGGCTAGCCCTAGTGGCAACAAATAGTGAGTTGCACATACATAAAATACGATTTTATAGAAATTGTGACATAATGTTTATTTAAGATCACAATTATTTGTATTATTAAAAAAAAAAAAATGATTATTATTTGTGAAATTATAGTAAAAATTAACATTTTTTTTTAAAACTAAGATTATAGGCTCATCAAAGTTTTTATAAAATTTTATCAAATCCTCAGTTTTAGGGCCTAGCCTGACTCGATAATGCTTAATATTAATTATTTATACATGTATTTTTATAAATTAAAAATATATTTAGTTAATAATTATATCATATTTTCAATTATTCTATCCCTTGATTGTTGGGCTTGGACTTAACTAATCAAATTTTAGGAAACCCAACCCAACCCACCCCATCCTACCACGCATGCATGCATTGCCTTGATGCCAACATAACCTCGTTAATGCCCTTAAAAGAAGTTTTGACTTTTTTTGACCTGTCTACAGTGGGGTCTCTTAGCATCTATCGTGTTCGAATAAATCACTGAGTCGTGTGTTTCAATTGTTGATTAATAGTAGATAGTATGATAGTCTAGTGGTATTTTCTTTAATTATTGATTGAGTGATCTCGGTTCAAACTTATGGAAAAACATTAATATCTATTTGTTGGTATTAGGGGTTTAAGGGTATGTGTATATTCTATCAATTGTCCAAAAAAAAAAAAAAAGATTTGTTGATTTATAAAATAAGAAAAAAAAACTCAAGAATCTCACACAATAGGAATAATAAATAAAATCAAAACGACTTAAATAGAGGAAAAGGGAAATACAATTCTTTTATTAATTTGTAATTACATTTTTTTTTTTTTTTTTTTTTTTGCAATTAAGGGAAATGTTACTCAGATCTAATGAAGGAATCTAAGTTTATTAACACATGAAACAAAGCAATGATAATCATGTTTGTTACAAGGTTGTTTTCTTAATCAAGGGCTACAACAACAAAGAATTTCTCCAGGGCTTTGTTTGGAAAGGCATTTCCCGGTTCTGAAATGCTTGAGCATGCAGTCTATGTTGCATTGCTGGTCCCCATAGGTAGGCGAACAGGTTGCATAGCAGAAAGGGTCCACGGGATAATCCGGCTGATACTCTACATACAAACATATTTCACCTTCATGTGTTAGCTACTATTCAACTTCAATACAATAGAATACAACCTTAAGGTCTCGCTTGTTTGGTCAGAGTCAGAGCAAGTAGAACGAAATGAGATTTTAATAGTGAGTCATCGCAATGAGAGAGAGGAAATGAAAAGAGAGTAGAAAGGTAGAATTAAAGTCTCTTGAGAGCCTCAATCACATTAATTACCACCCCGAGTGGTGGTGATATGGAGATTGAGACTCTCAAGAAGGTTATGATTTGTCCTCTCATATGCTCTCTTCTCTTTTCCTCACTCTTCTCTCGATGGCTTACCATTGAAATCTAATCCAATTTCATTTGCTCTAGTTCCGACCAAACAAACAAACAGTAAAGAAGAGAGTTAGGATTTACCAGAGGTAACTGAGGAAACAATAAGAGCAATGACAGTGAGAGAAACCAAAAAGAATTTAGCCGACATGTCTAATTCCTTTACTTGATTTGATTGAATGGTTAGCTAGGACGCTAGAAGTATGCTTTTATATTGCGTATTAGCCTAATAGAATCCAAAATTAATTATCCACTTTCCTTCTAATTGCAAAATGTTTCTGTTTTTCACTCCATTTTTAAAAGGTAAAACCACTAGTTTGGATTTAACTGAATACACGTGGGTTTTTCCTTGTTTTGTCAATCTTAATTGACTATTTCCTTGAACTGCTTTTCATTTCTATTAAATGATGTCCATAAATAGGAATTTGTCAAAAAGGATGAGTCCCCCTATGCCCAAAAGTTTTTAGGACAGTCTTCAAGAAATTAAGAGATGTGTCCTTCTTGAGTCTATTATTCTTGGCTGTCTTTCCCTTATTTAGTGGCACCTTGGTAGCAGAAAAATCGTAATAATAAATTTAATCTTGATTATATCATGGTTTTTATGGGAATCATGACAAAGACCTTACCTAAAATCATGGTTAAATTGGGACAAAATCTTTAGTGTGTTCATAATGCGGAGGGAAAAATGCATTTACCTAAGGCTAAAATCACGAGCTTTTTTTTTTTTTTTTTTTTTTTCCTTTCCTAAAACTATGATAAAAGGAATTCTAGGATAAATAAAATCATAGTTTTTATAAGATTTAGGGGAAATATTCCAGAAGTCCATTTTTGAGAAATCATCCAACCAATAGTCTCTACATTTTTTTATACAGCCTTAAGTCCATATCTAAGCTGAAACAGTAACTGTCACACCCCATTTTTGTCACCTTAGCTAGGGTTTATTATTTTATGTAGTTTTTGTTTCATTTTTTAGTCTAGTTTTTTGCATTGAATTTTTAGGGTCTTAAGGATGATGTGTATGAATTTTGGTTGAATTTGGAGTTAATCTCAAGGGGTAATAAGAGATTTTGCGACTTGAAGGGCATTATTGTCATTTAAGTCATATTTTTTTATGTTTGACCTTGAAATGATCTCCAATGTGTCAATTGAAGTTCATAATTGATACATAGGAGGTATTTATAGGTTCAATTTAATGAATTTATGGTTTAGAATTAATCTGGTTCATAATGGTTCAAGTTGGCTAAAAGACTCTCTCTTGGTTCGCTCAAATTGGTTCATAATTTTCACTCAATTCTCCCTCATTAGGCTTTAATTAGTCTTAATTCCATTCCTAAGGTTGTTTTAAAAGGTTGAATTTTGAATTGGAAAGCATTCGGTGCAATCCTGTGTGCATACCTAAGCTTTGCGACGATGGTGCATAACGGTTAGCCGCCTTTGTAAAACCTAACCATGCACCCATGGTTAGGAATTTTTGCCCTAAAATGTCTTAAATTGTGTTTCTTTTCAAAACACAATTGTTTTAGCATTTGTTTTGTCAAAATCGGACTTCGTTTGACCCCTGAAACAATTTTGGAAGTCGAAAAGGTGCAAAAAGGGCAAAACATGACGAGGCCTTCGAGTGACCACCCAAGCCTAGGGGGTGGCTAGCCGTCTGGGCTAGCTGCTTGGGCCCAAAGGGCTAGCTGTCCAGCCCTAGGTGGTCACCCGAGGGGCTCCATCAATTTTTAGGGGTTTTTTATTCCCTTCCTTATTTGATGGATTTTTTCCGCCTCCATAAGTCTTTCCATTTATTTTATGCTATATTTGAGTGCCTTGAGCCCCAAGAGAGTCTCTAATGACCCTTAGATCATTATTTAGGATTTTAATCTTGGCTATTGATTTAGGAGAGCTGATTCCTATAAATACCTAGTTATGTTCAGCCTTAGGGGGACAACATATGCACTAGAGACTTAAACCCTAAGAGACGAAGAGAGTTTTCTGAGAAAAAGAGTTGTGTGTGTGAGAGAAAAGGACAAGGAAGGGTTCTCTAACCCTAGCAAGGAGGAGGATGAGCTATGTTCAAGGTTCTACAAGAGGTAACGTAACTAACCCTAAAAACTAGAAATTAAGGTTTCTCTTTTTTATGTAAGCTATAGTCTGTGTCTTTGATGTGATTATTATCATAAGTTAGTGCTTTGGTTAGTTGATATATATGATATTAATGATATTCATGATAGGTTGAGCATGTTTTAGGGTTGGTTCATGGCTTATAATGCATAGTTGTGAGATTAGGGTTTCCATTATCCTTATTTCATGTAAGTTTCATATAGCATGTTTAGTATAACTTTTTGAGTTGTTACTCATCATAGTTGTTCTATATATGTTACATGTAGTTGAATCATGTTAGGTTTGCATTCGTTTATTAGGTTTTTTAGGGGTTTTTGGAGACAGTTATCCTTTTCTAAGCTAAGGATAATTATCTTTTTTAGAGAGTAGGGTTTTGCATGGGGTATTCAGGAATGTGTTTAAGTATGCAATCACTTCTAATATGTTCTAAAGTATATATTTTACATTGGATATGTTGATAGATTCTTCAAACGAAAAAGTTTCTACGTAGAAGTAGGATAATTTGACTTAAGCTAAGCTCGTGATAAGAAATCCATTTTCTCATGTTTTACATAAAATGTCGTCTTTTTTACTTTGGTTTGCTTTGCTTTCATGCTTGATGATATTATTTGATATTCCCATGATTATTATAAGATTATTTGCATATTTTTCATAGTTTTCATGCATGTAGACTAGGTCTTTGCATATAGAAGTATGCTAGAGTTTCATTATTTTTTGATTTTTGTCTTTTGCATCATCATTAGGATAATCTTAAGTCTTGATATATTCTATCCAGATTTGATTATTATCATTGTGGTGATATATATTTTGAGCATGAAAAAGTCTATTCTTGAGTATGGTAATTGTCCTATTGAAAATAGGTTGGTTATTTGGCATTTTTTGGCTATTGCATGCAAATTGCAAGTGAGTTTGGTAGGTGCAAATCTCATAAAAAGTAGGGTGAATGTTTTGATGGATTATTGTGAGTTTGGTAGGTGCAATTATCCCATAAAAGTGGGGTGATTATTTTTGGCTATTGCAGAAAAAAATCTTGCAAATAAGGTAATTATCTTATGAAATATGGTGATTATTCGATAGGTTGAATATTGCGAATGGTAAATGTGATGGGTATGGAAAATACCTATTTTCTTTCCTTAAACTTTCTCTTCTCCCTCCTAGGATTATTTCCTAATAGAGGGATATGGTGGATTCTATAGTTTTCTTTTATAAAAGATTTCTTTTACTAAAAAGTTTCTATTTTTATTAAAGTACCATATATATTTTCTAAAGATCTTTTTGAGAATCATTTATATTTGGAAACTCCCTATATTTTATGGAAGGAAATTTAGGGTTTACCATAAGTTTTTATGAGGTTATAACCTATTCTCATACGAACTATGTGGATTTTGATCCTTGTACATTCAATATAAGGTAAGTAGGCATTCTTTGATGTTCAAGTTCGCCTTAGGATACTAAGTATCCTAGGTTTCTTTCTTTCTTTTCTTTCTTATTTATTTGTTTATGTGGATGCATGGAATAATGATATGCATGCTGTCTTGTGATGATAATTGTTGATTCTTGCATAATTAAGACTTTAATTTAATCCAATTAAATTAAGAGACCGATTAGGGCGATATGGGTGCCTATAGGCTTTGCCTAAAACTTTCCCATATTGTAACTTAGCCTCCAGATTCACAATCTTTGGTTTTCAACAGACTATTTGCCTTTCCATTATTTTTAGAACATGGAGTCACTTGTGATTTCCTATGTGGGCCACTTTCCCAGGTCCACAATAATGTTTACAAACATTAGTGGTTGATATTTTTTTGTAACCATTCCTACCCACCTCCACGAATATAATAAGTAATCAGGGTTATCTCCATATTTTTGCTATGATTTTTTTCCTAATTTTACTCCTCATGTTTTCCGATGTAAATAATAGTTTTTTATTTATTGTCAACCAATGGATTTTGCCACCTTTTCACCTTTGAGTTTGAAAAGGTATCATCACCAGAAGTATTGCCAGCATCTCCGGTGTAACTATTACCAATATCTCATTTTAACAACTATTATTAGTATCTCGTTTGTTTAACTATTTCAAACACACACTCAACCCAAAAACAAAGTATGCATACAGTCCGACTGTACTATAACTATTCTATGGGATTCTGTTTGCAACTGGTCTAATCTTTTGATCGATGTAACTACTACCAACATGATTAGTGTGACTATTACCAACATCTCGTTTGTGTTACTATTTCAAAACACATGCTTAACCTAGAAACAAAGTGTTTGTACAGTTTAACTTTAACTATTCTATGGGATTTTTTTTCGCAACGATCTAATCGCTTTGAATTAGTTCATCTATGCACACCTAGAAATGCTACAATTAAACACACGTAAATGCATCTAAACAACATCTACTGGTGTCACTGTACACATTTTTCGCTATCAACAACAATCTCAAATGGATTAGATTAACCTTCAGAAAAAACACCCACATTCAAAACCCTAGAAACAATTACACTAAAAGCAAATATTAAACAAGAAAATGAAAATGAAAAACAAAATTTGAGTTACAAATTAAAGGATTTTCAAGAAAATCCCATAAAACCGTTGGATATTAATGTTTTTGGATGAGAATATATCCTTTTGGTAGTGACAACAGCGGATGTCCGATGTCTTTTCTTGAACGGTTATAGCTTGCCTTTATATTGGAAGAACTAAGGCATGAAGTGTGTAGGGAAGCTATTACTAAACATTATCTCGATCAGAAATTTTTCGATTATGAATGAGGGTGTATCATGACGATTTTGAGTCAAAATCCTTTCTATCATTTATGGAGAACATTTTGAAAAACATTTTTGAACATAAACTACTTGTGAGGACCGAGTCATTTTTGTCCAATCAACTTTAGCAAGACTAATGTCTAACTAGATTTTGCAACAGGACTTGAGCATGCATAAGTTTGCAAAATAGGACTTGGTACCAAACGCTCTTAAGAACTATTTTAAAAGGTACGTTATTTAAGATCATTTTTATTTTATTTTATAGTGGGAACCATGATAAAATGTTTATTTATTTATTTATTTTTTTTATGAAATTGTGATTTAAAAGAAAAAAAAATAGCTGAGTTTCCTTCTTCTTTTTTGGGGGGGGGGGGGTTACAATTGGAGTGGTTTGAACTTCTAAACCTATTTTAATCCTACCCTTTACGTACCCCACCCTCCCTCACCACTTGGCTAGCCCTAATGGCAACAAATACTGAGTTGCACATACATAAAATACAATTTTTTTTTTTTAATTTTAGAAATTGTGATAAAATGTTTATTTAAGATCACAATTATTTGTATTATAAACAAAAACAAAAAACAAAAAAAAAAAATATCACAGTTATTTGTGAAGTTATAGTAAAACTTAACATTTTTTACCTAAGATTATAGGCTTTATCAAGGTTTTAATAAAATTTTATGAAATCTTCAATAGGCCAGTTTTCCAAGGTTTTTCATAGAGGCTTTTTCCCATGTGGAAAATGCTAAAGAGTCTAATTTTTTTTGCCAAGTTGGCTTGCCCAAGTAATGTGACAGTTGCCTACTTCAGTCAATTATGAATAATTATGAAAATTTTAATCAGTTAGCTTAACAGGATTGGTGGATAGAGTATGAACTTTAGAAGGAAAGCCAAGGTAATGTATTTATTTTCAATTCGTTTTCATTGATGCTATCTATAGGAGTTTTTCATTATTATTATGAATTATCATGAACTTTTTCATTTATTTATCCATTTAATTTAATTTGTAGTGAATTTGACCCTCGTTGGACGAATTTGGTTGTACTCTTTTTATTGGTACTTAAATTTATGCTCTGAGCATGAGCGAAGCCACATGGAGACAAGGGTTCCACTATGTCACTACCCTTCGGAGGGAGACTGGGGGATCTCTCTCCTTTTGTTCCCATGTTATGGGTAATGACTTGATTGTGATACATCAATGATATAACCTTTTTCGCATATGATAACATAGTGTTTCCTATTGGATGGTGAATGAAAGTAAAATAGTTCAATAACTCCTTTCAGGTTGCCTTTCTCTTATTTAGTTATGCGAATACAACTAAAATGGAAAGGCTTGGAGTTGCCACCAACCATATATTTAAAGATGTGGAAAGTTGTCCCTAAGACCTTTGATTAGTCCTTATTATTTCAAAATCAAATGACTCCTAAATGATGGTCTGTTAACAAAAGATTTAGACAAGGACTTATTATGAGTAGGGAAGGTGCTAGGCACCCCACCACATCCGTTAACTAACGGTTGCCTTGAATCAATGACTTTCTTTAGTTAAACCCATTCTTGAAATGAAATCTCTACTCGACGTTAGAAGTTCTAAAATAAATATATCATCCTAGGTTATGATATTACTTAAGCCTTATTTACACTTAACTAAGTGAACTGGGTGTGAACCCCGAAAAGTGGCCCACAAGGATTGACAAAAAAAATAGGCTTGAAAAAGAAAAGGAGTCGCCACTTTATTTTTTAAAGGAAACAAGGAAAACCCTAAAAATAGTTTGTTTTAAGAAAACAATTTGAATGACTCCATGTTTAAAAAGGCAAGGCAAAAACAAGTCTTTTGGAAACTAAAGAACTCGGGGATTCAGGAGGCTAAGTTATGACATGAGAAGGTTTTAGACAAAGCTTATAGGCACCCATGTCACCCTTATGGTCTCTTAGTTTATTTGGGCTAAATTAAATCCTTACCATACAAAAATCAGCAAGTATATCATCACAAGAATTGCATGCATGTCATATATTCCATCCATGCACAATAAACCAATAAAAATAAAGAAAACAGAAGACTAGGATGCTTAGATCCTAGGGCGGACTTGAGCCTCAAAACGAGCGCCCACGTACTATGCAACGAAATACATAGATCAAAGTCCACGTTGATTTAAAATAGGGTCACAACCTAACATAAACCTATAAGTAAAAACCCTAGGTTCCTTATTTAAATGAGAATGTGATATTTGATAAATAAACCAAATTTGAATTTAAGAAAAACTCTCACAAGATGGAAACTTTAATAAAAATTAGAATTTTATTTAGCAAGGAAACCTTTGATAATTACCATAAACTTATATTAAGAAGAAACCCTAGGAGGGAGAAAGGAAAGAGTTAAGAAAGAAAAGGTGAATTGGGGTACTTTCAAACCCACTTACCTTCGCGCAATTACTCTAAGCATTAGTGAGCTTTAAGCAATAATAGCCCTATTTGCCATAGGCCAATTATCACACTTATTTGCACCCTTACACGTGCTCAAAACCATGCAAAAATAGCAATATGAAAATCTGGATAGAATAGTATTATGGCCTAAATTCATCCACTAAACATACAAACAACAAAAATAGCGAACTCTCATGAGCCCTAACGCAATCCTAGAATTATGACATGCAAAAAACCCTAAAAATCCACTAATATGCATGCAAAAAGTATCATAGTTATTCTATATGCGAGACATACATAACAACCATGAAGAAAAATCAACAAAAGAGCCTAAGCTAACATGCTATATGAAACTAACCTAAAACAAGGACAATAGAAAACCAAAACTCACAATCATACTTAAAAACTTATGAAATAAACCCTTAACATGCTAAACTCATGATATATAGTATTTATTTCATGTATATTAACTAACTAGAGCTTGCATACATGATAAAAAACTCAACTTTAGCATATCATAGGCCTATTTTACAAGAAACCCTAGTGTAAGCATTAATAGAAGAGGAAAACACCTTAGGAAAGATTCCTTTGCTGCTGTAGAAACTCTCTCTTGTTCTTAAGAATGATTGGAATCAAGCTCCTTTAAGGCTACAGCAAAAACTCCAACTCTCCTTTAGGTCTCTCTCTCTTATTTTCTCTCAAAACTCAAGTTTAATGCATAAAAGTGGCTCTTAGGTGCCTCCTCTAGTGCTGAAGCATAGTGGGGTATTTATAGAGTTTCATTAGGATAAATCAATGGCTAAGATTAAAACCCTAAAAATTAATCCAAAGGTTATTAGAGACTCCCTTGGTGTTTAAGAAACTCAAAAGTTGCCAAAAACTAGAAGGAAACTCGTCAAAAAAAGTCCATGTACGTCAAAATTGAGGAAAATCCGCTTCAACACAAAAATAGGGGAGAGGGCCTCGGGTGACAACCCAAGGCTGGGCGGCTAGCTACTTGGGCCTAGGTGGCTAGCCGCCCAGGCTTGGGTGGTCACCCTGAGCCCACTTCAGCTTTTCTCCTATTTTGGACTTCCTTCCCTTCTAGGAGTGTTTCAGGGGTCAAATCAATTCCGATTTTGATGAAACAAAAGCCAAAATGACCGTATTTCGATGAGGAATACATTTTTGAATATTTTAGGGTGAAAACCACTAGCCATGGGTGCATGGTTAGATTTGACAAAGGCGGTTAACCGTTATACTCTACTTTTGCAAAACATAGGTATATACATAGGATCAAACCAAATGTTTTCCAAACCAAAATTAAACTTTCTAAAACACTTTTAGGGATGAAATAATGACTAATTAAAGTCAATTTGAAAAGAATTGGTTGGTAATTGTGAGTCAATTTGAGCTAACCCAAAGAGGGTCGATTAACCAACTTGAACCATATTGAGCCATTTTAACCTTAAGCCATTGATTCATCAAATTAAACCTAAAAATACCTAATATGCATCAATATGAACTCTAATTGACAATTTGGAGATCATTTCAAGGTCAAATGGAAAGTTTGTGACCCAAAAGACGATTATGCCCCTCAAGTCACAAAAGCTCTTATTATCCCTCAAGATCAACTCCAAATTGAACCAAATTTCATATCCAATGTCCTTGTGACTCTAGAAAACTAATGCAAGTAACTAGACTAAAAAACAAAACAAAAACATGCATGGAATGACAAACCTTAGTAAGGTGGTACAAAAATAGGGTGTGACACCGGGTAAATTTGAAAAGCTTGAAAATTTAGTGTCATCTCTTTTGGAAATGAACCATTTTTAAGAAAGACAATAAAAATCAAATATTTATAAAAAACAAAGATATACAAAGAATAAAGCCTATAAGTGAATCTTTCCAAAAATCAATTATTTATAAAATTGTGAGGACCTGTTTTCTTAATAGGGGTTTGTCACACCCCATTTTTGCACCACCTTACTAGGGCTCATCATTTCATGCATGTTTTTGTTTTGTTTTTGAGTCTAGTCACTTGCATTAGTTTTCTAGAGTCACAAGGACAATGGATATGAATTTTGGTTCAAATTGGAGTTGATCTTGAGGGATAATAAGAGCTTTTGTGACTTGAGGGGCATAATCGTCTTTTAAGTCCCAAACTTTTCATTTGACCTTGGAATGATCTCCAAATTGTCAATTGGAGTTCATATGGATGCATATGAGGTATTAAGTCCCGTGGCCCTGATGATGAGTTTAGTGTGGTTATTTACGGATTATCCTTGAAGAATTAGTGCGAATCACAGCATGAGATTTTTTGTTAAAATGAAAAGAAAATTATTTTATTAAATTAGCCATTTTTATCATGACGCTAACACGTGTACGTATGTGATGAGTGTGTGTACGCACATACGATACATGTGCATGCGTGTTAGCAGTCAGTCTCCCAATTTTTATAAAAGACAATTTCCTTTTCCTATTCAGATTAGAAGTCTTTTATCATTATAAAATACCTTTTGATTATTCTCCAAGGAAACCTAGTCCAGGAAGGAAAGGGGAACTCCAGATTTCAGCTATAAATACTCTCTTAATGTCTTTAAACAAGGGAGAGGAGAAGAGGGTTTGGAGGGAGTGAAATTCGTCATAATTCAGCAGCAGATTTTCTGAAAACCAGCAGTCGTATTTTAATCATAACTTTTTCATCCGAAGTCAGAATTTGATGAAATTGGTCTTGTTAGAAAGATAATTCAATTCTCTACAACTTTGTATTTCACAAGCTTTGTCCAAATCCAACGTTTTCGTACCCAAAAACGCAATTGAAGTTGCTGCTGCTGCAAAGTGACGAAAATCACTTTTCTTTTCTCTTGTTCTCTTTTTGTTTTCTATTTCTTTTCAAAGTTGAGTGAGTTTTGATCTCTTTGCTGTGATACCACTTTGACAAAGAGGAGGATTCGTGTTGGTTTGATTCACTCTAAAGACCTGAGGAGCCACGAACAATTACAAACACAAAGGAAGGCCCTTCCCAAGGTATTCTCCTTCTCTATTCAAGCTTAAACTAGGTTTTCATATGGGTTAGGCTTATTGCATGTTAAAGGTAACTTTTTTATCATGTATTAACACTCTAGCTAGTTAATATACATGGAATATCTATTTTTTATCTACTGTTTAGCATGCTTTAGGGCTGTCCTTTAGGTTTTTAATGCATAGTTATGATTCTTGTGCTCCTGTTTGTCCTTGTGCTAGGATTAGTGTCATTGCATGTTAGAGTTAGGATTTTCATCATGTTATATTGCTTTAGTTAGTTAATATGCATGATTTAATTTCTGTTTAGTTTGGTTTTAGCATGATTAAAGTATGTCTTGTGAGTTTTTAAGCATATTTGTGAGTTTAGGGTTTTAGAGTCATTGTTTTGTGTTTGTTTTCATATAGCATGATAAAGTAGACTTTTTTATTTGGTTTTTCTTCGTGTTTGCTGTATATGTCTTTCATATGGAGTAAACATAATAGTTTTGCATGCATGTTAGTATGTTTTAGGGTTTTTATGCATGATATGGTTCTAGGAATATGTTAGGACTTATTATTGTTCGCTGTTTTTGCTATTGGCATGCTTAGTGGATGATTTTAGGTCATAATACTATTCTGTCCAGATTTGCATGTTAGTGTTTTCGCATGGTTTTGAGCACTTGTAAGGGTGCAAATAGGTGTGGTATTTGTCCTATGGCAAATAGGGCTGCTTATGTCTGAAATGGCTAAATGCTTGGAGCTAATTGCGCTCAGGTAAGTGGGTGTGAAGGTGCCCCAATTCACCTTTCTTCTTAACTCATTCTCTTCTCCCTATCTAGGGTTAATTTTTAATATGATCCTATGGTTTAATTAGAGGTTTCCTTAACCAACAAAATTCTGGTTTTTATTAAGGTTTCCATTTTGTGGATTTCTTTCCTAAAATCAAACTTTCTATCAATTCTCTTTTGATCAAATAAGGAAACCTAGGGTTTTTACCATAGGTTTGTATTAGGATTTAACCTTAGTTCTAATCGAACTACGTGGACTTTGATCCATGTATTTCGTTGCATGGTACGTAGGCGCTCTTCGTGAGGCTCAAGTCCGTTCTAGGATCCAAGCATCCTAGGTTTATTTTTGTTTTCTTTTCTTCTTTTTCTTTTTCTGTTTTTATGTGCTTATTATGCATGGATGGATGAATGAAATATATGATATGCATGCAATTCTTGTGATGATATACTTGCTGATTTTTGTATGGAAAGATCTTGATTTAGCCCAAATGAATTGAGAGACCGAAAGGGTGACATGGGTGCCTATAGGCTTTGCCTAGAACCTTCCCATGTCATAACTTAGCCTCCGAATCCCCGATTTCTTTGGTTTTCAAAAGATTGGTTTTTGCCTTTCCTTTTTTATGGAGTCATTCAAATTGTTTTCCTAAAACAAACTATTTTTAGGGTTTTCCTTGTTTCCTTTAAAAAATAAGGTGGCGACTCCTTTCCTTTTTCTTTTTCAAACCCATTTTCTTTCAATCCCTTGTGGGCCCAATTTCCGGGGTTCACAGGGTTGTTACGGCTTAATATATGATTAGCGTAGTTAATCCCTTGATTTGTGGGATAACCTAATGTAAGGGTAATCCATTTGTATGATAATATGATATTATATGTGTTTTGATGCTTATTTTGATGAACTAAGTATCCTAAGTGAGTGTTGGACCTTTGTGTAAGATTGATGCATTATATGCTCACTTAGGTTTCCAAGGTCTTTATAAAGTAGTAAAACTATTTTAAAAGACACAAAAGGTTTTTGGTCAGAAACTGTCAAGGTAGTGGACTTCTTTTGTAAAATATATTTTTCCTGTAAACAGTAACTTTCAGACGACCAAATGGTCTTTTCAGTTGACCAAAAGTTTTTAGACGACCAAAGTGCCATCAGACGACCAAGAAATTCCAGGCTTGATCTTCTAGTCTTTCACCCTTCTGGAATTTTCAGTCGACCAGAATCTCGTTTTCAGACGACCAAAATGCCATTTCAGTTGACCAAATGGTCATTTTAGACGTCTGAAAGTTACATTCAGACGTCTGAAAATTCCAGATAATGAGGATTTATGAGGTTTAGTTTAAAACATCTGAAACTAACTTTCAGACGTCTGAAAGTTGTGATCTGCAGATTTTTAAGGGGTAAAATGACCCTTTTGCCATCCTTTTCTATATAAACCCTTTTAACCCATGAGATTCTAGAGCCTTCTCTACATTTTCCAGCCAAGAGAGAGAGAGAATGAGAGAGGGAGAGTGACGGGGGAGGTCGTGGGTAGCTCGTCGGAGCATGGCAGCCCCGATCCGACGCTGGCAACCTTGGATCTATCATGGTTTGGCCCGATCTATGTGCGTGTAGGGATGGTTTGGCATTTGCATCACTCATTTTTGAGGTAGGGGACATTTTCTCATTTTAAACCCTTGATGCATGGGGGTTTGGGTCTAAATCATGTAGTTTTACATGTATTTGGTAGTTTTTACATAAATATCATGCATGGGGGTATATTTAACGGGTTTTACTAGATTTTGGAAAACCTAGGGTTGCTTTGCATACCCCTTTTTGTTATATTCTTGTTATTCATGAAACTCTTATATGTTTAAGGGTTTAAATGGGTTGGTTTTAAAACCTATTGGGCTATTTTTAGGTGGTAGAAATATTGGGGCTCATTTTTATATACATGTTTTTGTAACCATTATTTTGAAATATGGTTGATGAACGATTACCATGATTTATGGAATTATCTCATATGGTTTTCAAGTACAAACCTATTATGTGGTTTTTGGAAAATTTATATATAATTTTCTAGATTATGTGGGAATTATGAAATTGACAAATGAACAAACAAGTGGTGATGATATAGATATGGTGATAAGGGTTACTGGAGACAGGATTACTACGGTCCCAAAGGAAAGGGACGTCTTGCAATGTTTTCCTATCCTTTAGTCCTGGGCTATGTGCCCAAATAGAGGTTACTGCGGTCCCAAGTAGGGATGTCTTGCCGTGCCTCTTGAGGTTACTGCGGTCCCAGATAGGGATGTCTTGCCATGTTTTCTCTTATTTTGCGTGCCCGGGCCCCGCATGACCTAGGGAGGATTTATTAGTTTGAAAGACTGATGTTATGGATTGCCGGATATGACAGTTGATGATTATTGGCTTATAAGGCCGTGATATGGAAATTGGAAAGAATGATAATGAATTATAAATAACTTGAGTTATTTCTTACCTTTTTAAAAATAAAAAGGGGTGATGGTATTAAATGATTTAAACTTCCGTAGTTTATTTCATTATACATGTATCAGTTTTAATTATTGAAAGCTATATTGCAAACTAATCAATGGTTTTGTAGGGTTCTTGAAAAGTATATGAACTATGATTTTTAAAACCTTGGGTTATTTTGAGAAATGTTTTCCTACTGAGCGTATAGCTCATACCCCACAGTTTTTTTGCAGGTCATATTTTCAAAGCTAAGTTGACCTGAGTTTTGGGAGTACATCAGTATGCTTGCATTCATGTAGAAAATATTGGAGATCGGCTTTGAGCCTAGGCATGTAATAATTTTAATTTCATGACTTGTAATAATTAAGTAATAGTGATGTGGACTGAATGGGACCCATGTGACTACGATACAGCCTGTAATTGTGTTTATTTTTAGACTATTGTGTGGATGAACTGTGTCACACCCCATTTTTGCACCACCTTACTAGGGCTCATCATTTCATGCATGTTTTTGTTTTGTTTTTGAGTCTAGTCACTTGCATTAGTTTTCTAGAGTCACAAGGACAATGGATATGAATTTTGGTTCAAATTGGAGTTGATCTTGAGGGATAATAAGAGCTTTTGTGACTTGAGGGGCATAATCGTCTTTTAAGTCCCAAACTTTTCATTTGACCTTGAAATGATCTCCAAATTGTCAATTGGAGTTCATATGGATGCATAAGAGGTATTTCTAGGTTCAATTTGGTAAGTCAATGGCTCGGGATTAAAATGGCTCGATGTAGTTCAAGTTGGTTAATTGACCCTTCCTTGGGTTAGCTCTAATTGACTCACAATTACCAACCAAATCTTTTCAAATTGACTTTCATTAGTCATCATTTTACCCTCAAAAGTGTTTCATGAAGTTCAATTTTGATATGGCCTGATGATGAGTTTAGTGTGGTTATTTACGGATTATCCTTGAAGAATTAGTGCGAATCACAGCATGAGATTTTTGGTTAAAATGAAAAGAAAATTATTTTATTAAATTAGCCATTTTTATCATGACACTAACACGTGTACGTATGTGATGAGTGTGTGTACGCACATACGATACATGTGCATGCGTGTTAGCGGTCAGTCTCCCAATTTTTATAAAAGACAATTTCCTTTTCCTATTCAGATTAGAAGTCTTTTATCATTATAAAATACCTTTTGATTATTCTCCAAGGAAACCTAGTCCAGGAAGGAAAGGGAAACTCCAGATTTCAGCTATAAATATTCTCTTAATGTCTTTAAACAAGGGGAGAGGAGAAGAGGGTTTGGAGGGAGTGAAATTCGTTATAATTCAGCAGCAGATTTTCTGAAAACCAGCAGTCGTATTTTAATCATAACTTTTTCATCCGAAGTCAGAATTTGATGAAATTGGTCTTGTTAGAAAGATAATTCAATTCTCTACAACTTTGTATTTCACAAGCTTTGTCCAAATCCAACGTTTTCATACCCAAAAACGCGATTGAAGTTGCTGCTGCTGCAAAGTGACGAAAATCACTTTTCTTTTCTCTTGTTCTCTTTTTGTTTTCTATTTCTTTTCAAAGTTGAGTTGAGTTTTGATCTCTTTGCTGTGATACCACTTTGACAAAGAGGAGGATTCGTGTTGGTTTGATTCACTCTAAAGACCTGAGGAGCCACGAACAATTACAAACACAAGGGGAGCCACTTTATGCATTAATACTTGAGTGTTTGAGAGAGAATAAGGTATTCTCCTTCTCTATTCAAGCTTAAACTAGGTTTTCATATGGGTTAGGCTTATTGCATGTTAAAGGTAGCCTTTTTATCATGTATTAACACTCTAGCTAGTTAATATACATGGAATATCTATTTTTTATCTACTGTTTAGCATGCTTTAGGGCTGTCCTTTAGGTTTTCAATGCATAGTTATGATTCTTGTGCTCCTGTTTGTCCTTGTGCTAGGATTAGTGTCATTGCATGTTAGAGTTAGGATTTTCATCATGTTATATTGCTTTAGTTAGTTAATATGCATGATTTAATTTCTGTTTAGTTTGGTTTTAGCATGATTAAAGTATGTTTTGTATGTTTTTAAGCATATTTGTGAGTTTAGGGTTTTAGAGTCATTGTTTCGTGTTTGTTTTCATATAGCATGATAAAGTAGACTTTTTTATTGGTTTTTCTTCGTGTTCGCTGTATATGTTTTTCATATGGAGTAAACATGATAGTTTTGCATGCATGTTAGTATGTTTTAGGGTTTTTATGCATGATATGGTTCTAGGAATATGTTAGGACTTATTATTGTTCGCTGTTTTTGCTATTGGCATGCTTAGTGGATGATTTTAGGTCACAATACTATTCTGTCCAGATTTGCATGTTAGTGTTTTCGCATGGTTTTGAGCACTTGTAAGGGTGCAAATAGGTGTGGTATTTGTCCTATGGCAAATAGGGCTGCTCAGGTCTGAAATAGCTAATGCTTGGAGCTAATTGCGCTCAGGTAAGTGGGTGTGAAGGTGCCCCAATTCACCTTTCTTCCTTATCCCTTCTCTTCTCCCTATCTAAGGTTAATTTTTAATATGATCCTATGGTTTAATCAAAGGTTTCCTTCATAAATAAAATTCTGGTTTTTATTAAAGTTTCCATTTTGTGGATTTCTTTCCTAAAATCAAACTTTCTATCATATTCAACTCTTTTGATTCAAATAAGGAAACCTAGGGTTTTTACCATAGGTTTATATTAGGATTCAACCCTAATTCTAATCGAACTACGTGGACTTTGATCCATGTATTTCGTTGCATGGTACGTAGGCGCTCTTCGTGAGGCTCAAGTCCGTTCTAGGATCCAAGCATCCTAGGTTTATTTTTGTTTTCTTTTCTTCTTTTTCTTTTTCTGTTTTTATGCGCTTATTATGCATGGATGGATGAATGAAATATATGATATGCATGCAATTCTTGTGATGATATACTTGCTGATTTTTGTATGGAAAGATCTTGATTTAGTCCAAATGAACTGAGAGACCGAAAGGGTGACATGGGTGCCTATAGGCTTTGCCTAGAACCTTCCCATGTCATAACTTAGCCTCCGAATCCCCGATTTCTTTGGTTTTCAAAAGATTGGTTTTTGCCTTTCCTTTTTTATGGAGTCATTCAAATTGTTTTCCTAAAACAAACTATTTTTAGGGTTTTCCTTGTTTCCTTTAAAAAATAAGGTGGCGACTCCTTTCCTTTTTCTTTTTCAAACCCATTTTCTTTCAATCCCTTGTGGGCCCAATTTCCGGGGTTCACAAACTGGAAATATTAATTATTGTGTTTTCCACAGGTTTTTGAATAGTCGATAACTTGGTATGTCCTATTTACAGACAGGACCATGCCGAATTTTCTAAAAATATTTTCAAAATGATTATTTTTATTAAACATCCACTAAACTTTGCTAAAAAAAAATGGTTTTCTTACTACTTAATTAACGGTCCCAATTTCAGGTCGTTACAAAAACTATAGGAAAAGCAACACCATGGGTTTCTTTAAGGTAACCCCGTCCAATCATGTTAGGATACCCCAGGATTCACAAAGAACAAAACTTAAGAGTGAATCCCTCACAAAGTAAAAGAAACTCAAGAAAATCATGGTTCTTTATAAAAGTTCAAATCTCCGATTGATTTTACTTTATTTTATTTTATGCTTAGTGAACCTTTTCATGATAACTCTATCTTTTTATGTCGGGATACCATATTACCAAGTCCTTACTAACATCTACATTATCAAATCTAGCCTCGAGTCGAAATCAAACAAACCAACCAACTTGTTAATAAAGGTATATCAAAGTACTTTGCTCATCCAAACCTTTATTTTGAAAAATTTGACATTTTTAAAGAAGTTGTAAGAAGATTATAAAGATTTCACTGAACAAAATCAGCAAGACTTACCAACACTAACAAATCTCTAAAAAAAATAGACACTAACTCAAAATAATGAAGATCCATACATCAAACATGATAAAAATTACATCTTTATTGATTAGAACTTGAGATCAATACATGGAAGGGTGGCGATAGTATTAGTCTACATATACTAATAAAAGTGAGTAAACTACATCTATTCTTTATTAAGATTTAAGCTAATATACATGTTATGTTAAGAAAGCAAGAAACTTGGTAAATAAAAAGAGATAGGCATAGAAAGATGCAAACTTTTCAAACACCTTGCTCATGGGAGGATGAAATGAGAAAGAACGTTCGAGAAAAAAGATCACCAACAAGCTTACTGCGATCGGTGGAAACTTAGTGAATATCTTTTCTCCTTGTTTTTCTTTGTTGAGATACAGAATAGTCCACTTAATCAAGAGATTGAGATGTTGAGTCCTTATTAAAGTTTGAAAAGTGTAGAAGATGGAAATGATGAGGTTAGATCAAGATTTAGTGTGAGAAAGTAAGCTTTTTATGCTTGAAATGCAAGAGAGTGCATCAAGAAAGGAAAAGAGGCTCAAAGTTGGAGCTTAGAAGGTGTGAAAATGAAAGTGAGGAGGCAGAATTTCTATAGGGAAGGACTCACCATCTCGCGCTATTTGCTATAGGGCAAGGTGGTGCAAGTGCGTTAAATACACTTATTCCCTCTATACTCAAGTGCTTTTTCAAAAAAAGGTTGATGTGATATGACTTAAAGGTGACTAGGCTAAATTTGGGTTGGAAACCCAAGGGATTTGTTTCATTTCACATCCCGAGGTGCTTTGTCAAGTAGACGGGAAGCTGGGCTGACAGATGAGGTGCTAGACTTGTACGTGAGGCCCGAAGGCGGCTCCTAGGGTCGAATCTAAGGGTCCATTAGGGTAAACAGGGCACTTTGAGTTGGAATATGAAGTTTGTTTCCAAAAAATGGAAAATCAATTGGGATGTTTTAGGGTGAGGAAGGTTGTTTCTAGGTCTAGAGATAAATCAAGTCGGTCCTAGGTTCTGCCTGATAAGACGCGAGTCCTAATATACGACTCTCGATGAGTAGAGACTGGGGTTGTGTCAGAAAGTTTTTATAAGGTAATTTAGGTGTGGTGAGTCCAAAACCTCAGTCCGTTTCGAGAAACAGCCGGATAAATTATTCAAAAGTCGAATTCCAAGTCGAGGACCGGCATGGTGAGTCACTGCGGCAGTGACCTGGGTCAGATCAGAAGGCCTTTTTGAGGTTTTTTTGGATGAATTAAGTTCAAAAATGCAGTTCGTTTTGAGAAACGGTGCACCAATTGGTATATGGGCATACGGGTCGCAAATTGGGACCACTTAGAGACTTTTGATTTGACTGAGGTCTAGACCTGTGTCGAATTAGATTAAAGTCAAGTATGAAAAGTCTCTTTAAGGTATTTTGGGCACTCTGAGTCCAAAAGCTCAGTCCGTTTTGAGAAACGGTGCACCGATTGTTTTGTGTTGAAAATGGGTCAAAAGGCAAATCTTGGGAACAGAACTAGAGATTAGGCTGAGAGGCCTCTTTAGGGTATTTACAATGTGCTGAATCCGAAAATGTCGTTTGTTTGGAGAAACGGCAAGCCGATTCTCTTATGGTTGAATTGGTGAATTGATGGGATGATATTCATTAAAAGGTGGTGTCTAAACCACGAGTCAGGTATAAATACCCTAGGACATTGTCTAAACCATGATCAATCCAACTCAATTTTGGGTCGAGTGGAAGAGTTCTCAAAGGGTGGTGTCTAAACCATGACAAGTTAGGTGATGCATAGTGTACCCTGCAAAATTAGGGTGTCAACATACTAAAAAAAAAGGATTTTTTATATTCCAACCTCACCTTTCTTTATCTCTCCCATGTTTTTCCTCTCTCCTAAGGCACCGGTTCTTTCTCTCCCCCATGGTTTTCCTCTCTCCCAAGGTTATCACCGGTAGCACTACCATCGGCGATCAAACTTCGACCAATTTCTGACGATTATTCAACCTTCGACAACCCTACCCCTACCTTCTCCATCTCCGGTGACTTAACTTTACTAGGATTTGAGCCCCTCCTCTATCTTCAAGCACTCTCTCTCACGTTATTGTTGCTGCTATATCTTCCTTCTTCTTCATGGATCCTCACCATGGTTACTGCTACATCTTCCTTCTTCCTTCATTCTTTTTCTTCTTTGAAACTTATTCTGGTTTGGATCAGAAGAAAAATAGTATAATATAAACTATTATTTACATGAGAATGCAGAATTTATACTCATTCATGTTTGGATCGAAGGAAAAAAGCATAATATAAAATGTTGTTTATATATGAAGTTGCAAAATTTATATAGTAAACAGTCACATTTTAATATTTTATGCTATTAGAAATTATATAGAAAACAGTCACAGTTTATTATTTTGTGCTATAAAGAAATTTCTATTGAAAATAGTAGCAATTTACTATTTTGTGCTATAAAAAACACCATTTACAATTGGGTCTAAGCCATGCCCATGGTTGAGATTTAATCACATTTCATTATTTTGTGCTACTAAAATTTCTATAGAAAATCGTAACAGTTTACCATTTGTTGCTATAAAAAATAGCATTTTTCGTGCTACTAAAATTTCTACAGCAAATAGTAATAGTTTACTATTTTTGGCTATAAAAAATAGCATTTTTCGTGAAACTAAAATTTTTACAAAATAGTAGTATACTATTTGTTGGTATAAAAAACAACATTTATGGTTAGATGAACACAAACACAAACAGCAAGCCCCAAAAAATTATCATCACAACAAAAACACATTTGGTGGGGAAAAATGAAAAAATGGAAAAAAAAAAAAGAAAAAAAAAGAAAGAAAGAAGGGAGAGGATAGCAATGGTTGAACTTCAGCCACGGTAATAGATTTGGTCGGACAAAGGAAAAAAAATTAAAAGAAGAAGAAGGATGATGATGAAAAAGAAACAGAGGACAGTTATGGCAAAGCATTTATGGCTACTTCGAGTTCGTCTTTGTCTTCAAATTTGACTTTGATCTTGCTTGGTTTCCTTCTCAGCATTTCAAATTTGTCTTATTCTTCGTGCGTGAGGGAGAGATCTCATTCGGATGGAGGTCGCATAGCCACCGGAATGACAGTTGGAGCTTGATGTAGCGGTGGAAACCATGGGAGAGAGGGAAAGAGGAGGAGAGAACGTGATAGGGGCAAGAACGTGGGAGAAAAGGGGTAACATGAATAGCATAAATGAAGGAAGTCTATTAATGGAATTAAAGAAAAAGTATTTCCTTATGGCTAAACAAAACAGTAAAAAAATGGGTTAGGAGTTAAAAAACCGTTTTGATAGGGTTATTGTCAAATGGTAACCCATAATAGGGGTAATTGCTAATATTCCCCCAAAAAAATTATTTTTTATTTTTCTGTAGTGTTTAACTGTTTATATTAATTATAAATTTTCTCTAGTTTTTTATTTCTTTTTTGTCTCCACTTGATTTTTGTATATCATTTTCAACCCACAAAATGTTTTTTTAACCCCCCCTCTCTCTCTCTCTCAATGAAAATGTAAATATGGGCTTTAACGTTTCAAGGAAAATTGTAATCTTTGATTGTGAATGAAAAATTGAATTTTTGTTTTTTATTTGAATATATATCAATACTTGAATAGGTATTATGTAATTTTATTTTTATTTCAATGTGAGAATGAATTTTTCTTTCCTTTTTAAGGATGCTTCTTGCCATGTTTGGTATGAATTTGGGATTCGGGTTGAGTTTGTGGCTCTCCCTTAGTCCCTCATGTACACCACTACATGTATCAATGTGGAAATACATGCATATACTTATGGCTTGTTTGGTTGTTCAATTCGAATTTAAACAATTCAAGAAATTTTACATAGGATTGAAGGCATAAATTTATTATCTTGAATTAGAATCTTTTAAAATGTTGTAGTTATCACAATAGTTAATGTTGTAGAATCAATTTTAAAGAATTCATAAAATACCACTATTTTGAATTACCACTCTTATTAGTATGATAACTATTATTTTCTTAAATTTGTTAATTCAAGATGATGGATTATGTCTTCAATACTATGTAAAATTTCTTGAATTATTTAATTTCGAATTGGACAATCAAATAGGTCCCTATTCTCTCTTTTAAATCTCAATACCGAGAAAAAAAAAAAATTTTAAATCATCTACGATAAACATTGAAGTCTATCTTACAGCAGATTTAGGCTCAATCGAGTAGCCTATATACCTTCTTAAAATATCAAAGTCCACGTCCTTTGATATTAGGGTGAAGTTTTACGTACCTTTAGCAGAATATTACCAAATTTTAGTACAATTCAAAAATTATTTGTCCTCATATAAATTTATGCTTCACATCACCTTCATCGAGTTTGGATTTAGCGTCAAGGTGGGGAATCTTGGCACCATGTTGAGGTCCCCACCATCGTTGGATAATGGATTGGACAGCCCAAATCAAAACTTGGAAAAGTTGTTGTTGAAACAACCAAAATGGCCTTATTAAGTAATTTTTTTCAACTTTTGATCTGATCTGTCCAACCCATCATCCAATGATGATGAGTACCTTAGCACCATGCTGAGTTTTTTCACTTCATCACTGAATCCTAAATTAACTTCATCACTTAATGGTGTAAGAAATGAGAGGGTGAGAGAAAAAGAGAGGATTGAAAGAAGAGACAGTGATAGGAAAAGGGGAGAGGATGTGTATGTGTATCGAAAAGGAGAGAGAGAGAGAGTGAAAATGTGGCAAAGGAGAGTGGTAAGCAAATGGAGACATGGAGTAGGTCTCAGTGTCTCACTAAGTTCGATTTTAATTGAGGATTAGTTTTCATGACTTATTTTCTAACTTCATTGAGAGCTAATTTGGAAAAAGATGTACTGGACCGTTCCACAAAGATAAGTCCTTTTTTTCTACTTTTTCTTTATCAAAATATTTGTTCAATTTGAAAGTCAAATCATAAATTTTTTTCACACTTTTCTATACTATGCTTTGTTATTTTAATAATTACTTTCAACAAAAAATCTAATACCAAATAGGTAAATGTATTTTTGAAAAGATGGAATGTAATATATAAATGACAAGTCAATGTAAGGTTTTGTCAAATTTGGCTTATCTCTTTGAGACGGAAAGAGTTATAAAAATAAAAAAATAAAAAAAAAGTTATTCTTGTTAATGCACACGAAATTGGAGTTGACTTTTACCTATTTTTTCCATTCTACTTGTGCAGGCTTTAAATGGTGCCAAAAAAATTGCACTGATTTAAAATAAGAATAATAATTCTCCCAGCGGCCAGAATTCTTCGAGAACTTTCATTAAAAATCCCAAAACTGTTTGCTGCGTGAAGAAGAACCGGCTGAGCCTCAAACATGCTTTTGGGCTGAATATTTCTTTAATTTTCTCACAACCAGACAGGCCCAAATGTTCGTTTGGGCCAGAGGCGGACTTAGGAACTTAGGATTTGAGATTACCCGGGCTGGATAAAAAGCACTTTTTTTTTTTGGTTTCTTGTTAGTTTCTAATTTTCTATGTCGGGATAGTTATTGCCACCCCTACGATTTATCTACACCCCCACTTATATTAAATTTTCAAATTTTATGAAAAATATGAAGTTTTTTTTTTTTTTTTTTAATTTATTAATTTTATGAAAACCGAATGCGATATCTATTAGAAAACATTATTTTGAACAATTTTGTAGAAAAAAGTTTTTTCAAAATATGTCACTTAAGTGGGTTTTTTTGGCCAAAAATGAAACAAAAGAGCATAAATAGCCAAAAAAATCCATTCAAACGGCGTATTTTGGAAAAAAAAAAAAAATTTACTACAAAGTTTTTCAAAATGATGTTTTCTGATGGATTAGATGGTTGATTTTCATAAAAACCTTTTATATGTTTCGTAAAATCTTGAGAAAACATCATGAAAATCAACCCCACTTTTTTGTTTTTTTATCAACCCCCTCCCCCGATCTTTTAGGTTTTAAGGTTTTATGCAAAATATAAAAGGTTTTTACGAAAACCGATCACGTTAAGCCACTAAAAAACATTATTTTGAACAACTTTGTAGAAGAAAGTTTTTTCATAATCTATTGTTTTGGTAGACTGTTTAGTCATTTATAGTCTTTATTTTATTTTTTGGCAAAAGGTCTTACTTAAACGATAGATTTTGGAAAAAGAAAAATTCTACAAAGTTATTCAAAATGATGTTTTTTGGTGGACATCGCAGCCAGTTTTTGTAAAAACTTGGCTATGTTTAGATAAGGAATTTCTAAGTGGAATTTGCTTTTGAGATGGAATTTGTAAAATTTTATAAGATTTCGTCCATCTCATCCTTATAAACATTTTACAAATTTCATCTCAGAAACAAATTTCACCTAAAAATTCCTTATCCAAACATAACGTTATATTTTGCATAAAGTTTAAAAACTAAAACGAAAGGGGTGATTTGATAAAGAAGTGGGGTTAGCAATTGCCCTTCCCAAAACTAAACCCAATTGTTCAAAAACTGGGCTAGGCTACCTGGGCTATAGCCTAGGCCAGCCCAACTGTACATCCGCCCTTGGTTTGGGCTATGGAGAAGCGGACAGAAACAGAAAGAGAAGGAGAGCAAGAAGCAGGCGCGCAATCGCACATACAGAGAGAGAGAGAGAGAGAGAGAAGAGAGGAGAAGAGGGGGGGGGGGGAGGGGCGTTACTGTTTGGTTAGAGAGAGTCGATGAGGAGGAAAGGTTTGGTTCTTGAAGGTCAGATGGGGCATGCCGCGTGTGCTACTTCTTTCCTCACCACCACACCTGATACCTAACACCCCCCCCCTCTCTCTCTCTCTCTCCTCACACCATTATCCCCACCTAACTCCTCCTCCCCATCCCTTGTATTTATTACAACATCCATACTTTTCCATCTCTCTCTCTCTCTCTCTCGCTCTACACCCTCCTGAAACTCCTCGCTCTTCTTCACTTTGTTTTGTAGTATATCTCATCAACAACAGCTTAATTGGAAAGAAGTAACCAAGCTAGCCCGCCACCAAAATGTCTGTCGCTTCTCTTGAAACCCAACAGCCAGAACTACTCTCTCCCAAGTCGAAGCTTTCTAATTCACATAACATGTCTTCTCCTGATGAGGCCTATGTCTTCAGATCAAAACTACCAGACATACCCATCTCCAATCACCTCCCTCTCCACACCTACTGCTTTGAGAACCTCCCCGAGTTCTCAGACAGACCATGTCTCATCTCAGGCTCCGATGGCGCAACCTACACATTCGCCGAAACCCACCTCATTTGTCGAAAAACCGCCGCCGGATTATCCAACCTCGGCATCAAGAGAGGCGACGTCATCTTGCTCCTCCTCCAAAACTGCCCCGAATTCGTCTTCTCCTTCGTCGGAGCTTCCATGATTGGTGCGGTCACCACCACCGCCAACCCTTTTTATACTTCGGCAGAGATTTTCAAGCAATTCACGGCTTCTCGAGCCAAACTGATCATTACCCAATCCCAATACGTGGATAGGCTTCGGGATCACGGCGAGAATCATCCAAAACTTGGAGAAGATTTTTCTGTAATCACCATCGACGATCCACCGGAGAATTGTCTACATTTCTCGGTGCTTTCCGAGGCCAACGAAAGCGAAATTCCGTCGGCTTCCATTGATCCCGATGATCCCGTGGCGCTTCCATTCTCTTCGGGCACCACCGGCCTTCCAAAAGGCGTCATTTTGACCCACAAGAGCTTGATAACGAGTGTGGCTCAGCAAGTTGACGGAGAGAATCCAAACTTACATTTGAAACCAGACGATGTCGTTTTATGCGTTCTGCCATTGTTTCATATATACTCGTTGAATAGTGTTCTTCTCTGCTCGCTTAGAGTGGGCGCTGGAGTGCTGTTGATGCAGAAGTTTGAAATTGGTACGCTGTTGGAGCTTATACAGAGGCACCGGGTGTCGGTGGCAGCGGTGGTGCCGCCGCTCGTTCTGGCATTAGCGAAGAATCCGATGGTGGTGAGCTTTGACCTGAGCTCAATTCGGGTGGTGTTGTCGGGGGCGGCCCCGCTGGGGAAGGAGCTGGAGGAGGCTCTTCGGAGTAGGGTTCCTCAGGCCATCTTGGGTCAGGTAACGTTACTGAATTTTCATGCCTAGATTGATGCTTTAAGATTAGAAACTGAAAGTTCAGGCAAAAAGACAAAAATACAATAAAACACAATTGCTGAAACACACTGATAAGTAGAGTTGCCTCCAATTCTCCATTATACAGTTTGCACAAGTTGCTAGGTCATGGATGTTTTTGTCATTTGACTGAAAATCTATTGTCTTTTAGTGACTGAATTGATATTTTTGGTTGTACGGCCCAAAAGGAAAAAGGGCAAATAAAAAAAAAAAATCTTCGTCCCACGAAGATTTTTTTTTTTCTATCCCAAAATGTATATCACTTTGGAAAGTCAAATTCCTCCATAAATTGGCTTCATTTTCTTTTCGGATGTTTCAAAATTATTGTCATATTCCAAACTATCAAAGAATTTTTTTATTATTTCATTTTCTAAAATACTCTTAAAAAGTATTCTCTTGTTCCAATGTTTTGTAGATTTGAGGGCAAAATTAGAATGTCAAGACATATATATTGATGTAAAAGAATTTAATAGGATCTCCTAAAAAATTGTTTTCTTTTTTTTCCCTCAAAAGAGATAGTCAATTAGGATTGGAGGGAGTATAAATTTTTTAACTTTCCCATACTATCTTTTATTACATCAAGAATTACTTTAAATACATAATTAATGCATTAATAGTAGGATAATGGCACTTTTGGAGAAAAATAGTTGAGTGAATGACAAATCAATGCATTAATTGATTTTCTTAATCTATGAGCTTTTTTAAAGTGGCTTATCTTTGTGAGACGGAATGATATATATTACCAAAAAAAAGAAAAAAAGAAGGAAAATGCTAGTTAGCCCTACACTTTGCCCTACTATGAGAGAATAAAGGTTGTTTCAATTTTTAGGGTTTAACCATATCAGTAGGTCCCAAAACTTTACCCCTTTATTCTCTTGTAGTAGGGCAAAGTATGGGGCCTACTAGCATTTCCAAAAAAAAAAAAAAGAAAAAAAAAAGATGTTTTGCTGAAGAGTAGTATTGCTATATATATATATAGTATGAAAGTTACGAAACGACATGCTGAATTCGTAAGACTGATGTGTTACTTCATGAGATATTACTTTTAAAAATTACCATTATAGGGAGGACACCCTTTCCTGATTGAAACAAAATCCTCCTTTTTTGGAAGATATATATCTCTCACACCTATACGAAAATCTTGTCGTATCTCTTCAACCATAACGAATCATCTAGAAATCAAAATCATGTTCAATTTAGGAAGGTTATATTCAGTATCTATGTGCAATGCTTGACTGTTTTGTTATGATGTTGTGTAGAAATCATAACATTTTGGAAAAAAACAAATCAGAGTTAATTTTCAAAAATCAAGTTAACATGGAACAAAAAGTTTAACTTCACAAAAAAATAAAATATAAATCAATAAATCAATATTTAACTTGATTTTGAGATTTTTTTTTTTTTGTTAAAGGATTGAATAACCTAGCAAAAAATTAGAAAATTTATGAGAAATCAAGTTTAAAAATCTTGATTTTATGAAAATATCAAGTTAAATATAACCTAAAATGTAGAAAATTCAAGTTAAGAGTACATTTTATTTCAAGCTAAATTCCATATTTCAAATTGTTTTAACTTGAGTTTAAAAGAATAGAAAAACTTGATCCAACCAAGAAAAAAAATAAGTGGGGGGCAAGTGAGATCGTGGCTTCAAGTTGATGCCATAGCTTATGGGTATGGAGACGTTCGAAAAGCAGTAGTCAAGGGATGTCGCCGAAGGATCAACCTCACCATCACCTTTGTCAGCATCAACAACACCAAGATCTTCATTTTAGACATGGAGATGGATAGTCGCATACCCAGCTCATTAATGACTGAAGAAGAAAACAAAAATACTACTACGGTCACTGCTCATCGTCATTGGACCTTCTTCAATGAAAGATGTCATAGCAATTGTTGGCATCTGAAACAACACTAACCCTAACCCCTCAAAGCACTTTATCTCCCATGCTTAAGGGACGTTAGGGATGTTCTTCCTTCTCAATCTGTCATGCCACTAGTTGGCTGTTGTAGTTATCTAGAACTCACCATTGTTATCCAAAGCTCACCGTCATTGCAGAAATAGGAAAGCCCAAAAGAGCGTTTGATAATAGAGATAAAAGGGATAATATTTATTTTTCTCTCAGTTCATGGTCAGCCCACGTGAGTCGGCTTATAAATCATTTGCATGTAGTGAAACGATAATGGTTTCCCTTCCCTTCCATTTGTACCCCCCCTCATCCCCAAAAAATATAATAAATAAATCATAACAAAATTTAGTGAAAAATGCCTGGATACATAAATACATGTTATAGAATTACATGTTGATCATATATTTGGCTAATGTCTTTGACATTATGTCCGACCGATATCTTTGTCGTTACGTTCTTGCAATTTTAACAAATATCTTGTTAGTGAGATTCATTTATGACTTTCCAAAAAGATATTACCTGGTTCCTTACACAAAACGAGAATATTCCTCCGTACTCACTCAACCTCTGCCATATGTGCAAATAACTACTATCTTTTTAGAGTTGCTTCCAAGCCTACTCTCACGGATATTTTTGTCATTTCATTGAAAATCAAGGGATTTTTAGTGACTAAATTGACATTTTGGTTCGAGAACCAAAAAGCAAGAAATTAAATAACCAAAAACAAAAAGAATATTTTGGTGAAACGATGATGGTGCCCTTTTCCATCCATTTGTATGATAAACACTTACACAAAAGTTCGTTATTGAAAAATTAGTGACAAATGTCTGAACACATATATACGTGTTATAGAATTACACGCGTTTATATGTTGGGCACATGTTCGACCAATGTCTTTGTTGTTACGTCTAGCTAATGTCATTGTCGTTATGTTTTTTCAATTATAACTATTATCTTGTTATTAAGATTCGTTTGCGAGACTCATTTAGAACTTTCTAAAAAGGGAATACTTGGCTCATTACGCCAAAGGAGAATGTTCCACCTTTACTCACTCACCTCCCTGCCAGTGTGTGAAAAATAATTAGTGAGAATCAATCATGTACATGTGTATGTCCCCATATTTATGTGATTATGGACACGGGTTTATGTGTCCTTGTTTGCATATCTTATTCATAGGAACATAGGAACATAGATGTGTGTCCATATATTGTGTCCACATGCCATCATGATATGTGAACATAGATATGTGTCTATATATTCATTTCCACATGCCATATATCCTTCTCTTCGTAACCGTGCCTACATGTCCACTTTTTTCAATTGACTATAACACGTAGCAAATCATAAGTAGTGAGACAACCATATTTCAAAAAGTAATGGCAGACTGTCGTGAAAATATTTACTTTCGAAAATAGATAAACTATAGATTGCTTTAGGAAAGTTATAAATTGATAACTATAGTGTGCATGGCACTACTACCATTGTAGCCTAAATAGTATTGTGTGGAGTAAAATATGGACGTGCTCCGAAGTCTAGTAACAGTAGTGGTCCTGCAAGCAAAGATAACTAGTAAAAGGGTGACTGGAATGAGTCCAGCCAAAACCCCTCCAATGCTTGAGTCAGTAGAGGATTCTAGAGAAAGAGAGGAGAGTAAAGTAAGGATTGGGTCATACTTGTATCATCAGGACATGTTTTCTTTTATAGATCACGTTTATGCTTACCAAGGTTAGATTGTTAAATATGGTTCTAAACCTTGAATGAATTTTTTAATTATAGATCATGTTTGAAGGCACAAAGTTATCACCTTGAATGAATATATATATATATATATAGGGGAGGGTTTCGTTGACACCCGGTGTAAGAGTTTTACTTTTACACCTTTTTACAACTTTAGATCTCTTTTGATCCAATGGCTCCCATCATTCTCATTTCATATCTTTTAAACACAGATTTGGGTTGGATATGAATAGGATCAAATAAAAATTAACCCAAAACCCATTTCTTTCAATTGAACATGTTCTAATCTTCTAACCCATCCTGCATCTCTCCTCCTCCTCTCTCTCTCAATCCCCACCCCTAACCCCATTTCAATTACTTCATTTCTCACTCAAGATCAATCAATCTCTTCTCACCAGTGACAAAAGCTCATCCATTTTTGGAAATAGTTCATCAATAGAAACTCCACAACTCCAGCAATAGCTCGACTTTGTTGCGACTAGGTAGAAGATCAAATTGTTACAAGCAACTCCGACAATAGCAGATTGAAACAGAGAACTTCCATTTACGAAAACTTGTTTAATATTAGTAGAAGACCAAACCACTATACTCAACCCCCATCCCCCCCCCCCCCCCCCCCCCCCCCCCCCCCCCCCAAAAAAAAAAGAAAAGAAAAGAAAAGAAAAGAAAGAAGAGGATGGTTTTTCCAGTACTCCAAGTCTTCAAAAAATATAGCACTGCCCTAGCTCCATTGAAAGAGGAAATATGAAATTCCACAAGACCACAACAAAAAACAAATAAAATACTCAAATGAATCCTCTTTACACCAAATCCACTGACAACCTTTAGGTTCTTCTCCCCCCCCCCCCCCCCCCCTAATCTGAAAAATATCAACTGAGATTTCATTATATATTTAAACCATACCAAAACTGAGAGGAAATAGATAAAAAAAAATCTACTATGTTTATTTTTTAGGAGACCAAGAGGAAGAAGATTAAGAAATTCAGAACACTTATTTTCTAGTTTTTACCGGAGTTCTGGAGTTCTTGGTGCAGCTACATTTGTATCGATATGGTGGGAATTAGAGATTGTGGGTGTGAGAAGGTGAATAGAATGTATGGGGTTAGAGCTTGAGAGCGGAAGAGAGTGGGAGTGTCGTAACTCGTAAGAATGGGTATGAAAACAAAATAAAAAATAAAAAATAAAACACAATATAAATGGGTCTCAGGTCTTTTGTCTTGAACCGACCCGTATTTGCAACTTAAGTAAAAAGATCCACAAGTATAAGGGCCGTTAGATCGAAAGACATCTAAGGCTATAAAAAGATGTAAGAGTAGAACTCTTACACTAGGTGTCAACGGATCCTTCTCCATATATATATATATAGATATATAATGGAATCTATCACTAGAGTTAATGTTTTAGGATAAATTTTTAGAAATTCATGAAATACCAAGTATTTCGAATTATGGTTCTCATTTGTGATAATATCTATTATTCTATTAAGTAGTTCGATTCAATATGATGGATTTGTACTTTCTATATTATGTAAAATAGACTAAAATTATTTAGTTTTCATTTAGACACTCAAACAAACCCTTGGTGGTTATGACTGCCATAGCCATCTAGGAACGAACAAAGCCTCTAAAATTGTCCCCAATATGTTGATTGGAAGATGTTTAAAATAGTTAAGAAAATTTCAGGAATAAAAAGTATGGAATAATGAATTTGGTTATAATTAGGTTTGGGAAGCAAACCCATACTTGATATAGTTAAATTGCCGGATACACATGCAAATTCAGTTGAGCTTTATTAGCTCAAATATTAAAAAAATTTAATCAAAATAATTTTTTAAAAAAAAAGAAAAAAAAATCAATGTGTAAAGAACAATGAGAAGCCATATTTTTCCATAAGTAGCTAAATAAATTTGTGCACTTTAAAAAAAGAAAAATCGATTAATAATTATGGCATATATTGCAACACGAACTCTAAGCCCATAGCCAAAACTCCAAAGCTAGCCAGCGTATGAGAAAATTCTCTACCATGCCATTGTTGACTCAGTCATATATAAGAAGTAACTTGACCTACTTTTCAAGTCAGAAGAAGGAAAGAGTTGAAGAGACCATGAACTGTTAGCACTTAGCAGATCAATGACTAGTAGGTGGACAGGTTTGCTTTGGGTTAAGAGGAACCAATTTTTTTTTTTTCACTTGCCTTTTTTTTCCACTTAGCATGATGCCTTTGAGTCCATGATTCAGAATATTCGTGAAAACTAAAAATTCGCACCAACTCCATCTTCTAAGAGGAATAGCCACATTTTTTGGTTTTTTTCTCTTTCAATCAATTGTCACCATCCAATTCCATTAATATTCTTAATAGTAATTTTCAATATGATGGATTAGTTGGCGTCTAAAAGGAGGCCACACACGCACACACACAAACTAATCTTACGGAGGACATTAATTACAAGACAATGACAGTAACCACTTGCCAAGTAGCCAACTACAAAAGCCCATAACCGAGACTCATAAATAGCCACATGAGCAAGAGGCCCTAAAGTCTGACCACGAATCCATATAGCCACAGGATCAGCCACGAGCTAGCTAACCATCTCATCCTCTCATCAAAACGCGCCCACCCAACTTTATTGGTTGAATAATTGGATAGGAAAAGCCAATCTGTTTAAGATTATTGCATTGTTAAGTGGGTCCTCCTATCTCAAATGATCCCAACCAACACTACTTGAATTTAGCCCTTCATCTACTACATGATCTTTACTAGTGAGCACGATAGAAAACCCGGTCCACCACCGGCCTAGCTTGTAGCCCAGCTTGTAGCCCTGTAGGTCATACTACCTCTTTCCAAACCCTGATCACTTTGATACTTATTTGTTGATATTAAGAGAGTTAAGGATAAGACAAATAGTCAAAAAAAAAAAAAAAAAAAAAAGAGAAAAGAGAGGGGAAGAGAAGAGGAGGGGGGGGGGGGGGGGTGGAGCAAGCACAATTTGAATCTCAACTTGAAAAATAAAGTTTGCCCAGCATCCATCATATGGGTAAGGCATAGAATTGTTTGATGTTCTTGATTGCACGTATTAAAAATGCTATAAGACACACCAATGGATTAAAGCTTCAGTAAAATAAAGATAATTGCAATTAGTGTTAATTTTTATTAAATTTATATAAGAAAGGACAAGAATTCAAGAAAAATCAAATGAAAGAACAAATGCAATCTAGATGGTTGAATGGTAGTATGAACTAGAAAGTTATATCAAACGTACCATCAACAATGAAAAAAATTCAAACTAAGTTATTTCTTACGATGATAAGAAAAATTAGGAAAGAGACAACACAAATAACCATCATTTGGTGTTGAAAGGAAGACAAACTTGGACCCCAAAAAAAAGAAAAACAAAAACAAAAACAAAGACGGAAGAAGAAAGAATTGACAAACTGATATTGCGGTGTTAATGACGAGACAATGACAATAGTAAAATTTTTGCAAGTATGATTATGATTGGTATTATCTTTAGAAGTAATTATTTGTTCAATTTAGGCTCCGATCTCAGCATGTCAGCATCATAAAAGATATGTGGAAAGAAAAAAAAAAAAAACAAACTCATTCAATTCAGTGATACCATAAAAAATAAATGAAAAAAAAAAAGAAAAAAAAACTGATTTAATGATTTCTAATCATATAAGGTGAATCATGTGATATATATATATATATATATATTTAAATTCTCTAACTAATAATCTTCTATTTTGTATGAAATCATCAAGTATGGTTAGTTTTTGATAACTATCAGATTGGGAGTAAACCATTTTGTTGGACATTAATGTAAGGCCCAGGAAATCCTGAGCCCTACAAGGTCTACTTCCAATCTAGTTAATTTACAAAGTCTATTCTCTCAGAAAACCATAACCAAACTCAATTAAAACTAGTTTGATTTTTATTAAATTTCCAACATAATTTACTATTGTGATCACCTGCTACTATGTAATCTGATCGAAGTTTACTGGGCCATGCCAGTTTATTTTATTTTATTTTATTTTTATTTCTATTTTACGGATGCAGGGCTATGGAATGACAGAGGCCGGGCCAGTGCTATCGATGTGCCTAGGGTTCGCAAAGCAGCCTTTCCCAACCAAGTCTGGCTCATGCGGCACTGTGGTTAGAAACGCCGAGCTAAAGGTCATCGACCCTGAAACCGGTTGCTCTCTTGGCCCCAACCAGCCTGGCGAGATTTGCATTCGAGGACTTCAGATCATGAAAGGTTTAAGCTATACCATATATGCATTATTAGAAAAAATGTTCCAACTAGCTAGCTTTAATTCATCACATGCCTGTTTACTGTCTACATGGTACATAATATAACTTTAGCAACATGCAAGCCAAGATTTTCTTCCCCCTTTTTGGGATTTCATTTTGTACTAATTTTGAAACACACCCATATATAATAGGATATTTGAACGATGCGGAGGCCACTGCAGCAACAATTGACATAGATGGTTGGCTTCACACGGGTGATATAGGCTATGTGGATGATGATGAGGAGATTTTCATAGTTGATAGGGTCAAGGAACTGATCAAATTCAAAGGCTTCCAGGTATGTTGCCCTTGGCTAGATTCTTAATCTTCCCTTTTGAAATTATTGCACCTTTTTTTCTTTTTTCTTTATTAATGCATTCGAATGGGTAAGGAGGGATTCAAGGGGATTAGTTGAATGCCCAAGCATCTCGGAACCTCCTAATATCTAATATATATATATATATATATGAATGCATTCTTGTTAATGGATCAGCAGAATCACTTTATTATAATGTGGTCAGGTACCCCCTGCTGAGCTTGAGGCCCTTCTTGTGAGCCACCCATCAATCGCTGATGCTGCTGTTGTCCCGTAAGTTCAACTAATTATTAATTAAAGTCATCACTAAGCACCATTACCGAAACTATGCCACCTAGACAGTGGGAAAATAATTATGTCTAAATTTTGCATTTTAATAGGCAAAAAGATAATGTTGCCGGTGAAGTCCCTGTTGCATTCGTGGTTCGATCAAATGGGTTTGACCTCACTGAGGAGGCTGTAAAAGAATTCATAGCAAAACAGGTATAAACCAAATTGATCTTTCTTTCAAATTAATTTATTTATTTTTTTAAAAAAAAAATTGCATTGCATTGCATGTTATCTCCGGTGTCAATGTGTATGGATCGATTGTTCAACTTAAATTTTCTGTCTATTACGAGAACCGAATCCTTGACCTATCCATTTTTCATGCCATGCCCTTTGGACTGCTTATGCATGTTTAAACGGATTTCATCATGTCGTTATTCACGCCCTTTTTTATTTTTATTTTTTTGATCAGCAAAAGGTTAATTTTATTAAATTGAAATAGGAAAACAGCCAAACTACAAGATCAGCGCACCCCAACCATGACCCACCAAACACACCAAAAACAACAACATGGATACCAAAAAAATAAAAATAAAAAAAAAAATAATACAAACCCCGTACTCACATCATGGGTACACAATGAAAAAACAAACTCCCTCCCCCAACCAGCTAGAATACAATTCATGCCATTTGGACTATTACATTCTTTGAATCCTTAACATCCCTCAAATTTCCCATGTTCTAATTATATTCCAATATTCAATTTGAAATTGCACGCCGTTCAAATCAATTATTAAAATTAGGATTTCTTTTGCTTTAACTATTTTCTCGTGATCCACTTCATCTATTCATCCACACCCATGCATGCATAATGCAATGACTAATATATGCATATACCTAACTTTTTTCTGCTTCATTAATAATTTGGTTGGTTAATGTCTAGCCGTCATAGTTGGTCTAGGAATTAATTATTCTTTGATCACATCGAATCAAGCAATAAATATATAAATTAACTTGGGATATAGTAGAAAATCTAGACCAAGCTAGCCAAGGATTCAAAGAGTAACTGAATGTCAGGGTATAAATTATTTTAATGAATAAAAAATACAAGGACACATGATATGATGAGTTTCAATTTCAATGGGATGACGTCTAAATGCACCTTTTAAATATGTATAACTAATTTAAGTAGGAAAAACTACCCAATACAGTGTTTTTGTTTTCCTTTATCAAAAAAAAAAATACAGTGTTTTTGTTTTTATTCTTTTTTATTTATTTATTTATATTCTTTTGTTTATATATATAGTGTACGTTTATTCTATAACTAATGGAATACGTGAGGGTGTTTTTTATTTTTTTATTTTTTTATTGAATGAACCAAACAGGTGGTGTTTTACAAGAAACTGCACAAGGTGTACTTTGTTCATGCCATTCCAAAGTCTCCGTCTGGAAAGATATTGAGAAAAGATCTTAGAGCCAAGCTAGCAGCTGCCTCCCCCATGCCCTAGTAGAATTCCATCTTTCTTCAGCTGGTTTTAAAGCCTTTTGTAAGGATTACAGGTTACTTGTATGTATTGCTCCTCATGGCTCTTACCAAATTAGAGAAGAGGAAGGTATTACAAGAGGCTGTTTGGCAACATAGTCATCGAACATCTTTTGTTTAATCATGTGCTTTCCCTCTTTTTTCCCCCTTTTGTATGGAATGTAATTTTGAAGTGTCATTATTCCATTGTTGCCTGAAATTTGTTTTAATAAGTGAAATACATTGGAATTTGGGGAAATATCTAAAATCTCCCTCAAATATAAAATCATATCTAAAAACCCCATTAAATATTTTTCCTATCCATCTAATCCAAATAAAAAAGAATTATATCCATTAACTCCAATCAGTTAAATTTTTGTTTATTATGGTTAAAAGAAAAGAGTGATCCGACTAAAATGCCTTTCTTTCACAATAATATGTTTAATGAAAAAAATGCATATTCAATTGAATTTTCCCTTTTACCCCCTCTTTTCCCAAACTTGCATACTTGTTCTCCCACTCCTCCTTTTTCTTCTCCCTTCCCCCCATGTGTAAATTAGAGAAGAATTAATTAATGATAGTTAATTTTTTTTCTAATTACACTAAAAAGGATACAAGTAGAAATCCAATTAAATATGCAATTTTTTCATCAAACATATTAATATCAAAGAAGGGTATTTTAGTCGGATCACTATTTTCTTTTAACAACAGTAAACAAAAAATTAACTAGTTGGAGTTAATAGATATGATTCTTTTTTATTTGGATTAAATGGATAGGAAAAATATTTAATAGAGTTTTTGGATACGAATTTATTTTTGAGAGAGTTTTTGGATATTTCCCCTTGGAATTTTTCATTATTATCTTCAAAATAAATATCGAAAACTACCCAACACCTAGTCCTAGGCATGGTTGATGCACGTAAAGTTTGCCTGGTAAGTGTCAAAACAGGCTGGATAACATGATATATTGGTGTGTCTCATGCCTGTGAGACGAGCAAATTGCACATATTCGAAGAATTAATCAAGGGCAAATTAAACCCTGGACATCGTTGTCATTAATTAGGAAAAAAAAGAAGGAAAAAATACTTACCTCATAAACTTCCCACCCAATATCCATACCAATACAACGTAGCAATATCTCCAACAAACCACCCATCTATTCTCCAAACAGCTAGACCAACAAGATGTATTTCATATAAAAAAGAAGGCAGATGCTTGATTTTTTTTATTGGCAAAATAAAAATTATTTTTGTTAATAACATACGAGATACACCACCAATAAAATTAATCCACCAAAACAAAAGCAACCCACCCTGAACCGACCAAATTGCAACATAGGAAGCACCTCGATCACCAGAAGAAGCAACTCTGGCCAAGGAACAATATAGAATTTTCAGCAAGGTGCTGAAAAGGCAGATGCTTGATTGCACGGAACACCAAGGAACCAGCAATATGAACCTAAATTAAGAGACTTAAAACTAGCTAGGACGACCCAACATAGAAAAAAGCAAAACACAAAGCATCCTCCACCTATAATTCGACACTGCCATCCCTACAAGAATATTGCCATTTCAAAACACCACCCATGCACATACACCATATCAAACCTCATGACATCCTTACTTGAATTAATATATACAACCACATGCCACAAAACGTCAAAACCTCTTCACGTACTTGAAAATTAATGCCATATATGTAGTGCACCAATTTTGGTGAGCGCCCTAATCTGTTTTTGTTCATACCTATAAATGAGACTAGAGACATTCAGCATACCACAGGAATTAACATAAGAACAAAAAAAAATATACTTGCACCAATTCTCTGTACCAACTTAAGTGAAAATTATTCATGGTGTGCCATTTCACTGTACGCCATCGTGAAAATTATTCATGCATTGATGACATTGTAATTCCATGTCACAACCACTTCAAGCAGCCTGCTTCCAGTGGCCTAGCTGCTAAGAGGGCACGCTCACCCCTCTTCTCAAGAGCGAACTCTTCCAATATTGTTTCAATGATTTGAGGCATGTAACCCAAAACACTTACCATGTTAATTTAACATAAGAAGTCCATCCTACTAATAAAGTCAAGCCAAAATTATGTTAAAATGGACTTAGACGTCAAACCAGTAAAACTCGATGAAGAATGCAAGTCAAACAAATATCAAACTTTGATTGGCGTACACGTGAAATTTAAACTATGTGCTATTCTTTAATAAAATTTTATATATGTATATTTAAATATGTGGTACATGTATCAAGATTCCTACAATATCTCTAAAGTAAAGAAAAGCATGTCAATACACCCATAAGATAGAGAGCCCTCATAGTAGCTTTTGTCATTCTAAAGTACACATAGAATACACTACTAAAATTGTTGGTATTTGGATCGGGTTTTGACCCTCCCCACAACCCATGCAACGTCCATATGGGCTAATTAAAATTTATGGGTTGTGCTTGTTGGAAACAGACATCAGATATACCTATATATATAAGTTTGTTTGAATCAGACTTTCCGTACGTATCTTTGTCAGTCTCCTCTTCTTCTCTTTGTTTCATCCCTCTAATCCATAGAACTTAGAGTGCAGATATATATTATTGGAGATTGTACACACAAATTTCGTGTCCTAAAATTAAATAGACAAGAAATAGGAGACTAATAATAATTTATTAATTTAAAATAAATGGATGCAATTCTCTATTGGCTATTCTTTACAAAAGAATACCAATCCTCTGATTAAATCTCTGTGGTCCTGATTCAAGGTCGTTGTACATGTGTTCTTGAATCGGATTGTAAAGCTTCTCAATCTTCTTGCTTTGCGAAGATTGAATGAGCAGTTTAGTTGAGGGCCGTTGAGGCTTGATCTCGAATAAGCTCGTGGTAGTTGTTCTTTGGCTTGAATGTAGATGTATCAAAACGTGTAGGGGTGCTTGATGATCCTTCTACTGCTTGAGGGAAAGTGAGGATTTCTGCAGAGTCATGGTTTGTCTTCTCTGTGTCCCTTTCATGTAGTGAATGCCTCTATTTATTGGCAAAGATGGGAATATTTAATTTGGCATCCCCAAATTTGGATCCCTTAATTCAAGGGATTTACCAATTAATGAGATTTTATTCTCATATTTTTGGCAATAGGTTGACCTTGTCATTTAATTAGAAGATTCGGCCTTCCATATATAATGATGTGGCTTGACATGTGCCACATGATGTGGACTCATATCAAGTTGACATGTGTCTTGAATGTGAGCTTGACACATGTCATTTGACATGTAGGACTTTGACTGGTCAAAGGTGCAAATTGTTGAATTGTTGACTCAGACCAATTGAATGGTGATTTGAGCGTCACCAAATTTTCAAAGAGACTTTGATAGCTTTCTCCTATTGACACATGGCTACATCGTCAAAATTCATGATTACTTAGGGTTTGCAATCCAAGTATAAAGATCTGACTTATTTTCAGCTCTGTATACCCAATTTCTTACAATATAACAAAAATAATGATGAAAAAAAATATAAAATAAAAAAATAAAGAAAGAATTTAAGTATCCCGGCAAAAGGAGAGACCAAAAATAAATAAAAATGCAAAACTAAGAATCAGAATGCATGGTTACAAACTTACAATATACAAAAACAAAACTAAGAAACATTAAAAATCCTGTTAACACAAAGATGATAAAGCGGGCGGTGTCTGCTTTCGTTTATCCAAACTGTCCAGGACATGCATCGATCATGCAAGGATCTGGGGATGCGGCCGGATAGGTACTATTCCACATTAAGGATCGAGAACAAAACCCGAAGGGAGAAAAGCTTTGCATAGCCGGCATGGGAATAAACACGAATTGCGTAGAGCCAAGCATCAGCTTCATTCCTATATAGCATATGCTCCTCCTTTTACGTCATCCAAGTCCAAAACAAACTTGTCAGAATCTCAACCATGGCGATGAAAACTTGCTCAGCAAAATCGCTTCTCTTAGTTCTTTCCTCCGTATATGAATCCAAGAATATTACTTGCGGGCTTGCGGGGTAATGGCATTTGGAACTTAATTCCATGTAGCCGGTGCTTCACTTGAATATTGCATTCACGAGAAAAACTTAAATGTGACTGTGGTATGACTAATGTATATCACAAATGTGGTATCACAAACCAATTAATGAAAATAAAGTAAAATGAGATTATCAGAGTACAAGCTTACCTTTCTTCATTCCCATGCATTGACCTATAACACCACGTAGCTAGGGGTGGAGCTACATGGAAGACTCACTCTGCACCCACACACATATATACATGGGTATATGTTTTGTGTTCTAGGGGCATATATATGCTGCCGTCAATCTTACCGTACATCAAAATAAAATTACTCTTTCAGTCCTATAAAGATAGGCCAGATTTTTTACCTTTTTGTCACAAAATGTTTGTTCATTTGGAAAAGTTGAATCATAAGTTTGTTGAACTTTTCTATACTATCCTTATTTCAGTAGTTACTTTCAATACAAAACCCAATAACAAATAGGAGATGGTACTTTTTATAGCTAGGGGCGGAGCTATAATATAAAGTCCTCTCAAAATTTACTTATGAAATCCAACCAGCTGGCTTCCCTCATGTAAACAAGTTTATCCTATCTATAGATTTAATTTTAAATTCAATCTCTTACGATCAGACGGCGCCTACGTCTTAGAAGTCTATATAAGTCTCTTCCAGGAAATCACTTCCTGTCAAACAAAACATTCACTGTGTTCGTTATAAACAGCATCAGCTAGCATCTGCAGATATATAGAGCCCAGAGATCGAGAATGAATGATATCACCAGCAACCGCCTTGGAGGGGCAAGGCCACCACTCACACCATGCACCGCCAAGGGAATCACGTCCCCAACTAAATCAAGTAGGATATTTTGTCTGAAACAATGGAAGGTAGCCACCACCAGCATATCTAGTTGTTGCTTCTCTTGAAACCCATAAGCCACAAGTACACTCTCAAAAGATATCGACTGCTTCTCTTGAAACTCTAAAGCCAGAAGTACTCTCTCCATATACCACTGTTTCCCGTCAAACACTATCTCAAAGGACTTCTTATGTTTTCAGATCAAAACTACCCGACATACCCATATCCAATCACCTCCCTCTCCACACATACTGCTTTGAGAACCTCCCAGACTTCTCAGATAGACCATGTCTCATCTCAGACTCCGATGGCACGACCTACTCTTTCGCCAAAACCCACCTCATTTGTCAAAAAACCGCGGCCGGATTATCAAAACTCGGCATCAAGAAAGGCGATGTCATCATGATCCTCCTCCCAAACAGCCCCGAATTCGTCTTCTCCTTCATGGGAGCTTCCATGATAGGCGCAATTACGACCACCGCAAACCCATTTTATACGTCAGCTGAGATTTTCAAGCAAGTCAATGATTCTACTCCCAAACTTATCATCACTGAATCACAATACGTAGACAAGATACGACAGCATGGCGAGATTAATAACCCAAAACTTGGCAAAGATTTTAGTGTAATCACCGTGGACGATCCACCGGAGAACTGTCTACATTTCTCAGTGATCACCGAGGCTAATGAAAATGAAATTCCATTTGTTTCGATTGACCCGGATGATCCCGTGGCTCTTCCGTTCTCTTCGGGGACTACTGGTCTTCCCCAAAGCAGTGATTTTGACGCATAAGAGCTTGATAACGAGTGTTGCTCAGTTAGTTGATGGAGAGAATCCAAACTTATATTTGAAGCCAGATGATGTGCTTTTATGTGTTCTTCCAATGTTTCACATATTCTCATTGCACAGTGTGCTTCTGTGCGCGCTTAGAGCCGGCGCTGGAGTACTGTTGATGCAGAAGTTTGAAACTGGTGCATTGTTGGAATTGACACAAAGGCACCGGGTGTCCGTGGCAGTAGTGGTGCCGCCGCTGGTTCTGGCGTTGGTGAAGAATCCGATGGTGGAGAGCTTCAAGCTGAGCTCGATTCGTTTGGTGTTGTCGGGGGCGGCACCGCTGGGGAAGAAGCTGGAGGAGGGTCTCCGGCGTAAAATTCCTTGGGCCATCTTGGGTCAGGTAATGTATTCCGTAACTGATTTCAGGCTTTGAGTTGAGTGATGCATGATGCATGATGCATCAGCAGCTAGTGCAAGCTGAAAAACTAGTTTAAGCTACGTTGCTTCCAATTCTCCAATATACCGTTTGAACAAGTTGCTTGGGCAAGGGCGTTTAAGCGTTTTTGTCATTTCATTACTTAATATATATATATATATATATATATGTATATATATATGTATATTGATCCAAGACTGATTACTATTTGATCCAAAAATTATATTTTTTAGCCAATGACAATCGCTTATTTTAGACATTAATGAATAAAGTAGTTATTAATCTCAAATTAACTTGATTTTGGTATGCATAACCTTCACATGAATTAGATCCAACCCGACGATTGGTTTTGAAAAATAAAAATCAGAGATAGAGTTTTGGAAGGTGACCTAACCTAAAATTAGGTTAGGTTAATCTCATAAGAATAGGACTCTCTCTCTCTCTCTCTCTCTCTCTCTCTCGATATATATAGATATAGGATGATGATTAGGTAAGCACGTACTTACATAAGTTACATCAATACCCGCATTGAGAGTTGTATCTTGTGCATTAGTGGGTTATGAAGTATATTAGACCAATGTAAGGGGTACAACCCCCAATACATGGTGCTGATATAACTTCTATCAACACGTGCTGACCAGAACAAAACTGTATCTATATATACAGTGAGAGAGAGAGAGAGAGAGAGAGTCCTTCAATTATCGGGTGCACCTAATGACAATTTTGCATGTGCACTTGCTCCAAAACCCTACCTAGGTGATTTGTATTTTTTGAATCCAACCGTTTGAGATTGATTGCTATTCGATCCAACATGTGCATTTTTTAATTAATAACAATCGCTCATTTTAAGATATTTCGAATGAAACAGTTCTTGATCTTAGATCAACTTGATTTTTGGTATGTATGACTAACATATGAATCAAATTTAATCCAACGATTGGTTTGGCCAAATACAAGTTGCACGTAAGAATTTTGGAGTACACTTAATGCAAAATTGCATTAATTGCAATTAATAATAAAAGAACTCTCTCTCTCTCTCTCTCTCTCTCTCTATATATATATATATATAAGGTTGATTATTTGCAGGATATTCCAAAATATCCCATTTGATCACGGTTATCCATGAGATGTGCGTGTTTGTGTCACAGTATTTGTTTTTTAAAAACTCTTCTTTGCCATATAAAGTTCAAGCATATATAATGTCTTCTTTTTTTTTTTTTTCAAGGAAACATGTAATTCACGAATTTAACGTATTCCGTATTATTTGAACATTGACATACTAGCTTTTAATTGTAACACTTATAAGTCAACTCTCCTACAATCATTGACAACATTATCACCAATATTTAAAATCTAGCCTCTTGATTTTTTATCTATATTTTGTTAGATCAAAAAATAATTTATGAGTTTTCTATTTTAATCTTGTAATTTTTTTAAAAAAAATTTATTTGGGTTTGTTATAAATTATATTATTGTATTTACTCTATTACTAACTTACTACATAGACGATGATTCATATGATTTTAGGACAAAAATTAAGAATTTAGGTTATGAAACTGTGAAAATATATATATATATATATATTAAAACTTACATACTTATTAATTTTTAGTTTATCTTCTTCGCCAAGTTCCTCTTTTTTTCTAAGCAAATGTATAAAACATAAAAGAAAAACAAAACCAAAAAAAAAAAAAAAAAAAAAACATAAGCTAGAACAAATTAAAGTGATGAGTATTTTAATTTTGATGTGTACATGAGTATTTTCCTAATAATATTAATAATTAATAATAATAATTTGCACTCATGAATGATATATATATTTATCTACATCAAAGAGTAAGCTGGAGCTATGTTATCAAAATGCAGCCTGCACATCCATATATATCTACAAGAACTAGAGTTGAATGTAAGAATTTTAACCATGTAGTTGAACTAATAACCTGATGACCCAATGTCCTATCTAGTATCTGGGTTGGTGTCCGCGTACCCAGGTCGATCTGATAAATATGGTCCTAAGACTTCCTCGATCTAGAAAAAGTGAAGCTTTCCTAAAAACGAAAGCCCTGCATAGTATTAGTCAAATTTGTAGGGTGCTGAGACTGATGGCAATGTTTTTTAAAACCCCTCTTGTTTACTACGATATTAACCTCTAAAAATATTATTAATTGACCTCCAAGGTTATATGGCATTGCTATCTTGGGCTCCACCACCATATATTTTATTATAACATATATATATTGTCCTTTGTTTTTTTTCATTTTTATGTCTAGCTAGCTAAGATACAAAAATATTCAAGATCGAGAAGATAATGTTACGTAAATCTTCAGCAAATTTCAACTCAAATGTACGTGTTAAAATGTATTTGCTATCAATGTCAATTTTATAATTTGGTTTTCCAAAGATTTTTTTTTTACACCATCTGACTCTTATTTTGGATGGATTTTACAAGCATGCACTAAGCAACTTGACAAAGCCCAAGTATGTTTTGATTGAATACAGATCAAAGAGAGAATTTAGAGCTCTACCGTTGCTATTGCAGTAGACTGTTAATCTTTGTTTCGTCCTAGTTTCAACTGTCATCATCATTTTCTTAATCGATCATCTTTATTCCCCTTAGAAAGTGCTATTGGACCTTCTTAATAGCCCTCCTAAACAATCTCCCATGATGTGTCATGAAAACATATTGAAACCTGCAGGACGATGGGACCAAATAGCACTCGTCTCTATCTGTTTTTATGACACATCATGAGAGGCTATATAAATTAAAGAAGGCTGTTAAGGGGGGGGTTCAATAGTATTATTGATCACCCCTTTGTTACTTATTATACTAAATTGCACATTTGTTGGTTCTTCAGAAAAAAAAAAAAAACAAAATTTCTTGCTTAGGTTCTTTAACTCTTTTCTTAAATAGTCGATCACAAAAACCACTAATCTATGCAATTTCATAAATCATAATATATGTCTCTGCTGACTCCTTTTAATTTGTTTGGTTCAGCAGTCACTGGTGGAGCCAAGTAGGGGCAAACGGGGGTGGCAAACCATTTTTTTTTAAATTACAACTGCGTAACATATTTTATGATATTTATAGATCCCACCCCATAAAAATATTATTTTTGACCCTAATTAATTTATATTTTATTATTTATCCCTGTCAAATACAAAATCCCCATTTTCATACAAGTAGTAGATAATGAGGTTGTTGTTCAATGCTTTCAAAATATGAAAAAGCAGGGTGCGCAGTTGTAAAGTTCATTTCTTAAATAGAAATATTAAGATACAGTATTGTAGGGTATAATACAAGTATTTTTCATTATATCTATATAATACACGTATGTATGTACTGTTTAAAAAAACTCTCATTTGGTATTTAAAGTTCAAATATAATGAAAAATACTTTCTTTTTTTTTTAATTTTATAACAAACGTATAGTTCACGTATTTAACGTATTCTATATTGTTCATATATTAAAATATTTTTAATTGTAACACTGAAAAGTCGACTCCTACTACAATCGTCAACAACACCACTACCAATATTTAAAATCCGTTAATTCTTATCTTTATTTTGTTAAATTAAGATCTAATAATAAGTTTTCTATCAAAATATTCTTTTTTTTTTAATTATTTATTATTTAATCTATTTGGGTTTGTTATAGATTAGATGATTGCATGTATCTATTCTTTTGCTATACATACCATGTTTCATAAGATTTTAGGACAAAAACTAATAATAATTTAGGAGATGAAATTATGAAAATATATAAAGATCAAGACTTACATACTTATTAACTTTTTAGTCATCTTCTTAGACAAATTTCTCCCTCTTTCTAAGAAAATATACAAAAAATAAAACAAAATAAAATAAAAAATTGATTGTTATTTTATGTATGATTGATTTTTTAACAATATTTTATGAAAATTTAAATAAAACAATACAAAAATAGTTATTAATAGTGATATACTAAATTAAATAACGTAACATATTCGAGTAAATTTTATCCCGAATAATATTTTCCGTTTCCATTTTTTTATGCCAAATTTTTCATCGTATTTTTGTAAAAATCAAAAAAACCAAATCATACACCATACATATTCCGTACCATATTCTCCCATATGGCCATACCATATTTTACTAACTATGATCTATACTACTAATATAAAAGGAAGAGGATACCTTGGTCTCTCACCCATATATCTATCCTTTCTTCCTTTTAAAATTTCAAAATATTATTATTTTATAGTTGAAAAGTTAATGAAAGCAAAATAATAATTTTATACTCCTTCTATCCCACAAAAATAGGTCAAGTTTGATAAAACATATAGTTTAAGAAAAACCATCGTTGCATTGACTTTTCATTTACTAAACTTTATTTTTCCAACAATACCATTTCTTACTAATTGTTATTGTGTTGTGTGAAAAGTAATTCTTGAAATAAGAAAGGATAGTATAGGAAAACCCAAAAACAAAATATATGATTTGACTTTTCAAAATGGGCAAACCTTTTGGAACAAAAAAAGTTGCAAAAATGATCTATCTTTGTGGGATGGAGGGAGTACTAGTTTGAACTCCAACCAACTAACCCACTATCGATTTCACAATTCTCTTTATTAGATAATTATGAAGTTGTGCACATACGTACATACCTTTTTATACAAAGCTCTCAAACCAACCTAAGAGGTCAATTTCAATTTGGTTCAATTTGGTTCTTTGTTTGCACCAAACCTAATTGCACCCTTAGTCACTTTTAAACATTTGAGATTTGTGTTGACAATTTGATTTGTTTTATTTTATATTATATATTTAAACTATCATCAGGGACTGGTGCTTGACAATACATCCCAAATATTGGATAAGGCTAGGATTGGCTCCACATTTTTCTTCTTTTTTTATTAACCAATCAATAGGAGAACACATACATCCAGACGTACATCCACATAGAGTTGAAATCAAAACCTTTACAAACTCTATACTTTTATTGGAATGGAACATTCCATTAGACTAGCCATTGACAACTGACTCTAGATTGAGTAGGGTATATATTTTATGGGTTATACTGGGTAAGGCCCAGAAAATGTAGCTAAATCTCTAAAAAGTTTATTTCCAATTTAATTTACATAATCAATTCTCTCCCATTAAAAAAAAAAAAAAAAAAAAAAAAAAAAAAGAGAATTAATCTAACCAAAACTAGTTTGGTTAAATAAAATGTCTAAAAGTTGAGAAGATATGCTTGAAATTTATTGTGGCCAGGGCCAATTGAACCCTTAGGCTGTGTTTGGTTTGAGGGAATGAGGGAGGGAATGGAATTTTCCTTTAAAAAAAAAAAAAAAAAAAGAGTGAGTGTTTGGTAATACAAATGAATGAAATGGTTATTTTTTTGTGAGGGTCCATTCCCTCTTTGGAGAGAATTGTCATTCCTTCCCAAATAATGAGGAATGGCTATTCCCATATTTTAAGGAGTGAAAATCATTAAAAGTGGGTACCACCTATTTTTTCCTATTCCATTCCCATCCCTTACCAAACATTAGGCATGGAATGACTATTCTCATTCCATTCCCACTCCCATTCCATTCCCTCAAACCAAATGCAGCCTTAACCTACTCAAGTAGTCGCCTAGGGCCTCAACCCAAAAAAAGGCTCATTTTCATTTTTTAACTCAAATCTTTATTTCCCAATTTTTATTAAATAGAATCATATGTCCTATTCCATACATATATACATAGCTTCGTCATTAAGGCCTCATTTTCTTCTTTTTTTTTTCTTTATTAGGTAGGTAAGGTAATTTCATCATATTTCTTTATTTTTGTTTCATTATTTATAAGTATTTTTTTTAAGATATAAATATATCCACTAAGAAATATGAATCTGGATACAAGAAACTTAAAAAGAAAAAAGAAGAGAAAATTAGGTAAGTTAATTCTTTTTTTTTTTTAATTAAAAAAAAAAAGAAGCTTTTTTAAAACTAAAATGAATGAAATCCTACTAATTAATTAATGATTGACTATGTTACAAGTGAATTAGCCATAATATATATTGAAAATGATATATCAGCAAAACTTGAATACAAAATTTTAATTATTTAGAAATTTCGTATCTATTTGAAATATTAAAGAGGCCTTACTTGTCTGATTTTGCCTTGGGCCTCAAATTATACTGAGCCGGCTTGATTGTGGCGTGCAATGTGTTTTGTTTTTTTCCGGGCGGATGCAGGGTTATGGGATGACAGAGGCCGGGCCAGTGCTATCAATGTGTCCGGGGTTCGCAAAGCAGCCCTTACCAACCAAGTCTGGCTCATGTGGCACCGTCGTCAGAAACGCCGAGCTTAAGGTCATCCACCTTCAAACTGGATGCTCCCTCGCCCACAACCAACCAGGCGAGATCTGCATTCGTGGACCTCAAATCATGAAAGGTTCAAGACCAATGCTTATTTTCCTTTTTCCTTTTTTTTTTTTTTTCCCTTTAAAATCATATCATTCTAGCCATGATTTCGATATTTTATTTTTGCAACACAAAAGGATATTTGAATGACAATGGGGCCACGGCAACCACAATAGACAAGGACGGTTGGCTTCACACGGGTGACATAGGATATGTGGATGATGATGAAGAGGTTTTCATTGTTGATAAAGTGAAGGAACTCATCAAAGTCAAAGGCTTCCAGGCATGCTACCCTAACCTTCTTTTCTTTCTGTTTTTTTATTTAGCCCCCCATTGGAACACGGAATTCAGCTTGCCTAGAAATTGGGAGGCAGAATTAGAATTGGGGCATCTATTTCTGATTCTATTGTTTGTACCTGTCACAGAACGGCTGATTCCATGGAATTGGTCTTTATATTTAATGTACTTAGCTTAGATGTTTATTTTTATTTTATTTTATTTTATTTTTTCAGTCGTTAGAAACTCACACACTCACACACACCCGGAGAGTCAAACTCTCGACCTTCCCTCACCCAAATGGATGGGAAATGACATCTGAGCTACATATGCTCGGCAGCTTAGATGTTAAATATAGTGAAATATGGACAGTAAATTTGACAATAATAAGTATTAAATTTGATAGAGAGAGCTTAATACCGTAATTTAATAATTTAAGAACGCCTATCAGCTCACTTTTAAAGTTTGAGGGGCATTGTCAAACTAATTTATAGTTTAGTGAGCTTGATTTAACTCATCTTTTTTCTTTACAGGAGAGCTTTTTACAATAAAATGCCTTTTTATTTCTTTTTGTACTGACCTGAACCCTACCCATAGGACCATAGGATAGGTTGGTTCCCCAACACTCTCTTCTCTCCCTTTTTTTTTTTTTTTTTTGGGGGGGTGGGGGTGGTTGGGGTTGGGGGATTCTAACTTGAAGGTGCCACAGGGTTATGTGCTCATGATCTCCCAAATGTCCCTATCTTCTAAGCTATATATAGGTAATTTGAAAGGAGGTTGTCATCTTTTTAATTCTTACTTCTTTTTTTGTTTTTTAATTAATGATAAGGAGGATCATATCCTGATTCCCAAGTCTTACTCCCATCAAAGTTTTGACTCGAACTATTTTCCTAACGATCCGTATAAGACATCTCATACTCACATAAGTAACGATCTTAGTGATGAGTTCTTATAGAATATTCATATTTTAAGTCCTTTTTAGAATATAATTGAAATATCACAAAGAAATGGCGACTTTCCTTGTATAATAATAACTTAGATGGAAGAATCAAGCTTTGAATCCCTAACCTCCCCTTACAAAAAGTAGGTATGTCACGTTACAAAGTCCATGGTAAAATACATTCTTGTTGAATGTGTCGGCTTAACATGTTTTGCTCCTTAAATTATTTTTGCATATATCTTAGTAAGTCTTTTATTCGACTCCTGTTAAACTCTTTCAGGTCACCTACACAAGATTTCATAGTTTTCATAGGCCTTGAACTTTCTTGGTTTATATCGCACTATTCAAGATTTGCCCAATAGATTTCCTTCTCATTACCAAAAAACGAACATCACTTTATTAAAAAATGAAATCTTTCTAATTTAATTTTTTTTAATTAGTTGCCACCTGCTGAGCTTGAGGCCCTTCTTGTGAGCCACCCATCAATCGCAGACGCGGCTGTTGTCCCGTAAGTGCAATTAATTTCATCACTAAGTACAATTACTAAATTTTGCCAGTTTGAAAGAGAAAAAATAATATATAATAATAATAATAATAATCTAAATTATGCATTTTAACAGGCAAAAAGATGATGCTGCCGGTGAAGTTCCTGTTGCATTTGTGGTTCGATCAAATGGATTCCAACTATCTGAGGAGGATGTAAAAGAATTCATAGAAAAACAGGTATCCAAAAAGAATAATGATCTTTTCTTCTTTCTTTCCCCTTTTTTTTTTTTTTTTTTTGTCTTTAAAAAAAAAAAATAAACTTTTTCGTTTGCATTGTTACCTTTGAATAACATTGTGTTTGGAATAGTCTCCCTTATTTTCCCATCTATCGTAAAAATTATTAAGCCCTTATTGTCCATTTTGTCGTTTACTTTGTCTTTTATCCACTCCCAAGATGCAATTGATCAATCTACTTAACCTTTTTTTCATTTTTTTCCTTTTTTTTTTTTTTTTAAAATGTACCAAACAGGTGGTGTTTTACAAGAAACTGCACAAGGTGCACTTTGTTAGTGCCATTCCAAAGTCCCCCTCTGGAAAGATATTAAGAAAAGATCTTAGAGCCAAACTGGCCACTGCCTCCCCCAAGCCCTCCTAGAATTGGATCTTTCTTCAGCTGCTTTCAAGCCTTTTGTAAGGATTGCAGGTTTTTTGCACTGGCCCCTTATGACTCATACCAAATTACAGAAGAGGAATGTACTACAAGAGGCTGTTTGGTGACTAAGTCATCATCTTGTGTTTTTCATTTTTTTTTTTCCCTCTCTTTTGTCTTTTTTTTTTTGGGAAGGTGGGAGTGTACGTTTAATGAAATTTGGATCCTCTGTAGGTTTTCTCTAGATCTTATAGGGTTTTTCATGGACAGAAGGTGGGGGCTGTTAACAGAGAAAAACAAAGGAAAAAAAGGAAAGAAAGAGAGATTCACATACCTGCTTATTATCAGTGGGGATGATGGACATTAGTGGGGATGATGGACGTCGGTGTCCCTTTAGGGCTTGTCGAGTGAGTGAAGACATTTTGAACGTAAAACCTTAGCGTGGGTTTGTTTTGTTTTTGTTCTTTCGTTCTTTAGTTTTTTCCTTTCCTTTGAAGGAGGTTTTATACTACTATTATTATAGAAAAGGGTAATATTAATTGTCTTTAAGATTTTTAGTAAGGGTAATTAAGTGAATCAAATGTTCTTTTTTTTAATAGACTTTTATAAATAGTATAGATAATATTGTGTTCTGCATGTATTGTTAGATGTACAACAAGACTATCTTAGACAGGTATATGTTCCAGGATGTTTTAGACGTCTCAACACATTTCAGACATATAAATTTTAGATGTCTGAATTGTGATTTCTAGATATCTAATAAACCAAAAAGATTATTTTTCAGAATTTGTTTCAAATGATTTCAGACATCTGAAATCTCATTTCAAACATTTGGTATTCTCAACAAACTATTTTTAAAATAGACTGAATTACGCTTATGCCTGTTACAATCCAAATTAATTAAATTGTGATTAATTATAATAAAACGGGTTTATTTCGTTTACACCTGGTATAAAATTTTTTATTCTTACACCCCTTCACATCTCTCTATAGGAATAATATTTCGCTAATCCAACCATTGGATTAAGTTCTGTATTCATGCACATCATGCATACCAAATTTTAAATAAATCAGATATTAAGAGCTATATCATTCATAAAGTGTCTCAAATTATAGTTTTATTTATACAAAAAATATGAGTTTACAGATGAAACACTTTTCAGTATCGGATTTGCTTGAAATTTGGCACGCATGATGTACATGAATAGATGGCCTAATCCAACAATTGAATTGTTAAAATATTATTCTTACAAAAAGATATTGAGGAGTGTAAAAGTAAAAAGTTTTACGCTGGATGAAAACGAATCCCTTCCCTCTATATATATATATATATATATATATATATATATATAATATATCCCAGAAAAAAGATGGAAGGAAAATGAATGGGTAGTGAGCTTAGTATTTGCCATTATATGCCCCTATATGTACAAACGTGCATCTATATATGATTTTCATCGCTTCCCATATGAAGGATTGTCTTTTTAGCTAAAGGTAAATTGAAAACACAACCGGGGATGGCGAGGATTGGGAATGTGGAATCAATTAACAGAATTTCAGACCGAATGGCACCTAAAGCTAATTCACACCACACCTTCAAAAGGACTTGGCTCCATACTAAAAATTGCTGACGGAACAGTTGGCTTACTAGGAAATCCAACATAATTTTATTTTCTACATTCAAATTTTACCATTTCATTTAAATGTTAATTTTATAATAAAATTTAATAAAAAATAAATAAAAATTAATGCAATAGTATAAATCACAAAAATTAAACATTATTAAAAATGATTAATTATCAGTTAATTAACACTCCTTGGGTTGATGGATTGAGGACCTTACACCGAACGCAACCCATTGATAATAGGGTTGAGTTCAGGTAGGGCATGCATACAAAGGGCTCCACAAAATCATAGCCCAATTAAACATGCTTTCCAACTGCAAGAGTAAGTGCACAAGCCTGCCTACAGCCAACAAGAACTCAAAGGTAATAGTAGAAACCGTGCTACAACCAGGGCACCTCATCACAATATTTCATAAAGCAGTATAAACGATGAAGCACAGCAAAAGTGGTTCGGATATCAAATATTGAGCTACAGAATGATGTATGTAGGCATGTCAAATCCTTATTCTGCTGACACTGAACACAAGGAAATATTATTTGTTGACCTTAATTTTGATGGGGGGAAAAAGAGAGAAAAAGAAAAAAAAAACAACTTAGAACAAAGATTTGAAGGACAGACAGTCTTGCGCAGTAACAATAGCCGGCTCTGATTCATCATGGACTGGAACATCACTGCCAAATTCCTAATGATGATCATGGTGCACCTGAACATAGCGTAGGCCACAATATTTGCAGATAGCCGGCTCCTTCAAGTCGAGGCATATGAACTCAATAGGATGCCCAAGGGCTGGATTTACATCTGCAATCAGAAATACCGAGATATCAATTATATATATTGCAGTTAGTGTACAAAAGATTTGCAGTATATCATATACCACAGACAAATCATAGCCTCTTTTTTGGGCTAAACTTACTTGGGTGTTGATATATATAACCATTTAATACCTTATTCACAAGAACTGATGTAAATGAAATAAGGAAAAATAAAATAATAATAATTAGTAGAAACCAACCTCCTTCACAAGCAGCAATCCTGCCTTCAACCTTGATGGGTGGAACTTCACTAATTAACTCCATTGGAGATTTCTTACTTGTATCCTATCAATAATAGCAACAAATGAATGCTCAATGTTTCCACAAAAGTTCATGATTTTTTATTTTCTATTTTTTATTGTTATATTCATTTCTTGTTCAATGAAGCAAATCTCTCAAGTGAAAATAAAATTGAAAACAAAAATGAAGGAAAAATAACATTCAAGAACAACTTCAAGACAGCATTTAAAGGCAGAGTAAGCATGCTAATGAAAATAGAAATAGTGACAGTTAAAATAAATGCCCTGAAACACAACATGAAATGACCTAGAATTTTTGTGGCATCAATGCAACCAGAACCCAAATTCATTTGGTCGCTGAGAAGAAAAGAGGAAAGGAATAAGTTGGAGTCATACAGGAGAAAATTTAGAATCATACAAGCTAACTTAAAAGGAAATAATAACTACAAGGACTACCAGCCTGTTTGGCTTGCATTATGAATTATGCTTTTCTTCTTTTTTGACCACCAGAAAAATAATAAATAAAATGAAATTTTGATTATTTGAATTGAGGATTAATTTTTGGAAAAGGAATTTTTATGATGGATTTCCAAATTTCCCAAAAGTATAAATTTCGTCATTTTTTCAAATTACCAGAATTAATCATGAAATTCATTCTACAACACTTACTGGAGAAAAATATTTTTAAAAATAAAAAATATGTTAAATGTCTAAACGATATAGAAATCACCACCACCACTACCACTGCCAGCAGGCTGCAGCCATCACCAGGACACCGCCACCACCCCATCATCTTTGATGCCATTGCGATGCTTGCTCCTCTATTGTGCCATTGTGGCCACGAATACCACCACAACTCCATCACTGCCCCTACTCTCTTTACCATTATCATTGCTGCTGCCACCACTACCAACACAACCACTGTTACCATGATTTCATAATTTGATCCAAACACTACCTAAGGGATTTCATTTCCATATTTCACAGGGAATCGTGAAATTATGATCTAGGTAGACAAGTCAAGTCAAAGGTTCCCTAAAATTTAACTGGCCTCATCAACCACATTTCAAAACTGAAACAAAGTCTTCACATTCTGATCTTTCATGGTCAAAAGTTCCAAGAACATTACCAACATTTCATTCAAAGGAAAATACAAACAGTACATTTAGATCCACTTTCTCAAAGCATTCTAATTGCTATTGCTCTTGGTATTTATTTTCACTTTGTTTTTTGCTACCTTAATGGCTACCTAGCAGGCAGAGTATTAATGTTAATAACTCATTTACCTGATAAAAATCAAACAAAAAGACTTCACTGTAACAACAACATTATCTTAAATAACAACTGTTGATAGGAAGGCACTCGTACGAGAGTGAGAGATGAACTATTCGAGTTAGTGACATCTGAGTTGATGAGATAGCATAAGGCTGTTACAGAGGAGAGAGCAAGGCAACCAGAGGGGAACCTTGTGATGTGGCATGAAGAGAAGATCCAAAAGATGGGAATGCTCTTGGTCTTTATAATTCTAAAGTTCTAAATCCTTGCAAATGAGCCATAGAAGACCTTTATATAGGAATTCAGGGCTCCCATGTGGCAGAATTCTATTGGTTAAATTCTCTAGCAAATCGAAGCCTTACCCACTTATGATGCCTACGGGCTTTTGTAGCTTTAGGCCCAAGAATCTATTCAACTAGCTCACATTGTGTTTGGCCTATGTCCAATGGACAATATAGATCCCCCCAAGTGACCAAGGTGGAAGGCGTGTTGCCCTGCTTATGGGGTCACTCGACTAAGTCAATTAGCCCTTGCTCTAATCACTAATCCAAGACCGTCAAACTATCTCAATGAAGCGAGGCGAGGTAGTGTGTTTCAACGCTCTGGTCCGCACAGAAACCTAATTAGCCACTCCGAGTCCGACCACTAGCCCAAATAGGCTTATGAGGGTCAAGGTACAAAGAAAGCATGAGGCGCAAACATCTAATGATAATATTTTTCTTGAGGGGCTCAAAACCAAAACAAATATATATATGGAAAATCTTTATCCAAAAAAAAAAAAAAAAAAGAAATTATATATATATGGAAAATACTGATAGATGCGTTGGTAGAGACAAGTGTATGTCACAAATCTCAAGGCAGATATTTCATTCTTTAGCTTGAGGTCACTGATAGTGAATTAACTTCTTTAAGGAAGATAGGATGTTAAGGTTAGGGAAGGATTTCAAAGGATCGTTGCAAAGGGACCCACTAGGTTTCAGTACTTCATCTATCACTCTAAAATTTAAACCATTGGTATTGGTACCAGAAGGTAGGTATTGGTTTTCCATATTCACGGTTTGATTTCTCAAGGGTTTTTCCTTCATCAAAGTAAATACGAGTGACAGCCAATGAAGCTTATAAAAGCCTAATGGTTTCAACACGTGTCCAAGGAATAATTTATATTAGTTTTCTCTCTTTCCATGGTTGCATAGCATATCTATAAGGGGGGTATTTAAAAATTCTATTGACAAGCCAGGTGAATTTATCATTTTTTAGAAGAATAAATATAAAGTATAAACAGTCTCCATAACTCATTTTCAGGAGAGGAAAAAATAAGGACAAGTTACAGAAAGACCCCCTGATCTATGTGGCCAGTTGCACAATACCCCCCTAACCTTCAAAATCAAACAAAAAATAAAATGACATTTCAACCTTGTTATTTTAAGAATAAAAATAATTGTTTCGGATTTAAAATATATTTCATAAAATAAAAAACAAAATACCTAAAATGCCATTGGATCCATTCGGGATCCTTTTTCTTTCCCTTCCCCTCATTACTCTTCTCTGAAAATCTCCTCACTCCACTGTCAAACCCTAGCCTATCTCTTCTCTCAAACATAATCGTTTTTCAAACGATTATGTTGATCATGCCTTTTTTATTTTCATTTGCTATGCAGATAACTTTTTAATTGATTTAAATTTTGTTAGACAACAGACATGCGGAGCAGACTTTTCTATCATATTTGATATGAATGTGGAGTTGTTTGGCCAGATTATTGTATGTCAGAGCTTAAATGGGAAGATCACCACTACAGGTTTTCTATAGTGGTTCGAAGCACAGCATTTGATAGACCTCTACAAAAATACTCTTTTATACAAATACAAGTGTAATAGTAAGGAGCAAAATTAGGAGGGTTTGTACAATCCATCCTCCTACTTCCCAATGCCCATCTAAATGTCGTCTTCCCCCCCCCCCCCGCGTCCTCTTTTTTTGGTCATCAAAATCTCCTCTTCTATAAAGTTAAACCCCTTTAAGAATGTAGGCTTTAACAACTACCACTACTCTCCAGTTATGTGCAACACAAATTTAATTCGAACTGTCAAGAAAAGGAAAGTCGATCTATAGAATCATGGGCACGGCTTCACTATGAGAGAAGGGTAGATGCATGGTGAGAGGGTAAAATGGACATAAACAGGGGTGAAAATGGTCACTCGGTAAAAGGGCAAACTTGTCATTAAATATTTAGATAGCATCACTAGATGCTCTACCATCAAGTTCACCAACATAAAATGGATGGAGGGTGGTAAAGTGCCACAACCGAAAAGTTTTGAGTTTTGCCTGTCCTCTTTCCATGCTCACACGGATTATTAGTATTTCTGTTTTTCCTGAAAATACAGGCCAAAATCGTTTTGCCGAGAGAAGGGAAAAGAAGAAAGACGAGAAAATAGTGTTCTATGTTATCATTTTATTTTATTTTATTTTATTCGTTAGTATTATTATTATCTTTTTCTTTTTTCATTTCCTTTTTTTTTTTGGCAGAAATAAAACATTTTTCCATTGCTTGATCTTTGGATCCTTCGCTGAAATCCAACATCCCAATGAGATCACTTAATGTTTTCCCTTTTTCACGCCTATAAATTTTGACTCCTCTTGGCATTTTTTGTTGGATAGCATATTTTAAGTCCTTCATCCCTTTTAACCAAAGTGTTAAATTATAAAATACCAGCGCATCACAGCCTCCATTATGGTATACATTGAAAACATGAAACAGCAAAGTTTTAGAGAAGTTACTGTCGTACTGAAATGAACATGAAAATTTTATTCAACCAAAAAATAAATAAATAAGCATGAAAATTTTTTAACAAGACTTCAAAAATAATATAACCAAAAATGTCCCTGCACGATGAGAAACTAAAAAATTACCAAAATCATAGGTAAAAAAGAAAAACTAGTCTCATAAAATAATCTTTTGGGAAATGTGTGGAAACAATTGTATGTTTTTTTCTATTAGACTTCAAGAGCTGATATAATAAACATGTTTAAACTCAAAATATCTAAGTATCTTGTTGTCTTAATACCTGGGGCTCCTCTTTTGTTAATTTTGTGGATTCTTTTAAGCTTTAAAGTGTAGTGGTTAGTACTTGTATATGTCTCATGTACTTGGGCTAAGCCTTTTGTTATTAATATATATATAAGTATAACAATACAACCTTAAACAGAAAAGCCCAAAACTGTCAAGCATGGTCATTCATTATAAGTATTGACGATCATATGGCATTTTTATTTTTTTATTTTATATCCAGAGGTTCCGAGTAGCTTACACACCCGACTAATCCCCTGGGGCACATGTAGTCTCCCCCGTCCCACATATACCAAGAAATTACAAAACATAAGTCCACAGGGGTGACTCTATGGGGGAGTGGTGAGAGTTGAACCCAAGATCTCTTCCTTGGGAGGGCCAGGACCACCCCTCAAGGTTACAACCATATGGAATTTCAAGCCCACTTAAACTAATATCACAAATAAATAGCTATTTTGACTTGAATAGTGGCCAAATGTCATAAATATCTAGAGTTAAATTCAACTTGAATTTTATAATGTCACTATCTACACCAAAAAAAAAAAAAAGGGTTGATTTGAAAAACAAATGTTCTTGAAATGTTTTTCTATTGATTTAGCAAAGTTGTGAACATAACTGAAAAGGAGAAATTTCAATGGAAATCCAAGATTTTCTCCTGCAACATCTATGATATAAGTAGAAAAAACCAGGGTCCTTTCATAGCTTTTGAAATTCCATATCATTGTAATTAGTTTCTTCAGTTTCTTTGAATACCTCGTTCGTGTAGGAGCTTTTTAATGCCCTCCATAGCTATATTTATGCTGATATGTGGGTTCTTATAGGAGAGCAAGAGGTCAACTATTCGACCTAGTGCCCCGAATTAATGACAGTAAAAGCGTGCTACAAAGGAGAGAGTAAGGTAACCAGGAACCTTGAGGTGCGGCAAAATGAAAGGATCCAAAGAGTGAGATACCTCTTGGTCCTTGTGAATCCTTGTAAATGAGCCATGAATGGCTTTAATATAAGAATTTAGGCATCCCATGTGAGGGAATTCCATTGGTTGAATTCTCTAACCAATAGGAGCCATTCCCACTCATGGTGCCTATGGGATCTTATAGTTGCAAGCCCATGAGCCCGCACTCTGTGTGTTTGTGTGTGTGGCCTGTGTCCAATAGACAACATGGATCTTGTTCCCCTCCCAATGACCAAGGTGTTCCGCCTTGGTTATGGGACAAGCCTGCTCAACAAGCTCAGTTAACCACCAATCCAAGATCCTCAAGCTTTCTCAAAAGAATAGGTTGTGGTAGCATGTTTTAGCGCCTCGAACACACATCAAGCCCTACCTAATTCCCTGCCACCAGCCTAGGTAGGTTCACGTGTCATTGTGCAATGAAAGTGTAAATATAGGCCTCTAAGGTGTCGAATTGTCCCTACCCTTGTTGCCTTGATAACTAATAAGCTCTTATTTAAGGGGCTATTTGGCAATCCCTCTAACCAGTTTTTCCAAGTGTAAGGTCAGCCCAAATATTCACACTCAATGTTTGGTAAGCACAGTCAATGTAGATAAATGGTTTTTACATATCCTTATTTGGGCCCAAAATCAAGTTACTATCGTTCCAAGTTATACCTAGTTTCATAAAAACCTAGTTAATCTAAGCAGCCACTCCCCCTCCCTCCTATCCTACACCTCTACCTGGTTATCCTACACAACTTCCCTCTCCTCCATTACACCCTCACTCCTCCATTACACCTCTCGTTGCCTCTTCAGGTTTTCAACAAAGATAAAGCTTCTAGATTGTGGATTGCCATCTCCATCTCTACTAATCAATAGTTCGAAAAAGCTTAGCAAAAAAGGAAAAAGGTTTGAAGAAGCTTAAAGAAACAGAATAACATAACAGAGGAAGAGATCTAGGGTTATTTCCTTTTCTTGATCTTCATTTTCATCCTTTTTTTCTCTTTTTTTCTCTCTCTTTTTTTTTTCTATACGTATATATATATATATAGGTCCTATAGGATTTTCTATATTAACTTTAGGGTAAATTTTCTCTGCTTTACTATCAAGTTCTGATCCTTAATAATCTGAAGCACTTTCTAGCAACAAGGTCATATAATTTTTCAGAGTCGATTAACAGGAGATGTCGGCTTCTCCAGGTAGTTACTATCCCGGGAAAATAAAGAAAGAGAAAAGTGGTATACCTAGCTACAAAATCGACACTCACACACACACACACACAAGACTGCAAAGGAGTGATCATTGATTAAATTGACGACCCTCTAGCTGGAGAGTAAGGCGATCAAAGGGGTCATAATCCAAGGAGGAGAAATCCTAATTTAAAATATATAATGACAAAATAGCCCTTCTCTATGCCTTTGCTGCCACTCCTGAGTGACGGCAGTATTAGAAAAGTAATAGTGGTGACAAAGCTATATAAACTTATGGTAGAAGAGAGTACTAAAGATATTAATCAAGTATTGCTCATGAAACCAAACCATTTGAGGAAACTAACCCATAAAAACATTTGCAGCCATTTTGATGAATTATTGGAGAAACTGAACCAACAATTAGAAGAACACACCAAGACGAGAGCCTCAAGATATCTTTAAATAACTTCTTGGTATTATCTATCACTTCACCTATTATCAAAAAAAAAAAAAAAAAAAATCGGATTGTGAGACAATGTAATCTAAAGCATTGATCTAGTCAACCACTACTTTCCCCTTCAAACTTCATATATTCAATATAGTTTGTGTGGGTGTTTGAAGAAAAATGAGCAGTTAGATGAAAAGATAAGTGGGCATATCCATAATACCATACAAAGACCTCCAACCAAAGATATGCAGCTTTGACTGGAATAAAGTAACTGAATTTTCCACTAGAATCTCAAGAATCTTGGCAATATGAAAGCAATTGATTATTGAACTTTGGGTATAGTAGGATAGTTCTTATGCAGGATGCCTTAAAGATGGAAGAAAGGAGAAGAGAAAGATTACCTAGGTACCTCTAGAATATTCAACATTAGTTACTCCCATTGAAAGACATAATTTTCATTTAGTCATTCAAAACTTCCCATAAAAATACATGGTATAAACTCTCATAAAAGAGTTAGCAACTTGGAAAAGTAATTACTAGCTTCCAAGAGAAGCTATTGATCTGTTGGCTTATTTCTATAGAAGCAAGTAGCAACTAGGTTAGTCCAAGAGAAGCAACCTCGTATCAACTTCTTGAGTACTTAACAACGAAGTTGCTTCAACATTAAGCAACTTCCAGAAGTTCATTTGGTCCTTAGTATGGATGCTTTACCCCGCAAACAGAACTTCTCAAATAACTCCTATTATTGACTATTGGACTTATAATTACTCATTAAACCAGCTAAGTGTAACCCAATCCGAATTTAATATCCTAAATAAAACCAATAGACCATTAAAGCAATCCATAGACCACAACATGACGGAAAGAGAGAGAGAGAGAGAGAGAGAGAGAGATGAAGATATAAAACGACAGAGTAAGATCCCAAATCTTCTTGATTTAACCCAAGATGAGAGAAGAGAGAGGAAGAGAATGTAAGAGGAATTAAATGAAAGGGAGAGAAACAAGGATAAAACTACAAGAGAGAGATAGAGAAACCGAACCCTAAGAGAAGGGATAGCTCTAGAAATGGATTTTAGAAGTTAGGACCCCTTCAAACAAATTTTTATATTTTTAGCCTAACCCCATTATTCTCTAAAGTAAAATTATAAATCCTTTTTTTGAAAAATAAAAACAAAAACAAAATAAAAAATAAAAACAAAAGAGAAACAAATAAATAAAATTCAAATCCCAATCTATCCCCCTACAACCCCTAGTATCTGTATATAAAATTTATTATTTTTAATTTTGGATACAGCAGCCAATATGTATCTCTGCATATCGTATTTGATATGGAAACAATATGCATATGAGATTTTTTTTTAATTTTTAATTTTATTTTATTATAGGAGGAGGTTCCAGATGCTTTGCACCTGACTAATCCCCCTAGGCACAAGTAGTTCCCCCATCCCACATGCACCGGACAATTACAAGACAAAGTCCATGGGGGTGGCCTTGAGGGGGAGTGGTGAGAGTTGAACCCAAGATCAAATGTAGTATCTATTCTCGGATTTTTGGCTAAGATCAAGGATAGTATATGTTCTTATCAGTTTTATATGGAGGGGATTTGAGCTTTGAAGTATCCATGCTTCACAGATCACCTTTGTTTCCTCAACACCAATACGCTGACCTACATGCCAAGCTTGAATAGGAATGAGCTTAGATCTTCTTCTTTCTTTCTTTCTTTCTTTCTTTCTTTCTTTTTTTTTTTTTTTTTTTTTTTTTGGATAACGGTGGAACCATCCCACGGCAAGGCCCTTTGGACCCACCCATGGAACCTAAACCCCCAGGGGAGACTAGCGTAGCAACCCACCGCCACAGCCCCCCACTTAAATCTTGGGTTGTCCTAGCAGGGAATCGAACCTAAGACCGTGCGCCTAACCCCACAATCACAAGTTCGCCCTTACCAACTGGGCTGCCCGAGGGTGGGTGGAATGAGTTACATCTTCTTTAGGGAGGAAATGTGGCCTCTTGAAGATCTAGAGAAGGTATGTTAGGAGTATCGAATTTCGGATTTCAAAACACAGGCTGGTTTTCTTGTTGGTCTCTGTGTATGATGGCTGTCCAGCAGCACAAGCTTGTCGTCTCACAACAAGAGGAGAGAGCTCATATATTAAAAGCTTGGACTCTATAGCATCGACCCTTGAATCAGTCCACCTCTGATATTATCCCACTAAGGTAGCAAGACAATTAAATTCCTCTACAGTAACCAAACTGAGCCTTGTAAAATAATTTTGCTAAATTGAGTCCTTCGTTTTCTTGGGAATCAAACAGCATAAAATACAAGACTCACAACTTGTTTACCTTTTCTTTTACTTAGTTTTCTAGGTTACCAAACAGACCACTAGCTTCTACCCATTTAGTATATTTTTAACCTACAATTTGATGAATTAATTTTACCAAAAAAAAGAAAACCCTAATGTTTCGTTTGGTTGCTAAGAAAACGTGGGTAGAAAACATATACATCTGTTCAACAAAGCACAGTACAACTATTTGGCAATTAACATACAAATAATGATTATATATATACATACATACATATATATATATATATATATAGAGAGAGAGAGAGAGAGAGAGAGAGAGAGAGAAATATTAATAAGTACCTGCATCCATTTAGCAGTGTGGTTACTAATTTGGCCGCTAACGAGGCTCAAACTTCTTGAGGTCGAAGGAAGATTAGTCGATCTGATCAGGGTTCTGAAAAGGCTCGACGCCATTTCTAGAGGGAGAAAGTAGAGAAAGAGAGCCCGGTGAGAGAACCAGAGACGAAGGGAGAAATAGGAGTTTCGGATTTGGAAACGAAGGAGTCGCTCTCCTCTCCGGTGACTCTCTCTCAAGTAAACCACTGTCAATCAATCAAGGCTTGTCACGTCGGCGCTAAATAAATGAGGGCGAACCTATTTCCACACCCCTATATTTTATTTTTTTTCTGGAGGTCTAATCCACACGCTTCGCTTACGTGAATTCATAAGCTTTTATTTTTCGTAATTCACACCATTCGTGCCTTTTTGCTAATCTGCACCCAATGTGACACGGAAGTACGTGGTTTAGCAAAAAAACCAAAAAAACAAAAAAAAAAAAATGTGAAAATAGGTCTACTTATAAGCTTTAATTATGTGTAAAATATTTTGGATATTTCATTCGATCATAATCATTCGTAAATGACACATGCGAACATGTGGATATGCATGTGTCATTTATGAACAGTCGTGATCGAATGGGATACTCTGAAATATCCAATACATAATCAGTTCTGGGCTACTTAAAATTAAAACCACTTACTCAACATTTGAAGTCTCATAACTTTTTAGGCAAATTATAAGGGGTCTAACAATTTGTCCTCTTAATCTTTAAAATCCAACACTTTAACCCTTCTACTATCAATAGAGATTACATTTTTAAAACTTTATTAAGGGAATTAGAGAAAAATCCAAAGTACTTATGACAATTTGTCCCCTCAGCTTTAAACACTTCACAATTATCCCACCCTCAATTATATGAGTTTGGATTGATGTTGAGTTAATAAAACTCAACATCATGCTGAATTTATCCACACTATTGGATGATAGGTTAGATGGTTCAGATTAAAAGTTTAAAAAATTGCCAATTGAGATCATTTTGGTCATTTCATTAATAACATTTTCAACTTTTAATCCGAGCCATCCAACCCATCATCCAACGGTGTGGATAAACTTCGTATGGTGTTGAATTTTGTCACCGAATCCAAAATCCAATTATATGTGCTCAATAAAATACCCCCTCCCCATCACATTATTTTTTAAAAACAAAATTCACTTATTCTGTGAAAGATATAAACCATTTAAACCATTATTTTAAAGTCCAAATTAACATAACATATCAAAATGCCATGTGTGTCTAGAAATTATTCAATACAACTGTTATACCACAGGGCATGATGATTTGGTATAATAATCTAATACATTGCTGCCATGTATCATCTTTTAGTGATAATTAAATATTCAATCATTTTTTAAAAAAATATATCTATAATGGTATGTGGCATAATTGTATTAGTTCAGTTATACTACTGTTTCCGTTAAAATTGAATTTTGGTAGGAGACTTTGGGATTGCTCCATATGGCTGGTAGGAGGAGTTTATTGGCTGGAAACTTTAGCCTATAACCAGATGACAAGTGGCAAGAAATGTGCACATGCTGAATTTGCTGGTTTGTAACTGCTGCTGCTGCAAAACGTGGGGGAAAACAGAGCATGGGGCTGAAAAATAGGGGCTGTTGCTAATATGGAGAAAAACAAGGGAAAGTGGGGCATGAAGCATCATGGGTAGTTGTAGCATCATGGGACCAAAAGTGGAGTTCAAGGAAGTTACAATCGTGCAAAGAAACAAAGATGATCGTGCATAGATTGAGGCTGGTTTTTCTGCAAAAATGGAGTAACCGCTGTAGCAGTTGGGAAGAAATAACTTCCAAACGGTTAAAGAGAAGGCAGCCCACTATAGAGAGAAGGCAGTTATTTTTCCAGGCCGGAGGAAACCGCCAGTAACTTCCAGTCAGTTGGAATTGGCTGCTGTTTATAAATTTCAGAAATGAAGATGAAGTAGGGGTTCCTCAACCACCAAATCCTTCTCAGGATCCTTTATCTCTAGGAGTAGATTAATTTAATCTAGCTTTCACACTTTTTCAACAAACAATCTCTTTTCAATTTCGTGTAATTGCTTTCGGTTTGAGTTTGAGTTCAAGCATTTGGGAATTTGCATTTTCAGACTATGTTTGGTAATGTAATTTCAACTCAGTTCATTTCAGTTCAATGCTAACAAGTTCTTTTGGTTCTTTTTGTCATTCACACCTGAACCTTGGAGGGAATCACCCCTTCCTCTCATTCAATCGCCTGACATTTCAATCACAATTCGTAAGGGGTTGTGATCGCACACACTCATTTGGGTTGAGACATACCCTGGCACGTCCGCGCAAAATCCATCGGCCTCAGAATACCACTTTTAGTGCGAACACCATTTTGGCACGCCCGGTGGGACCGTAGGTGTCAATGTCAAAAAGAAATACTCGCGCAACTGGAAGCGCCTTGGAAGGACAACAACCTTTTGAGGAGGAATGCCTACTTGAGGATATCTCTATTAGGGAATTCTCCATGTTAGAACGGTTGGACAATTCCATCAAGGATATGTCCAGGGATCTATCCGAGGCTATGCAAGGCCTTGTGATCTTAAGTAAGAAAAATTCTGATGAGCAGACTGGAGTTCTTCGTCAATTGTCTGAGGCCGTGCAAGGCCTTGTGATTTTGGTTAAAGAATCTGCTAAAAAAAGTGAAGTTTCAGCGACTAAAACTGAATTGGCACTTGGTTTGCTGACCAATGCTATTCAAGCACTCTTAGACAAAGAAAAACCAAGCAAGAGTCCTACGGACTCAAGCCAAGAAAAGGTGAGTGGGGTGAATGTTGTCAATCCTTCTTCAGGGTCACCACTTCCTCGGCCTGATGAAGTTAATGTGCCTCCACCTTTTAGGGCTGGTCAAGTAGACCAACCTGCAACTGAGACTTCCCAGGGGGGAGGGGACAAGAAGATTGGTAATTTAAACGGCCAAGAAGTTTCAGGCCGTAGTAATTTTCATAACGATGTTTTTGTTCAGACTCTTGAAAAAGAAGAAGTTAAAGGAGTTGTAAATCCTTTATTTGAGGCAAATTCAAGGCCGAGTGATCAATCCACTCAGGAGCCAGTTTCACCAAAGCCTGAAACGCAGCCCCAAGGAGTTAGGACTCCAATCGAGTCACAAATTGTTCTACAAAGGCCGTTGGGATTTAATAACGGCCTAGATTTATTGCCACCGGCCTTACATAATGTCATTGGCCAGGGAAATGGCATGGGTTATAAACCTTCAATTTTTGATCGAAGTGATGAGAAAAATATGTTTAATGAAGGTTATGGGGAGCAGTACTCATTCTTACTTCTCATCATTGAGTGTATTAAAGTAAAACATCCTCCGGTTTCTTTAGACCGAGGAAAAATTTTCAATATAGTTGGAGGAACTTTTGAGCATGAATTTAATTTGAAGTTCAACCATTTATCTCTTATAATCTTGCATCTTGAATGGACTTCTGGAGGCCATCAGGATATGATAAAAATGAGATGGTTGATTAAGAAGTCAGAATATTATCGGCCAACGGAAATGGCCAAAACGGTCATTTTGATCGAATAGTTCTGTTTAAAAAGGGGAATCACAAAGGCCTGAGAGAGACCAAAAAATGTTACTTCGGTCTTTAAGACCGAAGAATTATCAGATTACTATAGAAACAATCTCAGGCCAAAGGAAGTGGGCATAATGTATCTTCGGTCTTAGAGACTGAAGGATTCATTGTAGTATCTTTGTTTTTACAGGCCGACGAAAATGACTCTAATTTATTGTTGTCAGGCCATGCACCAGGGGGTTTTCATCATCTATCATTTCAAACCTTTTTCAAAAATAGATGATGAGGGGGCAAAGTGTTTCCGTTAAAATTGAATTTTGGTAAGAGACTTTGGGATTGCTCCATATGGCTGGTAGGAGGAGTTTATTGGCTGGAAACTTTAGCCTATAACCAGATGACAAGTGGCAAGAAATGTGCACATGCTGAATTTGCTGGTTTGTAACTGCTGCTGCTGCAAAACGTGGGGGAAAACAGAGCATGGGGCTGAAAAATAGGGGCTGTTGCTAACATGGAGAAAAACAAGGGAAAGTGGGGCATGAAGCATCATGGGTAGTTGTAGCATCATGGGACCAAAAGTGGAGTTCAAGGAAGTTACAATCGTGCAAAGAAACAAAGATGATCGTGCATAGATGGAGGCTGGTTTTTCTGCAAAAATGGAGTAACCGCTGTAGCAGTTGGGAAGAAATAACTTCCAAATGGTTAAAGAGAAGGCAGCCCACTATAGAGAGAAGGCAGTTATTTTTCCAGGCCGGAGGAAACCGCCAATAACTTCCAGTCAGTTGGAATTGGCTGCTGTCTATAAATTTCAGAAATGAAGATGAAGTAGGGGTTCCTCAACCACCAAATCCTTCTCAGGATCCTTTATCTCTAGGAATAGATTAATTTAGTCTAGCTTTCACACTTTTCCAACAAACAATCTCTTTTCAATTTCGTGTAATTGCTTTCGGTTCGAGTTTGAGTTCAAGCATTTGGGAATTTGCATTTTCAGACTATGTTTGGTAATGTAATTTCAACTCAGTTCATTTCAGTTCAATGCTAACAAGTTCTTTTGGTTCTTTTTGTCATTCACGCCTGAACCTTGGAGGGAATCACCCCTTCCTCTCATTCAATCGCCTGACATTTCAATCACAATTCGTAAGGGGTTGTGATCGCACACACTCATTTGGGTTGAGACATACCCTGGCACGTCCGCGCAAAATCCATCGGCCTCAGAATACCACTTTTAGTGCGAACACCTACATTAACATGTCACATGATATAACAATTGTACAAAAAAAATTTCATGCGTGCCTGATCCAGTGAGTATATTTGACATGGGAACACTAACTGAAATCTATGCTTAATTTGCATTTTGATTAACCTGCAAAACCACTTTGGTGTAATGACGTGGTGATAACAAGGTACTACGGTTGCACCCAAATTTTTATTGAGCACTGGCGGAGTATATCCAATTCGTCAAATCTTCGAGACTCCCAAACCATGAATAGTTTAGAGCTAAGGCAGCAAAACAGAAAATCATCAATGATTGCCACGTCACAGTTTATTAAACAAAACGTCCTTTCTTAATGGGGGCAACATGCAATCTTTCCATCATCAGTAAAGAGGCAAGAGACAAGTAAATTGTCAATCTATTTTAGGCATCGAGTTAGGGGAGGAAATTCCAATAATATCATTGAAGCCATAATGAAACAATGGCAAGTAGATGCACAAAAAGAGATTATTATTATTAGGGATACACTATAGGGGAAATTCTATTGTATCCCAATTTTTTTATGGGTACCTTAGACCAAGGCATGCATTTAGCGTGGAGGACGCAGTCATTTGGAAAGACGTCCCCCCACAAGTTGGCTGATTCCAGCTATGCAAGCTGACTCTTCTTCGAAGTTTCTCTATGGCTTAGTTTTGTAATCGTTTGGAAAACAAAAGAAACATTAATCTTCATGCAATTTGCACGTTATAAGACCTCCAAAATGATGCCAAGACTCCCTTGCCTCGTGTAGAAACGAAAGGATAACTTGCTACGGTTTTTTCAGTGCTTCCCAATTCCCAAACCAAATAATCTTTCATGCAATTTGCGTTCCACATCATCTCAAATACACAAGGTTATGCTACCAATTGGAAACTTGTGTATGTGTCATTTTATATTTTTCTCTTATCTTTCGTCAACAAGGAATCCAAACTTTCAACCCAACTAATCTTTAAACATAGATAAGACCACCACTCACTTTGCATCTAATAGGGCACAAGATAACTTAGATGGTGGCTGGCCTAAAGAGGGAATGAGAAGTCAAATTCACTATGAAACGCCCATTTTTCTAGGATCAAAGTCCTTTTTTTGGTGTCCTGCATTTTAAACACTGCGAAAAGCTTGTTTTTCTCAAGCATCAGATTTTTCTCGAATTAGGAGCTCAACCGAAATGGTATTCAATTTGGACAAGGCTTATTTTCCCTTGGAATTGAGCTCCTAAAAAAACCCCGTCCAAAGTGTGGATGGTACCTAATGGGAAATCTGACATGTTTTGCCTAGCATTTAGAGAGTACATGCTAAACAATAACATAATCATGAGAAAGAGTCACTGCCAACAGGCAACAGAAGTTGCTGTACCACCTTTTGACATGTGGTAGACAAAAGAGGCCACTAACTTCTACCTTAATTATAAATAAATAAAAACTGAATTAAAAAATTTTGGGCTGAATGGACATTTATAGATTCAAATTGTAGTGTGTATAATTAGAATCTTTCATGCACCTACTCCTTGCCCCGCTTTTCTTTGCTTGCTATCCAATGTAAGAAAAATGGACGAGCTGCTGGTTCATGGTTCTTCTAAAGTGGCCCCAACTTTCTTGAGCAACTAAATCAAGGGGCTTCTGCTTGTTCAGGACCCTTCTCAATCTGCACTAAAACAATGTCTATGATAAGGATAGCTAAATAAATACTGTCTAGCAAAAATAGAGAGAGAGAGAGAAGAGAGAGAGGATACGAGAAACTAAACAATATTTGGTCCCACAAGGTAAAGCTGCAATGAAAAAAATGCCTCTCATCAAATTCTATGTGACAACAAATATGATACAAGCTTATTAAAGCAGACTAATAGTAATTTAGCTTTAGCATGAGCTCGATCTGAGATGCATGTTGTGGTTCAGTGATTGGTCCTTAGAAGCAAGAACCATCCACTAGGGGTGCAGATACCGCTTCAAAACCATAATTCTGCACTTCCCAACAGGAGTTTTATAAGAATATATTTCCTGCATGGTTCAAACGTTTGACTCTTTTATGTGCCCCAGCTTCCTCGCCTCTAACCCAACAGTGTTCCCACTTTGTGCCCTATGGATTGGTCATCTCTGTGGTAACATATATGATACAAGCCTAAGCAAAGCAGGCAGTCTACTTGCAATTTAGCATGGCTGAAATTAGAAGTGCAGAGTAAGGTTTGATTTCTCACAAAAGTTCCCCAGTAGCCTTTTGAAACAACATTAGGAAAAGTTAAGTCTATCTAAGGTGTGATGCACATGAATCTATGATCCATAAGTTTACATAACTGTGGCATCATAGTTCATAGTTCAACCAGGTCTAACCAAACTTCCCTCTTGATGTGGTTCTTAAGACACTGCTTTGTATGTACAATACATTAAGTGAAATCCACAAAAAGTTGGGGAAAGGGTACTCCCTGCAGAAAATTTCGCAGCTTCCTAATGGTTTGATTAAACCCCAACTCTCTCTCTCTCTCTCTCTCTCTCTCTCGCATCACACACACACATGTGAGATGAATATGTTAAATATATTCTAGTGCAAGGTACCAAGGCTCTACAACTCGGAGTTCATAATTGGGGGATAAATCCCTAGCAGCCAAACATACAAAAAGATATAGGTTCCTTTTAACATCATCAAGCTATCTTTATTCAGGAAAACAGAACACACTGAGCAGATGTAGAAGACAGTGAAATAAATAATAAGGGCAAGCCATACCATTCTAGTTGAGGCATTTTGGTGAACTAAGCTATATTAGTTTCCTGGGATAAATGCCCGTTTGACGTCTCACCCTGACAATGTGATGATAAATCAAATTGAGATCACCAAACCACCAGAGAGAAGAATATTTGCACTCTTGTGGTGCATCTGATTCCTACAGAAAAGCAGATTCCAAAGATAGTAATTACCATGTTAGATAACTGGTCTCTAATACAATACATTGAACTCAGCATTGTATCTAAAGAATCTTTAGCCAATTGGAACTTCACTTCTGATTCTCCTGACTGTGACTGTGAATCATTTTGAAGCTGCACAATGTGCAGTAATAATTAATACACACATAAAATCTCAAGTTCGCATTTTGCAAGTATTTTTTTTCCTGATACATCCAAGCTTTTTCCAGCATCTTGATTTCACTTTCAAATAGTCTCAAAATCGGGTCCAACATAAAGGCAATTTACCTAAAGTGCTTTGCATATTAAAAGTTCAAATGGTTCAGATACCTTTAAGTTAATAACAGCCACAGGGTCTGTTGATTCTGCATCCTGCTCTGCCATATTCCATGTCATTGCCTTTAAACGGGGAAAAGTAGCCTAAATAAAATTCATAGAAATAAAAAAGTTTAAATACTTATATCCTCACAAGTATATCAATGCAATTATACATACGACAATTAAATTTCTAACCTGATCTTTGAGTACTTCTTCCCGCCATTCCCTTTGAAACTTTTGCAGCAGAAGTGTCAATAGTCTTTGTAATTCAGGCAGAACCTCATTGGGAAACAGCTTTTGAATATCGTCCTTGTTGATATTTTCATAAACACACTTGCGTATCAACATGCGGAGGCATACCAAAAGCTGCAATGTAGAAAACTAAACTTTATAGCTGAGTTAACTCATATGGCTTATATATCTTTAAAGCCCTTAACAAATTTTAAACTCTTTATCTAAATAATGGAAGATATGTCACATTCTTTTACCCTCTATTTGGTTCGTGGAATTTATCATGGAAAAAAAATGCAGAGGAAAGAAAATGAAAGGGAAAGATGAAATCATACAAAGCCAAAATTATTTCAATTATTCTTCTACCAATTTTCCATTGCAACCAAATAAGAAAAAGAACAATTCCTCAAAAAAAAATTTTTTTTCCTTGTTAAAATTCCCGAACCAAATAGAGCCTTAATAAAAATTAGTGGTCTGTGCTACTAAGAATGCCTTAGCGAATAAATTCAGGTGAAAATGTGCAATTTAGTCATTCAAGCCAATTGCAATTTGAATAAATAACTCAAACGATCAACCGAGGCACCGAACAGCTTGATTCTAAAACTAAAAGATTTGTTTTTTTTTTTTTTTTCTTTTTTGTGGAAAACAATATGGACCATGGTTTATGGAATAGTCATGAAAAGCATACATGTACATATATATATATATATATATATATATATATATATAAGAGAGAGAGAGAGAGAGAGAGAGAGTTACAGGATCGAGGTCGGTCTCGTTCTGAAGTTGGAGCATGTCTCTGATGATGTCGCGGTCGGCGGCATCAAGACCGGTCTTTCGAGTTCGCCACAGAGCTTGAAGAAGGTATTCGATCGATTCTTTGGAGGTGGACCTCACCAGAAGGGGTAAATGACCCCATAGCGTATGCTCCATAATGCTGCACTCCCAGTTTGGTCGATGATGCCCTGACTCATAAAATTGAAAGACTTGGAGGAGTTGGTGCCCTACATATGTGTCTATGTAAAGATTTTGGGATGAATTAGGGTTTAGGGGGGAGAGGAAGAGGAAAGAACTGAACTTTCAAACCCTTGGTGTTCCCTGCGGCTGTTTTTCTATTTCTCGCAGACGATGAGAAAGTTTTGCTGCGACGAGAAAATACCTATAAACTGTTTGGCCGGCTGGAAAATGCGTTCAGTTGCGAGTTGCGACCTCGTGAGCAGCGTGCGGTACTCTTTTATGTGTGTGGGAACGTTGTGCTCCTCTCTCTGGTGAAGCAACCGGCGGTGCTAAAAACTAAGGTCCCATTTGAATAAATTTTTATTTTTTAAAATTAAAAATAGGGGAAATTAGGCTCAGGTCTCAGGTCCAAATTTCGAATATTCAGAAGTTTCCAGTCCTAACACATTTGTTGTAAAGCCACAAGTCGACCTTGTGGTCAAACGCTGCTGTTCAAGCAAGATTTTCAACTGTGTAATAAAAATTGTCCCATCCATGCCCTTTGCCATCGAAACATATTCTGTGAAGCTGTTCAGGTTTATTTAAGGGAAGATGTTTCATGCGTTAATCCCCATGATTTCAGCAGCAATCATGGGGGTTTCAAGCGATTATCACACCCAACCAAAAAGGGTGAAGCTTTAGATTTGACTTCGGCTCTTTTTGGAGATGTTTCAAATTTGAAATTTGGTCTAGGGTTGTCTAAACTGCATTCGGCTGAGTTGTGGGGGCTGTGTTCTTCAAATCACATATTCAAATCAGCACAAGGTTAGTTTTTAGCCAATTTGTCTAAACTTTATTTTTGTTTTCAGTGCATTTCTTGTTTTTTGCCAATTTGTTTCAGCGATTTCTTTACCCTTTTTGTCGTTAATTTGGGGATGTTAAGGGAAATAATCTATATATTTCCGTGGGGGATTCAAATTGATTTTAGTGCCATACAAGTGAATTGATTGGCTGTAACTGTTTTGCTAATGAACACCCAGTTTTACCGCTTGTAACAAATAAACAAGTGAATTGATTGGCCGTAACTATTTTGCTAATGAGCTAAAACAGTTCGGTTTTGATCATTTATCATATGTAACTGGATAACAATCATAAATTTTCTGAGATTGGTCTCTTATGTATCGTGTTATATTGCATGTTACAGATCTATATCGTCATTATGATAATGTTACTATGCCAATATGGACTCCATACTGCGATTTGGGATGCACTGTGTACGTTCCATTTCTATCAATTAGTCGATTTCGTGTGTTGCAAGTGGAACAGCCTAAATGAGGAGTCAGTATCATTCTCATATGCTGTTCCAGGTCATGCTATTTGTATGCTAGACAGCGACACAGACATCCAAAACATGATATCTTTGGTGTGTTCTACCGGTGTTGACTACGTTGATGTCACTGTGTATGACAAGTGTATTATTCCTTGAGATGCTGGTGCACCCACGGGTGAAGGGAATCATAGTGCAATAGAATAGGGTATGTGCTACGATAATGAGGCAAACATGCTATCCAATTACTGTCGTCACGATGAGAAAATCTTGCTTTCTGCAAGTTGGGCCAACGGAATTCGACAGGTTGGGCAGGCTTTTGAAGGTGGTGCAATTGAATTTAGGGTTGGGCTTATTAAGTACTCAATTAAGGTTGGTTTCGAATATGCTTTTGTGAAAAATACTAACAAACGGGTGATCATGGTGTGTAAGATGCGCTAGTCTAACGATTGAATGTGGCGAGTTCATGCCGTACTCCTAAAGATTAACGATGTTCATACATGCGGTGCTGTTGTTAGAACTACAAAGAATTCGCATGTTAGTTTTGGGTTGGTGGCAGGATTGATACGCGATAAAATTTGTGACAAGCCCCTGGCAAGACCAGTTGATGTTATTGGCAACATGAAGGAAAATTACGGGGTTGATATCACATATCACCATGCATAATGGGGGGTTAAAAGAGCAAAGAACAACTTGTTTGGCAACCAATTGTTGTCATACGATTTACTTAAGTGGTATAAAGATGAAGTATCTGAGACAAATCCAAGCAGCGTGGTTGAAATTGATTGTGAAACCAATTCAAGGAGGTTCAAGAGGGTGTTCGTGTATTACTATGCTTGCATATATGGATTTCAATATTGTCGTCCGATGTTATTTCTTAATGGAACTTTTTTGAAGGACAGATACAAAGGCAATTTACTTGCTGCCACTGCAAAAGATGGGAACCAAGGTGGCCATTTTTCTCATGTTCCATTTATTTATGTAACTGTTCGCATTATTCATTAGATTTATGTCACCAATTGTGTGGAAAATAAATATGTTAGTACAATAAGCTACCCTTTTTAGATAATGCATTGAGATTGTTCATTATATGCAGATCACACTTTTTGCATGTCTTGTCCATTTTATATATGTCACTACAATATGACACCTTCTGAGATAACGTACGTCACTGTTTGCATAAAACTTATGAACAGCGACAAGTTTTCCCTGGAATAATTGACCTAACATATGTTTGAGCCATTTCCCTATTTTTTTTCCTGGTACATTATGTGTGATAGTTACAGGAAAGCATGTGTAACTATGTTCGTAAGCGTGACATGCGATACAAATGATATGAATCATATATTGTCAATCTGATATGCCATTGTTTTGCAGATATACGTTTCAATGTTACCCTTGCGACTGTTGCATTGACACTTGTTTACTATTCAATGTTATAGGTTTGTTCCCCTTAGCATTTGCCATCATGGATGCAGAGGACGAGGACAATTGGTTCTAGTTTCTCTCTCATTTGCCATAATTGCTTCCACGTGATCGTCGTATCACCTTCATATCGGATAGGAATAAAGGTTTATTACATTCTGTCCTTCTTGCTTTCCTATACGGATACCATGCCTATTGCTTGCACCATCTAAAAGGCAATTTGAGGGATAAGTTGTTAGGAACTCCAAACTCATTTAAAGAGAAGATGATTCACTTGTTGACCGAATGTGCTTATGCTCCATCACCAGCATCATTCAACTACAAACTCATCTGTTACAACAGGAGCGCAGGGATAGGATGAGAGTTGTAACGACCCGAAATGGGGACCGTTAGTATATAGTAAGAAGATCAATTTTAAAGCCAATTTTTGGTGGATGTTTAATAAAAATAATACTTTTGAAAACATTTTAGAAAATCCGGCATGGTCCCGTTTGTAAATAGGACATACCAAGTTATCGACTAATCAAAAACCTATAGAAAACCCATTTATAATCATTTCAACCATCCACACAATATTCCAAAAATAAATAAAACTACAAGCTGTATCGTTGTCACATGGGTCTCATCCATATCTGCATCCACTACTTATCTATCTGTTACAGGACATGAATTAAAATTTATACATGCCTAGGCTCAAAGCGGAAATAAAATACAATGATCTTCTATATGAATGCATGCATGTTGATGTGCTTCCCAATCCCCGGTCAAGCTTTATTTTGAAATATGACCTGCAAGAAAAACTATGGGGGTATGAGCTATATGCTCAGTAGGAGACATTTCTCAAAATAACCCAAGGTTTAAAAAAAAAAAACCATAATTTATATACTTTTCCAAAGCCCTGCAAAACCATTGATTAGTTTGCAATATAATTTTTCAGTGAATAAAACTGATACAAGTATAAAGAAATAACTGCGGAAGTTAAATCATTAAATACCAACACCCCTTTTTCTTTTTAAAGAGGTAAGAAATAATTCAAGTTATTTGTTATCAAAATCATCATTTTACAAATGAATTTAACCATCATTTTCTGATATCATATGACGGCCTTATAAGCCAATAACCATCATCCGCCATATATGGCAATCCATAACATCAGTCTTTCAAACTGATAAATCCTCCCCAGGTCATGCGGGGCCCTCGCGTGCAGAAAATAAGGGGAAACACTATAGATCCTACCTGGTCCAGAAAGTAACCCCATCATGAGGAAACACTATGATCCTACTTGGACCAGAAAGTAACCTCATATTCGAGCACATAGCTCAGGACTAAAGGATAGGAAGACACGGCAAGACGTCCCGTTCCTTTGGGACCGTAGTAATCCTGTCTCCAGTAGCCCTCATCATCATATCTATATCATCACCATTTATCTTTTCCTTTACCAATTTCATAATTTCCACATAAACCGGAAAATTATATATAAATTTTCCAAAAACCACATAATAGGTTTGTGCTTTGAAAACCATATGAAATAACTCCATATATCATGGTAATCATTTCCCAACCATTTTTCACAATAATGGTTTCAAAACATTTATATAAAAGTGACCCCCAATATTTGATTGAAAGCATTTAACCCAATAGGTTATCAAAATCAACCCATTGTACCCCAAATCATATGAGGGTTTGAAATATAACATGCATATAACCAAATAGGGTATAATACAAAACCCTAGATTTTCTAAAATTTATCAAAACCCATAAAATATGCCCACATGCATGATACTTATGCAAAAAAATGTCAAATACATGTATTTTTATATGATTTAAACCCAAAACCCCCATGCATCAATGGTTTAAGATGAGAAAATGCCCCTACCTCAAAAATAGGTGAAGAAAATGCAAACTCCATGCCATAGACGCGTAGATCGGCCAAGAAATACAAGATCCGTGCTTAACAGCGTCGGATCGGAGCTCCGATGCTCCGACGAGCCACCGTCGACCTCCTCCCAGCTTTCTCTCTCTCTCTCTCTCTCTCTTCCTCTCTCCTTTTCTATCTGCTGAGAAATGGGCGAGAACCCTCTAGAAGGTGGGTTTTATAGGAAACGTAAGGGAGGGGTAAAATAGTCTTTTCGCCCCATAAAAATCTTGTTTTTCAGCAGAAATCCCGTGTGTTATAGTCGACTATAATAAATTATAGTCGAGTTATAGTCGACTATAACTCCTCAATAAACAATACTGCAATATTCTGTTTGTTATAGTCGACTATAAGTTGTTATAGTCGACTCTAACACCCAACATGCACAAATAGAGGCATTTTGTTTGTTATAGTCAACTATAAAGGGTTATAGTCAACTATAATGCTCAGCATGCACAACAAAGAGGTATGTAGCTTACTAAAACATACCTTAACACAATCCAACCCAATATTCTCATGAATTAACCTCGGGTTCTTACAACTTGGCCCCTCGATCAATCGGCCTAGTAAAATTACACTAGGGTCCTCACAATCTCCCTTCCTAAAAAGAAATTCGTCCCCGAATTTCACACAAAACCGTTGGCAGTATAAATAAGCTGCCTCTAACGATCGATACTCTCAACCAATGCCAATCGCTATATACACGATTAATAAATACAATAAAACTTGTATGTTAGTCATAACTAGATACGGGATGACACCTCTTAAGGTCGATATGGCGCGTACTAAGCAAATAATCTCACAAACAATAACTACTATATGTATATATAACAAATATACATATCATTCAAATCACATCACAATTCAACCACGTATACACATCTATGTATATACGCATATCTATACATCTACATATCGATATGAACAATAATAATATCACATCCTAATGACAGTCAAACATATATATATGCTTATATATATCAACATATATTCTTACACATATGTACATATGTGTATGTATATATACATACACTATACAAAATGCTCACACCACATCACATCACATCATATGGCACATCACAACACATCACATATCATAATACATGGAACATCACAAGCTAAGCATCAAACCAATCAAACAATTACACATTCCATTACAAGGAAATTCACAACACACATTCCATACATACACATCTCAGTGTAACAACACATCCCATTCTTTCAAAGATCACTTTCAACATAGATACGCTCACGTATCACACACGCTAGATCTTTTACTAGCGATATAACTAATATAGGTATAATCCTATTCGCGTTCTATCACACCCGATTTTAAATCTATTAGGGTGACTTACATATGTATATACATATACGTAAACAAATATTCACAGCCTTCCAAACATCATTTCACAACACAATCCATATAGATAGTACTATATCTATATCACCTACTTCGACTAATTCTTTATTAGGAAGTCCAACGAGCTAGTAAATCATAGTTACCAAGCTCAGATACAAACAGGATTCACCCATTAACAAGCCATCACAATACAATACAATTCCCGAAGTAGAAGCTATCATAATTCAAATCATATATATCATCCATACATCTATATATACATACACGTATATATAAATCAAAATAAATATACGCCTCAAGTCGCAGCTCTAAGCATAGTCTAAGTCTAAACGACTAGCTTAATCGCATCTTCGAACACACGATCTAACACATCATGGAACTACGAGGCTATGTGTCTCAACAAGAAGAGAAATCAAACAATAAACTCACGAAACTCGTATAAACGGGTGTAATCTAACCCTCAATCCCAAGCTCAAGAAAAAATCTAGGCTCTAAACCTCATCCAAATCAGGCTAACTGTGCTCGTATCCACAACTGTGCTAAGGAATAGCAATTACTACTACCATTGATCTCATCGGGTTCTTTAATACCCCATGCATGATGCAATGTAATGTGCACCCAACCCAAATGAAATCTCTCGCTAGTCTACAGCGAATGCATGCATTCCTACAATTCTACTATGCAACAATATGCATATGTAGGACTCAGCCAAACAAGCATACAATGGATATGCATCATTTCTAAACTCACTTCAGTCATTATATCTTGATGTACCCATGTGGATCTACTAGCCAGCTCTGATACCACTCTGTAACGACCCGAAATGGGGATCGTTAGTATATAGTAAGAAGATCAATTTTAAAGCCAATTTTTGGTGGATGTTTAATAAAAATAATACTTTTGAAAACATTTTTAGAAAATCCGGCATGGTCCCGTTTGTAAATAGGACATACCAAGTTATCGACTAATCAAAAACCTGTAGAAAACCCATTTATAATCATTTCAACCATCCACACAATATTCCAAAAATAAATAAAACTACAAGCTGTATCGTTGTCACATGGGTTTCATCCATATCTGCATCCACTACTTATCTATCTGTTACAGGACATGAATTAAAATTTATACATGCCTAGGCTAAAAGCGGAAATAAACTACAATGATATTCTATATGAATGCATGCATGTTGATGTGCTTCCCAATCCCAGGTCAAGCTTTATTTTGAAATATGACTTGCAAGAAAAACTATGGGGGTATGAGCTATACGCTCAGTAGGAGACATTTCTCAAAATAACCCAAGGTTTTAAAAAAAAAAAAAAACCATAATTTATATACTTTTCCAAAGCCCTGCAAAACCATTGATTAGTTTGTAATATAATTTTTCAGTGAATAAAACTGATACAAGTATAAAGAAATAACTGCGGAAGTTAAATCATTAAATACCAACACCCCTTTTTCTTTTTAAAGAGGTAAGAAATAATTCAAGTTATTTGTTATCAAAATCATCATTTTACAAATGAATTTAACCATCATTTTCTGATATCATATGACGGCCTTATAAGCCAATAACCATCATCCGCCATATATGGCAATCCATAACATCAGTCTTTCAAACTGATAAATCCTCCCCAGGTCATGCGGGGCCCTCGCGCGCGGAAAATAAGGGGAAACACTATGGATCCTACCTGGTCCAGAAAGTAACCCCATCATGAGGAAACACTATGATCCTACTTGGACCAGAAAGTAACCTCATATTCGAGCACATAGCTCAGGACTAAAGGATAAGAAGACACGGCAAGACGTCCCGTTCCTTTGGGACCGCAGTAATCCTGTCTCCAGTAGCCCTCATCATCATATCTATATCATCACCATTTATCTTTTCCTTTACCAATTTCATAATTTCCACATAAACCGAAAAATTATATATAAATTTTCCAAAAACCACATAATAGGTTTGTGCTTTGAAAACCATATGAAATAACTCCATATATCATGGTAATCATTTCCCAACCATTTTTCACAATAATGGTTTCAAAACATTTATATAAAAGTGACCCCCAATATTTGATTGAAAGCATTTAACCCAATAGGTTATCAAAATCAACCCATTGTACCCCAAATCATATGAGGGTTTGAAATATAACATGCATATAACCAAATAGGGTATAATACAAAACCCTAGATTTTCTAAAATTTATCAAAACCCATAAAATATGCCCACATGCATGATATTTATGCAAAAAAATGTCAAATACATGTATTTTTATATGATTTAAACCCAAAACCCCCATGCATCAATGGTTTAAGATGAGAAAATGCCCCTACCTCAAAAATAGGTGAAGAAAATGCAAACTCCATGCCATAGATGCGTAGATCGGCTAAGAAATACAAGATCCGTGCTTAACAGCGTCGGATCCGAGCTCCGGTGCTCCAACGAGCCACCGTCTACCTCCTCCCAGCTTTTTCTCTCTCTCTCTCTCTCTCTCTCTCTCTCTCTCCCTTCCTCTCTCCTTTTCTATCGGCTGAGAAATGGGCGAGAACCCTCTAGAAGGTAGGTTTTATAGGAAACGTAAGGGAGGGGTAAAATAGTCTTTTTGCCCCATAAAAATCTTGTTTTTCAGCAGAAATCCCGTGTGTTATAGTCGACTATAATAAATTATAGTCGAGTTATAGTCGACTATAACTCTTCAATAAACAATACTGCAATATTCTGTTTGTTATAGTCAACTATAAGTTGTTATAGTCGACTATAACACCCAACATGCACAAATAGAGGCATTTTGTTCGTTATAGTCAACTATAAAGGGTTATAGCCAACTATAATGCTCAGCACGCACAACAAAGAGGTATGTAGCTTACTAAAACATACCTTAACACAATCCAACCCAATATTCTCATGAATTAACCTCGGGTTCTTACAACTTGGCCCCTCGATCAATCGGCCTAGTAAAATTACACTAGGGTCCTCACAAGAGTTTTCCTACGTAATCTCCCTAATGAAAACTGGAGTAATGCTCATTTTAAAGGGTAGCACTATGGAGAGATGTGGTCAAACGCAGTTGAGTCGTTCAATTCAAAATCGGGAAAGCTCGCCATCTTCCTATAACAAAGCTAATCGATTCTATACGTGGTATATTAATGAATCAAATGTCGGTTTGTAGGGAACAGTCTCAAAATTGGGAGACTAGGCTATGCCCCACTATAGACTCTAGGCTGCAAAATATCTTGCAATAGGGTCAAACTTGGATTATTCGTTCCGCTGGTAATTGTGTATTTGAGGTCCAATTATACCCTTCTGTTTCAGTTGATATTCGCAACCGTACTTGCTCCTGCTACCAATGGCAATTGAATGGTTTCCCATGTGCTCATGTTGCTCAAGCGATACAAAAAAGTGGTGAAAACATATATGAGTATGTTGAAGACTACTTTCATGCCCACTATTTCTTCTCTTCATACTCACGGAGCATATTCCCGATTCCTATTATTGATATACAGGATTATTCAACAGATGGGCACGTCATTCTACCACCATCATAATAAAAAAAAAACCAACTTGGTAGGCTAAAGAAGAAAAGGATTCCATCTAGAGGGGAAAAGGTAACTCAGATAAGGTGTGGCAGATGCAATAAGATGAGTAACCACAACAAGAAATCATGCAAAGAGCTCCTATGATGTTACATTTTGTAGTCTTACTTGAGTGACCTTGAAGTTTTTATTTTATTTTCCTTAGTACTATTATGGGTTCCTTAATTAGTTACATGACTTATCCCAAATAAAGTATTTTGGTACTCATTAATTGGTATTTTTTTCTATTAAATGTTCACTTGCTTAGTTGAAGATAGTTACTTATTAAAAGCTAGTGATTATTATCGAATTTTACAATCAATATTATTAGTTCAATTTTTCATTTGAGTTTCCTTCATGCTTATATAACACATCCCAAATGACGTTCCTTGATACTCAGTAGCTAACCCTTTTTTTCAATGTATACCCCATATATTAAGGTTCACCTATAAACGAGAAGACCATTTTCACATAGGCGTGACTCTATTTATTAATGTTATTAAACTAATAAGTTCTTTTACAAGCTTCATTACAGAACAAAAATGTGCTCCTATTTGAATCCACCAATTCAACAATTTATTTAGTGTAAATTTGAGTTAACGGGTTAAATTTATGGTACGATAAGCCCTTTTAACACACTCGCACCCATATACCATAATAAAACTAACGGGTAAATGGATGGTATTGTCTGCCCTTTTAACACATTTGTATCCATATATTGAAAACATGTGTTCAATCATTTGACCATTTTTCTTTTTTTTTTTTTTCTTTTTTTTTGTTCTACACAACATCGTGTAGGACATACATATCTTTATGTAAAACAGTGACCAACCAATCACACCATCCACCTAACCCCCCACCTTCCACATTCCCTTTCCAAACAAAAATTAATCCAAAAAATACGAGTTCCTCACTATATTCCACGTTTCCAAAAAGATATAATCTGTACATCCAAACCAACAAGTTCCACATCCAAACAATTCTCAATACCATTTTTCGTGTTATTTGTCCCACTAATTTTTCCAACAATTTTTTGTCTCTACTTAAAATCAGTTCGGTCATAAAAATGTTTAAATAAAACATTAACCAATTAATCAAAATGTAGATGTAACCCCCATCTTTCTACTACCTTTCCAAACAAAATATAACCCGAAAAAAACACAACTACTTCACTGTTTGCCACGCTTCATTTTATTCTTACGAACTTTGAAATCCTCTTCACTCCACGATCTCAATCCTTGTTGCAAATACTCATTCACCAACTTCTTTCGCATCAGCAAACAATTTTGCTTCCTGAAGTCAGTCTTCACATCAAGCATGTTTGCTAGACAATACATTAGGTAGCAAATGACAACACCACATTCCACCCTACATTCATACATCATTTGTCAGATTATGTATATCTAAGCTATTACAACAAAACTATGCATTTAGAATTAACTTTAAGTTGGAAAAAATGTACGATCCTATGGGTTGTTGTGGACACTCCTTCAACACTAACTCCGGGATCCTATCTTCTGTTTTCGGCCCATTATTGGTCTCACGCCATTTCTTCTCTAAAGTCTCTTCAACATATGTTTTCTGTAAGACAAAAAATAATATAAATTATAGACAAGTAGTGACTTGACAGATGTGATGCTTGTGACAAAATTAAACATTTCATATCCTTTTACTAGGATTTTCGCATACTCAAGATAAAAGTCTCTACTATTGGAATGGGGTCGCAAAGAGTTATAGTGCCTCCATACCCCATCTTCTATGTCATATACCAATAGTGTCCAATGATCCAATGTTTTGCCTCTCTCGGTCAAGTTCATTGGGAACATAACATATCAGTGATCGGCACACGCATCAATGAGCAAGTCATCAATCAAAGCTCCTTTCAACCCTCCAGTCTCATTGTTGTAGTCCCTCACTAATGACTGCCACAAAAGACAACAAACCACAATTCATTGCATAATATCGCTATAAAAAGAAATAAATTCTTTTAATGCATCCAAATACACGCATTTTTGTGTACCCAGCATAATAAAGTAAAAATGAAAGCTGTAGCCTCCATATACGGCTCGCTACTTGTTCCTGATGTAGTTCAGAGTTCCCCCTCTTTCCTCCTTTGCCCTTCTATGATAATCTCGCCATATGCATCAATCATCTAAGAATAAATGTGTTCTTACTTCGGTTGTTACATGTTAACACACCAAAATTGTTATATAAATAAAAAAACATGTGTAACCCATAGAATGAATTTGCCACCTTTATCAAACATCTATTTGTTTGAAAATAACCCAACATTTCAAAAATATACATTAAATAGTTACAACAACCAACTAACCATTCACGCAATCACACCATCCATAATCTAATGATATTATTTCAACTAACCCATAACCTAGTAGTAGTTATACAAACTTATTAGGAACAAATTATTATACAGTACATCAAATAGTTACTACCAAAAAGGCAAATAGATATACTACGAACTAGTGAGGGACAAATACTAACAGTTACAACAAAAAATTCACATGTAGCATATGGGTACTTGGAATTAGTTGTCTACACTTTCCAATAGTTATAGGAAAAAAGGCATACAAATTTCAAAAAAAACGTGTAACTATTAGAACTTTCAACAACCACCAATTTGTTTAGAAATAACCCAATATTTCAAAAAGATGCATAAACTATTTACAACCCCTAACTAACCATTCACATCAATCACATAATCCATAATATAATGATATTGTTTCAACTAATCCATAACCCAGTCATATTTATATGACTTTACTACCAAAATGATTATACAGTTACATCCAACAGTTACATCCTGAAGTTAACATGCAATAGATTGCTCTTCTCCATGGAATAGGAGCAATGAATTCCGTTTGACTCACATACGCATGTCAAAGGTATGTCAAATCTTAAAACACTCATAAATTACTATGTACTTTCTTAATACTTATTAGCTTGTTCTATTGGAAAACAAATATATAATATTCACAACGGAACGGTAACTAAATCACTACAAACATGTAAATGACCACCCACATCATTTAGAGTACAAATTAGATATAATCATGTAAGAATCTAATATTATCACTACATCCGTAGCTACAAATAGGATTTGTCACTATGTATATTTTTACATTTAGTTACTGAAATTTTTTTTTTTTTACCTATTTGGCATTGTCTTTTTGTCCTATCATGCTAATATGGACATAACGATGCATAAACATTTCTGAATGCACTTGAGCATAATTCGCCATACACAAAATTTTCATGATACTTACATTACTTGCAATTTGATCTATTGACAAGATCATTTCAATATCCTTGAAATATACATTTGTCCAAACATTTTTGCCTCGATAAACTATACCGCTACATAGACAATAAGACAAATTTGAAGCTATAGCATCATTGTGTCCCTATATTAGTAGCCTTAAAATATAATGTCAAACGAGAATAAACAATATAAAGAAAAAACAAGACAACTGATGCATCAAAATTTGGACGACGTCTTACCTTGGTTCTAAAGTCTTTATCTTGTCATATATTACAACCATATCATCACTCAGTACTTTGCCAACTTCACCAAATCCCTTGCAACTTTTAAAATTTTTTGTAATGGGCGCGTTGCTTTTATGCACCATATCTAAATCCTCGAAATCTGAGTCCTCACACCTTTCTTTCCCTTTTTCGACTCTTCCCTTAGTTTGCTCTTTTCCTAATAATTTACCACCTTCCTTTGACTTCACAGCACCAACAGGTGGCCTCATTTTTTCATACCTGAAGTCTTTCATCCTGTTTTGCTTTCTTGTCTTTGCCTTCAAACAAGTAATCATAGATTGTTCACCTGTTTTCCCTTGTCCATCCAGCGTATCATTATCACTCAAGCCAATCACCTCCATTTCATTATCACCATCCACAAAAACTTCCAATATATCCTCCCAAATTATTAAGCTATTCCTACAAAACTCCATTAGCTGCATTAAGAGCAACCAACTTTGCTTCTTTTCCCACAAGTTTATCCACTATAGTTTTCAAGCTCTCGATGACAGCATTAGTTTCAATTTGCTTCGATATCTTCTGATCAATCTCGACATTCAAGTTTGATATTTTAACATTTTTTTTAAACAAGTAGCTATTTTCTTTTTCCAGTTCATCCATCATCTTCCTCATCTGTGACATTTCAGCGTGCCTATAACTCCATATCATGTCTTTTTTAATCTCATTAAAGTCTTCCAATCTGGGCCACCATCAACAAAATTTGTACTTCATACTCATCTCTCACACATTGTTCAAATTTCAATCGTATGTTGTCCTGTTCATTGCGCGCATCCTCATTAGCTGTGGATCTCGACTTATTAAACCCCCTAAATGAAGTAGGTACAATGACATCTTCCACCCCCTGTTTCAACCATCAAATTAATGTAATGTTAAAATTATAATAATAACTCATAGTAAACATTTCTATAATTCAACGGAGGAATACTTAAATCAAACATGTCTTTCAATAATACACATGAATTCATACAACATTTTTTAAACAATTCACATTTTTATAATAGTTTACTGATAGTTGCAAAAGAAATGGGAAAGGAAAAAAGTAGAAAGTTACATCTCGTATATCTATTTTACAGTCTCATATATTGTCCATATAATTTAGAGAATTACACAATTGCAGTTACAACTCAATCAAGTTAGAATAAAGTTAGTGACAATTTTTTAACTGTATGAGAAGAAAATTACCCTTCACTGATGATTCCAATCAGAATGTGAAAAGGAAAACAGTTAACTTTTTGTCCTCAAAGACATGATAAAATATCATTTTGCTACTTTCTTTTATGGATTACCTGAGCAAAATTTTTTAATTCTTCAAACCCAATGACTTCAAATTGATTGCCAATAACAGGTGACTTTTCAGCAACATCAACATTTGCTCCCACATTAAGCACCTTCGCGCAACTGATATGTTTGTTACTTTCCACGTCATCATCCACACTAAGCTTCAGGGAAAAAAAATCCTAAACGCTCGTCCGAATACCCAGAACAAGAATCCTTACGTCCATCCTGTATTATTTTTCTTCTCACATCATCTCCCTTTGACACTATTTTATTATTATTTTGTTGTCCACTCAACACTTCATCATGGGCATTGATGCACATAATATTCTGATCATTTTTCCCGCATGCCTGTTCAGAATTCCCAACTTCATTATCTTTCACTCCAGATTTTCCACAACTGTCTTCATTTTGTTCAATTTTCACCATGTTAACTTTCGTATCTCGAAACATTTTCGCCTCCAGTTGAGTCATCTCCAACTCTCCACCTATTACCTGTGAATGTATTTTTTCAGTGAAAGAAAAATACACAACATTCCAAAATGTACATGGTAAATAAACTTTGTACCAATCAGATTCAATTCTTACTTTCATTACTACATTCATTCATTATCCTTACTAACAATATTGAAATAGAATAAGTAACTAAATACAAATCTCTTTGATAAACCAAGTACAAACCTCTTTGGAGCTATATCTCTTATGGCTTTGTCTTCCAATATCTTGGATAGTTTCCCAAGATTCCATTTGATAAACCTCGGGCAGGTGTCACCCACATCTGCTTCTATTATGCTTGTATGCTCGCATAGCCAATACTATAATTTTTAAACAACACAACACGAGTCACGCACATTATATTTCAAGTAGCAGCCCAATAACATTATAACACAATAACATTTTCACGTAAAAAATACATACCAACAGTGCCATGACACAACCAGTTACATCCTCCGGTGCACCAATGCTTTCTTTAATGGATGACATTAACGTTGTCCAAATTGCTTCAGGCCACTTGTATGTCTTCACCCTATCCAAGTCTTCTATGTACTGGATGAAGTTCCACCCAATAGTGTAATCTTTTATAGGGAATAAGAGCGTGACACACAAATGCAACATCAGCAGCCTAGCTACATTTTGATAATCCACTAGCGTTTTTCCTTGCACTGCAATCATTATTTCTCTCTCAATTCTTGGTCTTGCCATCCTACTTACATTCTTAAATCTCCTCAAAACAAAAGGAGTGCCCAGGTTCTTTTGTGGTTTCAAATTCATTGACTCTTGCCTAAGTGGAATCCCAAAAATCATAGAAATGCCACTAATATGAAATATTATGTTCTTCCTGTTGTCCCAAGTGAATAACCCTAGAGGGGGGGTGAATAGGGTTATAGGCCAATTAAAAATTATATAGCAATCTAAACTCAGATTATTGCAAGCAAAATTAAATGTAAGACAATGCAATAATAAAGAGATTAAGGGAAGAAGAATGCAAACGATATAACGAGGTTCGGCCTCTCCGCCTACGTCCTCGCCTCAAGAGCGCGCTTGAGGATTCACCAATCCACTATCACTCTCCTTCAAGGTGGAGCAGCAAACCTTTACAACTTGAGTGTTCTTCACCAACACTTAGCCAAATGCACTCTTCTCAAGTGCTTACAAGTGAGGGTATTCACAACCCTTTTGATACAAAGTATTTGGAGATGATTTTGTGTACAAAGAAAGCTCTCTCAAAGAGTAAATACACAGGAATTGAAAGCACACTTTAGCTATTGATTGATTTCAATGAATGCTCACAAGAGGAATTAGGGCTTGTAATTGATTTTCTTGTTTTAGCTCAATGAATGCTCATAAATGAGCTCAAGCCTTGTATTTATACTCAAGGGGTCCAAAATAGCCGTTCTGGAACAATAAATGCCGGGAAAAGAAGTTTGGTGGGCAATAAATGCTTCAAATGTCCGTTAAAAAACTAGCCGTTATATCTTTCCCGAGGATTTCAGCCGGCTGAAAAACTCTTTCAGCCGTCTGAAATATCCTATTCAGCCGTCTGAGTGAGGCTACTGAATATTCCAGAGAGGGTGTTTAAAAGGAACAAAAGTTCATGATTCTCAGCCGTCTCAAACTTGCCTTTCAGCCGTCTGAAATGTTATTTCAGCCGTCTGATTAAGGCTGCTGAAAATATCAGAGAGGTTAACAATGACATGTGAGCAAGCCTGCTCCTTCAGCCGTCTGATCAAACTTTCAGCCGGCTCAAACTGACTTTCAGCCGGCTCAAAGAGCCGTCTGAAATTTCCCGAGAACAGACATTTCTAATGGAAGCATTTTCAGCCTGCTGAGACCTTTCAGCCTGCTGAAACACCATTTTCAGCCGGCTGAAACATTGTTTCAGCCGTCTGAAAATCCCTATTTTCAGACAAAATTAAACATTCAGTCCATTTGAAAGAAAGGTTATTTTTAGGCCTTTAAGATCATTGAATTTGCGATGTTTTAAGCCCTTTCAACTGGTGAGCAAGAATTGAAATTAATCTTACAAGGTTTGCCTAGAATTGTCACAAATTGACTTGTGATAAAGCTTGATTGCTCTTGAACAATAGATGGATCCATTGCGCTGCTTACTCAGTATCTTTGCTTGTTTGTTTGTGCATTTTGATCCTTAATGCTTGAGTCATTGAGTGGCTTTGATACCTGTCTAGATTCATCACTTTAGAAGTTCATTAGTCCTTTAAACATCTTATTATGTATTGTTATCATCAAAACCTTGGGGATTAAACCTCTCAGGCCAACAATCTCCCCCTTTTTGATGATGACAATCCATAGATGTTTTGATGGGGTAAAATGCACAATTATAAGAATAAATATCTCCCCCTATCATTATGCATCATATAGATATGACATTAGTATAATTTAAGATGTATTATGCATAAATTTCAACATTTTATCCAAGTGTAAGCGCACATGTAAAAGAAATTTATAATCAAGATTCAAAATTCATTCAAAAATTCATTTCATAATCATGTTGTAATACATCAAGGATTTCCACAGAATTTCTATCTATCAAGATTTTCATACATCCATATATCTATAAACAAAAACATCTATTAAAATAATTCTCCCCCTTTGTCATCGATCAAAAAAAATCACAAGGGAAAGGCGGGAAGGGAGGCACGAAGCTGCTGGGTGAGCTGAGCTTGGCAGTCCTTGACGTCCTTGATCTCACACGCCATCTCGTCCATCCGATCATGCATAGCCTCCATTTTGGTGGAGACGTAGCGCGTCAAATCCGTCATCTGCTGGGATAGGGCGAGAAACATGTCACGAACAGAGGAGGGAGGAGTAGAATGGGTAGGAGGAATGGGAGTAGGTGGAGTATGGGGAGGAGGAGGTATAGTGGAGGATGAGGGTACTGTAGTGGTGGGTGGGGGAGGAGGAATGGGGAGGTCCTGTCCAGCATGGAGATCCTGTAGCTCGGCATCATCCTCGGCGTCGACGTCAGCAGGAATGGCACCCTTCTTAAGCCAAACTCCATCCACAAGGGTGTAGTTCATCCAACCCAAAAAGGAGGCGTTGATCTTGTTGCGAAAGGTCGGGTGGAAAACATCGCCGGTGGTAGGAGGAATCCCAAAATGCTCAAAGAGAACTGAGAGAGCTGCTCCATATGGTAGAATGCTCCGTCCTTCGGTGTCCTTTGCGGCCTTCGACCCTTTGGACTCATGCTTGGTCTTGTCCACGCACAATTTCATATGATATAGCATGAGGTGCCCGAGATTGATTGATCGCCCAGTAAGAATGCACCATAAGAGGCCAATGTCTGTATAAGTCACGTGATCCTTCCCACCACCTCGAGGCAAGATGTTGTAAAATAAAATCTTGTGAAGTAGATTGCACTCAAGGCTAAAATCTTTCAGCTGGGGTTTGAAAGGTTCTGTGATGTCGTCACGACCAAGGATGAGTTTGAGTGCGTCGACATGATGGAAACCTTCAATGCGAGGCCACGTGTGAGTCTCAGCTATGATAGCACCATCAGAAGGGGAGTGGTATAGGTCATTCAGGAGCTTGTCAGTGAGAACCATATGCGTGCCCTTGAGATAGGATGTGGCGCGGCCGATGGTAGGCATAGCAAAGTGAGTGTAGAAGACTCGAACAGTGGTACTGTAGCAAGGGCGAGAGAGCGTGCAGAATTCGAGCAATCCCACTGCTTCCAATAGAGCACAAACGCGAAAGTGGTGTTGATTCAGAAACCCTGGGTCGACAATTTTGGGATAAATGACCTTTTTACTGTAGAACTTCTGGGCAAATAGGATGCCGTGCTCCGGAGTGAGGTACTGGGGTGGCTCAATAGGCGGAATGGAGGGTTCCCCATCTGAGGGTTCATGGCCGGAATCGTAGTCTGGGTCTCCGGGGCGAGGCCGTGGCTGAGGTGGTGGATGAATCGGTGGAGGAGGAGGAGGAGGCAGAGGCCGTTGTGCAGGAGGTGGCTGTCGACGAGGGCGCCGAGGGACTGGAGGATCTTCAACCCTAGGAGGCGCCGTCGTGTGCAGAGATCGGTGTCGCTGGGTAGTGGCGGCGGATGATTTCCGGAGCTTTTTCTTCGGTGGCTGTGAGGATTCGCCTGCCTCGATGGAAGGAGAGTTGGTTTTCTTGAGATTCACCATAGGAGAAGGTTAGATTTAGGGTTTGGTTGCAGTGAGGAAGAGAGAAGGAGAAGAACAGTGAAAACCGCGAAAGGGAATTTGAAAAATCACTGTTTAGGGCTTTAAAAAGTTTATATACCCCGACAGTTTCAGCCGGCTGAAGGGTTTATCAGCCGTCTGAAATCCTTCTTTGGGTCGGCTTGGATAGCATATCAGCCGGCTTAATCATCCGTCTGAGAAAACCAGATAACCATAAAATGGGTTGATCAAGAGACCCTCATTCAGCCGGCTGAATCATTCAGTCAGCCGTCTTAAAGTACTCTTTCGGACGTCTTCTCCATTTTTCAGCCGGCTGAAGTAAGCCGTCTGAAAAAGTCAGAGAGCACCAGAAAAAAATGTTCAGATGCAGGGATTTCAGCCGTCTGACTGAGTGAGTCAGCCGTCTGAAACAATTTTCAGCCGGCTGAAATAACTTTCAGCCGTCTGAAAATATCAGACAGAAAATAAAAAATCATTTAAGGTGCAGAAAATCATTATCATGATCATGTTTTCATATATCATCACTTAAACACATGCCAAGTTCACGTTTAATGAAATTAAATCTATCCTCTTGAAGTGGTTTTGTAAAAATGTCCGCCAATTGATGTTCAGTTCCAACAAATTCAATTTCAACATCTCCTCTTTGAACATGATTTCTTATAAAATGATGTCTTATTTCAATATGTTTGGTTCGTGAGTGCTGAATGGGATTTTTAGTGAGATTAATTGCACTTGTATTATCGCATTTTATGGGAATATGATCATAATGAAGTCCAAAGTCCTCAAGTTGTTGTTTCATGTACAATACTTGTGCACAACAACTTCCGGCCGCCAAATACTCGGCCTCGGCTGTAGAAAGAGCAACCGAAGTTTGTTTCTTGCTAAACCAAGAAACTAGGGAGTGTCCAAGAAAGTGACACGTCCCACTTGTGCTTTTGCGACCATCTTTGCATCCGGCAAAGTCCGCATCGGAATAACTAAGCATGTCAAATGATGTGAATTTAGGATACCATATGCCAAGATTAATAGTGCCACTAAGATATTTAAATATGCGTTTAACGGCAAGCATGTGAGATTCTTTGGGACATGATTGATATCTAGCACACAAACATACGCTATACATAATATCCGGTCTACTAGCGGTGAGATAAAGTAAACTACCAATCATACCTCGGTATTTCTTTTGATCAACGCATTTACCTTTCTCATCTTTCTCAAGTTTGATGGAGGTGCTCATTGGTGTGGCGAAGTTCCTTCCATCTTCCAATCCATACTTCTTGATTAAGTCTTTGACATATTTGGATTGATTTAAGAAGGTTCCTTCCTTTGTTTGCTTGATTTGTAATCCAAGGAAGAAATTGAGTTCGCCCATCATGCTCATTTCAAATTCTTCTTGCATGACTTTAGCAAAATCCTCACACAAACTTACATTAGTAGAACCAAAGATAATATCATCAACATATATTTGAATAATAAGCATGTCCTTATCAATGGTTTTAATAAAAAGTGTGGTGTCAAGTTTTCCTCGTTTAAAACCATTTTTGATTAGAAAACCACTAAGTCTTTCATACCAAGCTCTAGGAGCTTGTTTCAACCCATACAAAGCTTTTGATAATTTAAATACGTGGTTTGGAAATTCATGACTTTCAAAACCGGGAGGTTGTTCAACATAAACTTCCTCTTCAATAAAACCATTTAGAAAAGCACTCTTGACATCCATTTGAAATAATTTGAAATCTTTATGACATGCAAATGCAAGTAACATCCTAATGGCTTCAAGTCTAGCAACCGGTGCATATGTTTCATCATAATCAATGCCTTCTTGTTGATTGAAACCTTGGGCAACTAGTCGAGCCTTGTTTCTTACAATGGTACCCGATTCATCTTTCTTATTTCTATATACCCACTTGGTGCCTATAACACCATGGTTATGTGGTCTAGGAACCAAGGTCCAAACCTTGTTCCTCTCAAATTGGTTAAGTTCCTCTTGCATAGCTAGTATCCAAGATTCATCACTTTCGGCCTCATTTATATTCTTAGGTTCAATTTGAGATAAAAATGCAAGATGATCACATATATTTCTCATGGAAGAACGAGTTCTTACCCCACGTGAGGGTTCACCTAGGATTTGATCCTTAGGATGATTCCTCACAAATTTCCAAGTTTTGGTGACATCCGGATGAAGTGGAGTATCTTCAACTTCTACTTCTTCTTCCGGTTTCTTGATTTCAATGACTTCATCTTCTTCTTCCTTCTCTTTGCCTTTGTCTTGTGGATCTTGCTTGTCATTAAGATTCAAGTTCTCAACTTGTTCTTGCAAGCTTGTACCTATATCATCATCATCATCCACATTTCTCTTGGGAGCAAGAGGGTTAGTTTCATCAAATACAACATGCATTGATTCTTGAACGGTTAAAGTTCTCTTATTAAACACCCTATATGCTTTGCTTTTCATAGAATAGCCAAGAAACACACCTTCATCGGATTTAGAGTCAAATTTGGAAAGTTTATCTCTATCATTTAATATAAAGCATTTACAACCAAAAACTTTAAAGTAACCTATGTTAGGTTTCTTATCATTCCATAGTTCATAAGGAGTCTTACCAAGTTTCGATCTTAATAGCACTCTATTCATTACATAACATGAGGTGTTAACGGCCTCGGCCCAAAAGTATTGAGGTAATGAATGTTCATTAAGCATGGTTCTAGACATTTCTTCAAGAGTTCTATTCTTTCTTTCAACCACACCATTTTGTTGAGGAGTTCTAGGAGCGGAGAAATTATGATCAAAACCATTTTCGTTACAATATTGTTCAATATCTTTATTGACAAATTCGCTCCCCCTATCACTCCTAACATGTGTAATGGTATAGCCTTTCTCATTTTGGACTCTTCTACAATATGCAATAAATGTAGCATGAGTCTCATCTTTGTGTGCAAGGAAGAACACCCATGTATATCTAGAGTAGTCATCAACAATCACAAATGCATAATGCTTCCCTCCAAGACTTGCAATAGCAATAGGTCCAAATAAGTCCATATGAATAAGTTGCAAAGGTCTAGTAGTTGAAATATGAGATTTTGTTTTAAAAGAAGACTTGGTTTGTTTTCCAAATTGGCATGCACTACAAACTCCATCTTTTAAAAACTTTGCTTTTGGTAAACCTCTAACTAGTTCATGCCTAGAAAGTTTTGAAATCAAATCCATGCTAGCATGTCCAAGCCTTCTATGCCATAACCAATGATTTTCATTTAAAGCGGAGAAGCAATGTACATTTTGTAATGCGATTTCTTCAAACTCTATAGCATAGATGTTACCAATCCTATATGCAACGAATAGGGTCTTATCATCATCTTCAATTATGCATCTATTTGATTTAAAAGTAACTCTATAACCTTTATCACATAATTGACTAATGCTAAGGAGATTATGCTTTAAACCATCAACTAACAAAACATTTTCAACACAAAGTGAGGAATTCTTACCAACCTTTCCAATGCCAATTATCTTACCCTTGGCATTGTCTCCAAATGTCACGTAGCCGCCGTCCTTGGGCTTCAAAGAGACGAACTTTGATCTATCACCCGTCATATGCCTTGAGCAACCACTATCAAGAAACCATTTTTCATTGCTTGATGACTTCAAGCATACCTACACAAGTTCAAGTAGCTTTCTTTGGTACCCATGCTTTCTTGGGTCCATAGGGGTTAGCCATAGGAGGTGAGGTTCCCTTAACCACCCACACCTTCTTGGTGAATCTTTTTGGTCTTCTTCTCATGTTACAAGTATAAGCGTTGTGTCCTTCCTTATTACAATAAGTACATGAGAGCTTAGGTGTGCTAGGAACCTTAGGTTTAGGGAAGAAGTTAATGTAGGATTTTTGTTTAACATGTTCTTGATAACCAATTCCGGCCTTGTCAAAGCACCATCTTTGACTAGTTAATATCTTATCCAAGTTATCCCTTCCATTGGTAAACTTGGCCAAGGTATTAGTCAAGTCTTCAATCTTTTCTTTCAATGAAGTGTTTTCACTTTCAAGATTAGATTGAGAGATGGTAGGGGGTGAGTCTATCTTGTTTTTTAACTCTAAGTTCTCATTTTTCAAAGCATTTAATTCTTCTTGAAGAGATGAGATATTCTTTTTCAAATCATTATTTTTGTGAGAAAATCTTTTTAGTTCAAGAAAAGTATCTTCAAGAGCATCTTGTAGTTCTTCATAAGTAGGGGGTTCTTCTATAGGATAGTCAATAGAGTTAGGTTCGATTACCTCATCTTCTTTTGCCATGAGACAAAAGTTTGCAACTTCTTGATCACAAGAAGCCTCCTCATCTTCTTCATCACTATTTGCTTCATCATCCCAAGTGACGGTGAAAGCCTTCTTCTTGAATTTTCTATTATCCTTGAAGTTGTTGTTGTTGTGGCTTGTCTTGTTGTAGTTGTTGTTGAGTTGGGGGCAATTTATCTTGATATGCCCAGGCTTCTTACATTCAAAACACACTTGAGGTTCCCTATTTGAAATCTCTCCTCTATTTGGAATTCTTTTGGAGGAGTCTCCCTTGTTGAATCTCCTTCCTTGATTTCTTCTAGAAAAGAACCTTCTGAGTTTGTGAGAAATGAAAGCAATGTCTTCATCTTCCTCATTTTCACATTCTTCACTTGGTGTTTCTTCTTCATCTTGTGAGGCTTTGAGAGCCATACTCTTGGAAGTCTTTCCTTCATCAATTTCACGAGCTTTGAATGCGAGTTCTTGTGTGACTAAGTTGCCATCAAGATCACTCAAGGTCATTGATGATAGCTCCTTTGATTGAAGTAGAGTTGTGGTGAGGACATCCCATTGCTTAGGCAAGCTCCTAAGAATTTTTCTCACCAATTCGGAGTTAGTGTAAGTTTTTCCAAGAGAACTCAAGGGATTGATAATAGCATTAAATCTAGCAAACATATCTCTAATAGATTCATCTTTTTTCATTTTGAACATTTCATATTCACAAACAAGCATGTTAATTTTAGCTTCTTTTACTTGAGAAGTTCCTTCATAGGTAACTTCCAATGTGTCCCATATCTCTTTGGCACTAGTACACCTAGAGATTTTGCTAAACTCATCGTTAGTTAGAGCACAATATAACAACCCAATGGCTTTGGAATTAAGTTCAAGGGACTTGTGATCAGCTGTGGTGTATTCTTGTGGTACTTTAGGAAGTGTAACTCCATCTACCACTTTAGTAGGGATTAAAGGACCCTTAGAAGTAATGTTCCACAGCTCATAGCTAGTGGATTGAATAAAGATTTGCATTCTAATTTTCCAAAAATTGTAGAGAGATGCATCTCCATTGAAAAGTGGTGGTCTATTGGACGATTGTCCTTCGGAGAATCCGTTACCACTATAGTTGGCCATATCGTTCCTCGCAAGACAAATATGTCAAATGCTAGAGGTTGGGCTCTGATACCAATTGTTGTCCCAAGTGAATAACCCTAGAGGGGGGGTGAATAGGGTTATAGGCCAATTAAAAATTATATAGCAATCTAAACTCAGATTATTGCAAGCAAAATTAAATGTAAGACAATGCAATAATAAAGAGATTAAGGGAAGAAGAATGCAAACGATATAACGAGGTTCGGCCTCTCCGCCTACGTCCTCGCCTCAAGAGCGCGCTTGAGGATTCACCAATCCACTATCACTCTCCTTCAAGGTGGAGCAGCAAACCTTTACAACTTGAGTGTTCTTCACCAACACTTAGCCAAATGCACTCTTCTCAAGTGCTTACAAGTGAGGGTATTCACAACCCTTTTGATACAAAGTATTTGGAGATGATTTTGTGTACAAAGAAAGCTCTCTCAAAGAGTAAATACACAGGAATTGAAAGCACACTTTAGCTATTGATTGATTTCAATGAATGCTCACAAGAGGAATTAGGGCTTGTAATTGATTTTCTTGTTTTAGCTCAATGAATGCTCATAAATGAGCTCAAGCCTTGTATTTATACTCAAGGGGTCCAAAATAGCCGTTCTGGAACAATAAATGCCGGGAAAAGAAGTTTGGTGGGCAATAAATGCTTCAAATGTCCGTTAAAAAACTAGCCGTTATATCTTTCCCGAGGATTTCAGCCGGCTGAAAAACTCTTTCAGCCGTCTGAAATATCCTATTCAGCCGTCTGAGTGAGGCTACTGAATATTCCAGAGAGGGTGTTTAAAAGGAACAAAAGTTCATGATTCTCAGCCGTCTCAAACTTGCCTTTCAGCCGTCTGAAATGTTATTTCAGCCGTCTGATTAAGGCTGCTGAAAATATCAGAGAGGTTAACAATGACATGTGAGCAAGCCTGCTCCTTCAGCCGTCTGATCAAACTTTCAGCCGGCTCAAACTGACTTTCAGCCGGCTCAAAGAGCCGTCTGAAATTTCCCGAGAACAGACATTTCTAATGGAAGCATTTTCAGCCTGCTGAGACCTTTCAGCCTGCTGAAACACCATTTTCAGCCGGCTGAAACATTGTTTCAGCCGTCTGAAAATCCCTATTTTCAGACAAAATTAAACATTCAGTCCATTTGAAAGAAAGGTTATTTTTAGGCCTTTAAGATCATTGAATTTGCGATGTTTTAAGCCCTTTCAACTGGTGAGCAAGAATTGAAATTAATCTTACAAGGTTTGCCTAGAATTGTCACAAATTGACTTGTGATAAAGCTTGATTGCTCTTGAACAATAGATGGATCCATTGCGCTGCTTACTCAGTATCTTTGCTTGTTTGTTTGTGCATTTTGATCCTTAATGCTTGAGTCATTGAGTGGCTTTGATACCTGTCTAGATTCATCACTTTAGAAGTTCATTAGTCCTTTAAACATCTTATTATGTATTGTTATCATCAAAACCTTGGGGATTAAACCTCTCAGGCCAACACTTCCCACCAATAAAAAACCCCTTTATTCTCGTATCAAAACATCGCAATATCTCAACCACATTGTCATCACGCTTTCTGGTAGCTGGAGACCCCCCTATTTGATATGAAAGCATCCAAAATACACCAAAATGGTGTTTTCTTCATCTCAACAATATGTCCTCTCCAAAATTTCATATGGCTCAATAGTCTAGTTATTGCACCAAAGTTTGATCTGAATTGAGTATTAAGTCATGCACATTTCCATCGTGCTGACACTAATTCCTTCTCTTTTTAGACTCTCTTTTTTGCAAATGATAACACTTCATTCAAATTCATAGCATATGGCTTCTTCCTCGTATTCTCTGCAACACCATTTCCCATATCAACACGAAACTACTATTCATTCACCAAAATGGCATTAAGACACAAACAACCCTCTTTATTCACACCAACACAATAGTTATAGCAAAACCATTTCTTATACAATTATATTATACGGGTACATACTAAATACCAACAATTACATTACTACAAAAAAAAAAGGCAAATAGATTTACTAGAAACTATTAGTGTCCAAATTCTAGTAGTTACAACCCCAAGATCACATATGGCATATGGTGACTAGATCTAGCTATGTACAAGTTCCAACAGTTACAGCCAAAAGGGAAAAAAATTTTGAAAAAAAAGTAGTAGGATATTAACTCTCTAGCAAAACCATTATCGACGAATTCGCCACAGAGCGACATGGGTTCAAAGGAGTCAAAGTGGTAAGGGGTTTGTGTGAAGAACTCGTCCCATTTGAAACATTTAAAAAAAAAATAGTTACACCAACACAAGCCCTAAAAAAAAGTTACATCGAGTGACCAAATATACATATAGTTATACAAAACAACAAATGACCAACAAGAATAACCCTAAGTCACTAAACCTCTTACCACTTCGCCTCCTTCAAACCCCTTACCACTAAGGGGTTTGTGTGAAGATTTCGTCCCATTTGAAACATTTAAACAACATAATTACACCAACACAAGCCCTAAAAAAAAGTTACATCGAGTGATCAAATATACATATAGTTATACAAAACAACAAATGACCAACAAGAATAACCCTAAGACCAACAAATGAAATTGGCGGTTTAAACCAACAAGAATGAAAACTTTTCCTACCAAACAACAAATGACCAAATATACATACAGTTATATGGAACCATAAGTTAAATTTTCCTAGGGTTATTAAGAAGCCCTAAAAAAAAGTTACATTGAGTGAAATGGGGGGTATAATCCATACAACACCCACATCAAAAATGTTCTAGTTTATGAGTTTTTTTTGCCTCCAACAACAACCTTTAATCCAAAAAAAATGAAAATTTTCCCCTTCAAAGCAACAAATTGCGTTAGGTACTAACAACCCAAAACAAGCACAAATCTTTTAAACAAAATAGTTACTTCATGTTACAATTGGTACCAAAAAGGGAAATTTTTGAAGAAAATCTGATGTCTAAAACCCCCCACGTTAAATAACGAACCCTAAAAAATGAAACCTTCTGGACCATCCCTATAACAGTTACATCGACAATTGGTGTTATAAAGCAAAAAAAGATTTCATCTTTTTATTGAAAACAACAAATGAACCCATATACAGATTGGTAACCATTTTCAACTCACGTTTTTTTGCCATCTTGCCTGCGAATGAGCCGCTCCCCCCAAACGGTGGTCCTTCAATTTTGTTGATCTCCGACTACCAAACAGCGACACACCTTCACGCCGAAGAAGAACATCCATGTTCTTGGCAATAAGTTCCCTTCTTTGATGGTAATTAATTCGAGCATTTAATGTTTTGTGATTTTTTCCAGATTTTGCGTGGGCGTAATCACCGGACTTGCTGGAGAGGTAGTATCCTATTTCGTTGCTTTGGGTTCTTATTTTATTGAGAAGTTAGGGCCATTTTGGTCTTCTCAACTATTGTTGGACTTAAGGCTATATTACCTCTTTAGGTGAGACTTTAGCACTTAAAAGTCTCCTGTTATAGACTTTGGGCCAAACGCCCCTTAAAATTATAAAAGTTTTGAGGGTGAAAAATTTTAAAAGTTGAGATAGTAGAAAATTCCTACTACTTACCGATTACTTACACTTCAACTTTTAGAAGTTATTATCAAAATTTTGCACTATAAAAAAACTATCAACATTTTTTATTTCTTTAATTTTAAAATAGAAAACAGGAAGTAAAAGTTTATCCAAAGAAGTCTTAAGAACTTGCTTTGGTCACTTTCAAAGTTCATTTATCCACTAAATACAGGGGCGAAGCTAGGAAATTAGCTTAGGTGAGGCAACTTATTACAATTTATTACGTTTTAGTGATCACTTTTCAACTTAATACTATGTAAAGGATATTGTTTGTCAACTTCTTACAAACTGACTATATACGTACTTCAAAATGCCTATTAATTTCCTTTATTTGTTATTAAATTGGGAAGTGGTCATCAAAAGAGCAAATTATTAAGAAAATTTCTTCTTTTTTTTTTTTGGAATTTTCAGGTGGGACATTTGCCCCACCTGTTAAGGTGCTGGCTTCGCCCTTGACTAGATACCTAGCACGTGCACACAAAAGAAAAATATTTTTTCAGTCAAATGATTTTATTTTAATTTTTTTTCTTTTGTCTTTATATTGCTCTCTTGATAATTAATTTCACTTCATTCAAATTAGGCTTTTCGGAACTTCACATTTGAAAATTTAAAAGGATGGCAAGCGTTATGCATGTGAATCTTTCCTAACTGTATCTCCTTTATTTACCTGTTATCTATTAGATGATTTGAATAGTTAGTGTTGATAATTTTATGGGTAATAACTTTCATGCGTGCAAGAAACGATTGATGAATTTGATTTATTATTTTGTCTCCATTATTTTTATGAGTTCTCAAAAATTACAAGGTAATGTAGGGGCAACTTTGAAATAGGATTGTAAGGACCCCAAAAGGAGGTCTTCCATTTATATAAAAGTATAGATAAGAATTTTAATATTTTTTAGAGGCATTAATGGTACTTAAATTTGTTCATACTAATTTTTAGAGGTCCCCATATTGTGCATAATTATTTTTAACTTCTCTGATGAAGCCAACTAATATTATTTTAACATTTTAGGGCCTGTTCCTTTAATTGAAACACATAGTAAACATTCTTATCATTTGATAACAAATGAAAGTTAGATTTTAACTCAAACTCTTAACAAATTAAAGTTAGATTCTTACTCAAATTCTTTTTTCTAGAGCAACTATCAAGTTGCATGATAATATATATGAATATAAACTCTTTAAATATTCCATTTTATGAAGAAAAAAAAAATCTAAATGTATATCTAAAGAGTTTTTAATCTTTCGTTGACTATTTTGATATTAAAAAAAAAAAAATGTACTTTTGAATTTTAAACTTTATCTTTTATGAAAAAATATAAAATCTTTATGTATTTATTATTTCGTATAACTAATATTATTTAAAGAGTTTTTAATCTTTTGTTGACTATTTTGATATATATAAAAAAAAATGTACTTTTGAATTTTAAACTTTATTTTTTATGAAAAAAATATAAAATCTTTATGTATTTATTATTTTGTATAACTAATATTATTTAAAAATATTCATGTGCAACGCACGTGTTCTATATTTAGTAGTATTAAATGCACAATCCATCATCTTGAATTAACAAATTCAAGAAAATGATGGTCATCATCACAAATAATAGTAAAAATTCAAAATAGTGGTATTTCTTGAATTTTTTAGAATTGATTCTAAAATATCAACTACAGTGATAACTCTAACATTTTAAAATATTATTATTCAAGATGATAGATTCATGCCTTCAATCTTATGTAAAATTTATTAAATCGTTAAATTTCAAATTGGACGCCCAAATAGGTCCTTAAAAATGATGATTATTAACACACTTGAATCTTGATAAACAAAATGTGACTAGTTAATAATTGATTTTAATATTTATATCAACATTAGCAATATGTAGCTGATTTGGATGGGATCTTCTCTTTTGAGATACAAAGTTTGTTTACGAGGAAAGGTAAATGAGTGAAAATTTTCTTTGATGATAAAGTTGCTTGGTTAACTTAAATCTTCTTTAATGAGATGCCAGTCATTTAAGTAGAGTCATGGATCACAGTTTGGCTTATTAATTGAGTTCTATAAAATGGTGGGTCTTAAACGTTGAGTTACATGAAAGGATTTAATACTTGACCAATTACAATTAACCAAGAGACAGAAATCAAATGCAAAGGTTTTGACGGGATTTTGCCTTTCGCCTACATCCTCACCTCAATAGTTCCTTTTAAGGATTCCGAATCTACTAACTAATTTACTTCCACGTGTAGATCAAATCTGTAACGACCCAAAATGGGGACCGTTAGTTATATAGTAAAAAAATCAATTTTAAAGCCAATTTTGGTGGATGTTTAATAAAAATAATTCTTTTGAAAACATTTTTAGAAAATCCGGCATGGTCCCGTTTGTAAATAGGACATACCAAGTTATCGACTAATCATAAAACCTGTAGAAAACCCATTTATAATCATTTCAACCATCCACACACTATTCCAAAAATAAATAAAACTACAAGCCATATCGTAGTCACATGGGTCTCATCCACATCTGCATCTACTTCTTATCTAATTATTACAGGCCATGAATTAAAATTAATACATGCCTAGGTTCAAAGCCGAAATAAAATACAATGATCTTCTATATGAATGCATGCATGCTGATGTGCTTCCCAATCCCAGGTTAAGCTTTATTTGAAAATATGACCTGCAATAAAAACTGTGGGGGTATGAGCTATACGCTCAGTAGGAAACATTTCTCAAAATAACCCAAGGTTTTAAAAAAAAACCATAATTTATATACTTTTCCAAAGCCCTGCAATACCATTGATTAGTTTGCAATAAAATTTTTCAGTGAATAAAACTGATACAAGTATAAAGAAATAACTGCGGAAGTTAAATCATTAAATACCAACACCCCTTTTTTTCTCTTTTTAAAGAGGTAAGAATTAACTCAAGTTATTTATCATCAAAATCATCATTTTACAAATGAATTAACCATCATTTTCTGATATCATATCACGGCCTTATAAGCCAATAACCATCATCCGCCATATATGGCAATCCATAACATCAGTCTTTCAAACTGATAAATCCTCCCTAGGTCATGCGGGGCCCTCGCGCGCGGAAAATAAGGGGAAACACTATGGATCCTACCTGGTCCAGAAAGTAACCCCATCATGAGGAAACACTATGATCCTACTTGGACCAGAAAGTAACCTCATATTCGAGCACATAGCTCAGGACTAAAGGATAGGAAGACACGGTAAGACGTCCCGTTCCTTTGGGACCGCAGTAATCCTGTCTCCAGTAGCCCTCATCATCATATCCATATCATCACCATTTATCTTTTCCTTTACCAATTTCATAATTTCCACATAAACCGGAAAATTATATATAAATTTTCCAAAAACCACATAATAGGTTTGTACTTTGAAAACCATATGAAATAACTCCATATATCATGGTAATCATTTCCCAACCATTTTTCACAATAATGGTTTCAAAACATTTATATAAAAGTGACCCCCAATATTTAATTGAAAGCATTTAACCTAATAGGTTATCAAAATCAACCCATTGTACCCCAAATCATATGAGGGTTTGAAATATAACATGCATATAACCAAATAGGGTATAATACAAAACCCTAGATTTTTCAAAATTTATTAAAACCCATAAAATATGCCCACATGCATGATACTTATGCAAAAAATGTCAAATACATGTATTTTTACATGATTTAAACCCAAAACCCCCATGCATCAATGGTTTAAGATGAGAAAATGCCCCTACCTCAAAAATAGGTGAAGAAAATGCAAACTCCATGCCATAGACGCGTAGATCGGCCAAGAAATACAAGATCCGTGCTTAACAACGTCGGATCGGAGCTCCGGTGCTCCGACGAGCCACCGTCGACCTCCTCCCAGCTTTCTCTCTCTCTCTCTCTTCCTCTCTCCTTTTCTATCGGCTGAGAAAATGGGTGAGAACCCTCTAGAAGGTGGGTTTTATAGGAAACATAAGGGAGGGGTAGAATAGTCTTTTCGCCCCATAAAAATCTTGTCTTCCAGCAGAAATCCCGTGTGTTATAGTCGACTATAATGAGCTATAGTTGAGTTATAGTCGACTATAACTCCCCAATAAACAATACTGTGACATTCTGTTTGTTATAGTCGACTATAAGTTGTTATAGTCGACTATAACACCCAACATGCACAAATAAAGGCATTCTGTTTGTTATAGTCAACTATAAAGGGTTATAGTCAACTATAATGCTCAGCATGCACAACAAAGAGGTATGTAGCTCACTAAAACATACCTTAACACAATCCAACCCAATATTCTCATGAATTAACCTCGAGTTCTTACAACTTGGCCCCTCGATCAATCGGCCTAGTAAAATTACACTAGGTCCTCACAAAATCCTTACTCAATCTTCTTCCGGATGAAGATCAAATATTCAATCTTCCTTCGGGTGCAAATCAAACCCAATTTATTTTATGGGTGTAGATCAAACCTATTATAACAAGAAAAATCTCATTTGCTCTACAAGGGTTATGTCCAACCCTTAATCTCTCTCTATGATAAATGTGAATGAAATATAACAACAAATCCCTCTTAATAGAGTGAGTAAACAATTCACCTCACTCTATTATAATATGAACAATAATAGCTGAAGTATATAAATATAGGGCTTAAATATGGATAGGAATGAATATGATCTTTTTCCTTTTGTTAATCCATTGTTCCAAAAATGTTTAAAACACCATATGTATAGGCTTTAAAAAATAAAATAAAAAAAGGTTGTTGGAGGCATTGGAGGTGTCAAACTAGCCGTTGGAGTAACAAACAATCATTTAAAAACTACTAATTATAAGCTAGCTTGCAAGCTTAGTCGATTCAATCTAGCATAATATAAATTTGTTGGGAGGCATGCATTTAGTCCACTGAGGGGTACATTTAATCAATTGAATTAAACAGAGTTCAACACAAAGTGCACAAGCACATTTAGTTGGCTAAATGCATTATTTAGTTGACTAAATTAGGTAGTTCTGGCAGTCTTAGTCCATTTTCAATTCTAAGTCCCTAAATAATTTTTCAAGCAAAGTTTAGGACTTTTTTTAGGGTCAAGGTTTATGGTTTACAGATCCTACCATCATCATTAAGCATTCACCATTTGACCATTTACATAAAATCCTAACCACAACCAAATACCGAAGTCTTTAATATCTTCGAGTATTTTATTCTTGAGGTTATTAGGAGTTTGAATCATTTTTTCTTTGAGGCTCTTTATTTCTCTTGATTTTTCATTTGATGAAGTTTTCTAATTGCCCTTTGATCCTATGATTTATTCTTATTTGCTTCTATTGTTTTTTTGGCCTTTTTTTTTTTTTTAGTGCATTCAAATATAGAAAGTCCTAACTTATAATGATAAACATTAATCCATGGTCATCAAAGTTTTGTTATCATCAAAACCATAACATAGTATATAAAATCTTGAGACTAACAAAAGGCATTTAAATCAATTAAATGAATTTAGTCCCATGTGGGCACAAAAATGGTGCCATTTTTAGCTCCCAGGCAAAGCTCTAGATATGCATTCACATGTCCTCACGTGACGTCATGTTTGTCAGTTATTTAGACAGAGTTTAGATTACGGATCACATTGCTTCATTAAAGTGAGCCTCAGGTTTTAAATAAATAACTAAAGTCTAAGTGCTACATTGAAACCATCCCAAAAGTTGAATACTAGAGTGTTTTTAACCCTATATTGAAAACAAAACTAAAGGGGATACAGTAAATAATCATCAAGGATTCAAAGGGGTACTCATATTTCCTGCCATTCTCAACTGTCTTTTTTGTCGTGTTGCGAAAAGTCAAAAACTACATTAATTTTTAACAAAAAAACCTCCTAAATTCCACAAAATAAACACATGACAAGTGCTAATTGAAAAAAAAAAAAAAAAAAAAAAAAAAAAAAAAAAAAAAAAATCATAAAGTAAAAATTGGACAAATAAAGAAAGCAATCTTCTATATTTACATACCTCGGAACACACAAATTTGTAAACCATAATACCCAAAAAGGGGAAAAAAATTCTGACCCTCAATAGATACCCTTCTGTACAATTGTAAACAACAAAACCATCCTATAAAAATTATGAGAGGAGGGAGGAAAAAAGGCCTGTACATTTCCAATTGATTTAAGTGCCTTGGCAATCATGTTCCATTTACTATAAGTTGATTCATATGTTGGAATCACCATGACTATAAATTGGCTTAATGGATGTGAACTTTTATATCAGCTACCACATGGAGCTGCTGCTATGTTCCGTACTGCACCTGAATTTCTAGCATGGGAAGGATTACATTGCTGTCATGATTTTCTTCAGTGCCACCCATGAAAGAAAGCAGGGAGAAAAATAAAAAACTCAGGCAACATAAGATGGGACAGTTGATAATGGAGTGCAGAAAGAATCTTATATCCATAGCCATCAGTCACAAGTCACAAATGACGTAGGCAGTCCCCTCATGTATCAGACCATAGCCCTCCCAGCCTTGTCGCAGTCTCCCCATCAATTGCCAAGATATCTTTTATATCAACCTGCCCCTGTTTTCGCACCCCATTTTTGCGTCGTCAAACATTAAAGAACTCTTTGCCACACAATCAGAGGAGAATAAGCACTACAGCACTCCGAACCCTTGTTCATGTCACCGCTGGAATGCAAATTAACACCATTTGTCTGTCTTTACTCTTATTCCATTGTGAGGTACTTGACAACTCTTTCTATTTCTCTATTCTTTCCTCAACTTATATAATGACCTGTTGCTATATTATTCTGATATATTTCTAGGAGTTTTTGTCTTTGATCCAACTTCAAGGTTTGTCAGGAATGGAATCTCCAAAGAGTCCATGGAATCTAAAACACGTTCAGCTTTAAGTTCCTCCCCTACAGACTTGTAAAAATGCACGGCTGCACTCATAAGAAATCTATCCGGCTCTACAGACTCGCTTATCTTTTCAAAGAAGGCAATGCCTCGTTCCACATGTCCATAATCCATGTAAGTTCTCAGCATAGTCCGATAACACGCAAGGTCAGGACTTACACCAGCCATAAATAGCTCCCTGTAAATCCTTTCAGCTTCCCCAATCAAACCTGCTTTTGCAAAAGCGGAAAGTAAGAGGATAAAATGAGCACTGGAAGGGAAAATCCCCTCTTTCTGCATAGAAATGATGGCTTCCTCTGCTTCTGAGTATTTCAAACTTCCAGTGTAAGCTCGAACAAGGGCAAGGTAGGTGAGGGAGTCAGGTGAACAGCCATCTCTCTGCATGGCTTGGAAAAGTTCATACGCTTCACAATAAAGTCCTTCATTAGCATACACATTGATCATAATATTGTAGCTGACCTGCAATTACCCAAAAAAGACAAGAACACCATGTTAGTAGTTTGATAATACAGTAATACAAAGTATTGGATGGTGAGAAAACTGAGAATCAATCAATTCATATGATTTATGGTTGAGTTATGACCATTTAATTGTTCAACAGGCGACTCATCAAATTGGACAGTCCAAGACAGATGGGGGCACTGTAAAACCAAATGTGGAGAATGGATTGTTGAATGTTGTCTTTATTTCTCCATTTTTATTCTATTACTATGTTGAAGGGTATTTATGTACTTCTACCTAAAAGGGAAATAAATAATAAGTTACAAAAGAGTGAACCCTGATTCGCTCGCTCTTTTCTTCCTTCTCTCTCTTCTTCTTCTCCTTTTATTGCTTGATTTATACACAAAATCAACTGGGATATCATTCTATAATGTTTTACTAGCAGTGGAGGCACAAATCCATCCATTAGAATGGAATGCTTACAGACTCATCACAAACATTGATGACAAAAAAAAAAATGCAAAAGTAACCACTTCATGAAATCCTTCAAATAATAATAACAATAGTCTCATTTTTGTCTTATCAATAATCATAATTCTCTAGATAAAATTACCAACTATATGATACTGCATCTCTTTTTGTCAAAATCTCCTAAGCATTGGCAACATATAGGCGCGTACCTTCCCAGGTCTTATTCCCTCTTCCTGCATTTTGCTGAATAGAATGGATGCTTCATGACTCTTACCTACAAAGCAGTTAAAATAAGATTATATGGGAAAGGGGATATCTCATTCTCAACCAATGAAGAATTCTGATAACCAATCAAACATTCAGTAAAGGCCGTATGTCATAATTATGATTCCAACCTTCAATGCTTAGTTTCCACGAAGAGTACTATAGATGAAACCGACTTAGCAAGGCTTTTAAGTAAAAATGCTTATTATAACCTCTAAAAAGCCAGATATGCTAGAGATAGTGATGCTCATTAGAAGCCAAAATTGTGCAGGGATTCTCAATTGAGGGCATGGGTAGTGGCTCAGAATGTATCTCCCACTTCTTGTATGCAGATGATACTATTATCTTCTATAAACTTGAAGATGACCAGCTCCGATATCTGAGATGCATACTCCTCTATTTCGAGGCAGTCTCAGGGTTTAAGATCAATCTAGGGAAAAGCAAATTGATCGGGGTTGGTGATGGAGTGAGGGTGGAAGAGCGAGCTATTAACTTGGGTTGCAGGGTGGCTTCCCTGCCAGCTTCTTACTTAGGGCTCCCTTTGGGGGCTCCTTTTAAGTCCAAAGCAGTATGGCATCCGGTGATAAAGCGATTCAGAAAAAAAGGCTCGATGGCGGGAAAAAGAGCTATTTGTCAAAATGGGGAAGGCTCGCTCTAATTCGTAGCACTCTTGCAAGCCTGCCTACATACTATATGTCACTCTTCAGAATCTGGCTTCGGTAGCCAATAGGCTAGAGAATTTGCAGTGGGATTTCCTTTGAGAGGGCCTAGGGGGAGAGACCAAGCTCCATCTCGTCAAATGGAGAACCATTTGCTCTCCCAAAGAAGTGGGAGGGTTAGAGTTGAGGCAGTTGATTCAAATGAACAAGGCCTCATTGGGAAAATGTTCATGGAGATTTTCCATTGAAAGAGATGCCCTGTGGAGGAAAGCAGTAGTGTGGAAGCATGAAAAGAGGATGGGAATTGGTGGCCTAAGCGCCCTTCAAGGCCACATTGGGGGGGGTTGCAAATCCATAGTGGGAGAGCTGATTCACTTTGCTAGGAAGGTGAAATTCAAGGTGGAAGAGGGGAACAGGTTCAATTTTGGACAAATGTGTGGTTTGGAGAACGATCGTTGATGGAAGCCTTTCCCTCAATTTTTAACATCTCAGTAAATAGAAAAGGCTGGGTAGTGGATTGGATGGGAGAGACTCCATATTGGAGTGTGACTTTTATTAGACACTTACAAGACTGGGAGGTGGAACAGGCAGAGGAGTTACTGGCCATGTTATATGACATCGAAATTGAAAGAGGAAGAGAGAGAGAGGGGGGGGGGGGGGGGGGACTATAATATCAACTGGAAACACAAATGGGAGGTTTCAGTTAAGCCCTCCATCGGACCTTGACAGATTTTAGGAGCTCCCCTTTCCCAGCAGCCCAGATTTGTTTACCTTCTGCCACCCCCCCCCCCCCCCCCCCCCCCCCCCCAAAAAAAAAAAAAAAAAGGTGGATTTCTTCTGTTGGACTGCCGCATGGAAGAAATACCTCACTTTGGATGTTCTCCAGTAGAGAGGATTTGCGCTACCTAATTGGTGTGTAATGTGCAACGCAGGGCTTGAATCTATAGAGTATAGACCATCTTCTGATACAGTTTCTGGTAGCAGTAGGATTATGGACTCATTGCCTCAGCATTTTTGGGATTCAATGGGTGTTGCCTTCTGCTGTTCAACAAGTGTCAAAGTCTTAGAGGTCTAGGAGAAAAAAAACAAGCAAGGGTTGGCAGCATGGAAGAGGGTCCCACATGCTATCTTTTGGAGCATTTAGCGGGAAATAAATAGGAGGATTTTTTAGGACCAGGAGTATACTTTGGAGCATTTAAAGAACTCTTGTCCAGGGTTGATTTTTTGTTGGAGCTGTTTGGAGTTTTCAGATAATTGAATGAACCTCCAAAACTTTTTTGAGTCTATGCTTCTACAGCTGTGATAATAGCTTAAAATTGCATTAATATTATACTTTTAGTAGGTATTATCACATCTATTATGTACTTAATTCCGCATTTTACACATTATACATGAGATTTCTAGATATATGCTCTTATACTTAAAGTGGTGTATTAATGCATGTTTTATTTTTGTAGGAAACCAATTTCCTATGGTCAAGCATTCTTTATTTATTTGGAACTATATGGAAGCTTTGCAAGGGTGAAGTGCATTAATTTTAGAAGATTTTAGCAAAAGAATTGGCAACCCCAAAGTTGGAAAGAATACTAAAAAGGAAGTTTGGAGCAGTTACCGTATTTTGGCCATATCTTTTGACTCTGAAGTCCAATTGACGCAAAATTGGCGTCCTGGAAAGATAATTTGAAGCCCAACAATATTGTATGTCACGAATATTTCGTGATTTCGAGGTTTAGTAGGTCAAAAACAGGTTACAAGTAGGCACTGCGGGAAAAAAACGGGATTCCCAATTTGTTTCCTTATTTTTCTCCTCTTTCCCTTGAAAATCCTAAGAGCACATAGAAAAGAAAAAGCGACTACACCTATATTATTACTCCTCTTCTCATCTTCTTCTTCCTCTCTTGTTCTTCTTCTTCTACCTCTCCTTAGTTTTTTAGTTTTCAATTATTATGAGTAGCTAAACATTTTGCTAAGACTAGGAGTAAAGCCACAACAATTGTTTGGTATTTGTTTAATGACTCTTTCATGGATTTAATGTAAGCTTTCATAGTTTTGATTGATTTTGATTATTTTGCAAAGTATTTATTCTATATAATTTTTTGATTTATCGTTAACTCCAGGTCCGGTGAATGCTTAGAATTCCCTATGAATTAAATTACTAGTTTTCTCTTATAATAAATCAATCAACCTTATGAATCCATATTTTTTTGAATTGTTTTGAATAAAATTAATTGTTAAATCATCCGACTGGAATCATCCTTCGTATAAATCTTAACTGAGTTATAAAATTGAGTCATTAGCAAATATCTAATACTTGTTAGTGAGTGGACCTCTGAACTTTAGTGCTTTTAAATTATTATTTTCAATCAAACTAATTCTCTGCAATCACGCAACCAAATTTCTAAAATCTTTTCTCAATCATCTCTGCTAATTATTCCCCTTCCTGTGGTTCGACCTCGGACTCACCGAGAATATATTACTTCGCGACATCCTGCACTTGGAAGCATTATTAAAGTCGCAGCAAACTGCTTGGTGGTTTTGGTATACTTTTGGTACGCTCTTATATATGGATCTCAGGCCCTTTTTGTGAATAAAATTTCTTTACCTTCATAAAATAAAAATTAAATTAAATTAAATTAAAAAATAGTGATGCTTATTTGACGTTTGTTAAGTTTCCAACCTAAAAGCCTAAACAGATAAGTGGAGGGCCCAAATAGGTATATGAAGCAATGTCAAAGTTTATAGTTAACCAATGTGGGAATATGGGATGTCGTATTTTTCTAGCACTCCCCCTCACGTGCAGGCCTAACAAGATAGAAACAGGCCTATCATGTGGATAACAAAGACGGACTCAAGAACGAAAACGAGCCCAAGAACAACAGGCACTGATACCATGCAAGTTTCCAACCTAAAAGCTTGAGCTGATAAGTGGAGGGCCCAAACAGGTATATGAAGCAATGTCGAAGTTTATAATTAACCAATGTGGGATGTGATATTTTTCCGGATGTTCTTTGACAAAGGAGTCCCCATGGACTCCCACTCATCCAAATGGACAAAATCCCATCAAGAAAAGAACAAACACTCTAAATAAATAAATAACTTTCTAAGTAGAAACCAAGTTCAGAGTAGCAAGAACTATACATCCTATTCAAGTGCATTAGTCTTTCTTGATACTTTAAAGTTTAAACTATGATCTCTAGAATTACAGGACTTTCATAAAGTTCTAAGAGAAAGATTCAAAACATTCAAAATCATTTTCAATTCTGCATTGAGTTGCCAAGAATATGAAGGACAAAAATTAACTTCAAAAGCTTCACAAATATTTGAGGTTATGATTGCTGTTGCAAGATTGAAAATTTTCAATTTTTTTCTTTCTTTCTTTCTTCCTTTCTTTTTTTTTTTTTTTTTTTTTCCTGAAAAATTGAACAGTGGGTTACTTCAATAAGAAAAAAGTAAATTATTACCAGCCTTCCCATAGTAGCTAATGAGATTAGTGTATGCCTTTTCATCCAGGGGCACACCCATGCTGCGAGCCATGTTGAACGTCTCTACAGCCTTATCCAGCTTTCGACCTCGTCCATACACACTGCACCATTTTTTACCATTACAACCGCAACATGTCAATAGACCAATAAACACCTTTCTGTTTATAAAAATCTTTATTATGTTATCTTCTTTTAAAAGGACAAAGTAAAAGAAGCTCTTACCTGATCATGGTGTTATATGTTTGAATTGATGGAGCAACTTCCAAAGAAAGCATGCGCTCATAAATGCTGGCCGAGAAATGCAATTTACCTGCAACATTAGAATGTTGTATGTGTCATTCAAAGCTTTCTTATGCCTATATAGTATATATATGTCTTCTAAAAGTAACAGATCGTCTATGTCAACCTGCTTCTAGCATTGCCTTGATAAAGGTATTGTATGCCACAGTATCAAGCTCCAAGCCATCACGGAAGCTTTTATGAATGATGCTTTCTGCCTCCTGATATTTGCCTGGAAATCAGATGTAATTTATCAACATTGAGGCAAGGAAACTGGTATATTAAATGAAGAAGCATTGCATGATACCCTTAATACTTTTACTGTTCATACTACATATTGTTCATTATGTAGGAGAGAGGAAGTGAAAAAAAAAGAGGGAAAGGAATAGAAGAGGGGAGGAGAAATTTCCTTTATTTTCCTCTTTTTGCTTATGGAAGGATAGGGGTGCAAAATTAAAGGAGAAAATATGCTGGTTTGTGTAAAAGATTTGTACCTTATGCTAAAATTCTGTACATACCTTGTGTTAAGATGTTTTCCCTTCACATCCATACTATTTTTGGAAAAAATTTAGGAAGGTGAGCCCACGAGGAAAATTTTTGAAAGCACCTTTCTATACTCTCCTCACTTGCAAACATCCAACTGGCCCATCCCCACCCTTTTCTTTTCCCAAACCAAACTGAGTTTTAGTGTCTATATGCAGGTGCGTGTGCAAGATCAAAATTAAGATTTGAGGCAAAGTGAACTGACACACTCCCAAAATAACTGTTACTCAAGAGGTTGCTTGGAAACAAAAATTGGTTCAAAATCATAATTGATGGTTTCTTCAGGAAATGATCATAACAAAACTGTTTCAAAATCATATCATATAATTTGGTAATCCCACTGTAGGCCCTCTGGCTTTGCTTAGCACAAATGAAACAAAAAGTTGGTTCAAAATCATAATAAGAGCCTCTTCAGAAAATATTTATATCCACACTGTTTTGAAATTACATCATAAAAGTCAGTATCCCATCTGTATCCTGCTGTTGGCCCTTGGTCTTTGCTTGGCGCAAATTCAATGATTTTGTTCAATATGGAGCTCAGCAACAGAGATTTGCAGTTTCCCAAACAGTCCCGTAAAAGGTAATAGCTCTGGGGTTGTAAGGAGGATTCTGGTGGGTTGAAATGAAGAGGAGATGTATAACTGGTCACACAATAACAGACAATGCAGTTTTTCTGTTCTTTTTTTTCTAAATGCAGATTTATCAATGATAAATTCAAAAAATCAGAAGGAAAAAAAAAAAAGGAAGCAATGATTTCTGAACCTGAACCCAGATCCTTAACATGCCATAAAACATTTAGTTGCGGGGGTGAAACATTTGTGAATTATCGACGAGGTTTTGCTTGTCAATGGTAGCTCTGACAGTAATGCCTCCCCAAAATAAAATAATAATGAAAAAATTAATTCAAAAAGGAACATTATTCACTGATTTACTGAAACTTTCTGGCACTCATACCATAATTTGTCAAAGAGTTCACGACTTTGCTGATGGTAACAGCACCCAGATCATGCCCTTTTTCAGTCACTTCTTTGTAAAGGTAATATGCCTCCTCTGGTTTACCACATTTGGCATATGCATCAATCATTGAGTTATATATGGGTTTCCCAGTTGCAGGAGAACCTGCCACTGCTGCAAAGATTTTTTGGGCTTGTTTCAGCTTCCGCTGCTTCCCATATAAACTAATAATAGAAGCAATTGCTGCATCCTCTGGTCTGCAGCCTAGCTTGATTAATTGATCATAAAGAGTTTCTGCTTTAGATATGTCACCTACACAGAAAATTGCTGTCAATACTCAAGATACAAATTCACCAAAGTAATACCTCAATTCCAGAACTAGCATGTTAAGAAGATTTATAAAAAATAAAAAATAAAAATCCAACATTTCAGAGCAAACTAATTTTCTTTTATCATAAGTTTTTGAAACATTAAAGTGAGTTTCTTGCCTTCTCTAATAAATTTGCTAATGAGTTGACTGGCTACTGATAAGCCACCAGCAGTCTTGATCAACAGTTTCAGGATTTCTTCTGTATTGCGAGTACTACCATCTGCCAAATACAAACTAAGCATCAGTCCAAAAGCCATAGCATTAGGTTGATCCAAGGCCTCAATAGTCTCATCAGCTTCCTCAGATCTATTGGATTCTCTGTGCTTGGCCATAAAACATGTTTGAATAAACTTGTTATCCTTGAAAGATCCATTTGTACCCATTTCTTCTAAAAACTGCTCGACATCTCTTAACATTCCCTCTTTGCAATATACCTTCATAACTGTCTTGCAAAGCTCATCATCAAACTCTACTTGATCTCCCCTTATCTGAATTATAAAATCCTTAGCCTTTTCAGTTAAACCCAATCTCATATACAAATTGAGCATGTCCTTACAAGAACCAGCGTCGGGAAGTCCAGTCTTGGATAGAGCTTGAAACGTAACTTCGGCAGATTCCAAATCTTCCTTCAAAACATAACACCGCAACAAGACAATATAAGAGAATCTTGAGAACCAAACATTCCTAGACCTCATTAGCTCCATTATGCTTAAAGCTTTCTCAAAATTCCCTGAATTTAGATGGACTTGTGCCATTGTTACATATGTTTTCTCATCACTGAGGAGGCCCAACTGCTCAATCTCGGCAAAAGTTTTCTGGGCATCCTCATAAAGACCGAGTTTGCCATAGATTCTAATAAGCAAACCATAGATGACTTCATCAGCTGGGATTTTATTGCTTTCCATTTCCGAAAAGAGTGACAATGCTTTAGAATAATCTCCATTTTTGTAATGCAGGGTAAGAAGTGAAGCACAAGTGTAGTTACTTGGAACTATTCCCCGAGATCTCATGTCCTCATAAAATTTTAATGCTTCATCTCTGTTACCGTTTTTGGAACTTAAATTGATAAGCAGGCTGTAAGTTACCTCCTCGGGCACAAACCCAAAATTCTTCATCTCATCAAAAGTTTTGTAAGCCTCCTCTACAAGACCTTCTTTAACAAGGGAGCTGATGACTACAGTATAAGTAAAATTATTGGGTGTGACCCCTGTATCCACCATCTGCCTCCACATTTCTATGACCTTTCCATGAAGTGATTTCTTCTGCAATGACGACAGCATAAAATTGAAAACTGCAACTGAGACTATTATTCCCCTTTCTTGGACAGCAGAATAAAAGGACAGCATAGCCTTATGGCGCCCCCATCTAGCATATGTACACAGCATCGTACCACAAGCAACTTCGTCAGGTTCACACCCTGCTTCAAGCATCTCCAAGAAGGTCTGTTCAGCAAGTTTGATCTTTCCAACTTGCCCATATATGCGCAAAACAATTGTGTAGACTATAACACTGGGGCAGTAGCTTAGCTGTTAACGCATAAGTCTATCATTGCACCATATTACTTTGCCCATGCTTTGCAAAGAAACTATAGAAAGCATTCAGTTTCAGGAAAGAAAAACACCAATTAATACTACCATATTTTTGCTAAATCTTCAAAAATTTTCAACACAGATGAAACCAATCTAACTTCAATACATATAGATTGAATTTTTTTTTTTTAAATGGGATTTGGTTGCTTTTAATACTTACAAATCCCAAAGAGTAAACAAATAAAGCAAATGGATAAGAAGAAAAGGGATTGATTCAGTTCTTGTTGCACTACTTTTTTTCTTCTTTTTTTTTAAAATGAAAAGAAGACAGCTCACATCATAGAAAAAACCTAGTATCGCAGATAGGTTGGCACACTAGGATCTCCAAATCATAGAGAAAACCATTGTTGCAGTACTTCAAACACAACTAGAAACTCAAACAAATTCTTCCCTTATTGTTTCTTCTGAATTTTCTACAACGTGGACAACGAAGTACCAAATTACAGGCATAAACTAAACAGACAAACAACAACACATTTGACTGATCCCTGTGGTACCTTTTTACCAAATCATAAATCCTACAATACAACAGCATGCAAGTGTGAGTATTTTATTACAATTGTTATTTATTCCTAGCTAGCACAAACTTCAACAAATAAACAAAAACCCAGAACAAATTCATCAAAATTAACCATTATATCAGGCTATTGGAAAGCTAAGACTAAAAATAAATAAATAAAGAAGGCACCTTTTTTTAAAAGATAAATTAACTTTGTGAAAGCACACGAAAATGTCACAAAGACAAAACGAAACTCACTAATTAGACACCATTACAAGATGTTCTAAAGCCAACAATATCAACCACCACTACATGCTGTTTGAAAACAAAATCCATACGTACATATATTTATATACAGATATACACACACACATATATATGATATCCCCAAAATTAATCACTATAATAGGCTATGCATTTAAAAGGATAAAAATGAAAGTAAAGATAGAATAAACAACAGAACCCAGCTGAAAGTAATATAATTAACCCCAGCGTATGCTACTGGAATTATATTCATCAATTACTTTTGTTTTTTTTGTTTTTTGTTATTATTTATTTTAATTTTTTTGCTATTACTATTCATAAAAAATAAGCACCATCATAAGAAGCTAAAAATTGCAAAATTTAAAAGAAACCCCACCTGCAATTTCATCCAAGCAAAGAAGTCCCTGACCTGCCTCCACCCCTTCTGCTCCTTCAACACAGTACACATTTCCCTAAACGTCAACTTGGTCACAAACGACCCCATCACCTCCCTCATATCATACGACCCCTCGGCCTTCCCCGAAAGACTTCGAACTATGCGTATCGCTGCCACCACGTGCTTCCCGTACAAGTGACCTTTCCTGTCGTCTTGCAAGTACTGCACCATCTGCTCAGGCGTCCTCTTGATCCACCTGGGTGTCTGGGCGCGTGAACCCTGGTTCCTCCTCAACGCGCTCAGGTATTGGGCCTTCGCTTTGATTATGCGACGGGCGTTGTCATCAGAGAGGGGTTTTTTAGGGTTTTTGGATATGGGTTTTGGTTTGTTGTGGTTACCACTACTGAGAGACCAGGGGTCTGGTGTGACAGAGGAGAAGAGGATGGCTGGTTTGGGTTTATTTTTGGGTATGGGTTTGGGTCTGGGTTTGGAAGATGGAGATTTGGGGAGAAAAGGGGTAGGGCAAAGAAAGGAGGATTTGAGGGCTTCCATTGGCAGGGTTTTGGAAAGGGTTTAAGGGTTGGGGAGTTCTACAAAGGGGGTGGAAGTGGAGGTCCGGCCATTCGAGAAGAGGATATTAAATTGGGTAAAATACATCTACACCCCTGTATTTACTAACTATTACACTGACCCCCTATGTTTTCTGAAATTGCACTAGCCTCCCTTGTCAGAACGGCGAGATTAACGGAGTGAATAGAAACTTGAAATGACGAAGATGCCCTTCTAGTAAAACACAGTCGTTTTAGTGTTTTACTAGATTAAAACACAAAAAGGCACTACCCCTCTTCTTCTTCACCTTCATCTTCATCTTTGCTGACCAATGGCAGCAGCAACGAATTCCAGCGATTGGGAGGCTCTGTCTCCGTCGCGCAAGGCTTTTTCTTCATCTCTCTTTCTTTTTCCTTCTTTTTTTTTTTTTTTTCTTTTTTGCCCCCTATTAAGGCAACCCACTGCCATGGTTGAAACGAGATCTAAACACCAGATCCGTCAGAAATCTGGTGGTAGGGGAGAAGGAAGAATGACGAAAGGGAAAAGGAAATGCAGCAGTTCGTGATGTGCGTGTTCGTGATTTCAGATCTGAGGCAGACGAGGGGGTTTAGGTGCACGATGAAATCCCAACGACGGTGAGCGCAGCGGCGACGGTTTAGTCCTCCTACCACCGACGAACCAGATGGGGGGAGATGGCAGATCAGAGGGAAGGGAGGGGAGAGATAGAGAGTCAGCAGAGGAAAAGGAAAAGGATTAAAACAAAAAAGGGAGGGGGAAGAGAAGAAGCAGCGGCGACGGTTTGGTCTTCCCACCACCGGCGAACCAGATGGGGGGAGATGGCAGATCAGAGGGAAGGGAGGGGAGAGAGAAAGAGAGTCAGCAGAGGAAAAGAAAAAGGATTAAAACAAAAAGGGGAGAGGAAAGATAAGAAGGAAGCGATCTGATTTGTTTTGGGTTAAAACGCAGGCGACGACGATCTGATTTTTTTTTTTTGCCCCCTGTTTAGATCTTCTCCTTAATCTCTCTCTCTCTTTCTCTCTCTCTCTCTCTTTTTCTTTTTTCTTTTTTTTTTCTGTTGAGGTAACCCACTGCCATGGTTGGAGCGACTGTTGAGGCGACCCTTCTCTCACCGAAAAACATGGAGTTCACCGGAATTTGATTTGTTTTTTTTTTTTTGCCTCCTGTTTAGATTTTCTTCTTCATCTCTTTTTCTCTCTCTCTGTCTCTTTCTCTGTCTCTCTCTCTTTTTTTTTTCTTTTTTTTTTTTTTTTTCTTTTGCTTCTGTTGAGGTAACCCACCGCCATGGTTGGAGCAGCTATTGAGGCGACCCCTCTCTCGCCGGAAAACATGGAGTTTGCCGAAACTTTTGTTGAGGTAACCAAACGCACCGTTTGGCTACTAAACGCAGCGTTTCTGTCTCTCTCTCTCTCTTCTTCTTCTTCTTCTTCTTCTTCTTCTTTTTTTTTTTTTTTTTTTTTTGCTTCTATTGAGGTAACCCACCGCCATAGTTGGAGCAGCTATTGAGGCGACCCCTCTTTCGCCGGAAAACATGGAGTTCGCTGGAGTTCGCAAGAACTTTTGTTGAGGTAACCAAACGCACCGTTTAGCTACTAAACGCAACGTTTCTATCTCTCTCTCTCTCTCTCTTTTTTTTTTATTTTATTTTATTTTATTTTTATATTCTGACGAGATAACCCACCGCCAGGAGCGGCTGTTGAGGCGACTCCTCTCTCACTGGAAAACATGGAGTTCGCCGAAGTTTGCCAAAACTTCTGTTAAGGTAACCAAATGCACCGTTTAGCTACTAAACTCTGTGTTTTGGCTTTAAGAAGGTTAAAATGGGTATTTTCAATCCATTTTTGGCTGACGTCAGCAACAATCGTTAAAATCTCTAACAACTGTTTGACGGATAGGGTGAAATGTATGTTATTTTTCAAAATAAGGGAGTGCAGTGTAATTTCAAAAACTATAGGGGGTGTCAGTGTAATAGTCAGTAAATAGAAAGGGGTGTAGATGTATTTTACCCTATTAAATTCTAGGAATGGGAGGCAAGAGTACAAATGTCCAATGGAGTGCTATAGTGCACCTCTGATCTCACTACAGTAACATATGATCCTGCCAAAGAGTCAATTCCACCTAATGTGTTTAAGATGAGAAGTCCAACGGAGTTCCAAATAGTATTAGTGAAATTCTCAAGGTTGCAGAGTGAAAAAAATGGAAATGAGGAGAAATAGAGATAAAATGGATCTCCTTTACCTTTCTCCCTATAGTAGAGAGATTTAGAAAAAAATTAAATAAATAAGTAGTAAAATATTAAATATATCCCAACACAATTTTTGTTTAATGTTTAAAAGAGATAATGCTACTTTGCTCTGGATTAAGATCCTCTCCCATCGTAAAATGGTCCAGTTGAGTCTAGTTTATGACTGTAGACAGTATTGCATAATCCAACCATTTACATTGTGCCACGTTATTCAAGCAATTCTTATTCACCTTTACTTTCAAGACCATTAACGGTGAGAAGACGTTAACATTACAGAAGAGTGACAATCTCTCCCAAACATTAAGGCTGCGTTTGGTTTGAGGGAATGGAATGGAATGGGAGTGAGAATGGAATGAGAATGAGAATGGGAATGGGAATGGAATAAGAATAGACATCCCATCCCAATGTTTGGTAAGAGGTGGGAATTGAATGAAAAAACATAAGTGGAGACCTATTTTTAATGATTTTTACTATTTGAAAGGTGGGAATAACAATTCCTTTTGGTTTGGGAAGGAATGATTATTCCCTCATTGGAGGAAATAGACCTCCACAAAAGAATAACCATTCCATTCCCTTGTGCAACCAAACACTCACTTTTTTTGGGAAAATGGAATCACCATTCCATTCCCTCTCTCATTTCCTTGTAACAAATATAGCCTAAGCTCATGTCCTTACTCTCCTCAAATCCCTTTCATTCTTGGATATATATGGAATTCTTTATTCCCAACTTCGCAAAAAACCGGAACCATATTGATTTGCTTTGCCCTCAATTGATTTTTGTCCAATTTTTGGCAAAGATAATTGATTCAACAATTGATTTTCAACATCTTAGGCAATGAAAATTGTTTTGTAACTCTTCAAATCGAATTTGAATCCATTCCCTTCATGCGTAGTAAAAGGATAATCGATTTTTTTTTTTTTTTTTTTTTTTGTTGATTCTGGAATATGTCCAGAATTTGTGTGAAATACAATTCATCAATTTTGAGACCTCACAATACAAAGATCAATTCAAACCATATGCATATGGGTCTGAAGCCGGGAAGAAATTCATGTCTCCAAGAATGGAAGTGATTGGCATAGAATAAGGAAAGAAACCAGCTGAATATTTGGAAGGGTTTTTCCTCCTGTTACGGTCTCTCTTCTCGTCATTACTGGTTTTAAAGAGTAAACCACATGGTAAAATTTATTTCGAACGACGTGGCACAATGTTAATAGTCGGATTATGCTTGGCTCTTTACAGCCATAAATTGGACTCAACTGAACGATTTAGGACTGGACCACACTTTACTCGACTATGTGTATTTAGGTGGGTAAAGTTGTGGGATCCACTGATTTGATTAAACCCTCCTAAATGCACATAATAAGGCAAAATGTGAGACAAGATAGCATTACCTGTTTAAAAAATTGTAATAATCTAAGGGAGGGACTATTTCCACACCCTTTTTTACTTATCCACACCCTTTCAAGGCAACTTCGTCATTTCCCTTCTCTTCCTTCCCTTCCCTCTCTTCTCCCCTCTTCATTATTCTATTCTCTTCTCTTCTTTCTCTGGCAGCCCCAAACAAAAATTTAAAAACAAAGAAGACGCAGCCCTGTTTATTTAATGCAAGAGGGAAAAATGCTGACAGAGGAGAATAGTTCGCCCAAACCTTGGTCATCTCCCATCCCTCCTTTGATGCCGTCAACCCACCCGCCGATTATGAATTTATATAAAAAGAAAAGTCAAAACGAGGAGAAGGATTATCTTTCGCACAAGCCCTATTTCCATATCCAGTTTCTCTTTGGCATCCCTTTCTTCAACTTTTTACTTGATGAGGGCTTTAGATTTTTGTCACTTGTGAGCTTGGGTTTTCATTTCCCACTATAGTGGATTGAACTTGGTAATTCACACTTTATTTGATAGATAATCAAATGCACGTAGTAAACTATTTGAAGAAAAGACTGATTGGACGATGGAAGATGGTGGGCAAACACATACCTTTTCACCATTTTAATGAGAAAAATATAAATTGCAGGTGTAATTATATATATATATGTGTGTGTGTGTGTGTGTGTGTGTGTGTGTGTGTGTATGCAAATATTCTCAAACTTAAATGAAGGGAAAAATCAATGGTGGTGATAACCAGCACCACCGATACCGGTTTGTAACAAATGATACTGGAAGCCATCCCTAAGGCTGGTCTTAATAGATCTAGAAAGCGTAGCACTAATTGTTTTGATTTTTTTCTTTATAGACTTGTAATCTCTAGCGGGTGCAAGAGTCTTTGCTGGAAGCCATCCCTAAGGCTGGTCTTAATAGATCTAGAGAACGTAGCACTAATTGTTTTGATTTTTTTCCTTATAGACTTGTAATCTCTAGCGGGTGCAAGAGTCTTTGCTGGGGAGATACCAGTAAATGGGATATGACCAAGGGTTAGGTGAACCATTCTCCTCCGTCAACGTTTTTTTTTTTCCTCCTTCAGTGAATGAACAAACAGGGCTGTGCTACTTCTACTTTATTTCTGTCAGAGAAAGAAAAGAAAATAGAAAAAGGAAGAAGAAAGGAGAGAGAAGGGGAAGGAAGAGAAGTTAAATAACAATGTTGCCTATGGGAAGGTGTGGATAAGCAAAAAAGGGTGTGGAAATAGGCCCTCTCATAATCTAATTATGTGTAATTACTTTATCTTATCTTCTTTAACGAGATCTAATGAACCAAACAGTGTTGAAATAAAGTTACTTTCTCTTATCTTATCTTCTTTTATCTTCTTTTCTCTCAATCCATGCATAGCCTAAAAGGTTTATATGGAGTATTATTTTAAATGACTGTTTGAAAATTATTTTACAATGTAATATAAAAATTAGAATAAATCATGTTTATTGAAAAGGAAATAAAGTTGTTAATTTCTTTGTCAATTTCGGCCACATAATTAAAGGTAATCATATTTGGGATTCTAATTTTTTGAGAAAAATTTTAGGTATTTTTTAGGAAAATGCTATTGGTGGATTCGGTTCACGTTGCTATTGACATTTTCTCTTATACCAAAAATAAAATAAAATAAAATCATTTATAGGGTTTCGGGGGTGATCTTGTTTGGATTTGGTCTCCTCAACACATAGGGATGTAAAATTGGCCCGTTTCCCGCCTCGGCCCAACCCGAAAAAATTGGGCTAAGCCTAGACCAAAGCCTGTTTAAACTCATCCCAATCCTATCCTAAGCATTAATATGGGCACGCTTGGCCTTCGAAATTATAATCAGTTTTTTTTTTTTTTTTTATTAAACCTCACATTTCGTTTTGATTTTTAAGATTTTATGTAAAATATAAAGGGTTTTCACAAAAATTGAACATGATGTCTACTAGAAAACATCATTTTGAACAACTTTGTAGAAGAAAGTTTTTCCAAACTCTATTGTTTAAGTAGACTTTTTGGCAAAAAATGGAATAAACGATAGATTTTTAAAGAACTTTCATCTACAAAATTGTTCAAAATGATGTTTTCTAGTGGATGGCGCAACTGGTTTTCGTAAAAACCTTTTGTATTTTGCATAAAACCTTAAAAACCTAAAGGATGGGGTGTGATAAAAAAAGATAGGGTTGCAATAGTCGTTCCCTTTAGAATCCATCCCAGCCATTAGCCTAAGCGCGAAGCCCAATATTAGGCCCAGCCCATTTACCATAAAATAACAATTCTTTGATGGTTTCTATATCTCACCATTAGAAGTGTTAAATTTTTTTAATTTATAAAAATGAACTTAGCGTATATATTATTATTTTATTAAATAACCACTACTCATATTTTCTTATTTTTTAGGGTAAATTGTACTTAAGGGTCTAGAGTTTGGGGTAGATTTCACTTAAGGGTCCCAAATTTTAATTGCGTCAATTTGGTACCCAAATTATTAGTTGGGTTTCAATTTAGGGGTCCACCGTCATAAATCGTTTGTTGACTAAACGGTTCTACTTCTAATTTTGCACATGTCATGCATGTAACCTATATTATCCCTATTTTGCCCTTTTGATGGGTATGAAAACCCTATTTTACCCCAACAGGGCTCAGATCTAAAAATCAAAATTGATCAATCTATAGTCAAAATAATCAACCAAGGGTTTCACATGGTAGGTCTCATCAAGATGAATTTACCCATCAAATTTAGATTCAATAGGGTCAACCTAAGGTCTTCAAATGCTAGGGAACACGGTATGTGTGGATGAGTGCACCCACGCTAGATCACAATCCACTTTACCTTCAATCTCAGAACGGGTTGAAAGAGAAAATGTCAGTTTTGAGTTTTGTTTCAAGGCCAACTTCCCCCTAACTTATCTCACTCATTTCTCAACCAAATTTTGATGATTCAAAAGCCAAATTGAAGCTCTTGTGGAACACTATAAGTACGCACAAATCGTTCATCCAAAAACTTGCAGAATCATAATCATTTTTTAGCATAAAGTCTCGAGTTTATAACCCAAAAATCCGGCAATTTTCAAGAACTCATCCCACAGTGGGGTATTAAACCAAACCAGTCAGTTGACACCACTGTTTCAAGAACTCATTTCCATTATTTTTTATGGGGACATCAGTGAGGATGATGAGGGAAGAGGAAAACTAGTGGCAAGCGAATCTAATTGGGTGGATTTAATAGGGACAGTAGTAGAGGATCTATGGGAATCGTCGTCGCCGGATTCTAATCTAGGTTGGGACGATGGGTTTCAAACCAAACTAATTGCTGACGATGGCTTTTAAACCAAACCACTTGTCCGACGTCGGTGATGAAGAATGGGGTGTGGGTTTGACTTTGAGAGCACAAACAAAAATGACGTCGTTTTGCGGCGGGCATTAAAGTTATTTTAGGGATTCTGTTAACACCGTCTCTGATTTTGGGTCAACACTAACACTAGGGTACCAAATTGACACAATTGAAATTCTGGACCCCTAAGTGAAACTTACCCCAAACTCTAGACCCTTAAGTGCAATTTACCCAATATATTATATATACTATATGTTAATGTGCTATTTTGGCTATGAATCACACAAATGAAATAAAAAAATATACTATATGTTAATGTGCTATTTTGGTTATGAATCACACAAATGAAATAAAAAAATACAGATAAATTGCACTTAAGGGTCCAGAGTTTGGGGTAAGTTTCACTTAAAGGTTTAGAATTTCAATTGCGTCAATTTGGTACCCAATGTTAGTGTTGACCAAAAATCAGAGACTGGTGTTAACGGCATCCCTAAAATAACTTTAATGCCCCCCACAAAACGACGTTAGTTGCGCTCTCAAACCCCACCCCATTCTTCATCGCTGACGTCCATCACCACCATTCTCCCCTTCTATCCTCATCTTCGTACCAAGCCGGTGCAACTGTTGGAAACCACACTATCGCCACCATTCTCCCCTATACTCTCATCGTCCTTATACATGGCCGGTAGTAGCCATCCTAGCACCAAAAAAAAAAAAAAAAAATCAATATCAAAATAATGGTTACTGGTAACTATGGTGGCGGCAATAGGCAACAGTAGTACACGGCCTATGTCGGTAATTGGTTTGGGTTAATACCCCACCGTGGGATGAGTTCTTGAAAATTGCTAAATTTTCGAGTTATAAGCTCGAGACGTTGGGGTAAAAAATGATTATGATTCTGCAAGTTTTTGGATGAACAATTTGTGCGTGCTTATAGTGCTCCACAAGAGCTTCAATTTGACTATTGAATCACTGAATTTGCTTGAGAGATGAGCGAGATAAGTTAGGGGGAAGTTGGCCCGGAACAAAACTCAAAACTGACATTGTCTCCTTCAACCCGTTCTGAAATTAAAGGTGAAGTGGATTATGATCCAATGTGGGTGCACTCACCCACACATACCATGTTCCCCAGCATTTGAAGACTTTAGGTTGACTCGATTGACTCCAAATTTGACGGGTAGATTCATCTTAATGAGACCTACCATGTGGGACCCTTAGTTGACCATAGATTGATCAACTTTAATTGTCAGAACTGAGCCATGTTGGGGTAAAATAGGGTTTTCATACTCATCGAAAGGGTAAAATAGGGATAATATAAGTCATATGCACAACATGTGCAAAATTAGAAGCAGAACCGTTTGGTCAACAAATGGTTTATGACGTGGACCCCAAATTGAAACCTAACTAATAATTTGGGTGCCAAATTGACATAATTAAAATTTGGGACCCTTAATCTACCCCAAACTCTAGACCTTGAGTGCAATTTACCCTAATATATTTGTCATACAAAAGGTAATATTAGACATCACAAACAACCTCTCATTTCACTTTTATACAATTGTACGTTACAAAGATATTCACATTTATAAATACTTTCATAATTAAATAATTATAAATAATAAATGTACTAAGACTCTAAAAGTACACACACACACACACACACACACACATATAGTGAAGGTGATCCTCATTCAACTATAAGAATTACATCATGAAAGCCAATGGCATGATAGTTTAGTGGCATTCTTCTTACTTGTTAGTGAGTAATCTCTAGTTCAAACTCATGGAGAAGCATTGATGAGGGTTAGGACTTAGGGGATGTGTAAATTCCATCGATTCAAAAAAAAGGAAAAAGAAAAATACATCAAGAAATAAAGAAGGGGGAATTAGAGATAGGTTCGGCTACGGAAAATAACTACAATTACTAGTCATTCAAAGTTAAGTTAGTAGTGATTTATTAAGAAGTTAGTAGTCATTTGTATTGAACTGTAATGGTTTACTCGTAGACTCGTAGCTGGATCTATATGTAATTCCCCCAATAAATAATTAAAAAAAAAAACAAATATGGCCCACAAGTCCCCAACGGCTATATTTATGACCATTGGGGTTTGTGACTTTTAAATCTTAAATGTTATTTTGGCATTTTTTTTCATCCTTTCCTTTATTATACTATTTCATACTTATAAACGTCAAATTATGACTTATAACAAATTCATTAACATTCATATTTTCTCTATTAAATTATACATAATTTCTCTCGATTGATACTTGATAGTGACATATACTCATATGGTCATATTTAATTGCTAAAGTTATTACTTATATTTCTTCATTCTTAAATCTATTCATGTGAGTTGGAATTAGGGGTACCAACTAGATGGACACGTGACATGATAAAAAAGTATTCAATTTGTTTACTCTTCGTCTGCAATTCATCGTAGGTATTTATATTTATATTTTATTATTGTTTGTTTTCTTGTTTTATATATATATATATATATATATATATATATATATATATATATATATATATATATATAATTATTAGGATGGACCCTATAGATAATTTTGTTGATTTAAATGAGATGGAATCCACTGGGTCACCCATGATTGATGCAATTTCCACACCTATATCCTCAACCTTACCTACAATGGATGCATCTTCTACACTTTGATATAATAACATTTCAACAAAAAGATGGCTATGAACCCAAGAAAAACGGCCCATGGGATGGCATGTGAAAAACAAAGGAGTTGCTACCTCATTTTTTAAGGAAAAAAGGAAAACCCTAAAATGTTTTATTTCCAAAAATCTCATGACTCCATTTTAAAAGGAAAGGCAAAGGTCTTGGGCAAAGGTCTTGAACAAAAAATTGGATTCGAGGGCTAAATTACAATGTAGGAAGGTTCTGGGCCAAGCCCATAGGCACCCACATTGCCTCAATTGGTCTCTTAATTTGATTAGGTTAACTTAATGACTTAATCACATGCAAATCAATATCAATCAATAAAATATAATACGCTAATCAATCACAAATCCATCCTATTCCATTGTCACACCCCATTTTTGTCACCCTAGCTAGAGTTTATCATTTCATGTGGATTTTTGTCTCTTTTTTTAGTTTAGTCTTTTGCATTGAGTTTTTATGGCATTGAAGATCATGTGTACGAATTTTAAAGTGATTTGGAGTTCATTTCAATAGTTAATAAGAACTTCTGTGACTTTGAGGGCATAATCGTCTTTTAAGTCATATACTTTCCATTTTACTTTGAAATGAGTCCCAAGTTGTTCCTTTGAGTTCATATGGATATATAAAGTCTATATATAGGTTCAATTGATGAATCAATAGTTTAAAATCAATTCGGCTCATAACGGTTCAGGTTAGCTAAAAGACCATTTCTTGGTTCGCTCAAATGGACTCTTGTGACTCACTCAATTTACTCTCATTTAACTTCAATTGGGCTTTATTTACATCATAAACATATTTTAAAAGATTGAATTTTGAATTGGAAAACATTTGGCTCAACCTTGTGTGTAAACCCTAGCTTTGCTACAGTAGTGCACCATGGTTAACTGCTTTTGTAAAACCTAACCATGCACCCATGGTTAAGGAATTTTGTCCTAAAATGCCTAAAAATATATTCCTCTTCAAACCACGGTTGTTTTGGCTTTATTTCGTCAAAATCGGACTTAATTTGACCCTTGAAGGACTTTTGGAAGGCTTAGAAGTCTAAACCGAGGCGAACTGAAGAGGACCCTCGGGTGACCGACCAAAGCTGGACAGTCAGTTGCCAAGGCCCAGTTGGCTAACCATCCAGGCCTATACGGTTACCCGGGGACTCCGTCTTTGAATAGGTTTTCACCTCTCCTTCCCCCGTTTGACGGATTTCTCCGCCCTTGCAAATTGTTTCCTTCTAAAATTGAGTAACTTTGAGTTGTTTGAGCACCAAAAGAGTCTCTAATAGCCCTAGGATCATTATTTAATGAATTAATCTTAACCATTGGTTTATTAGGTTAGTCCCTTATATAAAGAACATAATATTCAACACATAGGGGGCCACAAGTGCACTTTATACCTAGAGAGAGAGGGAGTTACGAGATTAGGAGTTAAAGAACATCAAAGAGAGGTTTTCTAACCCTAAGCAAGAAGAGAAGAGTTGTTTCAAAGGCAAGAGAAGTTCTACAAGAGGTAAACCACCATTTCAATTCCTGAAATTAGGGTTTCTCCTTTTCTTCTTCTACTTCTTCATCATCTTCTTCTTCTTCTTCTTCTTCTTCTTCTATGATAGTTCTAGTGCATGTAGTAGCTCTACATATTAGTTGAATTCAATGCTTTTGTGATGTTATATGTATCATTTTAGGATGGTTCATGGTTTAATATGCTTAAAAATCCTTAGTTTACTAGGGTTTTGAAAGCATTATCCTTCTTATCCTTTCAAATCATGCATGTTTCATGTAGCTTATTTGCTGCGATAATTGTCATGAATTAATGCTTCTGTTAGTTAATATACATTATATTCATGATAGTTTGAGCATGTGTTAGGGTTGATACATGGGTTATTATGCATAGTTGTGAAGTTAGGGTTTCAGGTAACCCTTATTTCATACAAGTTTCATACAGGATGTTTAGGTTAGCTTTGTGAGTTGTTGCTCATTATGGTTGTTCTATTTATACTGTATATAGTTGAATCTTGCTAGGTTTGCATTTATATAGTGGATTTTTAAGGTTTTTTTGGAGATATTATTCTTTTATAAGGATAATTATCCTTTTTGCTAGATAAGATTTTGCATGAGAGCTTTCTGTGATGTGTTTAAGTATGAAATCACTTCTATTGTTTTCTAGGATATATATTTTACGTAAGATATGATGATTGTACCTCCCCATAATGAGTTTTTTTACGTGAAATTATCTTAGGATAGTTTTACTCAAGAAAGCTCGTCGTAGGAAGACCTTTTGTCATATTTTACATAAAATATTATCTTTTTTGGTTAGAATAGACTTTGTTATCATGTTTATTGATATTATTGGATGTTCTCATGATTTTTAGTATGCTTTTTGGTAGGTTTTTATTCATGTTAGCTAGGTCATTGCATGTAGGGTTGTATTAGAGTTGTTACTTATTCATTATTCTTATTATTTGCATAATTAATGAATGATTTTAGGCCTCAATATGATTCTGTCCAGAATAGTATTTTGTTCTTTTTGCATGGTTTTGAGCACGTGTAAGGGTGCAAATAGGTGTGATAATTGCCTTATTGCAAATAAGGTTGATATAACTTAAATTTGCTGTCATTTGGAATAAATTGCACAAGGTAAGTAGGGTATGAAAGTGCCATAACTCTTTTCCCTAATCTTTTCTCTTCTCCCTTTCTAAGGTTATTTCTTAATACTGATACATGGTCATCACTAGAGGTTTCCTTATAAAATAATTTGTCTTTTTATCAAAATTATCTTAGAATAGTTTTACTCAAGAAAGCTCGCCGTAGGAAGACCTTTTGTCATATTTTACATAAAATATTATCTTTTTTAGTTAGAATAGACTTTGTTATCATGTTTGTTGATATTATTGGATGTTCTCATGATTTTTAGTATGCTTTTTGGTAGGTTTTTATTCATGTTAGCTAGGTCATTGCATGTAGGGTTGTATTAGAGTTGTTACTTATTCATTATTCTTATTATTTGCATAATTAATGAATGATTTTAGGCCTCAATATGATTCTATCCAGAATAGTATTTTGTTCTTTTTGCATGGTTTTGAGCATATGTAAGGGTGCAAATAGGTGTGATAATTGCCTTATTGCAAATAAAGTTGCTATAGCTTAAATTTGCTATCATTTGGAATAAATTGCACAAGGTAAGTAGGGTATGAAAGTGCCATAACTCTTTTCCCTAATCTTTTCTCTTCTCCCTTTCTAAGGTTATTTCTTAATACGGATACATGGTCATTACTAGAGGTTTCCTTATAAAATAATTTATCTTTTTATCAAAGCTTCCATCTTGTGGAAGTTGCTTAACTTCAAACTTGGTTTATTTATCAAATTCTCTATCTTTTAAATAAGGAAACTTAGGGTTTTTACCATTAGTCTATATTAGGATTTAACCCTATTCTATTCGAAATTACGTGGACTTTGATCCATATATTTCCATACATAGGACGTAGGCGCTCAATTGATGTTCAAGTCCGCCTTAGGATACTAGGTATCCTAGGTTTTCTTTTTCTTTTATTCATTTGTCCATCACATATGATTGCTAGTAAAGTAGGATGGATTCATGCTTGTGATTGCTAGTGGATTAGGATGAATTTATCCATCATATATGATTGCTAGAGGAGTAGGATGGATTTGTGATTGATATGCATGTTGTATTTTATTGATTGATATTGATTTGCATGTGATCAAATCATTAAATTAGCCGAATCAAATTAAGAGACTAACTTGGGTGATATGGGTGTATATGGGCTTTGCCCAAAACCTTCCCACATCATAACTTAGCTTGCAAATCTAATTTTATGGTTTTAAAGACTTTGCTTTTCCTTTTAAAATGGAGTCATGAGGTTTTGGAAATAAAATATTTTATGGTTTTCCTCTTTTCCTTTAAAAAATGAGGTGGCGAATTCTTTTCCTTTGTTGTCTTTCCCATTTGCCAAAATCCCGTGGGCCGTTTTCCTAGATTCACACTCCACTAACAATTATATGTGATAGATAAATTCATCCTACTCTACTAGCAATCACAAGAGATAGATTAATGAAAAGCATGAATCCATCCTACTCCACTAATAATCATATGTGATGGATAAAAGAATAAAAGAAAAAAGAAAACATAGGATACTTAGTGTCATACCCCATTTTTGCACCACTTTATTAGGGTTTGTCATTCCATGTAGGTTTTTGTTTTGTTTTTTAGTCTAGTCACTTGCATTAGTTTTTTAGAGTCCTAAAGAAAATAGGAATGAATTTTGGCTCAATTTGGAGTTGATCTTGAGGGTTAATAAGATCTTTTATGACTTGAGGGGCATAATCGTCTTTTAGGTCACAAACTTTTCATTTGACCTTGAAATGATCTCCAAATTTTCAATTGGAGTTTATATTGATGCATATGACGTATTTATAGGTTCAATTTGATAATCAATAGCTTAGAGTTAAAATGGCTCATAATGGTTCAAGTTGGTTAAAAGACCCACTTCGGGTTGGCTCAATTTGGTTCACAATTACTCATCAATTCTTTTCAAATTAACTTTAATTAGTCTTTATTTTATCCTTAAAAGTGTTTTGGAATGTTTAATTTTGGTTTGGAAAGCATTTGGTATGATCCTATGTGCATACTTAAGCTTAGCAAAGGTAGTACATAGTGGTTAACTGCCTTTGTAAAACCTAACCATGCACCAATGGTTAGTGGTTTCTGCCCTAAAATGTTTAAAAATGTATTCCTCATCGAAACACGGTCGTTTGGCTTTTAGTTCATCAAAATAGGAGTTAATTTGACCGCTAAAACACTCATAGAAGGAAAGGAGTTCCAAAAAAAGAGAAAAACTAAAGTAGACTCGGGTGACCACCCAAGCCTGGGTGGCTAGCCGCCTAGCCCTAGGTGGCTAGCCGCTCGGCCCTAGGTGGCTAGCCACCTAGTCCTAGGTTGTCACCCTGAGCCAATTTCCTATTTTTGCTGAAGCGAGACTCCTTTCCTATTTTGATGGACTTGGACTCTTTTAGGATGACTTTCCTTCTAATTTTTGGTAACTTTTGAGTTCCTTGAGCCCCAAGGGAGTCTCTAACAACCCTTGGATTAGTTTTTAGGGTTTTAATCCTAGCCATTGATTTATCTCAATTAAACTCTATAAATACCCCACTATGTTTCAAGCACTAGTACTGAGAACCACTTTTATGCATCAAACCTAAGTTTTAAGAGAGAATAAGAGAGGGAGTTCTAAAGGAGAGCTAGAGTTCTTGCTGTAGACTTTAAGAATTTTGTTTCGAGTTATTCACAAGAGAAAGAAGAGTTAGTACTACAGCAACAAAGGAGGCTTAATCCAATGTATGCTCTAAACCCTTAAGGCTAAAATTAGGGTTTCCTCTTAGGATAGCTTTATTGCATGCAACTGTTATAATTTTTATCATGGATTGATGTTTCTATTAGTTAATATATATGATAATAATGATATCCATGATGAGTTTTGCATGTTTTAGAGTTAATTCATAGGTTTTAATGCATAGTTGTGATTCTAGGGTTTCCATTATCCTTGTTTTAGGAAAGTTTCATGTAGCATGCTAGGTTAGGTTTTATGAGTTGTTTCTTTTCATGATTATTACATATGTTATGCATGTAGAATAATCATGATAAATGTTACATTCATTATTAGTAGATTTCTAGATTTTTATGCATGTTAGTTAGGTCATTACATATAGGGTTGTATTAGGGTTTATGAAAATTCATTATTCTTGTTATTTGCATAATTAATGGAAGATTTTTGGCCTTAATACTATTCTGTCCAGATTTATATATCACTGTTTTTGCATGGTTTTGAACACGTGTAAGGGTGCAAATAGGTGTAGTAATTGCCTTATCGCAAATAAGGTTGCTATTACCAATTTTTCTATTGCTTGGAGATAATTACACAAGGTAAGTAGGGTATGAAAGTCCCCTAACTCTTTATCCCTAATCTTTCTCTTCTCTCTCCTAGGGTTATTTCTTAATATGGACATATGGTAATTATTAGAGGTTTCCTTATAAAAATAAAGTACCTTTTTCTCAAAGTTTCCATCTTGTGGAGGTTTTTAAATTTCAAACTTGGTTTATTTATCAAATTTTCTATCTTTTAATAAGGAAGCTTAAGGTTTTTACCATAAGTTCATATTAGGTTGTAACCCTATTCTTTTTAAACTACGTGAACTTTGATCCACGTATTTCTATGCATGATACGTAGGTGCTTTGAGGTTCAAGTTTGCCCAAAGATATCAAGTGTCCTTGGTTTTTCTTCTCTCCCTTTTCCATTTTCTCTTCTATTTGGTTATGTGGATGAATGGATGGATATTTGCATGTTGTTTTGTGATGATATATGCTAATTTTTGTATGATAAGACTTTAATTTAGCCCAAATAAACTAAGAGACCAATTAGGGTGACATAGGTGCCTATAGGCTATGCCTAGAACTTTCTCATGTCATAACTTAGCCTACGAATCCCTAATTTCTTTGCTTTCCAAAAAGACTATTTTTGCTTTTCCTTTTTAAATATGGAGTCATTCAATTGTTTTCTTTAAAACAAAAAGGTTTTTAGGGTTTTCCTTGTTTCCTTTAAAAAAATAAGGTGGCGACTCCTTTTCAATCCTTTTCAATCATATGGGCCACTTTCCAGTGTGAGGACCCATTTCTTAATAGAGATTAATACGGCTTAATATATGATTAGCGTAGTTAATCCCTTGATTTGTTGGATAACCTAATGTAAGGGTAATTCATTTGTATGATAATATGATATTATATGTGTTTTGATGCTTATTTTGATGAATTGAGTATCCTAAGTGAGTGTTGGGCCTTATTTGCAGTTTCGAGTTAAGCTGTTGAAATTTGGCTAAGTGTGGGAGAAAAATGAATTTTCGTAAATCTTCGTTTTTAAAGATAATTTTTGGCGGTAATAGAAGTTTATAATATTATAAGACTTCTATGATTTTATGGGATTTTATTAGCATGTTTGGATTGGGTTCCTCACATGTTTGTTTTAAGAAAATCTGTCGGGGGACAGATTTTGTACTAGAACTTGGAAATGAGATTTTGATATATTGGGAATTTGATTTTTTTGATATTTTATTTGGATTCAAATGGGGGGTTATTTGCTTATTTTCATTAAATAACTTAAAGTAAAAGGATAATATAAAAATAGAGAAGATTACTTAAATGTTTTGGATGAAAATAAGGTTGATGTCTGTGCTGATGGAGAATTGCTGACTGATTGTTTATTTTTGGTTGTCTGTGCATTTCAAATGGCTGAAACATGTTTCAGCCGTCTGAAAGACAATTTTCAGCCGGCTGAAAGTTCATGTCAGCCGACTGAAAATTCCAGAGAGGGTTATTTTGTGTTGGGTATTTTCAGCCAGTTGAAAATATTTTTCAGCCGTCTAAAAGTGTCGGCAGACAGTTTCAATAAAGGGTTAAAATGACCCTTTTGCCCTCCTTTTCTATATAAACCCTTAACCCACGAATTTCTCTCCATTCTTCCAGCCAAAAGAGAGAGAGAATGAGAGAAGGAGAGTGACGGGAAGGTCGTGGGTAGCTCGCCGGAGCATGGCGCCTCCGATCCGACACCGGCAAGCTCAGATCCATTCATAGTTTAGCCCGATCTACGTGCGTGTAGGGATGGTTTGGCATTTGCATCACTCATTTATGAGGTAGGGGACATTTTCTCATTTTAAACCCTTATTGCATGGGGGTTTGGGTACAAATCATGTAGATTTGCATGTATTTGGTAGTTTTTGCATATATATATATATCATGCATGGGGTATATATTTTCTAGGTTTTGCAAATTGTGGGAAACCTAGGGTTTGATTCACATCATTTTGTTATAAAAATGTTGTTTTCGAAATCATTCCTTTAGAAATGATTTATGGGGGTTATTTACTGTGACTTTTATAAACCCACATATTATAGGGTTTTCTTGGAAACTTTAAATATATAAAATTTTCCGGTTTATATGGAAATTATGGAGTTATTTCATATGATTTTCTAAGAACAAACCTATTATGTGGTTTTTGGAAAATATATATAATTTTCCGGATTATATGAGAATTATGGAATTAATAAATGAAAAGAAAAGTGATGATGATATGGTGATGAGGGCTACTGGAGACAGGATTACTGCAGTCCCAAAGGAACGGGACGTCTTGCCGTGTCTTCCTATCCTTTAGTCTTGGGCTACGTGCCCGAATAGAGGTTACTGCGGTCCCAGGCAGGGATGTCTTGCTGTGTTTCCTCTTGAGGTTACTTTCTGGACCCATATAGGGATCCATAGTGTTTCCTCTTATTTTCCGCGCGTGAGGGCCCCGCATGACCTGGGGAGGATTTATCAGTTTGAAAGACTAATGTTATGGATTGCCGGATATGGCGGTTGATGATTATTGGCTTATGAGGCCGTGATATAGAAATTGGAAAGAATGATAATGAATTATAAATAACTTGAGTTATTTCTTACCTTTTTAAAAATAAAAAGGGGTGTTGGTATCAAATGATTTAAACTTCCGCAGTTTATTTCATTATATATGTATCAGTTTTATTTACTGAAAATTTTATTGCACACTAATAAATGGTTTTGCAGGGTTCTTGGAAATGTATGTAAATTGTGTGTTTTTTTTTAAAAACCTTGGGTTATTTTGATAAATTTTTTCCTACTGAGCATGTAGCTCATACCCCCACAGTTTTCTTGCAGGTCGTATTTTCAAAACTAAATTGTCCTAGGGTTTTGGGAGTGCATCGACATGCTTGCATTCATGTAGAGAGTATTTGAGATAGGCTTTGAGTCTAGGCATGTATTAATTTTAATTTCATGGCCTGTAATAATTAATTGAGTAGTGGATGTATATCTGAATGAGACCTATGTGACTACGATATAGCCGTAGATTTCTTTATTCTTGAAATATTGTGTGGATGGCTGGAAAAGTTTATAAATGTGTTTTCTACAGGTTTTATAAATAGTCGATAACTTGGTATGTCCTATTTACAGACGGGACCATGCCGGATTTTCTAAAAATATTTTCAAAGAATTATTTTTATTAAACATCCACCAAAAATTGGCTTTAAAAATGGTTTTCTTACTACTTAACTAACAGTCCCAATTTCGAGTCGTTACATCCAGGGTTCACACTTAGTATCCTAGAGCAGACTTGAACATCAATTGGGCGCCTACACACCTTCTATTGAACGTACAATGATCAAAGTCCACGTAATTCGATTAGATTAGGGTTTTAACGTAATAGAGATTTATGATAAACCCTAAGTTTCCTTCCATAAGGATTTCCAAAGATAAATGATTCTCAATATGATATTTCAATGAAAGAAACTTTTTGAAAAGGGGTGGAAAGAAACCCAAAAATTTATCATATCCCTCTATTAGAAAATAACCCTAGGAAGGATAAGAGAAAAGAAAAGAGAAGAAGGGTATTTTCTACACCCATCATTCTTATCATTCGCAACCCGTCAAACAAGGGCCCTATTTCATAAGGCAATCACCATATTTTCAAACTTTCTATTTGCGATAGCCAACAATAATCACCCCACTTTCTATGGAATAATTAGACCTACTCAACTCACAATATGCCATTTATATGCTCAAAGTATCACCATAAAGATAATTATTAAATCTGGACAGAATATATCAAGACCTAAAATTATCCCAATAATGATGCAAAAGACAAAAATTAAAGAATAACAAAACCCTAATATGCTCCCATATGCATTGACCTAGTCTATATGCATGAAAATTGTGAAAAATATGCAAAAGACTCTATAATAATAATGAGAATTTCAAATAATATCATTAAGCATGCAAATAATGCCAATTCAAGACAAAAGTATGATATTTTATGTAAAACATGAAAAAATGCCTTCTTACGGCGAGCTTTCTTAAGCAAAATTATCCTAAGATAATTTTACATGGAAATCATCTCATATGAAAGATCTATCAACACATCCTACGTAAAATATATACTTTAGAACATATTAGAAGAGATTTCATGCTTAAACACATTCCTGAATACCCTCATACAAAACCCTAACCTCTAAAAAGGATAATTATCTTTAGAAAAGGATAATGTCTCCAAAAACCTTAGAAAATCTACTATATGAATGCAAACCTATCATGATTCAACTATATGTAGCATATATAGAATAACTATGATGAACAACAACTTAAAAAGTTAGGCTAAACATGCTGTATGAAACTTGCATGAAATAAGGATAATGAAAACCCTAATTTCACAACTATGCATAACAACACATAAACCAACCCTAAAACATGCTCAAACTACCATGAATATCATTAATACTATATATATTAACTAATAGAAGCATTAACTCATGACAATTATCACTATAAATAGGCCATATGAAATATGCATGACTTGAAAGTATAAAAAAGATAATGCCTTCAAAACCCTAGTAAACTAAGGATTATCAAGCATAATAAACCATGAACTATCCTAAAATCATACATATAACATCACAAAAGTATTGAATTCAATCAATATGCAGAGCTACTACATGCATTAAAACTATCATAGAAAAAGAAGAAGAAGAAGAAACCCTAATTTCAGCAATTGAGAAGATGATTTACCTCTTGTAGAACTTCTTTTGCTTTTGAAATAACTCTTCTATTTCTTGCCTAGGGTTAGAGAACCTCTATTTGATGTTCTTTAACTCTCAATATTGTAGCTCCCTCTCTCTTTAAGTATAAAGTGCACTAGTAGCCTCCCTATGTGCTGAATATCATGTTCTTTATATAGAGAACTCACCTAATAAACTAATGACTAAGATTAATTCATTAAATAATGATTTTAAGGCTATTAAAGACTCTCTTGGTACTCAAACAATTCAAAATTACTCAATCTTAGAATGAAACAACTTCAAAGGTAGAAAAATCTGTCAAAAGAGGGATTGAGAGGCAAAATCCTACTCAAAGACGGAGTCCCCGGGTAACCATCCAGCCCCGAATGGTCACCTGAGGGACCCATCAACTTGTCTCAGTTTGGACTCCTTCGCCTTCCGGAAGTCTTTCAAGGGTCAAATTTAGTATGATTTTGACGAAATAAAAGTCAAAACGGCCATGCCTTGAAAAGGAACACATTTTTAGACATTTAAGGACAAAAATCTTTAACCATGGGTGTATGGTTAGGTTTTACAAAGACAGCTAATTACGATGCACCACTGTCGCAAAGCTAGGGTTTGCACACAGGGTTAAGCCAAATGCTTTCCAATCCAAAATTCAACCTTTTTAAACATAATTATGAAAGCAAATAAAGCCCAACTGAAGTTAAATGAAAGAAAATTGAATAGGTCATATGAGTCAATTTGAGCGAACCACTAAAGAGTCTTTTAGCCATCTTGAACCATTATGAGCTGAATTGATTTTAAACCATTAATTCATCAAATTGAACCTATATATAGACTTTATATATTCATATGAACTCAAAGGAATAACTCGGGACTCATTTCAAAGTCAAACGGAAAGTATACGACTTAAAAGACAATAATGCCCTCAAAGTCTCAAAATTTCTTATTAATTATTGAAATCAACTCCAAATCACTCCAAAATTCATACACACAATCTTCAATACCACAAAAACTCAATGTAAAAACCTAGACTAAAAAAAGAGACAAAAACCTACATGAAATGATGATTGCTAGATTAGGTGACAAAAATGGGGTGTGACAATAGGCCATAAAGAAAAAATAACCCTTTCCAAATATTGTAAAAGAAGATTATGTTTGTTCATCTACCTCTGGTACTATCCGCTTATGCGGACACTCAAAAAATCGTTCACAGAAAGGTAATCGTGATATTACACAAATGCTATTAAATAAATCAGATATGGATAATTTAAAAACATTTAATTTTGATCAAGGATTTGAGCATCAAGAAGTTGTTAAATTTATAATTAAAGATGAACAACCATTTATACTTGCAGAAAATCCCAATTTTGAAAGAATGCAACAAAGAGGATTCAATCCTCAATTTCGAAAGTTGTTAAGAAACACTGCTATAAATGATATTTTAAAATGTTTTAAAGAAGAAAAAGATGAATTAAAAACATTTTAGGTAAAATTTGTATGACTTTTGAATAATGGGAATCTAAACTAAAAATAAATTATTTATCATTAACTGCACATTATATAGACCGTGATTGGAACTTAAATATAAGAATTATTTTGTTTAAGGTGCTAGAGTGCCAACATAATAGGGTAACCATTGGGGAATACATCTCAAGAGCTTAAAGACTGAGGTTTAACCAAAAAATTTATGTCTATAATCTTAGATAACGCTATTAATAATAATACAACTACAACATTTCTCTTAAGTTATCTAAATTTTCTTCTTAATGGAAGATTATTTCATGTGCATTGTTTTGCACATATTTTAAATTTAATTGTACAAAATGGCTTAAAATTTATTTTAGGAACTATTAAGAATTAAGATCTATTGCTATTAATCTTCATTTTCTCTATCAAAACGTTTAATCTATAAAAAAAAAAGGCTTGTAAATTAGCAAATTTGAAATATAGGAGCTTAGCACTTGATGTTCCGCATAAATGGAATGCCATATATTATTATTAACATCATTTTAAAATATCGTAAAGCTTTAAATATATATTTTCTCTCCCAAAGCACATCTTTTGCATTATCAAAAAATGATTAGACTAATGTACAATTTGAAAAAGATTTTTTACAAGTTCTTGAAAAGGCAACAAAAAAAATTTCCAGTCTATATTATCCAACATCTTGTCAAGTCCTACATCAATTATGTAATCTTATGATCAAGTTTGATGAATTTAGTTCTACTTCATAATTTTACATTAATTGTTCTAAATTCAATGAAATCTAAATTTAATAAATATTGGGGAAAATTTAGAAGTGTTAAAACAACTTTTATATAGTAGAGAAGCTTTGGAATCCTCTTTAGACTTATTAAAGTCCACGTTAAGAAAATTACTTAAATAATATAAAGGTAATGTTCCGATAGATAAAGTCCATGTAAATGTTAGTTCGGATTCATCTCAAGGAAGAGATACAATTTGGGAAATGACTAAAAAGATGAAATTTGCATCTAGTAGTAATAATTCTAGTTACTCATTTGAACTCCAATGTTATCTTGATCATCTAGTGGTGGATGAAAATGATGTTAAAGATATTTTGGCCTAGTGAAAATCACAAGGAACAAAACTATCCCTATGATTTCCATCATGGCCTGTTGTTAGACCTAAGGTTTTCAACCAAGGGCATACCTGAGATTTTGATAATAACAAAGGATCGATGTTAGTGCTAATGGTTTAAATGTCAAGACTATGATCAAAGCTATAGGTACTACAAAGTATATCAAGCATAAGCAAAAGTCAATTGACTCAAGGCTTATCCATGGCATGGTACATCAAGCACAGGTTCAAGACATCAAAGACACTCAAGCATAAGTACAAGTGAGCATAGAAAGCAAGGCAAAGACCTATAAACACTCAAGACCAAGCAAGCACCATCAATGAAGACTTTTATAAGCTATGAGTGAGATTTTAGGTTCTAATTGTGCATGGTTACTCAAATAATTGATCTACTGACCTAGGTGGACCTTAGGGACCTTTAAACCTATTGAATTTATCATTTGCATAAGGCCTAAATTAATGTTGATGGACTTAATTGATTAAATCTCTTTTAAAATCACACTATAGAGTTTACTGCCCATTTCAAGTCGACTCAAATGAGATTTTAGTCGACTCAAATGTGCATTCAGTTGACTGAAATGAAAAATCAGTTCACTCAAAGTTGAAATTAGTCAACTGAATTGTCCAGAGAGCAAGCCTTGAAGCATGGACTGATTCTGCCTGAATCGATGATTCGGTCAACTGAATTTGCGATATTGCTCTTTTAACGGCTAGTTTTTCAAAATGATATTATACCAAAAGTGTTCAAACGGCTATATTTTTGTTTGGTTCTTTTCCAACTGGTTATTTGAATCCAAAAGACTATAAACATTCATCTTGAACACATCTACAAGTGTTGGATCACATTGAAATCATATATTATTCATTCCTAACCTTGAATCTTTGATGAGTATCAATTAAGCAACCATTAGAAGAGAGTTGTGCTTTCATTTATTGTATTTACTCTTCAAGAGAAAATTGTTTTGCAACAAACAACTTCAAATCGTTGTAATCAAAGGTTGTGTGAACCTTAGTGATTGAACAAGTGTTAGTGAAGAACACTTGGATTAAGGTTTAATCTACACCCATAAAATAGATTGGTGAAAGGTTTAATCTTCACCCGTGAAGGACATTGTGTAAAGGTTTGATCTACACCCATGAAGTAGATTGTTATAGTGGATTGTGGAATTCTCAAGTGGAGCTCTTGAGGCGATGATGTAGGCGAGAAGGCCGAACCTCGTTAAAACATAGTTTGCAATCTCCCTTCCTTTATCTCTTTATTGCTTATCTTGCTTATTACATTGCAATTACTATTTGTTAGCAATAACTGTTTTGAGATTACATTATTTCCCATAATTAGCCTTAAAACCCTATTCACACCCCCTTCTAGGGATTTTCACCTGCTAACAGCCGTGATTTACTAACAATTCTTATATCTCCAGATACGTCAGAACAAGCTTTTAGTATAGGTGGTCGTGTGATTAGCAAGTATCGGAGTAGATTGGCGTAAAAAATAGTTGAAGCAATTATTTGTTTGAAGCATTGGGGTCTTGCAGTACAAAGAAAACAAGATGAATATTGTAAAGAGGAAATTAAGAAAAAAAAAAAGGGTTGATGACATTGGGAAGACATCTCGATAATGGACCTGAAGACTAAATAATGAAAGCATAAAAATATATTTAAAAATTTAAAAATTAATAAATTAATAAATGTAATTTTATTGGGGTAGAGTAATGCAAATGATAGACATGTGTGCAGGTGACTATTCCTTGTGTATTTTTTTTTTCAATTAAAAAAAATTAATATTTTTAGCCAATGATCCATTTTCATATCTCATATTACAATTTACAAAATTTATCTAATGTCTGCAAATACATAAGTGTTTTCATTTACAAGGACATATCTTTGTACAATTAAGTTCGCCCAATGTTTATGTTAGTTCAATAGTCTATAGATTGGACCAACCCAGGCCATTTTATAAGTCCATAAACATCTTGTCCATCTTTAAGAATTGTTCTAGATCAAAATTTCGGTAAAAGTAAACTATCTTATGTTATCCCCTTTTTTTTTTTTTTTTCCTTCTTTTTATTAAAAAAAGAAAAAAAAAAAAAGTGTTGCTATATAGGAGGAAACTAGCAAGTCCATTTTAGTTAGCAAATACTTGTACTAGACTCTATATAATCCTCTTCTCTTAAGGTTTACCTTACGCAAGGTTAACCTTACATAATTTTGTGTAAGGCTTACTCTCCAAAACTCTACCAATGACTTATATTTTTCAAACCTAACCGTTGGATTAAATTTGCTTCACATGAAGGTCATGCATGCCATAAATTTAGTTGATCAGAGATTATGAGTTGCTTCATCTATAAATGCCCATAAATGATTGTTTGTTATTGATTAAAAATTTAAGTTTTTTATCAAATAACAATCACTCTTAGAATAATACAAAATAGAATAAGATTTATTTGCAGTTCTACTTTTTTCATGGGTAAGGTGAGGAGGCTAGGAGGAGAAAAAATCATAGGACTACTCATCAGTATTACTAGAATTCATTTCATTAGATACTATCATCTCCATAAAAATGGGACCCTTTTGAAATGTATCATCAGAACCTATCTTGGTCCTGTTGTTCACTTTGGAACTGTCTAGTTTATGTTGTCCCTTATTTATTTATTTATTTATTTATTATTGTTGCGTAAATTACCCCAAAAAAAAATCCCCTTAAAGTATTAGGTTCAACGGATTACCCCCAATGTTCAAACCAATGCAATGTACCCTCAAAATTTTTAATTTCCTTTAACTAATCACATCGTTAGTCAATGTTTACACAAAATGACAAAAAAGAATCATGTGACCATCACCAAAAGTAAACTCTTTTGTCTTTTTGTGTAAATAGCAACTAACGGTGTGTTTTTTGAATATTAGGAGGTAATCTAACCACCCGCAATACTTTAGAGCATCTCCAATGGTGTGTTAAAAGTCATATTATTGCTATACTTTAGTAATAGTAGACCTTATTGTTACTCTAATGGTGTGTTAAGAAATAGTAATAGCACACCCTTATGATAAAATAACACAAATTACTAAGATAATGTAACGACCCGAAGTGGGGGTCGTTAGTTAAGTAGTTAGAAAATCTAATTTTAAATCAATTTTAGTCGATGTTTAATAAAAATATTTATTTTGGAAACCTTTTTAGAAAATCTAGCATGGTCTTATCTGTAAATAGGACATACCAAGTAATCGACTAATCAAAAACCTGTGGAAAACACATTTATAAACATTTCCAATTCATCCACACAATATTTCATAAATAAATAAATCTACAGAGTGTATCGTAGTCACATGGATCTCATCCACATCCTCAGAATGAATGCATGCATGCTGATGCTGCTTCCCAACCCCAAGTCAAGCTAAACTTTGAAAAATATGACCTACAAGAAAAACTGTAGGGGATATGAGTTACATGCTCAATAGAAAAACATTTCTCAAAATAACCCAATGTTTTAAAAACCATAGTTCATATACATTTCAAGAACCCTGCAAAACTATTGATTAGTTTGCAATATAATCTTTCAGTAAATAAAACTGATACAGGTATAATGAAATAAATTACAAAAGTTATAATCATTTAATACCAACACCCCTTTTTCATTTTTAAAGAGGCAAGAAATTACTCGATTTATTTGTTATTAAAATCATCATTTTACAAATGAATTACCCATGATTTTCTGATATCATATATAAGCCAATAATCATCATCTGTCATATCTGGTAGTCCATAACATCAGTATTTCAAACTGATAAATCCTCCCCAGGTCATGCAGGGCTCACACACACAAAAATAAGAAGAAACACTATAGATCCCTACTTGGGTCCAGAAAGTAACCTCAAGAGGAAACACTATGAATCCTACATGGATCCACAAAGTAACCTCAGTTCGGGCACAAAGCCTAAGACTAAAGGATAAAAAGACATGGCACGATGTCTCATTCCTTTGGGACCTGCAGTAATCCTATCTCCTATAGCCCTCATCACCATATCCATATCATCACCATTTGTCTTTTTATTTATCAATTCCATGATTTCCATATAAACCTGAAAAATTATATATATATATATATATATATAATTTTCCAAGAAAACCGTATAATTAGGTGGGTTCATATAAATCATAAATAAATAACCCCTATAAATCCTTTCTAAATCATTTCCAGATGAATAATTTCAACAACAACATTTTTATAACAAAACAATGTAAATTGAAACCCTAGGTTTCCCACAATTTATAAAACCTAGCAAAAATATACCCCATGCATGATATTTATGGAAAAACTACAAAATACATGTAAAACTACATGATTTATACCCAAACCCCCATGTATTCAATGGTTTAAAATGAGAAAATGTTCCTTACCTCAATGATGAGTGAAGAAAATACAAAACCACCGCCATAGACATGTAGATCGGGCCTAGGATACACATGGAAGCTCCCTAAAGCAAGCCATAGCTTCCAAATGCCATGCCTGATGAAGAGAATGGAGATTCCAACTCTAAAATGCAACCAAACTTCATAAACACCATGAATAAACACTAAATGTAAGGATTTGATTATTAAATCCCAAAAGGAAAGCAAACCCTAGCTTTAGACATGAGAAAATACCTCTTAATTCAAAATAGGGGTTGGCCATAAGTGAATCCAAGCTAAAAATGAGAAGATTAAAGGCCAAGATGCATGAAATCAATGGAAAAATGGAGTGAAAACCCCTCACTCTCCAAGCGGTGCACCCCTCTCTCTCTTTCTCTCTCTCAGCTGAGAAAGTGTAGAAATGAATGGAAAAATTGTAGGTGAGGGTTATATATAAAAGGAAAGGCAAAAGGGTCAATTCACACCTTAAAAACATGACCTAGGCCAAATTCGAGGGTTATAGTCGACTACACCAAGTGTGTAGTCAACTACAAATATCAAAATGCTCATTTTGCCTCACGTAGTCGACTACATGGAACTTGTAGTCGACTACATGCTCATTCCCAAAAATTGAGAAAATGGAGTTTCTATAAACTCTAATCAACTCTAACTTCCAAAATACACCAAACCAAGCTGTAATAGCACATCCAAAACATATTTTAACCACAATATTAGCCAAATTTTATCAACTTAAACCCTTAAGTTGCAAATAAGGCCAAACACATACATAGGATTCTTGATGCATAAAAACAAGCATCAAAACATATCCAACATCATATCATCATACACATGGATTACCTACACATAAAGTCATCCAGCAAATCAAGAGATTAACTACGCTAATCATACATTAAGCCGTAATAATCCTTATTAAGAAAACAGGTCCTCACAAATAATGGGTTGTTACTACTCCCTCTGATTACTTATGGGTATCGAAGAAATGATTGAATATTAGATCCATTATTCATTATCTTATCAAGTATTGTATTGGTAATGGGGAAATCACATTCCTTTGGCAATGGGCACCCTTTTGGTCCTATTGTCTTGTATATTGGCCCCAATGTGATGTATGATGCAGCAACGCTCCCCACTAACTCAAAGGTTAGCTCCATTATTTCTCATAATAATTTGCATTGACCAATCTCTCCTCCTAAGCTATTAGAGCTACAAGATACCATATCTGTGTCTATGTTGTTCAACCACAATAGGTTTGACTTAATCAAGTGGCTTCCTTCTGATTATGGTAGCTTCACTATTACTTAAGCATGGAATGTTATACATGCTAGGAAGTCAGAAAATGAATGGGCACAAACTCATTTGTTTCTCTAAGGCAATTTGGAAACACGCTTTCTTTATTTGACTTACTATCTTGGATAGGCTTTGAATAAAGTAAAAGCATGGGGCTTGACTACTTACGACACGTGTGTATATTGACGGCAGCGATGAACTACAAATTTTTGTTTGAGGTCGCCACCTATACACTAACATACATACATAACCACATATCTCTATTCCCTCTTCTTCTTCTTTTTTTTCTTGGTACAAGTGTATTAACTCTATTCCCTCTTAACTCTTAAGTCTTAATTGGCATGCATAATAACTGGAGAAATCAAATTGGGGGGGGTGCCATTTTATCAAGTTTGGGGGTGCCTACTCATCAAATAAGAGAGTATTCTAAAGATTTTAAAAAATTTTGGGGTTGCCAGCAGCCCCCCTAATGCCAAAGGTAGTTCTGCTCCTGATTGACGACTTCATCAAGAGAATCGTGATCACCTTTTGTTATGTGCCATGTAACTGTTGAAGTTTGGAAAAGAGTCCTTCATCTATGTTGCATGAATCGTACCCCTCGCAATTGGATGAATGAATGAATTCAGTTGGGCTATTTATAGTCTAAAAGAGAATTCTTTTTGCACAGTGATTAAGAAACTTGTATGGGCATCCATTCTATACAATATTTAGAAAGAAAGGAATTCTCGCACCATGATAATCTCTACATGAGCATTGAACGTATGTTTCACATTATTATGAATGACATCAGATTTAAGGCTGCCGAATTTGGAAAGATTCGTGACAATGCGAAGCATATGCTATTTTGTTTGAACTAGAGTATTAATCTTGATGTTCTAAGATTGTAATAGGTGTTGCTATTGTTCCCTTTCCTTTGTGTGTGAATGATGATTTGGTTTCTAGTTTTGGTTCTCATTTGCGTACACAGGCAAATAAGTTTCACTTTAGTTGAGTTTATTCGATTGTGTGGGCTATTAAGTTGTTTTATTTTTAGTGTCTTTTAGCTTTTGGTATTTTGGCTTGTATTCGCTTATATTGTATATTTTTCCTTTTTGGAATATACTTACTCATTTATTCAAAAAAAAAAAAAAAAACATAAAGATGGTTAAAATAAAGAAAGGGATGGTATTTGTATTAAAAAATTGCAAATCTTGTCAGTTGCACCATTGGAGTACATTAGTGTCAAATTATAGCATTTGACACTGTAATATGTGTTAAAATTAAATAACATAGACAAAATAGCTCAAACTATTGTAAATACTCTTTGTTGAACAATAAATTTTGGTAATAACATCCTATACAGTAGACTAGATAAAGAAAATGAGAAATAACTACTCTACTTGAAAAGTGGGGGAGTTATTGGAAACTACCCTTCTTACATGTCTAGATTCGCATGTGGGAGGTGGTTATTATAATCCACCTTTAAAAAAAAACTGTATAGAAGCAATATAAAGAAGGGTAGTTGGGAGAAAATGGGGGATTTAGCACTCTAAAAAAAATACTACGGATTGAAGAAGAGAGAAAAGCAAAGAGTTTACTACATTTTAAGAGGAGACGTATAGTAATTTTGAGAAAAATTTTGTTTCTGCATTTCATACTTAAGTGTTCTAGTAATCAGGTATAATTTCTTTTCATAATTATTTCATTATTTCTTCTTTTATATCTAACAGTTTTGCAAGTGGACAAAACAATATTCTGTATTCAAATCGATCCCGGTTAGAGCAAAGAAGTGATTTTCATGAGAAGAACATCAACTATCAGATTTTACAAAAAATTCTTCAACCACACAAATGATGTTCATGAACATCATAAAGGTGTGGTATGAATATATGATGTTCAAGAACATCAAAATCATCTGCTAAATTTTCATTAAAAATTCATCAGCCATGTCCAATGATATTGAATGCAAGGTCTGAGTTCATGATGCTCTAAAGTATCAAAATTTACCATTGGGTTTCACTAAAATTTCCAACCATGCCAAATGATGTTCATAAACATTGTCGTGGTACGGTCCAAATACATGATGTTCAAGAACATCAAAATCAACCATTGGGTGTTAAAAAAACCACTCAACGAATGAGTTTGACATATACTCAAGAATCAAAATTATGGTCTGAGTTTGAGATATACTCAAGAAAATCAAAAGAAAATATAGTTGAGTCTCTTAAAATTTCTAGTTATGTAAATCAATATTTAAGAATATCGAACAAACGCCGCAAGAATTTATCAATATTAGTTCATGAATTTTTAGCGAAAGGAAATAAAAATAATAATAATAAACCCATGATGTTCAAGAATATCATGAAATTCATTAGATTTCATAAGGTTTCAGGCCACAAGAATGGGTGTTCATGGATATTAAAATAGTATGACCAAAAATTTATGGAACACTATTGAATCATCAATGGTTTATACTTTCAAAGTATATAAAAAATTAAATACATGGATTACCTTGATCTACATACTAGAAAAATTGCAATTTTTTTGTCAAAATAAGAAAACAAAGCACTACTCTGATGTAGTTCACCAAATGAGAAAGGGATAGAATATTGTGAAAGTCATAAGTTGATATTTTGAAATATATATTAAAAAAATTAGATGCAATTTGAATTCAATCAAATTTGTGATAAACATGTTATCCATATCTGATTCAAAGTCAGAATAGATACGATTTTTAAAATAATTCCAATATTTGTTTACAAGTGAATGTGATTTAAGGGTTTATTACAGTGTGTTGAAGACTATTAATATACTGTAGTGTGACTTGAAAATCATATTATATGATTCTATGGATGATGAATTGTGTGGTGAATTTTTAAATTAAGTTATTAATTTCAATAGAAATTAATCAATTTTCAATAATTGATTGGTACTAGATAGACCTCGATTTTGGACCAATCATGGAACATTTGAAAACCATTATCAAAATAACTTGATGTAAAATTGATAAAATTTATTCTATATGGTTTTTCCTAATAAGTTTCTTATAAACAAAAGGTCTTGATTGAATGGAATCGACAGTCATATTAATTATTGGGTAATTCTATGATACCCATAAAGTTTTTAGGATACCATACCTATTTATCATTTGAAGTGACCCACTTATCATTTGAATTGGCTTATTTACCATTTGAAGTGACCCAAAATAGTCTACTTACCATTTAAAGTGACCAACTTACTATTTCAAGTGACCTTATGGGTATAGCATCCAATTTTTTACTAGGGTACTATAGAATTGGCCTTAATTCTTGTGTATTACAAATATATGGAAGTTTACATCCCAAGCCAAAATCTTTCACTCTGTGTGGTTTTCATTTCTTATTTTTAAATGTATATTACAAGATGTGCAAAAAACTGCCTAATTTGCCAAACTGCCTAATTCACTCCATTCCGCACCAACCCAGGTGGTTTGAGAGGCTAGGTAGCACAGTTTGGGTGGATTGAGCAATAAAATTGGCGGTTTGGTCTAGTTGGCATGTTAAACATTGTCAAACCGCCAATAAACCAAACCAACCTATCTTTAACAACATATGTATAAAATTATAAAAATCAAATATTAAAATCTTTTTATAACAATTATTGATGGTTAAATGGATAACCTTAAGCCTTAGATTTCTAAGTCCTTAAACGATGCACATCAACTCATTAAGACATGACATTATTCATATACCCAAATTCCCATTTTGAAACACGAAATTGGGTTGCATATTAGTGTATTTTATCATTTATTATTGCTACTTTGTTAGGTTGCTATATTTTGGGTCTTCTAACAAAATTAGAAGCTAATTTAATATTAATTATCTTCAATTTCATCTACATTGATCGGGTGTTTATTTTCACAAAGTCACAATTTACTTCTCTGGTATTAAGATATTGAGAAAATGTGTATCAAACTTTACATAACCAACTAAAATGGTTAAATTTTATGGATTTATTTACAACTCATCAATTAAGGCCCAATATATATATTAGAAAATGCCCAATTAAAAATGGCATGATAGAAACTACTAAACCCGCTCAAACCGTTAGTGACAAACCGTCTAAAAAATAACCAACCCATCGGTTTTTAGCACATACGGTTTGGCAGAGGGTTAGAAATTTTGTAACCCGCCATTGGTGGGTTGATATTTTTCCTTTAAACCACTCAAAATTGATCTGCACATATCCCTAGCATGTTATAGTGTTCCCATATAACATTATAATATAATGCACTCATTTCTTTATTGGTCTTCTAGTAGGGCCTATTATATTCAAATAGGAGCCTTCATACATGCAAACTTCCAATTTTACATTGGACTCATATCCATGTATATTTTCAATCCATGTTGGGTTTATTTTCTTATGAATTTGGAATTGTTAATTAACAATGGTAATTATTAAGTGAGCGCCCTAATTTCCATATCAAAGAATAGTTACATGTGTTAATTTTATTTCCCAGATTTATTACTTTTCTCAGATGAAGTCTATGTTGCTCAAGATAGATAAGGTGTTTAATTTTAAAGCGAATGGGTTATTATAGAAGCAGACCTACTTCTTATATACTCATGAATGCTTATAAATTCCTTTTGGTATAAAATCATCTTCCAAATCCAAACCATTTCTTTTGAACTATATTCGGTTTGATCCCACTTTGGGTTTGTAGGCAATCTAGAAGCTACGCTAAATGCAACCACGAGTTCAACCAAATTTAAACGAACATTCAAGTTCACCCAATCCAAACTCATTCAAGACTTTTATAAGTCAATTACCTTTACAATTGAAATCAATGAATCATCAACTCATATCATTTGAATATGTTTAATTGGTCATTTACCTATTAAATATTCCCACCACTAATCAATAAACTATGAAGTGACTTGATCCCTATCATGGGTATGTAGGTAGCTTGAAGCATTTTTCTAGGCACAATTATAATTTTAAATAAGCAATCTTTCCTCTCATATTTGTTGGCAAACTTTGATTAATTCGTAATTGGAATCAAAGAATATTCCTTTGTAACAAGGGATTATAATTAATAGATATATTATCTAGAATGGGTTTTACCCAAAATAATAAAAACTTATGTTCTTAATTGAATAAAAGTGAAATTTTGTTTAGTAATATTTTTGCTTAACACTCCTAATGTTATGAATGTATACATGTATTAATAGATAACCACATTGATTCACTTGCTTTAATCCCCTTTCCATTTATTTCCTACTTAATACGTACATGTAACTTATGTTTTTAGTTCATGTACATATGTTATCATAAACCTATAAAAAAGGTCTTACCTACATTAATTGTACAATGATATAGAAGATGAATTGAAATGAGAATTTAGAGATTTCTCCTATATTCTATTATGTTATCTCTAGTTTTACTTTCATGCTATTTGGATTCATTTCACAATACGTTATCATTATAAGACTCTAACCAACCGAAGAAACCAATAATCTCTATATTGGTGATCAATGTTACAAATTGCACATTAACAAATTCTACATGTATAAATTGTAGATATATTATTTGTTGTGAAGTTGTATTCTTAAATGGAAAATCTCATAGAACTTAAATTTTGAGCAATAATTATTTGTCATGGATTCTTGATGCAGAGATCCATCTTGATGCAATGAATCATAGATATACTATTAAGGAAGGAAATTAAGCATCCCAACAGGATTACACAAAAGCAATGATTTTCCTTCGCCATTATCTCTATGTAAAATTAAAAATTGGGTACCTTACGATGAAAGATCTCTTAACATTATGGAATAATTAAAAGGGGAAATACAAGCACCAGAATATCATAACCCTCCTAAAAGCTAGTTATGATTAGATGGAGCTCAGGTTGCAAGATTTTAAATTTGTTAGTGATTATAAATCTACACTTTTTAAAATCAATTCACAATTAAAATTATGTGGAGATAAATTCACTAATGAAGATATGTTAGAAAAAAAATACTATATTTCATGCCTCAAAAGTGTTCCTGCAGCAATAGTCACTTTTACTGCCACTCTACAGAACTGTAGATAAGATTTTCACCTCATACGGCTCCTCGAGCGGAAGTTTGCAATATATTTTAATTTAATATCATGTCTTCTAGTGGCTGAACAAAACAACAAGATTTTGATGAAAAACCATTAGTCTCGTCAACTGATTCAACCCCATTCCCTAAAAAGAAAAGGAATCTCATTTCACGGTCGTAGAGGTAGAAGAAACCGTGCTTGTAGGTGTGGACGTGGTAGGAATAGCTATCGATACCGAAAGGACACTCAGAATTCTTCAAATAAAAATGACACACCAAACCACTAGAAGTGAAATAATGACACACCAAACCAATATAAGTGAAATAACACTAAAGAAAGAGACAACAAAATAAAACTCAAATAAACTATGAAGATAAGTGTTTTAGATGTGATATGAAAGGACATTGATCACATATTTGTTGTACAAATAAACATTTCGTAAACTTATACCAAGCCTTCATAAAAGTAAAAAGGGAAAATATTGCAACAAATTTTGCTTATCATAATAGTCCAATGAATCATATAGATTGTCTAGATACTCCAAATGGGGTGGACATTACTCATCTTAATGTTTCTAATTTCTTTAAGGATCCTAGTGAGAAAAATGATCATCTAATTATAATGGAGATATTCATACCAATTAACATATTTTTCTTTATCTTATTATGTACGTGAATGTTATTTCCAAAATATTTTGTTTATTATACTTATGGTTATGTTTTGTTACATTAAATTTCTTTTAAAGTAGTTAAGTTGAATATATATTTTGCATATATATAGAGGCATAAATCGGATTGATTAATTTCAAAATGATTGGTGAAGATGTATGTCTAGCAGACAATGTTACAACATATATAATCCTTAAAAATTAAAAGTATTTCCAAGATTTATTATTATTCAAAGTTAATGTTAATACCATATCAGGTTCGTTGAACCTAAATGAAGGCTCTAGAAGAACAAATGTAATATTGCCGAAATAAACAAAAATTTGTATTGACAATGTTTTGTATACCACCAAAAGTAGAAGAAATTTACTTAGTTTTAAAGATTTGTGTCGTAATGGTTATCAAATTGAAACTATTAATGATGATAATGAGAAATATCTTTATATTACCTCAATGATTTTGAGTCAAAAGCTTATTTTAGAAAAATTACTTACTTTCTCTTTTAATTTATACCATATGATCATAAGAACATTGCAACAAATGTGATAATGTATCAAAAGTGCTATGACCCAAAGATCTTTATGATTTAGTATAATCGTCTTGGACATCCAAAATTAATAATGATGCATCGAATTATTGAAAATTCATAAGAACATCCTTTAAAGAACTAGAAGATTCTTTAACTAAGTTATTATCCATGTACTTTATATTCTTAATTAGATAAACCAATTATTAAATCATCTTACTCTAAGGTAGTAGTTGAGTCTCCATCACTTTTACAAATTATTCATGGGGATATTTGTGGGCCAATTCACCCACCTTGTGACCAATTTAGATATTTTATGATTTTAATAATCTACTAGATGGCTATATGTTTGTTTATTTTTTATTCAGAATTTTGCATTTGTTGAACTTCTTGCTTAAATAACTAGGTTATAGCAGCAATTTCTTTATTATCCCACTAAGTCTATACGTTTAGATAATGCTAGCAAATTGTCATTTCAAGCATTTAATGATTATTATGTCTATTGGTATTGAACATCCTGGTATTGAATATCCTGTTACTTATATACATACTTAGAATGACAGAATTGTTTATCAAAAGATTTCAATTGATTGCTCAACCTTTATTTATGGGAACTAAACTAACTATTTCCACTTGGGGACATGCTATATTACATGCTGTATTATTAATTTAAATTAAACTAACTGTATACCATAAATAGTCTAGATTATAACTTGTATTTGGTCAACAACCAAATATTTGTCATTTTCGCATTTTTTGTTGTGTTGTATATGTATGCCTCCCTAACGTAGTAAGATGAATTCTCAACATAAACTTGGAACTTATGTTAGTTTTGATTTTCTATCTTTTATTAAATATTTAAACCTTTAACTAGTGATCTTTTTAAAATACATTTTAAAGACTGTCATTTTGATAAATCAATCTTCCCACCATTAGAGGGATAAAAATCACAGTTATAAGTACATTGGAAAATCGTGTGAAATGCTTCAACACTATCTCATCTTAATCATCGTACAAATTAATGGGAACTAGAAGTACAAAAGATCATTCACTTGCAAGGTATTGAAAATTAATTACCCCATGTATTTAATTACTGATAGTAAAAAATAGTAAAATTCCACATTCTAGATGTCACAACCCGAAATTATCGAGTCATGATCAAGGATAAGAAAACAGGATTGATTTAATAAAACTTTTGATTTAGGACAAATTGAAATTTGACTTTTCCAAATAAAACTAGTTTTAGATCTAAATGTAAGTGAGAATAAAATAATTTCAACCATTATTTTAATAAAAAAATCTAGCATGACCCGTTCGCAATACGGGCTAGCCAAGTAAAATCAATAACTTGTTTTTAAAAAATAAAATAAAGGCATCCATCCACAAAGGGTATCATTGCTTGCCTCAGATTCCACATGGTTTCCAACCAAAATTAATTATTATAATTCCGAAATAATAATGTACACATCACCAACAAAAATTGAATTACATTTAATCATAATTTAATACATCATCGATTCACAACCTATCACAAAACGTTTTATCCATTTAGTAAAATTCCTCGCGAACCAATATGCAAGTATTTCATCAAAATATTATAACTCTCAAACAATTTCTTTAGAAAACCTGCAAAACTGAAGGGGGTGAACTAACGCTCAATAGGTTACATATTTCTAGATAGTCTATCAAGGTTTTAAAGTCCATTTAAAATCACAAGATACATATACATACTCATATACGCGATATAGAAAATATCCAAATTCAATTCTATATCAAAAACTCAACCCATAAAATCAAAGTATAAACTTAGATTCATTTCCATATTATTGTATAGAAATATCCCTATAGATTACATAAATCAATTTAATTATAACTAATAAATGTAAGTTACATACCCATAACTTAATGCAATGAATGCCATGTCATGATAATGCAATATACGACTCTATGTCCAATTATATTATTCCTCAATTATCAAACCACTCTCGCAGGAGTCCTCACGCGGAAACGGAAGATTTAAACCCAACCTTCAAGAGAACCACACAAGGGTCCCTACTTGGGACTAGAAAGCGGCCTCAATTTGGGAACACAAGAGTTCCTACTTGGAATCGGAAAGCTCCTAGGACCAAAGGAATGGAATACACAGCTTAGTCCCCTAACCGCAAGCAAATCATACCCAATGACCCCTTTCAATACTTTTACCAAGTATTTATTAAGTCAATTTTCAATGCATTGCTATGCCATGAATGCCAATGCAATGTGATTGTGCCAATCATGCTAATAATCCCATAGTTAGCAAAATAATTCTCATATCAACACGATATCCCCATAATTTACAATATAGAGTTTTATATTAACATTTAGCATGTCTACGTATATTTCCATGATAAACATTAAGAAAGTAATCTCACATAATAGTTCCAATAATTGTAAGGAAATAAATAACCATATTTATTATCCTTATATTTTCGTTTACAAAGTCTAAATCAATAACTCAAACCGAAAAGTCTACAATTGCACAGCTTTACCCAAAACATAAGCTTTTACATCGACAAAATCTAAATCACTATTTTTTGTAATCTCATAATTTAGTCTCATACCAATTGTACTTCCCCAAAAATATAACCAATGATTATTAATGAAAAATATCATATTTCCATTATCCAAAATTTCTATAGTTAGCAAAATATATTCCAAGTCAAAAGACCAAAGCTGAAATTTCAGTGAAAACAAATAGTGACATGCACAAATGAATTTTTATGGTTCAATCTAAAAAGAAATGGGCTTTGGGGTTTATATCACTTAAAAGTATATTGAATTTACTTTGTAACCTCAAAGTTTGTAAAGCAATACATAGGAAAACCTATTCAAAAATAATTTTCAATATAGAGTTAGTGCTGCCCAGTAGAAATTTCAGATTCAAGTGCACCACGATATAATTATACTAAAAATATCAAATGGTCAGCACATGACACGAAAATTAGTAGGATGTTAGCCCAACAAGTCAGTGACAAAATCCAATTCATTTCACCTCAAAATCATAACTAGAACTAAAGTTACGAATTAGACGGTAAAATGAGTTTGTACTGTCAGCACAACACACACATAAGATGGTTCAAGTGTTACAAAACCATATCAAATAGAACCAATTTAGCCTTAACACTCCCATAAACTCCTATAACAAAAGTATATATGTATATATACACACACACACATAAAACCTCAACCGAGTATTTCAAACTAGGCATGATCACAAGCCAATAAATATGTATAAACATCCCAAATAACACAATAATCCACTATAGGTTCCATGAACTACAAAGATCTGAAATTTTATCTTCAACCATGATAATACTCTCATTCCAAGAAAATAAATTAAATAAAACTTCAATTTACATACATGCAGGTAAATAATAATCCAATTAATCATCCCCTTTATCACAAATCATATATTTGTAACCCAAATTTGATGAATCCAATCTTACATGTTTGAAATCCATAATAAAAATAGTTTTTCATATGTAACCTAACCCATATACAAGGAATACAATAGAGGTTTCCAATATACATGAGGGTTTCATACCCATAATACAAATTCCTTTCAAGAAATCATAAATCTTGCAAAATCACTTCATAATAGAGAAAATACATTCCATATTTCACAAATATCCTCAATCTACCAAAAGAAACATGTACCTACCTTGATTAGATGAGAGAATAGAATAAATTGCAAAAAAATTGGTGAAGGAGAAGCTCCTCCAAGTGATCCATACAAGCTTTCAGTACAACTCTTCTTCTCCCTTTCTTCTCTTCTTCTATTATCTCTTTCTCCGATTCTATCTCTCTTGAAAAGTGGCTGACCTGAAAAATAAGGGTAATGGGGCTGTTTTGGCTCTTTAAACCATTATATATATTAGATTTGTACCCTTAGAACAAGTGTCTTACATGTAAAATTGGGTTGGGTAAGTGTTTTACCAATTGGGTTCACCCAATTACAACTAATATAACATTAGGTCCAAAATGTATTGGGCCCAATATAAAATGAAGATCCCAAATATAATATAAGGTTTAGGTCGACATATAAAATGTAAAAATCATTGATGTTAAATCCCACAAATTCTAAATAATACATGAGACCAACTAAGTTTCGAAACTTTAGGGACCCACAACAAAGTAATTTATCACATAAAAAGAAAATAAATACATTTCAAATAATTATTGTATATAACACGCGATGATATCAAATGAATAAATAACACTGTCAAAATAAATTTTTATTACATTCCCGAAAAAGAAAATAATATATTATATTATTCTGAACATGTCATCAAACTTTGAAATTGACTCAGTCTAAAAATAAATAAATAAGTAAATAAGATGGTTATAAACTTAATACCAAATCTAACCAAAATTATTTAATTACGGATTAATTATCAAAACCAATCACTAATGTACCCAAAACATCATAATTAACCCAAAATTAGAGTAGGGATATTACACTAGCTGTTAATATTTTGGCACAGATTGAAGTCCTTACAAGACAAGAGGACAAATGAGTTTAAGAGATGCCTAAAGTGTGGAAGTCTTGTCGATGGAAAGGATAAAAATCCTCGAAAGAGAAAAACTCAGAACAGAAAATAGAATAATTGATCCATTCAAATTTTATGAATGAAAATCTCATAAAAATGAATCCTTTGAGGTGAAATCTCCTAAAGAGAAATCTCCAGAAGAGTTATCCTTTGGAAATGAACAATACATGAAAATAACAAAATCTCGATAAATTATATAAGTATAGGAGAAATATTGGATAAGAACAAAATTATTGTCGACAACGTATTTTTATTTAAAGTTGTTGATGTTAATAGGAGTAATGATGAAATTGAACCACAAAGCATCGAAAAATGTTGACGTAGAAATGATTGGAAAATGTAGAAAGAAGCAATTCAAGTAGAATTAAACTCATTTGCAAAATGTAAAGTATTTGGATCTGTACTCCAAACACCTAAAGATGTAAAGCTTGTAAGATATAAGTGGGTATTCATATAAAAATGAAGTAAGAAAAATAAAATTGTGAAATATAAGACATGATTTATAGCTACAGGTTCTCTCAAAAACCTGGTATTGACTATGAAGAAACACATTTTCCTATAATGGATGCAATTGCCTTTAAATTTTTTTATTTAACTCAGTAGCAACATAAAATTTGGATATGCGTCTATTGGATGTAGTTACAACATATTTAGATAGATCACTAGATAGTGACATATACATGAAAATTCCTGAAGGATATAAAATGACTGAAGTATATAATTCAATATCCATAAACATGTATTCTATCAAGCTACAAAGATCTTTATACAGGTAGAAGTAATTCGAGCGCATGTAAAATTGCCTTAGTGAATATCTATTGAAAGAAAGATTTGAAAATAATTCAATTTGTCCATGTGTTTTTTATTAAGAAATCAGAATTCGAATTTGCTATTGTTGCAATATATGTTGATGACTTGAATTTTATGGGGACTCCAAAACAGCTCACAAAAACCGCCACTTGTTTAGAGAATGGATATGAGATGAAAGATCTTGGCAAAACAAAGTTTTGTCTTGGATTATGAATTAAATATTTTTCAAATGAAATTTTTATTCATCAGGAAAAGTCTTTAAGCACTTTTATGTGGATAAAGCTTATCCTTTGAGCACTCTAATAGTTGTTCGGTCATTTGATATAAAGAAATATCATTTCTGTCCTCCAGAAGACAATGAAGAAATTCGTGATCATGAAGTACCATATCCTAGTGTAATCGGTGCTCTGATGTATCTTGCAGATTGCACGCAATCGAAGATAAACAGTCAACTTACTAGTAAGATACAGTTCTACACCAACTCGAAGACATTAGAATGGAGTCATATATTACAATATCTCTGTGGAATATCTAATATGAGATTATTCTATACAAGTGGATCAAATCCGTAATTAGTTAGATATGTAGATGCAAGTTATCTTTCTGATCAACATAGAGGTCAATCACAAATTGGATATTTGTTTACATTTAGTGGCATTGCTATTCCATGGAGATCTGTCAAGTAAACTATATGTACTACATCCTTAAATCACTCAGAAATTGATCCTGCAATTCATGAAGCAAGTCAGGAATGCATTTGGATGAGATTAGTAATTCAACATATTCCAGAGAAGTGTGGACTATCCCCGATAAAAAAGGTCCAAACAATATTATACGAGGATAATGGTACCTACATCACACAGATTAGAGGAGGTTATACCAAAGATGATTGTACCAAGCACATTTCATTTAAGTTTCTTTATGCTCATGAGCTCCGAAAGAGTGGTGATATTAATGTCAAGAAGATACGTTCGAGTGGTAATCTTGCAGATTTATTCACTAAAGCACTTTTGACCGCAACATTCAAGAAGTTAGTGCGTAACATTGGAATGTGTTGATTCAAAGATCTTTCAGGAAAAATTATTGATTGTTGAAACATGTTTATGATGGGAAGTTATTAATAAGGATAGTACTGCTATGTATTGTATTTTTTTTTTATGATTTTTCCCTTTAGGTTTTCTTAGCAAGGTTTTAATGAGGTAGTTGCTTAGGCATTCAACAATATTCTGATATACACAAAAATATTATTCTTTTTTGCCTTCGCCACTAATTTTTTTCCCATTAGATCTTCCTTAGTAAGTTTTTAACGAAACATATTCTTAGTATGTGGTCATCCAAGGGAAGTGTTATGAATACATACATACATTAATGGATAACCATATCTATTCACTTACTTTAACCCTTGATCCATTTATTTTCCTGTTCAATATGTACATGTGACTTGTGTTTTTAGTTCATGTACGTATGCTATTTTAAGTTTATAAAAAGGGGTCTTACTTATATGGATTATACAATGAAATGGAAGATGAATTGAAGTAAGAACTGAGAGATTTATCTTCTATTCTATTGAGTTGTCTTTAGTTTTACTTTTATGCTATTTGCATTCATTTTACAATACTTAGTGGATTTTCTACAATTCACCCCTTTTTTTTTCTTTTTTTTTTTTATATATTAAGGTCAGGCTATTGTCACCACATAAAGTACTTTAAGCTCCCTGCTTAATTTACACTTTTTAAGGTTTTATGAAAAATATAAAAGGTTTCCATAAAAACTAGCCTCGTGGTACACTAAAAAACATCATTTTGAACAATTTTGTAAAAGAAAGTTTTTTAAAAATTTGTCATTTAAGTGGAGTTTTTGCTCATTTTTCATGGACATTTTGTAAAAATGAAATAGAAATTGTAAATGGCCGAAAAGTTCAGTTAAACGGCGGATTTTGAAAAAAATTTATTTTAGAAAGTTGTTCAAAATGTTGTTTTCTAGTTAACAAAGTGACTAGTTTTCATAAAACCTTTTACATTTTTCGTAAAACATTAAAAATGTAAATTAAGTGGTTATATGAAATGATGATTTATAGTGGAGACTAGTTTTCGTAAAAACCTTTTATATTTTTTTATAAAACCTTAAAAAATGTAAACTAAATGAGAAACTTAAAGTAATTTATGTGATCACAATAATCTTCCTCTTTTATTTATTTCTATTTTATTTTTGGGAATTTTGGCCACAGCTCCTAAGTATAAGAGTACTTTTACAATAGGTTCTAAGTGAAAAACAGTTTTGTGAAAACCCTTTTGACTCGATAGTGACAAAAATACCCCTATTTTACATTTTGAATCAAATTATAACCGTGCCATTTTTTTCCCACGTTCTTTCCATCTCTCCTGTGGTTCCACCGCCTTCCATTATTCCTCACTGCCGATCAAGCTGTAAATACTATTTCAGTATCTTCTTCTTTTCATCTCCAACGCCAATCAGCTTCTCCAACAACTTCATCTCTCTCTCTTTTTCTTTGCGAGCACCTTTCTTCTTCTTCTTCTTCTTCTTCGTCTACTTTTCTCATTTTTTTTCTTCTTCTTTCCCACCAGATCTGTTGCCATGGCCAAAACACAGCCATTCTTTCTTATATGCTTCCACCATTTATTACCGTATGCTTTGTAAAGGTGCTATTTTATATATACAATTGTAACAGTTTATTACTATGTGCTTTGTAAAATTTATGCAGACAACAGTAACAGTTTACTATTGTGTCCTTTGAAAAATTTATACAAACAACTGAAACAGTATACTATTGTGTGCTTTGAAAAATATATACAGACAACAGTAACAGTTTACTTACTGTTGTGTACTTTGAAAAATTTATACAGACAATAATAATAGTTTACTATTGTATATTTTGAAAAAATTATACACCACATAGTAATAGTTTACTGTTGTCTTTGAAAAAATATATAGCAACACAATAACAACTTGTTATTTTAAGTTATAAAAAAACACTACAATAGCAACCCCCAAAAAATGACCAGATCTAAAATTACAACCAAAGACACAAAAAAAAAAAAAAAAAATGAGAGTAGATTTGGAGTTTGAAGATGAAAAGAAGAAGGAGAAAAAGAAGAAGAAGAAGAAGAAGACCACAGCCATGGCGGGGTGTACGAGCATGAGCATCATTTGCGCCTCGTCGGTGTTGTTCCAAATCTAGATCTTCGCATCGCACCGCATCAATATCGCTCCCATTCTTCTTCTTCTTCTTCTACTTCTTCTTCTTCTTCTTCAAATCTAGATCTTCGCACTGCACGAGCATCGCCAGTGCTGTTCTAACCCTTCTTCATCAACCACTGCCACTTTTGTCTTTGTCTCTTTCCCTCCCTCTCTTCACCTCTTCTTCTTCTTCTTCTTCTTCTATTTCTTCTTCTTCTTCTTCGTAAATGAATTCAGTTTGAAAAAATATACCATAAATATAAAAGGTTAAATGTGAGGACCTGTTTTCTTAATAAGGATTATTACGGCTTATTGTATGATTAGCGTAGTTAATCCCTTGATTTGTTGGATGACCTCATGTATGGGTAATCCATGTGTATGATAATATGATATTATTTGTGATTTGATGCTTGTTTTTATGCATCAAGTGTCTTAAGTGTGTGTTGGGTTTTATTTGCAACTTCGGGTTTAAGCTGCTGAAATTTGGCTAAGAGTTGGGGAAAAATGAATTTTTGTAAATCTTCGTTTTTAAAGATAATTTTTTGCGGTAATAGAAGTTTATAATATTATAAGACATTGGTGATTTTATGGGAATTTATTAGCATGTTTGGATTGGGTTCCACACATGTTTGTTGTAAGAAAATCTGTCGGGAGACGGATTTTGTACTAAAACTGGAAAATGAGATTTTTATATATTGGGAATTTGATTTTTTTGATATTTTATTTGAATTCAAATGGAGGGTTATTTGCTTATTTTCATTAAATAACTTAAAGTAAAAGGATATTACTTAAATGTTTTGGATGAAACTAAGGCTGATGTTTGTGCTGATGGAGAGTTACCTGACTGACTGTCTATTTTCAGCTGTCTATGTATTTCAGACGGCTAAACCATGTTTCAGCCATCTAAAAGACCATTTTCAGCTGGCTGAAAGTTCATGTCAGCCGACTAAAAATTCCAGAGAGGAATGTTTTGTGTTGGGCACTTTCAGTCGGCTGAAAATATTTTTCAACCATTTGAAAGTGACGGCGGACAGTTTCAATAAAGGGTTAAAATAACCATTTTGCTCTCCTTTATAAACCCTTAACCCACAAATTTCTCTCCGTTTCTTCTAACCAACAGAGAGTGAGAGAATGGAGAGAGGGAGAGTGACAGGTGAGGTCGTGGGTGGCTTGCCGGAGCATAGCAGCCCCGATCCGACCCTGGCAAGCTCGAATTCATCATAGTTTGGCCTGATCTATGTGCATGTAGGGATGGTTTGGCATTTGCATCACTCATTTTTGAGGTAGGGGACATTTTCTCATCTTAAACCCTTGTTGCATGGGGGGTTTGGGTATAAATCATGTAATTTTACATGTATTTGGTAGTTTTTGCATAAATATCATGCATAGGATATATAATTGCTAGGTTTTACAAATTGTGGAAACCTAGGGTTTGATTCACATTATTTTTGTTATAAAAATGTTTTTTTTGAAATCATTCATTTGGAAATGATTTATAGGGGTTATTTATTGTGATTTTTATGAACCCACCCGTTATATGGTTTTCTTGGGAAATTTATATATATAAAATTTTCTAGTTTATATGGAAATTATGGAGTTATTTCATACGGTTTTTTTTAAAGAACAAACCTATTATGTGGTTTTTGGAAAATTTATATATAATTTTTCGGATTATGTGAGAATTATGAAATTAATAAATGAAAAGAAAAGTATTGATGATATGGATAGAGTGATGAGGGTTGAGACAGGATTACTGCGGTCCCAAAGGAATAGGATGTCTTGCCGTGTCTTCCTATCCTTTAGTCCTGGGTTACGTGCCCGAATATAAGGTTACTTTTTAGTCCAAGTAGGATCATAGTGTTTCCTCATGATGGGTTACTTTCTAGACCAAGTAGGATCCATAGTGTTTCCCCTTATTTTCCGCGAGCGAGGGCCCCGTATGACCTAAGGAAGATTTATCAGTTTGAAAGACTGATGTTATGTATTGACAGATATGGCAGATGATAATTATTGGTTTATAAGGCCGTGATATGGAATTTGAAAAGAATGATAATGAATTATAAATAACTTAAGTTATTTTTTACCTTTTTAAAAATAAAAAGGGGTGTTGGTATCAAAGGGTTTAAACTTCCGCAGTTTATTTCACTATAAATGTATCAGTTTTATTTACTGAAAATTATATTGCAAACTAATCAATGGTTTTGCAGGATTCTTGAAATGTATATAAACTATGATTTTTAAAACCTTGGGGTTATTGTGAGAAATGTTTCCCTACTGAGCGTGTAGCCCATACCCCCACAATTTTCTTGCAGGTCATATTTTCAAAACTAAGTTGACCTGGGTTTTGGGAGTACGTCAGTATGCTTGCATTCATGTAGAGAATATTAGAGATAAGCTTTGAGCCTAGGCATGTATTAATTTTAATTTCATGGCCTGTAATAATTAATTGAGTAGTGGATGCATATCTAAATGAGACCTATGTGACTATAATGCGGCTGGTAGATTTCTTTATTTTGGAATATTGTGTGGATGGTTGGAAATACTTATAAATGTGTTTTCTATAAGTCTTATAACTAGTCGATAACTTGGTAAGTCCTATTTACAGACGGAACCATACCGGATTTTCTAAAAATATTTTCAAAATAATTATTTTTATTAAACATCCACCAAACTTGGCTTTAAAAGTGATTTTCTTACTACTTAACTAATGGCCCTCATTTCGGGTTGTTACATTAAAACAAGTTTTTTTTTTTTAAAATGATTTCCTTATGCTTAAAGAATGGGTTAATTACTCTTTTGTACCATCAACTTTGGGGGTAATTTCAATTTAATCCACAAACTTGACATTGACTCAATTTTGGGACGATTTTTAACTTTGTGTTTTAAAGTGGGACAGGGGTGACGAATGTTAAGATTTTTAATAGAGTAGTCATGTGCCTCGTACGTGCTACTGATGTGGATTCCACGTGGCATGAAACTTTCTGGATTTATTACTTTTTTGTACCATCAACTTTGGAGGTAGTCTCAATTTAGTCCACGAACTTAATATTAACTCAATTTTGGGACAATTTTTAACTTTGTATTTCAATGTGGGATAGATGTGATCGACGTTAGGATTTTTAATGGAGTAAGAATTGAAGAAGATATAAGGGTTCAAAGTTAAAGATTTGATAACAAAAAAGACCCATGTAGAATTTGGGTATGTTTGCAACCCGTTCCAAAGAAGGAGAAGATGCTCCTTGCCACGTGTCACACACACATAATTTTGAGTTTTAATTTTTAAAAATTCTAAATAAATGTTAAATAATATTAAAAAAATCTAAAAAATTCAGTAAATTACCAAAAATTAGGGAAATAGTTCTTCAAATAATCATTTTCCTTATTTTTTTATTTAAAAAAAATGAAGAAAATTCTTAAAATTTGGAAATAATTTTTCAAATAGTCATTTTCCTAATTTTTAAATTTAAAAAATTCTAGAAAATTATTAAAATTTAGAAATTGATTTTTGGGAAATAATTGTTCAAATAATCATTTTTCTAATTGTTAATTTTAAAAAAAAAATGCATAAAATTCTTAAAATTTTGAAATAATTGTTCAAATAATCACTTGACTACTCTGTTAAAGATCATAATGCCTGTCACCATTGTTCCACATTGAAATACAAAGTTAAAAATTGTCCTAAAATTAAATAAATGTCAAATTCGTGAACTAAATTGAGACTACTCCTAAAGTTGATGGTACAAAAAAGTAATTAATTCAAAAAGTTTAATACTATGTGAGATCTACATCAGCAACACGTGACATGTTGAGGCACATGAACATCCATCATTCTTTGTCTCATATTGAAACACAAAGTTAAAAATTGTCATTGAGTTAATGTCAAGTTTGTAGACTAAATTGAAATTACCTCCAAAATTGATGGTACAAAAGAGTAATTAACCCTTAAAGAATCATTAGAAAAAGGTGTTATGTAGTTAAAAGCTTTCATGATAGGGTTTTGGTTAAAAGCAGTTTGTAATTGCTAATTTTCCCTTTAGTTTTTTTGTGGGAAGGATTAAAAGAGACATGCTTATCAAAAAAAAAAAATAATAATAAAAAATAAAAAGATTAAAAGAGACATGATTTTACAAAGCTCCGTAATACCGGAGTACAAAAGGTCGAAGCACCAAACCCTTAGATCAAGCACATGCAGATAGGTTTAGGCAAGTTAAACCCCAGTACAGTGGAAAGAGCTTCATCAATGGCTGGTTCTACCGCCGGGACCGGTTCTTCTAGTCCGTCACCCGCTCCTCCTCCTCCCAAAATCCTCTTAGCTAAACCTGGACTTGTCACCGCGGGATCGGGTGCCGGTAAATTCGGTCGTGGCGGTGGAGGCGACGACGAAACGGTGTCGCTTCGTTCACGTCTTCCGCCTATTGGATCTCTCAATCTTCTCTCTGATTCTTGGGAATTCCACACCGATCGCTTTCTCCCTGTAATTCTCTCCTTCTCTCTCTGTTTATTTAATTTAATTTTTCTTATATATAAAGTGGTCCGTTTGGTTGCCGAGAAGATGGAAGAAGGGAAACAATGTGAAGGCTCTGTGTGGTTTCTAAAGAAAATGACATCAAAATTTTGAATAAGTCGTACAATTTACGTTATTAGGGCCCAACAAAGAGATAAAAACATTATACAACTATTTGGATTTGTTGAGTTGAGTTTTTCATTTTTCTGGAAATCAAACCAACATGAAATAAGAATCAAAATGTTAGTTTCGTTTTTTTTCTTTCCTTCGTTTTCTACAGCAGCCAAACAGTGGGCAACGTTTTGCATCTTATCATCTTTTAGTTTCTAGAAAATGGAAGAAGCTCCGCTCGAACAATGCTAGGATGGGTGGAGGTTTTTTTACCTTTTCTCGGGATTCAAAATATTCATCTCTTAATTTCTTATATTTTCTCGGCAACCAATGGGGAGTATAAAGACGAAAAGAACTGAAAGGACTTCTTAGAAATTTTTCATCTTTGCAGTTTCTGACCGAGAATACTGATTTTACGGTGGTTGGGGTGATTGGTCCACCTGGGGTGGGCAAGTCTACGATCATGAATGAGCTTTATGGCTTTGATGGGAGCTCACCTGGTGCGTAATCCTTATAATGTTAGTTGCTTTTATGATTGAATGAAAAAGACCCAAATTCCCAAATTATATTTTTGTCCAACTTTCCATTACAATAGTCACACAGAAGTATGGATACTAATATATTTTGTTTACTAGCGGTTAATCCATTTGATGCACATGATAAAATTGGGTGAAAAATACAGGATATAGGAAGAATTATAACAAATGATATAAGAACAAGATATTCAACAACAAGAAGGAAAAGGATTGAATAGGGGAACTTCCCAAACATTTAGTGATCTCTGATGTGTCAATATTAATGATCACTGGTCTATCCTGTAGAGATACTCAAATTTGATCAGTGATCTTTAAACTCAATAATGAATTCCGAATGCATAAAGAAGAAGAAGAAGAATGGTACTGAAAGTTTCTGCTTTAAGAAACACACTTCATACAATGTACTTAAAAAAGAGAAACTTACCAAGTTTATTTTGTTAGAACCTGCATTTGAAAATGATAAAATCAAAGAATGGAATAGACTGCGAAGTGAAATATTAAGATCATAAAGCGGAAGTTATGAAGTACAAAGATATTGTCCAAAGAATATATATATAGATACACACACTATTTATGTCTGTTTATGCTTGTATGTATATCCTCACATGATAAATACGGAATGGAGAAGATCTTTTTATTGGAAAAGCATTGGGCAAAGACAACGCAGTTCATCAGAATTGTAAGCCCATATAAGCATTCCATTAATATTAAGATAATATTTATAGGAGGCAATGTTGCATAAAGGGATAAATTTTTGGAAAAAAAAGAAGAGAAATTTAAATACCCCTGGTCCATATGGGTTGTGGTGACTGGGGTCTACTATGGGCCTGGGGTTTGCCCAAAGGGTTTCCTCGTCATACCAAAAAAAAAAAAAAACAAAGGAGCAAAAAAAGAAATTTAAATACCTTGATGACATGGTGTTTGCAAAGATATGTTGGAAAAGGACTCTGTGTCTATTTAAATACCTGGATGACATGGTGTTTGAAAAAAAAATTGAGTGCAAGGAAGGCTGCCAATTTTAAAATATTCTCAAATTTTAGCAAGAAATTTTCTGAAGTCTCAGTTGACTTGGCCTCAGTTTAGTATTTGTTTTTTATTAATTCATAAATTGTTGGAGGAAGCTTATATGTGATTTTGTTGAGTTGAATATATATGTATCTGTGTGTCTTAAACATTATTTTACTCCTTTTTATGAATGGATATTTATGGGACAAATATTCAGCACCTTTTATATGCTTTCATCTGTTGACCCGCTCCATTTATTAAAAGATACTTCCCCGGCTAGAGAAGCAAAAAAAAAAAAAAAAAAAAAAAAAAAAAAAAAGAAGAAGAAGAAAGAGAGAAAAAGAATTGTACACGATTCATGCAACTGACGTCAGGTAGTTTAGATTAGACTTTGTCAAGGGCTGATTAAATACAGAGAAGACAATAGCAAGTTGAAATACGGAGAGATCTTAGATATCTCCAAAACTGGGGGGTGAAGTTCATTTGGGGTTCCAGAAGATCACATTGTAAGGTACTCCTTTCAGCTAAGAGGGGTGTCATTGCCAAGGAATAAATCCTAAACCCTAACTTGTTTTCTGGTTTTTATTTAATGATTTATTGCCTTTTTATCTTAATGTTCTTAGACACTGTTCTCTGTTTATCATCCTTTTCATGAAGAAATTCCTTCTTACTTTGTTTTATTTCTTCTTTCTTCCAATAAAATTTTGTTTCAAGTAAGTTGAACAACTTAAATTATGGGAAACATGAAAAGATCCATATAATTATGAAACCATGGTTAAATTATTAATGTTATTGGTACAATTTAAAGAACAAACTCTCTCTTCTCCATTTAAGTTTCGCTGGTGGTATTCGGTCAAAATTAATTTTGACAAAGTGACATCAAATCCCACCAAAGAGTTCTGAAAAGGGAGCAGAAGAACATATGAAATCTCATAAAAGAGTGCATACAATATGCTGAATATTTTTCCCCATGAATTTCCATTTATGGGAAGGGGCAATATAGTGTTTTAGACACACATACATGTATTTTTTGTTTAAGTCAATAAAACCCAACTATTTTCTAGTGCTTGTATAACAATCTTGGGTTAAGTGTTGGGAAACGATTAAAAAATTGGACAGCATGCAAAGCGTAGCAACTACGTAATCTTTCAAATAAAGACTTATCATTAATGATTTATTTTTTGGGGTCTTGACTATGAGACTTTTGTTAAACTCAAAATCTATGTTTATTCTTCATGTTGGAAATACAATTTGTCAGCTTCTAATACATAGGTGTTTAACTTATTTTCCAATGCCAACAACAGCATACTTAAAGAAATTAGAAATTTTAAAACTGTTGTAAGCTTGAAACCCATTCTGGACAGCATGCAAAGCGTACCAACTACTTAAGCTTTCAAATAAAGACTGATAATTATTTTTTTATTTTTTATTTTTTTGGTCTTGACTCTTGACTAAGAGATTATCATTAAACGCAAAATCTATGTTTATTCTTCATGTTGGAAATACAATTTGTGAGCTTCTAATACATAGGTGTTTAACTTATCTGTCAATGCCAACAACAATATACTTGAAGAAATTATAAATTTCCTGATACTGCTGTAAGCTTGAAACCCATTCTGGTTCTATAATTTTTGACATTGTTCTATATGGCCTTTTTAACAAACAGCTGGTGTTCAAACTGAGTTTTATGTATTGTTAATTAAGGAGCTGAAATTTTTTTTCCTAACTAAAGCATATTTGAATTAATCAATAGCAATTACCTGACTGGGGCCATGTTGGCAAACTTCCTTTAGCATGTCTCGTGATCAGAGACAAATTTGCAGTGGAGTCGGAGTGAAGAAAATTAGAGGAAAAGTAGAAATAGAGAAGTCAGAAGAATCTTAAGGGAATTTTATTTTATTTTTTATTTTTTTCGTTTCTTCCCTCTAATTAAACCAGTAGAACAAAGAGAAGAATCTAAGTTAATTATATACATGATTTCTAGAATTTAAGGAGAATATATTAAGATTGGAAAGCTGAAATAACACTAATTAAGATTTGGAATTTGAAAGAGAAGAGGAAAAAATGTTGGGAGGAAAGAGAAGAGATGTTGTGAGGAAGGAGAAATCATTGGGTCCTTTATGGGTTTATAGTATTTACTGTGTTTTTTAAGGGTACTTAGGGCGTTTTCCATAAAAAATGATGGTAATGTCTGTATTTTATTTATTTATTTTTTTTACACTAAGGATTATCTCATGTTTAAAAGCTTTTCCCGGATCCAGACATTTAGAATTGGAACAATTATAATATGACATAGATACAAATGTATAGTTGAGTGTTATGCCACTACCCTACTGTTGAGATGGGGTTTGTACAAGAGGCAAATGTACCTCTAATTTGCTGACCCTTCCCTTCCAGCATTGGAGATTATGAGTTGGGATATAAGACTTTGTAGAGTTTAGTTTCTAGCTAATGATGAAATGTCAATGTTGGAAACAGACCTTGTAGTTTATGAGGTGATGAGGTCAATCATTCGTTCATCTCCCAGGTGCCACCTTGGCAAAGAAACCACATAGATCATCCTTTAGACCTGAAGCCTGACCAAATCAAAGGCTAGCCTGCTATTTATGTTGCCAGAACTCTTGTGATTAGGTGGAGATCGACTAATACCATCTCTCACTATGCAACCTTTTGCCTATTTATTTGGATCAACTTTGAGTTAGCAGGGTGGAGAGTTTTTGTATTCTTGTATGGTTTGTTTTGCCTTATCATGGGTTCTTGTATTACCATGCCTTAATTTATGCTTTAAGCCTCTCTCTCTCTCTCTCTTTCTCTCTTCGCTCTCTTTTCCTTTTCCTTGTTTGGATCAGAATCTATCAGTTTCAGTATGAAAAATTACGTAGCTAGTAGACTAATATACCATTTTTAATTAAGCTGCAAAACTTTATGGTTAATGGATTTTTTTAATTTTATTTTAAAAATTGGTTATTTTATAATTATGGAAGAAGATTTATGTTAATTTATTATGCACACTATCAGAGTGCCTTGGTTTTGTATTTTTAGTTAGACTCATCCCGACTATTTAATGCAGTGGAATTACTGAATGATCTTTAACTATGCTATATTTCAGGAATGTTACCACCTTTTGCAATACAGTCAGAAGATACCAAAGCAATGGCAAGGCACTGTACAATTGGCGTGGAACCAAGGATTTCTGCTGAAAGGCTTATACTTACTTGATACCCAGGTTTCCTGCTAATAACCTTTTTCCTTTTGGTTTTAATTTTTTCTCTCTTTGTTGTAGAAAAATTTTGCATGAGGCCATGAGCTGTACTGCCAGCATTTTACCTTATCATGGATGAGCGATTTAGAATGTTTATTGCTCTTTTTTTTATTTGACAATCAATAGAATCTACCCTTACCTCTAAACCCCCCTATGGATATGAATTTATTGCTCCACTCTCATCTCCCCTCAGAAAAATGTCTAAATAAAGTCAGAAAGTGACAACTGGAGAGAGATTCTGAAGTCAATATAAAATCTGGAAACCAGAATTAGAGAGGAATAAAAGATAGTTCTCTATAACAATTAAGTGTTGACATTAAAAGGCACCAGGTTCTTATTAAGAGGAACCTAAATATCCTGGATTATGATTTTCGTAAGTCATGCCATTGCTGGTTGAATGCAGTGGAGCTATTCTATAGATTTTATTGAACAAAGTTGTTTAAACCCTTATGCAAGGCTAATTGATTGCCATTTTGTTTTCCACGGTGGTTGCTTGATTATGTGTCAGATGATTCTGATATTCCTATTGCACGTTGATTCTCAGATTTTAAAATAGGAGAAAATGGCTATTGAGAAGCGGATCCTTTAAATTGAATTTAAAACTTTCGATTTGGTTCGTTCGGAGACAGGGTTTCAGATCTTCGAAAGAGGTTGTGGCTTCTCCAAATTCATTCTTCTAGGGGAAGGAGGTGTGGGATGGCTCGGGTAGAGCGATTTCGAAGTATTGTAATCCTCTATGGTTTCGTGACTAGTTGGAGGAAGATAGGGTTTATCGGCTACAGAAGAGGGTAAATGCCTTTGGTCATTATTTGATTCTGTCGGTGGTGTATAGGAATGGAACGAGGTTCAGGGTAATTATTCTGGCAGGGGAGCAAGGGGGTGGATGGTTTGCAGTGTGGCGGTGGTTCGTAGGTGGGTTTATTCCTCTTACCCTTCTAATAAGAAGAGAGAGGAAGGGGTAAGTTAGGCTCGATTCTTGACTAAGGGTTTTTGGTGGCCATGATCGGTTCTTTGTTGTTGGGAGGTGGATGTACTGTTCGGATGTATTAAAAGGGGCTTGTGGTTTCTCCAGAGGCGATTGGAATCAGAGATAGGGTCAAATACTTGAGGCACTATTTAGTGGGGAGGTTTGTGGGTGGTGTGGTTTCTGCTTAAGACGTATCGAAATGGTGCAGCTGTAGATGGGAGGTCGCTAGGAGTTAGGGTTCTGGTTCTCTCTAAGGGATTATTTATTTTTTGGTTACTGTTGGACAGAGAAACTGAAAGGGTTCTCAGATCTGGTTGTCAGAGGACAGCGGAGGTGAAGCTTCTCCTTGATTGCTGGATTCTGGTAACTGGTAGCTCAGAATTTATGGTCGATGATGGAATAAGGCATTTGAGGATTGAAGGTTTGTCTAGCATTTGTGGAGTAGATCATTGTTGCAGGATAGAGGGGATATTGGTGGTGGTTTTGTGGAGGTGGATGTGGGTTTAGGTGTGATTCTGGCGAAGGTTAGAATGAGGGTAAGGAATGTTGGCAGGCTACTAGAATTTGTTCAGCATAAAATATTTTATATGAATGTAAGATTCTTTGGAAGGTAACTTGGTGTAAGGACCTGAAAGGTTTATTCTCGAGGAAATCTTGTTACTCTATCTTGGGCTCTTACATTGAAGTGTTTCAACTGGAAAAAAAAATATTTGGATTCTTTCGGTCCCTTCGAAAGTTGCTTTTTTCTTGTGGTTAGTGGCCTGAAATAAGCAGTCTCACTATTGACTACTCGGTTGGATTGAGATGGGTGTTGCCTAATAGATGTATTATGTTTAAAGAGGCGGCGGAAACAACTAATCATCTTTTCATTCATTGCAAGGTGGCAAGAAGTTTGTGGGAGCTTATTTTTCATTTGTTCGGCATCAAATGGGTGTTACCTTTTTCCACTCATGATACTTTATTGGGCTGGTGGTTCAAAGGAGGGGGGGAGGCGGGGGGGGAAGAAGCAAAGATTGTTTTGGAGGATGGCCCCCCATGCACTTTTTTCGTGCATTTGGAAAGAGCGGAACTCGAGAACTTTCGAAGGGCTGGAAACATCTATTTTGGAGCTCAAGATCTTTTTGGTTAAATCCCTTTTTTGGTGGTTTTGTAGTTATAAGAGTGGTTATAAACTTATAATCTTTCTTTTTTATATTTTGTTGATTTGCTTAAGTTTTAGAAGGGATTGGGGGATAGTGATTAGCTTATTTTTTTGGTGGTTCATTTTTTTGGAGTCCTTCTTTAACTCTTGTATATAGCTTGTGCATGAGGGTTGACCCTTTTTTTGTTTAATATACATCATTACTTCAACAAAGAAAAAAGAAAAAAAAAAAAAAAAAAAAAAAAAAAAACTCACTCAAAAGGAAGATACTTCTTAAGAAATATTTTTCTTATAAGTACAAACATAGCAAGAAGTATAGACAAAGGAGAAAAACAAGAAGGAATTCACTGGCTTAAAAAATTTTCCTTAAATAATGAAAATCTGGCAAAATTATCTACATCTAACCACCATCTAATGACCATTTAAACCGAAACAAGAGAGGCATTACGGAAAGGGAAATGCTAGTTAGCCCCACATTTTGCCCTACTATGAGAGAATAAGGGTTGTTTCAATATTTAGGGTTTAACCATATTAGTGGGTCCCACAACTTTACCCCCTTCATAGTAGGGCAAAGTGTAGGGCAAAGTGTGGGGCTAACTAGCATTTCCCTGGCGGAAATTTGCTTCACAAGTCTTAAAAATAACAACCTTTTACCCAAAGTAAAAAAGGAAAAATGCAAATCACTTCATCCAAAGGGAAACAATTTTAGTGCAATGGTTACAGCATTGATATCAAAATTAATAATTAACATCAGATAGAGACGGACAAAGGTTGAAATTATTTATTTTGCTTTATATGTTGTTTTGTCTCTGAAGACATTAACTTTTATTTTATCTTTTTATTAAAGTATTTATCCATCAAAAATGGTTTTCACTTTATTTTTTTCTCTTTTCCTTTGTTTTTCTGGGTGTGAAACTACTGATAATATAATTTGCTTATGCTAAAAAGGTGGTGTGTCTCTGTCCTAGCCCATCATTCTAGCTATTGTTAGAAGTGCCTAGGCGCAAGCCTTGTGCTTTATTTTTTCATCCAGGCGAGGGTCATTCAATTAGCCTAAGTGGCTAGAGGGCTTTCTGATGAGGCCCAAGGCTTCATAAAGGCATGCCTTACTGGAGGCACTTACATTTTATATATTCATATAAGTGCCTTCATAAATATAATTTATTTTATATAAATACGAAATATAAAATATTTACGTTAGAGCTTTTTATATATAGATACTTTTTTAACGATTGAGTTTTTTCTCTCTTCTTTTCCCTCTTCTGGTTTTATTTCCCATTTGTTTTGTCTTTTGTCTTCTTTCTCTCTTGTTTATATTTAGGAAAAAAGAAAAGAACAAAGGTAATAATAACAGAAGTAAAGAAGATTAAAATAAAGGGAAACAAAATAGATTAAAACAAAGGAAGCACCGAAGCTCTAGTCGCATGCTCTCAGCCCCAAACTGACAGTCTCCTCTTCACAACCCTAATCTCAGGCTCACCCAAGTGAAAATGTCCTCTTCTCAGCCCTAATCTCAGCCATGAGCAAGGAAGCAATTGCAGCATTAATCTCATCAAAGATGCGTTGCTTCTTCTTCTTCTTTGTCTTCCTGCTGGTCTTCTGCTGCTGGCGTCCTGCTTCTTGTTCTTCTTCTTTTGTTGCTGCTGCTTCATTTTTCGTCTTCTTCTTCTTCAAATTAACTGTTTTCACCAATTTTTTTCTTCTGCTATTTATCCAATTCCATTGTTGGCTTCTTGCTATTGCACAACACTCTTACCAGTTGAGCTTTAAAGGCCAAGGTATGAAAGTATTCAATTTTGTAGGTGTATATTATTTGTTTTTGATTAAATATTTTTATTTTTTTGCTGAAACATGTGCCTCACTTCCTAATTTATTATTATTGTTGTTATTTTAATTTAATTTGATTTTTGTTGGCATGCTCTAACCAGTTGAGCTTTAAAGGCCGACGTATGAAAGTATTCAATTTTATAGGTGTACATTATCTTATTTTTTTTATTAAATATTTTTATTTTTTGTTGAAACGTGTGCTCACTTCCTAATTTTTATTATTATTATTTTAATTTCATTTAAGTTAATTTGATTTTTTTTTTTTTTTTTTTTTTTTTTTGGCGCCTTGTTAAATATCGATATCAATGAATATATCATCGAGGGTCCACAAATAAAGATATATCGGACATATCGAAAATATTAATATCGATTTAAAGATATGACGAATATTATTAGGTAGACACGGAAATTTTCAATGAAACTCTAGGAAATAATGTTTTAGATCCTAATACACAATTTAGAATCAAAAGATTGTAATTTTAATGTGTATAAGACAAGTATATGTTGTGTAGGGTATAAACTGTGTGTGGTGCTTAGCAAAATTGATAATAGAAATTTATGTCAAAAAATCCATCTAAATACAAAGTCCTCCAAAAAAATGTATATGAATATTTATTGTGATGTATATAATATAGGATAGTTTCAAGTATATGAATTAATAATGTAAAACCTTTGTAGATAAAATAATAAAGATTAAAGCACCAAACCCATACTTGGGTAACCCATTTAGTGAGGGCGAACTTGTGATTATGTGGTTAGGCGCACGGTCACAGACTCATGGGTTTGATTCCCCGCTAGGACAACCCAAGATTTAAGTGGGGGCCGTAACGGTGGGTTGTTGCACTAGTCTTCCCGGGGGTTTAGGTTCCATGGGTGGGTCCAAAGGCTATGCTTCCCCGTTATAAAAAAAAAAGGAGAAAAAAGAGAGTAAAGCACCAAAAAATAAAATAAAATAGTAAAGTGTTAAAGATAGAATATATATATATATATATACAGTCCTTCTATTATCAGGTGCACCTGATAACTCCAAAACTCTACCTAGTAATTTGTATTTTGTAAATCCAACCTTTTGTTGATGCTGGTAGAAGAATTGTGGGATCGTGTTTGTTTTTTAGCCTCTTTTTGGGCATCAGTTTCCAAAGCATGTGTGGGTGTGCCGTTGTTTGTTATTAGTCACGATTGGAAATTAGTTTGTAGCTTGTAGTTTTATTTTCTTTTGTTTGCTCTGGGGTGAGGACATCTTGTCCTCCTTTCATGTATTCTCGTTTCTTTTTCTTCTTTAATAAATTTTCTTTTTGTTGTTGATAAAATAAAAAATAAAAAAAAATAAAAATAAAAAATAGTTGGATTAGATAGCCTTCTCATGTAAGCGTTCCTGCGTCAAAAATCAAGTTGATCTGAGATTGATTGCTATTCAATCCAAAATGTGCATTTTTTAATCAATAACAATCGCTTATTTATGGACATTTCGAAATGAAACAACTTAATCTTAGATCAACTTCATTTTTGGCATGCATGACCAACATATGAATTGAATTTAATCCAACAGTTGGTTTGGCCAAATGCAAATCGCACGTAAGAGTTTTGGAGTGCACTTGATGCAAAATTGTATCAGGTGCACCTGATAATAGGACTCGAATACATATATAACTCCCTTCTAGCTTTACCTTAGTTACTCTTATTCGTGTCTATGAAGCACAAATACTTCAAAACCCCCAATGAATCCAAACGAATCGATATTGTATCCAATATGGATACGATACGCCTAGAATACTCCCCATTACGTATCTAATACTTTCCCTACATATCGAACAGTAACACACATTGCTACATCATCGGATACACCTCGGATACGTTTGGGCTTCCTTTAGGATTAGTTTGTAATTATTTATTTTAAAAAAAATCAAGGGTAAAATTAAAAATACATAATTTCCCTACTTTGATTGAAACAATAAACCCATTTTAGTTCTCTCATAGTCTCATCTTAGTTCTCTTTACACTATGTCTCTCCAAGGGCAACCATTTTAGAGCAATAGAGCTAAATAGCTATTTCGTAATGTTAATGTCATTCTAGTTTTTTATTTTTTATTTTTATTTTTTTATATGAATGATGAACATGGTTGATGCTTATGGATGTGCTCTTTGTACATCTATTTTTGCAAATTAATTGATTTTGTAAATATTTCAATTTTTTTTTTAATGTTTATTAGTTGATGTTTTAGACCAAATATTAATATTAATATATTTATTTATTAACATATCCCTGCTGTATCGTATCCTACATTTTTTTAGAATTGCCAAATTGGCATATTCGTATCGCATTGTATCCATATCCCGTATCTGTATCCGTGCTTCATAGTAAAGAGTTAATCAAATATAAGGATTTTTAGTTCCCCAAGCAAAAACTAATAATAATATGGCTTTTTAGTTCAGTTGCATAAAGAGAAGTTCTTTCAAGATGATCTCAATTCTAACCCCCACCCCCCCAAAAAAAAAAATGTATAAAGATTTAAGTGTAATAAAAAGTGCTCATGGGGTTGATTGATTGGCTCATTGTTTAATAAATTCACATTGAAAAAATGGAGTGAAAAAGTTGAATCAGCCTGCAGACATGGAAAAAAGGAGCCAAAGTCGAAAAGTACTGTGGTTGATGTGAAGACTTGAAGGGTTTAAAGCTACTGAAGGATAGCCCTTGCAAGCATTAAAGCTGTTGAAGGACAGCCTTGCAGGCTTTAAATCTGGGAAAAAAATGCAAAGCAGAAGAAGAAGGACATAGTGATATATCGCTGATGAACTCGATATTTAAGACCATGCTTAAGTCTTTAGTTTTTGCAACAATATTTGTTTTCTGTTTGTTTTTGTTTTGGTTTATCTGGGTGGACTCCTTGTCCCCCCCCCCCCCCCCCTTTCTTTGTATTCTTCTTTTGTTATTAATAATATTGGTTTGTCGCTGATAAATAAAAAATAAAAAATAAATTAAAAAAAATGTCGCCTAGACGCCTAGTCACACCATGCTCTTGCCTAGTGTCACGGGCGCATGCCGTGTCACTAGGCATGGAATTGACAACACTGACGTTGTACTCTTCTTGAGGGTCTGGAATTTTTATTTAAGAGTAGTTTATAATCAGGGAATGAGTGAAAACTCCTTTTTTATTATGGGAAAAGAGGGAGGGAGAGATGTATCGAAAAGAGTGGGAAAAAGGTTTATATATATATATATATATATATAATTATGTTCACATTTCTTTAAATTTATTTTATGGAATTTATTATTTTGTCTTAAAAATTTCTAGATTGATGCTCTTAATTTAAAATTATTTTTTATTTTATTTTAGAATTTTAAACATGAATGATTTGAATATGAATTATGTATGATTTATTAAATAATATTCATGTAGATTAGTTTAGTGCTTTGGTAGAATTTGAAAATTAAACTAGCAACCTTATAGAGGTTAGTATAGGCGTGCACCCAAAGCACTATTTAGGGACTCAGCCTAATAGCGTGTTTGGTAGGGGAATTGGGGAAGCATGGAGAGGGGAGGAGGAAAAGGGGAATGATGGGGGGAGTATGGTGTGTTTGGTAGGAGGGAATGGAGGAAGGAAGGAGAGGGGAGGGGGGATAAGGCATCTTCCAAATGCACTTTTTCTCATTCCCCTACTTTTGGGGGGATTTGGGGAAGGAAAGAGAGGCCTTAGATGAAAAATAAAAAATTACCCTCTAGTTTCAAGTTAAGCTTTAATCAATGAAGGGTAATATAGTAAAATAACTCTTCAATTATTTTTCCTTCCATCCTACCAAACAAATGAAAAAAAAAGGGTCTCTTGGGGATGGAAAGTCCATCCCTCTTACCTTTCCTTCCTTCCACCTTTCCACTTTGTCTACAAAACATGGCATAATACATTCCAGGTGTTCGATTGCCCATCCTTCAAATGTCGCCTAGACACCTAGTCATGGAATTGACGACATTGAACCTCTTCTCAAGGGTCTAGAATTTTTATTTAAGAGTAGTTTATAATCAGGGAATGAGGCAATGAGCGAAAAGCCCTTTTTATTATGGGAAAAGAGCGAGTGAGAAATGCATCAAAAAGAGTCTAAAAAAGGTTTTTTATTTTTTATTATTTATTATTTATCTATATATATATATATAATTATGTTCACATTTCTTTAAATTTATTTTATGGAATTTATTATTTTGCCTTAAAAATTTCTAGATTGATGCTCTTAATTTAAATTTATTTTTTATTTTATTTAAAAATATTAAACACGAATGAATTCAATATGAATTATGTTTCATTTATTAAATAATATTCATGTAGATTAGTTTGGTACTTTGGTGGAATTAGAAATTAGACATAATAATGGTCATATGACTATTCATGCATAATATTGGATGAAATACATGATACATGATCTTCTTTAGAGAAAAGTAAAAGATATGTTTTTGGTGGCGAAAAGAAAAAGAGGAACAATACCACCTTGAGGCAGTAATAGTATCTGGTCAAATGAAATAGAAAAAAGAAACTTAAAAACTTATGGTAGTGAGAGACCCCTATTTAAAGTTTTCATTTCAAATTAATCAAGGTTTAAATGCTACTAAGTGCCTGTACATTTTAAATGGGAGAACTCAAATCTTGCTCATAGAAGTTCTAGGTTACAAAGAAAAAACTTTAGGGGTAAAAGACTCAAAGTTAATGGTTGTGGGGTCCCAAAGAAATACTAACCCTCTGGTGTTTTAGAGCTGTGGGATCATCTAATTAATTATTTAAAAATTTGGGGCTGAAGTCTGAAATGCGGGGTCTCATAACTAATTATTAAATATTATGGGCATCTAAGTTGGGGTTTCAGGAGTGTTTAAGTACAACAGGAAAATTTGATGCAATCTCTAAAAAATACTAATGAAATGATTTTATTTTTTATTTTTATTTTTTAATTTTTTTGTGTGGGGGTGGGGGAAGGGGCAAATAATAAAAACGATACGTAATTATGGAAAAGTATCTTCTTTTTTTTGGGGGGGGGGGGGGGGGGGCGTGCGAGGCTCCCATTGGCTCAGCCACTGGGTGTAATCTATATGGTAGGATGAGTAGCTAATTGTTATAATTTATTCTCCCTTAGGGCTAAGGAGAGGGTGGGGAGGGTGGTTGGTTAATATTTCATTCAATGTTAGTTTCTCTTGTTGATTATATCAATTGCGTGTCTAACACCATAATATAGAACTATATTCCCCTATTTTCTTTTATTTCTATATCTTTTTTTTTTTTCCTTTTTAAATCTTCACTTTTGCTTTATTTTTAAGTGTATATTCTGTTTCTATTTTATAACAATATTTTGCTTAACATGCAGCCTGTATTTAGTCCTTCAGTTTTAGCTGAGATGATGAGACCCGATGGCTCATCTACGATCTCAGTTTTAAGTGGTGAATCTCTATCTGCTGAGTTGGCTCATGAACTTATGGGTATTCAGGTAACTGTAATGATAAAGAAGCATAATTATTCTGGATTTTTATATTTTGGGGTGCTATGAGCACATTCTGACAATCTGTGAAGGTAGAATATCTAATGAATTTATCCTTTTTTGGGGTGCCGCAAGGAATCCTTCTAGCTTGGTGTTCTCCTAGCATCCATTTGTCACATTTTGTTGGTGGTATCTGAGGGAGTTCATGATATTAACATGTGGCGTTTGATGCTGACGGTATTCGTTTCTTCCTAATTCCTGCTTGTTATATGTTCCTTATAAATTAGAATAGCTTCATTTGCCAACAAGCTGATGCTACTGCTCCATTGATCCTCGTTTTTTTTTTTTTTTTTTTTCCCATGTGAAGCTTATGTAGATGTAGTTGAGAAATATGTGAAGCAGCATATTAATATTCTGTTATGTCCACATTTTAAGTGAAGATATGATTTATTATTATTTTTTTCTGCTCATCCTTTTATGCATCTACCATTGTCAATGTCACCCCTTTGCCGCAATGCTAGAGCATGATGAAACTCCTCCTTTCATTATAAATAGTTTTTGGTGGCAAAAACGACATTACAGGAAATTTAGATGGAGATTCGCCAGCGGAATCTCGTTATCAAAGAGGAAGTAGAAAAGCTCTTACAAGGCAAGTCCATCCGAGATGAAACTCCCTCCTTTCATTGTAAAGAGTGCATGCACCCTCTTTTCCTCTTGAAAGTCTTGATTCACGATCTATTTCTGGGTGTTGTAACCTTGATGCACTAGAATAGACCTCCTTGTAGGTTCCCCAATTTCTATAGGAATGACAACTTCACTCCCATAAGCGAGAGAGAATAGGGTTTCTTCGATGGGATGTCTTCTAGTAATCCTGTAGGCCCATAGAACTCTTGGGAGTTCTTCCACCCATTTTCCCGTAGAATTGTCCAGGCATTTCTTGAGGTTATCTAAGATGCTCTTGTTCGAGGCCTCTATCTGTCCATTGGCTAGTGGATACCTGGGGGTGGAGTAGTGATTGCTGATACCCAGCTTTGGACAGAATTTTTGAAACGTTGTCCCTCAAAGGGCTGGCCATTGTCAGTGATTAACCCCCTTGGGATTCCAAATAGAAAAACTATGCTTTCCTAGACGAATTTATCAGATAATCACCTTTCACACCTGAATAGGGCTTGGCCTCAATCCACTTTGTGAAGTAATCTGTTGCCACCAGTAGCACTTCAAGTTTTTCTTTCACCTGGTAGAGGTGCCGATTATGCCGAGACCCCATTGCGCAAATGGCCAGGGACCACTAATTTGATTAGTTCTGTGGGTGGTGCATGTATCAACAGAGCGAATCATTGGCACTCATCGCATTTGCAGACATGTTGTTGCACGTCCCTCTTCATATAGAGCCAGTAATAACCTTAGGTTATGGCCTTATGCGTTAATGATCTGCCTCCTAAGTGATTTCCACACTCACCCTCATGTATTTCAGCAAGTACATGCTCGGCTTCCCTGGGTCCCAAACATTTCAAGTGTGGTGCTATGTAGGACCTGCAATATAATTGGCCGTTTATTAGTATGTACTTGGTAGCCTTCTAACAGAGTTTTTTGGCTTCCCTGTTGTCCCTAGGCTCTGTCCCATGCTCTAAGTACTAGACAATTGGATCCATCCTTGTCCGAGAGGGCTCATTTGGTAGGGCAAGTATCTGGTCTACTTTTGGGATGGATACTGGGGTTGGATAGGTACTCTATTGGTATAGTCTGCTTGTATTCCTCATTAACAGCAGATGCTAGGCTAGCCAAGGCACTGCATAACTATTCTGCTCTCGTGGTAGCTGTTTTAGGCTTGTTTTGTGGAACTTTTTTTGATTCGGCTTGCTCCATCTCAATGTAAGCTTGCATCTGAGGGTCTCAGATTGCTTATTCCCCTTCATATGTTTAGTGACTAGCCATAAGTCACTGTAAATATGTTTCTCTTGCATTCTTAAGTGTTGCGTCATGCGATTGCCCGCAAGAAGGGCTTCATATTTTGCTTCATTTTTAGATGCATTGAAACCCAGGTCACTCATTGCTCAAAGATTATTAAATCTGGAGTTTGGAGTACCAGATATGCCCCTACACCTCTGGCGTTAGGCTCCTTCTACAAACAGCTTCCAATGGGTGATTCTGGTTGGCGAGGTCTTAGGTTGATCCAAACGATGCTCAAAGAGTTACTCCACCTCCGGCTTTGCTTTTGGGTAAAACTATTAGAAAATCAGCTATGACCTGTCCTTTCTTGGCTGTTTGGGACTGATATAAAATGTTGAATTCCCCTAGTTCAACAGACCACGGATTAACTCTATTGAAGAGTTCCACCTTTGCTAACACCGCTTTGATCGGATAGTTGGTGATGACTATGATGCTGTGCACTTGGAAATATGGATGAAGTCTTCTGGAGGCATTTACAATGGCGAGGGTTGCCTTCTTTAGGTGTGGATATTGTGTCTCGGCCTCTAGTAGAGTGCGGCTGACGTAATAGATAGGCTTTTGACCATCATCCTCCCGAAGCAGCGTAGCGTGGGACTGATAGCTACGAGCTAAACCGCAATGTATAAAATCAGCTCCTCTCCTACTAACAGCTTAGAGAGCAATGGGGGCGAACTAAGGTAGTTTTTGTTTATCTCCTAGAATGCCTTTCCACTCAAATGTCTTATTAGCCTTGGGGAGGGAGAAAAAAGGTTTAGACTTGTTTGCGGCTTTGGATATAAATCGGCTTAGAGCTGCTAACCTGCCTGTTAATTGTTGTACCTCGTTTTGGTGTTGGTTGGTGATGACATTTCTACCTATATAAAAAGGTTTAGATCTATTTGCGACTTTGGATATAAATTGGATTAGAGTTGCTAACTTGCCTATTAATCGTTGTACCTCGTTTTGGTGCTGTCATTTCTATCATGGCTTTGATCTGAGCTGGGTTTGCTTCAATTCCTCGTTGTGTGACAACGTACCTCAGGAATTTTCCCGAAGACACCCCAAAAGTGCATTTGGTGGGATTGAGTTTCATGACTTCATCCCATACTTTTTGAGGACTTGGAATGCTTCCTGTGGGTGGGAGACATGGTCGTCTTCTCTCTTCTAGCGTTTGATATCATCTATGCCATGTAGACCTCCATATTCCTCTTACTATGATCCTTGGAGATCTTATTAACCAACCTTTAGTATGTAGCCCCCGGGTATAACCCGATAGCAATATAGTCCTTGCTTATGATGTGGGAGGTCTTCTCTTGGTCTGGGGGGTACATCGCGATTTAATTATATCTTGAGTAGGCATCCATGAAGGATAATGTTTCATGCCCAACTGGTGCATCCACTTGTGTTACCAGGATTTCTTTACCCCCCCTTCAAACTGCGATCCAAGGTCCCTAACCTAAAATGCGATTCATTCACGATCTGTATCTCCATTTTTAGCATCCCCAAAACATAAAGGACACACATGCACACAGATACTTTTGTTTGCAAAGTTACAATTTTAACTCCCAAATTAGGATTATTTGCAATTGTAAGAAACTCCGAAACTACTATAAAATATTAGTAAATTCTATATATATTTCAATTTCCAAAATCGTTCAATATTTAAATTTAGTTAATGTTTCAATTTTCATAATATTTCAAAGGAATCTCTTAGTAAATGGGGAATACATATAGATATACATACATTCCCCTTAACGTACCAGAGCGAACCAACTAAGCCTACCTTCTAACGTATTATGTATCAACAAAGCATCATACCCATACATGTACCACAGTATCAAAGCAAACCACACTCTAGCATGGTTCAAAATCTCGGTCTTGGTTGTCATCACATTTCAGTCTCAATCATTTCAAACTTGTCCATCTCGTCTCATTTTGGGTGAGATGTAACTTTACACTTTAAAGAATGTTTTAAAAATTCAAAAAAATTATAGAAAAATCAGAAAAAAAAAATAGGACAACCATATTGGAACCATTAAATAATCAAAACGAATAACTTGGGATGCATAATATGGTAAAAAAAAAAATCAAAACAGGCCCTAGTGCGCTACTATAACTAATAACTTGAAAATACATTGTAATTAGGTTTTACATACCTAAAATAATCCCAAATAACGCAAATAAACATAACATATCAATGATAAAGTATATGTTTTGATCGATGGTCATTCATTAAGACTTCATTTTTTAAAGAATAAGACCCTACTATATACTTGATTCATTCTCAGATATTGTCTCGCCCTTGAACAAGACTAGGTTAACCCGGTGAGATCTCGTCCATCTTGGACGAGACTTTGAACCGTGCGCCCTAGGTAACATTGAGCTGTCTATTTTGGGGAGAGGAAAGCTGTCTTTGGGACAAACCTTGTTAAGATTAGTGAAGTCAATGCAAACTCTTCATTTGCCATTCTTTTTAGGAACGACGACGACATTGGGTAGCTAATCCGGGTATTGTACCTCTCAGATGGACTTGGCATGTGAGAGCTTTTCTACTTCCTCTTTGATAATCTAATAATCAATTCTTTTCTTGTTACTCTGATTCCTGAGTTTAAAGTTGTTTCTTATCCATTTAAACTAAGAAAATCTTTTCTAATTTTAGTCTGGTATAACATAGACATAATTACTGCACTAGTGAGTGACTATAGTCTTGGTATCATATACCAAATGCAGCGAAAAATAAATTTTTTTCAGATTCATGAACTCAAATGATTAGGCATGACTTATACACAAGAAGGTTGGATATACCTAGTGTGTTCTTCGTTGATGTTTGTAGGCTCAAGCAGGTTGATGTCCAATGCCTCCAAGCTTGACGAAATCTCCTCCAAACTTCCTTTAATCGAACCCAATACGAACTAACGTAGATGGTAAAGCCCCAAAGACCTAGTGGGCTTCTCCCTAAACCCTAACACTCTTGATAGCTGTATGGCTTGTGGGAGCCTCTCTCAGTATCTCTTGCTTCAAGTGACCAACTACCTCTTGTAATGAGATGTATATATAGAATCCCATTAGGGTTAGGAAGGGATCATTAGCGTTTCCTAGTTTTAGGCTATTACCACCTTAAATTATCCAATCAACTCTTTGATTTAAATTAGGAAAGTGATAAGTTATAATCTACTCCATTTTAAGATTATAACTGCACTCCTATTATAGGAAATTATATTGAGGCCCTTTCATTCTAAAATAAATTGCAAATATACTCCCCACAAACTGATATCCACAAATAGTGTTTAGGCTCAAAGTACTATCCACCTAAAACCAATTTATTTCTTATATTCCTTGATCACCCAATTTACACTCCATTGATTAATCATGCAAAGGGGATATCTCTCTTGTAGAGAGTGTGGTGACATTGAGAAATTGCATTCTCACAATGCCAATACCAACCACCCAAGATACCAAGATATTAGCTATGCAAGACTTCACCCGTTAGTAAGTCAAAGTGACTGTTACTAACACTTGAGTCCATAGTCCTCTTAGGGTTAAGAGTCATATTGCATTTAGCATATAAGAATCGTATCAAAATGTAAGATAGTAATTACTTGATATGTTCTTATGATGATCCTACTCAATGTATTCCAAATACATTAATATACTGACTTAGGATCCACTAACCCCATGGTTGAGACTAACCACTCCACTCTAACGTATCAGTCAAATATATTACAATCTTTGTAAACAGGTTTTCCATACTTATACTGTGAGTCAATTTAAATTACTTTAGATTGGTTAGTCTATATCTCTCTAGCATGCAATCTCAATTACATAGATTACCTCTAATGTAACTTAATGTAACTTTGGATTAATGATCATATCACATACATCATAACAAAAGATAAATCCCACAGTATGGAATAAATAAAGGAGTTTTATTTTAAATAAATAATGTCTAATAATTGGCTTTTAGGGCATACAATCCCAACATATAGGATTTAGGTTATAGGAGCTACAAAAACAAGGTCAAGTTAAAAAGATGTTTGTTGAGGTAGTGAGAAAGGGCAGCATGGCTTATTGCATAGAAAATATTGCCTTATGTAGAGGTAATTGAAGGCCCTGCATGGGCAAGAGGAAGGCCAACAAAATATAGGTTGAGGTATTGAGTGAATACCTAATGGCCTATGATTTAGTGGAGAATATTTCGCTCAGGTTTTTATTTGTCTATTGTATAATAGACAACCAAAGCAAACCAGAGCAAAGGCTTGATCTTCTTTTATTGGATGATTGGGACAAAGTCCTATTTATATGACTAAAGAACTAGACTTTGGGTCTGAGAGTTTATTGATTTATTTTTGTTTTTTGTTTTTTGATAAGGTGATTATTTCCTTAATATTTATTTATTTAGTTGAGTTGAGTTGAATTGTATAGTGTTGACCACACTGTACTTGAAGCACTTAAGCAGCAAGACACCTATGTGTTACCCATTTGGTGATGATTTTTTTATAAATACTTCTCTCTTTATCAATCTTCTATTTCATTTCTTAATTATCATTTTAGATTGTAGGAGACTGGTTAAAATCTCAAGCAGGATGAACTCTTTTCAGTGCCTGTTGGATTCTCTTCTGCTTCTTTGAAACTAAAGAATCCTTTTTGGGCACTACTCTTCCCTTATTTAATGTGTCATGTATTTACCCTGTGCTTTTGCTATTTTTGGAAACCAAAATTTGAACATCTGTTAGGTGATTTACAATGCCCCCTTTTTTTTTCCTTTTTCAGGTTGACTTGTTAAAGCATGGCATACCTGACCCATCTTCATTAAACCCTTCCTATTCACAGAGCTCTAATTTGGGTCCTGACAAAGAAAACAAAGATAGAGCTCAGGATGGTGGAGAAGAGTATCTGGCTGCTCCGGTTTTCGTACATACAAAGTCAGTAATCTTATCTCAACTTTACCATTCAAGTAATTTTGTTGTGAGTTTATAAATGGAGAAATAAAAAATTAATCATAAATAAAAGCCATGAAATTGGGAATTAAGAACAATTATCAAAATGATGGCAAAAGTGAACAAAATAACCAGGGATTCATTTTGATTTGTTGATATATGATATCACCTATGTAATTTTTAATTTTTCATTAATTTACATATTACATCAAACATTTTCAAGTTATATATTTATTCTTTTGTTGGTTATATTTAGAAGAGACATTTTAAATTTCTAACTTCTTCTGGAATAATTAGTTAAGTTATATTTCTAGTAAATTTTTTTTTTGGTTAGAAAAATATATTAAAAGTTTGTTGATTTAATAAAATACTCATAGAATGCGACTGCTCAATACTTTAGAAAAATAAACTGAAAAATTGTTAATGCGACTGCTCAATACTTTAGAAAAATAAACTGAAAAATTGTTATTGCTATATGTATTATTAGTAGCTATCCCCAAAGATATAACTAAAGAAAATTGAAGAGCTAGCTCAGTTGGTATGGTTTGTTGGTGCTTCTACATCATACTTTGTTTCAATGTCCACTGCTTGAATACTTTCTTCATCTACTTACCTATTAAGAAAAGTGGGGAAGAAAAGATATAACAAGAGAAATTAAGTTCTTGCAACTTTATAATTCTTTTCAACTTTTTGTTTTTATCTTAACTTTGTAACTTTCTAAAAGATTCCCTCATTTTTTAGATGTATTTTTATGTAGTTGTAATATATATATATATATATATATATATAGATATTAAATGTATTTCGCATATTTTAAATTTTAATTTCTAGTTAATGGCGGGGCCTTGTGGCACTTTACATTTAAATGTTGCAAACGTGTATTTTAAAGGTACGTAACTTTTAAAATGTTAATCTGTATTATTTATTTGCTTAGCGCTGCACACTTTTCACATCCTACACACCACTTACATGTCGTAGGGGGACTTAATTTACAATCTTTTGATTCTAAATTGTTTATAGGAGTCTAATTCAATGTTTTTCAAAGTTTCAATGAAAATTTCCATGTTTAATTGATAATATTTGTAATATCTTTAAATCGATATTGATATTTTCAATATATATGATATATCTGTATTTTTTGACCCTTGATCTATCCATCGATATTGATATTTAAGTCCTTGTCCGTAAGGCACTATTTCTTTACAAATGTAACTTAAATGCTGAGTTTTATTTGGGGTTTTACCGTTCTAGTTTACAGAAAAAGATTGATATTGTTGTGGTTGATCTTCCTATGGTAAAGTCAGTGCAACATCATCGTGGGTGTTATGTTGAATTTCTATATCTTCTGTTCCTTGTTTGTCACCTTTTTTCTATCTGTGAATTTTGGGATTATTAGTTTCCAGCTTTGCATTGATCGATATAGTCAATATATCTGCAATAGCTTATATGTATTGATGATATATTGCTGACATTGATATATGTGAAAACTGTGAAATGATTAACATTCATTTGCTTATTTTTCTAGGCATGTATAGATGTCTAGTAATGGATTGATTCCATTTGTTTACCAAAGCATTGGAGAGACAAATCCATCTTTTAGAATGGAGCCCACAAAAAGTGAAGCTTTGATCTGAAATGATTGTACAATTTTGATACAATGTTATCTCTAAAAATCCTATTAATAATTGCTACACGTAAAACAAGATTAGGCCCATTGAAATGCTAGGAAAAACACGATGGATTCATCTAAAATGTTATTAAAAACATTATTTTCATTGACATCCAAACACATCCCTCGCCTTCTGGGTTAAGGTCTTTCAATATATTTTAGTAATTTAGCATATCATTATAGTTTTTATGTTGAACTCTGTTTTCCATGATTTATTGGTAGATTTGTTTCATATCCAATTTAAAATTTGATGAAGGATGGATATAATGTTTTAGATTAATTTTTTGACTTTTAATTTTTTAAACTTTTTTCATTTCATCAATGTATGGACATAGAAAGTTAAGAGCTTAACAAATGCAACTAATCCGTATTCTTTTCACGGTTTGTAGACTGCGAGATGAAGGTCTTAGTCCACATAGTTTTGTCCAGTTGAGGAAGGCACTTTCACAATATTTCAGAACCTCTTCAATCATGAGAGCAAAATACAGCAACATGGCTAAAGGGCATCTTGTTTCTTCTGTGTCTTCTGATACCCTGAGCGAAGATTCAACACTAACGAATTTATTTACTATCCCCATCAAGAACAAAGATGACTCTCCAAGAGCTCAGTATGAAAGTTATAACTCTATGTTATGGAAATTACGAGATCAGGTCTCTCTCTCTCTCTCTCTTTCTCGCTCACTCGCACACACACACACACACACACACACAATCCTATTGACACTAATGATATTGCTGCGTCCATGTTTTTTTTCAGTTCTTTTGTGGTGATTTACATTTGTTCAGATAAATAATATGGTTGGTGAAACTATAACTTTAGTGGAAATACTTACATAAACATTCAGAGACATGTTGGGATAATTTTACTGGACTTTTCTTGAAAATTTTGCTTAGTCTTGTAAAAATTGACTGCCGGGTATTAAGGCTTTGTTGAGTAGTGTTGTGCTGAATCTCATGAAAAGTCAAAAAATTCTTGATTCTGAAGTAGATTTTTGATACTTCAGATTTTATCCATGAACGGCCCATCCTTTGCAAGGAATGTGTCTGAACGTGACTGGTTGAAGAACTCTGCCAGGATATGGGAACTAGTGAAGAACTCTCCAATCATCGCTGAGTATAGCAGAACACTTCAAAGTTCGGGTATGTTTAGGAGGTAGCCACCAAAACTCTTTTCCTGCTTGTCTATGTAAAGGACACAAGTAGAAGTTCCACTGTTTTGTAAGCTAGCTTGGTATGGACTATTTGTATGTCTTCTCATATTTCATTTCATTTGTACACTTACTATTCAATTATGCCCTTGATGCTTGAAGGTGTGGCTTGTGAAATGTGATTGATAATTTTTACTCCTCCTTTCCCTGGGGTGGTTTTAGTAAAAATCCCAAATATGCTGTGTCAGACCTTTTTGAGAAACAAGGGAACTAGGATGGAATGGAAGGAAGAAATGAAGGCGTGAAAGTTGCCTCATTCTCAATCATGGAATTAAGCGTCTATTGAGAGATCAATACACCCATTGATAAATACGATATTTGTGAATGTCAATCTCCAAACAGAGGACTGCCCAGAAGAATCTGAACAAACGCAAGTACGTAACTGGTTTTGTAAGTGCCTGAAGTTTCAAATACTCCGTAATATACAGATTTTAACCAATAATCCCTGAAACTAGCAAAAGACTGAGCAAAATATGGTGATAATCCAACAGAAAAGGGGGAAAATATATATAGATATATATAAACCAATAATCCCTAAAGATTTATGCTACCAAAAGAGCTTAGCATGATACCCCAAGGAGGGAAAAAAATTTATTGATACACGATGATGGTAATGATCAATGAGACAAATACAAACTCAGATCGAGGATTGGCTGAATTTATAGGGTTATAATAAACCAACAAATAATGAGATTCTACCAGAATCCACGCAGGAAAAAAAAAATTAAATTAAAATTTAAAACTTGTGGTGCTAAATGATAGGCAATGCTTCCTTGACAAGTATCGCTTAATTTATCAATTTGTTAAGTAAGTTTTAGCCTATACAGGTTTGAGAGCTTAGACATTTGCTGAATAATTAATCTTTCAAATTGTTCAACAAGTTTACCCTCTACAAAGGAAGAAGGGGCAAGCCAACAGTTTATCTCCTTTTGAGTGTGGCTTTGAAACCGAAGATCGAGATTCAGGTGGATTGATCCCATGACCTTTATGTTGGGAAACTATTACTATGCTGCTGCATTGCTGCAAAAAAGTTGCTTTCAGTGCAAAGCTCTTCAGGAGCTGGCTCTGCCGATCCAATAGTGGGGCTACAAGTCTTTAGAACCCCCTCCAACCAGAAATAACTAATCATGCCATAATGTTCTTCTGGGCACCACTCGAACCAGAAATTATTAATACCAGGATGAAATACGCTTGTGCAATACTTTATCCACCCACTAAACCACAAGCCCTAAACTCCCACACTTAGGAATTAGGACCTGGACCCTTGTGCATTAAAAACGATGGAACATGAAATCAAATTCCGAGCCAAATTTTATTTCTACATATGATAAATACCAATGATATTTCTCTCTCTCTCATATTTCTTATTTCTTATGTCAGGATTGAGGGACCACAATTTTATACCTTCCATTTCTTTCCCATCTCACCGTCTCCAATTAAGTTTACATCGAGATAATTTTTAAGTAACTTTTTAAACAAGAGATAAACAAACACCACAAAATTGGCGTACAAAATCCTAACCTAGATATATATACATACCGATAACTCCCAAATAATTTTTGAACTTCCCAGATCAGTCCAATATGATTTTAGTAGTAGGTAATAACCAGCAGTGTAACGCTTCCATTCTTTTTCTCATTTTTGCATTTTTTCCACACAAATCCAACATGGTTGTCAATTTAATTACTCAATGAGCGACGTCCAACAAAGATATCAACCCTCGATTTGGTTCACGTAAGGCTGCATTTGGATATCCGAAGAATGGGGAAGGAAACTTGGGAAAGGAAAAAACTTGAAAATGCATGGGAAGGAATATAAAAAACAAATTTAAGTATTTTCTTTTCCTTCCCCGGTTAATTCCGAGAAAAAAAATAAAAAAATTCTAAAAATTGCCAGATGAACCATGATTTGCCCACAGTTTTTACAAAAACCAAAACAACCTAAACCCCCAGCAGAATTTAACCAGAGGTTCTAACTTTCGTAGACTCCCTAGCCATCAAGACTTTCTCTCTCTCTCTCGGGAGGCACAAAAAAAAAAAAGGGTATAAGTTCAGCACTACGAACAAAGTGTCCGAATGTGGGTGGGAGAGGGTGTGGAGGCTTGCCAGTTTTTCATTTTGATAATTTTACATCATTTTACCTTCGGAAAAAGTCACTACATTTGGACAACGTATTAGCTTCTGAACAGAGACATAATAAAACTTGGTTGAATTAGCATAAGTTCATTCAATAAACAGATTCGACACCACCTATCCACTTCTTACTAATTTTTTTCCTCCCATTACTCCTTGTTGTAACCGCCCCTCCTTTTTTCTCCTTATATTTTCCATATAGTGAATGGTTTATCAATAAAAGGGAACAAAAACAACGCATCAAGATGTTACAAACAAAACAGGTTTTACATTGATTCCTAAAATCCTAAGCAAACTTTCCACTCAAATTGTGTCTCCTTGGAATAGTTACAAAATTGAGTTAATTGCATGCTGTTTGCTCACCCATTTATTCTGCCATAACATCCACTGAGGCTTCAGCAGCTGGCTTAGAGGATTTCCTTTTGTTCTTATCTGTACAACAAGCACATACATAAATATGAGTTTGAGAATCTCACAAATTGGCAACAAGGTTGCAGGCAGCATTAGAAGGAAAACTTGCCTTTGCGCTTTAATTGTTTAAGCTTCAGACTCTTCTTCTTCAAGTGAAACTTTGTTGGAGCTTTGTTGGTTTCTTGAGATGTCCCTGCTTCCCAGAAGTAAACTTAAATCAGCTGTGAATTAATGATCATAGCAATAATTTGCATGCTGTTTTATTGGTTCCATAAGACTATCTATAATATTAACTTGTTTCTCAAGAGAGCTTTATACCCCAAAAACAAAATAAATAAATAATTTTCTTAGATAAAGAAAAAAATTATTTATTTATTTATTTATCCATTTTGTTTGGGGGGGTGAGGCGTCCTACATTTATAAAATAAAAGTGGGAAACATAGAATGCTTAGAAAATGAAATACAATATCATTTTAAATATTTTTACAACTATCAAGGAATAGGTGTCCCATTGATTACATATATTTTACCCTTCCCATGGTTGTTGAAAAAACTGAGAAGAAAATAAAATAAATTTTTGAATCTGAGGCTTTGGCCATATAGTCTGAAAATGTTATTATGTTCGTTAAAAACTGGAGATAGGAGGGCTCTGCCACAAGTGTATGGATGAGCTTCCCCCCAATTTCAAGAGATATTGCACAAATCCCAAAGCACACACCCCACGATTGGAGAGAGGAACCTCCAAGGGGGGCATACAAAATTTGATATATAAAAAAGGCTATGTAGTTTGATCACAAGCATCAATCATAGTTTGATGTTTTTTCTCATTCTATAGTGTTTGACAAGAATTATCCGTCAAAAGGGCCCATTTTTACCTCATTTTTGGCGGCTGAATTTTTTTTACTAGTACAACAGCCTTAATGAGATAAATGTGATGATATGACATGTGTCTTGGATTGCATGCCCGACATAGGTTTTAAGGGAAAAAATAAATAAATAAATAAAGATTCATGGGAAGAGGGATGAGGGTGCCCTCTTAGCAAGCCTAACTCTAACTGAAAACAAGCATAAACATGTTTGGGAACATAATCTCGAGAACTCTCCCCAAATTATTCTTCAATCAAACTCCCCCTAGCAAGTTTATGGATCAGCCACATGCATTAGACATGTAAGCACTTCTGCACTTACCATAAACTTGTGTGTACACACACAATGCCAGGTATGAAATCCAGATGAACTAAATTACACTTATGAATTGGCCACTATTTTACCTAAAACAAGATCCGAATAAGTAAGCAACCAACTTTCCTGTATAGTTATTATATTGCTATTTTTAAGAAATGATAAAGAGCTTTTCCACTAGCTAGCTAGTTTTAGTTTCTAACCATTGAGCTCACAACCAAAACTCAAAGCCCAAGCCATATGTCTGCGCACCAAAATGTATTATTTTTTAATGAAGAGAGGAAAAAAAAAAAATTTTTTTTTTTTTTTTGTGCATAAATAAAAATAAATTGTGAATCAACAATATCAAAATTTGTCCTCTGAACCAAACGAAGAGGGTAAAGGATTAAGAGCATAAAAGGGGCACCTTGGGCAACAGCCATCTCCACATCTTGCATGGTCACCAGACCCTTCCCGGTAGCCTCCTTCTGATCCTGTCATTAACAAACAACCAATGATTACAAACAAAAAGAGAAAGACAGAGAAAGAGAGAGAGAGGTAGAGAGAGGAGACGGACTCTGCGCCATTTCTTGAAGAGCTTGCGCTTGCGTTTGCCGGAGATGGAGAGGGGTTGAGGCCTGTTCTTGAGCTTTCCGGTTGAGGGATCTCCGTGAATGGCTCGCTTCCGTTCTGCTGTTTCAGCTCTCTTCTGCTTCTGTACCACATTAAACTTCGCCATCTCTCTCTCATAAAACCCTAGCTCTCGCTCTCTCGCTTGCTCTCTCTCTCTCTATATATATACTGGTGTATATTTTTGTCAACGGTCTGTTTGACCCGATTTAAACCGGGTAAAGGCCGGATTTACCTGTGGATCTCGGACCGGAGTGGGTTGGGTCAAACAAAAGGCGGTTAAAGTCGTGCACATGCGCAATGCACGTGAGTCATTTTATTATTTTGAATTATATTATCATCATATGCAAATTTTGCATATGATTTAGGAGTGCTCATTGACCCGCTAAAACCACCCAATCCAACCCTACCCAAAGGCATACTAGTAGATTCAACTAATAGGGTGGACAGGTAATGGTTTAGGAATTTTTTTTTTTTTTTTTTGTTGTAGTTTCGTGGGTGGTTAGCGGTTCTGAAAGAAAAAAACCGACCCCAACCCGTCCACCCGTATATGTTTTTATACTTGATTAGATTATACATATGGGAGTGTCTCATTGCTGTTTCAAATTACATTGAACGCACAATAGTGAAAGATGAACCTTATCTTTTAGAATCTTATCTTTTACCTTATCAATTCATCATTTTATGCCCTTATTTTAGTTATTTATAAATATGAAAAAAAAAATGAGAAAAAAAACATGACCATTGATTATAAAAAACTCAATGGTTTAACTAAGTTACTAAACCCTAATAGCTAAGAGGACTCTTGTGAGGTCTCACCCTCTCACTCAGTCACTCACCTTTCTTTATTTTCTCTCACCTTCTCTCTCTCATTCTCTTTCTCTCTCTTTCAAACTCTCTATCTCTTACTCTAAAGTCTCCACTGAATCACCAATTACTTGATACTCCGTCGTCCTCACCTCATAGGGACAACAGATCTCTTTGTCATTCTCTCTCTCTCTTTCAAACTCTTTGTCTCTTACTCTATATAATTATGTATAATCAAATAATCATATTGAATCAGTTTTTTGCATCATTTAGTCTTTTATCTTTTTGTTTCTAAATTTATGCTTGTTTAATTTTATATTTTTTTTCTAAGTTAATTGTTATTTTGTATGGCTTGTTTTGACCAAAACAATATATATAATAATTGAAATGCTACAATTATATGTGACTGAAAGTATGAAAGACCCATTGGATCAAAATAGAATGGATAGATTTTAAAACAAATAAAACAAGGCCTAGCAAAAGTTTAATCTACCAATCCGCCCACAACCCACCCGTCAATCCGATTGGTGTGTGGGTTAAAACTGTTTGATCATATGGGCGGATGTGGGTGAGAATTTAGTTCACTCAATAAGTTGTGGGCAAATTGCAGATAAACCCTAAACCTGACCCAAATCGACCCGTGAGCACTCCTAATGCAAATGTGTAAATATTCCATATATAATCGCATAAAAATACGATCCATCCATACATGAGGTACAACTCTCAATGTATTATCTTTACACAACTTAGTTCAAGACTTCATTATAAGAAAAGGAAAGAATATACTTATATAGGTAGAATCTATGATGGAATTGTACCCATCAAAATTGATAAGGCAACTCCATTTTATATGCGAAATAATAAGTTTAACTGTCTATGTAATAATCTAGATCTTTTAGTAGATTGAGAACATCTTATATAGGTAGTGAGTAAGAAAAAATTTGCGTTAAAACATATTTTCATATGAAAATATCTTTTTTCTTTCACAAACACATAGTTGTTTCACCTATTCAAATAAAAGTAAGGGTAAATTACAAAAAACCCCTTTGAAGTATGGGAGGATTAGCAGATAACCCCCCTAATGTTTTAATTTTGTTAATGTACCCCTTAGTTCAATTGGAAGACAAAACCAATCATCAATGGTCACCCAATTGGACATGATTTCGACGAGGGTTCCAACGATTTTGGACAACACGGGTCCATTAATGGTATCACCCAGAATTAAAACATAAGGGAGGCACATTAACAAAATCAAAACATAAGAGAGGTTATGTGCTGACCCCCCATACTTCAAGGGGTTTTCTGCAATTTACCCTAAAAGTAAAGATATATAACATTTTGTGTCATTATTCTTGTGAAATTTGAAATCTATATGGTTTAAGGTGGCCAGAACTATTTCAATGATCATGATCAATACTTCTACCATTTGTATATAAAATAGCATTGCACCATTAATTTTGATAAGACAATACCCTATCATAGACTGTCTCATATATCTATATATCTATATATATATATATATATATATATATATATATAATGAAAAGAAAAATTTTGGACATTTTTTTTTAATCTTTCTTTTCTTGTCTATAATATTTAAAAAATAAATAAATAAATAAATAAATCAATCTCTATTAAAGGAGTAAATCTCAATTAATAATATTTTTAGGTTAGTCAAGAAAAAAAAAAGGGAAGAAAGAATTGGAGCGAACCCAATACAAACAATGGCTTAAGGCTAAAATTTTAAGTGAGACCTTATTAGATGGGGAGCGGCTAATGCAACCCCCCAAAAGGTTAAGTTGCCCCACCCTGTTAACCCCACCCCCCCAAAAATATATACCCACCCCCCAAAAAGTCTAAACTACCCCTCTTCCAAATAACCCTAACCCTCACCCACCCCACTCCCCCGCCAACACACGAGACCCCTCTCACCCACTCTCCCACACAATAGCCCCATTCCGGCGACGGCGAGGAAGGTGAAGACCGGCGATGGTGACGGCGAGGACTGGCAACGGTGACGTCTTCTTCTCTCTTCTTCTCCTCTTCTTTCTTTCTTTCTTTCTTTCTTTTTTTTTTTTTTCCTCCCTCTACTGGTTAGATCTGTGTGTTTTCCGACAAGGGAGGTTAGATCTAGGAAGGAAAGAAAAAAAAAAAAGCAGAGAAGAAGAGGAAAGAGGAGGAAGGAAGAAGAGGGGTGCGGGGTTCCGACGAGGGGTGCGAGGTTCCGGCGAGAGAGGTTTTGTTTTCAAAACCTCCATTTTTTCCGGCAAGGGGTGCAAGAGAGTGGTTCTGGGAAGGAAAGGAAAAAAAAAAGCAAGAGAAGAAGAGGGAAAAGGAGGAAGGAAGAAGAGGGGTGCGGGGTTCCGGAGAGGGAGGTTTTGTTTTCAAAAACCTCCATTTTTTTCGGCGACGGGTGCGGGAGAGTGGTTCTAGGAAGGAAAGAAAAAAAAAAGCAGAGAAGAAGAGGGAAGAGGAGGAAGGAAGAAGAGGGGTGCGGGGTTCTAGCGAGGGAGGTTTTGTTTTCAAAACCTCCATTTTTTCCGGCGAGGGGTGCGGGAGAGAGGTTCTAGGAAGGAAAGGAAAAAAAAAAATGCAGAGAAGAAGAGGGAAGACGCCGGTGGGGTGGGTGCTGGAGAGAGTCGCCGGTGAGGAGGGATGCGGGAGAGGGGATAGATGAGGGTTAAGCCCTTTTTGGTAATTTTACATAATGATTTTTTTAATTAAAAAAAAAGGTGGGGCAACTTATAGGAATGGGGGGTTGCAATAGCCGTTCCCTATTAGATGGGGCCTGAGCCCAAAAACTTTAAGAAGGGCCTTTTGTAAAGCAGTCTGGGATTTTGCCCAAGGGACAACTCACAGCAGTTGGCTTGTTGCTCCCTATAATATACTCCGTAACAAAGTGTACAAAATAATTGACGGTTGGATTCATTTTAAACATTTGATCTGTGCACGTATCCCTTCTTTTTCGTTTCTCTTTCCCCCGGGGGTGGTGCTTGGGAATATTTTCATTATTCTTTTTTCAAATTTTTAATATCAATTATGGTTTGGATGAGAGATTTGTAGAAGGGATTTAAAGTTAAGATGAGATTTCAATGCCAAATTCTGGTGGCAGTAGTAGCGGTGGATGAGGTTGAAATCCCATCTTAACTCAAATCCTTCTTACAAATCCTTCATCCAAATGCACCTTTAAGAATTTGATTGAAATAGACTTAATGAGAAGCATCTAGTTCACCTCATTTGTGCTCTCAACAGGGTTAATTTGACTAAACTGCACTTTTCATACATTTGTCTTACAAAGAAACCCCCATCAAATGGACTCCAATTCCAGACCAAAAATGAAAAAAGGAACTCCAATTGACTTTCCTTGTATTGGCTCTAGCTGGACCGTTAGGTGCGCACTATGGTGCATTCGGATATGGTATAGCATCCTTCCCCCAACACCTCAAAAAAAAAAATAAATAAATAAAAAAAAAAAATAAATCAGAGACAACCTTTCTATATAGCCAGAGCCTAGAGGAACTGAAGAAGCAATATGGGAATAAAGGTTAAAGAAACACCAATATTATTTCCATCTCATTTTTAATACTATATATACACAGACAGTCCCGGAGAGAGAGATACATAAAATGATAAATAGATAGATATAGTAGACAAGAACGATATGTGGTGTCTCTGCTTCCTAGAAAATACAATAAACAAAAATACAACCAGTCGAACTCCTGCTTATTTTTCTGTTATAAAAATACATACAGAACCACACGTGATATTGAGTAGTGCTACCTCAAACTGGCGTCTAAACTAGAACCATAGTATGGGGAAATCAGAAGGAACAAATTCTAAAGGAGTTTGGCCTCAATGTCCTCAAGACTAAGCCCCTTTGTCTCTGGTACAACGAAGAATATGAAAATGAGAGACAATACAGCAATTGCTCCAAATATATAAAACAAAAGTGCAGCTCCCAGCAATGCCTGTCATCAAAAGTGAAATATTGTTCACTGAATTTTCTCTATAACCATGGGGATTTATTTGAAATTCAAAAGTAATGAACTTGAATTGATGGTGAGTTAAAGAAGATAAGACACGAGAAGGAAAAACAAATGGATTATCCACAGGAAAAACTGTTGAGAAAATATAATGGTTGAAAGTTAATCACCTTCAGCGGGGAAAATGCAAACGTCACTAGTGCATTTGAACCAAAATTCACAAGCACCGCTATACTTAGTCCTCGCCCTCTTAGGCGTAGGGGGAAAATCTCTGAGATCATCAACCAACCAATAGGACCAAATGATAGCTGCAAAACCATTCTTCATGAGTTGCACTGCCATGTGTTACAACATTAAAACATACCACACATGACTTATAGGCAAAAAGGACAGAAACTGTAAATAACACAGCCAAAAACAATTTTTTAGGTGAAAATTATAGAAACTAAACTCTCTTTAGCATGCGTGATCATACAAATTCCATCTTGCTTTTGCTACATCTAGAGAGAATTTTCTTTCTAGCACACAAGTGATTAGATTAGCAGCAAATAGCTGAATGGGCCTATCTTTTTTAAGCGAGATCAATGTTTAGCCAGAAGCACTAACAGTGAATATGGTTCTACATAGTGCTGATGGAGAAAAAGGATACCTAAAGCCAAGCCAACCCCATAGAGGTGGAATTAAGGTTTGGTTAAGTTTAAATTTAATCTAGTATTTAATTCATCTTGTACACCCATCCCCATACTCGATTGCTGATTTGTGGACCTTGATATACCAAGAAAGAGAATTGAAGCTATCATCCTCTAATTCCTTAACTCTATTCTTATTAATGATATATTTACATTGAAATTTAGAAAGAAGAAAAAAAGGAAAAATGAAAAGAACCTATAGGGTGAAATAACAACTAGAAAATATTACACAATTGGTGAAGAGACGAAGGGTGCAAGTGTCCTTCTCAATAATACTGACAGGCATTTAAATCCCATCTATAGGTATTATCTTCATATATTTGGCCTAATTATTCATAATGTTGTTTAATTTTTTATTTGGGTGTTTATGTATTTGATACTAGAAATGTAAGTGCATACAAATGGCTCCATTTGTTTGGATGGAAATAAAAATCAGGAAATGAATTGTTGGTGCTTGCATAATATGAGATGAATAAGGCTGGTATGTCCAGCCAGTTTTCTGAAAGTGACATCCCAAAACAGAAAAAGAAATCCACTTTCCATCAAGTTTGAAGCGCACAATCATTATCAAAATATAATTTTATACTCATGCTACAAGCACAGTGGCAATGTCCGTTTTCTGTATTATTTACCAGATCCGGGCAAGTGTAGAACTGTTATCAATGAAGTTCTATATTCTTCTACTGCAAACACACTAGTGACGGAGGTTTTCCAAAAATATCAATAAGATCTGCATTTTACAAACACCAAGCAGAGCCCCTATGTATTGATATACTTTCATGATCTCTATCCTAATTTCGACTAATACATGTACTGAAGTAGACATTTTGAGACTAAGTCTCATTACTTTAAGAACTGTAAAGTTTCCAACTTATAAGCCTAAGCTTATAAGTGGAGGGCCCAAACAAGTATATGAAGCTATATCAAACCCAATATTTGGGTGATGTGAGATGTGGTATATTTCCAACACTCTCCCTCACGTGTAGACTCAACATAGGCCTGTCACGTGGGCAACAAATACGGGCTCAATAGGCCCAAGAATGACATGCTCTGATACCATGTTAAGTTTCTAACTTACAAGCCTATGCTTATAAGTGGAGGGCCCAAACAAGTATATGAAAACATGTTAGATTCAATATTTAATAAATATGGGATGTGGTATATTTCCAACACTCTCCTTCACATGCAAGCCTAACAACATAGAAATGGGCTTGTCACGTGGACAATAAAGATGGGCTCATGAGCGAAACGGGTCCAAGAACGACAAGCTCTGATACCATGTCAAATTTCCAACTTATAAGCCTAAGCTTATAAATAAAAGGCCCAAACAAGTATATGAAGCTATGTCAAACCCAATATTTGGGAAATGTGAGATGTGGTATATTTCCAACACTCCCCCTCACATGCAGACTTAACATAGGCCTATCATGTGGGCAACAAATACAGGTTCAATAGGCCCAAGAACGACATGCTCTGATACCATGTTAAGTTTTCAACTTAAAAGCCTAAGCTTATAAGTAGAGGACCCAAACAGGTATATAGAACCAAATGGGTATATGAAGACATGTTTAACTCAATATTTAATCAATGTGGGATGTGGCATTTTTCAACAAGAACATAGATGTCTCAGAAAAGAATTCACAAAAGGAATAAAAAATAAAAAATAAAATCTTAAATACCTGGTAACACCCAACGTATAAAAGTAGTGCAACTACAGCAACGGCTGGTGCATCATCTAGGAAAAGGTAATACGATCCCAAAAGTAACAAAGAGACCACCTGTCACATGAATAAAGTACAAAGTTCTCAAAAGGAGCCAACATTTCGAAAAATTAGTGCTCACAAGACTATTGATTCATATAATTGGCTTCAATGCCTCATCCATAACCCTTCAATTAGTAACATAAGGTTTAAGGCAAGCGAGCCAAACCTAGGATTAAATTCAACGACAGCCTCATAATTTTGATATACATGTCAAATATTCCCTTTGCACAAATCAAGATTCCAGCTTTCAACACAAACAACAATATGCCCCTGAATGGCCTGAAAGAAGTAAAAGGACTTACCATACCAGAAACGCCTCCGAGAAGTAAAGGTCTCCTCCCAAGTCTATCAACGACAAGAACAGCTACTCCAGTCATAATCAACTACAAAGACCCAAAAAAAAAAAAAAAAAAAAAATGTCACATTTCGGAAAAAGGAAACCCATATATTGCGCAACAGGACATATGCATATCATACTGAGAATAGTTTGGCAGGAGAAGTACTAAAATATTTCCTACTCATTTGTGAAGAACAGAAGTGTTGCATTCTATATCTTCAGACAGACATAATTAGGTACACGTTCCCATGTCAATGACAGAAGCGAGGTCACAAGTTTTATCATGAACACATGCATACACACTAGATTGAGATAATGGAGTCATATATTCACTGCATGTATCATGTGGTAAATGAAAGGATTGTGAGGCAATTCAAGTCTTGTTTCACACATATATTATACTTCATTTATAACAAATTGCAGAAATAAAAATGAGTGACCATAATGAAAAGAAAGCTCTGGCAAAATTTAAGCCTTTGACATTATATAAGTTTATATGTACCAACGAATAAAAGGAACTGTCTGCCTATATCAAATGATTTAATTGTCTAAGAATTACGAAATCAAAAGATACCAAATTTAAAGGCATTCTGGAACTAAGATTTCATGCACAAAGGAAAATAACCTACCTTCAATAAGCCAAGTAGAATTGAGACGCGTGTCGCATCAGAAGCTTCAGAGAATCCTGCACTCTATCAGAATATAATGGATCAGAATGAATGAACATTTTCTTTGATTAATATCACCTGTAAGATAGATTCATTCTGAATACCCAACCAGTAATTTAGATTTAAATGAACAGTACACCTGAAGGATTGATGCAGCATAATATAGTACACTTGGTTGCCCTGTGATCTGCATGCAAATTGATGATGTGTAAGTGAAGTTTTAGAAACTTACTACTTGATAATATATAGCCTTAACCTATGAAGATACCTGCTGAAATAAGACTAATCCTGCACCAATAGTAAGGGCTTTCAAGCATTTCCCATGGAACATCTCCCCTAGTGTAGCTTCTTTTTCATCACCAACATAAGCCAGCTCAGCCAGAATTTCATCTACTTGTTCAGGGGCTGAATCACGAATAGCTTCTCCCCGAAGCCGGCACAAGCAGGATATGGCAGTTTCTCTCAAATCTTGCATATCACCTTTTCCCTGTATGGCGCATAAAAGTAGCCATCTAGGCGATGCTGGTAACCACCACATTCCAATTCCCATAATCACTGCTAATGGCATACTAGCTCCATACATATAGCGCCATCCAGCAACTAGGTCAACTAATAGGCTACCAAGTCCATAACCTCCCTGCAAGAGAGACCAGGTACTCAATTGTTGCAAGCTTTAATGAACAGTAGAGATTTGAATAAAAATAAAAAATAAAAAAATAAAAAAAAGAAGAAGAAAAGAAATTAAGTGGTTAGAAGCTATCACAGAGAAGAATAAAAATAAAAAAAATAAAAAAAAAATTTTGAAACTGTTCTTGTTAGCTTCATAGCACGTACTGGACACAAACAGAATAAAAGTTAGCACGTAGTGGACACAAACAGAATAAAAGTTATCAGGCAAGCTTGAAGCACTTACAACCATCCCCAAAACTATAAAGAACTCTTTGAGAGAGATTAGTCGACCTCGTATCTGACTTGCAGCTGTCTCAGCAATGTACATTGGAGCAGCATGCATTGCCTAGAGGAGCAAAGAGGTGAAAATTACATGTCTGGCATACCAAAACCACATGCCAAAAAAAAATAATAATTGAAAGTCAATTCTAAAAGAATGCTTTAACAAGTAAACCTTTCATCCTTAGAGCTGGGAAGTTCCTTCAATATTTTCATTTCTTGTTAAAGTTCATTATTTTGGTTTCTTTTCCAAAATATGAAAAACAAAAGTGCATTTAAAAAAATAAAACAAAAAACAAAAGGCTAAAATTAGAATCCTTTTTTGTCTATAAATCCATGCATACATATGAATTCAAATAAGAGAATTACATTTACATTCCTATAAACATTTTTATATGGACATGAAAATATATTAAAAAAAATTCAGAAATAGCTATTTAAAAAAACATATATATATATATATATATATATATATATTGTAAAGAGCATAATGTATATTACCAGTCCGATTCCTATACCAAACACAAAACGCCCGATCACCATAATAATTAAGTCAGGTGCCACAGCTGTTACTAGAGCTCCAACAAGATACAACAAAGAGGACAGAATCAACTCCCTTCTCCTTCCTTTAAATCAAATTCATCATTTAGACTTCATTCAGAAAAACACAATAACATAAATCTAGAAAATAACCTCAAAATCTAAAACAAAAACTAACCAAGGAAATCAGCAATATTAAAAGCCAAGACAGATCCAATCAAGGCACCATATAATGAGCCACTAGTCTGCAAGAGGTAGCACCCAGTAAGTCAAACAATAAAATCATGTTTTCAATTATTATCATTAACAAAATAAAATCAAGATGCACTTGGAGATAGAAAAGATAGGCCAAAAAAGCTTCTGCCCCCATGACCTTCCAGCAAATTCAAGCAATAATGAGTTACAAACTCACAATGAGACCAATTTCCACAGAAGACAAGTTGTACCATGAAATTCCACTTAATGTAGCTGACTGCAAGAAAGAAAAGAAGTTTAAATTATTAGGTTCCAAGATCAAAAAAGACCAAACATACATGTATAAGTTGCAAAGCTAAATTTAACGGTGCTAGAAAAAAGTATGTGTATCTCATTCCCCCATTAAGATTATGAAAGATTTGAATTAAATTGCCCTTTGTTAACATATAACTTTTCCATACATAAGCAATGACACATATCTGTCTCTGTGACACCTAGTAAAAAGAATTATTATCTTTCCAAAAATTAACAGAATCATGAGTCAAGCCTCATCTATGTACCAAAAAGGGCTAAACAAAGCAACGATGTTACCAGCAGGGTAAAACTTGCAACAAGCTCCAATCATGTATAAAACTACTTCAAAGCACAATTTTAGAACTTTGCCATTTTCCTCACCAAATGATAATAACAAAAAAGAACCAATGATCCAAAAGAACATTTAAAGGTCTTCATGCTAGCATTTGATTCTTGATATTGTACCATGGTTGAAAGTTTTATTTCAGCGACATTATGCAATGATTACAACACACAATGAAACCTAAAGGCACATTTGGTGAGCAGGAAATGATGGTTGGGACTCCCATTCCCATTCCATGTGGACTAGTAATTTTAATTGGAATCCACATCTGAGAATGGGGTAATGAGATACCCATAAACATAGGTACTTGAAACCCGAGCTAGAGCTACGTTATAATAATTCCCATCCCTAAGGAATGGATTGAAAAAAATATAAGTTGGACCAAATAACACTCCCCACCCATACACACCACTTATCATCACCACCAACCCTCCAACCACCACCACCACCACCATACATCACCAAGTACTCATCATCACCACCCAGCCCCTTCCCCCACCACCACCCAATATCAGCAAACACTCACCATCACCACCACCACCATCCCCACCACCACCCCCACCCCCACCCCACATCCCCACTACCACTACAACCTCCCATCATCACCACCAACCCATCACCACTACCACTATCAAGTATCGCCATCTCCCACCCATCACCATCACCACTAAATCCCCATCACTACCAACATCACTCACCAGTCACCACCTATAATCACCACCGAACCCACCCACCCACCCACCACCACTATCACCATCAGTCCATCACCACCACCCAACCGTCCTCAAGGAAACTTGGTTTAGTGTCCCCCTTTGTTTCCACTTCAAAAATTACCTTCTACTAACATAAGAAATCGTAACCACAACTGTTTATAACTACCCAACACTATCTTGATGGAGGCTTTAAACTTCAAGCTCACTACACTTATACTAAAGGGCTATAATTTTCTTAACACACCCAATTGTTTATAACTACCTAAAACATTTTTATCTTGATGGAAGTTTTAAAATTCAAACCCAATAACCTATGTTTCTCTCTTGCATTATGCTGGATAGCTAGAGTGTTGTGTGTGGACACACATTGCACATATTACCACCTCATTTAAATAAAAAAAGAACATGAATAGGACAAATGATTCTTAGGATGATAATTAGAAAAGACCACAACAATAGACCCTAGACTAAATCACTAAGGCCGTGTTTGGACAAGGAATTTTGAAAAAACTGTTGATTTTTCAAATGACAGAATTTTAAATGACCTTTCTACGAGCAGAAATTTTTTAATGGAAGTGGGTGGCTGGTGTAAGGAATTGGTGTAGAGAAAAACAATAATGCGGAACATAATGATAAACTAAAATCATAAACCAATTTCCTATAGCCCATGAATCTAATTGTGATTCATACAAAACAAAAATCCTAACTAGAAGAAGAGGGTAATTACTTACAAGAGGTCCTTAAGACGATTGATTAGAACAACGAACGAGCAGCACAAATGTCCTACCTCTATGGTATCCACACCAAGCGAAAGCCTTCAAGTTGTCTTCTAGTTCTCCTTAGAGTTTGCTAGAAAAGGAGAAGAAGACGAAAGAGAGAGAGAGAGCTTGCTCAGAGAATTCGGCTAGGGTGAAGAGGAGTGTGTGTGTCAAGCTATCAAGTGCTAGCTTGTATTTATAGCAAGCACTAAGGGGGGCCAGCCAAGGGAGAATCCCACCTTGTGTGGGAGTTGCAATTGATCATAATTGCACTCTAACCCCTCTAACTTACATCTAATGCAAGTGAGGCCCAAAAGAACTTTTCTTAATACAATCTTGCCCTTTCTCTCACAACTTTAAAGTTCAATCTTCACTTATCGGTGTGTGACCAATTGGGTTCACAACATCCAGTAGTAGGTAATGGCACAAGGAGTGCCCAATGGAACACTTTCCATTAAGGGTCTAATTGGAATACCTTCCAATTCCCTAATTGACTATAACCAACTTATATCAATTAGGTCTTCTACTAACCGGTGAGTAACATCTAGCAATGACTCATAGTCTGATACTAAATGAGGTGAATAATAGCATTCAAAGAACCCTTCAGTTACAATTAAAGTTACAATTACATCCTTCCATCATTACAATGTCTCTGATTAAACTAACAGGATATGGAAGTCTATCAAGTCTCTAGTTTAATTCTTTTATGAACCTACCCAAAATATCAACTCATTAGATGTACTATGAAAACCCCTTGTCACAATCATCCCACAATGGCCATGGATTTACATGAGTTATGTTTATGAGTATTCTTATGAAACATTCTCTCCCTTTTCCTGAGAGTGATAGATCCCTTGTTGATCACTGATATGCCTTCACACATGAATTAGTAGAGCTAATGAACACCCTCGTAAACCCTAGTGGAATATACAGTCAGTGCTATTAAACTTTTAAAGATTCATGCATAAGACAAACATGGTGTCTTAGGTGTAAGGATTATTTGTACCACTGCAATTATGAAAAACTGATTAATAGGCAGGTAAAAACTTCACTCAGTTTATCTCAAATTAAGATGGTCACATTCAGTGTACCTGTTCATATAACAAGCACCCACATGTTTGTTTTAGTGTCTCCACATAGCTTGAGACTAGCTATACTCCTATAGAGCCAACATAACATGTGCTAGTCTTATGGTTCATTATTATCCATCATAATGAACTTTCAACTAGGAATGATTTAAGAATTTAGTACAAAGATATATATATAATCTCCTAATCACAACACTTTGTGATTTCATATTCTCAACTCTAACTCCATGGACATATCATGTAAATATAAAATAGAATAAAGCCCTTTATTAAATAATAATAAATGTAATTAACAATAAATGATATCCATTGATTGTTCATTATCCCTAAAGTATCATGTCTATGATTGGCTGTAGGGCATACTACTAACAGTTGGTACGGGTGACGGTAGGTGGTAGTGATGGACAGTGGTGGGAGGTGGTGGTAGTGGTTGTGGTGGTGATAGACGAAGGCAGTGGTGGTGGTGGTGATGGTGGGTGGTGGTTGTGATATACCCCCATCATTACAATTTGACAAATTCCATCTCTTCACGCTTTCCAACACAATCACTCTCAAACGTACCTGTCACAAAAGCAAGGCTTCCCCTTAAAATAGTTCGAGAACCCCCAATCCGAAAATCCAAATTCTCATCCCAGTGAGCCACTCGTCTGAAATGACCTAAAACTAGATCAGGCAAAAATTTAACAATCCCTAGGGAGTTTTTTTTTTTTTTTTTTAATTTTATTATTATTATCTAAAATGACTTTAAAGTACCCAGTTTTAAAAAATTCCAATATTTTAATGGTCCAAAATGAAACTACCCATTTTCAAAAACTTAAATTCTTTCCTCCTCAATGGAGTCAACAGTCTGAAATGACCCTAAACTATTTATTTTTAAAATCCAAAATTCTTTTCTCCCCCAATGGAGTCTATGGTCTAAAATGACCCTAAACTACCTTTCCTTAAAATTCATTCTTTCCCCAAGCAAAATATTTGGTCTAAAATGACCTTAAACTACCTATTATCAAAATCTACTATTTCCGCAACAAAGTTTATGGTCTGAAATGACGTTAAACTACACAATTTTTTTAACTTCAAATATTTTCATCCCCAGTGGAATTTTTTGGTCTAAAATGACCTTAAACTATTTGATTTTCAAAAATTCTTCTCCCCAGTGGAGTGTTTAGTTCGAAAGGACCTTAAACTATCCATTTTTTAAATCCAAATTCCCCAATGGGGCTTTTGGTCCAAAATGACCTCAAACCATTTTTCCAAAAATCCATATTCTTTTCTTCGCAATGGAGCTTACAATCTGAAATTACCTTAAACTACCAATTTTTCAAAACTCAAATTCCTTTCTCCCTAGTACGGTCAACAGTTCGAAATGACATTAAACTACTCGTTTTCAATCTTTCAACACCTTCTCTCCCTAGTAGAGTATTCGGTCCTAAACAAAATAAAACTGCCCATCTTCAAAATTCAATTTCCAATTCAATTTTCAACCCTCAATTCTTCAAATACAAAATCAATCCTCAATTCAAAACTCAATATCACTGTCAATTGGGGTCTCTGGCCCTTATAATCACAACCAGTCAATTGGGGTCTTTGGAACATGTAATCACAACCAGTCATTTGGGGTCTCCAGAGTTTACAATACACACCATCAATTGGGGTCTTCAGACTCTGCAATCACACACATTGTCAATTGAGTCTGTCACGCCTTACAATCTTCAACATCATCTTCTTCCCCAGTGGAACCAACTTCTTCCCCAATGGAGCTTTTGGACCGATTTCTAGACATCATTTGAACCCTAAATACCAAATTCAAATTCCGATTGGAACTTAAGTAATTCCAAGTCTAACTATCCAAATGTAGAACTTGCTTTTTAGAATTTGGGAAATTCCATTTCAAAGACAAATTTTGCCTAGAAATTCTTCATCTAAATGCAACCTAAAAGTTTTAACTTATTACTTATCACCTACAAAAAATATTGCAATATCATAGAAATTAAATAAATAAAAAAAATTATTAAAAAAAAAAAAAAACTGTACTCCCTCTGTCCCACAAAGATAGGCCATGTTTGACAAAACACAGAGTTTTAAAAAAGGCCATCATTGCATTGACTTGTCATTTATTAAACTCCATCTTTCCAAAAAAAAAACCCCTCTTCTTCTTTGTATTGGGTTTTATGTTGAAAATAATTATTGAAATAACAAAGGGTAGTGTAGGAAACTTGAAAAAATTATGATTTGACTTTTCAAAGTGGACAAACATTTTGGGACAAAAAAGTAGTAAAAATGGCCCATCTTGGTGGGAGAGAGAGAGTACTTATATTCCAAGAAGATCATCTAATATATGATTATCTTATATCTTAAAGATAAATCAACATATATATATTAAAGCTTTTTAACATAAAAATATGGAATTTTCTATTATTTGGAAGTATCTTGCATTTGTATATGTGTGTTTGTGTATTTAAAAAGATATGGACAACAAATGGATTTTATGACTACCCAACTATTGATGTTATAATGAAATTGAGATAAGAACCCTATTATCCTATTCAAGCATTAAAAGTTCTAATATTTTAGTCACGTACAAGATATTTTTCAAACACAAGTAGTTTTAATGAGTTTCATTGAATTTTGGCCAAAATTTATGCAAAATATATTACTTTTTGAAGAAAATATAAACTTCTACAAATTCACGTCGGTTCCCTTAGCCCTGAGCATTTCAATTTTTCCAATACAAACATATCAAACTAACAAAAAATTAAGTGAACATTAGAACTTTCGGAAGAAATTATAAGGTTCTAAGGGAAAAAAAATGCAGTTTCATGTTGGTTCCCTTAAACCTAGCATTTCAATTGTTCCAAACTTCCAATAGGAACATATAAAACTTAGTTACCATGTTCTGTGCATACGTACTGCCCTATCCAAATGCTTCAAACTACAGCAATACTACAATTGCAGATAAGAGAACCATAAAAGCTTTAAATAACTTTAGAAATATCAGCCTATGTTAAAGATGTACCAATAAAGAAGAAAATGATAATTTTTGGTTATACAAGGTTAGAATGAGATCCAGATATAATATTATGTCAAAAAGCCTCACATAAGCTAAAATCTGAAAGGGCAAGAGATTATAGTGTACAACATCCACACCAGATAGGAGGATGCTAAGGAAAAAGCTTCAAAATGCTATTTTTCACTCTCATGTTTCTACTTGTTGTAATTCTATGTAATTCTGGTTTTACCAGCTCTGTATCACGATGCTTCCAAACTCTAAAATATAACACAGAGTGCCGCCAACATATGGTTTATTGATAAGCAGCTTAAGATGACCTACCTACAGGATTATAATATCATCTCTTCATATTGTTTCCATATGATAGGAGACGAAATTAACTGTATTTTGGAATTTTATCTTCCTAGAATAAGCACATCCAGTCGATTCCATATCTTTTCTTGTATCATATAAGTACACCCTCAGTCATACCCGATGTTGCACAGGCTTACAATAAATTTTTATGTGTGTCCAACTGTCGGTGGGTCGGCAACATGCGTCAGCTGCTTCATAATAGTTGCATGATGTTGGGCCTTGCAACAAACAATGTGGCCAAACTTTGTTGCAACACCTAAACCTAAGTAGAGAATTGGATTTTCCATGACCCATGACAAGAATAATGAGGATGCCCGTCATACTGATCAAACAGGGCTTAAAGTCATAATACAGGCATACAGCAGAAGATGTGAAAGATGTATCAGAAATTAAAATTCATAAAATATACAAGTGCTGCACCAGACAAATAATACTCGTACAGTTCGATAAAAGCATACCTCTATAGATATTGTAGCACAAGATGTGGCACCAATATCATAGCCATATAGTAGCCCTCCAAGAGCCGGGAATAGAAATCTGAAATCATCGGTTCACTCTATAAGATTATGAAGGAAGAAAATATGATGGACTAGTTTTGTTTCCATTTTAATAACAACCACATGATCACACTAGTATTATAAATTTCTCACAAGCAACAATTGTTATCTAGGGGAATTCAATCAATTCAGTTTTCCAGAATGAAAATAACTAACTAACAATTGAAAAGTGGAAATGTAACTAATTATTTAAGAGCTTAGAAGAAGGAACTTTCTAGCCAAAGGTGCCAATCCCGCTTTGGAACCTCGATTCCGCACTTCTTAGTGAGAATCTTGTAAGAACCACGATTCACTCCAGAGAGATTCACACTCCTAACTAAGACAGAACCTTGTGAGAGTGGGGAGGGATGGTAGGGCCATGACTTCTAAAAATTTTAGGAATTGCTTATTATGAAATAATGTAAGATATCTTTTGATGAATTACACCATTGACTTTTTTGTACAGTGACGCCCTTTAACTTTATTCCAATTCCAAATCATGTTTCTATTTTTTAGGAAAAAATTCGATTACTAGTCCTCTTTTGATACTTAATAGTTTGCTGAAAAAATTAGGGACATATAATGCTTTCTCTACATTTTTATATTAGTGTAGCTTCTCATAAGAACACATTCATTCCTTATACAATTTCTTTCTTCAGTTCTTCTATCATTCTAGAAAATTAATTGGAATTTTCTCAACATTTCACACACATGATATAACATTAGGTAATACAAAATATATATACTAATTACACAAATGCTCCCTATACAACCCAGACCTTTGGCTCCTATATGTGCCCCCGCTCCCGCTTCATTCTTCAATATTTAAAAGTAAAAATCAAACATCATGAAACTGTTGTAGTGTAAGAGTTTCAAAAAATTCTCGTAATGCTAAAATATAGTGTTAGGGAACTCAACCAACCCTTATCCCCAACTACATGAGGTCAGCGAAATGAATCCTTTTACACATTTTAGCTCTATCAAGGATCGTATACTTTGTTAATTCCTTAGAGAACATATCCTTTCTCACCATCTCTAACCATGTTAATTGGGCCTTCCTCTTGTTTAAGGCCTTCGACTTTAATTGTTAAGAAACTAAAAAGAAAAAATATGTTCAAATTTTGCATTACATTGCAATGGTGCTTTCATTCAGCAAAATCAAATCGATAAGGGTTACAATTAACCATTCCTTAAAGAAGTTAGACAAGTGATTTGGTGAGCACTGAAAAATATTGATCACCTCTTATGGTGTAACAATCAATAAAAATTACTTAACGAATTTAGAAGTGAGGTTGCTTCCAAGTAGCTAATTTTGCAACTTTGAATGGGAAACATGAAAACTAGAGGAGTCTAAGTTACAACTGGCCTGCCCAGGATAAAATTTACCACTTTCAATTTGCAAATGATACCAATTTCTTTCTCCACAGCTTTGGATGACTGTGTAAGAAATCTCAATCTAATTCCTTTTTTTTTTTTTTTAAACAATGTCTAGCCTTAAAATATGGTTCTAAAAATCTTGTTTTTGGTCACAGTTGGACAATAGACTTCATATTATGGCTAACATTTTTATCGCTCCATGTCCAATTTCCCACTCAAGTTCCTTGGTTATGGGAAGATATGTTACAAAGGAAAAATGAATCTTGCAACTCAATAAAATGTCTCTATATATAAGTCTGTGTGTGTGTGTGTGTGTGTGTATTTATTAATAAGAACTAATAAGGAATAAAGAGAACAGAATACAAGGCAGACAACCTAAAGCGAATATGCAAAGGGACTCCTATCTGCATTACCCTTGCTGGCATCTTGTTTATAACCACTCAAATGTTTAAAATACTGTTTAAGGTCATCTAGAATCAGAGAAGGTACGGAGGAACTTTTTATGGTGTAGTTGGGGAGATGAAGGGAAGGATCATTTAGTAGAATGATATGATATGTCATAGGTGTCACAAAAGCAAATAGAGGCCCAATAATTGGAATTTGGTTGTAAAGAGAATGCTCTTATTATGAAATGCTCCGGAGATTCCCTCAGATGCCAAATACTTATTAGCTCTAAGTCACTTTAAGTACAAATAATAAATTCCCAAATGGATGGAATACTAACCCAGGCTTAAGGGAGACTTATCATTGACCATGGAAATATGTTTCAAAAATTGTTTCCTCTTCCTTACCCATATTGCATACAAATGTTAAATTCCCAAATGGATGGAACTCTAAACCAGACTTAACGGAGACTTGTCATTCACCACGGAAATATGTTTCAAAAATAGTCCCCCCTTCCTTACCCATGATGCATATGTTGTTGGCTTAAATTCAATTTTGGCATCATTAAATTTCAAAAAGATGTGTTGTGAGGACATTCCTTCATGTTTTCTGTTGTGCTACTCTTATCAACTTACTCATTATCCTTATGTGCATATCACCTTGATCCACAAAGTGAATGGTTCTCTCAACTCCAAAGGCTTTAGACCCATTAGTCTTGTGAGTATTTTTCAAAAGATCAATTCTAAAGTCTTTTCCAAATGTATTAGACTTGTCTAAAAGCATCTTCCACTCGTAGTTTGCTTTAATTGTCCACTTGTCCTTGTGGCTCCTGATTATGTTGAAGAGTACAGGAGTAAAAAAAAAGGCAGGAATTGTAGCCTACATTGATACAAAGTAGCCATATGATCATATTTGTGATCAAGACAAAATTAGGAGACTAGCAGATTTGTTTGGTTGTAGTATTGGTGAGTGGCCACTGTAGTATTTGGGTCTTCCTCTAGGAAGGAATCCTGTTTCTGATTCTTTTTGGGAGCCGGTTGTTGAAAGGATAGGGCAAAGGTTGGATGATTGGAAAAGAGCATTATTTTCAAAAGGGGGAAGGCTAGTTTTAGTTCAATATGTTTTATCTAGTATTCCTATAAATTATATGTCCCTTTTTAGGACGTCTGTTGAGGTGGCTAATAGGTTGGAAAAAATGATGAGAGATATCTTGTGGGAAGGAAATGGGGAAGGGAAAAAGGATCGTTTGGTTAGTTGGGATATTGTTTGTTGTCCAAGACAAAAGGGTGGGTTGGCTTTGGGGAACCAAGTTGAAAGGAACATTGCTCTAACTAGTAATTGGCTTTGGAGATTTCCTATTGTGCGTGATTCACTTTGGCATGATGTTATTAAGAGTAAATATGGGATGCATGGGAATGCGTGGGATACCAAGTTGGGCAATAGGGTATCAGCCAAAAGTCCATGGAAGTTTATCTCTCAGGGTTTGTACTGTTTCTTGGAGTATATTAGTTAACTTGTGGGTTGTGGGAATTCGGTCTGTTTTTTGGAAGATGTGTGGAGGGGGGATATTTCTTTTTATAGTCACTTTCCTCATTTATATAGCTTATCTTGGCTCATAATGCTCCTATTTCTTCCTTTGCTTCTTCCAATTCTTTTCTTGTTACTTGGGACTTTAAATTTTTTCGAAATCTTAATGATAGGGAATGTGATGAGTTGTCTTCTTTGTTATCTTTGCTTGATGGGGTGTCTTTGGGACAGGGTGTTTCTGATAAAAGAAAATGGAAAGTGGATCCTTCTAGAGTTTTTTTCTTGTAAATCTTTTTTTTTTGGTGCTTTGATTGAAAATCCTCATATTCCAGTTTTTCTTCCTCATTTGATGATTTGGAAAGAAAAAGTGCTTTCGAAAGTTCAAGTGTTTGCTTGGTCTGTTGCTCATAAGAAAATTAATATCAATGAGGCATTATGTGTAAGAAGGGAGAAGAAAATGCAGATCTCCTTTTTCTTCATTGCAAGGTAGCTAGGGGACTATGGCAGCGCCTTTTTGAAAAGACTGAAGTATGTTGGGTATCACCAGGGTGTTGTTCTAGCATGTTTGAGATAGATTACAGTGGTTTTGGGAAGAATATGAGAGCACTTTCTCTTTGGAGGTGTGCTATCATGGTTATGTTTTGGGTTATTTGGTTAGAAAGGAATGCTAGAGTATTTGAAGGTAGGTTTGAGTTGGAAGATGGGTTGTGGGAGCGTGTATGTTTTCTAGCATCGTTTTGGGCTTTAGCTTCTAAAGCCTTCAAGGGAATTCCTTTGTTACTTATTAAGCAAGATTGGACACTGGTTTGTAATATGTAGTAGATTTTACTGTTTTAGTCTGTTTTTTTGTTCTGTAGGAGGACATCTTGTCCTCTTCTTCTTGTAATTTTCTGTTTGTTCTAATGAAATTTTCTCTTTGTTGTTGATCAAAAAAAAAAAAGTAGCCATATAATCATGTTAATGGATGTCCCGCCAAGTTTTCCAGTCCATTTCTTTTAGTTCTTCAACCCAAAGAAATAGCTTCTTGAAACTGCTCTAATATAGAAGAAGACGCTCAAGCCGATTCTTCCATCATAATGAAGAAAATAAAATTTGCAAGTAGGCCTTACTTCTTCTTCATATTATTCAAATATATTTCTTTATCGACCAGAACCTTACTTCTTTACTTTTCTAAATTAGTTACTCCAAAATAGTGTCAGATTCCAAAATCCATGCCCTTGCCAATGCAGCATAGCAACGAGAATGTTTGTTGATTGTAATTAGAAGCTTCCACTCCATTAAATCAAGCTCATGAGCAACAGCTATCATTAGTTGTGTTTGAAATATTTACCATACTGAATAATTCTAGTCTATTTCAAAATATTACGATACACCGAACAATGGAGGTGCATTGATGCAACATTTTCATCATTGTGATCTGTTCCATGTGAAAGGACATATCAAAGGCATATTTGTCTTTGATCCATAGAGGCAATTTTGTGATTCAAATCTTATTCAGAAAATATATAATCACGAATTTGAGAGCAAATAAAACTATCACATATAAGTAGAACGAAATTCAAGAATGAATATCTACAATAAAATAATAAATAAATAAATAAAACACAGTATGTAAAGAAAAGGGCACCATCTCAGTCTAAAACTATTCGAAATTGTTAGGGAATTTCACAAATTTTCTGAAAATCATTCACACTATCTGGGCTGTCTGTGAATAATTTGAGGTTAATGGATTCTACAAAATTACTTGTCCCCTTCACTTGACGAAAAAGTAAAGCACAATTCGGCAACTCCAGAAACAATCCAAGTATTTTGTGACGGTGTTTTGAATTCCAAGTCTCAAAAAGCAAAAATATTTATTGAAGATAAAATATTATTGTGATTGCTTATTCTATAATCTGATTCAGTGTAATACACTGTATTTTTTAATATTAATTAGTATATGAGAAGTTTTAAGTTATGGTTATATACTACATTAGGATAGATTGGGTGGACATTTCTAAAACTCATATTTCAAATACCATTATGCATCCATAGCAAATTTGACGCAAATAAGTACCCATAATATTTCCGACACTATCAACGAAAAACAATGTGGTTCTAGTTCAAAAGAATGCTAACATGGCATCAAGAAGCATATATATGATGTTGTAAACCCGTTCAAAATGATAAAATATAAGTATTTCAATACATAGAACTCACGGGAGGATCGCGGAAAGAACAGAATAGTTTTCTGAAGGATGGTTCTGCTTAAAAAGAGGCTCCAGTGTGCTATCAATCTCACCGGAAGACTTCCCCGCCTAATTGATGACAACAAAATTAGCAAATCCCGTAATTTCTATAATTATTGAAACCAAACAATAATCCCGTTTAATTGCTAAGAAAATACAGGGAAAAAATAAAAATAAAATGATTTCTTTTAGCTCGGTTGAGTAGTGACTTCACTTTTCAAGAGTACAAAATACTCAAAAACATCAGATTCAAAACTTTATTTTCTTTTATTTTCCTACCATTTCTCAGCAAAACCACATTAAACGGCAGTAATAGGGTAACTAAGCAATTCCCTTTCGTTTCGCAGCCGAGAAACAGAGGAAATTGAACTTAAAATTTCAAAATTGCATTGTATATGCTGACTGTGGTTTAGAAACTTATTCCAAATACGAAGAGTAACTAGTTCCATTAGAGGCTCAATTGAATGGCCTTACGGAAAAGTTTCCTTTGTCATCCTTTTCCATACTTTCTCAGCAAGCAAACAGAGTATCAACTATTTTTCCACCACCTCAAAAACCAATACGAAGAAACAACAGCATCCCGTTTGGTTGCCGGAAAAACGAAGTCACACCAATAAAACGAAATAGGTTTTTATGACGCACATTCCCAGTAGCTTCTCCATATTTTTTTTCCCTCCCTCGTCGCAATACTAGAAAATCAGAGATTCAATATTTTAACTTCGCTACACTTTCCCAACAACCAAACAGAACATAAAATAAAATAATAATAATAAAAAACCAAGAAATTGAGGAATAAAAGGTAGGAGAAACCTCTCCGAGAGAGGAGAACGTAGGCTGCTCGGGATCAGACGGCATGTTTTGCAAGAAAGATGAATCAGCAGAGGAGTTTGGGGAATTTTGGATTGAATTTTTTTTTTTTTTTTACAGAGAGAATGAAAAGATTAACAGGAGTAATTAAATTAATATTATCTTAAAGGTGGGGTGGGGCAAAGAGAAGGAAGGGGTTTTGGTTTAAGGGATGTATCGAAAGGAACTACTCTCCAAAATAATAATAGCACCCCAATTGATCATTATGTGAATGTGTGATGGAGTCAGCGGTTTTGTGTAGGTAGCTTGGGGGTGGTGGGGTGCCGCAAATGACTTTCACGAGAACGGAAGTTATTGAAAGTAAGCTGGTTCCCACCAAAACAAAATCCACAACTACAAACAAAAATCGAAAACATAAAATAAGGTACTAAAAAATGAAAATAAATAAAGTTGTTTTGCCAGAAGAAGTTGACAAATGACAACGCCGTTAAAGGGTTACCAATGGTTTCTACATCTCATATTATCATATTTTCCCTAAAGATAAAAAGTACTATGTAAGAGCATATCCGGCGGTGAGTTATGACCCATGCTATTGTTATATTATAATATTTAGTACAAATTGAGCTGTTTTAATAGAGTGTTAAAAATTTATATAAAAAATAATAATAGTTCACCCTTGTATCAAATACAGCACAAGAGTAAGCTATTGCTATATTTGCTATGTTAGTTTCTCCCTCCATTTCTCAATAACTAAACACATCAGCAACTATAAAAAATACAATATTTCTCTTTCAAAAATTTTCCCAATAACCAAACGGCTCGTAAATTAATACAATATTTTCAAAAATAATATTAAAATCTTAAATAAATAAAAAGTCGCACACAGACAAATCTAATTAGCATCATAATTTTGTGGTTGGAACAATAGAGGTTGAAAAATGGTAATTGGTAGTTTATCTATACTACTATATAAAGCCAACTCTCTTTATCGTTGGTATACACTTGAATTTACTATAAGCTCTCTTTTAACTACCCACTTTCAAGAAGACTTAGGAATAATATAGTAACTATGAAAAACTACATTTTGTTATTTACTCTCTAAACTAAGAACGGATTCTCACTCTCACACTCTTCTCGATTCTCTCTCTTAGAAACTAATATATCATTTTAAAATTTAAAATTTGACAATTATCAAAACTAATCAACTAAATCTCAAATTAATCTCTCAGCATTGAACATTGTACCGTGTTGCACACGCATCGCGTATGTCTCGTGACTAGTAAAAAATAAAGGGAATGGAGGTTATGACAAAAAATAGCACACTATATCATTTGCACTATTAGAGCACTGCTAAATTATAGCATTTGGCATCATAGTATACGCCAAAATAGCAATAATATATGTAATTTATCTTACATCACTGAAAATGCTCTAATAAATAAAAATGAAAGGTCTTGATCTTAATTTTTAACTTTTTTTTGCATATATTCCTTGGCCTGATGTACCAACTGTCACTTCAACTTATCATGAGTTGTTACTCTTTTAGTTGAATTTTTTATTGGTAAGTAGAGTTACATTATTTGTGAAAGTTGATTTTAGCAAAAATTTGAGCTATGTAGCCTTTTTTTTCTTTTTTCTTTTTTAATGAAGAAATTCTTTGAACAAACTCTAGGCTCATATAAAAACCCAATAACCCGTATGAATCAATAAATCTCATCATATACACATTGGACTTGAACCTAAGACATTTTTTGGGTACAAGTAAAAGAAGTACCACTAAGTCATTAAACGGTGTTTAAGATTCCACATACAAATTGTATTATAAAATTAAGTTTTGCAAATGCTATGGCTGGTCTGAATGTCAAAATTGGGTCCAAGGAATGTTAGACGGTTAGAGAGACTTTGTACAACAACAAAACAAGACAGTTAGATGGAAATAGTCTTGTATACGTACTGTTGGACCTTTGCCCCCTTTCAGTACAATTGCTTGCAAACTTGCAGCAAAGGAAAAAGGTGAAACTCACCATATAATGGTCCCACTCCCACATTCTCATTTTAATTCCACCACATGCCTTTTGGAGAAAAAATTACATGTAGTTGTGATTTCACAGTAACAGTGGCATTACGAATTAATGAGAGTACAGCAAAATAGAATTATCAAAATATTTTATGGTATCATGGTATTACTTCACTTTTATTGACTTCTAATTTCATATGGCCATGTCACAGCGACATTGAAGACTTACTCGATGTGTGTGTGGGTGTGTTTTTACATTTATGGTTTGACATAAAGTAAATTTGTTTTTTAAAAAAAAAAGAGGAACCGGTTTGGTCAATTAATTCATGAGCAAAAAGAACCTACAATATTAACCAAAATTAATTATGAACAATTTACTAAATATTGAACCCAAAAAATAAATATTTGTATCTTAACTAGATAAATAAAACGTGTTTAAGTTACAATTAATCCTTGTGGATCCTAATTCTTTTTATTTTTTATTTTTTTGGGTAGTAATAAAGCAATGAGATTGAGTAAATTTTGATTTATGGGACTTGTGCTTAGTGGAAATTGGAGAGGAGTCAGTCGCTATACTTATCCTTCTTTCAATCGTCTCATCATGTTGAAATAATTAGAGCCTACGTGAGTGTAACATTTTCCAACGCCCTTATAATTAACTTGATGGCATCTCCCTCTTCTGTCTTGGCAGTCAATGAGAATACTACGGATTCAAGTTGCAAGTCTTCTATCAAGATTAGAAGTTTTAGTGAATAATATTTTATACAGTAAGGCGTTGGGGTTTATGATGGTTCTTATTGTGTTTTTTGATCGATCTGTACTAAAATTTAAATGTAACATTAACAATTTTTTTTAATTGTTCAAATAATATTTATGTCACTTTTTTGAGTTTTTCTTCTTCTTTTCCTCCTCCCCCTTTTCTTCTCCTTTCCCTAACATGACATGTTCACTCACTGGTGAAATGTGTTTAATTTGAGACTCGGGTTGGACGGGGTGTGTAGGGTAACAACTACTTGCCATGCTTAAATTTGGCTAGATTCAAATGTTCAACATCTTAAAATCGAGTTCTTTCGTTCTTATAAGATTGATTGAGTGGTCAGGTATTATATGTGCTCCTCAGAGATTATCTGTTTGATTTCTTCTTGCTATTATTGTCTATGTGGGTATGATGTCTCTCATATAAGTTGTTAGGAAATTAATTTAAGTTAAATTTCAGTGGGAATATGACCTGTGATGCACCTAATTGTCAATTAAGAAGAATGAAAGAATAAAAAAGGCCTTATCTTTAAAGTAGATGCTGATAGGAATCCCATGTTTGAACCTAATAAGAGTATTTCATTAAACCTATATTTTTTTCATAGGTTAATTCCATGTCGAGTTCAACAAAGCAAATATTACCGTATGGCATGCCTAAACCTAATAGGTGAATTTCATTAAACCTATTTTTTCTTTTCATAGGTCAATTCAATGTCAAACCAAAAATTTGCCACCCATATATTGTACTGTAAACAAAAAAGGAGAGTACCAGAAGATCACACAAATTGGCATGATCGAATAAAGCGGGTTGGATATTCCGACAGTACCATAATGATGCTTCAATAAGGTTGTACATACCATGCCCACGTGGTGATTTTGAGTGCATGTCTTAAACTACATTCCAATCATGACATAACATGTGCTTTTGGTTTGTATTTTTATTTATAGTATTTTTAAATCCTTCTGTTTTTTATAGGAAGACAGTCAAGAACTCAAAATATTCTCACAAAGTGGTTCAAGTGAAAAAACTGATGATCATACTCGATCCAAATTTGAACATCATAAGAACACTAGTTTATAACCCGTGCAGCGCACGAGTGAGATTTGTAAAAATAAATATTATGAAAAATACAAATTATATATATATAATACACATTCGTAATAGTAGTTCAGATGACAAAGAACCGTGACTCAGGAATCATAAATTTTGAGTTCGTGTCTTCAGTCCTTCAATATCGAATGCATGAACTTGAAGATGGTTTGTGCATTATGAGGGATTAGTTTGGGCCTAGCGGTGTGAGATACCTCTTGTTTGATAAAAATATATTTACACAATTTTTTAAGCATTTTTATAGTTTTGTAAGTAATTTGTACCATTTTCTATGCATTTTCACCATTCCCATATAATAATTCTCTCCTTACTTGCAGCAATAAATATGGTAGTTTACAAAGTTTGGGATGAACATTATATAGTGTGGGTTTTTCGATTCTCTCACATGAAAACAAAGAGATATGTTATGAATACCAAGCGACAATTTACTTACATAAAAAAGAGCAGCGAACACCAAAAAAAAAGTTGGGGAAATTACTTTTTGATAACCACTTCTTAACTTAATACCAGACAAAGTAAGGTGGTAGTCATTTTGAAATACGCATACAGTTAATTTGTAGCAAATTGACAGAGAATGACTTTTGTTTGGTATTAAAATGGAAAGTGATCACTAAAAAAGCAATCTCCTCAAAAGTCACTAAAAGTAACTTTTTTGGAAAAATTACGTTTTAGTGATCAACTTTCAATGTAATACGAAAAAAAAGAAATTAGTAGTCATTTCACGCTTGTATATAGTTAAGTTGTAGCAAGTTGACAGCTTACACCCTTTATTAGTATTAAGTTATAAAAGGATCACCAAAGGTAATTTTTCGAAAAAGTTCACTATTGAGCATGTGATTTAAATAAACAAAAATAAAAAAGGAAATGACGCGTGACAGCTACAAGAGGACCATTTCTCCATTATATATAATATATAATAGATAAACCATATATTGAGATGAGAAATCAGATTATGAGCTGGTGTTTTTGTGGGGTTGGTTGAGTGGTCAGGTTTGAGTGTATTTTTCAAAAGTCATTATTTTTAGGTATTCTTCGTAAAGATTGTTGCATGTGTAAGTATGAAACATCTTATACGAATCGTTATCAGAACAGTTTAGGTTGAAACCTCAGAAAGAGATTATGTTTAGAATACCCCTAATTGCTAATTTTTTTTTAAAAAAAAAAATTCAAACTATAAGCCGGCTGGCCACATCATTTGCACTGTATAACTTATGAATTATGCCATTTTTTTCTTAAACAATTCCTCAAATATTTTAGTTTGTGGCTTTGCCCTTTTGCCACAACCAGATTTGGATTTGGTGCAGTTAGGCTACTTGTAAACACGTAAGATCGATGACACGTGGGCAAAGATGAGAAATGGAGGGTTGTTAGGCATTAGGCGTCAAATGCATCTCTTGAAATTTAGTAATTCATTTATCCTCTTTGCCATGTGTCATCAATCCTATATTTACTGCATTATGTAGTAACTACACCAAATCCAAATCCTGCTACAACCGTGTCCTTGCTTATATGCAAACAAGTTCCAAATTGTTATCCAAAATGCAACGAGGAAAACAAAGTGGGACCACATCATTTAATATAGTTAAAAGACTTGCTTCATTATTCTTTTCATGAAACTTTCGTGAGAAGAATAATGAAGCAAGCCTTTTAACTATTCCATTAAATGATGTATTACACAAGTTTTTGAGATGTGGTTATCATCATACTAAGATGGCTTCGCCAACTTACTAATTTTTTTTTTTCTTTTATAACTAAAAAGTTCACATATATTATGACATATGGATAGACCACAATCGTGATCAACATGGTCCCTCACAAAGGCACAAGTCACAAGTCACCTCACAAAGTCACAAGTCACAAGTCACAACCAGCACGTAGCTAAAGCTGGTCCAAGCAATGTGCATATCTAACTTACGATCCCCATTCAAACAACAAAACCCCTCCACAGCCCACGTACTCGTGATTCTCTCATCACTTCCTTAAAATGTACATGTGGTGGTTACCACTTGTCCAATCTATTCCAAATTTATTGAGATTTGAATTTTTGTCACTGTGTCATTTATTAAACCACTTATTTTAGTATCTTCAACCTCCTTGTCTGCTGCCGCTTTCGCTCTAGACTTTTCTGAATTGGTTCTTTCCTCCCTCTATTTTTTTTTTAAAAAATAAAAAATAAAAGGGATAAACATTTAAAATATTAGACAGATCAGTTGAGTCTCGTGGATCTGTGTGCCACTCCCCCTACCAGAATTGTTGATTAGGGGATGAGGGAGGAAGGACGAAGGGAGGGCCGGTAGCTACGTAGGGGCCAAAACACCCAACTAACAATTCTAGGAGGCATTTTTGTTATGCCCACTATGCATCATTTAATATATATCACAAATTATACGGCACAAAGGGCGCCGTTCTTGTCTAAACATCACTTCTTTTAAAACCTCATGCAAATTTTTCTTAATTTAGGGCTTTTTTATTTATTGTGAATTTGCCTTTTGTGGGTTAACTCAAATTATATGGACAAATTGCTTTTTTTAATTTACAAAACCAAAAAGTTATGCTTGGGTCTTTATGGTTGTTTTAGAACCATTGGATGCTCCTCTATACAGATGTGTTACAATCTTAAAAATCCAAACACACTTAAGTACAAGCAGAGAATCCAAACTCCCAATTACCATCTTTAACGTATGACATACTATTTGGGAAGAACAAAATTTGTAGATTTCCCATATTTATTTATTTTGGATAGGAATATTTTGTTCATCTCATACTATTTTCTCTACGGACATAACATGTACATGTGTATACGCATCTCTATTTTATTTTTATAGAAATAGAGACTATAAACCATCAAAAAGTTCACTTAATCGATAGATTTAAAATAAATAAATAAATAATTTTCTTCTATAGAGTTATTCAAAATAATATTTTCTAATGGGTAAGACGGTCAATTTTCATTAAAAACCTTTTATATTTTTCACAAAACTTCAAAAAATTTAAAATTAATTAGAGATAAAAAGCAAGTTTTGAGGTGCCAATAGCATCCCTTAAATTGAATTAAGGGTTAACAGAAGAAGGCCAGACCTACTACCATAGGCTAGATGTTCTTTTAACAGGGTTGAACCTGGATATTTTGTATACACTTGTGTAACAAAGCATAATAAGGCCGGGCCTACTTTCATAGCCCAGTTGATCTTTCAACCCGGGTTGAACCTGGTTAATCAGTAGTTCAGTACACACTAACCTTTTTTTTTTTTTTTTTTTGTTAATTAATTATGGCACACGTAATATTTTTAAATGATAACAATAACATGAAAAATCTGTCAAATACTCATTTTACTATTTTAGTATACAATAATACATTAATTACATTTTACTTGTCACCTATATATTTATTTAAACATAAATATTGTGATGCTAAATAGAATGGTTTGATTAACACTTGTTGGAGACAAGTAAAAAGTAGTAAGAATATGCATGGGTACCTCACTGTTGAATGGGGAAGAGAGGAGAAATATGGTTATGTATGTATGTGAGAGAGGTTATATATATCTTTTGGGAAGGGAAACCATCCTTTTTATATAAATATAAGTAAATTAATCATATTCAAACTCATATACCTAGTGCTTTTGAAAACTGTCATTTTATTTTATATAAAGTAAACTAATCCTAAACAAACTCACATGCCAATTGCTTGGATATAAAATCAGTTTTAAGAGTTTCAAGAAATTAGTTTTTAATATAAATCAGTTTATTGTATAATATAAATTGATTCGTAATATGGGTAATCCTAATCAAACTCATACACCTAATGCTTCATTCTAACGTTTTTGCATTTGATAAAAAGAAAATTTAGTATTTTTAATTTTCTAGGAAACCGTCTTTTTATATATAAATATATTATGACAATGAAGGGTAAATTAGTATTTAGGATTTTAAATATGGGCATAATTGTCAATCCAAAGTTTTTCTCACTTAGAGACTTTTATAAGTAGTAAGTATTAGTATAGATAATAATAATACTCTTGACAAACATTTTTAAATCCTTTTACAATTGAATACCAAAATATTTGTTTTGAGAAGGGGAATAGAGGAGGGAGGAGGAACTAGTTTAAGAATTCAACAATATACATATAATGTTGAAAAATGAAATCTGACTCCCGAGGAGGCAAAGTTTGAAAAAATTTCATATGATCTGAAAATAGGACGGGTAAAATCCAAAAAATCCCCCATCCTATTATACCCTTTTTTTCTTTATATTTTTTTGGGTAATAATTATACCCTCACTTTCACGACACCCACTTCTATTTTAAAACCGAACGAAAAACCCCCTAAATTATCTAAGGGGTATGACGTTAATGGATACAAACAAATTCCATTTTGCCCTTACGTTTTTTCTGAATAAATTAATGTTCTTTGAATTGATAAAAAAATGATATTATTATATTTATGAAACGGTGCATATTGGCATGGAAGACATAACAAAGACGGTGTCGTTTTCTTTATTAAAAGAAAATAAAAAATAAAAAGGCTCTTTCTCTTGCTTTTGGTTCTCTTAGTATTAGGGTGTTTCACTTGCTATTCTTTTGGGTGGGTGCAGTGGCGGATCCAGGAATTTATCCTAAGGGGGCGACTTTGTTTGGATGTAACTGTTTAATTTTTTTCTTTCTAACTCTATAAATTAAATAATCATTTGAAATAGGCTTCTTTATATAATAAAAATTAACAAGAACAAAAAAAATTGTTTAAACTTAATAATTAACACAAAAACTTAAATATTCATTAATACTATATATATATATATATAGATTTGATGAAATAATGTATGTATTAAACCAAAAAGGGGCATAACCTAAGGACAGGAGACATAATTTGAGTAAAACATGGGTAAGAGACTAAAAGCTATTTATATAAAGGGGAAAAAAAGGAAAGAGAGAAGAGCAAGGGAGTCAATTATAAAATCAGAGGGGGCAAAAATATATTTTTGAGGGGGCATATTTAAAAATGGGCCAGGCTATTGCCACCACTCAAAATACTCTAAGCCCCCCAATATTTAGATAATTTGTGAAATTCTTTATATCTAAATGTAAATTTACAATAAGGACATGTCTACTTAAAGACTTTAAAAATTTCCTATCCCCACCCCACTCCACCCCCAACTCCAAAAACATTCCATCATCTATAGACTTTATGCTCTGACAAACCCTAACAACCTTAACACCAAATCCATATTTATATGAAAAATTAGTGTTTCTCATGTTATATTGAATAATGGACAAGAAAAGCATTGATAGAGATGATATTAGCAATCAAAAGCTAAGTATTTATACACTTTTTATTGAGTTTAACTTTAGATTTTCGTATGTTGAATTTTATTTTGTTTGGTTTTTCAACTCCGAACATGTTTACAATGTTCATTTCTATAACACCGAACTCTTTTAATGCGTTCTGACTTCTAAGTCCGAATAAAGTTATTTTGTTCTGGTTTTCAACTCCGAACAAATGGATATTATTTGGTTATGTAACTCTGAACAAATGGATATTGTTCACCTGTAGGAATTCGAACAAAGTTGTGTTGTTCTATTTTAAAATACCGAACAACTTAACTATACAACAATTGAGAATTGCTTATATATGTAATTGTGAATGGATTTTAAGTGTTCGTGTTTATAAGTTAGAACAAATAATAAAGGTTCGGTTTTAAAGGTTCGAACATTTTTATATTGTTCTTTTCTATAAAGCCGAACGTATATACTTTGTTCTTACTAATAAGTCTGAACATATATAATATGTTCTTACTAATAAGTCTGAACATATATATTTTGTTCTTACTAATAGGTCTGAACAGGTTGGGGGTGGGGTGGAAAAATGTTGGGGAATTTTTTCTTCAGGGTATTTTAGGAAGATAAGGGGGTGTTTTTAGTAAAATATGAGGGGATTTAATTAGTGGGGGGCTTAGAGTATTTTGAGTGGTGGCAATAGCCTGACCCTTTAAAAATATAAGCAAACATGTATACTAAAAAAAAATTCCAATGAGTGAGGGGGGTCAATTGCCGCCCCTAGCACCCCCCTTCCCTCCGCCCCTAGGTGGGTGGGGGGGTGGTGGTGGTGGTGGTGGTGGTGGTGGTGGTAGCAGTGGTGGAGGGTGCAGCGAGCAAGGCAGAGATGCCGGAGAAGGATGGCAGCAACCGTCAGAGGATCAAGAAGGAGAAAGGTTAGGAGGGGCATGATAATGGAAAATGGGAATGGTTGGACGGGAGAGAGGAAGACATGGCCGCAGGGTATTTTTGTCTTTAAAGCAGGTAAACAACATCACGTGCCTCTCACATGTTTTTCTGTCAATTTTACTAACGACTAATGTTCGGAGAGCTGTCAACCCTACATACTGCAAAGGGTTTTTTATTCAATTTTATAATAGAATAGCGTATAGTAAAAACAAGGTCATAATAGAAGGGGTTTTTATGTTGTTTACCCAATATGAAAAAACGGAAAAGGGGAGAATTCTAAAGTTTAAGTTCTTTTGCAAATATTAATGGAAAAGAATTTTAGGGTCGTTTGGGCATCCTCATGGAAATTAAACAATTTTAATGTATTTTATAATATTGAAGGCACAAATTCATCACATCAAATTTAAAAGTTTCAAAAAAGTGATGGACTCCTTAACAAATAAGAATGGAAATTCAAAGTAGTAGCATTTCATAAATTTCTAAAAATTAAATCTATTAATTGGGAGGAAAAAATCTCGAGGTTATTCAATCGATATAAGTCTAGTAAGTAAGCTTGATCCCTTGCTTATTATTTGTTAGTAGAGTTCCAACAATAGATTCCATTTCTAGAAATTCATAAAATGCCACTATTTTGATTTTTCACTCTCATTGACCAAAAATCAAAAACAAAAACAAAAAATAAAAATCCACTCTCTTGTGATTAAGTACATTTAATTCAAAGTGATGGATTTGTGCCTTTAATATTACGTAAAATTTGACGCTCAAACAAGCTCTAAGTGAAGAAGAGATTTAACGAAATTTTTTCATGTTTTTTCATTTTCCCTTTGAATCTCTGACTTTGGGTAAAGAATTAATATGTTGAAAAGAGGGGCGTGTGGGGGTGGGGGGGAATTCTTGTTAGGTCTCTCATATCTTTTTCTCTCCCTCTTCTACCTTCTACACAACCAAATAAGAGATGGATAATGAATATAGGCATCATTAACACCCCTTCCCCATGAAACAGGTTCTGATACATAGCATAGGAAAGAAAAAGGAGCAGGGACTCATCCAATTGATAAGAAATCAAATCTTTAACGAATATTGATTGAGAAGAGGAAGCATGATGACAACACATGACGACATTCGAAAATAAGTTCAATTCATCAGAATAAAAAGTTGATTGTTCATTGTTTTTCAGAATGAAACATTTGCAAAGATTTCACTGCTTCAAAAAGGTACAAGCCATTTATTCATGGAAACAGAAGCTGAGTATTCAGAAATTTCCAAGATGTTCTAGGAGTTTTGGGTTTTAGGAATAATTTAGCTTTTGGTGGGTTGCCAGGGTTGGTACCTGGTCCAGTCTCTCTGCCCAGGGTTAAGGGTGTGTCCCTTGGAATGGTATATGTACTCATCACCCTCTCCAGAGAAGTTTTCCTTGTGGTCAAGCCCATATCGCTTCGGTTTCTGTGCCAGAAGCTGCAACAAATGCATTTTTTTTCTTTTTAAAATTTTGTTTTGTTCAAACTCTCTTTTCAAATTGTATCATATAAACTAATAAGAAAGGACTTGCCTCCTTTCCTGTGTGATCAGTTATGTAGTGGAGCCAACCGTGCCATTCCGCTGGCACCTGAGAAGCATTGTAGCGACCCTTTTCTGCATATTCAACCCACCTGTGTCTTCCTACAAAATCCAGCAGCTAAGTCATGAACTGCATAAATGCATCATGCAACAACATAAAAGCATTCAAATTCCTTGTGATAGTCTTCAAGAAAGATGCTAAATTTCATTAGAACAGTGAATATGCTCTGCTAAGTTTTGAGTCTAATAGGCAATACATATCTCCCCACCTCCAACACACACACACACAAACACACACTCTTGTATGCTCCAAGAAAATATGAGCGCACTGCCGCACTCATAAATGTTCACTAGCAAAAAATACATAATGATGTCAGACAATAAATATATACTGATGTCTGGGGATCTTAAAGGTTCATCCGTCTGCATTAGATGGTCATTTTTAAAATATCACATAACAAAGTCTCAAGTCTCAACCAATGTTACCTGGAGTGTGGTTCGCTTTGGTACGTGGTACGGGTACGGGTATGGGTACGATGCTTTATTGATATGTGGTTCGTTAGGGGGTAGGCTTAGTTGGTTCGCTCTAGTACATTAAGGGGTATGTATAAATATCTATGTAATCCCCTTTTACTGAGAGAGAGATTCCTTCGAAATATTATGAAAATTGAAACTTTAAGTAAATTTAAATATTGAAGGATTTTGGAAATTGAATTATTTATAAAATTTATTAGCATTTTATAGTAGTTTGAGAGTCTCATACAATTGCAAATAATCCAAATTTGGGAGTTAAAGTTGTGATTTTGTGAACAGAAGTCTGTGTGTGTGTGTGTCCTTTATATTTCGGGACGCTAAAAATGGAGATCCAGACTGCAAATGAATCGCATTTCAGGTCAGGGAATCCATACTGCAGTTCGAAGGGGCACCAAGAGATCCCGGTAACACCGGTCTCAACTTTTTCTATCATTTGTGATGATTCCTCCGATATTTAGACCCAAGCGTTTTTTGGATGGGGTGGGGGTGACTGGATATGAGAGTCTATTTTGTTGCATATAATTTCCATCACATTATTGGGAAAATACAACAAATGCATGAGATTGAAATATTTGGTAAATGAAGCAATAGCACCATCACTGAGATGGGGCTCAAATCAAACAATATAGCCACCCATAAATATACTATACAGGAACAATTGATACAACCCTCAAAATCACTGAAAGAGAGAATTGCTGGTATTGTAACTATGCTGGAAGATCATGGTTTTAAGTCTTTCCATTCGGTAAAAATATTAAAATTACGAGAAATGTAAATCAAATAAAAATGAGAACTTTTTTTTTATTAGGAAATAAAAATGAGAAAACTTACCATATTGCATGCCATCAAGTTTCTCATAATATTTATTACCAAATTTATCAATACCCACGAGTGTTGCCCCTATATTGTGAATCTTGGTTTGCCTGAAAATCCAACAAAAAGAAATTAGAGTTGTTGAAGATAAGGAGTAAGGACTGATGGTAAGTGTAAAGAATAGCTTTGAGATAAAACAAATGGAATTCTTCCCAGTCTTCATATAAATGAATGAAAGGAACAAGAGAATAAAGGGATGGAAAACTTATCAGAAAACATTCTGCAATTGTGTAATACAGTACAGATGCCTACGTAAGAAAGAACACTCCAATTTTAGAAATCTTTGCCTTTTCAAACATGCAGAAAAGTATGCATGTACGCCACTTCTTTTTGTTTTATAAAAAACAAATCTTATTAAAGTATGAAAAGGAGAAAAATGCAAGAAGAGACTTCCTCCTATGAGAACAAAGGAAACAAAAACCTTTACTTTACCCAGAAAAAGCCAAAAAACCATACCAACAAGTTTTTTTTTTTTTTTTTTTTTTTTAAAATTTTGGCACAAGTTACAAAAAAATTTTAGTGATACAAAAATGGAGAAAAGTACAAAGGTCCTACCAAAATATGACAAAACTCACAACTTAAATAAAGAAAACAAACACAGAAGAAAACAAAAACCCCACAGGCCCACACCCACAGGATTCTCTCCATCCGGCCATGATTACAAAAAGTGGGACACCATGGAAAGCTTTAGCAGTCAAAACCCAAAAAAGAAGCCAAAAAGAACAAATGATTTGACAAATCTTCTTCCTCCTCTTGCTTATCATCGAAAATTCTCGCATTTCTCTCATTCCAAATGACCCAAAGGCAAGGAAGGACTGCACACCTCCAAAATAGCTCTCTTACTTCTCCTAAAGCCCCAATATTCAATAATCAACATAGTAACATACACAAGAAAGTGGAGGAAGGGACCCAGCTCGACCCGACCATCCTAGAGAGCCTTTGCCACAGTGAGAAAGCAACAAGTGTTTGGGAACTACACAGTTCCTAGATCTGTGAGACACGAAATGAAAGAAGAAATCGAAAAACAAAAGCAAACAATCAAAACAAATTTACATGGTTCACCAAACTCGGGCTATGTCCATGGAGCCGCCGTGATTTCACTATGTTTCGAAGAACAATACAAAGAGGCATTACATCATAAAACCCTAAAAGGAGTGACTAAATATAAAACCCACAAACCAAGTCAAAAGACCAAAACGGGCTCAAAAAATTTTCCCAGGCCATCCCTACAAGACTTGTCCATGAGCACTCCAACATAAGCTGCTCCACTCCATGGACTAAGCCTCACAAAAAATCCCATTTAAAACCGTACACTTCCAAGTCAAATGAAATACCAGGCTCCACATAGCCTAACAATAAGGCAATGTAAGAATAAATTATCAACGTCGTCCACATACTTCCTACACATAGTACACCATTGAGAGAGAGCAATGCAAAGGTCTTCTTTTCTAAAGCAAATCATTGATATCCACTCTCATATGAGCTACAGTCTGCAAAAACTTCAACTTTTGGAAGGACCTTTGCTTTCCAAATCATCTTATAAGAAGAAAAATAAGGAATACCTGAATTCCCAACCAAATCATCAAAGAAGGATTTACAAGAAAAAACATCCAATGAGTGAACAGCAATCTCCTTTTATCCTGAACAGAAGATAACTCATCAAATTCCCTATCATTAAGATTTCTAAATTAGTTGAAATTTCAATCAATTGTGTATGAATTAGAAGAAGCCATAGTAGTAAAAGACACAATTGCGAGAGGTAGAAAACTCAATATAAGATATTATGGTTAGGGTTTGATGGAAGACTGAATAGAAGAAGAAGAGAAATAGACATATAGAAGCTTAAAATTAGCCCCTCACTCTCTTATTATTGTTTATATAAGAGATAAATACAAATGACAATAAAACCCTAATGCTAACAAAGACTAATAACCCTAATAGTGAGATAAGGACAAACAATACAAATGGGAAAACAAATATGCAAACGATGAATAAGCTCTCCAAACATCTTCCCAAAAACAAATTTTCCCCCCATTTCCAACAACGAAAGAGACACAATGACCAAATTAGGACAGGTTCTATGAAATAAAATTCCAATGACTATGGTCTGACATGTGAGATGCCACATTAGAATCCCATCCAAATTTTATACTTGCTCTTAATGGCCGAATGCCACAATAAATTATGTTCAAGGGGGAATATCTATAACCATTTTCCAATCGAAGCGATGTTCCTAGCAACAATATTGCCAATAACCAAACCACCCTTGGGCCTTGGACGAGAAACTATCTACAATTAACAAGGTGATCTTTCCTACCTTCCCCCACCCCTTCCCAATAAAAATCTCTCATTATTTCTCCATATTTGTGACTTTGATGAAATTCTAAACAAAGACAGATAGTACATAGGAATACCACACAAAATTGACTGAATCAATGTAAGCCTTCCTCCCTTCGAGATCAATGCCTTTTTCCAAACATCCAACCTTTTCTCCATGTTCTCAATAACTGGATTCCATAAAACCTCACTCCTTGGACTACCACTTAAAGGCTAGGCATACCCAAATACTTCCAAAACCTTTCCTTTCCAAAACAAAATCCAAAAAATCCCAATCGACATGATCATATGCTTTCTCAAAATTAACCTTGAAAAGAATGCCCTCCTCCTTAGATCTATACTCATCAACTGCCGCATTTGCTACAAGGACTACATCTAAAATATGACAACCATAAAATAAAAAATAAAAAAAATAAAAACACCCTATGTAGGAAAATGGTTTCATCAATAACTTGTTTCAACCTATTAGCTAACACCTTAGCCAAAATTTTATACCAAGATGTGACCAAGCTAATTGGTCTAAAATCACTAATCTCGAGGAGTCTAGCTTTTTCGGAATAAGACAAATAAAGGAAGCATTAGTGTAAGCATTGACCACCCCTTTTTCATAAAACACTAAAAACACACTTAGCAAATCACATTTAAGAACCTCCCAAGTCCCAACAATCTTGAAAAACTCTCATAGTGTACCCATCAGGACCTGGAGATTAACCTCTACTACAATCAACAATCAAAATGTGCTTTTCTAATTTCCTCCACTTAAAATGGTCTTGCAAGCCAGCAAGCAATAGAATTCTCAATCTTACTCCACTCCAAACCTTCCAATCCTGGCCTCTCCACCCCATCCAAAGAGTACAAATCAGAAAAATAGTTAAAGATCTCACCCATAATCCAACCCTCTTCCTCTGAAATTTCTCCAAAGCTCATTCTTAATTCTTTTAATTAATTTTTTTGATATATTTCCATTAGCCAATCTGAAAAAAATTGGATTTTTTTTTTTTTTTTTTGACGAAGATAAATAAAAATAAAAATAAATTTGGGGTTATTATCCCCCTCTTTAAGCCATTTAAGCTTTGCCTTCTGTCTCTAAGAAATCTCTTCTCCAAAAATCAGCTCCTCAAGTTTACATCTCAAATCTTTCTCTCTCTTCTAAAAGCTTCATTTAAAGACCCATTCTGTTCCAATGTATCCAACTCCTTGACTCAATTCAAAATTGAAATTTTCGCTTCCCCAAAATCACCGAATACAACTCTACTCCACTCTTTAATGCTTCCTTTAACCAACTTAAGTTTTCTCATAATTTAAAGCCCTCCCAACCATTCACTCTAGTACCACTCCACGAGTTTTCAGAACAAGATTTAAAAATATGGTACTCTAACCACACATTTTCAAACCTGAAAGGAGGAGGACCCAATTTTACAAGCCAACACTCAAGAATGACAGAGTTATGCTCAGACACCGCTCTAGGAAGAACCTCTTGCCTAACATTAGGGAATACACCCTCCACCTCCACCAAAAAGAAAAAAAAAAAGCCTATCTACCTACAACAAACCAAATTCTCCTGAGAGTTAGACCATTTGAAGCTCACATTGGACAACGGGGGATCCCTCAAACAAGAATCTCTAATAAAACCATCAAAATCCATTGTACTTCAAGTAACTTTGTAACCATTAAACTTTTCCGATACAATCCTAATAACATTAAAATCCCCTCTTACGCACCAATTTGGACTGCATAACCAAACACACACTCCCCCCCCCCCCCCCCAAAAAAATATATATATATAAATATATATATATATATATATATATATATATATCTTCCCACAAATCAGATCTCACAGAAGGCCTATTTAAGACCATAAACCCCTGTTAACTACCATTCAAAATTGTTTGCACTTCTAAACTTAATTGAGAGTGAAAGGGAACCTACAACAACCTCTTGACTAGACACAATTCTGTCATTCCAAATCATTAAGACTCCTCCCATCTCCCACAGGAAGGAAAACACACCCAATCTTTATGCCTAGAACCCACAAGCAACTAACCATCTTCCTATCAACCTCATCCAATTTAGATTCTTGAAATTTAACAATAACTGGACACGTCTTTTTCAATACATCCTTAATCACTCTCCTCTTTCTAGTCGATTTGAGACCTCCGACATTCCTGCTCAAAATCTTCATTAAGACACTAAAGAACCCCCCAACTCCCTTTTACCACCATCTCCATTATAATTAATACTAGATTGCAAATTCCTCAACTCTAAAGCCTTTAACACCACTACCACCATTAGGTTTACTACCCTTCTTAACATCTGAGAAACCAAAAACACTCCTCTTCACACTCCCCTTCTTCCTGACCAGAACAACCCAAAAATTCCCTAAAAGTTCTTTCAAACTCAACCACCTCTTATCTAAAGTGAACGAAACAGACTTATTGAGTGACTCTCCACTAGTCGCCAAAAACACACTTGTCTACCTCACCAACTTCATCCAAATGCCATGAGAACCCTGCCTATCACTTGCAAATCATGAGAACCCTGCCTATCATTGCAATTTGCAAGTGACTCATTCTCATCCTGGGAATGATGAGAAGACTCCCCAACACAGAGCCCATCAACAAGGCTATTGTTCAAAGGATTCAAATTAGGCAATACAAGAGTAATGGATGGAGAAGATATATGGCAGACCCTTGTGACCTCCCTACACCCCAAGACATTATTTGAAACCAAAGGAGTAGCCTCTAAAGAAGAAACACCCCCCCCCCCCCTTTCTCTCCCCCATGCAATTAAAAGAAAAGGGGTTGAGAACAAGCCCCCTCCATCTCTACTAAAACTCGCAAGAAAGCGAAGGTCGTTCCTTAATAACAAGGTTATCCATGAACTTAAGCTCAGCCAGGCTTTGGGCTACTATGTGGAATACCTTTGGGTTATGCTCGACATAAGAATCCTCTCCAAAACATCATGTCATGTATATATGCCTCTTTCCCCAAACAGCATCTGCAAGCCTTCATAGGAGTTATCCACCTGATCTACGAAGGAATCTAATACATAAGAAGAGCCCTCATCCCCCAAATCCAATGAAGCCGATGAGGAAACAACAAACTCCATATCAAAAAGATACTTCTCAAATATACCATCCCCAAAACAACCCTTATCACCACCAGGAGCTGTAAAACCCATCAGCACTCTCGGATAGGAAACTAGCTCTAGCCTTCAAAGGAGTAACATATTCAGCACAACCAGGAGATCCCGAAAGCACTGCTATTAAAACCGGACCGGACCATCTGGTTGGGCCGGTGAACCATTGAACTGATCACTTGTCCGGTTTGGTTTTAAATTAAATCGTTTTTGCATTAACCAGCAATGAACCGCATGACCCTAATGGTTTTTCTCATTTAGTCAATCAAAACCGGTCCTGTTAGACCGCTCCTGCTCATGAAGTCACATTATTTAATCTCATATAATTTCGATACTTGTAGCTGGGGAGACCCAAACCTGTGAAAATAGACAAAAATACACACTCCTTATTAAACTAAGGGCCCCTCCACCACTAGGCTGTCTCCTGCTGCTTGTTAAGTGTTTGCAATATATATTATATATATAATGCAATAGCTAGAAAAGGTACACAGCCTCAATTAAAGCCAAATATTTTTTAAAATAATACATAATTCTTTCACGTTGTCCAACCGGTTGACCACTTGACCCGTAGTTGAACTGGTGACCTAGTGACCCGTCCCCTTGTCTGAGTCAATGTCCGGGTTTTGATAACTATGCCCAAAAGAACTCAAACACCCTCACCAACATTACACCTAGAGCTATCAACAACCTTGCCTGAAGGAGGGCGAGCTTCACTGCCGTCATGAACACACACCACTTCCAAAACCTTAGCTTCATCGCAGATATTGAAAGAACCCTCATCACAAATAAGATCAATTGCCTCGATGATCACAAGGGTAGGCTCACCAGTACTGGTGTCTAATGCTGCTACGTTGTTGCCATTACCATTATCCCACCTCCTTCACGAGCTTCCAACCCAAAAGACCTAGAAGACGATGGGGAATTAAGACAGCTCTCAAGGCCCATATTGACAAATAACTCCCCTTTTGAATGGGCCTCCTCATATAATAAGACTTCGAGTTGGGCTTAGGCCCAAACAACCCTGATACATAAGACCTTCTATCTATTGGGCCTAGACCCACCAAACCAGAATTAAAACCAAACAACATCTCTACCTCCTTAGGGACAAGCCCACGAAGTCCAATAGACCCACCTTTCCTACCACCATTAAAGCTCTTAACTATCTCAACCTTCTCATTAATCACACTGTTAAGCCCCCCATCAGACTGTTGATTTACCAAAGCACAATTTGAAATTACATTAAATGTGTCTAAATTGCTGTCTCCACTAAGGCCCTATTTGGGAAAAATGTCACTTTTGCTTTTAGGTAAAAGCATAAGAGAATTAGAAGTTACAAGTAGCATAAGAGAATCAGTCTCTGTTTGGAAACTGTATTTCAAGTGTTGTTAGAGCTATAAGTGATTTTTTGTTTGTTTGGGAAGAATATTTGCTGAAGTTGTTATAACCCTGAATTGACTGAACTCTTCTTAAATTTTTTTTTTTTTTTTTTTTTGGCTCTCTTTTAATATTAGTAGTGAATTTTTTTTTATTTTATATTAATGATTGGGGGTATCCTAGGCTATATTATTTTTTTTTCTTTTTTTTCTTTTTTTTATAACGGTGGAACCATCCCACAATAGGCCCCTTGGACTCACCCATGGAACCTAAACCCCCGGAGAGACTAGCACAGCAACCCGCCGCCATGGCCTCCCACTTAAATCTTAAGTTGTCTTAGCGGGGAATCGAACCCAAGACCATGCGCCTAACCACACAATCATGAGTTCGCCCTTACCAACTAGGCTACCCAAGGGTGGGTTATCTTAGGCTATACTCTTATTGAAATTTGAGCTCAGACTATTCCCTTAACAGCCTAGGTGAGACGTCTCATACCCACACAAATAACAAGAGTGGCGAGGCGTCAAAATGATAACTTCTAAAAAAACACACACAAGACTTGACCGCTTGATCAATCTCACAAAGGTGTATTACTAGGAATTTTGCTTACGTTTTTTTTTTTTTTTTTCGCGCTTAAAACAAAGAACAAAAAAGAGCATGAATTGATATTTTTTTAAAAAATTATTACAAATCCAAATTTTATGGAATCAATTCTTGAAAAAATTCCAACAAGTATAAATCAATGAATATAGGAAGAGGGGAAAAAAAAGATTTGAAGTTTAAATTAGGATCCTACGGGTCCAAGTTGGTTGAACTTACCAATACATTGATGTCGTCAAAAGAGAGGATCACAGCGATAGGAGAAGAGAGAATTTGGGTCTAAGGTGGGGCTATTATCGTTTTGTTAAAGGATATGGGTGGAAAAAGTTGTTTCTATACTCAAGCATTAAGGGTAGTTTTGAAAATATGAAAAGTTATTAAAATCCTCCACAAAAGCCGACGCCTTGATTTTGATTAGAAGCTAGGGGCAGCTTGCTTATTATAGAATCACTTTTTGAGCTTAGAAGTGATTATGATTTAGGCTACTAAACAGGACCAAAAGTGATTTTAGGTTTCAAAAGTGATTTTGGACTATCAAAAAGCTTAGCCAAACAGGGCCTAACAATAGGGTTACCATATGAAACACCAACCTCCCCATGCCTCCTCGTTGGCTCCCTGCCATGTGACACTAGGAGATCAACCCTGCCATCTTCAACCTTAGTGATGGGGACGGTAGACACATGGGGTGGTCCAATACGGCCTATTAACTTGAAGACCTAGGCTCTAGCATATTTTAGGCAAATTTATTTTTAAGAATAATTAAGTTTTTGCCTTTTAAATTCCTAGGTTGAGTTTTTCATTATTTGATGTAACTGGGACCTATATATAGGCTCCAACATTCTCTTTAATATTCATCTTATTATGAATTAAAAAAATTGGCTTTTCCCCACGTTCTAGGGTTTTGCTTCTTTCTTGCTTCTTTCAACTTCTTTTCTAGCTTCTTTTTTCTTGCTTCTTTCTCTCTTTCATTGTTCTTGAGGATTGTCCTGCATCAGCTTGGTATCAGAGCAAACTTCGGTCTCACGCTTCATCACTGATTCTCTTCAATGCAATCAAGCCAGGGCCACAACACCCTCACTGTCAAACCCATAATACACAGCTACCTTTTCCATGGTAAAATCAACCTCCAACCTCCACCGCCGACTCTCTCTGCCAAATTCCCCATCCAGCACTAACCCAGTCCCTAACCCCCACAGGTTAGACCAAAAATTCATCCACAACCAATCCGAAAGCACCAAAATAATCATCCAAAACCAGCCCCAAAACAGCAGCCAAAAATCATCACCAAAACCCAAAAACAGCACAAGAAATTACCCAAAAACCAACCCAAAACCGCAGCCAAAAATCATCCAAAACCAACTCAAAACCAACAGCTGTGAGCCTCTGCGATAATCCCAAACCTTACCCAGAACCCAAATCGCGAATTCCATATCCACCATCATCAAACCCCACAACTTCCATCTACAACCCAGAACGCTGATGGCACCACCAACATCCCCCATCGCCAACGACCTCCATCGTCGCTGTCAACGGCCACCATCGCCGGAAGCCCACTGTCACATCAGTGGCGTTGTCAGAAAACCAACCCTTGCCTTATAAGCACCGTCAGACCTCCCAGCAACACCAGCACCGTCGTTTGAGCCCACGGCGTCGCCGCCAACCACCGACACCGCCATCTGAGTCTTCTAGCACCACCATTAGAGGCCACCGCCATCAGAGAACACCTAGACAGCCACCATCGGAGCAACTCCGCACCTTAGGACTCGCACCCGTGTGCTTGCCAGCCCCCGACAAGCCTTCCCCATGAGCTCTCGCCGCCAATTCACCGTCGACTTTGTGCGATTGAGCCGCCACTGTCGCGTCGCCGTCGCTGTTGCCAATGACCCTCGCCTTCGCCGTTGACCCTCGATTCTCCCTCCTTCATGTGTATCGTTTGTGAGAAGCTTCCAGGAAGCTTTGAGTTTAAAACTAAAAAGGGAATTCAGGCCGTTTGGTTGCAAACTTCGTCAATTCCAGTCGCGGATAAAGAGCTGTAACCTTGGATAAAGTTATTCTCATATCAAGACAGGTTGTTCTAATCCAAGATATGTCAATCCAGGAGTATCATATTCCAATTTCGAGCAGGATTATCTTCAATCCAATTCAAGCTATTCCAACTAAGGATATGCTATTCTGGTGGTCAAAAATCATGGACAAGGTTATCCAAACCCCGAATCAGACTATTCCGGTCCAAGTTATCCTAATCCAGAATACTCAATTCCTATTATTTAGCTGATTTGCTTTTGTTTATTTAGAATTGTATCGATTAATTTCTCGTGCTTGATTAGAAAATTAGCAACCAAAAAAAAAAAAAAATTACTTCAGAATACCAACTTGAAAAGATACTCATAGATGTTGGGAGAAAACTTATAGTTCCTCCATATTATGTTGGTGAGCTTCGCTGTCTACTTAATAAGCTTGTATACAACTTGTCAAAAGTAGAACCATTCCCATCTCAGTTCATGCAAGATGCACTTGGGCCTTCAATGATTGCACTAATATCTCCTAGGCTTTTGAGGCATCCGAATATTGATGTGAGAGTTTCAATTGCATTGTGCCTCTACGAGATTTTGAAGATAACTGCACCAAGTAGGAATGGCAATGGGGCGGGTCGGGGGCGGGTCGACCATATACCATCCCCGACCCTAACATTAAAACCGTAGTACCAAACCCGCCCCTAAACCCAACGGGTTTTAGAAACTAAAACCCATCCCCGACCCTATGGTTTCCTGGGAAAACCCGCCCCGCCCAAGCAAAAAAAAAAAATTTCCAGCATAATTTTTACAAACATAAGAATATCAAATAAACATAGGAAAAAAAAAAAAAAAAATGTAAAAACACTAGCTCTAGGAAGGCAACAACCATAGATTTCAAATATTACAAGCTCTAACAAGGCAACAACCACACATAAGGTTATATATATATATATATATATATATAAGGGTAAAAATGTAAAAGCACATGCGGGGCGGGGCGGGTCTATGGTGCGGGTCAGTTCGGTGGGTCGGGACTTGTAAATACCATCCCCGAACCGAACCCGATGAAAATTTAAAAATAAAAACCCATACCCGAACCGAGAATCAAAAATTTTCAAAAAAACCCGCCCCTATGAGGGCGGGGCGGGGCGGGGCTCCTATGGGGCGGGTCCAAATTGCCATCTCTAGCACCAAGTCCTTTTTATAGTGATGGGCAAATGCGAGAAGTTTTTCAAGTCATAGTTGCAACATTTGGTACATTACTTCCTGAGTATAAATATTATTACACATCTTTTGCCATTCTTCATAATGTTGCAAGGAACAAGTTATGTCTAATCACTAATGATGCTGAATCTTAGGTGTGATGAGTTGTTTATTGAGATGTTTCAGTATTTTTTTACAGTGGCTCAATTCCATTGTCCCGATAATATGTTTGCCAATATGGAAGAAATCATGACTATTGTTTTACAGGAAAGTAATGATATTTCTAGGGAACTTCTATATCCTCTTTTGGATAGTGTAAGAAAGGAAGACGGGAATGTTGGATCTTTGTCTTGGCAATTGGGAGAATAGGTCCTCACGAATTGTGCTGCAAAATTGAAGCTCTATCTTATGGAAGCAGTACAGTCTTTGGGTTTTGTTTTAGATGATTATGCTCCAATCGTTGTTTCTATTTGCAGAGAAAGTTCTGGTGTAAGTCCTATCCAATCCAATAGTGAAAACAAGTGGACTCCTCCGCGTGTTCTTCTTCCTGCTATTTCTTTGGACATGAGCTCCAATATTGAGAAAGCAATAATTGATGAGCCTAAACCTATGGAACAAGAGGGTGATTCATTCCATGAACCTGTGCCAGCTGTAGGAGGCTTGAACTTGAGTATTGAAGTTGTCACTGAAGTTGACAATTTGTGTGTTGAGTCTCTACCTGCAATTGATTATTCATGTGTTGCAAATGCTATTTCTTTAGAGATTCAGGAGGAATTAAATGAATCTATAGTGCAAGAAATTGTTCCAGTCTCTGAAGAATTTGAGAAGGTAACAAAAGACTTGCGTGTGGATCTTACACCCATTGCTGATAATTTGGGTGTTGAAGAAATTGTTGTGCAAGAATCTCATCCTGAGAAAGCCAACTTGTCAGAATGTGGTGTTTGTCCGTCCAATTTACTCAAGATCCAAATTATAGATTTTCTTGGTGTCGACAGTTTCCAGCTACACTGTGATTCTCACTTGATCATGTTCTTTGATAAATTGAGAAATATCTGTCAAGTTTTACACTTTGAAGCTGCTATTTTTCACCAAGTTTTGAAGCGACTGCTTTATTCTAAATATTTGTTTCGTTGGAAAGGTCGCATTCAATATCTCTACTCTAATCCAAACTCGAGGTCGAGTTTTTCTCTCACCCTGGGAGAGTTGATGGGGACGGTAGACACATGGATCAACAAGGTGGTCTAATACGGCCTATTAACTTGAAAACCTAGGCTCTAGCATATTTAAGGCAAATTTATTTTTAAGAATAATTAAGTTTTTGCCTTTTAAATTCCTAGGTTAAGTTTTTCCTTATTTGATGTAATTGGGACCTATATATAGGCTCCAACATTCTCTTTAATATTCATCTTATTATGAATTAAAAAAATTGGGTTTTTCCCACGTTCTAGGGTTTTGCTTCTTTCTTGCTTCTTTAGCATCTTTTCTAGCTTCTTTCTTCTTGCTTCTTTCTCTCCTTCATTGTTCTTGAGGATTGTCCTGCATCACTTAGACACTTAATACGAATTCTCCATGCCTCAATCTGAAACATGCCTCCATTCCTGCCTTCTGACACCTCTGTTATTGGAAAATTTTCTACTTCTCAAGGGCCACCTTTGCTGAATAAAATTATTCCCTAATACTCTCCTCCATGACAGCTTGCTACTTGTCAGAGAGCGAATAGAAATAGAGAAAATGTACCTTCCCAAATGAAGATCCAAGAATAGGGGATAGAACTCATTCCCCAAGTCTTTAACCTTTATTCTTACCTCAAATAAGAGTTCAAAATTCCTTGTTTTCTTATCAACATCAATTAATCCACCATTTTTTGATAAGGATAAGGAAATCCACCATAATTTACAGCAATTTAAAAAAAGACCTTTTCCCGACACAAGTGAAGTGACAAGCCTTCCATTACCAATCCACCCACCACAAATAACAGACCTTTTCCCTTTCAAAGAATTAATAACAGGACTCCATTGAAGAAGCTTAACAGTGATTAAGTTTTGAAAAAAAACCTCACCCATGAAGAATTTTGCCTTTTCCTCATTTTTACACCAAAAAAAAACAAAACAAAACAAAAACAAAACCAAACAAAACCAAACAAACAAACAAACAGAGCTTTATCCATATGGAAAGGGAAAAGCTTAATTTCACACTCCAATGTCTCGGATAAGGCAATCTCTACAGAAATCCAATCATCGGATTCTTTCTCAAACTGGCAAACATATGCTTTCTGCAAATCACCTACTGGAGAAGAAAAGAAGTTTGAAGAAGATTTATCACCCGATTGAGATCTAACCTTGAATCAATGCTGGTCATCTACCTTCCAAAAGCTACCCATTATCTTTGCAAATTCCTTCCAACCCTAACCTTCAAAACCTGCTGGTATTAAAATGTACCTGACTCTACTGTTCGAGACAATATCAGATAGCCTACCCACCATACCTTTCTCATTTTCCTGAAACTCCAACAACAGAGAATGATTGTTGCCCTAAACTTCCTGACCCATCTATTGTTACCTCTCCAACTTCCCATCTCAGCCAAACTACCTTGAAGCTATCTGACTTCGTCCAGATTTAAAGAAATAGAAATTCGAATACCTCTACCATTCTCTGAAATTTCCAAACCCTCTCCAGAAAAATCATCGAACAACAAGAGGTCGAAATATTTCTGTTCTATTCTCAAGAACGTTTTCGCCATAGAAGCAAGAAAAGAAGTGAGAAAGGGCATAAAAGACGAGAAAGTAATGGAATAGACCTAGTCAAGAGGAGGAAGAAGAAAGAAGAGGAAGATGAGGAAAGCTAAGAACAGAGGAAAGGAAAACTCAGACGCCATCTCCTGATGTTACAAGGACAATGAACCTAGTTTTCAGAAAATTTGGTTTCATCCTAATTTAACCTCCAAGCACCGAGATACACCCACAAGTATGCCCCGAGCTATACAGGCCAAATGGAAACCAATGATAGAGGAAGAAATGGCCCTCTAAAAGACCACAAGAGTAGAAGCTCCCCTCTTGGCTAGCTCATCGGCCTTCCCATTAGCTGGCCTTGCGACCCAATGTGCTTCACAGACAACATTTCTAGCTTAGTCAAGAATCTGTCGAATGATAAAAGCAAATCTCCAAGCTCGTCTATATCCCATCAGCCTTCCCAGTGTCGCATGTACAACACTGTTTTTAAACACCAACACCAGTATCATAGTTCATATTGTTGTTAAGTCACCATGCCAAACACCTCCTGTTCTTACATAGAATGGACAAGAGGCTGGTGCTATATGCATTGGTTGTAGTATATTTACATGTAGCATGGACAAACCTAAGAAGGAGCAGTTACCACGTAACATAGAGTGAACTGCATATGTAACAGAGCATGCCCTAACATGGATACTTCACTTATTCTAAAATAGCCTCAAGAAGTATCCTATGGACCCTACAGCATCTCATTCTTTGCTACACACTCCTATTTGGTAATTTCCCAAGAGAACATGTCGGACATGTATGTTATACCTATGCCCCTGTTTTTTTTTTATCAGCAACGATGAAAAATATTATTAATAGGAAAAGAGAAATACAAAGGGAGGACAAGAAGTCCATCAAAAACCACAAGAGAAAAGAAATAAAGTACAGAAGTAAAGAAAACTAACAACACACATCCTCCAATCTGATTTTAACACAAACAATGAAATATCCCAAAACTCCTTTAAGGCAATAACCCAAAAGGAACCTGAAAAATGCACCTTTTTCCCACAAGTCAAATAAGGAAGACTACCTCATCAAGCATGACATAATTCTTCGCACATTTTGACCACAACTCAAACTCCAACAACTCTAGACTAAACGTTGAAAATTTCAGTAAATGGAAATTTCGAAGCTATCCATAGTAATAATGTTACAAAAGTAAGCACAAGAGAAAAAAACCACAATCCACTCCACTAATAGTTTCTCAAAAACGATTATTTGCTAAAGATATTTGATTAAGATTTAAGAACAATATCGCATACATGTCAGTAATGAGGTTTTCTTTCTTTGCTAAAGATCTTTAATCAAGAACAAATTGTTGCATACAGGTAAAGAGGTTTTACTTACAACAGGTTTCCATCCGAAAGACACCTCCTGCAAGATTACAAAATAAAATAAAATAAACAGATAATGAGTGAAAATTTCTCAAGAATATTATTTATGAGAAATGTAGGAAAAACGTGAAGAATCCGTTTGGTTGCCGAGAATATGTAGGAAATGAAATTTTGAATCTTAGACTATTCGTTATTTGTGAACCAAAAAAAAAAACCTATACTCAACATAGACCTACTAGAGTCTTACAATTTCGCTTCGTTTGAGCAGAAAATTCCATTTTTAAAGAAGCCAATTCCACAAAAAACGTAAGATCAAAAACCCAATTTATTTTCTATTCCTCCATTTTCTCAGCAACCAAACGAAGGGTTTCATATAAGATCCAAAACTGCATTTTCTTTTCTTCTCCAGGGTTTTCTCGGCAACCAAACAGAGGGTTTTGGAAAAATGGAAAATAGACGTGTACAAAAATGATATATTTCAGATACCCCTAAAAGGAAAGAGGTTACAGTTCTATTGCAACAGAATATGATTCAATAAATAACAAAGGATTTTCAATTTTTCAGTTTTCTTTTCCTGAATTTTCTCGGGAACCAAACAGAGGTTTAGGGAAGAAAAATAACTGACACGAATCCTTCTTCCTTGAGCTCTCTGATGAATGTTCCGATGCCTTTCTCTCCGATCGCCTTTAACACACTCCTCACCACCGATGCCATCTCTCCCTCTCTTCCTTCCCTCTCTCTCTCTCTCTCTGTCTCTCTCTCTCTCCCTCTCCAGGTGATTCTGTCTATCTCTCAAGAGCCTGTATTAGATGTGGAAGACACCACATTTTAACACCCACTGCGCCAATCACTTTTCGTTACATAACAGTACTGGTACTTGACTTACTAGGCACGTGCTAGTACCGTGATCTATATTGATGTGGCAGATGCTTATTGGTTCAGCTTTCTTGTATATAAGATGGCTTTGGTACCAGATTAGACTCCTCTCTCCTATCTCAAAGATGAAAAATAAAAACATATAAAATTAGTGCTACAAACAAACCGAGCCAAGCCTAGCTTAGTTGAGTTTTGGAGTGCTCAAGCTCGACTCGTTAAAAAACTTGTTCATTAGTAAACAGGCCAAGTTTTTTAACGGGCCTAAATTTTAAGCTCGTGCTCGGTTCGTTTGAAAATATGCAAGCTTGAGTTCGGCTTGTTTACCATTAAGAAGTCGAGCTCAAACTCTACTAGAATTTTTTGCTAAATAGTTTAGAATTATCATTTCAAGCATAAATCATAAAAAACACATCATCCCAAACATAAACCGTAAAAGGACCTAAAATCAAAACCCTATAAGATTATTACTATTTTCAATACTATTAAATAAAGAATCGTAACAAACTTTTAAAAAACTAAAGCTATTAGTTGGAACATATCATAACGCCCATGTATGTTTTAAAACCAGTTATCATGCCATTATACTTCCATTGGATCCTATAAAAGAAGTATATTTTCTACACCAAAACTCCACTAGGATAAGAAGAAGTATCAAGCATCCACTACTAGGAAATGAGTATCTCTTTCACGCCAAAATGTACAGTAGGACAATTATGCCCCACTCACAAGCCTTTAAACGAGTTCATTAAGGAGCTTCTTATCGAACCCTTAAACAAACTTCTATTGAGCTCATAATGAGCTTTTTACGAGCCTAATCGAGCCAAGCTTTGGTATGCTTAAGCTTGAGTTGTTTACTAAAACGGAGCCTAGAATTTGGGCTTGAGATTGACTCGTTTATTAATTGATTGAGCTTGAGTCGAACCCTTAACGAGCTTTCTCGTGAGCTATTAATAAGCGACTCAACTCGTTTGTAGCCCCACCTCTAATAGTGAGGGAGGGCAGGATTAGGATAGGTTAAGAGTTTGAATTCCTCCAATTAGATCACACACAAAAAAAAACAAAAATAAATAAATAAATAGGTGATCGAGCTACGATGAGATCTATTTTGAAGGGAGGTGAAACCATTATTTAGTTCACTAGGGCAAGATTCATGCAAATGCATTGTCTAAAATGATTTATAAAAAATATTATATAACAATACTATGCTTTTGAGTTTTGAATGGTTGAAAATATATAATAAAATGACAAATTTATGATAGTAAAAATAGTTTAATAAAAAAAAATTAGCAATTTAATTAAGTTTTTTTCTTTTTATTTTTATTTTCTGTTAAAATAAAGAGAAAGAGACAAAGGAATAAAAATCTCCTGCATTGTAATGGGCGGTCCAGTGAAATCAAAACCGTTCATACCATATGGGCTCCTCATGTTTTTGTGGGTCCCATATGGCATGAACGGTTTAGATTTAACTGAACTGTCCAGTAAAATGAGAGAATCTCTTATTGATATAGAGGATGTGAAGAAGCGAAATAACAAATACATAATAGCTAATAGAAGAATACAGTAAGGTAAACTCGGGGAAAAACCCCAACCAAAATTAGAAAGCACAAACAATGGACTTCACTTTCGTTCATATAAATACATTTGTATATGCACATTGATAGATAGAAGAAGAGAGAAGGCTTCAAGATGAATTACTTAACAAAGGGCCTATTTTGGCAATTTGAAATTTGGTTCAGGTGAGTTCAAGACCAATTCTTTCTATATAGTTCATGCCCAAGCTGGACTGTTTTTAATTTATAGCTTGTTTGGTAAAACCTAGTTCAACACTGGTTTTATTCCAATGCTTTGTGTGTGTGTGTGTGTGAAGAAGAGCAACATTGACGATAAAGAGCAAAATCAAAAAATGCAAAAGGAAAAATGAAGAAAAAAATATAGCAAAGGAGATGTAGACGTATGTAATCCTGGTTGGATTTTGTGAAATATGATTTTTATAAAAAGATATTGACGGGTGTAAGTGTAAAAAGTTTTACACTAGGTATATATATATATATAAGAAGAAGAAGATCAACAACCAAGATAACAAAATCCGGAGAAAAATTAGAAAAAACCAAAGGAAAAAAATGAAGAAAAAAGGTTCCAACAAAAGAAAGAGATTGAAGCTATGGTGAAACCTAGATCTACTTCTTCTTCTTCTTCTTTTTTCAAAGTGTTTTTTTAAGCTTCCTAATTTATGGCAGAAATTGGAGGGAAAGGAGATAGTTCAATGAGGTTAAGGCGGTAAGAGAGATGGGATTAAAGTAGAGGTTGTATGAAGTAGAGGACTTGCTTGTTCTAGATAATGACAGTGAATCTAATGAAGGATAGAATGGGTGAGGTTTATCGGATGGACTTACCCGTATTTTAAAAGATTTGTGATATTATGTGAGGACAAAGTTGATTAAACGTTTACACGAGACAATACGTATCAAAATTAAAAGTAACTTGCTATATTTCTTTTTACTGTTGACCATAGTGTTTGCAATCGCTTAGTTTAACAACGTTTTCAACATACAAGGAGAAACTATGAGTTGAAATTTTAATCAAGTGTTAAATGCTCTCACAAATCTCTTTAAATCAAATTATTTGACTCCCATAAACTAATATCCTAATGGAAATTTTGACAAAACCTAAATATTACCCACATTTTAAGGTAAACTAGTTTTGAATTTCATTAATTTTACATCTACTTAAAATTTTATTAATGTTGTTACATGCAATTATTATTATTTATATTTTAACTAAACATTTTTTAAATGATTGTCTAAGAGCAATTGATGGCACACATATCGTTGCAATATTTGATATTAATGACCATGCTCCGTTTTGAGATTGATAGGTTAAGGTTTTGCAAAGCGTCATGGGTTCTTTGATCTTGGATTTGTATATGTGTTACCCGGTTGGGAGGGATTTACTACAGATGGTTGTGCTTTACAAGCCGCACAAGTTACATATTTTATCGTACGTGAAAGTATAATATATTTTTTTTTTTGAGAAATTATATATTTTATCTAATATTATTATTATTAAAATCTAGGTAAGTTGATGTTGGCTATACCAATTTGCCAAATTTTATTGCACCATATCGACGAGTTGGATATTATTTCGAAAAATTTACTTTGAGTCATCAAGCGCCACAAAAAGTAAAAGAGTTGCTCAATCGCCGTCATTCATTTTTACGAAATATGCTTAAGAGGATATTTGGAGTTCTTAAGATACATTTTCCAATTTTGAGGATGGTGCACCCTTATCCATTTTTAGTTCAGCCAAATTGATTATAATTCTTTGTGCACTACACAACTACATTCGTAACGAGACTAGGGTGACAGTTGGGTTTATGAAGAGTATAAGCAGGATAATCAAAATGATATTTATGAATTAGAAGTTCGCTCACATGACATGGAACAAAAAGATATGTATGCTAAATGACAACTTCGAATAAAAAATGCACTCGAGATTCTTTTGCTAGAGATATGTGGTGATCGATCATGTAAATCAACAAAGAGTAATGAAATAAATTTGTAGGACAATTATATGTGATTTGTTTTTCGTTGGTTTTATTTCAACCTTGAATGGTTGAATGATAGAGTTCAATTTATACCCATTTATGGTAATGAATTTTCAATGACATATATGTATCAAGTCTAATATGAATTTTCAAGAACTTTGATCAGTGTTGATTGCTTATCATAGTTGAAATCCTTGGTATAACATGAAGATGTTACATTTTATTTTTTTTAGAATAGTTTTTTCATTTTTGTTTTTGTTTATGAAGATGTTATATTTTATTTTTGTTCTCATTTGTTTAAAAGTGAATCTACAAGTTTTTATACGTTCACCATGGATTAAGTAATAATTTTGAAAACTTTCAGTATTTCCAAATTGTGAAGGGTAAATCTCGTTCGCAATCCTATTTTCATCATGGATTATGGTGAATTGCGTCTCTCTTTAAGTTATTATGAAGTTAATTTTATTTTTAAGTTTCATTCAATTCAATTTTTTACTTACTAAACACTTAAATATTATACAATTTGAAATAAGAGTATTTTTTTTTTTCAAGTATACTTATCATTGCACAAATAGAAATTAAATCATTTTTGAATGATTAAAGCCACAATGACTACTATTCATGATTGGTCTTGTTTCAAAGATCTCAATGAAATTGTAGAAATATAAATTTTTCTAAAAATGGAGATGTAGATTGAAAGTTATAGGATTTTAGAATTTTGAAAAGATTTTTTTTTCCATGAGTTAGAATTTGGTAAAGGCACAATTCATTAGACTTTTTTTTCCTTAAAAGCTTGCCATGTGTCAAAATCTTGTAGGACTACTTTGGTTTGTTTGTTCCATTAAACCATTTCACCAACGAAATGCAAAATTTGAAAAGGGGAGCCGTTTGTTCCACAGTTGGCTCATGGTTTCGTTCTAAATGTTGGTCTTATGTAACAGTGCTCTAAAGTAATTATGGGACAACCAAATGGGTCCTTAACGGTATTTGTTGTATGAAATTGAGAATTTTTTTTTCTTGGGTACTAGATTGAAAAATCCCAAAAATATAGGGTACTAAAGTCTTTTCCACCCAAAATAAAATTAGGCCAGCGCTACTTGCGCTCCCTAAGATAGCTTCTTGCGCTCTTTTCACTATTCTTTATCTTCAAATTGATAATGATACCCTCATCTTTTTCTCCTTTCATGTCCTATTTTTGACACCTCTCCATATGCAAAAATTCCTATCCTCTCTCTCCCCTTACCCCCTTTTGCCTACACCCTGCAATATACTCTTCCTTTTCATTTAATTTTTGGGGAAATTAGCAATAACCCCTATTAGGGGATTGCTTTTAACAAAAAACCCACAATAAGATTTTTTAACTCTAAAACCCCTTTTTTATAAGATTCTTTAAGCAAAAGGAAATGTTTTTTTTAAAAATACCTGTTTTAACCTTTTATATTTTGGGGTATGTTTCAAACCAGATTTGTAGTAGAAGAAGAAGGGAGGGGCGGGTAGAGAGAGAGAGAGAGGGGGGTTGTACGTGAAGAAGAAGAAGAAGAAGAAGAAGAAGAACTAGATCTAGAGAGAGAGAGAAGGGCGTAAGGAAAGGGAGAGAGAGAGGGAGGGGTTGTGAAGATTTGGAAGATGAAGAAGAAGAAGAAGAAGAAGAAGAAGAAAAACCAGATATGGAAAAAAAAAAAACCAGATCTGAAAAACAACATTTTATTCTTTAAGGGCAACCGACCTTCTTCGACTCCCACCCCGCCATGGCTGTCATCTTCTTCTTCTTCTTCTTCTTTTTTTTTTTTGGTAACTTTAGATCTGTTGATTTCTGGGGGCTGCCATTGTTGTGGTTTTGTTAAAACATCAACAGAATCACTATACTGTTGTTAGTGTATTTGAATGGCAATAGTATCAAATTGTACCAACTTGTTTATGCGACAGTATCACTTTATTGTTGGTAAGTTAATTTGTGCAATAATATCACTTTACTGTTGGTAGTTATTTGTGTAACAGTATCACTTTACTGTTGGTTTACTATTGTGTGCTTTCAAATTTTTTACAGAAAACAGTAAAGTGATACTATTGCAATAAAAAAATCAAAACCCAATTCATGAGTTGGAGGTCATAAAGGTTTGAATATACTCACTCCTTTTCGCCATTTGTTACTGTTGAATCGGAACTGAAAAGGCTTCAAATCGTTGCACAAGAATGATGGAATGAACCTCCCAATTCGGTTTCTTGAGAATCCAGTTCCTTTTCCCGCTTGGAATGTCAATTTTTAGGGCATGTGTTTCACCGTGTATAATGGTGGTCGAACCCCTTATTTTCGACATCAATAGTCTAATGGCACGGTATGTAAATTTGATGAAAATGAAAAATGAGGGTATTTTTGTCTGTATCGTGGTAAAAGGGGTTTTCACTAATCAGTTTCTTTTATAGGACCTATTGTTAAACTACTCTTATACTCAGGGGTTTTGGCCAAAAATCCTTTAATTTTTCTTCCCATTTTCTCTCATCCACCATAAACACCATCACAGCCAAAACAAAACAAAAGAAAATTTTTGAAAAAAAAATTGCTTCCTTCATGCAAACTTCGCTAGCGACACAAACATTTGGCTCATCACAACCTTCAAAATCTTTATATAAATCACCCATAAATACTGTTACCATCCCAATAAAAATGAAAAAAGAAAGAAAAAAGAAGTAGAGAACGGTCTCTGGCGGAATTTGCCAGCCACACAAACCCATTTGATGCATCATCACCATCAAAATCCCAACATAAATTACAAAATCAACACCATTTTCATCACAATAAATTGTACCAAAGGAAAAAAAAAATTTGTTTTGTCTTTCTTCGACGATCTGGCTACCATAAACTAACAAGCCCTATCACCGTAAATTTTGGTGTTTATTAGTCTATATCCATAAAAGCATCCTTGCTTTGATTTGTTTAATGGATTTTTTATGTTGAATCTAAAATGGGTTTTATGGTTTTCGTTTTTTTGCTGTTGCATTGGTTTCTTTTTTATTTTTCTCCTCCTTTTCCCCCTACTCCTTTATTTATAGCATGCCATGGCGGTGGCAGCCATGGCCAACGTCCTAGGCCATGGCTATGGCTCTCTCAAAGAGGGCTTGTAGGTGTTGATTCTGATCGTAAAGCTAAAGAGTTAAGTGCTTAAGTATCTTCTTATCTCAAAAGGCTTAAGTGCCATTTTGTAATTAAATAATGGAGAGGGAAGCGAAGAGTCTTAGAAGTGCGAATAGTGCTACCTAAAATTAGGGCCAATTCAGCTTAATGGGTACTCCTAGATTTGTAGCCCATCCGAACCCGTTGGATCGGGGCGGGTTGGCTTGATTGCGTTGGGCATGGCCGCATGGGGCTTCGGCAGCCCTTCACCCAGAGTCATATTTGGGACCTGCAACAATTCGTGAAACACGTGGCGATAACCAATTGGGTAGAATCCCCAGCGATGACGCCAATTGCCATATAGAGCAAAAGCCTGTCCGTCACCCAGAATTCTTCCCCTTTGAAAATCAAATCAGAATTACTCAACGACGTAAAACCTCTTACACCAAAGGCACACAGAGAGCTTCCACAGGTACTTTATAATAATACCTCTTATCTAATCATACCTTTTCAATTCTAGGGTTTTGATTTTTGATTTTTGATTTTTGATTTTTAATTTCCCTATGGATTTGAATTTCGTCTCATTTGTTCAGATCTCAGTAGGCATTAATTCTTTTGTTTGGTTGCTGAGAAAAAGGAGGAGGAGAAAGTTAGAGTTTGAGAATCTCGTGTATTGAGTTGTTTTTGGTTTTCAGAACATGAGAAGCAAATAGTTTGTATTAGGCTTAGTTGGGTGATGGAAAATTTTAAGGTTTAAGATTAATTTAATTAAAATATTTTTCTCCCCTTGCATTTTCTCGGCACCAAACAGAGCATTATGATACACAGTATGCAGTCTTATATAGTAAGATTAGCTTCTTTCGTTTATTCTTGCACTTTATCGGCAATCGATATGATTTTAAGTATTCTCCTTTTGTTTGTCGAGAAAACAGAGTAAAAATAAAAGGAAAGGCAACAAATTGACTTTTATGTTTAGAATTGAATGGCATGAAAGGATTAGAATTGAATGGCGTAGAAGGATTCATGGCGCCACTTCATGTGGTTGGAATTTAGGCTTTGCTGAACTGAATTGATTCCTATTTTCCTTGCTTTTCCAATTTTTTCTTAGCAAGCAAAGGATGTACTTTATTCTCAATTGCTGTTTTTGGATTTAAAGAAAGATTAACAGATTGGAGAACTATCTTTCATCTTCATCTTTCAGTGTTAATTCTCTCCTTCTGGGGAAGATTTAATTTGAAATGATTTTGGGTTTTATATTGTCTAATTGATTGAATGATATGGTGTAACAGTGTCTGGAGGAAAATGATGAGGCTGCAAACATATGCGGGGGTTAGTCTGGTTGCTACGATTGCCATTATTTATCATGCATTCAACAGTAGAGGACAATTTTACCCAGCCATGGTTTATTTATCGACCTCCAAGATCAGTTTGGTGCTTTTACTTAATATGGGTCTGGTCATCATGTGCATTTTGTGGCAACTAACCAAGCGTTTGTTCCTGGGGTCTCTCCGGGAAGCAGAGGTTGAGAGGCTGAATGAGCAATCGTGGAGGGAGGTCATGGAAATCCTTTTTGCAATTACTATTTTTCGACAGGACTTTTCAGTCATGTTCCTCGCTATGGTTACAGCTCTCTTGTTAATCAAGGCTTTGCATTGGTTAGCTCAAAAGAGGGTTGAGTACATCGAGACAACTCCATCTGTTCCCATGTTGTCTCACATCCGCATCGTTTCTTTTCTGGGGTTCCTTCTTGTTCTAGATAGTCTCTTTCTGTACAGTTCTATAAAGTATTTGATACAAACGCGGCAGGCTTCGGTTTCTCTCTTTTTTTCATTCGAGTAAGTTATTTATGCTTTTGCATATTTTAATTATATTTGACTAGGTTGAAAATACAAGTGCATTTTTATGATGATCAAGCCATCTTTAGATAGTCCTTATCTCATTTATGAATGTTATTTTTGGAACTGTAAGATATTATACTCTCGGGAGTATAATGGCAATGATGACTCTAACATGTGAAAAGTTAACGTGGGATGTGTTTCCGATTACACTTTTAGCAAACTATAGGAGTAACTGGTAATCTTGTAGCATAACGTGGCTGGCAGGAGACTGATGTTTGGGGGATGGCGGGAATTATAGGGAGTAGAATCTTTGGAAAGAAATTGAAAATTTGAGGAGTTAAAAAGGAGCACTAGAGTTTAGAGAGAGGAGTCAGAACCTTTTAATTTTTCATTTGGTTTGGAGATCTACTGGACAAAAAAGAGTTAGTATTATTAGAAATTGTAAAGGAGATTACACATAAGCACAAATGTTGAAGAGAGGAGAGAGAAAAAAAAAACCTTTTAAATGATTGAATCTAACATTAGATTTGGAAAAATAACAGATGGAGAGAAGTTAATATTATCATTAAATGATATGAATATTCATGAATCTTGATCTTCATTACCAAAAAAATACTACTAATAGGCTAATACCATTTAATTTTTTAGTTAGAATACTTCTAAAGCTCTTGTTATGCGAAGAAAGCTGAACGATAAATCATTGACATTTGGAGATCAATAGTTATCATGACAAGTAATAAAAATTGTAAATGTAAAATTGCTAGATTGCCATTTACATGATTTTCTCCATATTAATCTTCCCATTTTGAGAAGGGAACCCTGCTATTTGCATGTACATTGTCCTTACTCCATTAGATGAAAGACTTTAATATTATCATTTAGTCCAAGACTACTATATATTATGGTTATTCTCTTCACCATCAGTTACCCTTTCCTTACTCTTCATATTAGCATTGTCATTGTCATTGTCATTGTTGTAAATTTGTGGGTGTACAACACATACAATGACATATTGAAATTTAATGCCTTATTATTATTATTATTTATTTGCAATTCAAATGGTGAAATAATTCTTTTTGGAGAATATTTGGGGAAAACATGTGTAGAACCATAAATTTGGTTTCAAATCCATGCATGGTTTAAAGTCTCGGTCTTGGTCTCCGTCACATTTTAGTCTCGTTCATCTCGGTCTCACCCAACCTGTCGCATCTTGGGCGAGATGCAACTTTATGCATGAAATAATGTTTGAAAAAAATTCAAAAAAATCGTAAAAAATTTGTAAAAAATATGATGATTACATTGAAACTATCAAATAAGCAAAATAATGAACTTAAGGCACATAATATGGTTAAAAACATAAAAATAGGCGTTAGTGCGCTAATATATCATGAAAGAACACTATCTTTATGTTTTAGATATCTAATATAATCCCAAAGAACATAAATAAATATCATATATCAATGATGGGTAAATAACATCACATATCATAAAGAAATTGGCAAAGGATTTGGTAAATAACATACCGATATAAAAGTTGCTTCTATGGAGAGTGGCGATGAGGCTGAAAATGTTGATCACCTTCTTGAGGGTAATATGAAGGGGGGGTGTAAATTATATTGAAAGTCACTGTAGCAATTGGATCATGAGAAGAATCTCCACTTGAACCTTGACCATGATCTTGATAATATCGTTGGGGTGGGGATAGGGGATTTGTGTCCCACTATTGTTACTTGATGCATCATTGTAATATGTGTTATCATAACCAGTGGGACTACTAAAAATGCTGGATCCCCTTGATCGAGATATCCATAACCACCACTAGTGCTAGTACTCGTACATGTTCCATACAAATGCCCTTGCTTGTGATCACCCCGATCATAGTAACCATCGGTACTAGTGCTTGTAGATCTCTCAAAGAATTGTGGACCGTGTGGTGGTGGTGCATAACTATCAGCCTCAGGCACACTAGGTACTTGACGGTCCTACAACCACGAACGCAACCACTAGTGCTAACAGATCTCTGGAGTGGGTGTGATGGTGGTGGACCATAAGCATCACCCCCTACATGCATGCCACGCATATGAATATTGAGCATTGTCCCCACGTCGCCTACATGAACATCATAATCTTGTTGACTTGAAAACTCACCATGCTGTCTCAGTGCCACCTTTGTTCATTGCCCATGTCTTGTCGAGACCAATCATAATCATCTTGTGTGCCATAATGTCTTTTATTGCCTTCGGCCCATTATTGTTCTTGGCTTGGCAGTGGGTCACTATAATCGTAACCACCACCACCACCTACCACCACCACCACCAGTACCCTTACCAAAAAAACTATCACCAGGATGTCTTTAACTCGTGGAATATTAGTTCTTGTCTTCCTGATCACAATATACCATGAAGTTGTTGATGGGGTGCTTATTACGTGACGACCACCCATCACACATGATTGTGCAAACCATATTCAGACCATTTTTTCTTTAGCATGTCAAGGTAAGTATCCAGATCCGCTTCTATCTTCTTGTAAGTATGTTTCCTCCGATTTGATAACCAAAGGGCCTTCACACCCACTCCAGCCGCTGCAATTGTATCAATCATCGTTTGCTAGTATGGCCCTGTCTGCTGCATTAAAAGGGATTGCATTAAACAAAAAAAATTTTGCAACCGCTTTTCCTACCTTGTTCACATTTTCTTTTCCAAACATATCCTTCAATCTTTTTTGCTTAGCTGGCTTAGGCCGGTACATGTAGGAATCAATCCTCCCCCAACTGATCAGTAGTAAACCTATGAGGATCACGCATTAAAAAATTTCTACTGGGAGGCTCACAAGAAGTAGAGGGACCAGCACAATCTTAGGAAGGTCTATATGGACGACTTCCCACTCTAGATGTGGAAAACATTCGATTATCTGGCTCGAATTGGGCAGTCTTGCGACTCTCCTTCATAACATGTCTCATTTATTGCATATGTTGCTTTGAAATGTCGGTGTGAGGATAAGCCTCATTATCATCCTGATCATAATAAAAAAGACCATGCATATGCACACGCCCATATTCTGCCTCTTCTTGTAGGGATGTAAGCATTTGTTCTTTCTTCCTCTTAATATCTGCCCTATCTTTTCCGCATTCAGCAAGATGGCTCTTCATCATTTTAACAATATCCCTTGGGCACTTAGTGTACGCGGTAACCTCCCCTAAACCCCTACAATGTGTTGTTTTAACCATGTGATCCCAGAACTAACAACTTCATCACAATATTTGCATTGGATTTTCCTTCTATATGCCGTGACGACACGACCGTTTTCCCAACCAATATCCATTGGCTTGTTCGATATCTTTTTAAAAAAAAAAAAAACTTAAATAAATATATAATTAAACAAATGTGTATGAAGAAAACAATTATCCATATACATTGCCCAACCAGTCACGCACAAGTGCATGCCATATATATTCAACAAAAATTTGTTTTTCAAATAATATTCCAAATTATTTATGCGTATGTGTTGCCCAACTAATCATGCATTTTTTGTTTAAAAAAAAAAAGCAGAAAATTCGACTTTAAAAACACACATCAACAAAAAATAATTTTCCAAATTAGTTATGCCTATTTATAAGTTCATGATGATTAAAGAATGTGTAACAATTTTCTAATTTAAAAAATCAGTATTTTCGAAATTAAAAAAAAAAATTATCATTTATAAAATAAAAAATAATATATTTTTATAAGTTCATGATTATTTTTTTAAAAAATGTGTAGGCCCATAAACATATAAGTTATCAACAGCACTTTAAAAAAAGAAAGGAAAAGAAAAAAAAAGTTCCCAAGTCTTAACAGCCAACACAACAGTACTTTAAAAAAGAAAAAAGAAACACAAATAAAATAAATTAAAATAAAAACAAATAGGGGGAATTTTAGATTGGTCGGGCCATGGGAAAGTATTTACAGTTGAGCATTATCTTCTACTAACTTCCTAATTAACAACTACTAACTTAACTAACAACGACTACTAACTATAATTATTCTTCCATAGCCCGACCAATCTAAAATTTCCCTAAAATACATTAAACCTATACCTTACCTCGTCAGTGGTGCTCGAACTAGTCAACTAGCTGAGAGTCGAGACTGAGAGTTGAGAGAGACTGAGAGAGTGCGTCGGAGGCCATGAACCACCAGATCTGCTGTCGGCTTGAAACACCACGACTGCCCACCTAAGACGCGAGAGATGCCGCTGTCGGCCACAAGAGACAGCTAGATAGGAGAATTGAAGACCAAATCTGGATTCGAGAGAAGGAGATGAATCGATTACGAACCTAGACCACCCAGACCTCTTTGTTTGACCCTCGAGTGCCTCGACCATCCTCACCAGACCTGTTCCTCTAAGAAAGGGAGAGAAAATTGTACAAGAGAGAGAAAGAGGGGAAGCTCGAGTTGGTATTGATTGTCGAGGTAGGTCGTATGGTCTTCTTTGCCTATCTGCATCTTCTTTTGTTTCAAATTCAGACATCTTTTGCAACTTCACATGGGCGAAAGCAATTTCTCGTACGATTCGAACGAGAAATCATTTGAATCTAACCGAATCTTTGATTTCTCACCTAACTCTTTACAGATCATTCGAGATCCTGACAATCTTGTCTGAGAGGGATACTTATCCCTATATGTTTGTACCCATGGGATTTCTCGTCTCAATGAGTGGCAAGACTGAATTGTCTCAGCGAGATCTTGTCCAAGACAAACAAGACTTTGAACCCTAAATCCATGGTTATATATATATATATATATATATATGCACATTGCATGTCATCAAATCCCTTATTTTTTCACTTTTGAATAAGGCGAATATTGAAGAAAATAGAGAAAAATTATAAATTATATTTGTAAATAAACTACATACAACACATGTAGCAATACAATTTGGGTCAAGAGTTATCTATTGCTGAAGAGACACGAGAATCGCACCTTGCTTGTTGTTATGAGCCCTTGGGAGTGCCTTATGATTTGTGTATGCTCGAATACGAACCTAACCTTCATGTACGTCCTATAACTCGTTGCGAATCAAAGGAATTGCTACAGGATTTCTCCCTTCTGTTTCCACACTTCCAAATTCCTATCGTTATTAGGAGTGCAAGTTGGTTCGGGTAAACTTGAGGACCGAACCGATCTGAGCAATTTGGTCTGGTTTGGTCCAAACAGTGTGTGGTCTGGTTCTGATTTGAAATTTATAAGAATAGATCAATTTGATTCGGTCCATGGTTTAGGGGGTTTCAGAACCGGACCAAACCGAATTCCAAAGAACCAAAATATTTATATGTGTGTATCTATCTATCTATCTATATATATATATATATATATATGTTAATATTAATATATTATACTCTGTATATAAGTGTTAATTAATGAATAATAATACATATTCAATGAAGTTCTTACCTTTTACCCAAAAAAAAAAGAAAGAAAGAAAGAAAAAAGACATAACAAAAAACCGAGAACTGGAGTGAACTGAACTAGGTTTTCTCGGTTCGGTTTGGTCCGGTTCTATGCCAAATTTGGTTTGGTTCCAGTCCATTATTTAAAGAACCGAATTAACTCGGCCCTGGTCCTGTTTCCCTCCGGCCTGGACCGAGTTGCACCCCTGATTCGTTATGGTGATGCCCTATAGAGAGAGTTCTAGAGAGAGATGGGGTGAGAATATGCAGTAGCATTTTATGTAATCAGTAGGGAGTCATTCACTTATGTATAACTCACCAACATATTGTAATCCTAATGGGAATAGATCACCATGTATAATTCCATTTAGGAAACTTGGTTGTGATCCACCACCCAAGTGGGTAGATCATGGGTCCTAGTCATAACCCGACTTGTCATTTTGTCAATTATTAACAATATCAAATTCTTTTTCTGGTTTTGAAGCCTTGCTTCTATTGAATCACTTAGATTTTGGCCACTTCAATGTCATCTAATTTGTTTTTCCTTGTAGAAAATTTTGAATTTTGAAGGAATGTTTAATATGTAAGGAAAAATGCAATATTTCTGGCAACTTCAACATATCTTTCAACATTTTAATAGGTTAGGAGTAGGTTTTTTTAGAAGAATAAATATATACCCATAAAATTATATACATGATTTAGGCAAAAATTGCCTCTTAAGTCTTTCAATCCTTTGATTCTTTGCCAAATATTTCTAAAATACATGTGGGAAAATGAATGAAAAATAGTATTCAAAGGCTTGAGAGTTGTCATCTAGAGAGAGCGAGAGAGAGAGAGAGAGAGAGAGAGAGAGAGAGAGAGAGAGAGAGGAACCTAAATTCCAATGATGTGAATTGATTGGTTTGTCATGCTAGCATACTGGTGACACATATTGGTTATATATTTCAAACTATCTGAGGTGTATGAAATTTTGTTGAAACCTAATAGGTTTCTGATGATTGCTGGCGGTTTTGTTGGTTGATATTGTTATGTAACCCTACTTTCCGATTGGAGGTTGGCGGATAGCAGTGGCGGATCTAGGAATAAATTCTAATGGGTGCACCTTTTAGTTGGTAGTTAGAGTTTTATATTAATTCTATAAATCAAAGTAGAATATAAAGAAGAAGAGAATAGAAGGAGGAGAAATGGAGAATCCCTCAATGCATGGAATGGCAAATTTTATCCGGAGCAAACAAATTACAAATTTTAAACATTTAACTCATTAACTGCTAAAAGTGATTGAATATCAATCTATCTATTTGTGATAAATCTATAACTTACTGTCAATCAAAGGAATAAAACCCTAGAAAAAGGGTTTTCTTTTTGGATCAAACCTTAGAAAAAGGGCTTTCTTTTCATATCAAACCCTAAAACAGAGTTTGGCCACCACCTGCCAGTGATTGTAGCGGAGAGATTGAGAGTGATAGAGAGATGAGAGAGATGAGAGATTGAGTCATTGAGATTTGAGTTCTTCTTTGTTGGGCTTCTTGTACAATTTTGTACTTTATTCTTTCTTTCAATAAAATTTTCTTGTTGCCGATAAAAAAAAATAAAAAAAAAATTCATTGAGATTTGAGAACCTCTCACCTTGCTGGAGACTTGGAGTCAACGTATTTGTGTGGTGTGCCGTCGACCGTCGTTCATGGAATTGTGGTAAGTACATCTAAGAGAGATGAGAGAATGCCGTCTCTGGCCATCAACAATCGACCTTGTGCATGACAACGTGAGACGGTGAATCAGTGACTGAATCTATGAGTGTGTTTGAGAGACAGCCAAAGAGGAGATATCGAGAGAGTGATGAGAGAGAGAGGGTTCCGTCATCAGCATATACATTAAACAAGGGGTTTATGAGTGGAGTCAGGTGCCCCATAGGCCCCACATGAATCCGCCCATGGCGGATAGTTACTAGTTTTGGCCAAAAATTGCCATGAGGGAGGCTATGAATTAGATGTGATTGGCTTGGTTTTATGATGCTTAGCAACTTACTGTTTGTAGCTTTGTAGTTACAAGTACGCTTACATACAAGTCATCAACTTGACTTATGACTTCTATAAAAATGTTTTAAACTTGATTGGTAATGCTTTCTTGGTGTGCTTGATCCTGAGAGTTGTGAATAATGGGCTCATCTTGATCCTTAGTTGAATCTTTGTTTAATGATTCAATTTATCATTAGAGTACTTAGAAATTTATTTATCTATACTTTGTTTGAATTTCATATTTTTGGTTTCCTTAATAGACCAGATCAGTATGCTGGATTTTTGGATAATAATATGGATAAATTGAATGGCATTGGCTTCCAAATAGAGTGGGATTGGGATTCTAATAGGCAGGGTGCAGAGGATCTTGCTTCAGAATCTGAAACCCAATTTAGACTAGAAGGTATATATAATAAGTTTGTGGTCTCATAAAGAGTAAATTTTTGATTGCATTGTCACTATGGGTTCTCTAAGCTTTTGGTAGAAAATAATTTGTGGGATGAACCACTAATTGATGTAGGACAAAAACCAAAGGTTGACCCACCCTTGGGTAGCCCAGTTGGTAAGGGCGAACTTGTGATTGTGTGGTTAAGCGCACGGTCTCGGGTTCGATTCCCCGCTAGGACTAACTAAGATTTAAGTGGAGGGCCGTGGCAGTGGGTTGCTGCGCTAATCTCCCTGGGGGTTTAGGTTCCATGGGTGGGTCCAAAGGGCCTGCTGTGGGATGGTTCCACCGTTATCAAAAAAAAAAAAACCTAAGGTTGATGAGTGGTAGGCTTAGTAGATGGTTTAGGGTGGGATTTGGTTAAGGCTAGAAGGTTGGGAACTGCTGGAATCTCAGAAATATGATGGAGAATCTGAGCAGCAGCTATTATAGTTGGGTGGACGGTTGTGGTTGATAAAAATAGGGTTTAGGGGTTAAAGGAGTGTGAAAACGAGGATTGGTAGTGAAGTCTAAAAAAAAGCACAGCAGCACAACAAATTAAGTTAAGAAGAAGAAGAAGATAGTCTAGGAATCACTCCTAGAATTCCTTAGGCATCAGTGCATCACACCAAAGGTCTCGTAGCCATCACACCTAGGGTTAGAGAGAAGGCATCACACCCTCAAAGTGTGTGAATCACTTATAAAGGCTAAGTAACTTAGAAGTTAAATAACTTGAGGCTAATTACTTAGAGGCTAAGAAAACCATAAAGACTAACCCAAACTAATTAAAGCCCCAAAAGAAAGCCTATAAAAGCCCATACAAAAGAAATCCTATAATAGCAGCCCACATAACTCAATCGAGCAAGATCCAAAGCAAGCCCCATCTTGAAATTTATCCGATTTTCAAGGTCTTTTGAGGCTTGCATCAAGCATGTGGTTGCAATGGGTTTTAACCAGGGTTGGCTTTGGCACCAAGCTGAACCCCACTCCCTTTTTTTTTTGGGGGGGCGGGGGGTGTTCTTTCTACATTAATCATGACTATGAAGGTTCTTTCTTCTTTTCTTCTCTTTTTCACAAGAGCAATTTAAAATTGGTTTGGAGTAAGCAAACTTCTTATGATTATACAGGAAGAAAGGCTGCCAGGTAGCAGTTTGCTAGGAAGGCTGTGGGCAAGTCTGCTGCAACATCTGGTGGGATGAAGAAACCCACAGATGCTTGCCTAAAACTATTTACCTTTCGTGAAATTTGAAAGCATTGATCTCTCGATCATGAAATTTCTATTCTAGGGGCTTGTCTATGAAGTTTCTCATGACTTTTTAGTTTGGCCTGCGTCTGTTATGAACATTTTTTCTATCCTTTCAGACTGTCCTGTGTTTCCTAAGCAATGGAATATGGGCAGCAGGAGAGTTTGGTGAGGCATAAGTTGTAGGTTTGCTTGAAGATACTAGCCTTTGTGCCATCCATGTTGGGAAGTCCCACGTCTCACATCGTATAAATATTAAGTTTGATATGGATTCATATACCTGTTTGGGCCCTCCACCTAATAGCTTATTTTGTTAGGTTGGAAACTTAACACATGCTAAGTGTGTTCTCATCATGCCTAGGGATATATTTTGTTGGCAAGAGGATTATGGGGAAGAGAGTTAAGATGGGATTGGAGGGGATGTTGGTGTAGCAAGTAATGTTGAATTTAACAATTGGGGTTGGTAGAAGTGTTTTTTGTGTTGCTCTTGTAAGTCAAATGAATAGTGAGATGATTGGGAAGTGTTGTCGTGGTCAGTAGTAATGGATAAACTTTAAGAAGATGAGATCAGGGGAACATGAGTAGTTTGTTATGTATTATACGCATTCATTAATACTTATTATCGATTTTAAAATTTATGCCACCGGTTCTGGTTTGGAGATTGCAGTAAACTTTGGAAAATTTTTTCTTTAGAGAATTATTGATAGTGGTGGAGATATAATTGAATGGTCTGAGAAAAGTTTAAGTGGGATAAAAGTAATATATATCTATATATATATATATATATATATATATATATTATGTATACACTATCGTTTGGCCCTTGTTCTAAAACATGTTCTTAGGGTTTGATTAATTAACCCTAATACCTTAAAATCTTATTATATAATAAAAGGAATATAAAGACAAGAATACCCCCCATATTGACACACAATACATCTCATAACACTCCCCCTCAAGTTGGAGAGTATATATCATATGACCCCAACTTGCAACACAATAAGTTCAAGTGAGCCTTGGACAGAGGCTTAATAAAAAAGTCTGCAAGATGATCTCGGGTAGAAACATAAGGAGTCACTATTAAGCCATTCTCCACCTTCTCACGAACAAGATGACAATCCACCTCAATGTGCTTATTTCTCTCATGAAATACAGGAGTTGAGGTGATATGAATAGCAGCCTGATTATCGCTAAACATCTTCATAGGTAAAGGAACCTCAAATCCCATTTCTCCGAAGAGATGCTTAATCCATGACATTTCACAGGATGTATGAGCCATAGCTCGATATTCGGCTTCAGTACTAGATCTTACAACTACACTTTGTTTTTTACTTTTCCATGTGATCAAAATAACTACCCAAAAAGGTGTAATAGCCCATTGTAGACTTCCGATCAGATGGAGAACTAGCCCAGTCAAAATTAGTAAATCCTTCTACCATTAAATGACCACTAGATTTATATAGGAGACCACGGCTAAGATTACTCTTTAGGTATCGCACTACTCTGATCACCGCCTCCCAATGCGGAACACGTGGAGCTGCCATGAATTGATTGGCCACACTAACAACAAATGAGATATCCGGACAAGTGAAAGTAAGATAATTTAATTTAACTACTAGATGCCTATATCTCTTCGGATTTGGCAATAATTCCCCATAATTAGTATGCAATTTCACATTTGGATCCATAGTGGTTTCCATAGGTTTTGTCCCCAACAAACCAGTCTCCTCAAGAATATCCAACACATACTTTCTCTGTGAGAGACTAATACAATACCTTCCTTGGAACGGGCGACCTCAATACCCAATATGTAACGTAAGTTTCTCAAGTCTTTGGTTTGAAATCGAGTCTGTTGAAAGGCCTTCAAATTATTAATGCCTAATTAATCATATCCAGTAATAATGATATCATCCACATAGACCATTAATAAAATCTTTCCTCGCTCAAAAGCGAAGGAGAACATTGAATGATCAGATTGACAACGCGCATCCCAAACTGTAAAATAGCCTCATTGAACTTGCCAAACCATGCTCTTGGAGATTGCTTTAGGTCATAAATCGCCTTACGAAATGTGCACACTTTCCTAGACTCCCCTGAGCAACAAACCCAGGTGGTTGCTCCATATAAACCTCTTCTTGAAGATCCCCATGTAAGAAGGCATTTTTAACATCCAATTAAAAGAGAGGCCAACCAAAGGTAGATGCGAGAAAAATTAAGATACGAATAGAAGCAATTTTGGCGACCGGGGAAAATGTCTTAGCATAATCGACACCATAAGTCTGGGTGTAGCCTTTAGCCATGAGCTGAGCTTTGAGGCGCTCAATAGATCTATCAGGCAAGTACTTAATTGTATACACCCAACGATAATCGACGAGGGATTTCCCTAGAGACATGCGGCATAAGTTCCCAAGTTTGATAATGATGAAGAGTGGACATCTCATCCTTTGTAGCTATTCTCCAACTAGGTAAAGACAACGCCTCCTGAACAGACTTTGGAATCGATTTGATAAGGATGTAACAAAAGCATGAAGAGAAGAAGAGACATGGGTATAAGAGACAAAATTAGATATGGGATGAAGAGTATAGGAACATTTACCTTTACGTAAAGCAATAGGCAAAGAATTTGTATCGGAGACAGGTAATGGAGCTACAAGAGCAGGAAGAACTGGTGGATCTCCAGACAGGGATGATGATGTAGTAACGGGTGCCAGTGAAAACAGTCTGCTCGACTCGCCGCCGAGTATAAACCTGCAATGGTTTCACAATAGGAGGAGGCTGAAGAGTTTGTGGAGTAGGTAAGTTAGGAAGACACGGAAGACAAAAATCAATCAGAACATCAGAGGAAGGGGAAAAAAATAAGGAACAGACTCTAAAAATGTAACATCAGCACACACAAATGACGTTTCAACGAGGGAGAATAACACTTGTATCCCTTTTGGGTTTGAGAATAACCAAGAAAGACGCACTGAATGGATCTGTATCAAGTTTATTGCCCCTCGAACTCAGTACATGGACAAAACACACACAACTAAATACTTTGGGAGACAGAGAGAAAGGATTGACTACTAGAGAACAAAGGGTCTGTTGAGCAAGGATAGTAGAAGGCATGCGATTGATAAGGTAGCATGCTGTAAGAACAGCATCACTCCAATAGAGCTTAGGTACATGCATCTAGAATAATAATGCCCGAGTAGTCTCTTATAAATGTTGCATTTTACGCTCAGCAACCCCGTTCTATTGAGGAGTGTAATTGCAGGATGTCTGATGAATAATGCCATGGTCAACAAGAAATTAGATAAAGTAGACTCAAAATACTCCTTTGCATTATCAGATTGAAAGATACGAATGGAAATATCAAATTGAGTCTTTATTTGATTATAAAATGCTTGAAAATTAGCATACAATTTGGAACGTTCCTTCATAAGATAAAGATAAGTCATCCTGGAAAAATCATCCACAAAAATAACGAAATACCTAAAGCCTAAATAAGAGTTGACACGATTGGGACCCCGAACATTTGAATACACTAAATGAAATGGGCAAGAAACCCGACTCTTTAACCTAAACACAAAGGGCACATGATTGTGCTTACTAAACTGACACGCTTCACAAGACAGAGACTCAATTTGACGACACTCAGGAACCAACAACTTGAGATTCTGGAGAGATGGATGTCCTAGGTGGCAATGATGCTCCATCAACGAGAGACTGATGACTGAATAGCAGCCAAAGATGGGGAACTATCAGGGGTAAAATAATAGAGGCTACTGGACTCACACCCGCAGCTCGCCACTAATCATCTTCCCAGTCTTTAGATCCTGAAACACACAATGAATGGGAAAGAATGTCACGGAACATAATCGTGTGTTATGTTCATGGTTAGAATGTCATGGTTAGAGAGATTGACATTCATTTTTCAATTGTATTATGTTCACGGTTCACCCCATCTTGGATGCTTGGAGGAGAGTTGGTGGATGTGGTGGTCAGTTTGTAGATTTTGAATGCAGGGGATATTTTTTTCTGGCCTTTTCTTGTTAAATGCATTTAGGGGCTGCTGTTCCTTTGAGAGGCAATTTTTTTTTGGGATTTGGAATGTGACTTCATAATAGATTTGGACTACAGATCACCTAATATTGAAGGGGGCTGGGCTGCTTAATTGGTTTATCACGTGTAAGGTGGATAAAGGGATAACTTATTAGTATTCCACTGCTCTTTTGCATTGCCAGTGTGGGCACATCTGTAACATCTGTTGTTCTGAATCGGTTATGTTTTGCCATTATTATGAAGAAGGCAGGACATTACAACCTTTTTTGTCTTTTGGGAGTCTAGGGCGGCTCAGAAAAAAGAGGCAGGATAATATGGAAAATTTGTGCAGTTTGTCATTAGGTTTGTTTTGAAGAACTGGATTCTCAAGATGTTGTTGATGTCGAATCTTCCACTGACAGGATATCGAAGTCCGTACTATTCTGATGTTCTTTTTGCTTCCCTCATGAATTTTTTTCCATATTTCCTTGTTCTTTTAAGCATTGAAGTTTATTCCTACTTTTTATTATTTATTACTGATATCTTGGTGTTGTTTTGCTAAATTTGTAAAATTTTAGTGTAGCTGCTATATATTTCACTTTAGGTGCTGAACTGATGTGTGGCTATATAATAAAAAAAGCCTAAAGGTATCTCAAGCGGGCTTGTGACGTATAATTTTTTTTCCAATGAAATAAGGACTTAGTACTTTTCTGGGAAGAGTATTTACTTTAGAAACAGGACTTATGCAGCAGTGTTGTGCACCCTGAAGGGATTTATGATAAAAAAAATTTCAATGTTTCATGGGCTAAATAATATGTAGTACTAAAGTTATCAGATAAAAGTGGGTGACTGTCACTTTTCATTGTTAATAGTGCAATCGAACTCTTGATTTGATCTTTAAAACCAAACATCTCTGTTTTGATACATGCATTTGCAAATTTCCTAATCTGTCTTACAGCCAAAGGTTTGCTCCAGAGGTACTTTTTATGTAGTTTCTCTAGTATTGCACTTTTAATAGTTTCTCATTTCAGTAATTTCGATAACCTTTTGTATCTCAGGTACATGATACTGGCGACGACAACAGTGTCAACATTTGTAAAATATGTTTTTTATGTTAGCGACATGCTTATGGAAGGACAATGGGAAAAAAAGGCTGTCTACACCTTTTACTTGGAACTTATTCGTGACTTGCTTCACTTGTCTATGTATCTGTGCTTCTTTCTTGTGATTTTCATGTAAGTATTTCATTCATCCTCAGTTTTCTACTTGGCCATGTGTGTGCACATTAATATACATGGATTACATGGTTATGCACACCCACACATCACACATGCTTATGGACACGAGAAAGAAGTATAACAATGACACTATTGGCGGACACTGGAGTACTTATCTCCAGTTATGTAATATTCTGAGGCTCTTTTTTGAATACTTAAGGCCTGTTTGTACATACATAAATTGAAGGCTAAATAGATACTTCTGCGTTTAAATATGCTGAATTGCTAACTCGTGATTGTAGTCAGTATTAAGATTGAATGCTGTTTCTGCCATTTTCTTAACGTGTACCATGCTTAAAGATCCAAAAAATTGAACTCAAGAGTTAAATTACTATTTTTTCAGCTGGTTTCAAATCAGAGGATAAGAGTCGTACTGTTATAGTGGTTTCTAATGGGTAAGGTTGTGACTTGGGTGGGTGGGAGGTCAACTTAAGCTCAAACCTAAGAGTAAGGGCCTGTTTGGGAACTTACAAAACTGGATTAGACTGGTCCAGTCCATAATTGTTATCTGGTTTTTAAATAAACCAACTCACAGTTGGTTTGAAAAAAACAAGTGTTTTTGCCTTGTTTTCAGAAGAAAGCTAAATTGATTAGCAGGAAAAAGAGACTTAGACCAAACAGTGTGAAATAAAAACTGGCTGGACTTACCTTCTGCTGCCAGGTTTTCAGGTTTTCGAAACAGCCCCTAAGAACTCTGCCTGGAGCCCAGCCCTACTTAAATCAACCTTTAGCCCCAGCTGCTTGACCAGTGTTTAACTTGAAGTCAGTTTTTCGGACTTATATTAGGTCAGGTTGCTCGGAGAAACTAGGCATATTGATCTCCTTGATGTTGATGAGGGCTCTAGGGTTTCATGTTCTTCTTGATGAAAGCTGCGGTAGAAATGGGATTGTACATTTGAGAATAAATTTGGCATAAAACCAGAGAATGTGTGTGTGAGAGAGAGAGAGAGAGAGAGAGAGAGAGAGAGAGAGAGAGAGAGGGAATACTAAGGAATACAATTAGGTTTTCTTGGGTGTCATATTAGGTTCACATTTACCTTTTAGTAACTTTGAACATGATTATGTGGATCAAGTTACACCAGATAAAACTTGTTATTCTTACACCACGCAATATCCTTATGTGGGACCCATGTTACACGTAGCCCATTCTTGGATTACATGTTCCTCCCATGCATGTTATGCATGTCACACATCAAATTTATTGAGAGCTATAGTATCCATAGGGCTTTCACATTAAACTTTATTTGTTTCTTTTGACTTATTTGGCAAAGAAATGGGAACATTAGAATGAGATGGTTAACAAAATTCGATTGATGTCATATTTGGCACATATGATCTACATAGGGTAGGACAAGTATGTCATTTAATGATGGGTTTGGTGAAGCGTGGGTCCCATGAAGTTATAGAGTGGTGTAAGGATGACTAGTTTACACTAATAGTGTGTTTGGAATGGAGGGATTTGGGGGGAATGGAAAGGAATTCAATTCTAAACCCCAATTATGGTGTTTGGAATGGAGGGATTTATAAAGAGAAAGGAATTATAATGGATTTGATGGGATTTCAATACATGCTGTAAGAGTCCTCATTTTAGAATCATTATTATTTGATATGTTAATATGAGCATTGGTTCGGAGCTCGATGGCGTAACCAAACCCAAATTGAGTTGAGGTCCCCAATCTTGGACATTTTTTGCACTCCCTAGTTGCAGCCCTGCTAACAGCAAGCTAGGTACTTGATGTTTTGATGGGCAGGACAGAATTGAAAGTACTTAAATTTGATGCTCATATGAAGTCTTGGAGGTGAAGCTCATTTTTCTCCTTAGGTGGTAATTGTCAATTTTCTGCTGGCTGAGTGGTTCAAAGTTATCTTGTTTTTAGCATGTGGGATGGGTTATACATTGAACATGAGGTGGATCAGTGAAAGGTGTGGGATGAAAAATTTTCATGTTGAACCTGGTGGCCAAGTGCCACCTTCTTTTTACCTCTTTACCTTGATCTAATGGCACCAGATGTAAAAAAGAAAATGCATATTCGTTTGGTTTGATGCCAGAAAGCTGTATCTCCAGGAAAAGGGCTATCGTTGTAGATTTAGAGGAGTCATATCAAACTAAAAGCAAATGATCAGACAGCCATACAAAACATTGAACTTAGAACTAACAAATAGGTAACAATATGCGTTATTGTAATAGTGTCATACATTACCATAGAAAATAGAATTGATCAAAGATTACCTAAGGCAATAAGTTTTTATCTAAGAAGCACCAATACCGACACGCTACATCACTACGATACGAGACCAACACACCAACACGGAAAATTCTAATAAAACTAGGATACTACACGACACGATAGGGATACATCAATAAATAAATAAATATCTATAATTATATAGTTGATAGTTCCATTATACATATTTAAAAAGTATTAAAATATATGTAGATATAAAGACATAATTACATAAACAAGCAAGACATTCATAACTCCATCAGTCATAATGAATTATAACTTATACTTCAAGAATAGTTCCATTTTTCCATACAAAACATCAAGAAAAAATATTTATTTATTTATTTTTTTGATGAAGTAACGTCAAGAAACAAATTCATCATCGATTATCTTATTCCAACAATCAAAATACACAAACAACTCCCTCGCCATGTTGTAGGTGTGTCTCACACGTGTCAGTGGAGTGTCGGAGCCATGTTTTGACCTAGTTGGGTAAAAAGATAGAATTAAAAATTACGGACACTTCCTAGGTGTGTTTGACACGTGTTGTAGGCATATTGGGTAGGTGTTGGTGTCTGACAAGTGTTGGACATGGCATTTCCAGATTTTTTCGAGTATTGATACTTTCTATTTTCCAGGTTTCTGTACATTCTTTTCAAGATATAAACAGCACTACTAGTGCTAAACAAGAGATCACTCTGTTAAAAAAAAAAATCTGTCAAAGCAACAGAAAACGTAGGGTGTTTTGGTTTAACACTTTAACAATATACGTGATTGTTCAAGATATAAACAACACTACTAGTGCTAAACAAGAGATCACTCTGCTAAAAAAAAATCTGTTTTGTTTTAGTTTAACACTTCAACATTATACGTGATTGTGTTAGTGTCATACAATACAATAGAAAAATAGAATTAATTAAAGATTACCCTAGACAATTAGTTTCTATATATTCTTTCCGAGATATAAACAGCACTACTAGTGCAAAACAAGAGATCACCTTGTTAAAAAAAATATGTTAAAGCAACAAAAAACATGGGGTGTTTTAGTTTTGTGCTCTAAAAATAGAGAGCTATTTTTTAGAGTGGCCATTTGAGCATCACGTGATGTGATGAAATAAATTTAATGCCTAAACCTGGACTTCTACAATAGATTTAGACATTAGATTCGACGAAAATAGACTATAAATTTGACGGAAATATGCGTTAAATTTGATGGAGAGAATAATCTTATACGGAGTGAACTTAACTTAAATTGCTATGAGGGAAAAATGAACTCACTGTAATACTTTTTCAGAAGCAGTTTTGTTGAATTATCATTTTCGTGCTCCAACGAGGACCTTGACATAATCAAAAGATATATGATGAGGTGTTCTCTACAAAATCAGAAATTTTATGGCATGCTGAGACCCTTTTGCCTTTCAATATGTGTTGACGTTCATGCCTGATATATTTGATGTGATTTTGGTCTTTTGTGATTTGGGAGTGGGGAGTGTTCTGTTTTCATTCCCTGAAATTTTATGTTCTTTGACAATTTTTTTTTTTTCCTTTTAAACTACATTTCGCTGGTATATATCATTGGTTTCCTATATTACCTCATTGCAAGTTTAATGTTTTTCTGACATTGTATTGTATTTTTTATTGATGTTAAATTGGCTTCCCTAGGAACTATGGAGTTCCTTTGCACTTGATTCGAGAACTTTACGAGACATTTCGGAACTTTAAAGTTCGTGTTGCTGATTTCATTCGCTATCGGAAGATCACTTCAAATATGAATGATCGTTTTCCGGACGCAACACCTGAAGAAATTAATGCGTGAGTTGTTGACGAAGGCTAGTGTATTTTTTATTTTGCAATATTCTCTTGTATTATTTCTTAATTGTATCCGATAAAACATGCAGAAGTGATGCAACCTGCATTATTTGTCGTGAGGAAATGACCACAGCCAAGAAATTAATTTGTGGACATCTTTTTCATGTGCATTGCCTCCGGTCATGGTTGGAGCGACAGCATACTTGTCCTACTTGTAGAGCCCTAGTTGTCCCCCCTGAAAATGGGACAAATACAGCTGGAGGGCAGCATGGATCTCGGTCAGATGGTAATCAACAGGGTAATCATTTTATTTCATTTCAGAAGATTTCAGTGAACTGTTCTTAGGACTCATTTTGTAATAGTGACTAAATTCTAAAAGCTGTGGTAACTGTGAATTTGATATTTGGCCTTCAGATTATGTCACATTTATTTGAATCCCCCATGTTGAATTTTGAATGGGTTGTTCTCTTCCTCTGAATATTTTTTTTATTTCCTTATCATTCATTAGAATAAAATTTGGAAGTAATATTTTATTTGGTGTGCGTTTGGCACACCATTTTGAAAAAAAAAGGCCTTTTGGAGAGAGGCATTTTCAAAAAGTCATTTTTAGAAGGCATTTGAAAGAAATTTGAAAGAAATTGATGTTTGGTGAACGCATATTTTGAAAGTCATTTTGATGCAGGGTGAAATTTGGAAGATTTACAAAGGTTATGTGGGCTCCACGGCTCCACCAATGCAACAATTGCCTCACCTTAGGTAGTTAGTAATTTTATAGTTTTAGGGGTATTTTAGTAATTTACAGATTTTGGTTTGTTTGGTAGTCGAGTTAGTAGGTGTTTGGTTATAAGAGTCAATTTCTATCATTGTTAGGAATTAGTTGAGTTCTTTTGATTGCTTTTAGTAAAAGTCCTTGTTTGACAAGTAATAGAATTTAGAAAGTAAGAGTCCTTGTTCGGTAAGAGTCCTCTATATAAGCACAGTTCATTAATGAAATTTTCTACAGCTTTTGCTTTCATTAATGGTGAGACTCCATTGATCTTCTTCTAAGTGGGCCTAGAAACCCTTGGTGAGACTCCAAGAATCTTCTTCTTCTACTTCTTTTTTAATTTTATTTACAGCACTGCTGTAATTTATTTTAACCCATAATCAACACACTCTTTAGCTTCAATTTTAACCCTAATACCTTTTCCTTTCACCATAAACCCTTACCCTACCTTTCCATACACTTTACCATTGAAAAACCTTTAAATACCTATTACGTCCAGAATTTTTAGCAAGCTTTTTTCTTTTGATTTGGCCAGGAAGCTCTCGGCCTGAATAGTTTGAATCTTATGCCCATCCGATATACATCAGGCCATTGGTTCTAATATAGCAAAAAAGAAAGGCTTTAGAAATTTATTCAACGTAGAGGCACGTCTACGAGTGGGCTTATTCCCGACCCCTATCACTTAGGGCAGGACATAGGCTATATTCACCCTTAAACCTTCACCAAATCAACCCTTATTCCATATTTCCATCCATAAACACTAATACCACCACTCCTTTCAAAATCCAAAGAAAACAAAATTTTAGCCCACTTAAGCTTAATTGTAGGAAACCTTAATCTCAATTTTTAGGGTTGTCCCACATTAATTTTGGTATCAGAGCAAAAGTTCTTGGCTTGAAGTGCATGCAACTAAGGAGTGGAAAGATTTAAAGAACCATGAGTTCGAACCATGGTTCGAAGTCTCGCTCGTCTTGGACGAGATCTCACCGAGACGACTAGGTCTTGTCGCTGGACGATCCGGGATCTCCAACCGGTACAAATATATTGTGGCAAATACCCCTCTCGGACGAGATTCTCGTGATCTCGAACGAGAAGTGACGAGATGTACGAGATTTCGTTGATTTGATTGGATTCGAATGAGAAATCGTTCGAATCATACGAGAATACAGCCTACCTCGATGATTGATAGCAGCTCGAGCTTCCATTCTCTCTTGTTCTCAGACGAACAGCTCTGGTGAGGATGGTCGAGGCACTCGAGGGTTAGACGAAGGGGTCTGGGTGATTCGAATCCAGATCTGGGCTTCTTTTGTCGCATCTGGTTATCTCCGTTGGTCGACATTGGCATCGTTATTGTCTCAGGTGGGCATCGTGTCTCTTGTCGGCGGCAGATCTCGCCGGATCTGGTGGTAGGTGGCTCCGATGACCTTTCTGCCTTCTCTCAGTCTCTCTGAACTCTCGCTCTCTCAGTCTCGACTGGTTCGAGAGTCAGACCCCGACGGCGTAAAAGGGAAAGGTTTTGGGGGAAATTTTAGATAAGTGGGGCTATGGGAAAATAATTACAGTTAGTAGTCGTTGTTAGTAAAGTTAGTAGTCATTTATTAGAAAGTTAATAGAAAATAACACTCAATTGTAATTATAATTTATTTTTGTTTCTTTTTTTCATTTTTAAAGTGTGGTTATGTTACCTGACTTGGGAACTTTTTTTTTTTTTTTCTTCTTAAATTGCAATTAAGAAGTTATATGTTTATGGACCTACACTTTTTATTTTTTATTTTTTATTTTATAAATGATAAATGATAATATTTTTGTTAATTTTGAAAATACTGATTTTTTAAATTAGAAAATTGTTTAAAATTTTTTTAATCATCATGAACTTATAAATTTGCATAAATAATTTGGAAAATTATTTTTTGTTAATGCCTGTTTTTAAAGATGAATTTTGTGGTTTTTTTTTTTTAAAAAAAAAACCAAAATTAAAAATAACAAAAAACGCATGATTAATTGGGCAACACAATGACACAGATGCATAAATAATTTGGGATTATATTAGATATCTAAAACATAAAGATAATGTTCTTTTATGATATATTAGCGCGCTAGCGCCTATTTTTATGTTTTTGACCATATTGTGTGCCTTAAGTTGATTATTTTGCTTATTTGATGGTTCCAATGTAATCATCATATTTTTTGCAAATTTTCTATGATTTTTTCGAATTTTTCAAACATTTTTTCATGTGTAAAGTTGCATCTCGCCCAAGACGCCACGGGTTGGGCGAGACCTGAGATGAACGAGAACGAAACGAGATGTGGACCGAGACTGAGACTTTGAACCATGGTTCGAACAATAATTCTAACAACCAAGAAGATATTTCAGCAAGATTGGAAGAGTTGTCTGCCACCCAAAAATCACAAAAAGGAGAATTTAATAGTCGGTGATGAAATTGTGAGACTTTTGAGGAAGAATCAAGGTAGACAATCAATTGAAGATGAAGGTTAGAGCCATCGTTGTAGACAATCTCTCATGAGGCCACATGAAGAGAGGTAATTTCGTCTTTTAAGGAAGAAACCAGTGGAAGTAGTTTACAGAAGTGCAGGTGTAGGAAGGTTTGCAAACTTTGCACAACCTAATGATGTGAAAAAAAAAGTGCATATCGAAGTTGCTAATTTTTATGGAAAGTTGAATCCGAAAGAGTTCGTTAATTGGCTCGTATCTATAGAAGATTACTTTGAGTGGAACCATGTGATTGAGAATACAAAGGTTTGTTTTGTGAAGCTGAAATTGAAGGGAGAAGGACGTTTATGGTGGTATAGTATTGATGAACGACTCTGTAGAACTGTCCAACCACCCATGGACACATGGGACAAGACGAAGGTAAAGATGAAGGAAAAATTTCTTCCCAGCGATTATGAACATGCCTTGTATACTAATATATTTTCTCTTAAACAAGGTACTAAATCGGTTGAAGAGTACATAGAGGAGTTTCACAAGTTGATTATTCAAAATCGGGTGTGGGACAATGAAACTCAACTTGTCCTTGTTCCAAAGCCGGGCTTCGAATAGGGATTCAAATTGATATGGCAGCCACGTATAGTTCCAAACTTAATGATGTTTGTTGTCTTGCCCTCAAAGCTGAAGAACTTAACTTTCGGGCTTCTAGATGTTTGGAATCACAAGCTGATGGGTATTATTCAAGCCGGGCAGCAAAGAATCCTCCACAATTTACCAGCTTCAATGATTCTAATGGACTGAATGTTGTGGACAGCAGCTGACAAGTTTCTAGTGTTACAATTAGAAATGCCAATTATGGCGAAACTTCTATGGGTAACACACAAGTTTCAGGTTTCTAGACGTCAAAGATCTCCAATTGACGAATCTTCTTAAAACTGGATAGCTTGTTTTCCTTCACACAATATGGGTTCCAACAATTTTAACTATATGAGTGGTGGGGGCAGCAACCAACAACCGTCGAATGAAGCTAGTAGAGATGATGATAAAGACAAATCTCCTATGGATAATGGTGCGCAACAGGTTGGTAGTACTCCTTTATGCTACGAGAGTGCAATGGTCATGATCACAAATCACAATGCTGTTGAGTATCCAAGCAAAGGCCTATGCCTGGAACTTGAAGTCGAAGAAGTAACCCTTGAAAGAAATTCAAAGAAAGATGTGAAGCAAGATGAAGAGCAATCTAGTGAAGAATTTGATAATAATGGCACAACCGAGGTTTGTAGTCTCATGGAGCAAAAAATTATTACCAAAAGCAAAAGAAGATATTAAAGGGATGAAATCTGATCGTGTTATTCAGAAAGAGCTTGAAGTACACATTGCGGAATTGGAGAATGTGGGAGCGAATTGGTATACTTCTACAATTCTTGTTCCAAATCAATTCATGGATGTGGTGCTTCTTACACCAATTGCTTCAATTGATTTTGTCATTCCCGACAAATTCAATGTTATGGCTAGAAAGATTGATCTCTTAGCTCCATCGTCACTATTGCTTCCAAGGAGATGAGTTCTTTTCCTAAGCCAACGATGCAAATTCAAAAGCAAGAGAATTTACTTCTTCAACATTTCAAAACTCGAGGTTTTGTTTTTTCCAACCAGGGGAGAATGATGTGGGCGAAATTTGGAAGATTTACAAAGGTTTTATGTGGGCCCCACTAATGCAACAATTGCCCCACCTTAGGTGGCACATTAAGAGGAGTATCTCTCGCGGGTGTAAGGTCGAACTATGTTGGTACAAGCGTCCTTGAATTTGAAGAATTGTGAAAGGTCCATATTCTAGGGGTATTTTAGTAATTTTACAGTTTTAGGGGTATTTTAGTAATTGACAGATTTTGGTTTGTTTGGTAGTTGAGTTAGTAGGCATTTGGTTATAAGTTAGAGTCAATTCCTATCCTTGTTAGGAATTTGTTGAGTCCTTTTGATTGCTTTTAGGAAAAGTCCCTGTTCGACAAGTGAAAGTAGTCCTTGTTTGACAAGTAAGAGTCCTCTATATAAGCAAAGCTTGCAGAAACACAATTACAACAATTCATTAATGAAATTTTCTTTAGCTTTTGCTTTAATTAATGGTGAGACTCCATTAATCTTCTTCTAGGTGAGACTCCTAGAAACCCTGGTGAGTCTCCAAGGTTCTTCTTCTTTAATTTGTTTTATAGCACTGCCGTAATTTATTTTAACCCACAATCAACCCTCCCCTTATCTTCAGTTTCTTTATTTTTTGATAAGGTAATCCTTATCTTCAATTTCAACCCTAAAACCTTTACTTTTCACCATAAACCCTAACCCTACCTTTCCATACACTTTACCATTAAAAAACCTTTAAATACCCATTCTGTCAAGAATTTCCAGAAACCTTTTTCTTTTGATTTGACCCTATATTCACCCTTAAACCTTCACCAAATCAACTCTTATTCAATCCATAAGCCCTAATACCACCACCTCTTTCATAAATCCAAAGAAAACAAGGTTTTAGCCCACCTAAGCTTCATTGTAGGAAACCTTAATCTCAATTTTTAGGGCTGTCCTACATCACATTTTGTGTCGAAAAGGTTGGAAAAGATAAATTTAGCAAATAAAGATAAATTTGGAAATCCCTTTTGCCTTTTCGTAATTGGCATTTTGAAAAGCTACCCTGTTAGCTTTTCACAATCTGCCTTTTAGAAGAAATGACGTTTCGTAAAAGGCCTTCTAAATGGCCCACCAAACACTCTTAAAATATGTAAATTGACTTTTAGCTCCTAAAAGGTCTTTTGAGCTCTCCTAATTGGTGCGCCAAACGCAACACTTGATATAAAAACAAGAAGCAAAAATGGCAATATTTTGGCAGGCCTGCATGCTTTTAAGGTTCAGTGGGTGATGGATGCCCTGCTTGGCGAGGGAAGTGATGCAGGCATGGTGCTGTAGGAGCAGGAAGAAGGAAGCCATGGCTATTTGGAAATTGGTGCCTCATGCTACCTTTTGGGGTATTTGGAGAGAGAAATTGGAGAACCTCTGAGGGTGTGGAGTGGGGTATGGAGGGGCTGAAATTTTAATTTTTGAGTTCCTTTTTGAGTGGGGTGATCTGGTGCATTTTTTTCAGCGGGCATCTCTTGATGAGTTTTTGGATAGTTTGCCCTTATAGGTTTTTCCTTTTCTTTTTGTTTTGGTATACATTTGGGATACACCGTGTATAGATGGCTTTTGCCTTCTTTTTGCATATACGATACATTACACTCTTACTATCCAAAAAAGAAAAAGAAGAAGATACTTTCTTCTCATAGTTTTGGTGTATGTATCACATAAATTACAGCTGTCAATCTTCATGTTCCACTTCTTCTCATGACGTTACCATGAAAAATTATCTAATACTTTAAAATATTGAGTATTGGAGCAAGTTGGTATTACGTGGAGCTATAGTTATTAGGTAGCACAAAATATGCATCTAATTTTATATTGATTTGTTTGTAATTTATTATTTATGTGTTGATATCTTATCATACACAATACCAGACGTATTTTAATGTAAAATGATGTGTGGCACTGATATGTTACTGCATCATTACTGTATCGAATGATACACATAAGGTGTGTGTGGTACATGCCATTAGTCTATACTCAGCTGTTTGCAATAGTTTCTAAGAAATATATGGTTTAAAAATTTTCTCCTGAGAGATATTATTATACTACTTTGAAAGGTACTTCAAAATGGGACGAGTTTATTTAGACGATGATTTGCTTTCTTTTGGTTACTTTTTTTTTTCTCTATTAAAAAGCTCTCTTAGAGTGCTTAGAAGTTGACTTCATTTTGTTATGTCCTCTATGTATTGGATGCGTAATTATTAGACTTTGTTCTTTTAGATGGTTAAGGCCACATGGAAAATTTGGAAGCGAAGGTAAAATTTTACAAATTTGTACTTTAAAGATATATATATTTTTAAATAAGTAAATATTTCATTAAAATGGAGATGAGAGGGAACTATACAAAAAAATAATAAATAATAAATAGAGGGTTTTCTTATCGTGTGCCCTTAGGGTACATGTTAAGCTGTAATTAATGAGGCAATTATTGTGTGGGAAATGCGAAAATGCATAGAGAATGGTGGAAATTGCTTAGAAAAATGCGAAAATGTTTAGAAAACTATGCAAATACATTTATCAATACAATAATGGCCTCATTGAATGCAACTTAACATGTGCCCTTAGGGCACATGTTAAGAAAACCTATAAATATATAATTGATAAACCCAACAACTATACAAAAAATCTTAAAAAAAGTACTATGAGCAAACATTAGAGGCTTCAAACCGAAAGAAAGGGGACCTAATTGGAATCTCCTAAATTTCCTCAATTGAAAATCTTTCATTTCAGATAGTCTTCTATTTCTTTCGTTTCACATACTTTACATGAAACATAGGGGGATCATTCCCAAAACATTCTTTCTTCTCTCCCTATCTTAAAACTATCATCGACAAAGAAGATCTCTCATCGAGTTAGGCAACACTCACCTAACTCCAACTACAGCTCTCTTTAGTGTGATGGAAATGAATAAAAATTCGGTTCATCATCTCTTCCTTACTCTTGAGCAAGGCGCATCTATTGGGCATACTCCTACCTCTACTCATTAAAAGATCCATAAGAAGATATATTTATTTTTAGAAGCTAGCTATGCAGAGAAGGCCACTTTTGATGGAACAGTAGCATCCCAAACTCCCTTTGATGGAAAAAATACCACACAGCTTATTCTTGGGTGACAAAAGAGAGAAAGATAAAAGGATTTAACAGAAAAGGCACTTTTAGGTGATAGAGAAAAAGGGGCACCTTTAGCATTATATTACCAAACCATCCAATCCTCCCTGTCTCTACCTAAAGTGGTTGAGCTTATCCAAGAAGAGAGCTACACTTTCTAATTCCAATTTTGAAAACTACGATAAAAACGGGATTCTAATGCATACCATCTTCCTCCCACACAAGGGTGGAACCACACATAGTGTTGGGGGGGCTACGGTGTGAGCTGCCGTGTCTTAACCACGCGGCTTAGGAGTAGGGAAACTAATCACAATGGCTAGCGTGGAGAAGAGTCACCACCCGATTTGGCTTCGGGAACCGATTTGACCCCTAGCAAGGGTCCAACTCCTCATAACCAAAAGATTTCAGGTTTGGAGTTAGGATACGTTGTTGGGATGGTGTTAGGCACCCAACAATGCCCCGCCGAAGCTAGCCCCCACATGTGTTTGTTGGCTTTAATTAACAAGAATTTTTAAATGAGTTTAACTTTATTCATTCGACAAATAATATAAAACGAATGAAGCACACAAGGAAAATGATGTAAATAAATAAAACAGAATAGAAATGATATCAGACAAATTAACAGTAAATAAAAAAGGGTAAACTTACCACTGCATGCAACCGACGAGTTAGCACAATAAACAAAAAGTGCGTACGCATAAACCAGAGGTGCGTACACACAAATAAAATGTATGTACGCTCTTGTAAATTATGCGTATGCGTATTTACTGGCAGATCCTATAAATCAAGATTGACATGATCAATGAATACCACGTTACCCAATAATTACATGGTTAACAGAAGAGTAATATGAACGAAAATCCCAAGATTAAACCTCATATAAAAACATCCTATCATGCGAATATCTCATATAAACCCAACTCAAATAATATACTAGTCAAATCCTTACAAAAATGACTTAAATCATGACTTCAACATGCTCGCAGATATTTGTGCATTTTGGGACATGTTAATAGCCATAATACTACTGCATGCTCATCGAATATCACATTTATGCATGACAAGAATAATCATAAATTATTCCTGAAATGAGGAAAATGAATGTAAAGAGATATTACCCTCAGGCTTGGGTGAATCCGAATGAATACCCTGATTAACTCTCCTCTCCAAGCCTCTGTGATCGCAGCCGCTGCCTCCGAGTTCAGGGTTTGTGGGAAAATAATGGCCACCTCTGCCTCCTTCCCTTAGGTGAGAAAGTCGTACCTTTATAGGGGAGGTGTTAGGGTTTTGAAAAGGGTTAGGTTTAGGGTTTTTGGCTCTCCAGCCGTCACAAGGTGGCTACAAAGTATGCAACATCCTCATAAGGTAGCAAGGGGAATACTGAATGGAGACAAAATCTGGATCTGGAAATTAATGTGCGTACGCACAACTAAATGGTACGTACTTGCAAACTTTAGATTGTGAAGTGCGTGGGTCAGGCTGCACTTGTGATCATGTATGCTCTTCAAGGATCATTCATCGATTATTCCAGTGAAAGAAACACCCTTCATCAGTGGGGTTTGTAGGTGGTCCAGAATGTCAGGTGGTACAAAATGGGGTGTCAACACACGGCACCCCCAAATTTTTTTAGAACATTTAGAAGTGTGTTTAATTTGATGAAGTGGCACCCTTAAATTTAATAAAATGGCACCTCCAAATTTATATCTCCACCCACATACAACACACAAACATACATTATATGTATATATGCCCTTGTGTATGTATGTTAGTACGTAGGTGGCGACCCCAAACAAAAAATTCTAGTTCCACCCCTGCTCCCACACTACATAATCACTCACCAATGCCCTTTTGTTAGAAACGATTGTTAATAAATACGGGAAGATATTCAAAAGAGTATCATCACCCTACCAAGAGTACAACCAAACCTCGCCATTCCCATCACTCATGTTGAAAGCCACCCCTTTTGCAACAATCCTCAAAACCTCTTATAATAGCTTCCCAAAGGTCCACCCCATAACCTCTCACCTCTTAAGTCCACCAATTCCCTTCATCACTACCATATTTCCATGCTATGACTTTTCTCCACAAACTCTATTTTTCTAAAGCAAATTAAGATACCTAATCACCAATCCACCCAACTCTTCTGGCATACAAATAGTCCCTTAATCCACCAAGTGAAATTTGAACTCATCCCAAACCCTATAGAAAACCCTTTAAATCTTCCCCAATCTTTTTGCGACTGAAACTGAAATTTTGAAGAGAGACAAGTAATAGTTTGAAATGCTTTCATGAGTAATTTTCATAAGAGTCATCCTACCGCCCTTGTATTCCACCCACAAAGCCTTATTTCTACTTTTGTAACCCCCATTGTTAATTCTCTTACCTTCAAAAGATGAACTAAGAGGCGACCCACTTTCGGCCCAAGATGCCCTACTAACTCAATAGTATCCCCATCAAAATTCTAGATTTAACTCACTTTTATCCAAATTAATTCTCAACCCGGCAACTGCGTGAAGCATTAGAGGATAGCTCTGAAAAAGTGAATTTCCTTCTTAATTGCTTAGCCTTTGACAGTTACTACACATGGTCTTATGGCTTTCCAATGTCTTCTTGTGACTGATTGATGCAATTTGTATAGCATGAAGTCCAGTATGATCTCTTCCTCTTCTCCATAAGCCTCTTTCTGGAAATTACATAATTGGAGGCGTATCTCTGAAATCTGGACAGCATTCTCCGACCTAGTTTTTGTAACCACATAATCAAGATTATTGAACAACACTTAACCATCTTCAGTAGTATCAATTCAACAGGTATAAAAAACCATGGTAGTTCTATTCGCAAGAAAATATATGAGTTGCTTTTTCTATTTGTACAACGATAAAAAATTTTGGCTTTCATATTCTTTCCAAGTTTTCTTGTGCTGCCTCATCATTTTTTATTTTTACTTTTAAATTTCTTTTATTGGGATCCATGCATTCATCTTGTGCAAAGTGACTTGGTCAGTTACATGCCACTGCGATATGCTCAATTTCCCTTGAAAAATAATGTGTACATTATATGAAAGGCATTATGATATCATAATATTGCTTGAGGTAGAATTTTTGACTCCTTGTGCCCAGGTATTTAAATCAAATTATGTTGTCTTCTGTTATTTAGCTCAATATCTGGACACATGTATGGTGTGTAGCAGATTGAACTCTTGAAGTTGTCCATTTCATGCTCATTAGAAACTTTAGGTTACAATGTTGGATTATTTTGGATTATCTTATACATTGGTCTTTCCCAGCAGTTCAGTAATAATATTCCACTACCCAGAGAAATGACAAAATCAGGTGAATAAGACCCTTCGAATTTATCTGTCCACAGCAGTATTTGGCTTTGTAGATGTTTTAAGCTACCGTGTAATGCATGGAGAGTCATATATTTCCTTCTAGATCCTGAACTGGTCTGTGTCAATCTTTTTGTTTTCTTCTGCCCAAGTGGGGTGTTGTATAAATTTTGTCAATGGGATGAGATTGTAAACCAAGCATGATCCAGATCCATAAGCATATGAAAGAGCTATGGGATGTAGTTAAATGCAGAATTTTAATTTAGTCTCTGCTCCATCATTTTGTTGTGAAACCAACTTTTGAGTCCCCTTTGTAGTTATAGTAATTTCTTAGGTCTGAACTTCTTATGTTTGGTGGTTACATCAGTTGTTTACATGAGGTCAATTGTTGCTGAACTGGATAACTTTACTGTAATGATTTAGCAATAAATTAGTGAAGCTTCAAGAAACAATAGCTAACTGTTTGACTGGGAACAGGGGCGGCCACTGCGAGTACATCTACTCAGGGTTCAGTTGGTGGTGGCGTGGCAGATAGTAATTTGACTCAGCATCAAGCTAGACTTCAAGCTGCAGCGGCAGCTGCCTCTATATATGAGAGATCTTATGTTTATCCTTCTCCAAATACACTTGTGTGGTATGTACTTTTGTGATAGAAAATATCTAGTCTTTTGATGGCATGTGAATTTTGTTTGCTCATTTGTTTGGGATTGTAAAGTTTAGCTTTGTTCGCAGAGACCTTAGTCCTGGCTATGAATAGGGAAAAAAAAATTATAAAAATCCTGTATATATTTTGGGGCATACAAATCCAAAAAGTGCATGCTTCACTAGAGAGGGTTGTTTTGCTGGATAGGATGCTGTAAGTGATCACTGATCGCTTATGATAGTTCCTTCTGTAGTGCTTTTCCAATACAGTTTTTGTTTATAATTCCAACATATGTTGTATATAATTCAAACATATCTAGTGCCACCTCCTGAGTTAGTTTCCTATACATGGATGTCTTAGAATTGTATGTATGCATGCATTTTTATATGTATCTATGTATGTGTGTGTGTGTGTGTGTAATTATTCAGTAAGATCAAGATTCGATGTTGAGATGTTTTGTGCATCTTCTGAGAGTATAAGTGGTGAATTATGTCTTCTTATTAAAGAGAGCTCTGGCGAAATTACACTCTTCTGCAGTTCTGCCCTGGGTTGATTGAAGGGGATAAGTAGGCTGATTTTTCGAACAGCTTCCTTTTTTATGAAAAGGTTGAGGAGCAAACTAGGAATATAATGATGTTGGGGTTATTCGTATAGGAGAGTTTACAGTATCACTTCAACATGGTATTTATTGATGGAAGTATGCAGCTCATCTTCTTTATCAAAGAATAGCTTGAAGGAAAAATCAAAAGGCTCGAAATTAATCTCAAAATTTTTTTAATGAAGAAATTAATCCTAAAGTTTTTAGGTCTATGACTCTATGCACATATTAATTTCTTATTATCCGAGGATTATGATTTTTTTTTCTAATAAAATATATTAGCCTTATATTCTTACTAAGGTTAATTTTTATAGTATTTTCAAGAAAACAGAGTGCATTAGAACTTCTAGAAGATCTATTGAATTTATCATGTGATGAGTCAGTGTTGGCCAGAGTAATCTTCATTTCAAGCTCCTCGTAGGAACAAATTCACAAATTTGCCTACTTTTTATGGTTGACGCGGAAATTAAGGGTTTGCCAATATGCATCTGATATGCATGAGTGTCAATTAGTGTTAACTGTTAACCCTGCAAAACAGCTACAAATGTTGTGTCACCACATAGGATGCAATAAAGCAAGAGCATAACAAAGCATTTACTCTTGCCTTGCAGGTCCCCTGGATATGCTTTACTTCCTCAGGCATATAAACCTTTGGGTGACTCAGTTAATACGGAATGTGGTGGAGAACGAGCTTCCCCTGTGCAATCACAGCAGTTTGCTACTGCTGGTGGAGCTGGAAACTTGCCCTTTGCTCAGTTTGCACACTGTGCTTTTGTTCCTTTTCAGGCACCTGGTGCCAATGTGACTTACGGAGAGAGATTGGGCAGTGTACCTATTACATCAGGTTCTCAAGAGGAAGCTCAGAAGAAGTCTATTCAGCACGGGATTGAGGTATGGTAATTCATGCATATATTTTTGGTATTCCTGCTTTCTCTTCCGAAGTCTTCTTGTATGAATCTTAAATGTTGGTTATTATTCTTCATGGCTCCCTTAACAGTGTGAACTAAATCATGTATTGATGCTATCATTCTGTTATTCTATTGATGAGACTTTGTTGTGCTAAATCTTTATATTCTTACTGTGCATTGTTATATGCATAATAAGGTTAAAATATTTTATATTAGCTGGGCTAAATATAAAATTATGAAATCTTACACAATTAGATAATTCCGTGTGCGGTGTGCGTGCACAGCTCCCTGGACTCTTTGGTTGAGTTTTCAGTTGAGCAAGGGACCTTTGTTTGTATTTCCACATGAATACATTATTTTTTATTTTTTATTTTTGGCTTGAATATGAGTACATATGAATACATGCATACATACATATATACATGCGTTCACGAGGTTTGGAGAGAGTGTTAAGAGTTTTTGCATTTCATGGTCAATGTGATGTCTGTGGGATCAAAATACTTTATAGATGCATGAAGTGTGACCTTCATCGGAAATTCCAGTGTAAGTTAAGCAAGCACCTGCAGGACACTGCATAAGTAACCATTTGGTGAACAGATGGAAAATTAACTGGGTCAGTGTCTTTTATGAATTAGCCTGTTGGCGTTAAGAATTAAGGAGACAGCTTCTTATCCCCAATATTGGGCATAATTACATGTCTTGTCCTTTGGTGGCACCTTGCTTGGGTAGGCTTGCCTCCATATGTATGCTCGAAGTAAAGAGGATCGTGCTATCAGATGGCTATTGACGTCTGATCTAGTTGTGTTTTGAATTGCATGACATGCTTGCCTGCTTGGGATGGGAATATCATAAAATTTTATTGTTGTTGATGAACTTGGGTCCAAGGGGAGGTTCCTTCAAGTTGCACGAGGATGAAAATATTTTTCACCAGTGTGATTGGTTCCCTATGCTTATATGGTTTTGTCCAGAACATTACGTTACTAGAAAGCAAGTTAATTCTGTTCTATTGTAGTTCACTTTTTTATTTTTTGCCCATCAAATTTCTTGAACAGGACCTGCAAAAGCAGACGAAGCAACTTCCAAAAACTGAAGAAAGCATGGGCATGGGTTCATCACCAGATAGCAAGGGCAAGATGGCTGCATCATCTTCTTCATCCATTTCAGATTGTGGTCGACATGGGGAGGATTGAAATCAATACAAGGTTTTGCACAAGTGTAGATGTATTACGACGAGACTATTGGCAGCGGATGAAGAAAAAAAATTACAGCATTGTGGCTTTTGAAGTGGTTCTCTTTGATCTGTGGTATAATATTTGGGTATTGTTGTACCAAATCAACATTCAGTATATTTTTTTGCTCTTTTAGTAGGTAATGGCCCTTGCAAAATACCAATTTGTGTGAAATTGATTTTCGTCTTTAATGTAACATGTGCTGTGATCCGTTACGGAATAGCTTCAATCTATCCAATATATCGAATGGATTAATAACATACAAATCCATATCCAAATATGTTAGTTTTGGCTATCTGATTTGATAATTCGATTCGATATGATAATCTTGCAAACGTCTAGTTAAAAAAAGTGGACTTGTATTTTAGGACAAAAAGATAATAATTTTAAATTTTCATAATCATAAGAAAAATAATTTTAATTTGAAAATGAATTTCAAATATTTTTTTTTACTGTGTAGTGTTTATGAGAAGTATAGATTTGTGGTAAACTAACAATTAATAAAATATAGAAAAAACTAGTGGGAAGTCTTGTAGGAATATAATCTTATGTACTACATTTTTAAAGTAAAACTGGAGTATCTAGAGGCAAAAACATTGCTTCCACGCTATTTATTGCAAGTGGACAAATATACCCTTGTAGCTAAAACAGAGACAATAAACAGAGCTTTTGTCTTGCCTTAATTTAGTGCCGACCTCCTCTTCTCCTTCATATTCCTTTCTCCTCTTTTCTCTTTTGTGTTCTCTTTCCTCTCTCCCAACTCTTTTGTCACTCGCTTACCTTTCGTAGTCACTGGTCTCCTAACTAAAAGGGTAATTTCATCCACTTAAAACAAATACCGTGGAAACAAATCTTTTGTCTCTCCTAATAATGCTACCCAAAGTTTATATTATCTCTACTTCTTGGTTTTTATTTTTAAACTTTAAAATATTATAACTTCTAATATACAAGTTGATTTTTGGAAAATTTTATATTTTTGAAATCTATTCATTGAGATCTTCAAAATGAGATCCATGTTGAATATGAAATTACGTAAACATTGTAAATTACATTGTTTTAAAAGAGTTACATGTAATTTTTTTTCAGAATAATTAAATTAAATTGTAATTAATTGGGTTTAAATTTAAATTTAAATTTATTGTTTTGGTGAGTAATTTTAGCAGGTTAAATTATAAATAAAACAGTTAAATTTGATATTAGTGATCTAAATTTTTTTGAATTCGAGAGAATGGAGTACATTTAAAACAGTTACATATGTTTATCATATGAACCTTGAAAATTCGCTACTAGTGCCGCTGATCATATGAACCTTGAAAATTCGCGAGTGCTGCCGCTGATCCTTTTCATGACCCCCAAGTTCTAATATATCCAGCTATGAGTTGTTCATCCTCCTCAAAATCGCCTTCCAAAGCACTTCTTCTTGGTTCCAATGAAAGGAGTGGGCTTGTGGGTTGCTGTCGGAGGTTCCACTAAGGTGAGCGAGCTTCATGGCCTTGTCTACTAGCGTCTTCGCTATCAAACCGAAGCACCCACGTGCTCTCTCTTTTGATAATCATTGAAGCAGGTTGTAGAGAGAGCGCCAAAGTGAACAAGGAGGATAGGGAGGATGGAGATGAAGTGGAGATTAGAAGCTCTGGAATCTAATGCTGAGACGAGGCTGTTTCGAAGGGTGGTGCAATCGAGGTCAATGGTGGTGGTTCGAGGAATGGAGAATTGCAAGAGATGATGGTTCCTGCTATTCAGCAGAGTAACCATTGCAAGGGTGCACTAAAGTCAATGGTTAGTTTCGCAAAATACGAGTCGTGGATAAGAGTTTTAGAGTGCATTTGATGCAACCTGATATTAATAAGACTCCATATATCTATCTATCTATCCCCAAATTTGTCAAAGAATATTGCCACCTTTCACACAACTTTTTTTTCCCCAAATTTGTCAAAGAATATTGCCACCTTTTACATAACATTTTTTTGTATTATAAAATGATCCCCTTCAGCTAATTTCTTCGAGCTTCATTTTTTTCATTTTCCCTTTCCTTTTTTCTTTTTTTTTTTTTGGATGATGAGAGAGGTGAGTAAGGTTTGCTTTTTTTCTTTTTTTTCCTAATAGTCCCACATTAGAGTAGTTGATTCTCCCCTCGCCTAAAACCCTCACCCCCACCCCAAAACCAAGAAAAAGGGCAGTTAGCCAGAATTATCCCCTTGTAGCTGTGACAGGCCAAAACACTACATTAATTTCTCAGGCTGATGGGTCTGGTCACGAGTCACGGTGCCCATAAAGAAGAACTCGTTAAATTTTTCTAGTGCGCGATGTGGAATTCATCCACCATCTAACGCAGATTTCAAAATCCTTCTATAAGTTCAAAGAAAAGGAGATTGCGTTTTTCAAATATGAAATCATCTTAGAATTTTTCATTTTTTATGGCCACTTTAGTTGGTAAACTTACCATATATGGTCTTTAACATGTTCCATGTGGAATGGAGGAGTCCAAAAATCTTGCTAGATAAGCTGCATCAGACATGCCACATAGGGAGAGTTCATGAAGAAAGTCGTGTATCATTTTTGATAAAGAAAATGCCTCCCTAATCATTTTTGATAAAGTACGTACTTGTATCAAATATGATGTTATATGACATGATTTCAGGCATTTAATCTCAATTAATCTGCGTAATGGGGTATGAAACCTTTAACAATATTTTGAAAAACCAAGTGCAGAAATTTGTGGCGTAAACGGCCCCCAAGAAAAAAGGACACTGATTTTGTGATCGAAAATTCCATCCATTATTTGGATTCATAGTATGCTGGATTTTAATCATATTAATTGGATATGTTGGACTGCTTGTTGGATGCTAATCCATTAATTAGAGAATTTAGCTTTTATCAATGCTTCAACTATCTACTATAAGTACTAAAGTAGTATGTTTCTTTCTTTTTCTGTTTTTTCTTTGGGACAATCTGGGTAAAGATTTTATCCCAAACACTAACTACTAAAGTAAAATTTGTATTTCCTTACTAAAGCAACAACTTTGCAATCAAGGAACTCAGAGAAGAACTGACTATTAAGAGAAGAACTCAGTTAAGAAAGAATCTAATACAAAGCTTTGGCCTGGGACTTGGCAACCAGGATATAGAATTACTACTTTACTCAATCAGCAAGGCAAGAACAAAAAATAAGGAATAGTCCTTGCTCCACATTGTACTTCATTCAGGGCTGATTGTCATTTTACCCAAGAATTGATCATTGATCATATGTTTCCTCATCCATACCTGTAAAATAAGATCATTCGGTGGAATTGTTCATTAGCAAAGCCTTAATCCGTTGAAAGAACTAAGAGGCTAGAGAGAAATGGCTGAGATTGCTGTGAACTTTGTCATTGTAAATTTGGCTCCATTGGTTGTCCAAGAAGCAAAGCTGCTGAAGGGTGTCCGCAAAGGAGTGAGTGACATCAAAGATGAATTGGAGAGCATTCAGTCATTCCTAAGGGATGCAGATGGCAAGGCAGATTTCAACGTTAGTGTCAAAACTTGGGTGAAACAAGTGCGAGATGTTGCTTATCAAATGGAGGACGTGATCGACCAATACATACTTCACATGGCAGAATGTCCACATCAACGTGGATTCATTGCCATTCTCCAAAAATCTGTGTGTTTCATCAAAAAATTAAAATGGCGTCATGAGACGGCCAATCAGATACAGGATATCAGAAAAATGATACGTGGTATCAAGGAAAGACGCGAAACATACGGCTTTAATTTCTCAGAGCAAGGCTCCAGCTCTGGTGTTCATAGCTCCAGCTCTGGTGTTCATAGTGCTGCATGGCATTACCAACTGGCGCCACTTTTCGTTGAGGAAGCTGACCTTGTGGGTATTGAGGAACCTAAGGACCAACTAATTAACAAGTTGGAAAAGGGAGAACTGAAACGAACTGTGATTCCTTTAGTGGGTATGGGTGGACTTGGAAAACCCACTCTTGCCAAGAAAGTCTTCGACTACCAAGAAGTGAAAGGCCACTTTGAAGATTGCAATGCTCGGATCTCTGTCTCTCAATCGTACAAGTTGGAGGAGATCTTGAGGACCATGATGAAGCAGCTCTGCCACGCAAGAAAGGAAGAGTATGCTCCTGAGGGAGTCACCACGACGGAAGAGGTACAATATTTAATTGGCAAACTGAGGGCATGCCTACTGCAAAAGAGGTATTTGGTTGTATTCGATGATGTGTGGGAAGTAGGGTTTTGGGAATCCATAAAACTCGCCTTACCCAACAATGAAGAAGGCAGTAGGATGATTGTTACAACCCGTAAAGGTGATGTTGCTCATTCTTGCATAGAATCTCCTGCTGATGTCCTTAAACTCCAACCTCTGCCGCAAGAAAAAGCCTGGAAACTCTTCTGCAAGAAGCTGTTCCGATCTGATGTTTGTCCCAAAGAGTTGGAGGAATTGTCTCATGAGATTGTGAAAAAATGTCAAGGATTGCCACTTGCAATTGTGGTGATTGGTGGTCTTATGTTGACCATGGATAAGGTCGCATCTCAATGGCAAAAGTTTTATGATAGTCTCCGATCCGAGTTAGAAAGCAATACCAATCTTACAAGTATCACCAAAATACTATCCCTCAGTTACCAAGACTTACCTTACTACCTTAAATCTTGTTTCTTGTACTTGGCTGTCTTTTCAGAGGATTATGCCATTCACTGTGCACTATTGATGCGTCTATGGAAAGCTGAAGGTTTTGTTAAAGAAATCGACAGAAAAACATTGGAGGATGTCGCAGAAGAATACCTAAAAGAGCTTATACAAAGAAGTTCGGTTCAAATATCATGGGTGGATTCAATTAGGCGAGCTCGAGAATGTCAACTCCATGATTTGATGCGCGAGATCCTCCTTTCCAAGTATAAAGAGTTGAATTTTTGTCAAGTTGTGACAGCAAAGAAGACCTTGACGAGTTGTGATGGTTCAATCCGGCGCTTATCAATGCAGAACTATGAAGAGTATATTCCAGAGAGCGCCGGTATGTCAAAAGTTCGATCCATTTTTCTGTTCAAGAAAAATGACTTGCCAAAGCAACTTACTGATACATTCTTTACAAAGTATAGGCTTTTAAAAGTTTTGGATTTTGAAGATGCTCCTTTAGAAAATGTAGCTGAAGAAATTGGTAATCTATTCCACTTGAGGTACTTGAGTGTGCGACGCACACGTGTAAGCACGCTTCCAAAGTCCATTGGTAAGTTGCACAACCTACAGACCTTAGATTTAAGACTCTGTGGTGTGGATGAGCTGCCAGTAGAGGTCCTTGGGCTCCGCAGGCTGCGACATCTTTTGGCCTATCCTGATTATGGCACAGGAGTGAAGATGCCAGAGGGGATTGGATGTTTAGAGGCTTTGCAGAAGCTATTCTGTGTGCGGGCAGATGGCAGTGACTGCTTACTCATAGAATTGAAGAAGTTGAGACAATTGAGGAGGTTAGGGATTACAAAACTGAAAAGAGAAAACGGGATGGCTCTGTGCGCTGCAGTTGAGAAGATGAACCACCTACTCTCATTGTATGTTCATTCAATTAATGCAGAGGAACTCCTTGATATGCAATCCATATCTTCTCCTCCTCCACTCCCTCAACGTCTCTACTTGTTTGGGCGTTTAGAGAAGTCGCCGGACTGGATTTCGAAACTTGATAACATAGTTCGAATAAAATTATTTTGGTCGAGGTTGTCAGATGATCCGCTTCATGTTCTTCAATCATTGCCTAATTTATTGGAGCTTCGGCTCTATGAAGCATATGATGGTGAGCACCTTCATTTTGAGGCTAGTGGATCTCAAAAACTCAAGTTATTACGGCTCGAGGGTATGGATAAATTGAGTTTCGTGACGATAGACCAAGGGGCACTACATCTTCTTGAAAAACTACAGACTTGGGGTTGTCCACAATTCATCGCTCAAGGGATCCGCGACTTGAGAAGCCTCAGAGAATATCAACAACACGGAGGAGGCCCACATTAATTATTGGTAAGGAGGCCCACATGTCCATTATAAGCTTACAGGAAGACAAATGATCAAAACCTTCAATCTGTGTTCATTCAAATACGTTCGTTCTTCGTTGATGCATTTATAAGGTGAGTCGTTTGTTCCTTTGGTTTTCTAAATAGGAGTAGAAATTAAACAATTACGGTATATATTAGCTAGATAATATGAAAGACTCAAATAGTTCAAAATTCCAAGACAATGATGATGACCACTATCACAAACAAGAGTGGCAATTGTATTTAAAATAGTGGCATTTCATGGATTTCTAAATTGATCATGTGTATAACATCCACTATCATGATGAATCTAACTTTTTAAATAGTTTCATTGAAGTGATAAATTCGTTATTTCAATATTACGTAATATAAATATAATTGTTTAATTTTCATTTGGATGTCCAAACATGCCCCTAGGACCTTTAGAGGAGCCATGTCCATATTTGACACACTAACATGTGTCGGACATGGCTCAAGGGTGTCCAATTACCATTAAAAATAATTATTTAATTTCAGACACTTCCAGGACAAGGCTATGATTCCTAGGGGACACGCCTTCAACACTTTTAAGGCATGGTGGGTGAAAATTCATAATTTCTTTTCGATTTAAAATGGGTGTAATTTTGTAGATTTTAAATATTGGTAGATGCTTTTGCTTTGTAAATGCAGTCATGTACCTAGTAACCCACCAATGCACAGGGTACAACACTCAATGTGAGTATTGATATAACTTATATCAACACAATCTTACCTGACCGTCATCTTATGCATATGGCATAAGACTTGTGCCAAATTTAATTTTAAATGATTTAACTTGCTCTAAGACACATGTCAACTTGTGGGTGGTTGGAAATTTTCTCCTTCTTTATAGGGTTTTGGAATTTTCAATATATGGTTTCAGTTGATGTTTATAATCCTCTTTTTTACCATTCAACAGCCATTTTTTTTTTTCATTTAAATTCCTTTTACTTATATTTATCTTGGAATACTGCAGGTGTAGAAGATTCATGACTCCATCTTGCAAAGTCATGTTGGATAGTGTAGAAGAGAAAAAAAAAATTATACTCCCTTTGTCCCAAATTGTTTGAGTTATTTTGACTAAACATGCATATTAAGATGAGTTATTTAACACAGTAAGATGTGACTCACTAAAAATAAATTTTCAATTTTACCCTCTTATTTTATTTTGTGTCATAGTTGGAGTAATTATAATTTTAAATATAGGAAGCAGTGCAACGGAGAGTAAAAAAAAAAAAATTGCCTTGAGTAACAAACATTTTGAGACTTCTCAAAATAGAAATTGTTATCAAACAAAGCGTGATGAAGCAGTATATCAGTGGCCTTGGCAAGCTCTAATATGTGAGAATTCTTTTTCAGTGTTCTACATCAGACAATTTAAGTTAAAAATTTTGTTTGCTGGATAACGTCGCATTATATATATTTTTGTAGCCAAGAACTTAATTCTAGAAATTTGTGACCAAAATTAATTTGTTTTATTTCACATGTAAATACGCTATATCTACTACATATAGCACTCAATAACAGGTCCAAGGACATACCTTAAGCGGAAGAGACCCGAGGATGTTTGTCGGTTGTTGTCACAAGCTCCAAGTAGCTGCTGCTCGAATGGTCGCTCTTCTACTGCGAATCTGACTTCTGTGTATGCTCCTCAACGTCGTGATAGCAGTAGGGATCGCTACTAGAGTCTTCCTACGTAATCCACACTACCAAGTCCACTAGGCAACAATGATGATCCTAGAGAGAGAATACTAGAGAGAGAACAATGGAGGCTGTTGTATTTCTGTGTTGTGGTGTAGTCTCCATCACTAATGAGAGACTCATTATATATGTGCACCTATTTCAAGTCCAAACCCTAGTAGGACTCATGGTTTCAAGTACAATTAGGAAACCTCATGAAATAGGGCACTTAACCACTTGGGTCTAGCACCCACACATGGGCGGACCATGGGTTTGGGTCACGACCCAATGACCCATATATTAACATCACAATTCTTCATGGAATTAGTGCTAAAGAATTTGTACATTGACTGCAGTTTATTCACTTTCAAATTTGGAGGCCCCATTGAAATGGAATCAATGCATTAGTTTTTCAAGAAGTATACCCTCTGAAAAGCCAACACTCAGCACCTATGTCATGCTAGCACAGTGGAAATCTTCTCACTTGTTGAGCGGATGATCTCAATGTCAAGTTCATGGAGGAGTATTGCTACTAATTTGTTGATATTAGGAGGGATTAGGTGGTAGGGATAGGTCCTATATATGGATTGTTTATTAAAAAAGAAAATAAAATAAAGCAACACTCAGAAATAAACATGTTCCTCTGCTAATTAGTAACAGATAGGCGCCAATGGAATCTGTGCTAGAAAAAAAAATGAAAGTGGTCTTCTCCAGCTTATTTGAAAGATGAGTGAACTAGCACATATGAAATTGCAGGTCTTCTCCAGCTTCTCAAACGCCGAGGAATGAATAAGCGCCGATGGAGGAATAAATTAAACAAATTAATTGCAGAAGGCCACCAATTCCCTACAGTTGTAAGGTCTTCCCCTTGTCCCTTGGGGGTCTGTTTTATGCATCTCTTTCTCCAAAACTAAACCTTATTCACGCATGCATCGTGTCTGAATTGGAGCGCAATTTGGTATAAGCCATTGATGCCACATTTGAAACCCATGATTAAAGAGCAATTCTATAGATCACAATCCCTGATGTCGATCAACATGGCCTATCATTTTTGCAACTTTAATATCCAAACCCAACCCCACACCTCCCAGAAAAATAAATAAAAATAAAGGAGATGGGGAAGGTGAGAGGTCAAGATCCACAAACTAACACGTTCAATTGTTTAAATTGAAGCCTTTTGACTAACCTATTCTTCAACCAAAGCTATTTTTCACAGGGCTTAAAAGATTAGGTTAAATCAAACAAACAAAGCCATGCATTCAACTATGTCAATTTTTGTATATCACATCTACTAATTAATAGGGATCCATTTTCTATATTTGCATTGCCAAATTATGGCTACTCAGACTTCCTGAACCTATAGATAGATCAGTCAAAAAAAAAAAAAAAAAACCCAAAGAGGCAAAAGAAGGGTAACAAATGAAAAGCATGCATCCAAATGCCTCTTTAATTGGCAGTTTCACTTCTCACTTTTTACATGGATATTGCCAAAAATTATGACATTTACTAATTGGAGACAGGCCCCACACATATAGTTTTTGTATAAGACAAAATTTATGGGAGTGGCCATGAGGGAGTATTGAGAGTTGGAGACTTTTTGCTTGGCAAGAAACCTTAGAACCCTTCACCCCTCTTTGATATATTAAATATTAAGCTGATAAGACAAATACTACATTCAAACCCTCTCCACTTTTCAACTAGGGAAGGGGGAGCTACATAATTATAGCTTTTATTAACTCTTAGCTGCCTTTTCTTATTGCATCACTCATGTCTCCCCTCCTGCATTAGGTTTGCACTTTCTTAAGAGAAATGTTATGTATAGTATCAAAATACAGCACTCATGTGACACTATATGTATTGATCAAAATTTCATTAATTTATTTAACAAATATCGGGTTAGTGCTGTACGAGGTTACTGTATGAAGGGTGGTTAGTATAACACCGCCCCATTCTAAACCACTATTAAGGGAAGGCATATTCACACATACCTGATACCTCCCCCAGTTGCTGAGAAAAAGCAAAATAAAAAAGACAGAAAAAAAAAGAAAAAAAAAAAAGGAAATATTCTTCCCCCCCACCTCTTTTTGATGCGCTAGCTGTAGAACGATTAAAATATTCGTCCACCCTACCTCTTTTTGTCTCTCTTTTCGGTAGTCTAAGCTCCAGTGCTCTTTTTTTTTTTTTGTTTAAGTGTTGATTACCTGTGAAAGGTTGGCCGCCTAACTTTCATTAACCAACGGTTCACTAAAATCCAAGAGAAGTTTCACAAGCGCTAGCTGTAAAACGTTTGAAATATTCTTCCCCCTTCTTTTTGTCTCTCTTTTCTGGGCTCTAGCCTCCAGTGCTATTTTTTATTTTTATTTTTTCATTTTACTGGTAACCCATGAAACCTGCTTGACATTTGCTTAACAGTAGTAATCCACTCCCTTCTAGCGCTTAACAATTATACTCCACACGCTTCTTTCTGGGTATTTTCATTGGAGCTCGATTTCTGCAAGAAAAGAGAGAGATAGAAGAAAAACATGGCTGAGATAGCTGTGAACCTTGTTATTGACAAGTTGGCTCCTTTGCTCATCCAAGAGGTGAAACTGTTGATGGGTGTCCGCCACGAAGTGAAGCGGATCAAAGATGATCTAGAGAGCATTCAATCTTTCCTGAAGGATGCAGATGGCAAGACAGAGATCAACCATAGCATCAAGACTTGGGTGAAACAACTGCGAGAAGTTTCTTATGACATGGAAGATGCGATCGACGAATATTTAGTACTTCACTCGGCAGAAGGTGCGGATCATCAACGCGGATGCACCGCTTTTCTCCAAAAAGCACTCTGCTGCGTCAAAAAATTGGGACACCGCCATGAGATAGCCGATCGGATTCAGCAGATCAGAACGAAGATACAACGATATCAAGGAAAGACGCGACCTTAACTTGGTTTCCTTAGAGCAAGGCTGCAGCACTGGCGTTCAAAGTGTCCCTCGACCGGAGTCCCTATTCATTGATGAAGCTGACCTTGTGGGTATTGAGGAGCCTAAGCGCCAACTAATTGATTGGTTGGAAGAGACAAAATCGGTACGTTCTGTGTTTTCTTTGGTAGGCATGGGTGGACTTGGCAAGACCACACTTGCCAGGAAAGCCTTTGACAAGGGGAAAAAGGAATTTAATTGCAGTGCTTGGATCACTGTCTCTCAATCGTACAAGACAGAGGAGATCCTAATGGAGATGATGAAGCAGTTCAACAAGACGGCCGAGGGAATCAACACAACGGATCAGCTAATTGGCAAACTGAGGGAGGATTTACAAGAAATGAGGTACCTGGTTGTATTTGACGATGTGTGGGTAGTACAATTTTGGGAATCTATAAACTATGCCTTACCCTTTAATGGAAAGGACAACAGGATAATTATCACAACACGTCACCGTGAAGTTGCTTCATTTTGTGTAAAATCTTCTACTGATGTAGTCTATGAACTCCCTCCTCTACCTCAAGAAAAGGCCTGGGAACTCTTCTGCAAGAAGGTGTTCCAATCCGAATGCTGTCCCAAAGAGTTGGAGCAATTCTCTCTTGATATTGTCAAAAAATGTCAAGGGTTGCCACTTGCAATTGTGGTAATAGGCGGTGTTTTGTCAATGAAGAACAGGGCTGCATCCCAGTGGCAACTGTTTCGTGATAGTCTCCCATCCGAGTTAGAAAGCAATACCCGACTTCAAACTATCCCAAGAATACTATCCCTCAGTTACCAAGACTTACCTTACTACCTCAAATCTTGTTTGTTGCACTTGGCCATCTTTCCAGAGGATTATTCCATTCGCTGTTCGCGTTTGATACGTCTATGGATAGCTGAAGGTTTTGTTAAAGAAACCAAGGGCAAAACCTTGGAGGATGTCGCTGAAGAATACCTAAATGAGCTTATGCAAAGAAGTTTGGTTCAAATATCACTGGTGGATTCAACTGGGCGAGTTCGACGATGTCAACTCCATGATTTGATGCGTGAGATCCTCCTTTCCAAGTATAGGGAGTTCAATTTTTGTCAAATTGTGACAGCAAAGGAGGACTTGATGAGTTGTGATGGTTCAATCCGGCGCCTATCAATGCAGAACTATGAAGAGTATATTCCAGAGAGCACTGATATGTCAAAAGTTCGATCAATTTTTCTGTTTGAGAAAAATGCCTTGCCAAAGCAACTTACCAATACCTTCTTTACAAAGTATAGGCTTTTAAAAGTATTGGATTTTGAACATGCTTCTTTAGAAAATGTTGCTGAAGAAGTTGGTAATCTATTCCACTTGAGTTACTTGAGTGTGCGAGGCACACGTGTACGCACGCTTCCAAAGTCCATTGGTAAGTTGCACAACCTACAGACCTTAGATTTAAGACGATGTGGTGTGGATGAGCTGCCAGTAGAGGTCATTGGGCTCCGCAGGCTGCGACATCTTCTTGCCTTGAAGTGTTGGGCTGGAACTGTGAGTGGAGTGAAGATGCCAGAGGGGATTGGATGTTTAGAGGCTTTGCAGAAGCTATCCCTTGTGCAAGCGGATGGCAGTGACTGCTTACTCATAGAATTGAAGAAGTTGAGACAATTGAGGAGGTTGGGGATTACAGAACTGAAAAGAGAAAACGGGATGGCTCTGTGCGCTGCAGTTGAGAAGATGAACCACCTACTCTCATTGAATGTTGCTTCCATTAATGACGAGGAACTCCTTGATATGCAATCCATATCTTCTCCTCCTCCACTCCTTCAACGTCTCTACTTGAATGGGCGTTTAGAGAAGTTGCCGGACTGGATTTCCAAACTTGATAACCTAGTGAAAATACGATTATTTGAATCGAGGTTGTCAGATGATCCGCTTCATGTTTTTCAATCATTGCCTAATTTATTGGAGCTTCGGCTCTATGAAGCATATGATGGTGAGCACCTTCATTTTGAGGCTAGTGGATTTCAAAAACTGAAGATATTACTACTCTGGGGTATGAATAAATTGAGTTTGGGGACGATAGACCAAGGGGCACTACCTCTTCTTGAAGAACTAGGGATTATGCTTTGTCCACGTTTGGAAGCTCAAGGGATTGTCGACTTGAGAAGCCTCAGAGAATATCAACAACATGGAGGAGGCCCACATTAATTATTGGCAAGGACGCCCACATTTCCATTATAAGCTTAAAGGAAGACAAATGATCAAAACCTTCAATCTGTGTTAATATATTCAAATACGTTGGTTCTTCGTTGATGCATTTACAAGGTGAGTCGTTTGTTCCTTTGGTTTTCTAAATAGGAGTAGCTAGAAATTAAACAATTAGGGTATATATTAGGTAGATAATATGAAAGACTAAAATAATTCGAAATTCCAAGACAATGATGATGATCACTATCACAAACAAGAGTAAATTTGTTATTTCAATATTAGGTAATATAAATATAATTGTTTAATTTTCATTTGGATGCCCCAAAAGAGATAGAATAGGAGAAGTAGTTAATTAGTTATTGTTAATATATCATCTTTTAATGTTATAAAATCGAGCTTTTATTTGTTTCAATGCAAGATTTAAATTATTAGTTGATGTGTTTAGTGTTACAATAACAATAACAGTAGGTTCGTTACTTATGTATAGAAGTGTTGGCATCTCTAGCCTAGTACAGTACTAATCCAATTTGCATTACTTTATCTTGATTGATTGATTCATTCTCTATTGAAATGGATTGCAGACAATTTGCTGCTGGAGGGATTCACTTCTTGCAATATATATACGGGATTTATGTCAAAAATCAGTTAACTGGGTTGTGGGCTTAGTATTCAGTCTTATGTAGTGAATATAAGGGGTTTACGTTGTGTATTACTTTGAATTATTCCATCCATGCATGATATTCATGCCTATGTAATGTTATAATTTGTCAAACATATTATAGACTTGGATGCATATTTTATGGTCGAAGTGATACTCGTTTTATTTTTAATTTACTTATTTTCTACATAGTGTTCTTAAAAGCTCTGTTCCTTGAGCGAAATTTCCCGCATTGCCTAGATACTGCATATTATTTTTTTTGCTTTGTAATTTTATGGCTAGATGCTTTTGCTATGTAAATGCAGTCTAATTGCCTGTATAAGTATGGGGTGTTTCACATGAACCGTTAAAGGGATTAGTTTTGACTCAATTCTCAGCGAGAATAATGCTTGAGATACTGCTAATCGTTAATTTAAATAAATATGTAACTGTTATTGCTGTTTATTCCATGTCATCATATGATGCAATCTCTAACACATTATAAATTCGACATATTACACTTTACCCTTTAAGTAAAGTCCATTTGCACTTTTTCATCCTAAAGTCTATCTATCTATCTATATATATATATATATATACACACAAAAAATCCTGATCAAAGTGAGTACGTGCTCACCTAACCTATATCAATACCATGCATTAGAGGTTGTAGCCCTTATATTAGCACATGCTCACCTAATTGTTATCTTCTCTCTATATATAAATAAACATGCCCCTATTGTTTCTTATGATCTTGTATCCCTTTACGTACAAAATAGGTAAGTGAAAACAATGGCAGATAATATATCCAATCTTTCAAAGAATAGGGTGTATGAAAAAATTGAAAATGGACCAAACTTGAAGAAGGTGAGATACTCTCTCCGTCCCACAAAGATAGGGCAGGTTTGACAAATCACGGAGTTTAAGAAAGGGCCATCATTGCATTGACTTGTATTAATTAAATTTTATCTTTCCAAAAATACCCTCAACTTTTTTGCATTGGGTTTTGTGTTAAAAGGTATCATTGAAATAACAAAGGGTATTGTAGGAAACTTATAAAAATAATGATCCGACTTTTCAAAGTGGACAAATATTTTGGGAAAAAAACAGTTACAAATATGGCCTATCTTAATGGAACGGAAGGAGTATAATTTTGAAGGAATTATAGATTGGCTTGATTATGGGTAAATAATTACACATCAATACAAATGACTACTAACTTAAATAAGAATGACTACAAAATGTAATTATTTGCCCATAGCAAGACCAATCTGTAATTACCCTAATAATTTTTTATAATTTATGAGCACATAGGTACAAAAATAATCAACACTCACATCCCTAACAAACTCATGTATCAAAAGGGAAAATTACAAAAATTCTCAATTCGTAAACACCCACACCCCACGCATTCATTATCTCATATTGAAAAATTGTCTCCAATAATCATACTATGATTTTCATCTTGAAAACGGGCAAACAAAAATGATCCAACCAGGTGGCCACATTACCCCTGCGCTGACACATCAAAAATTCAAATACAAACTTTTGCTCCTCTGCTCCACTCGGCAGTCCTTTATCCGCCATCTCTCCAAGAGCAGCTGCCGTTGAATCGCTTATGCCCAAAAGATACTGCAAGCGGGAAAGTTTTTCAGGTGCTGGGTCACTCTTCAGGTATATAGCGAACAGATCAGCAAGCTCCTCTGTCACCTCCCACGATAACGGTTCTGATGGTACGGCCTTGTCACAGGCTAGTAAGTCATTAAGCGAGGAAACCTGCAATAGCAGATGGAAAGTATTCAGACCTAACTATCCATACTCGCAACTCCAACACACTGCATTTACACTAGATATTAATCTAACAAGAAGCTATAAGCAATTTCTTATAGAATCCATACCACTCCTGGCCGGTTTCTCTGCCTTAATAGTGCTACAGCCTGAATCAGCGAGTTTGATAGTCTACTTCGTGCAAGATCCTGAACAACCACTTTAGCCTTCTCAGCATTAATATAGAGATCTAACGGGATTTTGTGATACACATCCTCCTCATCAAACTCTCCAGCGCCCGACGAGAAAATTTGATCTACAGTTTTTTTGAAGAGGTTCACTCGAAGGTTTTCAGGTATCATACTGTCTAAATTGACATTCCCTTCCTTAAGTTCTCTTATCTGCTTTATACTGAGCCTCCCCTGACTGACAGCAGTTTCAATGGCAGCTGCCATTTTTGTACTCGTGATGCTCTTAATTACCTGTTGTGCACACTCAGGGGGCAGGCCAACTTGCTTTTGTACCTCATTGAGCTGCTCCATCCTGGCTTTCGTCTATTGTCCATCAGCTAAAATCACCTCGGCTTGTTGCCTGAAAGCTTGCTCAGCTAAGCTCCTATGGACTTCCACAATCTCTTTACCAGTCAAACCTAGGATCCCACCAAGTTGGTTTAGCAAAAGATAATCTGAATCATCCTTCTTTGTGGTGATTTGAGCACCAAATGGAATCCTGGTGACTTCTCCGGTTAAACAAAACAGCAAGTATGTCTTGTAAAGGTCGGTTCTATCTCTTTCGGGGAGGTCATCCTTGAGAGTTATCTCTGTCTGACCTGGCTTTCCCAACTTTGCAGCAAGTTCCTCGCTGGGTTTTATTTTTCGGAGTGTCTGAAGGGACTCCCATTCCTCTTCCTCATCCTCATCCTCTTCAATTTGTTTTTCTTCCTCCTTGATAGGCTCTTCTGGCTTTGTATCAGATGATTCTCCTTTTATGTCTGCTACCAATTCGGTCACAACCAACGTGTTGAATGCGATCATCTTCTTGAGTTCTTTTGCGGCCTCAGTACGGTTCCCAATTGCCCGTGATCGTTTTATGTAGTTCATGAAAATTTTCCGGACCTGCATAAATAACAGAAATCATTTCAATAAACATGTTCACTCTGGATATCAATTTATCTTTGGCATCCTGAATATTTCTCACAAGCAGTAAAATATTTCAAGGCTAGTGGAGAAGTATTCAGCCTCCCAGCAGATCTATGATCAGCATCATTTACCATTCAGCAATTCATGTGCTTCCAGTCTCAGAAAATGGACCAAACAAACAATGAACCAAAAATCAAACTGACTCAATAGTTCCCAGTTAATTATTAAGACCAATCATTAGCATCAAGTGATTAAAATGATTTCAAGATTTATATGCCATGATGCATGCAATGTTTTATGGTAATAAGAATTCTTAAAAATAAAGGAAGAATATACAAAAGACAAAAAAGATCACCCGTTGGGTGAAGGGGCTTCCACCAAAATCCAAATGACAAATTATCCTGCAAGGTACTATCCCAGAAAATGAAAAAGAAAAAGAAAAATATATGTTACATCCCTGCCTGCCGAACTAATCTCTAAAGACTTTATCTTTCCTCATTTTCTTGGATAAGAAAAGAAGAAAAACTTCACAATTGGTTCAATAACTTGCCCAAAATAGAACGTATCTATTTGTTGTGGGTTAACGAGCATACAAACCAGGAAAAAAAAAAATGTTCAGTGAAAAACCTAAGGTCCTGTTTGGATAAGCTTCTACTTCCTGTTTTTTACTTTTAAAAGTAAATAAATGAAATTTTTTGATAGTTTTTTTATAATGCAAAATTTTGATAGTTACTTTTAAAAGTCGAGGTAGCAGGAATTTCTTACTTCCTCAACTTTTAAAAGTAACTTCCAAAATATTTTGCACTCAACTTTCACTTTTATCACTTTTGAAAGTAAAAAACCTGAAGTAGAAGCTTATCCAAACAGGCCCCGAGTTTGCAGTCTTATTTTCCATTTTTTTTCTTTTTTAGATATCAGGACGTTCCTTGGGAATACTTACACACCCAACTAATCCCCCTGGGCACATGCACCCAACCTAAGTTTGCTGTCTTAGCACTCTTCAGTTACTTCCCTGTAATATTTATGAGGACAATGGTGAACTATTCACCAGGGCAAGTCCAAAAATTCTGAAGCTTGACATAGAGGAGCTGAGTCTGGCCTCAAGGCTTCAAGCTGGACAACAAGCTCAGGTCAAGTTTCAACACCTCAGACTGAGATCAATAAGACCTCAGCCAGCCAAAATTGCTCATTGATGACTGATGAGAAACCCCCTTCAAACAGAGACGAACTGATGCTTCTGACAAAAAAATTCAATATATATATATATATACTCACATTAATTCCTGAACAATTTATTCAAAACAGTGCTGGGAGTGAATACTTACTGCCTTACTAGCAATAGACATGGCAGCCTCCCTTGTTAAGCGCAAGCCATGTGCAGCCTTTCTAACAGATTGCTTGACATCAGCATCATATCCATCGACTCCGGAAGCAATTGCATCCTTCACAACCTGAAATTGACCACCAGGTAATTTGTAAACAGGTCTACAAATATAGTTACAAATAAAAATTAAATAAGAACAGTTAAAACTAAGAAACTAGCTAATTTCCATGTTTAAGAGTCCAAATTGCCATGTGGTTCAGATTCCAAGCTGCTTTATGAGTAAATTAATCAACTTCCTCTAGAAGGGTTACTCTATTTTATAACCCACTAATGGGCGATCATGCATGCAAGAAGCAAAATGTTTTCAAGCAATCCGGATCCTGATTAACTTGTACACAACTCAGTTCCAAAGAGACACCATTGTGGGCATCATTACCAAATGAACATTTTTTTTTTCCACTGACTGATGAGAACTTTCCTCGACATCTTCTGCAAAACCCCATTACTCAATCTTGCCATTTTGGCCTCCACAAAAATTGAATATTGTGGCTTTTGCCCTCATGCTTAGCATACTGACAAACTGTGGCATCGAAGTATATGCCTGACCAAGCACCTACTCTTTTATATCCATAAACCTATTGCCACCCAATTTGTTCTACTAGGGGAAGGACAAACCCTTACGACATCATCTCAGCACAGCACGTTAATTCCACCATTGACTCAAAATCTATCTAAATGGCATGTGAAATTACTAGAAAACTTGCAGCAAGGAATAAAATGTAAAAAAAAAAAAAAAGAAAAAAGAAAAAAAAAAAAAGAAAAGAAGACTAAAATATAAGAAAAATTATAAGAAATGATATAAAATTTAAATTTTAAAAATAGTGAAGATAGAAATTTTTATTTTTTAATTTTATTTTTTAATGATAACCGCTGTTAGAGTTTTTTATGCTTGGGTCTCCAAAAATTATAAGCGATATGGATGAAATGAAGAGTTTTTAAAGTTTGGGTCGTTAAAAAAGCAATTTGATGAAGTAAATGTATGTATTAAAGAAAACGCAAAGCCCAAGTACATAAGGAATATACAAGAACTAGGTTTGGGTCTCTTGAAATTATAAGAGATATAGATAAAAAAAGAGAAATTTGGGTATCTTATAAAAGTCATATGGCCTGTTGACCTGACTTTTTTAAAATTATAAAATTGATAAAGACAGCCACATATGCACCACATAAGAGGAGAGAAAATATTGGCCTGAACATTACTTATATACACAAGTATAAGGCATACAAACAAAACCATTAGAGGGGCCGGTCCTATAGAATCGCTACTGTAATATGACAACTAGGAATCTTATATGGTGAATAACAGAAGACCCCAATTACCTTTTCAAACAAACTGCCACAAATATCTGCATGAGCAGCTTCCACAGTTTGCTGAGGTATACATAGCATGACTCGTAACCGCAGCAAAACAGCAACATCCTCATCATTCAGCTCTCCTTTAGTTATGAATTGCTGGAGCTTTTGCCGGTAAATTTCTTTAAATAAAGTAAACACATCAGACTCCATGGCACATAAATATTTGCAATTTGCACAATGTCAAGAAACACAACATAAAATCCTTATTTCTTATTCTGTTGCTCCATCTTACAAACATGTTGAACCTTGTAGAAGGGGAGATTCTGGATTCAATATAATAAGCAAGGAATGTACAGAGAGAGGTCGGCACGTGAGGAAATTTGCAGAGAAATATAGAAAAACTAAATTCTCATTGATGATAGAATTGACTGATTACAATGGTTTAAATAGAAGTCTAAATATAGACTAAATATGGAAAGGAGATCACCTAAGATTAATCAAATATTCATCCTCCTAATCAAATCACACCAACCCAATCTCAAAGATTAGGATTGAGATACGTATCTCAATTACATTATTGTAATGATTCAACATATCTCAATTACATTATTGCAATGATTCTACTTTTATTCTCTTACATTCCCCCTCAAATTCATGAGGATTTTTTTTGCAAAAAATCTTCATGGATTTGCCATTAAATCCTTGCCTTATTGCTCGTTTGCATGTTTTTCTGGGTGTCCTTCCACCATTAGATTCTACTAGCGAATATCGTTTGAATGGAAATTGAGAACAAAGATAAGCCTGATAGGCTAAAAAGGAGGGTCTCTATGGGCCAGGGCTTCTTTGTGCCACGACGTGCCTCAATGGACCAAACTTGGGCTTTCCAAAGTCGTCAAGTTTTTTTTTTCTTGTTCTTCTTCTTCCTTCAAACGAACCATTAGTCCAAGGTTTTGAAACCCGATTGAACTTTTGCACAAGCAAAAAATTGATGACAGAGAGGAACATCGTAGACATTTGAATATAACAAGGCAACTCAGTTATTTGATGAGAGAACGAAGGTTTTTTTTTTTTTTTTTTTTTTTTGGTGAAATACTAGAGAGAGAAAATAAAACAAAAGTTTAAACCGGACGGGCGACAGAGCGTTGCCCGCCGGAAGCGTGGAAGTTGTTAAAGAAAAACTTAGGTCCCACCGACCCGCTCTGATACCATATAGAAAAACTAAATTCTCATTGATGATAGAATTGACTGATTACAATGGTTTAAATAGAAGTCTAAACATAGACTAAATATGGAAAGGAGATCACCTAAGATTAATCAAATATTCATCCTCCTAATCAAATCACACCAACCCAATCTCAAAGATTAGGATTGATATACGTATCTCAATTACATTATTGTAATGATTCAACATATCTCAATTATATTATTGCAATGATTCTACTTCTATTCTCTTACAAGAAACACGTGAGAAATGAGTTGTTCGTGAGAAGAATGAAAGCCGAGTGTGAGAACACCATTCTAGGTAGAGGATGATTGGGCATCTATGGGACTTTAGTAGGGCATTATCTATGAGAAATTCCCTCCTAGACCAGAGGAATATCTTCTCTGGTTATCTCTTTTCATGTTAATCCCTTTTCTTCTCTCTTTATCTTTTCTATCTTGTTTCTTTCTCTTCTTATCTCCTCCTTTCTCTCTATTTTTGCTAATCCCTCTCTTCAATACTTGGGCCTCGTTTTATAGTGAGCCCACGATGTGACTACTCAGTGAACAGTGAACAGGAATGACAAGACGATTCGGGGGATCCTCCCTATGAATGTCCTTTTAGAAACATTTAATGCCCCACTGGGCAGGTGGGATTATCGGGCTTGTAGATCTTCTCAGGGATCCACGAGCCCATCCCTTGTCATGTCATCTGTACTTGAGTTAGGACCTCAAGGGTTCTTAGGTAAGGTGGCCTCTGATATAGTCAGTGTGTTTTACCAACTCCCTTACTAACTTATGTTAGTCATTAAATGCCCACTAATTTGTCCCATACGAGGCCGAGGTATCATAGAGGAAATGGCCCTTCAAATGGTCCTCGGCTTCTATCCTTCTATGATCCTCGACCCTGCCAATCCTTGGACCTCTAGCTTTTTGCCCTTGACACTCTCTTTGCCCTTCATCCCCCTGGAACATTCCCCTTTTCTCGGACGTGTACGTCCCTCTCAAGGCTCGTAAACCTCGCAGATAAAGTATAATGCTGGTCACGTGTCATGCATTTCATGACTCCAACGTGTCCCTGTGCGACCCCATTTTTCGCCTATGGATAACTTTCCACTTTCGACACGTGTCATGAAATCTCATGTGCCTACAAACCTCAGATTCACTATAAAATAATTGAATCTATTTGGTAGGCTTTGAAATAACTTATCTAATTTCAATTCATCAATACCTTCTCTAAGTTTAATTTTTATAGTATTTTCAAGAAAACAGAGTGCATCAGAACTTCTAGAAGATCTATTGAATTTATCATATGATGAGTCAGTGTTGGCCAGAGTAATCTTCATTTCAAGCTCCTCTTAGGAACATATTCACAAATTTGCTTACTTTTTATGGTTGACGCGGAAATTTAAGGGTTTGCCAATATGCATCTGATATGCATGAGTGTCAATTAGTGTTAACCCTGCAAAACAGCTACAAATGTTGTGTCATCACATAGGATGCAATAAAGCAAGAGCATAACAAAGCATTTACTCTTGCCTTGCAGGTCCCCTGGATATGCTTTACTTCCTCAGGCATATAAACCTTTGGGTGACTCAGTTAATACGGAATGTGGTGGAGAACGAGCTTCCCCTGTGCAATCACAGCAGTTTGCTACTCTTGGTGGAGCTGGAAACTTGCCCTTTGTTCAGTTTGCACACTGTGCTTTTGTTCCTTTTCAGGCACCTGGTGCCAATGTGACTTACGGAGAGAGATTGGGCAGTGTACCTATTACATCAGGCTTTCAAGAGGAACCTCAGAAGAAGTCTATTCAGCACAGGAGTGAGGTATGGTAATTCATGCATATATTTTTTGGTATTCCTGCTTTCTCTTCCGAAGTCTTCTCGTATGAATCTTAAATGGTGGTTATTATTCGTCATGTCTCTCTTAACAGTGTGATCTAAATCATGTATTGATGCTATCATTCTGTTATTCTATTGATGAGACTTTGTTGTGCTAAATCTTTATATTCTTAGTGTGCATTGTTATATGCATAATAAGGTTAAACTATTTTATATTAGCTGGGCTAAATATAAAATTATGAAATCTTACACAATTAGATAATTCCATGTGCGGTGTGCGCGCACGGCTCCCTGGACTCTTTGGTTGAGTTTTCAGTTGAGCAAGAGACCTTTGTTTGTATTTCCATATGAATACATCATTATTATTATTTTTTTTTTGGCTTGAATATGAGTACATATGAATACATGCTACATACATATACATGCGTTCACGAGGTTTGGAGAGAGTGTTAAGAGTTTGCATTTCATGGTCAATGTGATGTCTGTGGGATCAAAATACTTTATAGATGCATGAAGTGTAACCTTCGTCGGAAGTTCCAGTGTAAGTTAAGCAAGCACCTGCAGGACACTGCATAAGTAACCATTTGGTGATCAGATGGAAAATTAACTGGGTCAGTGGCTTTGATGAATTAGCCTTTTGGTGTTAAGAATTAAGGAGACAGCTTCTTTTCCCCAATATTGGGCGTAATTACATGTCTTGTCCTTTGGTGGCATCTTGCTTGGGTAGGCTTGCCTTCATATGTATGCTTGAAGTAAAGAGGATCGTGCTATCAGATGGCTATTGACGTCTGATCTAGTTGTGTTTTGAAGTGCATGACATGCTTGCCTGCTTGGGATGGGAATATCATCAAATATTATTGTTGTTGACGAACTTGGGTCCGAGGGGAGGTTCCTTCAAGTTGCATGAGGATGAAAATATTTTTCACCAGTGTGATTGGTTCCCTATGCATATATGGTTTTGTCCAAACATTAGGTTACTAGAAAAGCAAGTTAATTCTGTTCTATTGTAGTTTCACTTTCTTTTTTTTTTTGCCCATCAAATTTCTTGAGCAGGACCTGCAAAAGCAGATGAAGCAACTTCCAGAGAAGCCTAAAACTGAAGAAAGCATGGGCATGGGTTCATCACCAGATAGCAAGGGCAAGATGGCTGCATCATCTTCTTCATCCATTTCAGATTGTGGTCGACATGGGGAGGATTGAAATCAATACAAGGTTTTGCACAAGTGTAGATCCATTGGCAGCGGATGAAGAAAAAAAATTACAGCATTGTGGCTTTTGAAGTGGTTCTCTTTGATCTGTGGTATAATATTTGGTTATTGTTGTACCAAATCAACATTCAGTATAGTTTTATGATCTTTTAGTAGGTAATGGCCCTTGCAAAATACCAATTTGTGTGAAATTGATTTTCGTCTTTAATGTAACATGTGCTGTGATCGGGTCAGAGTCGGAGTAAGGTTATCAGACTCTGATCCGTTACGGAATAGCTCCAATCTATCTAATATATCCAATGGATCAATAACATACAAATCCATATCCAAATATTTTATTTTCGGTTGTTTGATTTGATAATTCGATTCGATTTGATAATCTTGCAAACGTCTAGTTAAAAAAAATGAACTCGAATTTTAGGACAAAAAGATAATAATTTTAAATTTTCATAATCGTAAGAAAAATAATTTTAATTTGAAATTGAATTTCAAACATTTTTTACTGTGTAGTGTTTATGAGAAGTATAGATTTGATATGAGAAGTCTACTAGGAGTATAATCTTATATACTACATTTTTAAAGTAAGACAGGGACAAATATACCCTTGTAGCTAAAACAGAGACAAGAAACAGAGCTTTTGTTTTGCCTTTAATTTAGTGCCGACCTCCTTCTCTTCTCCGTCATATTCCTTTCTCCTCCTTCTCTTGTGTTCTCTTTCCTCTCTCCCAACTCTTTTGTCACTCTTTTACCTTTCGTGGTCTCCTAACTAAAAGGGTAATTTCATCCACTTAAAACAAATACCGTGGAAACAAAGCTTTTGTCTCTCCTAATAATGCCACCCAAAGTTTATATTTAAACTTTAAAATATTATAACTTTTAATATACACGTTGATTTTTGGCAAATTTTATATTTTTGAAATCTATTCATTGAGATCTTCAAAATGAGATTCATGTTGAATATGAAATTACGTAAACATTGTAAATTACATTGTTTTGAAAGAGTTACATGTAATTATTTCAGAAGAATTAAATTAAATTGTAATTAATTGGGTTTAAATTTAAATCTATTGTTTTGGTGAGTTATTTGAGCAGTTAAATTATGAATAAAACAGTTAAATTTGATATTAGTGGTCTAAATTTTTTTGAATTTGAGAGAATGGAGTACATTTAAAACAGTTACATATATTTATCATATGAACGTTGAAAATCCGCTACTGGTGCCGCTGATCATATAAACCTTGAAAGTTCGCTAGTGCTACCGCTGATCCTTTTCATGACCCAATTTCTAATCCAGCTATGAGTTGTTCGTCCTCCTCAAAATCGCCTTCCAAAGCACTTCTGATGTAGGACAGCATTTAAGACCAATCAAAAGCCAAAATAGATCGGCTTTCTGCGTATAACCGTACCAACGGTCAAACAAACCGTACCTATGGTTGGGAGCAGTTTTATTTTTGGAATATTTAGTATTTTTCCTTATTTTAGTTATTTCTTTCTTAAATTTATAGTTCTAGTTGAATTAGGTTATTTATTAAGTTTAGGACTTTTGATTTATAGTTCTAGTTGAATTAGGTTATTTATTAAGTTTAGGACTTTTGAGTTATAGTTCTAGTCAAATTAGATTTTGCAGCCTATATAAAGGCTACCTTCTTTCATTGTAAGGTAATATTTTGATTCAATAAAGAATTTTCTTTCTGAGATATAATTCTCTGAGCTCGTGGATTCGAGTGTGTTACTCTTTTGTTCGTGGATTCGAACGACTTTCCAAGAAGCAGGCGGTGTCCTACTTCTTCATAAGCTTCCGCTACATCAGTTGGTATCAGAGCAGGCTTCATCCTGGTCAGATGGTGAATGCACGTTACGGTGGCAACTTCTTCTACGGCGACGAACGTGGAGAAGAGGCTCTTACCAGAGCCAAAATTTCAAGGATTCAACGCGACACCAAGCGAGCGTTGCATGATGTACACGCGGGACTCGCTAGGTTACCGATGAAGACTAATAGGTTACGTGAAAACTATAGGGTTTGCGCTGACGATGGGGCTCGCGGCCGTCTTATTGGTAGACACGTTCCTAATCGTCAGAAATTTATGGAATTTAGAGATATTCCTAATTTCAATGGATTTCTGAATGAAAACTATTATTGGTTATTTGATTTGGAGATATTTTTCGACTTTGTGGAGATTTCGGATGAAGAAAAGGTGAAAGCTACAACGTTCAAGCTTAGATTTTGTGCTGCAAAGTGGTGGGATCAATTGCAACTTTCAAGAACTCTACAAGGTAAATCTCCTATTCGCTCATGGCCTAGAATGAGAAGAATGATAATATCTAAATTTTCTCTTTATGATTATAAAGAATTTGATATGGATCAAGAATATAGGCATACTAATTATTTGCAAGATTATACCGAGAGTGTCTATAATCAACCATCAAAAGAAGATGTGCAATTAAAGTTTGACGAGAAAGTTAATGCTTTTGAAGTTAAAAAAGAGGTGCAACATGTAGCTCATGAAGAAATTAAAATGGAAGAAAAAGACATTTTGAATCCTGATAATCACCATGAGAAATCTAATTGTGAACTTGAAGAATGCATTGATACACCGAGAGCTTGTGATCTAAATATTGAAAATAATTTTTCATAAGAGGTTCATGCAAATTTTGAAGACCCAAATTCAAAAGTTGATTTGGTTATTGAAGAAAAGGTTTTTCCAGAAGTTCATGAAGTGGAAGGGGAATCTTTACTACTCGTGAGTAAGTCCGAGGTTGAGATCGTGACGGATGTCAAAGAGATTGAGAATATTGTGGTGGAAGAGTCAGGGCTACAAGAAGTTGTTATTCCTATACAACCGCCATTGGATAAATTTAATGAGTTTATTAAATTGTCGAATGCAGATACTGATTTTTCATTGAGCAACAGGGTACAACACATTAATTTTATTGGGAGCGAAGAGTTTAATTTTGTTCTTAATCATAATTTGGTTGACCTTGTTAATAAATTGAAGTATGCAAAAAAGAGTCTTCGAGTGGGAACATTCATGAAGAATAATTTTGGGAAGAGCTTGACGAAATTGAAGTACTCGAAGTATCTTTTTGTTTGGGAAGGAAGACTTCAAGTTCATACAACGAACTCGCGGGCGAGTTCTTTTCAAGCAGGGGAGACTGATATAGGACAGCATTTAAGACCAATCAAAATCCAAAATAGGCTTTCTGCGTATAACCGTACCAACGGTCAAGCAAACCGTACCTATGGTTGGGAGCAGTTTTATTTTTGGAATATTTAGTATTTTTCCTTATTTTAGTTATTTCTTTCTTAAATTTATAGTTCTAGTTGAATTAGGTTATTTATTAAGTTTAGGACTTTTGATTTATAGTTCTAGTTGAATTAGGTTATTTATTAAGTTTAGGACTTTTGAGTTATAGTTCTAGTCAAATTAGATTTTGCAGCCTATATAAAGGCTACCTTCTTTCATTGTAAGGTAATATTTTGATTCAATAAAGAATTTTCTTTCTGAGATATAATTCTCTGAGCTCGTGGATTCGAGTGTGTTACTCTTTTGTTCGTGGATTCGAACGACTTTCCAAGAAGCAGGCGGTGTCCTACTTCTTCATAAGCTTCCGCTACGTCAACTTCTTCTTGGTTCCAATGAAAGGAGTGGGCTTGTGGGTTGCTGTCGGAGGTTCCACTAAGGTGGGCGAGCTTCATGGCCTTGTCTGCTAGCGTCTTCGCTATCAAACCAAAGCACCCACGTGCTCTCTCTTTTGATAATCATAGAAGCAGGTTTTAGAGAGAGCGCCAAAGTGAACAAGGAGGATAGGGAGGATGGAGATGAAGTGGAGATTAGAAGCTCTGGAATCTAATGCTGAGACGAGGCGTTTCGAAGGGTGGTGCAATCGAGGTCAATGGTGGTGGTTCGAGGAATGGAGAATTGCAAGAGATGACAGTTCCTTCTATTCAGCAGAGTAACCATTGGAAGGGTGCACTAAAGTCAATGGTTGATTTTGCAAAATACAAGTCGTGGATAAGAGTTTTAGAGTGCACCTGATGATATTAAAAGGACTCCATCTATCTATTTATCTATCCCCAAATTTGTCAAAGAATATTATCCACCTTTTACATTACATTTTTTTGTATTATAAAATTATCCCCTTCAGCTAAATTCTTCAAGCGTTTTTTTATTTTTATTTTTATTATAAAGAGAGGTGAGTAAGGCTTGCTTTTTATTCCTAAACCAACCACCCCCCCAACCCCAAAAAAAAAAAAAAAAAAAGGCTAATCCGGTGGAATTGATCATCGATCATATGTTTCATCATCCATACCTGTAAAATAAGATCATTCGGTGGAATTGTTCGTTAGCAAAGCTTAATCCGGGCATTGAAAGAAATAAGAGGCTAGAGAAAAATGCCTGAGATTACTGTGAACTTTGTCATTGAAAATTTGGCTCCATTGGTTGTCCAAGAAGCAAAGCTGCTGAAGGGTGTCCGCAAAGGATCGAGTGAGTGACGTCAAAGATGAATTGGAGAGCATTCAGTCATTCCTAAGGGATGCAGATGGCAAGGCAGATTTCAACGTTAGTGTCAAAACTTGGGTGAAACAAGTGCGAGATGTTGCTTATCAAATGGAGGACGTGATCGACCAATACATACTTCACATGGCAGAATGTCCACATCAACGTGGATTCACTGCCATTCTCCAAAAATCTGTGTGTTTCATCAAAAATTTAAAATGCGCCATGAGACGGCCAATCAGATACAGGATATCAGAAAAATGATACGTGGTATCAAGGAAAGACGCGAAACATACGGCTTTAATTTCTCAGAGCAAGGCTCCAGCTCTGGTGTTCATAGTGCTGCATGGCATTACCAACTGGCGCCACTTTTCGTTGAGGAAGCTGACCTTGTGGGTATTGAGGAGCCAAGGACCAACAAATTAACAAGTTGGTAAAGGGAGAACTGAAACGAACTGTGATTCCTTTAGTGGGTATGGGTGGACTTGGAAAACCCACTCTTGCCAAGAAAGTCTTCGACTACCAAGAAGTGAAAGGCCACTTTGAAGATTGCAATGCTTGGATCTCTGTCTCTCAATCGTACAAGTTGGAGGAGATCTTGAGGACCATGATGAAGCAGCTCTGCCAGGCAAGGAAGGAAGAGTATGCTCCTGAGGGAGTCACCACGACGGAAGAGGTACAATATTTAATTGGCAAACTGAGGGCATGCCTACTGCAAAAGAGGTATTTGGTTGTATTCGATGATGTGTGGGAAGTAGGGTTTTGGGAATCCATAAAACTCGCCTTACCCAACAATGAAAAAGGCAGTAGGATAATTGTTACAACCCGTAAAGGTGATGTTGCTCATTCTTGCATAGAATCTCCTGCTGATGTCCTTAAACTCCAACCTCTGCCGCAAGAAAAAGCTTGGAAACTCTTCTTGCAAGAAGCTGTTCCGATCTGATGTTTGTCCCAAAGAGTTGGAAGAATTGTCTCATGAGATTGTGAAAAAATGTCAAGGATTGCCACTTGCAATTGTGGTGATTGGTGGTCTTATGTTGACCATGGATAAGGTCGCATCTCAATGGCAAAAGTTTTACGATAGTCTCTGATCGGAGTTAGAAAGCAATACCAATCTTACAAGTATCACCAAAATACTATCCCTCAGTTACCAAGACTTACCTTACTACCTTAAATCTTGTTTCTTGTACTTGGCTGTCTTTCCAAAGGATTATTCCATTCACTGTGCACGATTGATGCATCTATGGATAGCTGAAGGTTTTGTTAAAAAAACCGATAGAAAAACATTGGAGGATGTCGTAGAAGAATACTTGAAAGAGCTTATACAAAGAAGTTGGTTCAAATATCATGGGTGGATTCAATTGGGCGAGCTCGAGAATGTCAACTCCATGATTTGATGTGCGAGATTTTCCTTTCCAAGTATAAAGAATTGAATTTTTGTCAAGTTGTGACAGCAAAGAAGAACTTGACGAGTTGTGATGGTTCAATCCAGCGCTTATCAATGCAAAACTATTAAGAGTATATTCTAGAGAGCGCTGGTATGTCAAAAGTTCGATCCATTTTTCTGTTCGAGAAAAATGACTTGCCAAAGCAACTTACTAATACATTCTTTACAAGGTATAGGCTTTTAAAAGTTTTGGATTTTGAAGATGCTCCTTTAGAAAATGTAGCTGAAGAAATTGGTAATCTATTCCACTTGAGGTACTTGAGTGTGCGACACACACGTGTAAGCACGCTTCCAAAGTCCATTGGTAAGTTGCACAACCTACAGACCTTAGATTTAAGACTCTGTGGTGTGGATAAGCTGCCAGTAGGTCCTTGGGCTCCGCAGGCTGCGACATCTTGTGGCCTATCCTGATTATGGCACAGGAGTGAAGATGCCAGAGGGGATTGGATGTTTAGAGGCTTTGCAGAAGCTATTCTGTGTGCGAGCAGATGGCAGTGACTGCTTACTCATAGAATTGAAGAAGTTGAGACAATTGAGGAGGTTGGGGATTACAAAACTGAAAAGAGAAAACGGGATGGCTCTGTGCGCTGCAGTTGAGAAGATGAACCACCTACTCTCATTATATGTTCATTCAATTAATGCGGAGGAACTCCTTGATATGCAATCCATATCTTCTCCTCCTCCACTCCCTCAACGTCTCTACTTGTTTGGGCGTTTAGAGAAGTTGCCGGACTGGATTTCGAAACTTGATAACATAGTTCGAATACAATTATTTTGGTCGAGGTTGTCAGATGATCCTCTTCATGTTCTTCAATCATTGCCTAATTTATTGGAGCTTCGGCTCTATGAAGCATATGATGGTGAGCACCTTCATTTTGAGGCTAGTGGATTTCAAAAACTCAAGGTATTACGGCTCGAGGGTATGGATAAATTGAGTTTGGTGACGATAGACCAAGGGGCACTACCTCTTCTTGAAAAACTACAGACTTGGGGTTGTCCACAATTCATCGCTCAAGGGATCCGCGACTTGAGAAGCCTCAGAGAATATCAACAACACGGAGGAGGCCCACATTAATTATTGGTAAGGAGGCCCACATGTCCATTATAAGCTTACAGGAAGACAAATGATCAAAACCTTCAATCTGTGTTAATTCAAATACGTTCGTTCTTCGTTGATGCATTTATAAGGTGAGTCGTTTGTTCCTTTGGTTTTCTAAATAGGAGTAGAAATTGAACAATTATGGTATATATTGGGTAGATAATATGAAAGACTCAAACAGTTCAAAATTTCAAGACAATGATGATGACCACTATCACAAATAAGAGTGACAATTGTATTCAAAATAGTGGCATTTCATGGATTTCTAAATTGATCATGTGTATAACATCCACTATCATGATGAATCTAACTTTTTAAATAGTTTCATTGAAGTGATAAATTCGTTATTTCAATATTACGTAATATAAATATAATTGTTTAATTTTCATTTGGATGTCCAGACAAGCACCTAGGACCTTTAGAGGAGCCATGTCCATGTTTGACACGTTTTGGACACCAACTTGCCCAATACACCTCCGACATGTGTCGGACATGGCTCATGGGTGTCCAATTACCATTAAAAATAATTATTTACCTTCAACACTTTTAAGGCATGGTGGATTAAAATTCGTAATCTCTTTTTGATTTAAAATGGGTGTAATTTTGTAGATTTTAAATATTGGTAGATGCTTTTGCTTTGTAAATACAGTCATGTACCTAGTAACCTACCAATGCACAGGGTACAACACTCAATACGAGTATTGACATAACTTATATCAACACGATCTTATCTGACCATCCTCTTATTATGCATATGGCATAAGACTTGTGCCAAATTTAATTTTACATGATTTAACTTGCTCTAAAACACATGTGAACTTGTGGGTGGTTGGAAATTTTCTCCTTCTTTATGGGGTTTTGGAATTTTCAATATATGGTTTCAGTTGATGTTTATAATCCTCTTTTTTACCATTCAACAGCCATTATTTTTTCATTTAAATTCCTTTTACTTATATTTATCTTGGAATACTGCAGGTGTAGAAGAGTCATGACTCCATCTTGCAAAGTCATGTTGGATAGTGTAAAAGAAAAAAATAAATTATACTCCCTTTGTACCAAATTGTTTGAGTTATTTTGACTAAACATGCATATTAAGATGAGTTATTTAATACAGTGAGATGTGACTCATTAAAAATAAATTTCCAATTTTACCCTCTTATTTTATTTTGTGTCATAGTTGGAGTAATTATAATATTTAAATATAGGAAGCGGTGCAGCGGAGAGTAAAAAAAAAATTGTCTTGAGTAACAAACATTTTGAGACTTCTCAAAATAGAAATTGTTCTCAAACAAAGCGTGATGAAGGAGTATATCAGTGGCCTTGGCAAGCTCTAATATGTGAGAATTCTTTTTCAATGTTCTACATCAGACAATTTAAGTTAAAAATTTTGTTTGCTCGATAACGTCGCATTATATATAGCAATATATTTTTGTAGCCAAGAACTTAATTCTAGAAATTTGTGACCAAAATTAATTTGTTTTATTTCACATTTCTTCATGGAATTAGTGCTAAAGAATTTGTACATTGACTGCAGTTTATTCACTATCAAATTTGGAGGCTCCATTGAAATGGAATCAATGCATTAGTTTTTCAAGAAGTATGCCCTCTGAAATGCCAACACTCAGCACCTATGTCATGCTAGCACAGTGGAAATCTTCTCACTTGTCGAGCGGATGATCTCAATGTCAAGTTCATGGAGGAGTATTGCTACTAATTTGTTGATATTAGGAGGGATTAGGTGGTAGGGATAGGTCCTATATATGGATTGTTTATTAAAAAGGAAAATAAAATAAAGCAACACTCAGAAATAAACATGTTCCTCTGCTAATTAGTAATAGATAGGCGCCAATGGAATCTATGCTAGAAAAAAAAATGAAAGTGGTCTTCTCCAGCTCATTTGAAAGATGAGTGAACTAGCGCATATGAAATTGCAGGTCTTCTCCGGCTTCTCAAACGCTGAGGAATGAATAAGCGCAGATGGAGGAATAAATTAAACAAATTAATTGCAGAAGGCCACCAATTCCCTACAGTTGTAAGGTCTTCCCCTTGTCCCTTGGGGGTCTGTTTTATGCATCTCTTTCTCCAAAACTAAACCTTATTCACGCATGCATCGTGTTTGAATTGGAGCGCAATTTGGTATAAGCCATTGATGCCACATTTTAAACCCATGATTAAAGAGCAATTCTATAGATCACAATCCCTGATGTCGATCAACATGGCCTATCATTTTTGCAACTTTAAATTCCAAACCCAACCCCCCACCTCCCCAGAAAAAAAATAAATAAATAAAAATAAAGGAGATGGGGAAGATGAGAGGTCAAGATCCACAAACTAACAGGTTCAATTCTTTAAATTGAAGCCTTTTGACTAACCTATTCTTCAACCAAAGCAATTTTTCACAGGGCTTAAAAGATTTGGTCAAATCAAACAAACAAATCCATGCATTCAACTATGTCAATTTTTGTATATCACATCTACTAATTAATAGGGATCCATTTTCTATATTGGCATTGCCAAATTATGGCTACTCAGACTTCCTGAACCTATGGATAGATCAGTCTAAAAAAAAAAAAAAAACCAAAGAGGCAAAAGAAGGGTAATAAATGAAAAGCATGCATCCAAGTGCCTCTTTAATTTGCAGTTTTACTTCTCACTTTTTACATTGACATTGCCAAAAATTATGACATTTACTAATTGGAGACACGCCCCACACATATAGTCCTTGTATAAGACAAAATCTATGGGAGTGGCCATGAGGGGAGTGTTGAGAGTTGCAGACCTTTTGCTTGGCAAGTGTACGAGTAAAAATCCAGACAGTTGGCAGAGCACTTTTGCTTGTAATGATCCGACGAGTCGGGAGCATCGTGTGGCGACGATTAGAAAGAAGTATGGCAGCGCGGATGGAGATGAACAGAGCTTTCTAGTTGAGATGGGAATAGTAACGCTAGGTTGAGCGATGAACAGTACCGTCGAGTCGAACGGTGAATAGTACCTGAAACAAAGAGAACCGTTAAGGGAGGTCGGGGTTTATCCGACCTAAAACCTTTTACGCTCAAATCAAACCTTAATATCTAGAGAGAGAAAAGGAGTTCTAGGGTTTTGTATTGCGGCGCACTTACCTTTCTCTTCGTGAATAGCGTTCCTTTTATAGGCGATGTGATGACCTGAATTTTATAAATATATTTATGATATTTATTTGATCCTATGTGTGCAACGTCACCATAACTTAGGCAAGTGTAGCATAAAATTATGCACCCACCACTTGCATCTGCTTTGGATGTGTATATATATATATATATATATATATATATATATATCTATATATATATGTAAAGAGGGATCATTAGCAGCACCACCACTTCCATTTGCTTCGGATATATATATATGTTAGAGGGATCATTAGCCGCACCTATAGCCGCACCCACCACTTGCGTTTGCTTTGGATATATATATATGTATAGAGGGATCATTAGCTGCACCTACCACTGGCATCTGCTTTGGATATATTTATATGTATAGAGGGATCGAGACAGAGAGTTAGAGAAAGAGCAACAGGGAGAGGGAAATTGAGGAAGAACAGAGGAGAAAAAAAAAAAAAAGAGTGGTCTGGTGGAGGTTTTTGGCTGAGTTCGTGGAGCTCTCTTAGTGAGGTAAAATCCTCACCTCCTCTATCATTGATTTCATATATATATATATATATATATATATATATATATATATATATATATATATATATATATCACGTACTGTGTATATATATATATATATATATATATGTATATGCAATTTTATTTTCTTATGTTATTCTTAGAAAGGATGATCATATTTTATGTTTTTGGGACCAAGGAACATCATGGTAGTGTCAAATTTTAGAGAAATTGACTGTAGGTTGAAGTTTTAGAAATTTTAGAATTTTGGATCATGAAAACCCGAAACTTTAGGCTTAAAAACGAATATGATTTTATAGGATTCTGAATGAACAATTTATAGTCGCACGTAGTACTCCGCATGAGCTTCGATTCGACACTTGAATCACTAAAAACGGTTAAGAAACAAGAGAGATATTAATCGTCGAAGTTGGTCCGTTGAACACACGGTGTAACCCGGTTACACAATTCAACCCGCGGGAGGTTGAAGATGACCCCATAGGTCTATGATCCTGTGTGGGTGCATTTGTGTACCTTACTGTGTTCTCACGCATTTAAAAGCCATACGATAATCATATGAATCCCAAATTTGACCGTTGGACTCGTCTTGGAGGGCCCTACCATGTGGGACCCTTAGTTGATCATTTTGACCAAGTTTGACTGGAGTTTGACTTTTTGGCCAAATTAATATTTATTAAAAATTCCAGAAAATATCAGAAAATTCCAAAAATTACAGAAAATTCCCAGAAATTATAGAGAGTGTTTTAAAAATTATTTTGATGATTTTGGGACCATAGTTTACTGTTAGAAGGCCAATAGTAATTTTTGAGTGCGTTATATTTATTTTGAAATTTACCTAAAGATTACGTATGCATAATTATCAGATTTTATCGGTCCTCGGGAGGACCCTAGGGAGCATTAACGTTGCATTCGCATTGTCAGTATCTATCACGTGGTTTTGGGTTGGTATTGCTCGCAATTGAGGTAGGAAATGTGGCTTCTTTACATTTAATATGGTGTTGTTCTATAAATGTGATTTTAAATGCCTTAATGATATTTTTGGATTTTCCCACCGATTTATAACCAAATATTTTTATTACTTGTTCAAAATTTAGGGAATCCTTCAATATATCATTTGATACGACTGTTTTATATTGTTCCTTAAAGATACGTGGTTATATACTCGTTTAAATGTTATTGTGAAATATCTGTTAAATATGTGGAATTTTCATGATACTTGGATCTTGGAAAAATGCTTTATAAATGTTGGTTACTTGGAAATGCTTTAGAAATGTTATTGAAATTCTAGAAATTTATCAAACATTGTTATGGATACTTTTGGACACTCAGATATTTATTTGAATGATGGAAAATGCTTTGGATATATGGACCTTGGGTCTTGGTATGCATCAAACGGGTGTGGGCATCACAATGAAGTGGTGTCCTGCGTTGAGAATACTCCGCGAATAGCAAGCAGGGTAAAGTGCCCTTGGGTGAAAGACCCTGAAGCCCTCGAGGAAGAACGCCGCGTAGGTGTTGGTTATTTTCGTGCTTGGCTGAGCCGGGGGTTGACGTGACGACGTAACCTGTGATTAGCGACGGTTGATGCATGGTTTGATCCCATAGTCTTGGGAATTGGAGATACTATGAGAATTTTGGGAAATTAACTCAAAACCGATACAAAGTATTGATTTGTGACTGATATTTTATTTGAGTTATTAAATGATTTTTAATTCATATACCATGTATCTGCACATATATTAATTGTATAGAATCCACACATATTTCCTATTGGGCTTTGCAGCTCATCCTATTATTATTTCAGATGATCAGGTGATGAATGAAGGTTCGCCGATGGCGGATGCCTAGTGGCATGATCTGAGGTTGGAATGTGAAGGTTGCATACTAACATAGTCATGGATGAGGATAGATGCACGTGCATTACATAGAGACTATGTTATTTTGATGTATGGACATTACTATTATTATTATTGTTATTACCATTATTACTTAATGAACCTTGAATAGTTTGAATCCAACCTATGTGCCAGGGATGTTGGCATTATTTTGGGATCATATATTATTTTGGGCATGACGTGTGAGCATAACATTTCATGTTAATTATTTGGGTGTTATTGATGAGCTGGCACCATTATTATTAAAAATATTTAAAAAAAAAATACACGTGGATTTGACTAAGTCTTCCGCAACTTTTATACTCTGACTTATCCACGTGTACACCTTTTTACTTTGACTTTTATCCACGTGTCGACTCTCCGAGTCGGGGCGTGACAGGCGAAGCCTAGGTCTTGGGTCAGATAGTAGCCTTAACCCGACCATATTTAATTTAGGGTTTTAGCTTTTAGGTCCGGTTATCAACAGCTGTTCGACTATGGTCCGATTGTGCATAGCCCACTTTGACCATGGTTGTGTTTCCCTTATTGGCTACGCTCAGTGGATATCTCTAAGGATTATGCCATGCTTCGAAGCGGGACCGAGCACATATTCCATTGGGAACCGAGCACTGGTTAATGACATCATCGAGGTTGAGTGTAGTTGAGGATCAAGGAGTTTTCCCACCGAGGATGACCCGCCCAAGAACAAGGGTATATCTCACCGAAACTCTTCTTCCCCTCTTGGGTGTCTTCACCAAAGCATGCCATGTGTCGCAATCTCGTCCGTCGGTTGCAAATATCCCACACAGCAAGAAACCTTAGAACCCTCAGTTCACCCCTCAATGATATATTAAATATTAAGCTGATAAGAGCAAATACTACATTCAAACCCTCTCTTCACTTTTCAAATAGGGAAGAGAGAGCTACATAATTATAGCTTTTATTAACTCTTAATTGCCTTTTCTTATTGCATCACACATGTCTCCCCTCCTACGTTAGGTTTGCACTTTCTTAAGAGAAATGTTATATATAGTATCAAAATACAGCACTTATGTGACACTATATGTATTGATCAAAATTTCATTAATTTATTTAACAAATATCGGGTTAGTGTTGTACGAGGTTACTGTATGAAGGGTGGTTAGTATAACACCGCCCCATTCTAAACCACTATAAGGGAAGGCATATTCACACATACCTGATACCTCCCCTAATTGCTGAGAAAAAGCAAAATAAAAAAGACCATAGAAAAAAAAAAAAGAAAAAAAAGGGAAATATTCTTCCCCACCCCCCCCCCCCCCCCCCCCCCCCCCTCTTTTCTTTTTGATGCGCTAGCTGTAGAACGATTAAAATATTCGTCCACCTAGCCTCTTTTTGTCTCTCTTTTCGATAGTCCAAGGCTCCAAGCTCTAGTGCTCTTTTTTTTTTGTTTGTTTGTTTAAGTGATGATTACCTGTGAAAGGTTGGCCGCCTAACTTTCATTAACCAACGGTTCACTAAAATCCAAGAGAAGTTTCACAAGCGCTAGCTGTAAAACGTTTAAAATATTCTTCCCCCCTTCTTTTTGTCTCTCTTTTCTGGGCTCTAGTGCTATTTTTTATTTTTTATTTTCATTTTACTGGTAGCCCATGAAACCTGCTTGACATTTGCTTAACAGTAGTAGTCCACTCCCTTCTAGCGCTTAACAATTATACTATACACACTTCTTTCTGGGTATTCTCATTGGAGCTCCATTTCTGAAAGAAAAGAGATAGATAGAAGAAAAACATGGCAGAGATAGCTGTGAACCTTGTTATTGACAAGTTGGCTCCATTGCTCATCCAAGAAGTGAAACTGTTGACTGGTGTCCGCGACGAAGTGAAGCGGATCAAAAATGATCTGGAGAGCATTCAATCTTTCCTGAAGGATGCAGATAGCAAGACAGAGATCAATCATAGCATCAAGACTTGGGTGAAACAACTGCGACAAGTTTCTTATGACATGGAAGATGCGATCGACGAATATGTAGCACTTCACTCGGCAAAAGGTGCGGATCATCAACGCGGATGCACCGCTTTTCTCCAAAAAACACTCTGCTGCGTCAAAAAATTGGGACACCGCCATGAGATCGCCGATCAGATTTAGCATATCGGAACGGAGTTACAACGTATCAAGGATAGACGCGACCTTAACTTGGTTTCCTTAGAGCAAGGCTGCAGCACTGGCGTTCAAAGTGTCCCTCGACCGGAGTCCCTATTCATTGATGAAGCTGACCTTGTGGGTATTGAGGAGCCTAAGCGCCAACTAATTGATTGGTTGGAAGAGACAAAATCGGTACGTTCTGTGTTTTCTTTGGTAGGCATGGGTGGACTTGGCAAGACCACACTTGCCAGGAAAGCCTTTGACAAGGGGAAAAAGGAATTTAATTGCAGTGCTTGGATCACTGTCTCTCAATCGTACAATACAGAGGAGATCCTGATGGAGATGATGAAGCAGTTCAACATGACGGCCGAGGGAATCAACACAACGGATCAGCTAATAGGCAAACTGAGGAAGGATTTACAAGAAATGAGGTACCTGGTTGTATTTGACGATGTGTGGGTAGTACAATTTTGGGAATCTATAAACCATGCCTTACCCTGTAATGGAAAGGGCAATAGGATAATTGTCACAACACGTCACCGTGAAGTTGCTTCATTTTGTGTAGAATCTTCTACTGATGTAGTGATCTATGAACTCCCTCCTCTACCTCAAGAAAAGGCCTGGGAACTCTTCTGCAAGAAGGTGTTCCGATCCGAATGCTGTCCCAAAGAGTTGGAGCAATTCTCTCTTGATATTGTAAAAAAATGTCAAGGGTTGCCACTTGCAATTGTTGTAATTGGTGGCCTTTTGTCAACGAAGAACAGGGTTGCATACCGGTGGCAACTGTTTCGTGATAGTCTTTCATCCGAGTTAGAAAGCAATACCCAACTTCAAACTATCCCAAAAATACTATCCCTAAGTTACCAAGACTTACCTTACTATCTCAAATCTTGTTTCTTGTACTTGGCCATCTTTCCAGAGGATTATTCTATTCGCTGTTCACGTTTGATACGTCTATGGATAGCTGAAGGTTTTGTTAAAGAAACCAAGGGCAAAACCTTGGAGGATGTCGCTGAAGAATACCTGAATGAGCTTATGCAAAGAAGTTTGGTTCAAATATCAGAGGTGGATTCAATTGGCCGAGTTCGAGAATGTCAACTCCATGATTTGATGCGTGAGATCCTCCTTTCCAAGTATAGGGAGTTCAATTTTTGTCAAGTTGTGGCAACAAAGGAGGACCTAACGAGTTGTGATGGTTCAATCCGGCGCCTATCAATGCAAAAGTATGAAGAGTATATTCCAGAGAGCATTGATATGTCAAAAGTTCGATCAATTTTTCTGTTCGAGAAAAATGACTTGCCAAAGCAACTTACCGATACCTTCTTTACAAAGTATAGGCTTTTAAAAGTATTGGATTTTGAAGGTATTTCTTTAGAAAATGTTGCTGAAGAAGTTGGTAATCTATTCCACTTGAGGTACTTGAGTGTGCGAGGCACACGTTTACGCACGCTTCCGAAGTCCCTTGGTGAATTACACAACCTACAGACCTTAGATTTAAGATTCTGTGGTGCGGATGAGCTGCCAGTAGAGATCCTTGGGCTCCACAAGCTGCGACATCTTCTTGCCTCTCCTTTTTTTGAGATAGGAGTGAAGATGCCAGAGGGGATTGGATGTTTAGAGGCTTTGCAGACGCTATCCCGTGTGCGAGCAGATGGCAGTGACTGCTTACTCATAGAATTGAAGAAGTTGAGACAATTGAGGAGGTTGGGGATTACAAAACTGAAAAGAGAAAACGGGATGGCTCTGTGCGCTGCAGTTGAGAAGATGGACCACCTACTCTCATTATCTGTTAATTCAATTGATGGGGAGGAACTCCTTGATATGCAATCCATATCTTCTCCTCCTCCACTCCTTCAACGTCTCTACTTGATTGGACGTTTAGAGAAGTTGCCGGACTGGATTTCCAAACTTGATAACATAGTTCGAATACAATTATCTAGGTCGAGGTTGTCAGATGATCCGCTTCATGTTCTTCAATCATTGCCTAATTTATTGGAGCTTGGGCTAATTGAAGCATATGATGGTGAGCACCTTCATTTTGAGGCTACTGGATTTCAAAAACTGAAGGTATTACGACTCGCGAATATGGATAAATTGAGTTTGGGGACGATAGGGCAAGGGGCACTACCTCTTCTTGAAGAACTGTGGACTTGGGGTTGTCCACGTTTGGAAGATCAACGGATCCACGACTTGAGAAGCCTCAGACAATATCAACAACATGGAGGAGGCCCACATTAATTATTGGTAAGGAGGCCCACATTTCCATAATAAGCTTACAGGAAGACAAATGATCAAAACCTTCAATCTGTGTAAATTCAAAAACGTTGGTTCTTCGTTGATGCATTTACAAGGTGAGTCGTTTGTTCCTTTGGTTTTCTAAATAGGAGCAGGTAGAAATTAAACAATTAGGGTATAAATTAGGTAGATAATATGGAAGACTCAAATAATTCAAAATTCTAAGACAATGATGATGATGACCATTATCACAAACAAGAGTAAATTTGTTATTTCAATATTAGGTAATATAAATATATATATTGTTTAATTTTCATTTGGAAGCCCCAAAAGAGATAGAATAGGAGAAGTAGTTAATTAGTTATTGTTAATATATCATCTTTTAATGTTATAAAATGGAGCTTTTATTTGTTTCAGTGTAAGATTTAAATTCCTCAGAACGTGACTATTAAAATAAAAGTAACAAGTAATTACCAATTATTAGTTGATGTGTTTAGTGTTACCCCGACTGCAACTAATTAAACGTAGTAAGTCTTTAAAGCATACCGGAACCCCATAGTATTCAGTGAGACCTCTTCCAGATCTGCCAAGCACACCAAATGAATTGCTCTCATCCAACAGAACACGGAAGTGATATTTCTCCTTCAATCTGATGATCTCTCATCAAGGGGAGCTACTTGGCCGGAATTCTGCAAAATTTAGAAACCAAAATATTGATATGTCTCAAACAGAATAAGTTCTCATCGAACCAAAATAAGTGGCATATGATGATACGATAGTAGCACAGCAAGCAGACAGCTAATAAGAGACCTAAACAATGATACAATCCTTAATGTAGCCCCAATAATATAAAGGGAATCCAAAAGGGAAACCAAGTAAAATGAGCTTCCTCGAGATGGAGAACTCGACTGAGTTGTGGCTGGGTCGAGATCCGACTACTGGATCAAGAAGGAAGGAGAGAAAGAGGAGAGACAAAACCCTACTTGATTTGGGAGGTAAAGCGATATTTTGGTCGATGGTGCAACCAAAGTTGAAAGGTCTAAGATGGATATGGGCCTGATGGTTCAACGGTGATTTGGGGTGGGTTGACCAAGCCGAGAGAACAGTGCTTGAGATGGTGTTTGGGATTTGGTTGAATCGCAGAGGGTCAGAGAGTCTTTGGTTCAACTGCTGTGATGCTTCACGGCTAGGGTTTCTGCTGATAGGTTTGATGAGCGACTAGGTGTTGTGGTGGCACTAGTTGATGTGTGAGGCAATGGGGTGACGAAAGGTGGTGATGGATTATGGATAGGCTCCATGGTGGATTGTAACAGTCTCTAAGGTTTTTGTCAATGACAGCTTTGAGGACAAGGGTGGCTTGAAGAGTGGTTCACGGTGGTGCTACAGATATTGTGCAAAACCTCGACAGGGTGTTATTAAGGGTTACAAGGCTCGATGTTGGTTCAAGGGGTCTAGCGGCAATAGAGGCTTGGTTGGGTTCTGCAACAATGACTGAGGGCTATGGTTCTCAAGATGGCTTTATTTTTTACTTCTTTATTATTATTTTTTTTTTGAAGGTGTTCAAAGGCGAGAACGAATGAAAGTGGCTGGCTTCTTGCTTCCAGCCCCCTTCTATGCACATTGGAAATGGAAACAATACCAATGCATTAGCCAAATCTTAGGATTTGAAATAAAAGAAACACATTTTCAAATCAACTCAACTACTAATAACAATAACAGTAACACATTTTCAAAGAAACACATTTTTTACTGTTATTGTTAACAGTAACAATAACAGTAAAAGTAACAAGTAACCAATTATTTTTTAGTGTTACCCCGACTGCAACTACTAATAACAATAACAGTAGGTTCGTTACTTATTTTTCTTAATTTTTTTATATTATGTATAGAAATGTTGCATCTCTAGTACACTACTAATCCAATTTACATTACTTTATCTTGATTCATTCATTCATTCTCTATTGAAATGGATTGCAGACAATGTGCTGCTGGAGGCATTCACTTCTTGCAATATATATACATGATTTATGTCCAAAATCAGTTAACTGGGCTGTGGGCTTAGTATTCAGTGTTATGTAGTGAATACAAGTTGTTGTTATGTTGCGTATTACCCTGAATTATTCCATCCATGGATGATATTCATGGCTATGTAATGTTATAATTTGTCAAACATATTATAGACTTGGATGCATATTTTATGGTCGAAGTGATACTCGTTTTATTTTTAATTTATTTATTTTCTGCATGGTGTTGTTAAAAGCTCTGTTGCATTTAACACCAAGTACTTTTGAAACTTCCAGGAAACACTCCAAAGAATCTTGGAATCAACTCGCATACGAAAACCCATTTTTTCCGCAACAAAAAGGTGACATTTTTTAGTGGTGAACCTAACTTTTTTAATAGTTTCATTCAAGAGATAAATTTGTGAAAACCCATTTAAATAATTTAATTTTGGACACTTTCAAGACATGGCTCTGGCTCCCAAGGAACCACCTTCGACACTTCCAAGACATAGTGGGGTAAATTTTGTAATTTTTAATTGATTCAAAATGGGTTAAATTTTGTAGATTTTAAATATTGCTAGATGTTTTTGCTGTGTAAATGCAGTCTAATTGCCTATATAAGTATGGGGTGTCTCACATGAACCATTAAAAGAATTAGTCTCGACTCAATTCTCAACGAGAATAAGTCTTAAGATACTGCTTTAATTTAAATAAATATGTAATTGTTATTGTTGTTTATTCCATGTCATCATATAATGCATTCTTTTACAAATTATAAATTCGAAATATTACACTTTACCCTTTAAGTCGATTTGCACATTTTCATCCTAAAGTCTATATATATATATATATATATTGATACACATAATCCTGATCAAAGTGAGTACGTGCTCAACTAACCTATATCAATACCGTGCATTAGAAATTATACCCCTCATATTAGCAAGTGCTCACTTAATTGTTATCTTCTCTTTCTATATAAATATACATGCCCCTATTGTTTCTTATGATGACCTTGTATCCCTTTATGTACAAAAAGGATAAGTGAAAACAATGGCGGATAATATATCCTATCTTTCAAACTATAGGGTGTATGAAAAAAGTGAAAATGGACCAAACTTTAAGAGAGTGAGATATAATTTTGGAGGAATTATAGATTGGTTTGATTTTGGGTAAATAATTACACATCAATACAAATGACTACTAACTTAACTAAGAATGACTACTAAATGTAATTATTTGCCCATCGCAAGACCAATCTGTAATTCCCCTTATAATTTTTTATAATTTATGAGCACATAGGTACAAAAATAATCAACACTCGCATCCTTAACAAACTTATGTATCAAAAGGGAAAATTACAAAAATTCTCGATTTGTAAACACCCCACACCCCACACCCCACGCGTTCATTATCTCATATCTCATTGAAAAATTGTCTCCAATAATCATACTAGGATTTTCATTTTGAAAACGGGCAAACAAAAATGACCCAACCAGGTGGCCACATTACCCCTGCGCTGACACATTAACCTTGTCAAAAGTTAAAATACAAACTCTTGCTCCTCTGCTCCACTCGGCAGTCCTCTATCCCCCATCTCTCGAAGAGCAGCTGCCGTTGAATCGCTTATGCCCAAAAGATACTGCAAGCGGGAAAGTTTTTCAGGTGCTGGGTCACTCTTCAGGTATATAGCGAACAGATCAGCAAGCTCCTCTGTCACCTCCCACGATAACGGTTCTGATGGTACGGCCTTGTCACAGGCTAGTAAGTCATTAAGCGAGGAAACCTGCAATGGCAGATGGAAAGTATTCAGACCTAACTATCCATACTCGCAACTCCAACACACTGCATTTACACTAGATATTAATCTAACAAGAAGCTATAAGCAATTTCTTATAGAATCCATACCACTCCTGCCCGGTTTCTCTGCCTCAATAGTGCCACAGCCTGAATCAGCGAGTTTGATAGTCTACTTCGTGCAAGATCCTGAACAACCACTTTAGCCTTCTCAGCATTAATATAGAGATCTAACGGGATTTTATGATACACTTCCTCCTCATCAAACTCTCCAGTGCCCGACGAGAAAATTTGATCCACAGTTTTCTTGAAGAGGTTCACTCGAAGGTTTTCAGGTATCATACTGTCTAAATTGACATTCCCTTCCTTAAGTTCTCTTATCTGCTTTATACTGAGCCTCCCCTGACTGACAGCAGTTTCAATGGCAGCTGCCATTTTTGTACTTGTGATGCTCTTAATTACCTGTTGTGCATACTCAGGGGGCAGGCCAACTTGCTTTTGCACCTCATTGAGCTGCTCCATCCTGGCTTTCGTCAATTGTCCATCAGCTAAAATCACCTCGGCTTGTTGCCTGAAAGCTTGCTCAGCTAAGCTCCTATGGACTTCCACAATCTCTTTACCAGTCAAACCTAGGATCCCACCAAGTTGGTTTAGCAAAAGATACTCTGAATCATCCTTCTTTGTGGTGATTTGAGCACCAAATGGAATCCTGGTGACTTCTCCAGTTAAACAAAACAGCAAGTACGTCTTGTAAAGGTCGGTTCTCTCTCTTTCTGGGAGGTCATCCTTGAGAGTTATCTCTGTCTGACCTGGCTTTCCCAACTTTGCAGCAAGTTCCTCGCTGGGTTTTATTTTTCGGAGTGTCTGAAGGGACTCCCATTCCTCTTCCTCATCCTCTTCCTCATCCTCATCCTCTTCAATTTGTTTTTCTTCCTCCTTGATAGGCTCTTCTGGCTTTGTATCAGATGATTCTCCTTTTATGTCTGCTACCAATTCGGTCACAACCAACGTGTTGAATGCGATCATCTTCTTAAGTTCTTTTGCGGCTTCAGTACGGTTCCCAATTGCCCGTGATCGTTTTATGTAGTTCATGAAAATTTTCCGGACCTGCATAAATAACAGAAATCATCTCAATAAACATGTTCACTCTGGATTTCAATTTATCTTTGGCATCCTCAATATTTCTCACAAGGAGTAAAATATTTTAAGGCTAGTGGAGAAGTATTCAGCCTCCCAGCAGATCTATGATCAGCATCATTTACCATTCAGCAATTCAAGTGCTTCCAGTCTCAGAAAATGGACCAAACAAACAATGAACCAAAAATCAAACTGACTCAATAGTTCCCAGTTAATTATTAAGACGAATCATTAGCATCAAGTGATTAAAATGATTTCAAGATTTGTATGCCATGATGCATGCAATGTTTTATGGTAATACGAATTCTTAAAAATAAAGGAAGAATATACAAAAGACAAAAAACATCACCCGTTGGGTGAAGGGGCTTCCACCAAAATCCAAATGACAAATTATCCTGCAAGGTACTATCCCAGAAAATGAAAAAGAAAAAGAAAAAGAAAAATATTTATTACATCCCTGCCGAACTAATCTCTAAAGACTTTATCTTTCCTCATTTTCTTGGATAAGAAATGAAGAAAAACTTCACAATTGGTTCAATAACTTGCCCAAAATAGAACATATCTAGTTGTTGTGGGTTAATGAGCATACGAACCAAAAAAAAAAAAAAATTTGTTCAGTGAAAAACCTAAGGTCCTGTTTGGATAAGCTTCTACTTCCTATTTTTTACTTTTAAAAGTAAATAAATGAAATTTTTTGATAGTTTTTTATAATGCAAAATTTTAATAGTTACTTTTAAAAGTTGAGGTAGCAGGAATTTCTTACTTCCTCAACTTTTAAAAGTAACTTCCAAAATATTTTGCACTCTAACTTTCACTTTTATCACTTTTGAAAGTAAAAACCCTGAAGTAGAAGCTTATCCAAACAGGCCCCAAGTTTGCAGTCTTATTTTCCATTTTTTTTTTCATTTTTAGATATCAAGACATTCCTTGGGAATACTTACACACCCAACTAATCCCCTTGGGCACATGCACCCAACCTAAGTTTGCTGTCTTAGCACTCTTCAGTTACTCCCCTGTAATATTTATGAGGACAATGGTGAACTATTCACCAGGGCAAGTCCAAAAATTCTGAAGCTTGACGAGGAGCTGAGTCTGGCCTCAAGGCTTCAAGCTGGACAACAAGGTCAGGTCAAGTTTCTACACCTCAGACTGAGATCAATAAGACCTCAGCCAGCCAAAATTGCTCATTGATGACTGATGAGAAACCCCCTTCAAACAGAGATGAACTGACACTTCCGACACAAAAATTCAATACATATATATATATATACACACTCACATTAATTCCTGAACAATTTATTCAAAACAGTGCTGGGAGTGAATACTTACTGCCTTACTAGCAATAGACATGGCAGCCTCCCTTGTTAAGCGCAAGCCATGTGCAGCCTTTCTAACAGATTGCTTGACATCAGCATCATATCCATCGACTCCGGAAGCAATTGCATCCTTCACAACCTGAAATTGACAACCAGGTAATTTATAAACAGGTCTACAAATATAGTTACAAATAAAAATTAAATAAGAATGGTTAAAACCAAGAACCTAGCTAATTTCCATGTTTAAGAGTCCAAATTGCCATGTGGTTCAGATTCCAAGCTGCTTTATGAGTAAATTAATCAACTTCCTCATTAATCAACTTCCTCTAGAAGGGTTACTCTATTTTATAACCCACTAATGGGCGATCATGCATGCAAGAAGCAAAATGTTTTCAAGCAATCCAGATACTGATTGACTTGTACACAACTCAGTTCCAAAGAGGCACCATTGTGGGCATCATTACCAAATGAACATTTTTTTTTTCCACTGACTGATGAGAACTTTCCTTGACATCTTCTGCAAAACCCCATTACTCAATCTTGCCATTTTGGCCTCCACAAAAATTGAATATTGTGGCTTTTGCCTTCATGCTTAGCATACTGACAAACTGTGGCATCGAAGTATATGCCTGACCAAGCACCTACTCTTTTATATCCATCAACCTATATTGCCAACCAATTTGTTCTAGTAGGGGAAGGACAAACCCTTACAACATCATCTCAGCACAGCACATTAATTCCACCATCGACTCAAAATCTATCTAAATTGCATGTGAAATTACTAGAAAACTTGCAGCATGGAATAAAATGTCAAAAAAAGAAAAAGAAAAAAAGACTAAAATATAAGAAATGATATAAAATTTAAATTTAATTTTCAAAAATAGTGAAGATAGAAATTTTTATTTTTTAATTATAACCGCTGGGAGAGTTTTTTAAGCTTGGGTCTCCAAAAATTATAAGAGAGATGGATGAAATGAAGAGTTTTTAAAGTTTGGGTCCTTAAAAAAGAAAATTGATGAAGTAAATGTATGTATTAAAGAAAGGGGAAAGACTGAGTACATAAGGAATATACATGAACTAGGTTTGGGTCTCTTGAAATTATAAGAGATATAGATAAAAAGAGAGAAATTTGGGTATCTTATAAAAGTTATATGGCCTATTGACCTGACTTTTTTAAAATTATAAAATTGATAAAGACAGCCACATATGCACCACATAAGAGGAGAGAAAATATTCGCCTGAAAATTACTTATATACACAAGTATAAGGCATACAAACAAAACCATTAGAGGGGGTGGTCCTATAGAATCACCACTGTAATATGACAACCAGGAATCTTATATGGTGAATAACAGAAGAACCCAATTACCTTTTCAAACAAACTGCCACAAATATCTGCATGAGCAGCTTCCACAGTTTGCTGAGGTATACATAGCATGACTCGTAACCGCAGCAAAGCAGCAACATCCTCATCATTCAGCTCTCCTTTAGTTATGAATTGCTGGAGCTTTTGCCGGTAAATTTCTTTAAATAAAGTAAACATATCAGACTCCATGGCACATAAATATTTGCAATTTGCACAATGTCAAGAAACACAACATAAAATCCTTATTTCTTATTTTGCTGCTCCATCTTACAAACATGTTGAACCTCAGATTCACAATAAAATAATTGGATCTACTTCGTAGGCTTTGAAATAACTAATAGTGCAACGAAGAAAAAATTTGCCTAGTTAGCACCTAAAACGGCATAAGTTCTGATTAAATGTGTGATAGATAATCACCCAAAACCAAAACCATAAACAAAAAAATTTCCCAAATGACCAAATATTATGTCTACTAGTTCATGCAATAGATATCATAATGTAATACAGATGACGAGTATTACACTATATATTACCTTCATGGATCTCACTGGCCTTTTGCGGATCAAAGTGCAACTCATCACAGATATTTTGAAGGTGGGCTGCTTTGCTATCTGCAGTTTCTAAATCACCACTAGAAACAGCCTGTGCAAGTCGTTTACGATATACCTTGGAGGTAACATCCAACATAATGGTTTCTGCCTCCCGTTTACCTAAACCATAGATATTCCTCAATTGGTTCAATGCAGCAAGCTACAAAAAAAGAGAGTAATAAAAGAAGGGTTAAAGGAAACAAATATGGTATCTATCTAATGTATGAACAGAGAACAGGAAAAGCACCTCAGGAACCAGGACAAACACAAAAATGGGAAAAGTGTAGCAATCCATTTTGACAACATGAAACCAAACCCTAGACATGGAGCAAGGTCTCCCAAGACCAAGCAAGGAAGTTCTTGCACCATTTACGCGTTCTAACTTCTAAGTATACTAATTTACATGCTTGTGTTGCACATAGAAAATTTTATTAGAATATAATGCCAACACGAAATGAAGAGAACTAAAATTTAACTACTGTTTCATATATCACAATGAAGTCACATTATTAATTTTATACTCTAAAATAATTTTAATATATATTTCTTATTTATCTAGTTACTATCCATGGGTCCCCGTACAAAGCTGACTCTCCTCAATGAGAAAACGAGGGTATTTTTCTCTTTCATATTGACAGCGGTGACCCTTATAAAGAAAAAATATCTATATCTGTATATATATATGCACGCACATATATATATACACATGGGCACATGCACATGCACACACACACATTGGCAGGGCTAAGGCCAGTGAAGAAGTTTCAATTTTGTTTTCCAGACAGGCAGAGATAGTACTGACATTAAATATTTGTATTTGTGGGAGAAACGTAACATATTTTTCATTCTTATTAAAAAGCTTTTTTCTAGTTTGATGTTTGTCTTTGAAAAATCAAATAACACTTCATTCCAATGTGCTCAGAAGTGCTAGACAAATAGAAAGTGGCATCTCTGGGGTAGAGCTACAGCAAAAGGTCATACTGACCAGCTCACAAAAACAGCATAGTGTCTCTAAAGAGATCAGTATGTCAGTGCTCACTATTTCTTTCTCTTTTTCCATTTTTTTTATTTTGGTCCTTTTTCCCCCTTTTTCTTTAATATGACCGGGTGTCCACGCCTGTTTGGGTATAGTATTCAACTATTCACTAAGTTTTCTGTAGAAGTGATAAGCCCCCAAGTGTAGATCCCATATATGGCCACTTGGTTCAATTAGTTCCATGGTTTTAAATACAGGGTACAGGCCAGTGTAATGGTAATGCTAAAGGTGTAACAGGAATCAGGTATTGGAGCAATACGTAACGAGAATCGGTGACCGTGAATGTAAATTTTTTTTTAGGCTTGCACAACATGCCACAATTTTCACTCCAGAATCCAATATAATACTATTTTGAAAGGGTTTTAATGAATTTATTCAACATGGAACCTTTTATAAGTATGGGTAAAGCATTTTATAAAGTTTTTTTTTTTTTTTGAGTTATTTGACTCATTAGTTATAATAATACTAGAGTCAATATTAAATCTAACCATTCATATAGTGAAATACTAAGTAGTTGTGTAGTACTTACAATTTATTATTACTAATTCACAAATTATAATAAATAAAAAATATATGGAAAAACAAGAAGAAAGAATATAAAGGAATACATCAATACATCATACATGTTGAAAAATCTATGGTTGAACATCATAGATCTAGGGTTAAACATCATAGATCTAGGTTTAAAGGAACATTAAATCAAATAAATAAATAAATAAAAAGAAAAAAGAAAGAAAGAAAGAAAATGCATGAATGATTATTATGAACTTTAGATCTATGGTTAAACATCATAGATCTAAGTTTAAAGGGGAAAAAAAAAATATTGACATCGGGGGAGAAAAATTTTATAAAAAAAATATTTCAAATAGTGCTCAAGGATGCCTTTGATATTTGATTTTGGCTTTGAATTGTTGAAAGAAAAGCTTTAAAATTGCAGATCTGGTGGTCTTATAGGCAAAAACCAGCTGAAAGTGCGTTTTCCTTCCGGTAGAACTGCTGGATAATGAGCAAATGAGAGAACACATGTTTTTAAGTGCGTAAATGATGTAAAGGTATGTAACGGACCATTACAGCATGAGGCCCTCTACAATATGCGTAATGGCCGTAACGGCTTAACGACACTTGGGATTTCCATTACGTAAAACGGCCATTATGCACCGTTTTTTAAAACACTGAATTTAGTTCAGTCCATATGTTCAAAATTCACCACAATTACCGCTAAGTGGTTCAAGGGAAACAAGTCCTTTTTAAAGAACTTCCCCCACACATTTTAAACAATATCATGTTACAACAAAAAGTCAAAAACAGCATCCTCTTTTACACAGACCCGAGTAACATGTCGGGCGCAGGTGCGTGTCTACAGGTCAGACCCGTCTACCCTCCAAAATATTAAGGCATGTCAACACAACTAAATTGTTGAGGTATCTACTTTATCTTCTTTGACACCCTAAAATAATATGTAACTCAGCATGTTGGCATGGGTACATCAATTGTGAAAGATCATGTAAAATAGGAATACATTAAGAAAGCATCCTAAGGGACTTCTAAATGATAACTACCAAGAAATGTGTCATCTCTTGCTTTTTTTGGTCACGTCTGTTGAGCATAAGTCCCACACTAGGCACATTTGGCACATATCCCATACCCATACGCCTGTTGAATATACCACAAGTACTTTGGAAACTTTTGAAGTGTCAATGTAGCATGGCTCACCCCTAAATTCTCTTACCCCAAATATGAATTTCAGTAAATAAAGACAGGAGATAAAAATTACAAGCCAGGCTGTTTCTGCACCTTAGTTTCTTCCATGCGACCACTCGACAAAGAATCTGTAACATATGCTCTATAAAGAAGCTTCAAGTCATCCATCTTTCTGTCATTATCATACTCACCACCTAAGCCAAGGATACGCATTAATACCAACTTAAGGGTTCAAGTAAAAACTCATCAGCCCCATGAAAAACAATAAATAAAACCTTAATAAGTATCCTACCTAGTAAAGAAACTGGCCCAACCCCACGGGCAAAGCGACCAACGTCAGGATGGTTCCTTAATGAGGTAAGCAAATTATTAAACACCAGTATCTTATCAAGCTCTTCCACAACTTGCGAGGCTCCCCTCCTGGACACCTTATTTTATTAGGTACACAACAGTTAGAAAATTACAAATACTAATTTAACCAAAATTCTAACAAAACTCAAAAGAAATGAATGAGATATCCTTCTACATCAATTATTTGCAAAAGAAGACATAAAAAAGGCCCTCCCCACAGAACTCCTAAATGGAAAATTCAATACAATTAGTTTACCAAAAAAAAGACTATCCAATTAGTTTCATGAGATGCTTTTGAATCAAGTAGAAGTGATCATACACTGCTCTTGTCCTAGACTTCAATATACTGACTGCTGTTGTAATGTTTTCCTCAACTAGTTTTCTTGTATGCTCCTTAAACAAGTCCTCAGCAAGCTGCAAGAAACAGAATATACCACATGAAGAAACAATTACAAATCAGAAGCACAAGTTTCCTTAATGACAACACATCTTTCACAAGGTACCTCATCAGAAAGTCGATACAAAAGTTGTGCTTCTCTCAAGCTTAGAAGTTGGTTCACATCAACATCTAAACAAAAATATAAAACTTTGTTAGCTTTCAATGTGCAAACCAAGTATGCGTTTTATATAATATTTGATAAATTCATAAAATAAATTATTAAAAGAAATATCAATAGTATACATATATTACAACAAATAACTATGTACAGTACATAACAAATCATTCCTGTTATAACCAGCTGGAAAAAGAAGTTATAAAAATATTTTTTCCGACTAGCATCTAAGGAATGAGAAACGGTACTTATTATAGTCGACAACCCTGCCACAAGCTACTAGAGTAAGAAAAGTAGAAAACACATTGCTGTCAAAGTTTACAGGTGCTCACTTTGAATAATAAAAATAAAATCACACAAAGTATAATCAATGCATGTGTTGCCCAGGCCATTGTAAGCAGCATCCATTCAAATCAATGTTTTAAAAGCCATGGGCGTAAGGCGGGGCGTTTTTCCTCTCGTGGGGCGGGGCGCAAGCCCCAAGGCATGGGGCATAAGCCTCACAAGTTTTTAATTTATATATATATATAAATATTAAAATATATATATTAGTGGGAAAAAATACATAATGAGTAAAATTTATTCAAAAAGTGACCGATTTTAATTTTTTTTTTTTTTACATATTATTAAATTGAAAGCATTACATAAAAATATTAAATATTTTTTTTTGCAATAGAAACTTACTATTGTCTTTCATGGTCCAACCAACCAAGATATAAAATGTTCATATAACTTAAATTCAAATAAGTTGTGTTCTTGGAGGTGAACACTACGAATAGTTGTCATCACCATCGTAGGTCAATTATCTTTTCCCCAACTCAATGTTGCAGTCGCTAGCTAACTAGTCGTGCGGTTGCTTAACCTAGGTTTTTAGTCAAATGGCCAACCGTTAAGTTGATTGTGGTAAATTTACTAAATAAAAAGAGTTGTTCCTCTTAAAAGTTGCAATTTGGTCTAATGAGGTGTATTCAAGGACTTAAAAATCGCGATATATCGACGATATATCGCGACATATCACCATATCGGAGGGAGACGATACGATATTTTGATGCGAAATTGAAAGATTTTCAAAAAAACAAAATGTCGAGCAATATATTCGATATATCGCAATATATCGCGATATATCGTTTATTTTTTTTTTATCGTTTGGTTTCTGTAATTTATCGACGAAAATTCATGGATATATCGTCAATATATCGACGATATGGGGAAGATATCGACACTGCCATTTTTGCTGATTGCTGAAATTTTTACACCTTATTTGTCCTATGTCGGTGCAAATTTTGAGAAATTTTTCAGCAGCAGAGAAGAAGAAGAAGAAGAAGAAGAAGAAGAAGAAGAAGAAGAGGAGGAGCAGGAGGAGGAGGAGGAGGTGGTGGCGGTTTGTGCCCTCACTGTTGCCCTTGTCGCTGTCGAATAAGAAATCCTTGCCGCTGCTGCTGCTGTTGTCGTCGTCATGGAGCTCCTAGCCATGGCCATCCTCTTAGCCCTCTAGCTTCACCATCAAACCCCCCTCCCCAATGGAAGCCTCTTGATGCCTCTATGTTTGGACTTTGGAGCCCTTATTTCTCCCTTTTTTTTTCCCCCTTTGTTTGCTGAGCCCAAATCATGACTGGTAAGGTTTCCTCATCAGAATATACATTTTTTTGCTTTATAACCCTTTTAAAAGGGAAAACAAACCTTTTTATTACTTTAAAAACCCACTTTTTACATATTTTTATAAATGTAACCTATAATTCTTTTTAACTTGACCTTCTTGCCCCTTTCCCCTTTTTTTTTTCTAACAACTTTACCTTCTAACCTTTAGATTTATAACCTTTTTAAAAGAGTTCTACTCTATCTTATTGTATTAATTTTTTTTTAAAAAATTAAAAAATAGCTCCACTCATTTTTTATATTTATTATGTAATTATACACACGCACCCTAACACACATATATATAAATATGTACATTTTACTATGCTTAGTATTTCACATAATTTAAACAATTATTTCAAACCAATGGCCTTTGGTCTAATAGCACTCTATATTTAAATGTTACAAAAATCTATTTTAATGTTATATAACATTTAAATGTTGAATTTGCAAAATTTTTTATTATTTATTTACTTAGCGCGGTATATTTTTTATACCCTACACAACACATACTTATATTATACATATTTAAATTGCAATATTTTGATGCTAGATTGTGTATTAGAGTCTAAATCATTATTTCCCAGAGTTTCAATAAAAATATCCATGTTTAACTCATAATATCCACTTTATCTTTAAAACGATATCGATATTGTCGATATATCCAACGATATATCCAATATATCCAAATTTTTGGACCCTCAATATATCCATCGATATCGATATCAAAGTCCTTGGGTGTATTCCTATTACAATGGGACACCAAAGGTGTACCTCACATGCATAGGGCATGTGCACCAAGGAAAAAGCGTATGCTAAAAAGGAGTTCTGCCGTATTTTTTTTAAGCCTCGGGGCGTTTTTGGCTTGTCTGCCCTCAGGCGTGCCCTGGGCAAGTTTTTAAAAAACACTGATTCAAATACAACCAACTGTAACTTAACAATTACTGCCCCAAACCACAACCCATTTTATTATAAAAATGCAAACGGACATGTATTTATAGTCCATGGAAACAAAACGTACCAATAATATGTTTTATATCACCAATTCAGCATAGAGTTATAATTATCATCACATTAGGGGTATGGAGTAGGTTCTCTCCTCTTGAAGTATAAAACTCCAAGTCTTCACCCACTGCCAGCAGTAATTGCATCTTTTCAAAGCTTAAACCAGCACACACAGCTTCCTGAACCAGTGCTGACATTGGCTTGTTGTGTACAATACATAAACCAATTAGAAGCATGTATGCTCATTCACTTGCAGAAAGATATGATCCTAGCATATCAACAACTGCTTCCGCAACACCAAAAAGAATTGATCCTAGACATATCAACAACTGCTCATGCAACACCAGTATCTTGCCAGAAGAAACAGCTAATTCACAAGGGTTATAGAAAGCAATGCAAAATACCAGAAGCAAATTCTAGGTTCCTACACTAAATCTTGAACTTGTCTCAAAACATAATTTCCAAAACTTCCTTAATGTGAAAGGCTCCTGTTTGTAAAACTTGAGACTATAATCTCTATAGTAGCTAATTTGACTTTTTTACCTAAGAACACTGCCTTCAGTCCAACTCCAGCTACCGCCCAAATACCTGGTGAGGTGAGTAAGACTCACCACTGAGAGAGCCTGAAAACAATAAGCTGGTAGCACAAAGTACACAATACATAAAGAGGTCCACTCTTCACGAAGTAATGGACGTACCGACTCCCTACAGATTAGACGTGCGATGCATAACTCGTTTTCAAACTGAATCAAGAATCACAAAAGCTCCTTAATAAAAAGAGCAACAACAAAGCTTTGTGATTAAGAAGAACCCACTTAAAGACAATCTCACTCAAGATAGTAGACTGAAGACCATGGACATAATTGCTAATATTTTATAAACTGAGGGAAAAAATACATATGAGAAGAAACTTCAAAAAGAAAAAAAAAATCCAATGAAGCATAAGCACAAAAGATATTTGGCATATATAAGATAGTCTAGGATGAATGTTTTAATCTCTTGGATGAGCAGCCTGAACATATTTAAGGATGAAAAGGATGGGGGAAGAAAGGAAAAAACTCTAGGCCATCCTTTAAATTATAGTAATAAGATTTTGTAAAGCACAATTATAACAGAGGTATAACTAGCATCATAACAAATAGAGAGATGAGAAAAATCACAATCACAAGCTCACAACAAGCTTTACCATGGGCCAACATTGAGTACTCATTTTTTTTCCTTTGCTTTATAGAAGTTTAACACCTGAATCAGCTACAACAATACAGCACTTACAGGTAGGGAATCAACACATTATGTATTTACCTCTGCCAACCGATAGTAGCTTGAAGGCATACAACCTCTGTGCATTGTCACGGATAGCAACCTCAATCTGGCAGACAGAAAATTTATAGCCCATGAGTCAATTGAATGGCACTGAGAACCTGTAAGAAATGCAAAGACCAACTGATGCATGGAACATGTACAATCTGCTCTACATCAAATTTTGATAAAATAAAATGGCAGAACAGGATACGTGTTGCTTGATGCTAACCCTAAGGGAGACTGACTAGATTTTATATCCACTGTAGACAAACAAGAACACGATATATTAGCAAACAAACTAAATATCAGAAATGGTAATTAAAATACCTGCGAGTCGGTAACCTTGAAAACACGCTTCCAAGGTAAAAGAAAAGTTGACGCTTCTCCAAACACAAGAGTTGAAACATAAATCAGCTTTTGAAATGCCTGCACTGGAGACACACTCATAATGGTCAAGCTCCATATCTTCATTCAAAAGCCCCAAATACACCTCTAAATTAAGAATCAAGACATGAAGTTAGCACATTTACAAGTAACCTACCCGACGCTGCTCTATGTCATCATCACGATCTCCAGTTTCAAGCCTTTGCCTGAAAATCCGCCTACCAATCTGAAGGACCAAAAAGTAAAAACCAATTAAAAGAAAACAGATTTTTGAGTCTTGCTTCAAATACAAGCATAAGCTTTTAAATTCTTCAGCCTATTTACAGATAACTAAAATTATAAAATACCTCCATATGCATGGCAGCCGCATCTGGGTCATCAATTCCCAAAGCGTTTTTAAATTTGATAACTGGTTTCAACTTCATTTCCTATAAGATTTTCACTTCCCGGAGGAATAACAGAAGATACAAACCTGAATAGCAAAACAAAAAAACAAAAAAAAAAAAAATTAACCAAGACATTACAGGCAAAGCTAAATATATCTCTAATGATCTCAAGCAACATTGTAGCATCTCTCAAAACTAAAATCATGGCATCCATGTGTAGAAAATTATTGTCAACAGTATACCATGTTCTTTCGAGTTAAGACACTGGATAATGAACAAATGAACAGATATTAGAGACCCGCAGAGAAGAGAACCAGGGAGAGGGGGGCAGGGGGGACAAAACAAACAAACAGACAAACAAAAAACAAAGGCAGACCCGCACACACAGAAAATAATATACTCTATCAAAGCATAGAAAACTCTAAACACTGAGACACTGTTGGATGTTAAATTGGGTTGCGTGCAATAGCAGAGTTTATGTGGTCACCCCATTATTTACTACCAGCCAAGTGACAACGATCAATACCCTAACATCTTGATCACTGATGATGATGATGATGGTTTGACTTTTTGTGTGTAGACAAATTATAAATAATTTGTTCTTGACTCACCGGCAATATAGATCACAAAGCTCTGAATTGAATGCCTCATCTTGCTTGCTAACACCATATCTGAAAGATTAAGCATTAAAAAAGATACAGGAAAAAGAAAATCAGCTACAGATAATGAAAATAAGAGAAACTTTAAAAGAACAAATATATGCAAAGGAAGGAAGACAACTCAAAGGTAGAGTCCACGAACAGTAACATTTCTAAGCTTAAACACTTGGTTCAACAAATTAAAAACATCATTAGAGCAAAACGACAAATTATAAGTCATTCACGTACTCTTAATGAAAATCACAAACATAACAAATTTTGTGATTTAAATTATTATCTGATCCTCCTAAAAATGTATTTTCAGCTATAAAAACACCTACGCAGATTCTCACAAGCAATGCATTCTTGCGCATAATGCATCACCTGAATGCTATATGATAACACAGTTATAGACATACAGAATTCATCTACCATTCTTAAACCAAGCAAGGATGTGAAACTGTCTACGCAATAAACCCAAACCAACTACATATATAATTTTCCAAAACTAACCACAATTATCTCTAAAACCCCAATGAGTATCAGCATTAATGAAGCTTAACATACAAATCAATAAAATAAAATAAATAATAATACGAACTTTTTGGCGATTCCCTCGATGTCTTCCTTTTTTATCGCACCCGGATCATCGCAACCAGCCACATAGTTATGCAAATTCGCCGCAGCAACCTCAGGAACGCATGAATTCAAAGCGTATGCAGCTGCACCACCCGCAGCCCCAAATGCAACGGCGCCACCCAAGGCTACATTCCGAGTTCCCCCTAACCGAAGCCCTAATCCATACCCAGCAGCAAGAGCACCAGCAACGATGACAACCGAGCTCGCTAACCTGACAGGCGGTGACAAACTGTCAACGAGGGATTGCAAACCCGAGAGTTCCTTCTTCCCTCCGAAGACATCGACGGAGACTGAATCGGAGGTGCTAGGTTTGTCAGAACTGCTTGTGGAGCTACGAACGACGGAGATTTTGTAACGACTTCGTCTTGTGAGGGAGGTGATGGAGCTACTGGTGAGTCGAAGAGGATTAGGGTTTATGAAGGGAGAGAAAAGGACGGAACGGTGCGGAGAAGAAGGAGGGGCAGTGAGAAGAGACGGATTCATTTCTCCCCTTCTGAGAAGAAGAGAAGGTGAGAGATTTGGAAGCTTATTATTAGGGTTTTGTTTATAGGCTTTTATACATAGGGTTTAACGAAAGGAGTGAAGATGAGGATAGGGTGGGAAGAAAGGGAGTCCGGATCCTCTGCTTGTAAAACCACCTACTTTGGTGTACGTACGGCGTCAATGCCGTTAAAAGTTTTTTTTATTTTTTTGGCGGAAGCAATTAACGGCGTTGATGCCTGCTACAGGCAAAAACGACACCCAAGTGGATCGTTTTAGGGCCTGAAAGCTTCATGATTGTGGGATTCCCTTAAAATTGACGTGTAACGATCGCATTAAAATTCAAAGACGTCTAAACCGAGGATTTGAGCTCGAAGAAACGATATAAAAACCTTAAAAACAAAGGGTGTGATCAAATTCGGTGTGTGACATTGTTTTATACACTCCGTTTGGTACCAATTCTCAATAGAATAAAATTGATTTCAATTAAATAGAATTGAATTGAATTAATTTGAATTCTATTTCATTTATTTGGAATAAGATAAATGAAACATAATTCTATTCTATTCTACTCTATCTAATTATTTGAAATGAATTCCATTAGAATATATTTCATTTATTATCCCTATTAATAACAATGAATAATATCATTTACTAAAACAAAAAGTTTGATCATAATCCAAATATATATGATGTTATAATAGGTTTAACTATATGTTTACCTGCAATGGTAGCTTAGATAGTAAACAACCACAGCTTAAGAACCGTATGTCCCAAGTTCGAATCTCTGTTCTCTCACTATCGGATGCACGGGCATGTGAGTGGTTTGTATGTCACGGGAGATTAGTGTAGACCCAATGGTTGTGATACACCTCATTTGACAATACTAGATATGGGCACATGTGCGTTGCACATGAATATTATTTAAATAAAAAAAATTATAAATAATATATCTATATATATCTATATATATATATATATTGAACATGAAAATCTAATGGAGTATTTGATTTAGGGTTTCCTTTGAATTCCTATTTGTGTTTTATATATTAAGGTATGTGTTTTAGAATATATTAAGGTATGTGTTTTAGAATTATAGTTTCCATATTGCTATATTTCCTATATATGCAGAAGGGTGGGTAGTTGTGTATTTAAAAATTAAAATAAGGATATATTAGTCAATCAAAAGTTTTTCTTACATTCATCTTTTTATAGGTGGTATATATAGAAGTATAGATATATATATATATATATGATGTTTCTATCCTATTACCCATGAAAAAAAAAATGATGGTTATAGGTCATTGAATCCACCTGGCCTAGATGCAATGGTGATCAAGAGATGAATTTCTCCAATTAAATCACTAACAAATTCTTATTCTTTAAATTTTGGATTACATAAAACAATATTGTCATCGTCATCATCTCTCAAGGCTTATCCCAATCTGTTTAATTTAAACTAGCTTTAGGCTAGTAACACTGATCAAGCAAATAGAGAGAGAGGAGAGGCGGCACTTCTTGTGGACTTCTAGCATACGTCAACTTTTAATCTTGAGAAGAGAGAACGTATAATAGGGCAAATGGTATATTTGTCATACAACTTAAAATGCAAGGGTACTTTAAGAAATCAAAAAAATTATGTAATAAATGAAATCAATTCTATACAAATGTGACCACTTTTAGTAGGATTTGTGTTTTTACAAAACTGGAATTGGAAATCAATTCAATTCTATTTTTGTTGACTCTTTTTTTTTTTTTTTTTTTTTTATTAACTATTAGGGGTATCCTAGATCTTACTCCCGTCGAGGTTTCAGCCCAAACTATTCCCCTAACAACCCGTGTCAGATGCTCTATACCCATACAAGTAACAATTTCTGCGAAGAGTTAAAACGGAGTGATAATTGTAGTACCGTAAATACCTTTTGCAAAAAATAAAAAAAATAACTATAGCAATATAGATGGCCCTTTCGTCTGTAAATGGGCTTCAGTTTCGGCCCTACCTACTCTCATTTTTCTTTACTTTTCTTCATCTCGGATATTCAAAATTTTGATTTGATTTAGACACAAGTAAGATATTGTTTGCCAATAGGAATTGGGTCTAATGGTATGTTTTTCCCCATAAATATAGAAGGGTTGTAGAGGGGTTGTGGTTCAACTTCTTTTGGGTCCGTGCGTCTCTTACATAAATAAATTATTCTTCACTTTACATTAATGAATGATTGTGAAATGAATTGCAATTGATCTTATGAAAGCAGAGGTTTTCTCGGATCATCCTCTAAACTCATTTATATACAAATGCATGTAGCTTTTGAAGATATTTCAGAAAGTGATCTCGAAGCACAGTCTGTGAGAGAAACCAATTCTTTTTTCACTTTTATTTTCTTTCAAAATGCTAAAAGTATCCTAATTACACAAAGATTGTATGTCTTTTGATGATCTTCCAAACCTCAACATGAGGTTGATGTCATACGGGTCATGTACCATAGGTTCTGTAATGATCAACATGATGTGATTTGTTAAAAAGTATAGTTACAAACTACGCTTTCAGGTTATAAAAAAAATATGGTACTGTTTGGTTATGCTTTTAAAAAAATATTTTTTGCTTTTGAAAGAAAAATGTTACAGAAATAAAAAAGTAACGTTTGGTTACAGTTTTTAATAAGTACTTTTTAATAAATAAAAAGCAATTAGAAGCAAAATTTAGCTTTTAATCGATCAAAAGCAAATAAAACTTGCTTTCAAAAGAAAATTTATAAGTTCTCTCACCCGATTCAACCTCTTGACCTCATAGTTTTCTTCAATCATGTCTCGTGACAAATAGTGAGAGGAGCGACATCATCCGTCGTATTCTAACGATTTCCACTGTATTTGCTTTTCCTTTTGTAATGAAAAGTAAAAGCAAAAATCAATTTTACCAAACATGCTTTTTTGGTTTTATTGCTTTTACTTAATAGCAAAAAGCAACAAAGTAAAAAAGGAATTTTCCTACTCATAAAAAGATTTTTTGAAAAGCACAACCATATGTGTGTCTATATTTATCTATCTATACTACTATATAAAGGGAATTCTCTTTGTCGTTAGTGTGCCTTGAATTTACTAAAAAATAACCAAAATTTAAAAAAAAAAAAAAAAAATCCCTATAAATTGATAATGGTTAAAGAACTATATGTAATTTCACCATTCAAAACTTACCCACGCTACCACGTCAACCAGGAACTATCACTACCACCCACATCATCAATTGCAAGGTTCGCACATACCAACCATAAATTAAAGGATTCTTAGATAGAGATTGAGTTTCAAAAGATTTTACTGTGCTTTCTTATTTTTTTTATTTGACGTCGCTTTCGGTCATTTGGAGGAAGGATACCCCTACCCTTATTCTCGGGTATTTGCAAGGTACAAATCCTTTTATTTTTTCTATGAATTGACTCTCAAATTGTAGGGGGGAAAAAAAAATTTAACCCATAATAAAAAAACTCAATCCTATTATTACCCTTTTTATTTTATTTAGTTTTGTACATTTTATCAACGTACTCATAGTTTTGTTTTCTTTAATTGCTTCGAATCAGGCTTGTCAACTGAGGAAGTTCATAGTCTGTCCAAAACTGAAAGATTGCATTTTGTGGTCAAGTAGCCTTTTACATTCTTCAACCAAATAATGAGCAGTGATATTACTTCCCATGTTCTTTGTCAAAGAACGTGTTGCACACGCATCACGTGTGCCCAGCTACTAGTATAAACAAAGGCAATAGGGTGCATGGATTACTTCCTATGGAATTTACTTGGATTTTAACCATGGGAAACAACTTGTCATGTGCCCCTAAGTAGCTGTAATGCTATAACTTATAAGCAAAGGCTAACGCAAGAATATCAGGTTAACTACATGGGAAAAGAATGGAATTATAAGAAAATAAGGCACAACCAAGCAGTAGGCAGCTAGTCATGAACAAACTGGAAGAAATGAGGCAGGTTTTCAGGTTGGTAGTTGGTTTCTGCAGGCCTAGCCTAGGTTGAACCTAACATGCTTTTAGTCAGGTTACATCTGGGGTTCAATCGAACAAATTAATCAATCTGTGTAGCTAAATGTCAACCTGATCATGCTCATTCCTCAATATATGAAAGAGAATAAGCATTCAGACAGAAGAAAAAAGTACCATGACGTTTGACAAATAAAATTATTGGGTATTCGGGTTCATTTTTCATTTGTGTATCACGCACGAAAGACTCTTAGTTGAAGGCCAGACCGTGAGATGGAATTCTGTAACATGCCTGAGGAGGCTTCCAGCAAGTAAAGCTGATTAACAACATAAAAACACAATACTATTGTTGAGCCATTAATTGTCATTTACAAAATAAAAATAAAATAATTTTATACATTGAAAAAGCAAAAACTATCTTCAATTCGGAATAATATGATTTCCTCCTTTTCCATGCCTTGACAACATGAACGTCCCTGTCGAAATGGATCTCTCCATTGCAACCCTATGCAAACCATCGTTGGACTTAACATTTTCTCTGCTCGAAAATTGAAGATTGTCCACCTGAAACCCATCGTCATCTTCGCTACTAGTATTGCGTAATATATCAGCGATAGAAACATGACCGCCTTGATGATGTGAAGAAGAATCCAAAGAAACTGACCTCCTAATTAAACTGGATGATGATCGAAGTCTTTCCTGTCTAATTTCAATGTCTCTTCCCTCTGAATCTTCCCCATCTCCAAGAGATGCTTGAATGGGGGTCTTGGGGATAACGCCGTCACTAACAAGGCGAACAACAGGCTCTTGTTGAAAGGGAACACCACTGTTTTCTAAGTCATGGAGGACCACTACAACACTAATATTGTTCGGAGGATGACGTTGGTATTGATCAAGTGAAGATATGTTAGTACTATTATTAGGCCTACCTTGTGCAGGTAACTGTTGGGGCGCCGCCGCTGGCAATGGCAAAGGCAAAGGATTAGGATTGATAGATGCGATGATGTTGGAGCGGCATAAAGGACAACTCGAGTTGGATTTCAACCACGTATCTATACAGGGGAGATGAAAGGCATGGTTGCACTTTGGCAATAGCCGTAGGCTTTCGTCTTCTTGAAACTCGCTGAGACAAACCGAGCAATCCGTGCCTTCAACCAACCCCTCGAGCTCTCCTTTCTTGTACTTGCAAACTGCAATGGACTTGATAAGTGCATCGTCTAATCCGGTAGGAGCAACTTGCCACGCCTCCCGATTCATTTGAGTCTCATCCATTTGTGCACTCATGCGGCCATCATGATCTGATCCTCTTCTCCTACAACATTTTGACATGATGATGTAATAGCTTACCAGAAGGAAAGCGCTGGCCAAGATGCCGATGACCGCTATAATGAGAGGGGAGAATTCGGAGCCCGAACTGCCGTCTGAGAGCCCTAAAGGAGGGGGTGGGGGGAAAATCATGTAACACCACTGCGGGCAATAGATGCTGCAAATTCCTTGAGAGCAGTCATTGTAATTACCATAGGGCGTCCAAGGGTTATTTGGGTTGTTGCTTGCAGAACCCATATATGCCCACCCCACCCCACCCCAGTCAATTTGAATGACCACTGAAACTTGCAAAAGCCTGTATATGTCTACTTTCCCTCAATTTATGCTGGGTCACTTGGCTTCAAGATTAAGGGGAGAGAGAGAGAGAGAGAGAGAGAGAGAGAGAGGGAGGTGGGAAAGGAGTAATAGAAAAAGGCAGATCGATCGAATAAAAGAAAACAAAAAAAACAAAAAATGGGGCCTTGGATGGATCGACGGAAAGGGAAGCAAAGTAGAGGAGGTGGGGGGTTGATGTGTCTACTTCTTATCTTCTCTTTTCTGTATCTTTACACTAGCTTTTCTTGCAATGGAGAATTGGAGAATGATGGTTTGTTGAATAAACAGATGGTGTTTGGTGGTATGTTTATCAAAGTGAGTTATCGATGGTGCAAGGGTCCAAGCTAGTAGGTAAGTGTAGGTGGGTCGAGTCTTTTATTCGGTGCGGAAGCCAATACAACCTTTATACCAGCTGGGCAACTTCCCATTAGTTGATTGCCTCGTCAGAAAAGTCAAAGAAATGAGGAACTAATATATGGAGGTGTGATTGCGTGGGTGTTCTCACTCGTCTAAAGAGGCAAAGCCTCATTGGTTGATCGAATTTGGAGGTACAGTGGCTTTGCATGCATTCTGAGGAGAGTATATTATATTATTTATTAAGAGAAATTTCCATTATTTTTTTTTTTAATTTTTTTGCCAAACTTAGAAATCAGGACGAAATCTTCTAACATCAATCAACGGATGATTTTATGGTACCCATAAAATTTTTAAGGTACCATATTTATTTATCATTTAAACTGAATTATTTACTATTTTAAATGATTCAAAATAATCCACTTACTATTTAATAATTACTTATCATTTAAGGTGACCAACTAATCATTTTAAATAGTTCACTTATCATTTGAAATGACTTACTTACATTTTAAATTGATCTTATGAGTATGGTACCTAATTTGTTTTTAAAGGTACCATAGGATTGACCTCAACCAACATGAATGAAAAAAGACTACTCCTTTAAAAGTAAGAAATTTTTCTTAGAAGGAATAATTAATTATAACCTCACAAAAATATGCTCAAACTAGTTTTACCATGTTTGTAGATCAGAAAAGAATTCAATAACCCAACTTCTAATTTGCATGACTAGGTGGTGAATTCATGGGAGCGAATAAAGTGGTGCTACATATATCAAAGGTTATTTGGATTCATCCATCGTTTTGTGTAGGATCTAATTTTCTTCCTTCAGTAAAGCTAATGGACTATTATATTGTAGGTTTTAAAAAATTAATTTAAAAAAAAAAAAAAACCAATTCTCGTCTATTGTAGTACGTTTTAAAATATTAATTTTTAAAAAAAAAATCGATTTTGTTAAGACTTATATTTGGAACCAAATTAGTACAATTCAATATAATTTAGGGAAGTAAAATTATTTATTCAACAATTATGTTTTAAATATCCTTAACACATAGGCTCCACATAAGATGTCACGTATTCACTCACATCGCATGTTCATCAATTATTTTAACAGCGTTTGAGGTAGGAACCATATTTAGGCACTGCAGTGAAGTTTAGGTATTAAATTAGGAGAAAAAATATATTATATGGATATCACATTGAAATTTTTAGAAAAGTTCTAAGGGCTAAAATGATTTTTACCCAAAAACGAAAAACAACAGCAACATAATATACGCCGTCATCTTCATCAGCCTTGGGAACCATCCTTCACCCTATCCTTTAATTAGCTAGCTCCTAGCTCAAGTTAAGATGATTTGACGAGGATGATCGATGCAGATGAGGACGGTAATAAAGGGCATCTCTCTCATAATCTCCTATTTGCAGTTGTTTGCAAACCCCTGCATACACGTTGTTCCCATATGGTGGCAACCAAACCCTTCTGCATTATCACCAGCACAAGTCTTCAATTGATTTATTACTTTCGTTTCATTTGGGTTTTCAATCCTTCTTAATTGTTAATCACTATTCCGACTTGCATATATATTTTCATTTGTATTGTTTTGGGTTTTTTTTCCCCTTCTAATCAAATTTGGTTATCATAAAAAAATTCAACATGAGAAGTAGAGAGGGGAAATAGAAGAAAGAGAGGAGAATCGGCCATGGCAGCCACCACGGACAACCCATGAGGAGGAAGAAGACATTCTTCAGACAAGTTTTTTAAAATTTTTATTTTTTTTTTTTGGTTTTTGTTTTTGTCTTTTTTTTTTTTTTTTGTTTACAATCGTTCCACTTGTGTGCCATGTCAGCGTGCACGTGCGGTCACTTGACCATTCTGTCAAATTTATTGATGTCCATTAGCGCTTATCTTATGTTGAAATACCAAATTAATTTAGTCTCAAAATTGAGACAATTATAAGTTTGTGAACTAAATTGACACTGCCCCTCAAATTGATGGTACAAAAAAATAATTAACTTATCTATATATATATATATAGAGAGAGAGAGAGAGAGAGAGAGAGAGAGAGAAATCTTACTTTGTATATATGTCAAAGCAATTGGAAAACAGGGGAGCAAGATGATTGAACATGTGAAATATGAGTTCAATGGAACGGAAGAGGAGATTGTGGTGGGTAGAAGAGTCCTGTAGAAGAGAGTCCTGTGTGGGTGAGGTTGAGAGAGATTGAAAAAACTGTTAGGCTATGTTTGGATAAAGAATTTCTAGATGGAATTTGCTTTTGAGATGGAATTTGTAAAATTTTTAAAAGGATTTTGTTCATCTCATCCTTATAAAAATTTTGCAAATTCCATCTCAAAAGCAAATTCTACCTAGAAATTTCTTATCCAAACATAGTGTTACAGACACGAAGAAACTTAAGAGTCCAAACGTCGCAAGCTCTGGCTTTGGTTTTTTTTGTTTAGGAAGGAGTTTATCCCTCTCATTTTTTTTATTTATTATTATCTTATATAAAAAGAGCCAAAACGTTAGCTTAACGGTGTGAGTGAGTTGGCAAGCTGTTTACACCCTAAAAATCGGCGTAAGAAATTTACATTCGGCTTTAGTCAAAATTTTGGGGGTAAGAGGCCGAACACCATGCAAAAACTATTATCGGTCAGATAGTCGAAATTCATTCTCTTCTTAGACCGATTTTCCCTTATATCGGGAATCATTACCAGCCACATTTGCGGGGCAGTTACAGATCGTGGGAAGTTATTTGAAAAACGTGGTCTTAGTGGGAGATGTCTCGTCAAAATGAGTCAGATAGAGAGCGAATTCTGCGGAGTAACGGTCACTTGAGTGTATAAAGATGGAAGATCAGCCATCTAAAGGACTCTCCAACATCAATCAACAAATCAGTTCTCAGGAACTTTATCTTTTTCATTTTCTTTTAGAAATCTAGGATTTTAAACCCAGAAACGTGTGCTCCTTTCTGGTCAAAGGCGTGTGCACCCCTTTGTTCATCATTGTAATTCCAGAAATTGATCAATGAAAATGGCTTCCTCCGTGGTAAGCTTTTCCTTTTAATTTCTGTTATTATTTTGTGTTTTCAATTGTTTGTCACAGAAAAGTCCTTGAGTCCATTCAAGGCAAGGTAGAACCCGCAATTCGTCACTGTTTAGTGGCTGGCACGCTCGCGCAACCCAATCTTCAGAATCAAAATTTTGGAGGAAACACTTTTTGGCACGCCCGGTGGGACACCATTCGTGTTATTTTCCAGTTCTAGGAGATTTGTTTTTGCAACAATCATGCCACCAAAACGTGGAGGACGTGGAAAAGAAGCTTTTGGTCAAGAGTCTGGCCAAGAAGACAGTCTAGAAATCCCAGGGGATGATTCCCCTAGAAATGAAAATACGGAAAGCCAACCATTGGACCATGCAAATGTTGCCAATGAGTTTATGGCTGCTTTCAGGATGAATTTTGACACCATGATGCACGACATATCGCAGATGATGATGCAGCAAATGTCACTTACTATGAAGACATTTGTTGAATCTAATCAGCAGATTAGTGAGAGTCTGAATAAAAATTCGGACAAATTACTTAGCTACATGGTGGAAAAACTAGGACCAGCGTTTAAAAATAATACTCATGAAAGATCTAGTCAATACGGCCGAAAGGCCGAAGGGTCAAATAACTTTAGGTATGGGGACGTCCATCTCTTGTCCAGGCAAGATCCTTTGGGGTCAAATCCATCAATATTTCGGCCAGAGGGGCAAATCCCAACTGTTCATTTGGGAAGTCAATTCGGGCAGCCAAGACCGAATATTGGAACAAGTGGAGTTAAAGATAATGTGTTTTATGCTTCACCCGGGGGGCAAATTTACAATCAAATGATGAATGACTCGTTTGACCCGACTCGAAATAGTAGTTTTATGATGGGGAATCAAACCGATATTCCAGTCAGAACAGGCCGATCCACGGCTGGAAATTATGGGGGTTCAAATGAAGCCCCATACAATTATGTTGGTCAAGAAGACCTTACTCAGACCTTTCAGACTAATTTGAGGGACAATCCAAACAATTTCAGAGAAGAGATTGCCAATATCATTAGGGAACAAATGGGGGCAGGTCGACCACCAGTTAGAACAGCTTATAGTCGCCCTTACCCTGATTATATCGACCAGCTTCACGAATTTCCTAGAGGTTTCAAGTTTCCTGATTTCACACTGTTTTCAGGAGAAGACAAACAGTTAACCTTTGAACATGTTGGCCGATTCACGTGCCAATGTAGTGAAGCAAGTAGTAGCGGCTATTTAAAGCTGAGACTGTTCCCAAGTTCTTTAACCGGTTGGGCGTTTAATTGGTATATTAATTTACCATCAGGGTCAATTACAACCTGGCAGGAAATGGAATCTCTTTTTCATGTTTATTTCTGCAAGGCAGAAACCGAAATAACGGTCGCTGATTTGGCCCGAATGTGCCAAGAACCTGGTGAGAGGGTTGATACCTTTGTTCAGAGATTCCGAAATGCCCAATGTAGGTGTAGGTCGAACTTAGCACAATCTGATTGTGTCAAAATGGTGATTAGTGGGCTTAATCTAGAGAATAGAAAGAAGTTCATTGGCCAAGATTTTTTCGACCTGGGCCATCTTATGACTGCAGTGTCAAAATATGAGAGAATTCTCGAGGAAGAGAATCAAAGAAAGGTTTCTTCAAGGGGAACCTATTATAGGAACCCTAATAGGGAAGTGGCTCAGATTGAAGCCATGGAAGAAAATGAAGAAACTAAGGAAGAAATCGCCCTGGCCGAACTAAATATTAATCGGCCGTATACATGCAGGGCCCTGGTAAAATCCAAGGTGCAAGAATTAAAACAGAATTTCCAAAGGAAACCAAACAATGGTAACCAAAATGGAAACAATTTTAGGGATAAGAAATATGATTTCGACCTTTCTAAAACAGAACAGATATTTGACCTGTTGTTAAAAGACGGTCAAATTAAGTTACCAGATGGGCATAAAATTCCATCTGCTGAAGAAATGAAAGACAAAAAATATTGTAAATGGCATGATTGCTGGACACATCCAACAAATAGTTGCATTGTGTTAAGGGATGCCATCCAAAGGTCAATTAATAATGAAAAACTAAAATTCCCTGAGGAGAAGACTGTTCATCAAGTTGATGAAAACCCGTTTCCTTTTGAGTTTCCAGTTAATATGGTTGTTTTACAGGTACATGATCCTGAAGTGTCGACCAAGGAGACCGTAAATGCTGGACAGAAGTCGGAAGATAAAGGGAAAATTGTCGTACAGGCTCTGCATCAGAAGAATAAAGAGATAAAATCGGTCTCGTTTATCCCTGAGGCCGAAGGTGAAATTCATGCTTACTCAGGAAGAATAGATTCCGGTAATATCAAGAGGTGGACTAAGGTAGCGATAGAACATCTCAGCGATATTTATGGTCATCCAATTTATTGCCGAGGATGTTACAGTAAATTGGCAATGCCTCAGTACGATCCTGGAAACTTGAAGAAAGCTGTAATTGGGGATGTTGAAGTCTCTATTTATAGAGGCGAGCTACAGGTCAGGGGCCTTAATGAGGCTGAAGTTGCAAATGCTGCGGCCAGAAGGCCGAATAAATATGAGCAGAAGTTTAGATCAAGTGGTCTGTATAAGGCCAGAATTGAGAAAGAAAAGATAATACAAGAAGAAAATGAAGAGCATGCTAGAAGTCTGAAGAAGGGTTATCGAAAGACTGATGATAGCAATAAAAGAATTCGACCTGATGAATATTCAAAAGGTCAGGGTTTGCAAATCACTGTGAGAAATGATTATCGGCTTAAAGACAGTCAGGCCGACCAAATGAAAAGGGGTCAAGCGTCCAGTTCTGGGACCATTGAAGGAGATTTGCGTGGCCTGATTAAACCCAGAATGGTGAAACCTAGGCCGATACAGAGAGAAAGGTGGGCTCAGGCTCGACACCCAAAATTCGGTCAGCCCGAAATGACTCGGACTCAGAAGAGGAGGCTCCAAAGAATGCAAGCTGAAGAAAAAAGGGAGCTGATTAAGAAAACTGGAGGATACCGAATTCGGGCTAATATTTGGAAGCGTCTAGAAGCAATTGAGGAAGAAAATAAGTCCCTGCAAGTAGCTATTGAAAAGTGCAAAGAGGATGAAATCTTAGAAGCTGATGATTTTGATGCTGAGGACGATGACACTCTCCAGTTCGGATCTCTTCCACCAGTTAGAGTCCAGGTAAATATGGTTTTTATTTTACTTGTTGATTTCAAAGCTAAGGAGGGCCAAACTTTGTCTTTCGATGATATTGATGTTGGGTTTGAAGGAAAACTTTCAATTAATGAAATTTCAGAAACTCCAAATCGGTCTACACAGACCGAGTTACCTAGTGAAAGTATTACTTTTACCAAGCCTAGTGAGAATATGGCTAAACACTTGAAACCCTTATATATTAAAGCTCATTTCAATGGGAAACCAGTTTCAAGGGTTTTGGTAGATAATGGAGCTTCTATTAATATCATGCCAGTTTCGGTTATGAAGAAATTAGGAAAGACAGAAAAAGATTTATTGCCTGCAGAAGTTTCAATAGTAAACTTCATGGGTGGAGCTGTAAAACCTGAGGGGGTTGTTCCTATGGAAGTTACTGTAGGAAATAAAACTAAAATGACGGCATTCTTCATCATGAACTCGGCCTCGAATTATAATGCACTGTTGGGCCGTGATTGGATTCATGCAAACATGTGTGTTCCATCTTCACTTCATCAGTGCTTGATGATTTGGAATGGAGACAAGGCTGAGTTAATTCAGGCCGACAGTCACCTATTTGCTTTTTCAAACAATTTTGCTGAAGCTGCTCTCTATGAGAAGAACATAAGACCTTTAGAATCTATAGGGTCTGATAAAAATGGCCGACCCCTTAAGGTCGCTTCTCCAGTGTTGGATGGAGGATGCCATATAAATTCGGTCTCCCAAATGGCCGTACATGAAAATGTAAGTTTAAATGAATTTTGAAACCCAAGCATATCAGGAAGCTATGCAGAGAATAGAATCCTACATGGCTTAAATCAATGAATCGGCCACATTGGCCGATTGCGTCAGAGAAGATGCAGACGAAATCACCTAAGAAGAATTAGCGATGGAGCCTAGGAAGTTGAGTGATGAAAAAGCTCAAGTCATAGACCCTTTACAAGAAGTAAAACTATCAGGAGACTCAAGGCCGATTTTTATTAACCAAAATTTACCAGAAGACTGGAAAGATAAATTAATCGGCCTACTAAAAGAATTTAGGGATTGTTTTGCTTGGGATTATGATGAATTGCCGGGTTTAGACCGAAAACTGGTTGAGCATAAATTACCAATTAAAAAGGGGTTTAAACCATACAAACAGCCTCCTAGGAGGATGGCTCCAGAAATTCATCTCAAAGTAAAAGAAGAGATAGAAAGACTGTTAAAGGCCGGATTTATTAGAACGGCCAAGTACGTGGAATGGCTCTCAAACATTGTTCCAGTCTTGAAAAAGAATGGGAAACTAAGGGTGTGTATAGATTTCAGAGACTTAAATAAAGCCACTCCAAAAGATGAATACCCAATGCCTGTAGTTGATATGTTAGTCGATGCAGCCGTTGGGTTCAAAGTCCTATCTTTTATGGATGGTCATTCAGGCTATAATCAAATTTTCATAGCCGAAGAAGATGTACAGAAAACAGCCTTTAGGTGCCCAGGTAGCATCGGGACCTTTAAATGGGTAGTGATGCCATTCGGTCTAAAAAATGCTGGGGCTACATACCAAAGGGCTATGAATTATATTTTCCATGATATGATTGGAAAATTTATGGAAGTTTATATAGATGACGTGGTGGTTAAATCTTCAGATCTGGACATTCATTTGACTGATCTAAGGAAGTCTTTTGAAAGAATGCGGGATCATAGTTTAAAAATGAATCCCTTAAAATGTGCTTTTGGTGTATCTGCTGGAAATTTCTTGGGCTATCTTGTCCACCAAAGAGGGATTGAAGTTGACACAAACAAAACAAAGGCAATTATCGATGCAAAACCACCATCTAATAAAAAAGAGCTTCAAAGGTTTCTCGGTCAAGTTAATTTCTTGCGCCGTTTTATTTCTAATTGTGCAGGGCGAACCAAAGCTTTCTCTCCTCTGCTGAAGATACGGGCGGAGGACAGTTTCAAGTGGGACAAGCAACATCAGGAAGCATTCGACCAACTGAAAGAATATCTTACAAAGCCACCGGTGTTAATGCCACCCAAGCAAGGGAAGCCCTTGAAATTGTACATATCGGCCGCTGGAGAATCTATTGGAGCATTGTTAGCCCAAGACAGAGACGACAGACATGAGCAGGCCGTTTATTTTCTTAGTAAACTGTTGAATGAAATCGAGTGTAGATATACACCGATTGAAAAACTTTGTTTGGCTTTGTACTTTTCATGTATTAAGCTAAGGTATTATATGTTACCTGTTCTGGTTTATATAATATGTCAAACTGATGTGGTTAAGTACATGTTGAGTAGGCCAATTGTAAGAGGTAAAATTGCAAAATGGTCATTAGTCTTAATTGAATTCTGTTTGCAATATACTCCTCAAAAGGCAATTAAAGGCCAAGCGCTGGCCGATTTCTTAGCAAGCCACCCTAATTTAGGAGAGGTGCCCGAAATTCTGCCTACCATGGAGATTGGGTGCATTTCTTTAGTACCATGGATTTTAATTTTTGACGGGTCTCGAACTGAAGAATCGGCCGGGGCAGGTGTAGTTCTAATATCCCCAATGAACAAAAGAACTCAGCTTTCATTCAAGCTAGATTTCGATTGTACAAACAATCAGGCCGAGTATGAGGCTCTCATTATCGGTCTCGGTTTATTGGTGGATTTGAATGTATCAAGTGTCTTTATTATTGGGGATTCCCAATTAGTTTTAAAACAGTTATCTGGCGACTTTAAATGTGTAAGCGATTCTCTGGTTGACTATAATAGAGCCGCTAAATATTTGCTAAGTTTGTTTGCTGATGTTTTATTCAAATGTGTCCCAAGAAAAGAGAACAACGAGGCAAATGAATTGGCTCAAATAGCTTCCGGACTGAAAATCCCACTCAACGTTCTTACGAGAACGATCACTATAGAAAGCAGGTTAGAGTCATCCTTAATGAATATATTCAGCCCAAGTAAAATAATATTGTCGCTAGATGTTGCCCAGGACGATTGGAGATTCCCAATCATAAAGTATTTACAAAATCCATCAATTCAAACAGAGTATAAAATCAGGAAAAAGGCTTTAAACTTCGTCATTTTAGATGATGAATTGTATAAAAAGAATGTGGACGGTCTTTTATGCTTATGTCTTTCTAAGTTTCAGTCAATGCAAGTCATGGCTGAAGTCCACGAAGGCATTTGTGGGGCACATCAGGCTGGCATTAAGATGAGATGGCTCATTAGAAGATACGGTTATTATTGGCCGAATATAATGAAAGACTGTTTGGAATATGCTAAAGGATGTCAAGCCTGTCAAATTCATGGGCCAGTGCAACACGCACCTACAACAAAATTACAGTCCATAGTAAAGCCTTGGCCGTTCAGAGGATGGGCAATGGATGTAATAGGGAAAATTTACCCCGAGTCATCTAAAAGAGATGCTTTTATTTTGGTAGCAACTGATTACTTCACAAAATGGGTGGAAGCCATTCCTATGCCTTCGGTTTCACAAACCGAGGTCATCAAATGTGTTAAAGAAAACATTATTCATAGATTCGGCCTACCCCAAACTATTACTGCTGACCAAGGCACAGTCTTTACGGGCAATGAAGTAAAGGCATTTGCAAGGGAGTATGGTTTTGAAATTGTGCATTCCACGCCTTACTATGCACAAGCCAATGGGCAGGCCGAATCAACCAATAAAATTTTAAAGATAAGCATTGAAAAAATGATTGATGAAAATCCTCGAGCATGGCATGAATTGCTATCAGAAACTTTGTGGGCGTATAGGAATTCAAAAAGAACCAGTACTGGTACAACCCCGTTCGCCCTAACCTATGGGCATGATGCAATTCTACCAATGGAGATGACTGTTCAATCATTAAGGGTTGCTAAACAAAATGATTTAAGTGAGTTGGATTATTATGATGCTATGATGGCCGAATTAGATGATTTGGATGATATTAGGTTACTAGCTTTAGATCATTTACAAGTCCAAAAAAGAAGAATCGAAAAAGCTTATGACAAGAGGGTTCGGCCTAAAAATTTTGTAAAAAATGAAGTAGTTTGGAAAGCCATATTACCAGTTGGTTCAAAGGATCCCAAACATGGAAAATGGTCTCCCAATTGGGAAGGCCCTTTTAAAATATTCAAAGTATTGAAGGGTGGTGCTTACCATTTACAAAATTTGGATGGTGATATTCATGATCGGCCTATAAATGGATGATTCCTTAAAAGATATTATCCCACGATGTGGGAAGGTGTCGAAAGTAGTTAAAAGAATGTAAGAACAAGTGAAGACAAGCAGAGAGAATATATTTTGCAGGCCATGTGGCCGAGACCAAAAGTAAAACATTAGGAGTCAGAGATCTCACCATAACAGTTAAACTAAAGTTGCTAAGAAATTGTTCAAGGCCTTATGGCCGAATTACATGTCAAAAATAAAATGGCCACATATCGGCCAATAAATGATAATGTTCAGGGAGCTTTCGAGGAAGATACTGTAGAAGTATCTAGGACAATAAATTCTTTAGCCTTAATCCAATCGTCCTCAATCCTCTGGAGCACAACTTCAATCTCTACTTGGTTTTTCTCAAGCTCTTCCTCATCTCCACACGACTGGCATAATTCGGCCAACTTTTGGGCGGCTTCTACGTGCTTTTCAAGTGAATCAGCAATTTTGAACTGTTTGTTCTTAGCCTGCTCCAGCTTTTCCTTCTTGGCCGATAACTGCCTTTCTAGCTCCTCAACTTCCTCAGATAGCTTCAAAACAATGCCTTCCCCAGTCGTGTAAAGGCCTTCGGCCTTGGTGGCAGCTTTCATCTCATCATCCAGCTTCACTTGTAGGGACCTGAGTTTGGTGAGTAGAGATTTGTTCTCCAGAGAATCCTTGTGAGCTGAGTTGAAGGATGTAGAGATGGTGGCCAGTTGCTCCAGAAAAGAATTAAGATTCACTGAGAGCCCTGGTGTGCAATCTGGATCGGCCAGCAGAATGTTTACTGCGGCCTTGACTGGGTTTATCTGAGGAAAGCAAAGTAGCTAAATGAATATATGATCAAGTAATTCAATGCTTTGTAATTTCATATGGGAAGAAAATGATAAATACCTGAGAGTGGATTGAGGAAAAAGAAGTACTTGACAACGATTTCAAAAACCTTTTTGCTTTCTCAATCTTTGAAAAATCAGATGGAATAGAGAGAGAAGGGGTTGGAGATGCTGATTTTGACTTGATCATTGACCGAAGCTTTTCCAGAGAAGCAAGTGTAGAAGAAATTTTGCTCCCTGAAGTCTTCGGCGCAGTTGGTACATCAGGAATGATGATCACTTCTGAAGCAGTGGATTTGGGGGGCACATTTGTTGGTGGATTGATTGGCATGAGGAGATCGGCCTCTCCATCTTTGTCCTCCATAGTTTCTTCATGAAGAGGAGTTGAGTCCCCTGAATCCTGAGGTTTGGCAATGGAAGAGGTCGATATCTGACCTGATTTAGCCCCAGAGCCCTTTTGAGTTTGAGAGATAGAGGCAAATAATTCTTCAATATCATCTCCTTTCTTTGTCTTTTTTCGGCCAGCTTTTGAAGGGACTGCAGCCTTAGGCCGACCACGTTTCTTTTGCCCCTTGGCAAGTTCTTCATCAGAGGAAGGTATTTCTGGAAGTGGCTCTAGTGACCGATCCTCATAAACTGGAGCACCTGAAAAGAGAAGACAAGTTTAACTAAGTCAAGAAAAGAAAAATATGCATCTGGGAGAAATTTTGAAAATGTACCTATGGAATAGGTTGACATCGGCCAAATTATCCATTTAAAATGATTAGCAAATTTTCTACTGGCTCTCTTGCCCACTAAAGTAACTTCATGAGGAGAGGCAGGAGCTTGGGCAGGTTCCAGGAAATCAGCAATCCCAAATTCGGCCGTTGGGGTTATAGGCCGATGCTTGGACAGCCATCTCTCAAAAGCAAGATAGAACTTGACTTGATTTATTTTCTGACCTTTAAGGAGTTTGTCTTGGTTTTTCTTTAAAATCTTGTCAAATTTTTTGGCTTTTAATTGAATTGTTGCTCTCTCTATATCATCTATCATACTTCTATTATTTGGAACCCATTTAATTTTATAGAACTTCTCAAAGTTCAAAATTGACTGATAGGCTTCAAATTTGTTAAGAGGAATACCTTTTTTCTTCTTTCCCTTTTGCTCAGACCCTGCAGGCTGCATAGAGATTTGATCAGTTTCTCCACTTGAGCTCTCTTGAGAAAAATAGAATTCGGGCAATAGAGTGGAGGGTTCATAAGGCCGAATTCTCTCAATATAACGAGACCAAAAAAGGTCAAACTCATGGGTTGCCTTGGGATTTTTCTTGGAGAATGGGGTGACTGTGAAAGTAGACCTCAAGTATCTAAAAATATTGTCTACACCAATTACTTCATCAATATCCTTCAAGACAATTCTGTGAACAAAATTTGCATTTGCAGAATATGTCAATGGGAATGGAAGAGATTGAACAAGGCCGAACTGTCTGGCCACAAAGTGAGGGCAATAGATTTCCACCCCACAGCAGTTATTCCCAGAATTTTCTAAGATTGATCGATGATGAAGATCACGAGGAGTTAAAATGCTTCGCCAAAAATGCTGGAGGGATTCGGTAAAAGCTTTAAAGGTAATGGCTGCTTTTAGCCACTCGGGGCCGAATTTAACAGGAAAGAATGGACAAAATTGCAAAGTTGTTCGGCCAGGGCAAGTATAAAGAAAAGTAAAACAATGTTCAAAAGAATAAGGGATTTGGGTAAAGTGTAAGTACTTAAACCCATAACAAATGATGTCAGACCGATCCTTGAAATTAGGGCTAATCTCTGGAAAATAAGCATGGAGCCAAATTTGAAGAATCCAAAATGGGCCTCCCCATGTATGAAAATTGGAAGAGAGGAGATTAAAACATCCTCTGTATAAGCTGGAAAGGACGAGGGGACCTAAAGCAACCCTGCATCCCCGTGCCAGGTAAAGTGCCAGTTTTAATTCGGCCTTCACTACTTTGAAAGAAGGATTACAAAAAAGGTATTTACAAATCCATATCAATAGAAAAGCTACATATTCGGTCTCGTCAAGGTCACCATTTTCTTTTCTATACAAAGACATGAATCTAGAGTAGGAAATAGATTTCTTGTCAAAAAGGAGAGGATGATCGTACTCTGGAATTTGAGTTGAAGCATTAATCCAGCTTCCATTGGGACGAAGACCGAATAAAATAGCAAGATCTAGAAGGGTTGGAGTCATCATTCCAAACCGCAAGTGAAGGGTATTGGTTGAAATTGACCATAAACTCAAGGCCGAAGCAAGTAATTCCCTGTTTATTGGGATTTGAAACTTGGAAAAATGGAGGATTTCATAAATTCCAACCATTTTCCATTCTTCGGCTTTGAATGAATGAATACGATCAAACCAAGCGTTCCAGTCCAAACTCCTACTTGGCCAACAACGAATAGTTCCAGAGAATGACTTTTTCAGATTACAAATGGGGTTTTCATAAGCAAAAACTTCAGATTTATGTTTTGGAAACAAGGTAGGAATTGATTGAGCAGTACTAAGAGACAAAAATCTGGGCCCTTAAGTGTAGAGGTGTTCTTCGTAAGGAGAAAATACCTGAGTATTAAGAACCGAAGGGTCAGTAGACAGAAATTTCTCCAAGCGATCCTTGTCGGAGAAATCGTCTTCGCCAGAGATATGATCAGACATGGTGAGATGTAGAGTAAGATGGCGGACCCGAACTAAAACATTGCTGGAAAGTATGAAGGGAGGAGAAGAAGACTCGAAGCTTGCTGTGCTAGAAATGAATCCCTGGAGACTGTCAGGAGCACCGGAGACGAAGAATGGCAGCGACGGAGTGCAGAGAAGCTAGAAGGCAAATGAGGCTGAAATGCACAAAAGTTAAAAACTCAGGTTTTAAAGCTTGGCGCGTTTTGGGAATTGAAAAGACACTCAGAAATGCACGGAACCTGGGGAGCTGAGCGGTTACGGCGCGATTCAGTGTATAATCATTAGGCTTCCTCAGCACAGAAACCAATGAAGAAAGGACACGTGGCCGGACGTCAGGGGAATTGACAAGATGACACGTAGGGAGATTCGTGAGAAGCAAAAAATAGCAAGTGTTGCATCAGGCCGATTTAATAGGAAGGACATTTTACAAGATATATATCTATATGTTAGTAAAATGTGGGGGGCAATGTTTACACCCTAAAAATCGGCGTAAGAAATTTACATTCGGCTTTAGTCAAAATTTTGGGGGTAAGAGGCCGAACACCATGCAAAAACTATTATCGGTCAGATAGTCGAAATTCATTCTCTTCTTAGACCGATTTTCCCTTATATCGGGAATCATTACCAGCCACATTTGCGGGGCAGTTACAGATCGTGGGAAGTTATTTGAAAAACGTGGTCTTAGTGGGAGATGTCTCGTCAAAATGAGTCAGATAGAGAGCGAATTCTGCGGAGTAACGGTCACTTGAGTGTATAAAGATGGAAGATCAGCCATCTAAAGGACTCTCCAACATCAATCAACAAATCAGTTCTCAGGAACTTTATCTTTTTCATTTTCTTTTAGAAATCTAGGATTTTAAACCCAGAAACGTGTGCTCCTTTCTGGTCAAAGGCGTGTGCACCCCTTTGTTCATCATTGTAATTCCAGAAATTGATCAATGAAAATGGCTTCCTCCGTGGTAAGCTTTTCCTTTTAATTTCTGTTATTATTTTGTGTTTTCAATTGTTTGTCACAGAAAAGTCCTTGAGTCCATTCAAGGCAAGGTAGAACCCGCAATTCGTCACTGTTTAGTGGCTGGCACGCTCGCGCAACCCAATCTTCAGAATCAAAATTTTGGAGGAAACACTTTTTGGCACGCCCGGTGGGACACCATTCGTGTTATTTTCCAGTTCTAGGAGATTTGTTTTTGCAACAATCATGCCACCAAAACGTGGAGGACGTGGAAAAGAAGCTTTTGGTCAAGAGTCTGGCCAAGAAGACAGTCTAGAAATCCCAGGGGATGATTCCCCTAGAAATGAAAATACGGAAAGCCAACCATTGGACCATGCAAATGTTGCCAATGAGTTTATGGCTGCTTTCAGGATGAATTTTGACACCATGATGCACGACATATCGCAGATGATGATGCAGCAAATGTCACTTACTATGAAGACATTTGTTGAATCTAATCAGCAGATTAGTGAGAGTCTGAATAAAAATTCGGACAAATTACTTAGCTACATGGTGGAAAAACTAGGACCAGCGTTTAAAAATAATACTCATGAAAGATCTAGTCAATACGGCCGAAAGGCCGAAGGGTCAAATAACTTTAGGTATGGGGACGTCCATCTCTTGTCCAGGCAAGATCCTTTGGGGTCAAATCCATCAATATTTCGGCCAGAGGGGCAAATCCCAACTGTTCATTTGGGAAGTCAATTCGGGCAGCCAAGACCGAATATTAGAACAAGTGGAGTTAAAGATAATGTGTTTTATGCTTCACCCGGGGGGCAAATTTACAATCAAATGATGAATGACTCGTTTGACCCGACTCGAAATAGTAGTTTTATGATGGGGAATCAAACCGATATTCCAGTCAGAACAGGCCGATCCACGGCTGGAAATTATGGGGGTTCAAATGAAGCCCCATACAATTATGTTGGTCAAGAAGACCTTACTCAGACCTTTCAGACTAATTTGAGGGACAATCCAAACAATTTCAGAGAAGAGATTGCCAATATCATTAGGGAACAAATGGGGGCAGGTCGACCACCAGTTAGAACAGCTTATAGTCGCCCTTACCCTGATTATATCGACCAGCTTCACGAATTTCCTAGAGGTTTCAAGTTTCCTGATTTCACACTGTTTTCAGGAGAAGACAAACAGTCAACCTTTGAACATGTTGGCCGATTCACGTGCCAATGTAGTGAAGCAAGTAGTAGCGGCTATTTAAAGCTGAGACTGTTCCCAAGTTCTTTAACCGGTTGGGCGTTTAAGGGTATATTAGTCAATCAAAAGTTTTTCTTACTTTCATCTTTTTATAGGTAGTATAGATTAATCCAAGTAAAAAATTAACACTTTCAATTGATTTCAAACTCTAGGTTTTACAATTATAATTAATGTGTAGTCCTCTATTGAAGGAAAGCGTAATAAATTATTTAAATTTTAAAATGAGGGTATAAAGGTCAATCAAAAGTTTTTCTGAGATACAAACTTTTATATGTAGTATAGATTTAGTGTTATTGTATGGGAAAAGTAGGGTGTTTGCAAAAGTTTCATCTTTTCTAATTGTGTAGATTAGATGAGTTGTAACGAAAGGCTGAACTGTTGTATACTAGAGGCGGCATGCTAGTAGAAGCTATCACATTAGAATATACCCGTAGTGGCGTGAACTGTCTTAAAGAGAGTGACATGGTCTGCGCCTCAACTCTGCCTGATTTTGTGTACTTCACTATTTTGAGGTAAAATCTGTATTTGGTTCCAACACATGTCAAATTGATCAAGTAGGAAATTAATAATGTCAACAGGGGATTTTAATAGAAATTCTCTCAAAATCGAGAACCGTTGGATTCTAATGGGCGATGTGGGGTGCCTAACACCTTCACTACTCGTAACAAAACCCCTTTACACTCAATCTCTAGTTACATAGACCTCTAGGAGTCATTCAATCTTCAAATATACCTCAAATGGAATAAACCTCAAATAGATTAATTTTTCAATTGGAACTCAAATAGACCCACTTTAAAATAAATCATAGGATGACCAGTTATGTCCTCAAACCTTTGATTGGTGGCGACTCCATAAACTTAATTATCTTGAATATGCTTGTATGTTTAGATTAGTTGAGACACACTTAAACTGAACCTAATCAATTTGTTCAAACTCATCAAATTTTCACTACCTTTATTCCATGCCAATCGGGGTCGTCCCATAAACCTTTTAAAAGCGCTCCTCACTGGAAGGGCACTCGGGATTTTTAGGGTAGCGACAATGAGGAAACCACCTTAAAATTGCCAAGGTTTGTTAAAGCCTCCAACCAAGATCTAACCTTTCAACAATGACCAACTAAGGGATTAAATCTCAACTTGGACAACTATGGCCCTATTGGTGATTGGAAGGCAACTTCCTCGTGCACATTTTCCAACATCATTGAAAATTGAAACCCACCCCGTCTACAACAATTCGCATCAACCCTTGGATTTTGGCCCAAGTGATAAAGGGTTGGATAGACCCCACACATACAATTTTCGTATTCACTTTTCTAGGGATGGAATAAATATTTGAGGATGTGTGAACCCAAGAAAATGGCCCACACAAAATCATATTGAAAACAAGGAGTCACCACCTCATTTTTAAGGAACGAGGAAATCCTAAAAACACTTTTATTTCTAAAAACAAACACATGACTCTACTTCAAAGGAAATGTCAAGTCTTGAACCAAAAGATTGAGAATTCAAGAGCCAAGTTAAGATGTGGGAGGGTTCTGGGACAAACCCATAGGCACCTACATCGCCCTAATTGGTCTCTTAATTTAATTGGGTTAAATTAATGTCTTAATTACACATAAATTAACAATAATCATCACAAGACAGCATACTTACATCCACTATCAATCAAATTAGCGCTTACGTACCTTACATACAAACACGTAAGGATTAAAGTTCACATAGTTTGAATGGAAGGCTATTGCCCCTCATAAAGAACTACAATAATTTCTAAGTTTTCATATTAATCAAAAAAGAAAGTTTTATAAAAAGGAGGCTTTGAGAAAAAAGAAAGATTAAGAAAATGGAAAGTTTGGGAAAAGGGAAACTTTAATAAAAGGAAATTTTAATAAAAAGGAAACTAATAAACTACTATAATTTAATATACAGAAAATAGCCCAAAAAGGAAGGAGGAGGTTTCCAAATCAATTGGCTACTCTTAACCGCCAATCAATTTGAAATCCAACATGCATCACGTCACAATCATATCACCAAAGTCATGACCACTCAAACCCTAATCATGCTAGAGACTACTATCATGCATATGACACCAAAATAGAGACTAAACATAGTCAAACACCTTAATAAACAAATCTGGACAAAACACATTACAAGCTAAAATTACTCTAAAAGTCTAATAAAAAAACATTAGATAAAACAAATAATGAAACCCTAGCATGCTCTTATATGAATAAGAATCATTATATATCATGCATGAAATAAACTTAAAATACGCAAGTTTAACACAACCCCTACATGCAAACCCTAATATAAAAACCCTAATATAAAAAACCCCTAATAATAAAATCCTAACATGCTATTAAACTAACACAACAACAAAAACTCATGTAATTAATCAATCATGAATGAATCATAGTATTAAAAACAGTGAATTCTAACACATGTAAAAGAGGGTGGAGAGTGTACTTTGAATGCAATAATTTTCATGCTCGCAATTAATCATCAAATAATATCAAGATAACATGGTAGAATATTGATAATCATTACAAATAATTAACTCTCATGTTTTAAGCATGCTTTTAATCATAATAAACACCAACATAAGAGAAAGAAACCCTAATTTTGAAGGATAAAGGTTTACCATTTCCAATATCTTTTCCTTGCCTTTAATTAGCTTATTTTCTTGCTTAGTTGATGTTGTAGAACCTCTCCTTGCTTCCCTTTAACTTGCAAATTCGTAACTCTCCCTCTCTCTAAATGTAAAGTGCTTAAAAAGTCCCATTTTGTGCTAAATATAATGTTCTATTCATAGGGGACTGACCTAATAAACCAATGGCTAAGATTAATTCACTAAATAATGATCTAAGGGTTATTAGAAATTCTCTTGGGGCTCAAGTAACTCAAAGTTACCTAAAAATTAGAAGGAAACCCTAGCAAAGTTGGAAAAAAAAGGGTTAAAGGCTTAAAAAGGCGAGAAAAGTACAAAATAGGAAAGAGCCCGATCGTCCAAGGCTAGATGGATGACCATCTGGGCCAATATGGTCGACCGTTCAGGCTTGGACGGTCACCCGAGGGCGGTCTCCTCTGCTTCCCTTTTTGTATACTTCCACCTTCCAAAATTGTTTTAATGCCAATTTAAGTCCGATTTTGACAAAATAAAAGTCAAAATGACTGTGCTTTGAAAATGAATATGTTTTTAAGCATTTTAAGACAAAAATCCTTAGCCATAAGTGCATGGTTAAGTTTTACAAGGAGGTTAACTGTTGTGCTTCACCTTCGCAAAGCTAGGGTTGCACACAGGGTTGAACCAAAGATTTTTTAAATCAAAATTTAACCCTATAAAACATATTTGGGAACAAAATTAAGCTTAATTATGATATAATGAAGGACAACTTGATGAAAAATCAAAAGTCAACTCGAGAGAACCGAAAAAAAGTCTTATAGCCATCTTAAACCATCATGAACCAAATTACTTCTAAACCATCAGTTTATTAAATTGAACCTATAAATAGACTATATGTACCAATATGAACTCAAATGAACAATTTGGAGGTCATTTCAAGATCAAACATAAATGATATGACTTAAAAGAAAAAAATGTCTTTTAAGTTACAAAAGCTCTTATTAACCATTGAAACCTCTTCCAAATTGATTCAAAATCCATATGCATGATTCTCAATGCTATGAAAACTTAATTCAAGAAACTAAAATTAAAAATGAGATGAAATGATGGCCTTTAACTAAGATGACAAAAATGGGGTGTGACAATGCTTAATCTAACAATTTTACTTTCTTATTCTTACTTTTTTGCTTCGTACCATATTGAGTTTAGACAAATTACTCTTGCGAATCAAGATCTAGTCAATACAAGAGGAGATTATACCCCACCCGTATAATTTTTGTATTCAATTTCTTGGGAATAGAGTGTGAAATTTTGGTTTTACCAAACCTACAATACCTAGAAGGGAAGTTGAATAAATATTATATGAAAATTTTACTTAATTTTGATTTTAGGATAAATAATCTCTTTTACCAGAAGTAATTCAAGCATACAGCAAGCAGAAAAGCAATTAATAGTTGGCATAAGAGATTTTTATGTGAAAAACCCTAGATGGGAAAAGTCACGGGATCTCGTCTAGTTGAAGCTAATCTACTATGAAATCAACGAGTATAAGACACAAGGACTTATGTAGTTGTCTTCACTCCTATGATCACATGATCGATCTCCGTCTCAACAGTTTGGTCACAACTAACCTCTTTCACAACAATCGATGCTATCAATTAATCACGAACTCGCAAGTTCGATCGCCGTCACAATGGCCTCACAAACACTCAAGGTTGTGAATAGAATATGGTTTGCATGGTCTCTAGAGCATATGAGTAAAAACTTAGTTTTAAGTGATCTAAAAAGATTTGAAGAAGATAAAAAATGAAAAGCCTAATTGGGAGAGATTTCCTTACCTCTCTCTACTGTAATAGTTTCTATTTATAGAGACTAAGAGATCCTAAAAGAAAGGAATACGGAATATGATCAAATAGGAAGGTTTTATAAAATAAAAAATATGTTTTTTACGAACCTCGATTGATCTGGGTCCAAGTTGGATCGATCCGGGGGTGGCAACGGCAAAAAAAGTGTTTCTACGCATGCACTGATTGATCAGCCATCAACCCAATTGATTGGGAGGTGGTAGTAGCTAAACAACTTTTAGTGAGCACCATCGATTGATCCGGGTAAGACTCTGATCGATCCGTAGTGTCCTAAATAGCCTACTTGACAACTAAAACACCACAAACCAACCATATAAGCAACTAAATCACCTAAGATGATTTAAAATGAAATAAACATCTATGGAACGGGCATCTATGGTCCCTTATCTTTCCTACGAATGAATGTGAGCTTCATTACCTTTAAATCTTCACTTAGATGAATCTTTGAAGCTTCACACAACTTGAATCAATCATAAGACACAACAAAAACACTTTTGAGACGAAATATGCCAATACAAAAAACATGGACTTTATTGAGTGTATATTACTGGGGATGCTTTATTTGATGATATTACTTTCTTATTCTTACTTTTTTGCTTTGTACCATATTGGGTACGAACAAATCACTTTTGAAAATCAAGATCTACTCAATTTAGGAGGAGATTATACCCCACCCATATAATTTTCGTATTCACTTTTTTGGGGATGGAGTGCATATTTCTGGGAATGCTTCATCTAACGATTTTACTTTCTTATTCTTATTTTTTTTACTTTGTACCATATTGAGTATGAACAAATCACTCTTGTGAATTAAGATCAATATTATCAATATAGGATAAGATTCTACCCCATCTATATAATTTTTGTATTCACTTTTCTAGGGTTGAAGTGCATATTTTTGGGGATGCTTCACTTAACGATATTACGCGCGCGCGCGGGGGAGGGGGGGGGGAAGAGAGAGAGGGGAGGGGGTGTAACGTGTAAGGGAGGGAGGATGGCTGATGTGATTTGTTGCAAATGGGTTGGGTTCCAACTTTCAAGGATGTTGGAAAAGGTGAATGCTGGAAGTTGCCTTCTAACCAACATTAGGGGCATAGTTGTCCAAGTTGGGATTTATTTCATTAGTCATTGTTGAAAGGTTGGGTCGGTTTTACAACCTTGGCAATTTTAAGGTGGATTCCCCTGTATATATATATATATATATATACGAAAATGATTAGGTGCGGATCGTTTGGACAAGATTGCACAATTGAGAGTCGTGTGTGAAACACACGCGTGAAAGTCATGCATGGCTCCTAGCTCAGCCATATGTCCCGGATCATCCGCACTCGATCAGCTCCCTAGGAGGATGTGCTCCTATGCAAGCATGGGTCCAGCGGGCCACTATCAGCTCCCTAGGAGGATGTGGCCCATCCCAATGGGCCACTTACACCATTGTTTGCTGGAACTTGGAACCCCAGCCTGCAAAACTAGAATTCTGGTTAAATTTAACATAGAACCAGTTCCGTGTTCATAGACCAGAGGAAAGAAGAAGGAAAACTCACCCTCATATTCATCGTCCTTTCGGTCTAACGAAAAAAATGAAATAATCCACTAGTAGCCTATTTCGTTGAAATTAAATAATTGAATAAATTTTACATAGGATTGAAGGTATATATTCATCACCTTAAATTAGAATATTTTAAATGTTGGAGTTATCACTATAGTTGATGTTGTAGAATCAATTTTAAAGAATTCATGTTACTATTTTGAATTTTCACTTTTATTTATGATGACGACCATCATTTTCTTGAATTTGTTAATTCAAGATGATAGCTTGTGCATTCAATATTATGGAAAATTTCAATTGTTTAATTTCAAATTGAACAACCAAACATGCCTTAACTGTGAGCAGGAGTGAGTCTTCCATGTAACTGTGATACGGCCATGTGGTGTCACGGGCCAATAGGAACCAAGTAAAGTGGGATTGTGGGACCAAAAAGTATTATGACAATTTCATTTTACTTAACTTTTATTGGCCCGTGACACCACATCAGTCGTATCACAATTACATAGAAGTTTTTCTCTATGAGCAACAGCGGGCTTGTCTTTGTCTGACAGAATTGAGCACAGGAAATAGCCACAGGAATTCCGACACAAGGCAATGGAATATCTAAACCCACCAAGCAACGTCTATTCGTAAGGGAGTTGTAGGCAATAAAAAGACCAAGCGGTCACAAGGAAGGCTTCACGACACTTTCATTTAAGGGCCTATCCACATACATGTTGATATGGTAGACGGCCATAAAAGCCAAGCGTAAAAAGGGATGTGCAGCTTAATTGATTATTCTTTCTTACACTCGGCTAGTTAAGCCTTTAACGAGATGCACTGTGCCTTTGATAGCAATTGAAATTTCGACCTAAATCGAGAGGTTGAATAGGTCTATTTAATTATGAACCATATAAATTATGGTTTGGCTGAGGTCTAAGTAATAGATTTGGTTGACCATAAAATGCTAGCGCATTTCAACATGCCAACACACTTGACACACCTATTTCTAGGTCAGCCACACAGCTGCTGTTCTCTAGCCAATCATCTTCCACTGGATTACAAGCTTTCAAATCATCTTCCACCTGTACTATGGCCGTTGCATAACCATTTCAATCAACTCTTTCATACCTATATTATGGAGCTATTTTGAAACTATTAGATTCACATTGTATATATCCTTAATTCTACCTTTTTCCAAACATTAATATAAAGGATCAAACATATCGGCAGACAAGAAGAATCCAAGTAACTTATGTTCTTAGTCACGGCCATGGCATCTGTTTTTCTTCAAGTAATTCTCATATGAAAAGCATTGTAGAGCTTTTGATAGGAGCCAAAAAAGACTTTCATATTGCCAATTATCATATGCAAAATTTATAATACAACAAGTATATATGTTAGCTTCAATATTTTGTGATATGATTCATAAATAATGGAAGGAGGTGAAAAATAATACGGTTCCTTTTTTTTTTAATGGGTAATCTCTAGTGTACTCTTGGATTCACTACAATTCATAAGATATATAGGTTGGTAAGAGGATGAATATGTTTGTTGAGAGAGAGAGAGAATTAATTGGAGTGTTGATAGAGAGTGTGTGGGAGTAATTTAAACAAAGATGGAAATTGTAAACCATAGGAGAGAGAGAAAAGTTATAGCTAGAGCTCAGGTTGAGGTTAGGGTTGGGCAGGATATAGCCCAAGCTTCAAATAAGTAGGCCAAGCCCACGCAAAATTCGGGCCTCAGGCCGAATAGCACTAGCTAGTTGCAATCCTAACCTCATCCATGGACATGGACATCAAATTGGTCCATTGGAAGACATAGGACTCGTTTTATGTAGATTCCATTGTGTTATGTACTACATCTTCGGTCATATGACAATTAACTTCATGGACCTTGTGACGTAATGGCACTTCTATATTACCATGTGAGGGAGTTTCTAGGTTTGAGTCTTAGGATTGTCATATGTTGATGTATTGAATTTTGTATATATGGAGAATTCACGTTTGAGTTTTTTATTTTATTTTAAATGTCTTCATTCTGGTGGTCTGACTTAGTTTTAGCCGCTATATATATATATAAAGGAGAATGAAATTGGCATGTAGTTTTCTTCCAAATTGTCAACACCGAATGGGAACAATTTCAGAAAATTTCCAGCCTATAAGCTAGCCCCAACTTTTTTAATTTGGTTACTTATGTGGTCTTTGTTGAATTTTGATAGAGGATGACCCCAACTTATTAAAATTGGCTACTTAAGTGGTCTTTGTTGAATTTCAATTGAGGATGAGTAAGACGTATGGCTGATTCAATGAGGGTGATCTTGAATTGGACGAAAGGAAATTTTCAAGGTTAAAATATCCATTGAAAAAGATTTTGGAGAGAATAAACCCCCCACAAAGGAATGGTCCTTTTATTCCCTTAGGCTACCAAACACTCACTTTTTTTGAGGTAATGGAATTACCATTTCATTTCCTCCCTCGTTTCTTTACTTTTTCCATTCATCTTCTGGAAAAAAAAACGAAAACAAAACAAAACCCAGAAGAGCATATACCATGTAGAAATGTAGAATTACACCCCCCCCCCCCCAAAAAAAAAAAAAAAAAAAAAAAACCCCACCCTTCTATTGTTCTCAATATTCTCATCGATGAAATATATGCCTGTTGGACATGTATATATTTTTGGTTTACAATGTTACTCGTAATGGTCTAATCTTGGTAGCATTTTCATTGGCTCGGTTGTAGGAACAACGAGAGTTTTGAATTGCATGAAGAACAGTGGGCTACGAAAGATGGGCTTCAATTTGAGTTGCATGGCTTCCTGCCCAAATACAATCTTCCAACATTCATACGAGGGAGAACGGTGCGGTAACTGATGCCAAGTCATAATGTAATTGTGGTAAGTATTGCTGTAAAATCATTTCAAATATATATTCATTAATTAACAGCCCTATTTTTCAGTTCCAACCAAAAAAAAAAAAAAAAACTACCGTTTTTTCTTGAGTAATGATACATAGGACCACTGATTTAGCTGACCAAAACATAAGACCACTGATTTAGCTGAATCTAATTGGTCAGTGGTATTAACACCGTTAGTAACTAAAAAAGAACTTAAAATGGGAAACCCTCAATTCCCGATTCAAATAAATGTTATCAAAATTTAGATAAACGGGATTATAGGGGTTTCCTCAAAGTTGCTGTAATCTTCTTCCTTTTTGCGATTCCAAAAAAGAATCATCGACAAAAGTTTCAAGATACCTCCCACATTCAAGTTCGGAGAAATATTCAAATAATTAACCCTGACACATCATACAAAATCACAAATTAAATCAATGCAAAATAAATGATTGTGCTCAAATCATTAAAAAAAAAAAATCAATGGACTATATAATATATTGATCTCAAAGCTTTATATATAGACAAAGAAAGATGAAGTTATCTGTTCCATATTCAATAGCATTTCCACCAAAAAATAAAATGAAATAAAATTAGATTCGGAGAGGAAGTCACACGAGACTGGCACTTCTTGACCGATAGGGACAGTGTGTTGATGGAGATGGAGATAACATTATGTCAAAAGTTATGGGTAGAGGTGAATGTTTTTTTTTTTAAGGAAAGTAATTTAATTTTTGAGGATTCATTTAAATTATTTCCTTTTTGAAATGTCAATATTTTTTAGGGGGATTTGGCCATTAGTCCACAATATATAACTTATTTGGCAATTAGTCAAGCAATTCTTTTTTTAACTCAAATAGTCCATTTACCTATAATATGACAAAAGTACCCTTTGAAACCCATGTCTATGTTCTTCTTCTCCTCATTTTCTCTATTGTGTCTCTAATTTGTCACCGGCAAACATGACTACCACGCCATCGAGCATCGCCACCAAATCTAGTTCCTCCCTCCTTCCCTTTCTGACTAGTCACCGGTAAGTATGACCACCACACCGACAAGCATAAGCACCACACTGTCGAGCATCACCACTAGATCTGGTTTTTCTCTAACCAAATTTATTCAACCATCAAGTTGTTTGTGTTCTTCATCTTTGATCTACGATCATCAAATTCGAAGTAGCCAAGAGAAAAGGTGTGAATGGTGCAATCTAGTGATCTGGTGCTATGAAGATAATGATTGATTGTGTTGTAGAGATAATGATCTACAAAGGAGGGCTCAACCGAGAGAGAAGAAGGTGTGGATGGTGCTATCTGGTGATCTGGTGTTGTGAAGATGATGATTAATTGTGTTGTGGAGATGATGATCTTCGAAGGAGGGCTCGACCAAGAGAGAAGAAGGTGTGGAACTGTGGATGGTCCAATTTGGTGGTTAGGGTTCGTTTTGGGTAGTCAAACAATTTCTCTTTAATTTCTTAAGTTTTTTTATTTCAAGAGTTGCAATTCAAGTTCTGAAACAAAAAAAATGCTTCTTTTATTCTATATAAAACAGTAAGACTTTATTTACAGGTTATATTGGTTTTAATTAGGATGATATCCTCATAAAACCAGTTTTACGAAGTAAACCATACAAAACTGTAAAATTTTACTACTTCACTATAAAATTTTACTACTTCAAATCTAGAAGGAAACAAATGAGGCATTTTTTTTACACAAACATAAGGAATAATAGTCGAGCTTCAGATTGGAGAAAATTGAGTTGTGTTTTTTTTAAATTTTTTTTTTTTTTTAGGTTCTTGGTCAAGCTACAAATCGGAATGTTGGGAACAATCCCATCTTTGCAAGAAGCTAACCAGGCCTTTGTCGTGCACCTACATACCCAACTTTCGAAGTAGTGAAATACCCAACTTTCGAAGTAGTAAAATTCGCTGTAAAATTTATTTCGTAAAGTAATAAATACTTCATTATAAATTTTACTATTGAAGTAGTAAAATTCTACTACTTTATAAAGTAGTAAAATTTTACAGTTTAATGAAGTTTACGATAGACTGTGTCAAGTGGTAAAATTTTACGATTTTAATTTTTTTAATAATTACCTAATCAATATGGATCTTTTTTTCGAAAATATCGGCGAGTAGATTCCAAAAATATAATTTTTTTTTTTTTTTTTATAAAAATGGATATGTGTATTGTAAGTTACAAGCTTTTAAAAATTATAATACTAAAAGGTTACGTTGGTTACATAAGGTGCCCTTAATAAAAAAAAGGGAAGTGCCCTTAATAATAATAAGGGTAAACCAGGCATTTTCAAAAAAAGTGTGACTAATTGATAAAAAAGTTCAATCTCCTTGATTAATTGATTTAGAAAAACTCTTACTTGATTAATTACTGATATTTTACCAAAAAGTGGACTAATCGCCAATTTCCCCTATTTTTTATAAGGAGAGTAATTTGATTTTTAAATATTGATTTGAATCTATTATTTTAGTCAATTATATGAGGCCACATCATTGCAATAGGAAAGAACAAAATAAATATGAGAAATATTTAAGTGAAAAAAATGAAGAGGTATGCCATGTCATCAAACTGGATTTTATATTATAATATAGATATAGATATATGTTACATGTTATTGGCCTGGCATACACAGCTCTATGTCACATGTGGCGGAATTCTCATTAAAATTTTCCTTCACCTCGAGACTATGTATATAGTAAATGAGTATGCCCTAGGCCAGTGGCGGAGTTGCTTGGGGGCAAGTGGGGCCCTGGCCTCCGTATAATTATTGGCTCCTACAATTATTTTTTTATTTCTTTCTTAACATCAATTTTATCATTTTTCTCCGTCACAAAACTTTCTATAAAAAATTAATTTGTATACAATTGCCCTATTTTTTTCACAAATACTCACTCTACTTTGCTAAAATTTAAGACACCTACCCTCTTGTAGACTTACGCACATTCTATTAGTTTACTTGAACGTCATGAGTAAGTAAACTAATTAAATGTAAAACACTATCAACGGAACAAAAATTTGGAAAAAAAATATTATATAAATAAAAATTATCCCCATTAAGGTAAATTCTTGACTCTGTCACTGCCCTAGACATGTGTGGAAGAGCGTAGAGCTTGTGAGTTCTTTTAAGAATATCTAAATATTCTAATAAAGTTTTCCAAAAATTTGCATACTAGAGATTTCTGAACCACTGGATCAGTAACACTTCTAAGGGTCTTAACCATTTTTTGTACATGGAAGTGCCTATAAATAGTGGGAGGTTTAAGTGCAGCACGGTTCACTTAGAAGTTACCGAGGTCGTGAGACGTAGTTGCAATTAAACCAGATCCTTGCTCTAAACTTATATTTTTATAAGAAAAAAAAAATTAATTTGAAAATTCAAGTAAGACGAAACCCATTTTGAATTTCCAATTGGGGAAAGAAAAAAAGAAGTTTGAAAAAATTCATCTTCTTCAACTCCAAACACAACATCAAAAATCACCTCCTTCATCCTAAATTTTGCAGAAACCAAACCACCAGGCTGAACCCAATTTATAGTACTCAAATACCAACCAAAACCACCTGAAACCACCCCAAACAGTTACCAAAATAATACCACACCACCACTTTTTCTAAAACGGGAGAGAAACCAATTTTGACAACTGATCACCACCACTCTCCACTTATATGAACCAACCTATTATCGCCCTATTCATAAAGCAAACAGAGTCTTAATATTTTTTTTTTCACCCAATTTCTATTTAATTTTTCTCAATAAATCTAATCAAGAGAGGACATTGCATATTTGCATCGATTTTTTTTTTTTTTTGGTTAAATAAGTTGTGTGAAAAAAAAAATTTAACACCTAGACAGGGGAATGGGATTTGGTGCAATTGGTTACTTTTACTGCATAGTGCAGTAAACATAGAATCAATGACATGTGGCAACGAGAAGAAATAAAAAGCTGTTAGGCGTTGGGCGTCAAATACATCTTTTGAATTTTAGTCTTCCATTTCTCTTTCTTACCACAAGTCATTGATCTTATATTTACTGTACGATGCAGTAACTGCACCAAATCTAAATCTCCTAGACAGGGCCTATCCAAAAGAAAAATACCTATATATTTGCCTCTTTTACAGTAATCCCTTTGGCTATCTATTATATATATACTAAAACGGAGGAATGGTCCTCCTGTAGCTGTGCCACACGTCATCTTCATTTTTTTTTTTTTTTTGTTCTTTTTCGAAAAATTACCTTTTGGTGATCCTTTTATAACTTAATACCAATAAAGGATATCAGCTGTCAACTTGCTACAAATTAACTATATACATGCGTGAAATGAGTACAAATTTCTTTTTTTTCATATTACATTGAAAGGTGATCACTAAAACGTAATTTTTCCAAAAAGTTACTTTTAATGACTTTTGAGGAAATTGCTTTTTTAGTGACCACTTTCCATTTTAATACCAAACAAAAGTAATTTTCTATCAATTTGCTACAAATTGACTGTATACGTGTTTCAAAATGATTACCACCTTATTTTGTCTGGTATTAAGTTAAGAAGCGGTCATCAAAAAGTAATTTCCCAAACATTTTTTTTGTTGTTCACTGCTCTTTTTCATGCAAGTAAATTGTCGTTTGGTATTCACCACATATCTCTTTGTTTTCATGTGAGAGAATCGAAAAACCTGCACTAAATAATGTTTATCCCAAACTTTGTAAACTACCATATTTATTCGTTTCTTTATACTTATTCATCTTCTCTCCCAAAAATTGAACGTAAAAAATTGTAAATTGTTATAATAAGAAAGAGATATAGTTAGAGGAAAAAATGATTTTAAAAAAAATGACACATCGAAATCTTCAAATTGTCCATATCTGTATTCGGTGAAAAAAAATATTATTTTAATCAAAATTCTTCAGATGGTTTATTACCAAAAATTGAAAAGATTTATATGTTCTTTTATCTTATTCTCTTTCCCTCTTTGCTCCACCCATTCTCTCTCTCTCTAAACTTTTCTTTCTCCCTCTCTCACTTCCCAACTTAATAGCAAACAAAGAAAATTGGTAGTCATTTTAAAACATGGATACAATCAATTTGTAGCAAGTTGATTGATAATATTCTTAACATATGCCCTTAAACTGCAATTAAGGAGATCATCCTTATATGGAAACGATGAAAATGCATAGAGAATGGTACAAATTACTTACGAAACTATAAAAATGCTTAAAAAATTGTGCAAATACAGTTTTACCAAACAAGGGGTATCTCAAACTGTTAGGCCCAAACTAATCCCTCATGATGCATAAACTATCCGCAAATCTATGCATTCGATAATGAAGGAGCGAAAACACGATTTCGAGACTTGATTCCTAAGCCGTGGTTCCTTGCCATCTAAGCTACCATTGCGAGTGTGTATTATATATATATATATATATATATATATATATATAAGATGATGATGATCGGGTAAGCATGTGCTGATATAAATCATATCAACACCTGTATTAGGGGTTGTACCTTATGCTTTAATGGGTTAAGGGATACATTGCGTTAATATAAGGGGTGCAACCCCCAATGCATGATATTGATATAACTTATATCAACACGTACTGACCTGATCAGTACTATATATATATATATATATAAACGTAATTTTTTCAAAACCTAATTTTTTCAAAAAGTTACTTTTAGTAACTTTTGAGGAAATTGATTTTTCAGTAACCACTTTCTATTTTAATACCAAACAAAAGTTTTTTGAGAAAAAACTTTTTTTTGGTGTTCACTACTCTTTTTTCATGCAAGTAAATTGTCGTTTGGTATTCATCATATATCTCTTTGTTTTTATGTGAGAGAATTGAAAAACCTATACTATACAATATTCATCCCAAACTTTATAAACTATCATATTTATTCGTTTTCTTTATACTTATTCATCTTCTCTCCAAAAAATTGAATGTATAAAATTATAAATAGTCATAATAAGAAAGAGAGATAGTTAGAGGAAAAAATTATTAAAAAAAAAAAAACGACATGTTGAAATCTTCAAATTCTCCCGATCTATCTTCGACAAAAAAAAAATTATTTTAATCAAATTCTTCAGATGGTTTATTACCTAAAATTAAAAAGATCTATATGTTCTCTTATCTTCTTTTCATTCCATCTTTGCTCCACCCATTCTCTCTCTCTCTCTCTAAACTTTTCTTTTTCCCTTTCTCACTTCCCAACTAAATAGCAAATAAAGGAAATTGGTAATCATTTTAAAACATGTATACAAATTTGTAGCAAGTTGATTAATAATATCCTTAACATGTGCCCTTAAGTTATAATTAAGAAAAGAATCATTATATGGAAACGGTGAAAATACACAGAAAATGATACAAATTACTTACAAAACTATAAAAGTGTTTAAAAAAATTGGTCAAATACATTTTTACCAAATAAGGGATATCTCAAACCGTTAAGCCCAAACTAATCCCACATGATGCACAAACCATTCGCAAGTCTATGCATCCGATAATGAGGAAACAAAGACACGAACTTGAAACTTGATTCCTAAGCCGTGATTTTTTGCCATCTAAACTACCATTACGAGTGTGTATTATATATCTATATATAACATGATGATAGGGTAAGCATGTGTTGATATAAATTATATCAACACTCGCATTGGGGGTTGTACCTCATGCATTAATGGGTTAAGGGATACATTGCGCCAATATAAGGGATACAACCCCCAATGCATGATACTAATATAACTTATATCAACACGTATTGACCTGATCAATGTTATATATATATATATATTTATATATATAATTTTTATTTTTTATAATATTTATTTTTACAAACTTCTCCCGTGCATTGCACGGGTTATAAACTAGTTGACTTATAACAACTTGACTACTGATTTTACTATAAATTATTACAAATAAAAACAAGTTTGTAGTCAAAGCATCTTTTTGGAAATTACTCCTAATAAGAGGAATGCATAGGTAATTTCTCATGGGTGGTACTGGTAGGTGTGGGGTTGTACTAGAAAGCATCATTGTCAATTCAAAGCATCAAAAGAAGCATGTGATCGTGCATTTGGAAAGTGGGACGTATCGAGAATCGTGCTTATTAAAGTATCTTTTAACTAGTCTTTTTGTTTTGGGTAAATTAGATAAAGACTCTTTCTAAAATCTTACTATTATAGGTACATCTCTCATGTTTTTTAAATTACACTGATAATTTTTATTTTACAAAATCAACTATAAAGAGATTTCTCTCTCTAACTTTTATCTATTAATCCATTAAATCATATTCAAATTTTTTCAAAATATTTTAACTACCTTAGTAGATGATAATTTCCATATTAAATGCATATAACTTAGGGTTAGACTATTGCCATCACATAAAATACTCTAAGCCTCACTTAATTTACATTTTTAAAAGTTTTATGAAAAACATAAAAGGTTTTTCCAAAAACTAGTCATGTAACCTATTAAAAAACATCATTCCGGACAGCTTTGTTAAAGAAAAGTTTTTCAAAATCTGTCATTCAAGTGGACTTTTTGGCCATTTTTTATGGAAAATGTAATAGAGATTATAAATGACCAAAAAGTCTACTTAAATGACAGATTTTGAAAAAACTTTCTTTTACAAAGTTGTTCAAAATAATGTTTTTTAGTAGATAACATGACTAGTTTTCGGAAAAATCTTTTATGAAAACTAATAGGAGACTTAAAGTAGTTTATGTGATGGCAATAACCTCTCTTTATAACTTATCATTCGAATTCGTTCATCCAGTACTCTTTTTAAAAATATTTTATACGCCGAGTGTATTTTAACCACCTCCTTAGCCGTGATTGTGTAATTCTATAATTACCCTTTGTATTAAAACAAATGAAAAGACAAATCCTCTCTACAGAAAATCTACAGCTCTTGAGAAAAGCATATCTTCTCAAATAAAGCTGACCCCCCCCCCCCCTCAATAATTCTCTCAAGTCAGATTCCCTTAAATAAAGTTGAAAAGTACCCCATCAATAACTCTCATGTCATGTCAGATTATTTTTCACTCACTCTCTCTCTTTCTTCCTTTATTAATTATCTCTCTCTCTCTTTCTCTCTCTCTCTCTCCTCTTCAAGGAAGCACAACCACAGCCTTCTTCCGGCAAAGTCTCCATCACCACACAGCCATCAGTCAATGCTCCCTCTCTCTAGCTCCTTCACAGATTTGCACAATCGGTGCCTACACAAAGCCACAAATCTATACATCTTCCAACACCGTATATCTATAAGGGTTTTTTTTAAGTTACTTAGTTTCTTTGTAATATTAACTAGATTTTTTTATAAAGTTAATTAGTTTTTTTTGCAAAGTTAACTAGATTTTTTTTTTTTAAAGTTAGCTGGTTTTTTTTATAAATAAAGTTAGCTATTTTTTTGGGTAAAGTTTATTAGTTTTTTTGAGTTAAATCGAGCCTTCTCCTTCTTCTTCTTCTTCCTCTTTTTTTTGTGTGTGTGTGTGTGTGTGTTTTTTTTTTTTGATCTAATTTGTTATTCTTACACAAATGAAGTTATTTGATTAGGGCGTGACTATGTCTTTTGCTTCTTTGTAGATAGAGAGCGAGTGTGAGTTTGTTTATAGGTAAAGAGAAAGAAACGGTGGAGTTATAGAAAATAAGAGAGAGTGTGTTTGTTAATTGATTTACTTCAAAAATCGATTTTTTATTCAAACAGATTCAAATATATAAATAAAAAAAAACTCAAAATCAATGTTATTTTATCTCGCTTGAGAAGCCTCATCAGAATAGGGTTCAAGAAAACGAAGAGGAAGGTGAATGGGTAATTTGGTCATGCTAATATTTGAGTGCTGTTAATCTTGACGGAGAGGGTTAAAATAATACATTCCACATCACTCGCCTAACTACGAAGTGGTCTTGTATAGCAACACTCAACAACTAAAAGATAATATATACAGATATATATATATATATATAGGGAAATATTTTATATGCCGAGTGCATTTTGACGATTTCATAAGCCGTGACTGTGTAATTCCATAATTACCCTTTTTATATTGGAAGAAATGAAAAGGCACATCTTCTTTGCAGAAAATCTCTGCACCTCGTGAGAAGCAAATCTTCTCAAATAAAGCTAAAAACCATACCCCATTAATAACTCTCTCCTGTCAATTCTCTTTCACTCTTTCTTACTCTCTCTCTCTTGCTTTATTAATTGTAAAATATCTCACTTGTCAGATTCTCTTTCACTCTCTCTCTATCTTTCTCTTCCTTTATTAATTATATTTATTTTTATATTATACAGATTCACTTTATTAATAACTCTCCTCTTCTTTTTCTGCCTCCTTTCTCTTTATTTTTCTTCACTCCCTCTTTTCCCTTTATCTCCTCTTCAAGGAATCACAACTACTGTTTTCTTCCGACAAAGTCTCCAATACCGACACAGTCATCCACGGCCATCAATGGGTGCTCCCTCTCTCTCTCTCTCTCTCTAGCTAGCCCCTTTACAGATTTGCAAAAACGGTACCAAAGCACAATCAATGGTTGCACAAAAGTCGCAAATTCGTGCATCTTCCAACACTGCTGTAGATCTGGAAGGTTTTTGTAAATTAAATAGGTTTTTTTGCAAAGTTAGCTAGGTTTTTTTTGCAAAGTTAGCTAGGTTTGTTTGTAAACTTAGCTAGATTTTTGTAAACTTAGCTAGGTTTGTTTGTAAACTTAGCTAAATTTTTATAAACTTAGCTAGATTTTTTGTAAACTTAACTAGTTTTGTTTGTAAATTTAGCTAAATTTTTACAAACTTAGCTAGAGTTTTGTAAACTTAACTAGTTTTTCATTAAAAGAAAACTAATTTTTTCTAGTTAAAATCCCAAAAAGTAAGTTTCTCTGTCATCTTCTTTTTATTCTTCATGCTCCTTTTTTTTTGGTTGGTTGGATCAAACTAGTTTTTCTCACAAAAATATGTGGCCGTCACTATCTTACTTTGTAGAGGAAGATGCGTCTCTCTTACTTTGTAGAGGAAGATGCAGAGGGAGAGGGACTGTGAGTTTATTTGGGGTTGGGTATAGAAAGAGAAAGGGTAGAGTTACAGCAAGATAGAGAAAGAAGATTGATGCTTTGGAAGTGGAAGATGAATGGGTAATTTCGTCAAATCATTGTTTTGAATTCTGTTAGTTTTGACGGAAACTGTTTAAAAAAACAATCCACGTTAGTCGCCCAACGATTTCGTTGGAAGGATGGGTCTTGTGTAGCTGCACTCATATATATATATATATATAGATAAGAAAAATGCTAAAAAGTTTAAATTTTCTGTCCAGATGATGTAGTCAGATTTGCTCCTTAGAAACAATTATTTATTTAATTAAATTTTTAATTGATTTTCAAAATAAAAAATAAAAAATTGATTTGCCAAGTTGCCACCTCATTTAAGTAAGTAGATTTGGGCAAAAAAAAGGGTTAGCTATGTGGCATTACTCATATGTAGAAATAAATGAAAAGAATTATTACAATGGGGATACATGTATAGAGGTGGCAAATAAGATGGCAACTTGGCAAATCAAATTTTTTTATTTTTATTTTGCACATCAATTAAATAGATAATTGTTTCTAAGGAGCAAATCTGACGGCTGCTACATCAGTTGGATAAAAATCGAATGTATTGAATGAATGTGTTGGACTGATGAGTTATATGCATTTTAACATGGAAGTTGTCATCCAATAAGGGTAGTTAGGGTATTTTGAAAAAAATTGAGAGTGGTTTAACGGATTAACGGATGGAGGTTAGGGCAAGGGGTCCATAGTTCAAAGTCATGGTCTCGGACGCCGTCACATAATGGTCACAGTCATTATAGTGGCAGCTGTCTCGTCACGTCTCAGGTGCGTACATTACATATGAAAGAATGTTAAAAAAATCTAAAAAAAATCATAGAAAAATCCAAAAAAAAAAGGGCAATCACATTGGAAGCATAAAACAAGCAAAACAAATAAAATGGTTAAAAGTATCAAAACAGGTTGCAGTGCGCTGTATAAGTAATAAGAAACTCAATATTTAGGTCCCAGATACATTTTACAATATATATTACTAAATTAATTTCATTTAGAAGGGTAAAAGATAAGAGTATCTATTTTAACAACATTTATTAATTTTGTTTACTTTTTTTTTCAATTAAAAAAAAAATTTGCTTTAAAAGTTTAAAGTAAAGTCTTAATAAATAAGAACAAACCAATTACTACAAAACAAGTAACAACCCCTTGTTGGTTTGAGAATATAATATATATATATATAAATTTTACTATGCGGTCCAAAAAGAAAAAAAAAAAAAAAAAAAAAAAAAGGCGCTAAGAGGGAACTTACCCCAAAAAATATAATAAAAATAATATAATAATATTAATATATCTAAACAATTAATAAAGGAAGATGGGCTCACATCTGATCTCACTTAACAAATTGGGCTTGGGGTAAAGGGGCTAGGGGCTGGGGCTAGGGTTGGTATTCGACACTTGAAAGAGGCAGATTGGGAGCACCAGACTAGCGAGGGCTGATGACTTGCGATGACTACGAGACTCGAGCCAACGACGACAGATGAATGTGACAGTGATACTCGACTACTGGAGGGACTAAAGGAGGCAGATTAAGTGGAGTCTTAATGTAATTTCAGAAATATGAGAAAGTGTATTTATAATTATCAAATTCTAAAAGGGTCTTAATGTAATTTACCGTTTTGTTTTTTTCGCTGCACCTCCGGTAAGGTTGTAGGAGCTGGGGTCTTAATTGCTGTCGGAGAAAATTGTTCTTTTAACACGTGGTGGACCTGGTACGGGAACTATTTTGTAATATCTTCAAAAGCGCGTGAGTGTTTTGGGTCTTTGGGACAATGGATTGAAGAAAATTAATGCCTAAAATTACTTGTTAAGTGAACAATATTAAGTTCAAATTTATAGAGCATGACTAATACTTATTTGTTAATTTTAATGGAATTAGGGGTAGGGATAGGTTATATCTATTATCAAAAAGAAAATAATAATAATTAAAGGTCAATTATATTGTCTAAAATAATTATATACTCTTCTTGTAGGGACAAAAAATGCGAAATATATTAAGAAAAGATTGAGTTAAAAATTAACTTGGATGCCCTGATAATCTTGTACCCATATATGCCCTGGCTATCTCCTGAATTTGACCTTCTAAGTGATCTCAATTTTTGGATGGTCATAATACACATACAAGTGATTGAAAGGTCCATCTTGTTTTATGATTTCATGATATCTACTTCACATGTCCCTCTATAATTTGATAGATTATATCCCTCCCCCCCCCCCCCCCCCCCCCTTTTTTTTTTTTTGGTTAGGAGATCAAAGTCATTCGGGGTGCAATTAATTTCCTCCACATTGAAGAACACAATGGATTTGTTGCTCTAGGACTCGTGATGTCACTTGTAAATTTGATTTGTAGTGCTCTTGATGTGATTATGCGAACTCACTTGATGTATTTCTTTTAAGTTCCTACTTAGTCGGGGATTCTCATTTTGGCTATACCATAGTTGGGTTGTGTGATTTCTCATGCACTTGGCAAAGTTAATAGTGAAGCTAGTTGGGTCTTTTGCATGATAAAATTTCTATTGCATTTATTCTGAAATAAATTCTTCGTCTAAAACTAAATCATTACTAGTATGATTCCTGCTTAAAATAGGCGTAGATATATTATTTCTCTAATAATTAATATATATATATATATATGGTAGACGATTGTTGTTTCCTTCCTTGCTCCCACCTTCCTCCTCCTTTCTTCTTTTTATTTACCCATTTATTCATCTTCTAGTTTTTAAGGGTCATGTACCTATTTATTTAGCATAAATGTTAGTACTGATCTGTGAGCCTTCTTCTTCACCCGTTAATTGTTATTACTTTCTTTCTTTCTTTCTTTTTTAATTTTTCATTTTTTTTTTTCATGTACCCATTTAATTAAAAGCCAAATCTGAGATTTGTCCGAAAATATTTTTTTTTAAATAAAAATAAAAAATAAGAGAGACTAGTCATAAATTTTTTTTTTTCCTTCTTCTTAATCTATTTGGATATATACAACCCGATGGAAGTTGCTAAAGAAACACAACTCTTTTCCCCTTTAATCTCCTACCTAGTATAATCAACCGTACCTGGAGTAATACTTGCCTTGGGTTTGGTGTATCAAGGCTTGTGCTTATAATTATCTGCTTCTTGACATCATCAGCGGGATAGAAATTGAGGGGTTCTCGGCGGGAGTAGGAGCTCTTGGCTTGGGGGTTCTCATTGTCGGCGGCATTAATGGATATAACTTTTGGGGAAGGTTTTTGCTTTTGCTGTGAGAACGAGAAGGAGAAAGAGAAATTTTGGGAAACGGAGAGACAGAGAGTTTGAATGGGTTTTGGATAATTTCATTTAACCCGACCCATATATGTAATTAAAATAAAATTTTGAAAAAGAATAAGAACCCTTAGATTCAAAGGGATTAAAGGTTAGAAAAAGGTGTAAGAGTTTTACTTTTACACCAGGTGTCAATGGAACCCTCCCCTATATATATATATATGGTTTTAGCTGTCAATGTTTATAAAGCTTTTTTATTTTTTTGCTGTTCAACAATCATTAGTTCAAATTTTAAATACTTATTTGCCCCCCGCATTTAACCAATTAAAAATATTTATTTTCCAACAAAAAAAAAAGTAAAAAAAAAAAAGAGAAAGAAAGATAATGACTCTTTATGAATTCTACAAAGCCTCCACTATTATGCATGTCTCCTAATCAACTTCTTATTCCTAACATTATTCTTAGCCATGGAAGGAATTTTGACATATTGTGTTGAGGGTCTATTTTAATGACCTAAATAGAATACATATTAAGAATATTATTTATGTACATATTTAATTCTTAAATGAGATTTATGTTTTCAACAAAAAATAACAAATAATTAGATTTTCATGTTCAATATATATATTTGTATATATCAGTTTGATCAAGTCAGCATGTGTTGATATAAGTATATTAGCACCATATATTGGGGTTGTACCCTGTGCATTGGCCCAATGTACCCCGTAATCTACTAATGCACGAGATACAACTTCCAATGAAGGTGTCGATATAAGTTTTATCAGTACGTGTTTATCTGATCATCATCCTATATATATATATATATATATATAGATGAAAATTATCTTTTATTATTTAAATATTATTCACGTGCAATGCATGTGTAACCATATCTAGTATTTTTTTTTTAAAAAAACCTATATATTAGTAGCCTTGGCAAGCTCTAATATGTGAGAATTCTTTTTTAGTATTCTACATCAGAAAAATTAAATTAATAATTTTGTTTGGAGGATAACGTCGCATTATAGGCTTATAGCAATATATTTTCGTAGCCAAGAGCTTAATCCTAGAAATTTGTGACCAAAATTCATTTGTTTTATTTCACATTTAATTGTTCACGGAATTGTGCTAAAGAATTTGCACATTGACTGCAGTTTAGTTAGTATCTAATTTTCATGCCCTATTTAAATGGAATCAATGCATTATTTTTTCAAGAAGTATACCCTCTGAAATGCCTACACTTACACCCAGCACCTATGTCATGATATTTTAGTGAAAATTTCTTTGCTTGTTAAGCGAAGGATCTCAAGATCAAGTTCATTGAAAAGTATCGTTACCCATTTATTGATATTAGTTATTGCATACGTGCGTTGCACGTGGATTTTTTGTCAACAATAAAATGATTTAAAAATCATCAATTATTTTTCCTAAATAAACATATAAAAGATCGATGCTTCCCAAGATCCTTTTTAGCTTGAATAGGGATTGACCCTTTTCATGTAGCATAGCCCCTCATCTAGTGGTAATTATCTCTTCAATATTGTCCATATCGATTAAATATAAACTTTATTTACTTAAAGAAGGTTATGCGGCCATTTGTTCTTTAACATTTAATCCATATCAAGTGTGGAGATTTGAGATGTTAAGAAATTATTTATTACTCCGTAGAAGGTTTTAGTCCGTGAACATCAAATGATCTGGAAAGAAATGCTAATACATAATGACACGTAACTATAAAAAATCTTGACAAATAACTTATTCATTATCCACCAATTTTCTATACATCTACAATAAGAAACATATCAATGAAGAAGTAAAAAAGAGAATAATTAGAATTAAAATAAATGGAGAAAGTATATACTTAATCTCTAGTGAGAATTTAATTTGGTTGAATTGTTAACCATATGGCAAGTCCATTGTATCGTAGAAATTATATGCAAAAGAATAGACTAAATTTATTAATGAATTAGTAGTTTATATAATGTGACTTACACATCAACAAATTCTAATACATTTTGGATCACTTAAATAACAAGTACATGCTTAAAAAGATAAGAGTCCTAACACCATATTATTATAATGGGATATTATTCCACTTCATCCAAATGAAACTTTACTACTGCCTTTCTTCAACTTCTTTGTATTTTTTTTTTTTTTTTGGCTAAAGAATCTATGGATCCCTACTTTGTAGTGAGACATTCCACTATGCATCATTGGAGCTCAACATCCTATTAATTGAAACAACCAAAGATAACATAGCACGAAAACTAATCCTAGGATTCAAAAAATGGGAAAAATTACAAATAAAAAAATAAGGCAAGATGCCTCATCAAAAACATTTAGAAACCTAAGGCTCTTGTTCTCCAGCCCACCCCTCAAATCACCCATAAATAGCATAGTCTTGAGAAGAGAATTTTAATCTCCAAGAAAAATCAGAAAGACAACATAGAGATTGAGCATTAAAAAAAAATAATAATAAAATAAAATACATACTTCTTACAAGGGATTTTTTATCAGCAAGAAAAAAAATTAGAAAGAAAATGAGCATATAAAAATAGCTTTTCAATTCCCATCGGATATTTCCAAGAACAATTTTCATCAAAAGAAAAAATATAATTAGATGATTTACCATGTAAAATAAAGGGTTTAGCATTCAAACACAAAAGCATTTTAGCAAATTGCTTATGAAACTCTACCAATCAAATCAAAAGTAAGTGAAAATACTCACAGCAAAAATAAAAAATACAAAACCAAAAACTTGAATAAAAAAAACTCTAGGAAAGATATGTATAATTTAAATGAAATATGATTGTATAAAATTAATTTCTCAGAGGAACAAAATTAAATAAAACCTAATGTGATTATTAGCATTCAAACCAAAACCCAACTCAACAAATTTCCAGCACAGTACGATATATATATATTTTAATTTACAGAGCAAAACTTACGTACCAAAAGGGAGAAGTCGTCATTAATGGAAAAGATGGAGAGAAGGTTGAAGCTACTCTTGATGGAGAAAGTGGAATTTACAATCCGGCTGTTTATTTATTATATATGAATTATAGTTTCCGTTTTCTTGGAATTCTTATATGGGTTTGGTTTTATTTAATTATTATACGAATTATAGTTTCCTTAGAATGCTTATTTAGGTAGCAAAACTTACGTACCAGAAGGGAGAAGTCGTCGTTAATGGAAAAGGTGGAGAGAAGGTTGAAGCTACTCTTGATGGAGAAAGTGGAATTTACAATCTGTCTGTTTATTTATTATATACGAATTATAGTTTCCGTTCCTTTAGAATTCCTATATGGGTTTGGTTTTATTTAATTATTATACGAATTATAGTTTCCTTAGAATTTTTATTTAGGTATGTGTTTTATATTGCTATATTTCCTATATATGCAGAAGGGTAGTTGTATAGTTTCCTTAGAATTCTTATTGAGGTATGTGTTTTATATTGCTGTATTTCCTATATATGTAGAAGGGTAGTTGTATATTTAAAAATTAAAATAAGGGTATATTAGTCAATCAAAAGTTTTTCTCACATTCATATTTTTATAGGTAGTATAGATAGATATAGATTAAGGAGAAAATATAGGATAGAGATAGGTTCTATAGGGGCTTATGAAAAATAAAATAAAATAAAGGGAAAATTACAGATTGTCCCCCTCATCTTTGAGCGAAAATCACTTTTCACCCCTCATCTTCAAAATCGGACAAATAACCCCCTGAAATTTCAAAAATATTCACTTTACACTCTTCTGTCTAACCGACGTTATGATTTTAACAGAAAAAGTCACGTGCGTTGCACGTAACCAATATACTTCACAAATAAGACCAAAATACCCTTATCATTACCCAACTTCGCCGGTACCTGTTTCAGCCCCCACCAAAACCCTAACTCCGGCTCCCTTTCTGATGAAACCATCCCTACCACACCGCCTCCCCCACCATCTCCCAATGCCGCCCTTTTCACACCAGTACACCAAAACCAAACCCATAACCCATTGCCACCGACACCTGTTTCAGCTCCCACCAAAACCCCAATGCCACCCACCATCTCTGCTGCATCGTGTTTCAGCCCCCACCATTTCCTAATGCCATCCCCTTCCCCCTTCACACCAGCATACCAGTAGATCTCAGAAAACAACAAAGACAAAAATGGAAAAAAAAAAAAAAAAAATTGAAGTATGAAGGAAGAAGCAACAGTGACGGGCTAGCACTCGCGCCAACGAAGCTAGCACCCACCGCCTTCCCCACCACCACTCCTCGCCGTCGAACCCAGTTCCGTCAAACCCCCAACACCTAGTCACTCCGCCACCTAACCCCCTTCCTTATTTGACCAAGACCCCATTTCATCAAACCCAAAACCCAGATCAGTGAACCGAAACCCCCTTTTGCCGTCGACGACTCTCTCATCCTTAGATCCGGTGACCGCTGTGTGGAGTGGAGATAGGGTCAAAACTCGGCAAGTGGATCGGAGAGCTAGCCCCATGCCCTTAAGTCGCCACGATCAACAGCTTCCCATCGATTTGCAATCGAGATGGGTTCAGATCTCATTCTAAGAGCGTGGTTTTAAAACTCACAGAAGAGAGAGAGAGATATATATATATATATAGAGAGATGAGAGGGAGGGAGGGGTGAGATTTAATTAGGAAAAAAAAAGAAGGCAGAAGAGGAGTTTGCCACAAACTCACGGCATCGGCTATGGTGATTAGCCGCAGGTAAGACTAGGCAACGGTGGAGCAACTGCGGAGGATGTGGTAGACGTGGTGATAGCGGTGGTGGTGGTTTGGGTTTCATGGTTGGGTGGTGTTAAGGTTTGGAGGTGACGAGTCGCCGCTGCAACTCCGGCGAGTTTTCTGTGGGAGTACTCCGATCGCCTCTCCATGTAAGGATCCGAAGCTTCTCAAGGAAGCTTTCATCCAATTTGTTTGTTTGTGTAAAATAAAGGGAGGGTAAGGATGTAATTTTGCATGTGTCTTAGGGATATAATAGTCCTTTCACGGATTTCGTTAACGGCGTAAGTCTAAATAACATTTTTGAAATTTCATGGGGTTATTTGTCTAATTTTGAAGATGGGGAGTGAAAAGTGATTTTCGCTCAAAGATAAAGGGGGCAATTTGTAATTTTCCCTAAAATAAAATAAAGGCAACACTCAATAATAAACATGTTCCAAAGACGAAAGGAACTTTCGGGGAAGTGTTTAGTACTCTTGATTTAGACATTCAACTAACCTTATGACAAATTTTCAAATAACAAATTGGAATCCCATCAAATAAGTCATGGAAAAGTGTGGGGCACCCAGAAAGGGTGTGGAAATAGGCACTCCCGTACAGCTCCACCATGATCACCTGATACAGCTCATAAATCAATTGGTTGGATGGTCAAGATGAGTCAATCAGATGGTAACATAGTAACGCAAAGATTTACAGATCCACTTTAATCACCCTTGTCAAGTCAATGACCCCACAAAAATTGTAGAAATTTGTGGTAATATATTGACAATTGCCATACACTCTGCACTAACTTTTCCACAGAAGAAACTTCACGTGAAACTACTACAATCCTTATTATACGGGGTAGTTAAGTTTCTGGGGCATAAGAAGCCAAATCAGCCAATGTTTTTTTTTTTTTTTTTTTTTTTTTTTTTTTTTTTTAACCAATTATAAATTTGGTCTTCTCCAACTTATTTGAAAGATGAGTAAATTATCCCATATGAAATTACAGGTCTTCCCCAGCTGAGTATGAATAAGCACAGATGGAGGAATAAATTAAACAAATTCACAAGACCACCAATTCCCCACACTGTAAGGTCTTCCCCCTTGGGGTCTGTTTATACATGTCTTTCTCCAAAACTAAACCTGATTCACACGTCTCTTGTCTGAATTGGAGCCCAATTTGGCTTATGCCTTAGAAGCCACATTCGAAACCCATGATTAAAGTGCAATTATATTCTACAAATCACAATCTATGATCTCAATCAACATGGCTTATCATTTTTAAAACCAAATGGGCTCTGCTCTAATAACTTTGAGTCTCTACCCTTTTGCAGGTGCTTAAATTTTACTTTGCTAAAATGTCTCGATGTTAATATCTCCTCCAACCCCCCCCCCCCCCACCCCCCCAAAGGAAAAAAAAAAAAAAAAAAGATGAGGAAAGTGAGAGATCAGGATCCACAAACTAACAGGTTCAATTGTTTAAATTAAAGACTTTTGACTAACCTATTCTCTAACCAAAGTAATTTTTCACAGGGCTAAGAGATTTGGTTAAATCAAATAGACAGATCTATGAATTCAACGACATCAATTTTTGTGTATCACATCTACTAATAGGGATCCATTTTCTATATTGGCATTGCCAAATTATGGCTACCTAGACTTCCTGAACCTATCGGAGAGAAGATAGAATTAGTCAAAAAAAAAAGAAAAAAGAAGGGAAATATAAATGAAAATCATGCATCCAAATGCCTCTTTAATTTGCAGTTTCACTTTTCACCTTTTACCCCAACTATCTACAACTATTGGCACTAATGGCGACAAAGATCGACAAGAAATCATCTAAACACAAGTCATGCCATGCCAGCAACTTTGGTGCATGTATCATGCTTTGGCCACAATATTTTTCCAAATTACTAGGAAGCTATAACTTGTATGCTGCTCGACAATCATTATATCAGCAATATATACTAATAATGTGCAGATTATTGCCGAATATATTTTGTAATTGTTGAGTTGATTGCAAATGTTCCAAATTACTCCAAACAATTTTGGGATGGTAAGCATTATATCGCCAAAAAAAAAAACATTTAATCCACGCTTCTTTAAGTTGATGAAATGGACCAAAATATATTCATTGCCATGGGACTCCTATGTATTAAAATTGACTGTATGATTGATTGTGAAGTATTTGATGCGGTTACGCATACTCTGTCTATGTGTTCTTTTATTTTCCTCTTTGATCTTGCTTGTAATTAGATGTGTGATAATAGATGCACTTGACAAAGTTAATAATGAAGCTATTTTAGTCTCTTCTTAATTTGTTAATGCAGATGAAAATTGGTTTTAGATATCCTTCTCAAGGAATTGGTAATGGGCCTGGAAAAAGCCCATTCATCTAGAACTGTCAGTTGTTTAGTTTTCCTGCTTAAAATAAGTGTTAACATACGTTTTTTTTCCCTTCACCAACTGTTTTTTAATTTTGATTAGAAAGTTTGTAGTAATTTTGATTGAAGTGTAATTATTTTCTGATAGCCTGACCAATCTAAAATCCCCCCAAACTGGAAAATGGTTCTAACTAACAACACGTTATTTTGTCCCACTTTTAATTTTCAAAGACTAAGTGATTGAAAAGAAATATTGTATGGTATATCAATCGATTAGGTCTTGGTTTCGACTCTGTTTAGGTGCATATGTGGTTTTATGTGTTTCACTTTTAATATTTGATCGACACATATTTGATCCACATGAAGATTAGCAATTCCAATGTGAACCCATTTCAAATTACACATGAGACCCGCATTAATAAATTGGGTAATATCTCTAACAGAAACCATCTTGAATTTTAAAACTAAACATAAAATCAATATTTTTAGGTATTCCTATGGTGAATTGGGGATAAATTTGAATAAAGAGTATGAAAACTGTTTGAATTTTCTATTCCTATGTAGTTTCTTTTCGTTTTCACTCAACCTTAACCCACCCAAACTCTAGAGTTGTAGAAAAACGCAGTCAATTAAAAATAAAAATAATTCCTGAAGTTAAAAATTCCCTTCCCACAAGGGTTTGACTTGATTATCAAAACTCTAAAATGTTCTTTAGCGAATACTTTTCAATTGCTTTCACCTTGATTTATAAGACTGTTATAGGCTCTTGAAGGATGGATCGTATAGGTTTCTGATACTTTTGCCTTCCATTTTCAAAGTAGGAGAAATGGAATATGCATGTAGCTAGACGACAAATGAATTCCAAAACCCTTTTGTACGCAAATTTTTTCTATCATGTTTGCTCGACGTGTTGTTTCCGATACTGCTACTATTCATTTAAGATAAGGACATGCTGAAAGCATCGTGCATTCATTTACGGATGCACCCCTGTTGTTTTTGAAATTACTCTATCATCCTCTCTCAGTCATGGCAACTAATTGAAAGGAAAAAATAAGGCGACATGTCCTAATTTTGACAGCTCACCATTGATTGTGCCGGTCCATCGGGGATATATTGCCCAGCTTTCCGCTGCTAGTTCTCATTTTCAAAGTAAGAAAAATCGAAAACCCAATTTTCCTATAGGGATCATGTGTATATTATCGGAAGATGTCATTGGGAGGACCTATAAGGTTGATGTTGATTTCTTTTCTACCAAAAAAATAAAAATAAATAAATAGAGGGCATGGACAAGTTAAATCCAGTGGGCGTGCTAACTCCTATAGTGTCCTTAATTGCCCTCCTGTAAAGAAGATTCATGTATTACCTGCTTGAGGGTGATTACATGCCCAAATCTATAATCTCATCCCACTTCCAAAATATCTTAAAAGAAGCAATATGATTGTTTATTTTATTTTTATTTATTTTTATTTTACCGGAAAACGAGGGAATAGAATTAGGTTTAAAAAATCTTAATGTGGGACTGTTTTTTACTTTACCATTCGCGTTTTTGCCTGGCATCCGAGCAACATATTTATTGATGATTTCTTTGAAGCTTCCCATCACAAAAAGCCCCAATACATGATGTTGAGCAAATATTGCACGGTATATCAACCGATTAATTAAGAGTGGAATTATCTATTGTGGAGGTTTTAGTTTCGACTTTGTCGGAATGCGTGTGTTGGTGCATGTGTTTACTCCTAATGGTTGACACATAAAACATAAATAAAACAATAAAAAAAAAAAAAAAAGAATTAGAGAAAGGTCAATTACATTTTACTCGACTCTATATGTTAAGTTTTCAACTTAAAAGCTTAAGCTTATAAGCTTATAAGTAAAGAGCCCAAATAGGTATATGAAGGTATATCAAAATTTATAATTAACCAATGTGGGATGTGGTATATTTCCAACACTCCCCCTCAACATGTTCTAATATCATATTAAGTTTTCAACTTGAAAGCCTAAGCTTATAAGTGAAAGACTTAAACAGGTATATAAAACCATGTCAAGATTTATAATTAACCAATGTGTGATGTGGTATATTTCCAACACTATATATCATATATTTAAATAAATACGCACAAAAACATCTTGAAAAATATGTAGCCTAAATAGTTTTTCTTTTAGGGAAATGTTAAATCGTCCAATTTTTTTTTAGGGTAAATTGCACTTAAGGGGCCAAAATAACCTCTAATATCCATCATAGCAATCCGATTATTTTTCTTCCAAAATTCTCTCTTTATTCTTATTCTCTCTTCATTTTTCTCCCAAGATTCTCTCCTAATTTCTCTCCCATAGCAATTCTTCTATGACCTTACCCCCCTTATTTTGGTTATTTTTCTCCCAAGATTCTCTCCTTAACCCACTCAATGCATGTTTTTGGCTTTTTCCTCCCCTAATTTGGACCAACAACGCCACTAATGGCCAAAACAAAATGGACATTTAGCCAGGATTTCAACTTCCCTCAAGATGAATTCATTCATCCTCCAAAAAATATCTGTGGTAAACTCCTACTTAAAACTGAAACCTAGCATAACCTTGATTATAACAATCCTAGGTTATATCCAGCCTCATTTCATGGTACAAGCCGAAATCAGGCTTTGTTTCACCTTTGTGTTAATCTCCAGCTGTAGCCAAAATGTTATTCTTGATTACACCCCACCCTGAAATCCATTTTTTTGTATTTACCTTAACTACCTCGACTTCAAAATGGCAATAATGGGGAGGAGTTGCAGATGAGGAAATTTGATTCATTGTATAATCCCTCTTTCAAGCTGATACAATTATATGACATGAAGAAATTATTAGTATAGTGGGTTAAGGTAATTTTCAGTCCTTAGTGGGAAAGAGGCAAAGGGATATATCAAAGGATTAGGAGCTAGAGCCTCACTTTTTCAAGCTTAGTGGATTTTAAAATAAAAAATTGAACCTATCTTTTTTTTTTTTGTTTGGTTAATGTAGAAAGAGGGTTAAAAGCAACAAAGAGAAACAAAGAATCCCAACTAGGTTGGTACCCAAAGCACTCACCATCATCTGCCTTCAGCTCCAAATTTTGTTAAAAAAAATAAAAATAAAGTAAATAAGTAAGTATACAAGGAGATAAGGAAACAAAAACCAAACTATCTGGTGTTGGTGTCTTATAATGCCACAATCTAGCTCACATAGGAAGAAATAAAATAAAAAAGCATTCGAAAACTCTCCAACAAGAAGGAAACCAGCTTCAAAAAAGAGCTTAAGAAACAAATCTATTGAAAGGAAGCCCTAACATATCTCTAACAAGCTCAGAAGGAACAACACCAGAATCTGTATGCCACCAAGTAAGATTAGTAAAATTGAGAGCCAAATTAGCTATTTTGTTTGTAGCAGATTACCTTCTCTGTAAATATGAGAAAAAACCATATTCATCTTCTAATTAAACCAATCTTTACTTAAGGATTAAGTTCTCTTAAAATAGAAAATAATTGAGGTGATTTAAAAAACTCAAACAATTGTGACATTTTTAATTTCAGTATGTAATCATAGGTTAGGGTAAACTTTATTTCTTTTTCTTTTTCGGATTTGTATATATTGAAAGAGAGCACTAAAGAGATAGCAAGCTTGTTACAAAATTTTTTAGAAAGCTTATTCAAGAACAACCATACAAGCATGACAACTCAATACCTTATATTTTTAAAATCTTGAATATTTCATCAGGTGCTTATGTATATATGTATAGCAATAAAATTGGATGCTACTTTGGTAAAAATACTATTACCTCATCATTATTGGCCAAAATATCACTAAAGAAGGATAGCTTTGTTGGGATTTTGGAATGGTCACTGACTAGACTAGCTGACTAGTTGACTTCCTTAGATACATTTTGAAAATAAGCCATGGAAGAATGTGAGTGCACTCAGAAAGGGTGTGGAAATAGGTCTTTCCTTACAGCTCCACCATGATCACCTTATAAATCAATTGGTTAGACGGTCAAGATGAGTCAATTAGATGGTAACACAGTAACGCAAAGATTCACATATCCACTTTAATCACCCTTGTCAAGTCAACGACCCCACAAAAGTTGTAGAAATTTGGACAATTGCCATACAATTCTGCACTAACTTTTCCACAGCGAAACTTCACGTGAAACTACTACAACCACCCTATTATACGGGGTAGTAAAATTTTTGGGGCATAAGATGCCAAATTAGCCAAAGCTTTTTTTTTTTTTTTTAACCTATTTTTTTTTAAATACTAATTATAAATTTGGTCTTCTCCAACTTATTTGGAAGATGAGTAAATTAGCACATATGAAATTGTAGGTCTTCCCCAGCTAAGTATGAATAAGCACAGATGGAAGAATAAATTAAACAAATTCGGAAGACTACCAATTCCCTACACTTGTACAGTCTTCCCCCCTTGCCCCCTTGGGGGTCTGTCTATACATATCTTTCTCCAAAACTAAACCTGATTCACACATGCCTCTTGTCTGAATTGAAGCCCGATTTGGTTTATGCCAATGAAGCCACATTTGAAACCCATGATTAAAGTGCAATTATATTCTATAAATCACAATCTCTGATCTCGATCAACATGGCTTATCATTTTTGAAACCAAATGGGCTCTGCTCTAATGGTGATCCATTTTCTATATTGGCATTGCCAAATTATGGCTACCCAGACTTCCTAAACCTATCGGAGAGAAGATAAAAAAAAAAGGCAAAAGAATGGTAATATAAATGAAAATCATGCATCCAAATGCCTCTTTAATTTGCAATTTCACTTCTCACTTTTTACCCCAACTCTTTATAACTATTGGCACTAATGGCAACAAAGATCGACAAGAAATCATCTTAACACAAGTCGTGCCATGCCAGCAACTTCAGTGCATGTATCCTGCTTTGGCCACAATATTTTTCCAAATAACTTGGAAGCTATAACTTGTATGCTGCTTGACAATCATTATATCAGCAATATATACTAATAATGTGCAGATTATTGCCGAATATATTTTGTAATTGTTGAGCAAACGTTCCAAATTACTCCAAACAATTTTGGGATGGTAAGCATTATATCGCCAAAAAAAAACATTTAATCCACGCTTCTTTAAGTTGATGAAATGGACCAAAATATATTCATTGCCATGGGACTCCTCTGTATTAAAGTTGATTGTATGATTGATTGTGAAGTATTTGATGCGGTTACGCATACTATGTCTATGTGTTCTTTTATTTTCCTCTTTGAACTTGCTTGTAATTAGATGTGTGATAATAGATGCACTTGACAAAGTTAATAATGAAGCTATTTTAGTCTCTTCTTAATTTGTTAATGCAGATGAAAATTGGTTTTAGATATCCTTCTCAAGGAATTGGTAATGGGCCTTGAAAAAGCCTCTTCATCTAGAACTGCCAGTTGTGTAGTTTTCCTGCTTAAAATAAGTGTCAACATGTGTTTTTTTCCCTTCACTAGACCGTTTTTTTTTTTCTTTAAAAAAACCGTAAAATTTCACGGGTTTGGTAAATTGGTAACCCATGAAAACCTGCTTGATATTTTGCTTAACAATAGTACTGCACTTTCTTAAAGCACTTGACAGTTGTACTCCACTCAGTTCTAGCGCCTGTTCCACTTTACCAAAAAGTCCATAATTGCAAGTCATTTCACCCAAGCAAGAATAATTCTCATTCACCAATCTATAGGAGATCAGTCGGTGGTATTCTGATAGCTCCATTTCTGAAAGAAAAGAGAGATCGAGAGAGAAGAAAAACATGGCGGAGATAGCTGTGAACCTTGTTATTGACAAGTTGGCTCCTTTGCTCATCCAAGAAGTGAAACTGTTGACGGGTGTCCGCGACGAGGTGGAGCGGATCAAAGATGATCTAAAGAGCATTCAATCTTTCCTAAAGGATGCAGATGGCAAGACAGAGACTAACCAGAGCATCAAGACTTGGGTGAAACAACTGCGAGAAGTTTCTTATGACATGGAAGATGCGATCGACGAATATTTAGTACTTCACTCGGCAGATGGTGCGGATCATCAACGCGGATGCACCGCTTTTCTCCAAAAAGCACTCTGCTGCGTCAAAAAATTGGGACACCGCCATGAGATAGCCGATCGGATTCAGCAGATCAGAACGAAGATACAAGATATCAAGGAAAGACGCGACCTTAACTTGGTTTCCTTAGAGCAAGGCTGCAGCACTGGCGTTCAAAGTGTCCCTCGACTAGAGTCCCTATTCATTGATGAAGCTGACCTTGTGGGTATTGAGGAGCCTAAGCGCCCACTAATGGATTGGTTGGAACAGACAACAGCAGTACGTTCTGTGTTTTCTTTGGTAGGTATGGGTGGTATTGGCAAGACCACACTTGCCAGGAAAGTCTTTGACAAGGAGAAAAAGGAATTTGATTGCAGTGCTTGGATCACTGTCTCTCAATCGTACAAGACAGAGGAGATCCTGATGAAGATGATGAAGCAGTTCAACAAGACGGCCGAGGGAATCGACAAAACAGATTGCGAACAGATAATTGGCAAACTGAGGGAGGATTTACAGGAAATGAGGTACCTGGTTGTATTTGACGATGTGTGGGTAGTACAATTTTGGGAATCTATAAACTATGCCTTACCCTGTAATGGAAAGGGCAATAGGATAATTATCACAACACGTCACCGTGAAGTTGCTTCATTTTGTGTAGAATCTTCTACTGATGTAGTGATCTATGAACTCCCTCCTCTACCTCAAGAAAAGGCCTGGGAACTCTTCTGCAAGAAGGTGTTCCGATCCGAATGCTGTCCCAAAGAGTTGGAGGAATTCTCTCGAGATATTGTAAAAAAATGTCAAGGGTTGCCACTTGCAATTGTGGTGATTGGCGGTGTTTTGTCAGTGAAGAACAGGGCTGCATCCCAGTGGCAACTGTTTCGTGACAGTCTCCCATCCGAGTTAGAATGCAATACCCGTCTTCAAACTATCACAAGAATACTATCCTTCAGTTACCAAGACTTACCTTACTACATCAAATCTTGTTTCTTGTACTTGGCCATCTTTCCAGAGGATTATTCCATTCGCTGTTCACGTTTGATACGTCTATGGATAGCTGAAGGTTTTGTTAAAGAAACCAAGGGCAAAACCTTGGAGAACGTCGCTGAAGAATACCTGAATCAGCTTATACAAAGAAGTTTGGTTCAAATATCACGGGTGGATTCTGGGCGAGCTCGAGAATGTCTACTCCATGATTTGATGCGTGAGATCCTCCTTTCCAAGTATAGGGAGTTCAATTTTTGTCAAGTTGTGACAGCAAAGGAGGACCTGACGAGTTGTGATGGTTCAATCCGGCGCCTATCAATGCAGAACTATGAAGAGTATATTCCAAAGACCACTGATATGTCAAAAGTTCGATCAATTTTTCTGTTCGAGAAAAATGACTTGCCAAAGCAACTTACCGATACCTTCTTTACAAAGTATAGGCTTTTAAAAGTATTGGATTTTGAAGGTGTTTCTTTAGAAAATGTTGCTGAAGAAGTTGGTAATCTATTCCACTTGAGGTACTTGAGTGTGCGAGACACACGTGTATGCACGCTTCCAAAGTCCATTGGTAAATTGCACAACCTACAGACCTTAGATTTAAGACTCTGTGATGTGAATGAGCTGCCAGTAGAGGTCCTTGGGCTCCGCAAGCTGCGACATCTTTCGGCTGGAATTTATTACGGAGTGAAGATGCCAGAGGGGATTGGATGTTTAGAGGCTTTGCAGAAGCTATCCCGTGTGCAAGCAGATGGCAGTGACTGCTTACTCATAGAATTGAAGAAGTTGAGACAATTGAGGAGGTTGGGGATTACAAAACTGAAAAGAGAAAACGGGATGGCTCTGTGCGCTGCAGTTGAGAGGATGAACCACCTACTCTCATTATATGTTAATTCAATTGGTGGGGAGGAACTCCTTGATATGCAATCCATATCTTCTCCTCCTCCACTCCTTCAACGTCTCTGCTTGATTGGGCGTTTAGAGAAGTTGCCGGACTGGATTTCGAAACTTGATAACCTAGTTCGAATGCTATTATCTAGGTCGAGGTTGTCAGATGATCCGCTTCATGTTCTTCAATCATTGCCTAATTTATTGGAGCTTTTGCTCATTAAAGCATATGATGGTGAGCGCCTTCATTTCGAGGCTAGTGGATTTCAAAAACTGAAGGTATTAAAACTCGGGCGTATGGATAAATTGAGTTTGGTGACGATAGAGCAAGGGGCACTACCTCTTCTTGAAGAACTAGAGACTTGGGGTTGTCCACGTTTGGAAGCTCGAGGGATCAGCGACTTGAGAAGCCTCAGAGAATATCAACAACATGGAGGAGGCCCACATTCATTATTGGTAAGGAGGCCCACATTTCCATAATAAGCTGACAGGAAGACAAATGATCAAAACCTTCAATCTGTGTAAATTCAAATACGTTGGTTCTTCGTTGATGCATTTACAAGGTGAGTCGTTTGTTCAAATGTTCCTTTGGTTTTCTAAATAGGAGTAGCTAGAAATTAAACAATTAGGGTATATATTAGGTAGATAATATGAAAGATTCAAATAATTCAAAATTCCAAGACAATGATGATGACCACTATCACAAACAAGAGTAAATTTGTTATTTCAATATTAGGTAATATAAATATAATTGTTTAATTTTCATTTGGAAGCCCCAAAAGAGATAGAATAGGAGAAGTAGTTAATTAGTTATTGTTAATATATATCATCTTTTAATGTTATAAAATCGAGCTTTTATTTGTTTCAATGTAAGATTTAAATTCCTCAGAACGTGACTATTAAAATAAAAGTAACAAGTAACCAATCATTAGTTGATGTGTTTAGTGTTAGCCCGACTGCAACTACTAATAACAATAACAGTAGGTTCGTTACTTATTTTTCTTAATTTTTTTATATTATGTATAGAAATGTTGCATCTCTAGTACACTACTAATCCAATTTACATTACTTTATCTTGATTCATTCATTCATTCTCTATTGAAATGGATTGCAGACAATGTGCTGCTGGAGGGATTCACTTCTTGCAATATATATACAGGATTTATGTCCAAAATCTGTTAACTGGGCTCTGGGCTTAGTATTCAGTGTTATGTAGTGAATATAAGTAGTTGTTATGTTGCGTATTACCCTGAATTATTCCATCCATGGATGATATTCATGGCTATGTAATGTTATAATTTGTCAAACATATTATAGACACCTTTTTTTTTTTTTTTTTTTTTATATCAGGAAGTTCCAAATGCTTTGCACCTGACTAATCCCCCTGGGCACATGCAGTCCTCCCGTCCCACTCAAACATATTATAGACTTGGATGCATATTTTATGGTCGAAGTGATACTCGTTTTATTTTTAATTAATTTATTTTCTGCATAGTGTTGTTAAAAGCTCTGTTGCATTTAACACCAAGTAGTTTTGAAACTTCCAGGAAACACTCCAAAGAATTTTGGAATCAACTCGCATACGAAAACCCATTTTTTCCGCAACAAAAAGGTGACATTTTTTAGTGATGAACCTAACTTTTTTAATAGTTTCATTCAAGTGATAAATTTGTGAAAACCCATTTAAATAATTTAATTTTGGACACTTTCAAGACATGGCTCCAGCTCCCAAGGGACCACCTTCGACACTTCCAAGACATAGTGGGGTAAATTTTGTAATTTTTAATTGATTCAAAATGGGTTAAATTTTGTAGATTTTAAATATTGCTAGATGTTTTTGCTGTGTAAATGCAGTCTAATTGCCTGTATAAGTATGGGGTGTCTCACATGAACCATTAAAAGAATTAGTCTCGACTCAATTCTCAACGAGAATAAAGCTTAAGATACTGCTTTAATTTAAATAAATATGTAACTGTTATTGTTGTTTATTCCATGTCATCATATAATGCAATCTTTTACAAATTATAAATTCGAAATATTACACTTTACCCTTTAAGTCGATTTGCACATTTTCATCCTAAAGTCTATATATATATATATATATATATATATATATATATATAATCCTGATCAAAGTGAGTATGTGCTCACCTAACCTATATCAGTACCGTGCATTAGAAGTTATACCCCTCATAATAGCACGTGCTCACTTAATTGTTATCTTCTCTTTCTATATAAATATACATGCCCCTATTGTTTCTTATAATGACCTTGTATCCCTTTATGTACAAAAAAGGATGAGTGAAAACAATGGCAGATAATATATCCTATCTTTCAAACTAGAGGGTGTATGAAAAAAGTGAAAATGGACCAAACTTGAAGAGAGTGAGATATAATTTTGGAGGAATTATAGATTGGTTTGATTATGGGTAAATAATTACACATCAATACAAATGACTACTAACTTAACTAAGAATGACTACTAAATGTAATTATTTGCCCATAGCAAGACCAATCTGTAATTCCCCTTATAATTTTTTATAATTTATGAGCACATAGGTACAAAAATAATCAACACTCGCATCCTTAACAAACTTATGTATCAAAAGGGAAAATTACAAAAATTCTCAATTTGTAAACACCCCACACCCCACACCCCAGGCGTTCATTATCTCATATCTCATTGAAAAATTGTCTCCAATAATCATACTAAGATTTTCATTTTGAAAACGGGCAAACAAAAATGACCCAACCAGGTGGCCACATTACCCCTGCGCTGACACATTAACCTTGTCAAAAGTTAAAATACAAACTCTTGCTCCTCTGCTCCACTCGGCAGTCCTCTATCCCCCATCACTCGAAGAGCAGCTGCCGTTGAATCGCTTATGCCCAAAAGATACTGCAAGCGGGAAAGATTTTCAGGTGCTGGGTCACTCTTCAGGTATATAGCGAACAGATCAGCAAGCTCCTCTGTCACCTCCCATGATAACGGTTCTGATGGTACGGCCTTGTCACAGGCTAGTAAGTCATTAAGCGAGGAAACCTGCAATGGCAGATGGAAAGTATTCAGACCTAACTATCCATACTCGCAACTCCAACACACTGCATTTACACTAGATATTAATCTAACAAGAAGCTATAAGCAATTTCTTATAGAATCCATACCACTCCTGCCCGGTTTCTCTGCCTTAATAGTGCCACAGCCTGAATCAGCGAGTCTACTTCGTGCAAGATCCTGAACAACCACTTTAGCCTTCTCAGCATTAATATAGAGATCTAACGGGATTTTATGATACACTTCCTCCTCATCAAACTCTCCAGTGCCCGACGAGAAAATTTGATCCACAGTTTTCTTGAAGAGGTTCACTCGAAGGTTTTCAGGTATCATACTGTCTAAATTGACATTCCCTTCCTTAAGTTCTCTTATCTGCTTTATACTGAGCCTCCCCTGACTGACAGCAGTTTCAATGGCAGCTGCCATTTTTGTACTCGTGATGCTCTTAATTACCTGTTGTGCATACTCAGGGGGCAGGCCAACTTGCTTTTGCACCTCATTGAGCTGCTCCATCCTGGCTTTCGTCAATTGTCCATCAGCTAAAATCACCTCGGCTTGTTGCCTGAAAGCTTGCTCAGCTAAGCTCCTATGGACTTCCACAATCTCTTTACCAGTCAAACCTAGGATCCCACCAAGTTGGTTTAGCAAAAGATACTCTGAATCATCCTTCTTTGTGGTGATTTGAGCACCAAATGGAATCCTGGTGACTTCTCCAGTTAAACAAAACAGCAAGTACGTCTTGTAAAGGTCGGTTCTCTCTCTTTCTGGGAGGTCATCCTTGAGAGTTATCTCTGTCTGACCTGGCTTTCCCAACTTTGCAGCAAGTTCCTCGCTGGGTTTTATTTTTTGGAGTGTCTGAAGGGACTCCCATTCCTCTTCCTCATCCTCATCCTCTTCAATTTGTTTTTCTTCCTCCTTGATAGGCTCTTCTGGCTTTGTATCAGATGATTCTCCTTTTATGTCTGCTACCAATTCGGTCACAACCAACGTGTTGAATGCGATCATCTTCTTAAGTTCTTTTGCGGCTTCAGTACGGTTCCCAATTGCCCGTGATCGTTTTATGTAGTTCATGAAAATTTTCCGGACCTGCATAAATAACAGAAATCATCTCAATAAACATGTTCACTCTGGATATCAATTTATCTTTGGCATCCTCAATATTTCTCACAAGGAGTAAAATATTTTAAGGCTAGTGGAGAAGTATTCAGCCTCCCAGCAGATCTATGATCAGCATCATTTACCATTCAGCAATTCAAGTGCTTCCAGTCTCAGAAAATGGACCAAACAAACAATGAACCAAAAATCAAACTGACTCAATAGTTCCCAGTTAATTATCAAGACGAATCATTAGCATCAAGTGATTAAAATGATTTCAAGATTTGTATGCCATGATGCATGCAATGTTTTATGGTAATACGAATTCTTAAAAATAAAGGAAGAATATACAAAAGACAAAAAACATCACCCGTTGGGTGAAGGGGCTTCCACCAAAATCCAAATGACAAATTATCCTGCAAGGTACTATCCCAGAAAATGAAAAAGAAAAAGAAAAAGAAAAATATATATTACATCCCTGCCGAACTAATCTCTAAAGACTTTATCTTTCCTCATTTTCTTGGATAAGAAACGAAGAAAAACTTCACAATTGGTTCAATAACTTGCCCAAAATAGAACATATCTAGTTGTTGTGGGTTAATGAGCATACGAACCAAAAAAAAAAAAAAAATTTGTTCAGTGAAAAACCTAAGGTCCTGTTTGGATAAGCTTCTACTTCATGTTTTTTACTTTTAAAAGTAAATAAATGAAATTTTTTGATAGTTTTTTATAATGCAAAATTTTGATAGTTACTTTTAAAAGTTGAGGTAGCAGGAATTTCTTACTTCCTCAACTTTTAAAAGTAACTTCCAAAATATTTTGCACTCTAACTTTCACTTTTATCACTTTTGAAAGTAAAAAACCTGAAGTAGAAGCTTATCCAAACAGGCCCCAAGTTTGCAGTCTTATTTTCCATTTTTTTTTTCATTTTTAGATATCAAGACGTTCCTTGGGAATACTTACACACCCAACTAATCCCCCTGGGCACATGCACCCAACCTAAGTTTGCTGTCTTAGCACTCTTCAGTTACTCCCCTGTAATATTTATGAGGACAATGGTGAACTATTCACCAGGGCAAGTCCAAAAATTCTGAAGCTTGACGAGGAGCTGAGTCTGGCCTCAAGGCTTCAAGCTGGACAACAAGCTCAGGTCAAGTTTCTACACCTCAGACTGAGATCAATAAGACCTCAGCCAGCCAAAATTGCTCATTGATGACTGATGAGAAACCCCCTTCAAACAGAGACGAACTGACACTTCCGACACAAAAATTCAATACATATATATATGTGTGTGTATATATATATATATATATATATATATATATACACACACACACACTCACATTAATTCCTGAACAATTTATTCAAAAGTGCTGGGAGTGAATACTTACTGCCTTACTAGCAATAGACATGGCAGCCTCCCTTGTTAAGCGCAAGCCATGTGCAGCCTTTCTAACAGATTGCTTGACATCAGCATCATATCCATCGACTCCGGAAGCAATTGCATCCTTCACAACCTGAAATTGACAACCAGGTAATTTATAAACAGGTCTACAAATATAGTTACAAATAAAAATTAAATAAGAATGGTTAAAACCAAGAAACTAGCTAATTTCCATGTTTAAGACTCCAAATTGCCATGTGGTTCAGATTCCAAGCTGCTTTATGAGTAAATTAATCAACTTCCTCATTAATCAACTTCCTCTAGAAGGGTTACTCTATTTTATAACCCACTAATGGGTGATCATCCATGCAAGAAGCAAAATGTTTTCAAGCAATCCATATACTGATTGACTTGTGCACAACTCAGTTCCAAAGAGGCACCATTGTGGGCATCATTACGAAATGAACATTTTTTTTTTCCACTGACTGATGAGAACTTTCCTCGACATCTTCTGCAAAACCCCATTACTCAATCTTGCCATTTTGGCCTCCACAAAAATTGAATATTGTGGCTTTTGCCTTCATGCTTAGCATACTGACAAACGGTGGCATCGAAGTATATGCCTGACCAAGCACCTACTCTTTTATATCCATCAACCTATTGCCAACCAATTTGTTCTAGTAGGGGAAGGACAAACCCTTACAACATCATCTCAGCACAGCACATTAATTCCACCATCGACTCAAAATCTATCTAAATGGCATGTGAAATTACTAGAAAACTTGCAGCATGGAATAAAATGTCAAAAAAAGAAAAGAAAAAAGACTAAAATATAAGAAAAATTATAAGAAATGATATAAAATTTAAATTTAAATTTCAAAAATAGTTAAGATAGAAATTTTTATTTTTTAATGATAACCGCTGGGAGAGTTTTTTAAGCTCGGGTCTCCAAAAATTATAAGAGAGATGGATGAAATGAAGAGTTTTTAAAGTTTGGGTCCTTAAAAAAAAAAAAAAAATTGATGAAGTAAATGTATGTATTAAATAAAGGGCAAAGACCAAGTACCTAAGGAATATACATGAACTAGGTTTGGGTCTCTTGAAATTAAAAGAGATATAGATAAAAAGAGAGAAATTTGGGTATCTTATAAAAGTTATATGGCCTATTGACCTGACTTTTTTAAAATTATAAAATTGATAAAGACAGCCACATATGCACCACATAAGAGGAGAGAAAATATTCGCCTGAACATTACTTATATACACAAGCATAAGGCATACAAACAAAACCATTAGAGGGGGTGGTCCTATAGAATCACTACTGTAATATGCAACCAGGAATCTTATATGGTGAATAACAGAAGAACCCAATTACCTTTTCAAACAAACTGCCACAAATATCTGCATGAGCAGCTTCCACAGTTTGCTGAGGTATACATAGCATGACTCGTAACCGCAGCAAAGCAGCAACATCCTCATCATTCAGCTCTCCTTTAGTTATGAATTGCTGGAGCTTTTGCCGGTAAATTTCTTTAAATAAAGTAAACACATCAGACTCCATGGCACATAAATATTTGCAATTTGCACAATGTCAAGAAACACAACATAAAATCCTTATTTCTTATTTTGCTGCTCCATCTTACAAACATGTTGAACCTCAGATTCACAATAAAATAATTGGATCTACTTCGTAGGCTTTGAAATAACTAATAGTGCAACGAAGAAAAAATTTGCCTAGTTAGCACCTAAAACGGCTTAAGTTCTGATTAAATGTGTGATAGATAATCACCCAAAACCAAAACCATAAACAATAAAATTTCCCAAATGACCAAATATTATGTCTACTAGTTCATGCAATAGATATCAAAATGTAATACAGATGACGAGTATTACACTATATATTACCTTCATGGATCTCACTGGCCTTTTGCGGATCAAAGTGCAACTCATCACAGATATTTTGAAGGTGGGCTGCTTTGCTATCTGCAGTTTCTAAATCACCACTAGAAACAGCCTGTGCAAGTCGTTTACGATATACCTTGGAGGTAACATCCAACATAATGGTTTCTGCCTCCCGTTTACCTAAACCATAGATATTCCTCAATTGGTTCAATGCAGCAAGCTACAAAAAAAGAGAGTAATAAAAGAAGGGTTAAAGGAAACAAATATGGTATCTATCTAATGTATGAACAGAGAACAGGAAAAGCACCTCAGGAACCAGGACAAACACAAAAATGGGAAAGTGTAGCAATCCATTTTGACAACATGAAACCAAACCCTAGACATGGAGCAAGGTCTCCCAAGACCAAGCAAGGAAGTTCTTGCACCATTTACGCGTTCTAACTTCTAAGTATACTAATTTACATGCTTGTGTTGCACATAGAAAATTTTATTAGAATATAATGCCAACACGAAATGAAGAGAACTAAAATTTAACTACTGTTTCATATATCACAATGAAGTCACATTATTAATTTTATACTCTAAAATAATTTTAATATATATTTCTTATTTATCTAGTTACTATCCATGAGTCCCCGTACAAAGCTGACTCTCCTCAATGAGATAACAGGGGTATTTTTCTCTTTCATATTGACAGCGGTGACCCTTATAAAAAAAAAATATCTATATCTGTATATATATATACACGCACATATATATACACGCATGGGCACATGCACATGCACACACACACATTGGCAGGGCTAAGGACAGTGAAGAAGTTTCAATTTTGTTTTCCAGACAGGCAGATATTTGTATTTGTGGGAGAAACGTAACATATTTTTCATTCTTATTAAAAAGCTTTTTCTAGTTTGATGTTTGTCTTTGAAAAATCAAATAACACTTCATTCCAATGTGCTCATAAGTGCTAGACAAATAGAAAGTGGCATCTCTGGGGTAGAGCTACAGCTAAAGGTCATACTGACCAGCACACAAAAACAGCATAGTGTCTCTGAAGAGATCAGTATGTCAGTGCTCACTATTTCTTTCTCTTTTTCCATTTTTTTTATTTTGGTCCTTTTTACCCCTTTTTCTTTAATATGACCGGGTGTCCACGCCTGTTTGAGTATAGTATTCACTAAGTTTTCTGTAGAAGTGATAAGCCCCCAAGTGTAGATCCCATATATGGCCACTTGGTTCAATTAGTTCCATGGTTTTAAATACAGGGTACAGGCCAGTGTAATGGTAATGCTAAAGGTGTAACAGGAATCAGGTATTGGAGCAATACGTAACGAGAATCGGTGACCGTGAACGTAAATTTTTTTTTTAGGCTTGCACAACATGCCACAATTTTCACTCCAGAATCCTATATAATACTATTTTGAAAGGGTTTTAATGAATTTATTCAACATGGAACCTTTTATAAGTATGGGTAAAGCATTTTATAAAGTTTTTTTTTTTTTTTTTGAGTTCTTTGACTCATTAGTTATAATAATACTAGAGTCAATATTAAATCTAACCATTCATATAGTGAAATACTAAGTAGTTGTGTAGTACTTACAATTTATTATTACTAATTCACAAATTATAATAAAAAAATATATATGGAAAAACAAGAAGAAAGAATATAAAGGAATACATCAATACATCATACATGTTGAAAAATCTATGGTTGAACATCATAGATCTAGGGTTAAACATCATAGATCTAGGTTTAAAGGAACATTAAATCAAATAAATAAATAAATAAAAAGAAAAAAGAAAGAAAGAAAGAAAATGCATGAATGATTATTATGAACTTTAGATCTATGGTTAAACATCATAGATCTAAGTTTAAAGGGGAAAAAAAAAATATTGACATCGGGGGAGAAAAATTTTATAAAAAAATATTTCAAATAGTGCTCAAGGATGCCTTTGATATTCGATTTTGGCTTTGAATCGTTGAAAGAAAAGCTTTAAAATTGCAGATCTGGTGGTCTTATAGGCAAAAACCAGCTGAAAGTGCGTTTTCCTTCCGGTAGAACTGCTGGATAATGAGCAAATGAGAGAACACATGTTTTTAAGTGCGTAAATGATGTAAAGGTACGTAACGGACCATTACGGCATGAGGCCCTCTACAATATGCGTAATGGCTGTAACGGCTTAACGACACTTGGGATTTCCATTACGTAAAACGGCCATTATGCACCGTTTTTTAAAACACTGAATTTAGTTCAGTCCATATGTTCAAAATTCACCACAATTACCGCTAAGTGGTTCAAGGGAAACAAGTCCTTTTTAAAGAACTTCCCCCACACATTTTAAACAATATCATGTTACAACAAAAAGTCAAAAACAACATCCTCTTTTACACAGACCCGAGTAACATGTCGGGCGCAGGTGCATATCTACAGGTCAGACCCGTCTACCCTCCAAAATATTAAGGCATGTCAACACAACTAAATTGTTGAGGTATCTACTTTATCTTCTCTTACACCCTAAAATAATATGTAACTCAGCATGTTTGGCATGGGTACATCAATTGTGAAAGATCATGTAAAATAGGAATACATTAAGAAAGCATCCTAAGGGACTTCTAAATGATAACTACCATGAAATGTGTCATCTCTTGCTTTTTTTGGTCACGTCTGTTGAGCATAAGTCCCACACTAGGCACATTTGGCACATATCCCATACCCATACGCCTGTTGAATATACCACAAGTACTTTGCAAAATTTTGAAGTGTCAATGTAGCATGGCTCACCCCTAAATTCTCTTACCCCAAATATGAATTTCAGTAAATAAAGACAGGAGATAAAAATTACAAGCCAGGCTGTTTCTGCACCTTAGTTTCTTCCATGCGACCACTCGACAAAGAATCTGTAACATATGCTCTATAAAGAAGCTTCAAGTCATCCATCTTTCTGTCATTATCATACTCACCACCTAAGCCAAGGATATGCATTAATACCAACTTAAGGGTTCAAGTAAAAACTCATCAGCCCCATGAAAAACAATAAATAAAACCTTAATAAGTATCCTACCTAGTAAAGAAACTGGCCCAACCCCACGGGCAAAGTGACCAACGTCAGGATGGTTCCTTAATGAGGTAAGCAAATTATTAAACACCAGTATCTTATCAAGCTCTTCCACAACTTGCGAGGCTCCCCTCCTGGACACCTTATTTTATTAGGTACACAACAGTTAGAAAATTACAAATACTAATTTAACCAAAATTATAACAAAACTCAAAAGAAATGAATGAGATATCCTTCTACATCAATTATTTGCAAAAGAAGACATAAAAAAAGCCCTCCCCACAGAACTCCTAAATGGAAAATTCAATACAATTAGTTTACCAAAAAAAAGACTATCCAATTAGTTTCATGAGATGCTTTTGAATCAAGTAGAAGTGATCATACACTGCTCTTGTCCTAGACTTCAATATACTGACTGCTGTTGTAATGTTTTCCTCAACTAGTTTTCTTGTATGCTCCTTAAACAAGTCCTCAGCAAGCTGCAAGAAACAGAATATATCACATGAAGAAACAATTACAAATCAGAAGCATAAGTTTCCTTAATGACAACACGTCTTACACAAGGTACCTCATCAGAAAGTCGATACAAAAGTTGTGCTTCTCTCAAGCTTAGAAGTTGGTTCACATCAACATCTAAACAAAAATATAAAACTTTGTTAGCTTTCAATGTGCGAACCAAGTATGCGTTTTATATAATATTTGATAAATTCATAAAATAAATTATTAAAAGAAATATCAATAGTATACATATATTACAACAAATAACTATGTACAGTACATAACAAATCATTCCTGTTATAACCAGCTAGAAAAAGAAGTTATAAAAATATTTTTTCCGACTAGCATCTAAGGAATGAGAAACGGTACTTATTACAGTCGACAACCCTGCCACAAGCTACTAGAGTAAGAAAAGTAGAAAACACAGTGCTGTCAAAGTTTACAGGTGCTCACTTTGAATAATAAAAATAAAATCACACAAAGTATAATCAATGCATGTGTTGCCCAGGCCATTGTAAGCAGCATCCATCATTCAAATCAATGTTTTAAAAGCCATGGGCGTAAGGCGGGGCGTTTTTCCTCTCGTGGGGCGGGGCGCAAGCCCCAAGGCGTGGGGCATAAGCCTCACAAGTTTTTAATTTATATATATATATAAATATTAAAATATATATATTAGTGGGAAAAAATACATAATGAGTAAAATTTATTCAAAAAGTGACCTATTTTAATTTTTTTTTTACATATTATTAAGTTGAAAGCATTACATAAAAATATTAATTTTTTTTTTTTGCAATAGAAACTTACTATTGTCTTTCATGGTCCAACCAACCAAGATATAAAATGTTCATATAACTTAAATTCAAATAAGTTGTGTTCTCGAAGGTGAACACTACGAATAGTTGTCATCACCATCGTAGGTCAATTATCTTTTCCCCAACTCAATGTTGCAGTCGCTAGCTAACTGGTCGTGCGGTTGCTTAACCTAGGTTTTTAGTCAAATGGCCAACCGTTAAGTTGATTGTGGTAAATTTACTAAATAAAAAGAGTTGTTCCTCTTAAAAGTTGCAATTTGGTCTAATGAGGTGTATTCAAGGACTTAAAAATCGCGATATATCGACGATATATCACGACATATCACCATATCGGAGGGGGACGATACGATATTTTGACGCGAAATTGAAAGATTTTCAAAAAAACAAAATGTCGAGCAATATCTTCGATATATCGCGATATATCAAAGATGTATCGTTTATTTTTTTTATCGTTTGGTTTCTGTAATTTATCGACGAAAATTCATGGATATATCATCGATATATCGACGATATGGGGAAGATATCGACACTGCCATTTTTGCTGATTGCTGAAATTTTTACACATTATTTGTCCTATGTCGGTGCAAATTTTGAGAAATTTTTCAGCAACAGAAGAAGAAGAAGAAGAAGAAGAAGAGGAGGAGGAGGAGGAGGTGGCAGTTTGTGCCCTCACCGTTGCCCTTGTTGCTGTCGAATAAGAATACGTGCCACTGCTGCTGCTGTTGTCGTCGTCATGGGGCTCCTAGCCACGGCCATCCTCTTAGCCCTCTAGCTTCACCGTCAAACCCCCCTCCCCCATGGAAGCCTCTTGATGCCTCTATGTTTGGACTTTGGAGCCCTTATTTCTCCCTTTTTTTTTTTTTTTTTCCCCTTTGTTTGCTAAGCCCAAATCGTGACTGGTAAGGTTTCCTCATCAGAATACATTGTTTTGCTTTATAACTCTTTTAAAAGGGAAAACAAACCTCTTTATTACTTTAAAAACCCACTTTTTACATATTTTTATAAATGTAACCCATAATTCTTTTTAACTTGACCTTCTTGCCCCTTTCCCTTTTGTTTTTTTTCTAACAACTTTACCTTCTAACCTTTAGATTTATAACCTTTTTAAAAGAGTTCTACTCTATCTTATTGTATTAATTTTTTTTAAAAAAATTAAAAAATAGCTCCACTCATTTTTTATATTTATTATGTAATTATACACACGCACCCTGACACACATATATATATGTACATTTTACTATGCTTAGTATTTCACATAATTTAAAATATTATTTCAAACCAATGGCCTTTGGTCTAATAGCACTCTATATTTAAATGTTACAAAAATCTATTTTAATGTTATATAACATTTAAATGTTGAATTTGCAAACTAGTTGATGTGTTTAGTGTTACCCCGACTGCAACTACTAATGACAATAACAGTAGGTTCGTTACTTATTTTTCTTAATTTTTTTATATTATGTATAGAAATGTTGCATCTATGGTACAGTACTAATCCAATTTACATTACTTTATCTTGATTGACTCATTCATTCTCTATTGAATATCAGTTAAGTGGGCTGTGGCAATAAAATTCAGTGTCATGTAGTGAATATAAGTGGTTGTTATGTTGTGTATTTCTGTTAATCAGTATTCCTTAATTCATGATAGTCATGGCTATGTAGTAGTGTTTTAATTTGTCAAATATATTATAGACTTTGGATGCATATTTTGTAGTCGAAGTGATACCCGATATGTCTGTATTTTATTTCTTTTCTACATTTGGTGTGATTAAAAACTCTACTCTTTGAGCGAAACTTCCTGCAATTTTACACTAAGATATATATTTGGTACATTGGGAGGGATTCGAACTCCTAATCTATCCTACTCTTAATTACCCAATGTTTACATCAATGTTTACATCAATTTCGGTCCTTTATATCCCATTTGGAATCGTTATCTAATGTTGCTCATAGGTAACTCGGTATCCACGGAGGAATCAAGTCATTATATGGTTCGAGTTTCCGGGGAGATTGAAATAGTCCGAGTTCAATTTCATGGTTAAGTAAAATATTTGATTGAATTTTGTATGAACTAATCTGTATTTAGTGTATAAGCTATTTGATTTCCAACATATAAAATACCTTGAATTCTTTAGTTTCCAATTGAACACCCAAACAGGCCCACCCTTGTTACCAAAAAATGGAAAGAAAATTCTGTGATACACCTTCTCCTCACATGAAACAACTCCCACAGTCAAGTAAACAATCAATCTCCCATATCTCAACGTATTATAACCCTGTTCTTGGCTTTCTCTTAACAGAGCTCTATGCACACCTTGCGATATGAACTAACCTTTCCATAATATACTGATATTTTCCTTCAGCTTCTTAATCGGATGAGGATTTTCCTCCAAGACATCAATAGCAGTAATTGCAGCACTCGCAAGATACGGGGGCAAAGAAGCAGAGAAGACATACCAGAGTCATTAGCACTTGGAAATTGGGACAAAGTCAAGCATTAAAGAACAGTAATGTAATATTCATAACAAAGAATATGAAGCACTATCTTTCGACATGAGTTCCTTTACTAAATGGCCAATTCCGTTAAGTGCATGCTTCCATACTTGGTGATCAATGACACTAGCACATCCAGTGCAGAATCCTCCTTATGTGGCTAATGCATATCCCATAGCAGCAGTAATAACATCTATCTTCTCCACCTGCAAGAAAACACCACCATAAAACCAAAGAGATTGGATCACTAATTAAACGTAGTAAGTCTTTAAAGCATACCGGAACCCCATAGTATTCAGTGAGACCTCTTCCAGATCTGCCAAGCACACCAAATGAATTGCTCTCATCCAACAAAACACAGAAGTGATATTTCTCCTTCAATCTGATGATCTCATCAAGGGGAGCTACTTGGCCGGAATTCTGCAAAATTTAGAAACCAAAATATTGATATGTCTCAAACAGAATATGTTCTCATCGAACCGAAATAAGTGGCATGTGATGATAGTAGCACAGCAAGCAGACAGCTAATAAGAGACCTAAACAATGATACAATCCTTAATGTAGCCCCAATAATATAAAGGGAATCCAAAAGGGAAACCAAGTAAAATGAGCTTCCTCGAGATGGAGAACTCGACTGAGTTGTGGCTGGCTCGAGATCCGACTACTGGATCAAGAAGGAAGGAGAGAAATAGGAGAGACAAAACCCTACTTGATTTGGGAGGTAAAGCGATATTTTGGTCGATGGTGCAACCAAAGTTGAAAGGTCTAAGATGGATATGGGCCTGATGGTTCAACAGTGATTTGGGGTGGGTTGACCAAGCCGAGAGAACAGTGCTTGAGATGGTGTTTGAGATTTGGTTGAATCGCAGAGGGTCTAAGAGTCTTTGGTTCAACTGCTGTGATGCTTCACGGCTAGGGTTTCTGCTGATAGGTTTGATGAGCGACTAGGTGCTGTGGTGGCACTAGTTGATGTGTGAGGCAATGGGGTGACGAAAGGGGGTGATGGATTATGGATAGGCTCCATGGTGGATTGTAACAGTCTCTAAGGTTTTTGTCAATGACAGCTTTGAGGACAAGGGTGGCTTGGAGAGTGGTTCACGGTGGTGCTACCGATATTGTGCAAAACCTCGTCAGGGTGTTATTAAGGGTTACAAGGCTCGATGTTTGTTCAAGGGGTCTAGCGGCAATAGAGGCTTGGTTGGGTTCTGCAACAATGACTGAGGGCTATGGTTCTCAAGATGGCTTTATTTTTTACTTCTTTTTTTTTTTTTTTTTTTTTTGTTTTGAAGGTGTTCAAAGGCGAGAACGAATGGAAGTGGCTGGCTTCTTGCTTCCCGCCCCCTTCTATGCACATTGGAAATGGAAACTGTACCAATGCATTAGCCAAATCTTAGGATTTGAAACAAAAGAAACACATTTTCAAATCAACTCAAGCACTCAGCATTATTCCATCAATTAGAATCTCAGCCATGAGTTTTCCTTTCGCCATTTTAATCTTTCTAAAGCCACATTATAATTGAAAAGGATAGAACTTGAGCATGGTGCACGAAGACCTCTAAGAAACCATTCCCTTACTGCAAAATAAAACTTGTATGCTATCATCTCTGGTGGATACAAATATCAAAAACACAAGCAATCACAAATAACTATACCAGCATAGTTTTTCTTTTTTATTTTCACTAGTGGCAAATATACACTCAAATTAACAGCTATTTTTCCAAAGTTTTTTATTTCCTTTTTTTAGAGGTTTGCTAATCATGCTCTGGCGTAAATGTTTTGAGATTGGACATTTGTAAAGATTACAAGCTACCAAAAGGGTAAATTCAGAGAAGTGCAAACCATCATCACAGTTTTATGTACAACATGAAAAAGAAAATATAATAATGCAAAACACTAGGAAAAACCACTTTCAATGTCTCTAGATGTTAAAGTTTTGGACACCACATTTGGGAATGTATGCCTGTATTTACAACTTAAAGTTGCCACATATTTTGGACAATGGCTACCACAAAGTTGAGTTGCAAAATGTAAATTCCACTGGCACATAGAAGAAACCCAAGGTGAAGTTAAAACACATAACTGAAAGAAGATACCTGGTACACAGCTTCTACGACAATGTAACGCCGCAGCTTCTTAGCCCTCTTGTTATCTAAAGTAATTTTCTCCAAAGTACTTTGTAGAGACTCCATGTCATTGTGCTTGAAATACACAATTGTGCTTCTAGAAAGATAAAGGCCATTTTGTATCCCCCAGTGAACTCCCTCATCCCTGGAAGAGACAATAGAAGAGTTATTAAATAGAGATAATCTAAAATTCAGGTCCAATAATTTTAGAAGCCAGACCTGTGACAAAATATAGAAGGGACAATGATTAATTTGCCACCTATTACTAGAAAGACTGGATGCATACATAAATTATACATGAAGGAGACTATTGCCACCACATAAAGTACTCTAAGGCCCCCACTTAGTTACACTTTTTAAGGTTTTATGGAAAATATAAAAGGTTTTTACGAAACTAGTCACGTTGTCTACTAGAATACATCATTCTGAACAACTTTGTAGAAGAATTTTTTTCCAAAATCTATCATTTAAGTGGACTTTTTGGCCATTTACAATATCTGTTTCATTTCTACAAAATGTTTCATGAAAAATGGCCAAAAACTCCATTTAAACGACAAATTTTAGAAAAACTTTCTTCTACAAAAATGTTTGGAATGATGTTTTCTAGTGGGCTACACAATTAGTTTTCGTAGAAACCTTCTATATTTTTTATAAAACCTTAAAAAGTGTAAACTAAGTGGTGTGCTTAAAGTGCTTTATGTGGCAGCAATAGCCTAGCCCATTATACATTCATCCCACAATGAAAGCCAGGCAGGCAACTATATGAGAAAAGGGAGGCAAAGAGAAAAGAGGGGAAAGGTAAGAAAGAAAAACTAAAAATAAAAATCAAAGTGTGAAATGAACATAAATGAACTGGAATGCACCTGAACATCAATAAGGCCAAATCATGAAAATCCAGTCCTATAGGTCATCATATTTATGTACAGCCTAATGAAATGCCATGTGATAAGATCCAAGGAATGGAGAAGTCAGTTAAATTGCAGTCCATTTTTTAACTTACTGTAATCTTTTTACATCAGCTAAAAGAAGCCTAATCAATGAGATTTAATCATTTAAGCAATAGAAAATTCATAACATTCCTAATATCATTTTTTTTGGTATTCATAACATTCTAGTATCATCATTTAACATTTAGAAAGCTGTGTGAGGCCACAACGAGTCCATTGAGAGTGGAATTGAGTCTAGAAAGCTTTGTGAGGCATTTAAGAGTGTATTGAGATCATAATGGACTTTAGATAGCCATGTGAGGCTACAACGAGTCTATACATCATAATCCAAACTAAAATTAAGAGGGAAAAGTTAAAACATTAAAAAAAAAAAAAACAAAACAAAAGAAAAAAAAGAAAAAAAAAAAAAAACTACTTTCAAGTTACAATTATAAAACAAGTGCACAAATATTCTTTATATTATTCAATTCACTTTTTTTAATTTAAATAAAATCTCTACTAAGAAACTTTTATACCATATCAACATAGGTGATTGATAATTAAACAGTCAAGATTTCTCCACTTACACAACAATGACGTCTCCTTCTTTACGAAAGGCTGGAATTGCACTGAACATGGTGGAAAGTCCATAAGAATAGAGTATTGAATCAGGAGTTCCCAAAAACTTCGCTATTCTGGACTCACAATCAAGGTGGACATCTGGATAAGAGAATTGTTAGAATGGTAAGATTTTCCATGTGAAAATTTATAGAGAAAGCCTTAACCTGGTTCATCAAGAAGAATATTAATCAGGTCTTGCCTATTGTTCCATAGAAAAACCACGAGGGCCACAAGAACCGACACCATATTTCTCTAATGCGGAGGTACATGACTCCTAAGAAGAGTTCGTTATAAATGATCTTTTTAAAGTGAAGCCATTATCATAACATAAAATAATAAATAACAATATATTTTCCTCACAAGTAACTTCTCATGTCCAATTAATCCAAGGTAATTTGCTGAAGCAAAGTTCACCACTTCTTTGCCATTGATTACTGTCTGTGGCCCAGAAGCACTGCATAAAATGCAACTCATAAGCAAGGATGCCTTTGATTAGTGGAAAATCCCTCGAAATTTTACCTGAGAACCCTGTTATTTGACTTAAAGAAGAATAAATAAGAGTCCCAGAACCACACTTCTTTGCCATAAATCTTTGAATGTAGGACAGATCGATGTTGTATCGAGAAGAATAAACTGACCCCCCAAGAAATAAAAAAATAACAAAGTATAACTTCATGCAACAAATAATGAATTAAAAAAAAAAAAAAAAAAAATGGTTGGTAAGCCCAGAAAAGGAACCACATATAGTATTAGGAAAGAAACCTTTACCCTCTGTTTGGTTCATGGATTTTGCCATGGAAAGAAAATAAATTTTAAGGAATTACATTTTTCTTTGTTTGGTTGCAATGGAAATGTGAAAGAAAAAGAAAAATTAAGGAAAATATGGGTGAAAATCCTAAATCTAATTTTCCGTTTAAAAATGTTGATACTTGGGTGAGGATGCTGTGCGAAGAGAAATGCTGTGCTAATTAAGGGTTTTTCTTTTGAGATTCAAGGGATTCCTGGTTGCTTGAGAGAGAGAGAGTGAGAGAGATGCAAAAGCTGAATAATTAAAGAAATGGTTGAGGTTCTCGAGAATTCCTTCCTTATCTTTTTTATTTTTTAGTTTTTGGTTATGAACTTTGACATTCATCTCCATGCCTCAGATGCCTGTGCAATTCTGATGGGTGGGTATTTTTGACAGCCAAAGCTTCAAAAATTATCTTCTTCCAATTATCTCTTTTTTTTTTTTTTTTTTTTGGTTTTGAGTGGTAAGCTGCAAGATTTGGGGGGTCCATGATCAATTCGACCAACCCATTAGTATTAAGAAATAATGGTAGTTAAAAAGATGAAAAGGTTGGTGAGGTTTTTTTTTTTTTTTTTTTTTTTTTTTTTTTTTTTTTGGACAATCAATGGAATCTACCCAATGATCCTAATGTTTTTTCGAAGTTAATTGATGCAAATTAGGCAATGGTCCTAATGATTTTTTTATGATTAATTGGGTCAAACATCTTGATAAATTTGTTGGGCCCAAAAAAAAACAAAAAAAAAAAATTGGCATGTATTAATACTTTCTTTCCTCTCATTTTTCCCTAGATGACCAAACACAAGAAAACTTTTTATTTTCCTTTCTTCTTCCTTTTTCTTTAAATTTTTTTTCTTTTCTTTTTTCTTTCCCTCACAATTTCCACAAACCAAATGGAGCCTTAATGAGGAGAGGAAAAAGAAAAAGAAAAAGAAAAGACACGAGACTCATAACTAGCTGAAGTAACACTCGGTGGAATAAAAAACCAGAGCATATAGGCAACAACATAATTTAGACAAGAATAGTAATTCTATTTAAAAAATAAATAACTAAAAAGAAAAATTATTTTCACCTTTCCAACACTGGAGGTTCACACCGTATCTCTTCAGTAAGTGGAGGAATAAGGGATTCTGGAACCCATTCATCACATAGCTCATCTATTTCCTACATAAATTAACCACACTTTTTAGCAGAGTTAATTGGGAGTTGAGACGAAATGATATGCATCAACGGTATAACAGCTAATACAGTGCCACATCACCTTAAATGTCTTAGTTTGGCAACATATTTCACATTTCACCTGGCTTTATCAATTCTCCAATGTTGTCTTTAACAATTAGCTCCCACAAGCACGTGTCCAAAAAAATTTTAACAACATTTCACTAACTTCTCATGTCCAAAAACCTCACAAATTTTTTTCCTTTTCCCTTAAGCATAACAGCTCGAAGTTTTTGCTTATGCATAATAGAAATTATTTCTTCCAGGGAAAAGCTCATAAGAACTAATTGCAAAGCTTGAAATATAATAGGAAAAAAAAATTATCAGAGAAAGCTAATCGGTTACACAGCATATGAAGACCAACAAATGCATTTCAAAATGTTAAAAAGTCTATATAAAAATTGAAAATGATTGACAACTGTCACACAAACTTTCTTTGTCAATGGCCGCTTAGGGGGCTTATAACTTTTCTGGGAAAGTAGGAAAAGGAGACCACTAAAAGAAGACCTTCCAAAAATAGATGCCCTTCAACCAGATAACCAAAGAAATAACGTTGGGTTTGTCAGACAAAATTATCAGGTAAGACTAGGGAAATATACTTTGTCAGTTTTTTTATGGATTCAAGAGGCTACCTCCAATATGCACTTCAAATACATCAGCTCGAGCAAAAGGAGCGTCATATGCCAATGTCACCCATTGTAACGCAGTATTCACTATATTCATAACAGCTGACGCCAATGTACTTGGTATCTAAACTTAGCCTGCAGCAAGCTTTTGACCATAAACTCAAACAGGCAAGGATAATTGTTTCCTTCTAGTAGGAAGAATAATTATATAATCATAATCAGAATAGGAGCAAATTATTATCTTTAAAAAATAATAATTAAGAAAAATAATTAAAAAAATATATATGGGTTGTAGGAACAGCCATATATTTGTTTCTACACGTGTATGCCTATCTACATGACTTACATCACTTGACATCATAAAGAAGGAAAAAAAATCAACCATTTATAAATGATAAAGTACGAAATCCACCAAAATCACCATATTGGTAACCATAAACCAATGCATTGGCAAAGTCCCTTCCAATTCAATCAAATTTGAATAATTTTATCTTTATCCACTGCCCATAAATAATAAATATTTAAGAGGGAAAGGATGGGAAGAATGAAATGTAGCTGTTCCTTTGGGAACTAATTCATCTGTCAATCCATTTGCTCCTCTCGCCACCCATAATGGTCGAATATCCAAGGCCCTAACCAAGTCTAAAATCTCCATTATGTATCTGCCAAATTCCATGCACCTACTCTATTTAATCTTGAAAATCCCATAACATTCAATGAATCCCCCTGCTAAAAACTGGGAATACCCTAAATTGTGTGCTGCTCTAAGTCCTTCCAAGAGCGCTAGTAACTCCGCCTCTAATTCAATCCTGGAACCAACTGGGTGAGAAACGGCGAACACTATCTCCCCTCTTTTATCTCTAAACCCTCCTCCAGTCCCCAAACGCCCCAAATTACCAAGAGAGCAACCATTAAAATTAAATTTGAGTGATCCATTAGGGAGGTTTCCACTCCGTAACATACTAAACAATTTGTGCCGTGGACTCATGGATGAATGGACCAAGACCCAATTTCTAATAGTCACCCCCAAGGGAATGCCTTGGAACACCTCTGTTACAGACACCCATAAGGAAGCAAGAAAGCCACCCTGTCCCAAATCTCTTCTTTTAAGGAACATTTAGCCTAAAAATGCGGACATTCCTCTCCAGCCTTATCACCCATACAATGGCCAATATCACACATGATAACAAGGTTTTTCCCCTGGGAGACCTTCCCAAGCGTCCAAAACAGATAACAAACATAAGCTATATGAAGCGTGGGGGGAACCCAGCTCAAACCACATAGCCCAAACAGCCCCTGCCATATCCGAGCTGCACACGGGCAATGCAAGAATAAGTGGTCCATTGATTCTCCTGCCCTACAACACATCACGCAAACATCTGGGCATAGAGCTCTGGTGGGTCTCCTCTTTTGCAAGTTGTCATTGGTGTTAACTCTTCGTGGGAGACAAGCCAAGCAAAGGCTTTTTTACACTTCGTAAGTTATGGAATCTCGCGAGATCCGACAATCTCATTATTATATTCATCATTGGACTCTAACCCTCATTCAGCTACAATTTATTAAATACTTCAACCAGCAATGAACACAACATCACTTCAAAGCTGAAAAAAACATCACAAATTGTTGTGAAAAAAAAATTTATGTAACCTAGTAAATTTCTAATGTCAATATCCAACTCATCACAAATCTAATAAATTCTACAAATTAACTTGCCAAATCCAAATACATTGATTAAAAAACTCAATTAATCCAGTCATCCTGATCTAACAACCAAACAGGCTTAATCTCTGTACACGTGTCTTTTAGCCAGAGGAGATATCATGCCTCGGGATTTGTGCTTTCCACTACTGAGCTATAGTCAATGTGGTCGGTGTGATCTTTTTAGTTTGGCTCTAACGAGCCTATCGAGGTTGGAGAATTGACGGTGGAGATTCAAAGACGCATGCCGCCTCTTCTGCTAGGTTGTCCTCTTCTGTCCGTTGGATTTGCATTCTTTTTTTTCTTTTTTGTTTTTTTTTCTTTTTTTTGGGGGGGGGGGGTCAATGATCCCTATAAAATGTTAGGGTCAGATCCATAGCACTACTCCACTAGTAGTGGCCATAAAGTACTGTTTGGTACGGAATATTATTTTTCAAACCTTGCATTAGACGGCAAGAATGAGAACTTGCTAACCAAACAATCCCTAGATTTTCTGTGGGAAAATTGGCATCGTGTTTGCTCTGGCATTCTTAGGGCGCATTGATCTGGTAGTAGATGTCCTGCACCATCATAGTTGTTCAATTATAACAGATCGAGTCGCATACAAGCGAAGTTATATATGGACAACCGTGATAAATTGGAACGTGCGAGTTATCTCCCATCATATCAAAATCAATCAACTAAATTAGGGTCCATCCATTACCATAAATAACTAAAAATTTAGAATGGGGATCAATATTAGGTTTTGCCTTGAGCGGAAGACCTTCCAATATTTCATCATTATCGTGGGAGTTGGCTGACCTTCAATGACTCCATCGTCATGATAGGTTATGGAGCCAACTCAAATCTTTGTTGAACATCTAAACAGGTCCTGGTAATGAACAATACAGGTAAGTTAGGGCACATAGCGTCATAGCTGAATGTGACATTTTGTTCATTCGCCAGGAACCTAGACGTGAAAACACAAATAGGAGGGTTGATGAACCAGCAACACTTACATTAGAAGCAACAGAGGGCATTAACACAGTTGCTGTTTAATGCACCACAACGTTTGGCAGTGATGTGGAGGCACCATCAATGTCGCTGTGATTGATCTGGACAAGCCATACCAAGCAAGAAACTGCATAATGACAGCGCTAATTTTCAACACGGTTTCCTCCTAATGGCCCTCCGAATATTGCCGTACACAGGTATTAAAAATTAAAACAATGCCGGGAAAGTTTGGATCAAATTCAAGAGCATTCATTTACTCATATCCTATACATATTTGGAAAATGTCGAGTGGAAATATGGTGGGGTATAAAGTTCACAAGAGCACATAACAAAAGATTTACTGAAAGCTGAGGAGGCTCATATAAATGACAGCACCTGTATACATTAAGAAAGCTAGGGGCCAAAACTTGCTACATAAAATGATAAATTTGGATTCAACATTTTTAACTGTGATACGAGGAGAGGATTGGATGGTAGTTGGAGACAGGATTACCGCCCCTTCAAGGGGGTGAGACGGCTGCCGATTAATGTCTTCTCCTCCTTGAAAGGTTGAGTTGATGGATCAGATAGACTGGGTAGCCTTGAAACGCTACCTTTCCCTCTCCTGGCATTTGGTCCTATTTCCTCTATCATGTATTTCCACCCATCAATTGGCCTCCTCCGACTAAATATATGAGTCTTGATAAAGCTCGCTATCTGCACACCGATCTCAGAGAATAAAAAATAAGGACAGAAACAAGCAGTGATAAGGAATGAAAATGAACGTGGTGGAAAGCGAGAATTATCATATAATTGATTTGGGCAAAGTCCAGGCCCACCATAGTCCAACCCCCAAAAATAAAAAAATGCATGACATGCAATATCTGGGCCGAGCTTGGATTGGACTTGGGTAGGTTTTCAATAGTAGGAGCCCAGCAAGCAAATGCCCATGAGAGGGCATTTCAAACTCTATTTCAAGCCAAGTTCACAACTCTATTTAAACCCAAGTAAAGCTCACACCATGAACCCCTTATACACATGTTACTGGAAATAACATAATTTCTTTAAGGAGTACTTCAACGACACTAGATTTCAAGCTCTCCAAATTGGCTAATTCGTATCTGGAAGAGCAGCGAAGTGACAGATGGTGGAACATGGCAAAATCTAAGTGAGTGCTGGATTAAAGGCATATCAAGAAAAACAAAGGAAAGAAAGAAGTGTGCCACCGCCTTCTATCTTAAAAAGTAGCAGTAAAATTATAGATACTCAAAGCTTATTCAAGTGACTTCAACCATAAAAAGAAGCAATAAAAATACTTGATATATAATACATGCATGTCAATTGACTTCCAAGAGCCAAATCCAAGCCCTACAAAGACCAGGAGTGTTTGGGTTCAGACTTTTCCAGCTCTAACCCAGAGAAACAAGAAAGAAAACAAATAGAAATGCACACATGACACAACTAATTGACATTCCAAACGACTCCAAAGTTGCAACCGGCCATCAACTCACAAATGCTATAGGAATGGATAATGATTCATTCTACAGAAGTTCTAAGGACACATAGGAACCTAAGAGACTGATAAAGGTACAACATGGACCTAACTTAATCAATCTTCATGGTCAAAGTTCAAATCCAGAGAATCAGATGACAAGAAAATGAAAGACAATCACATCACCCAGTAAAGAAACTATATATCAAAGCAGATTAGCAGTTAAAAAGAGGCCACAGTTAACCAAATCAGAAATCTAACAAAGGTTGCACATGTTTGTTCATTAGTCCAAATAAGAGAAGTTAATCAACACACACAACTTAAAGTCCTATAACCCCAAACACAAACCACCCCCCCACAACCCCCCCCCCCCCCCCCCCCCCCCCAAAAAAAAAAAAAAAAAAAACCACACTACTAAGGGATCAGCATCAATGAAATATCTTAATCTTACTCATCCCCTTCTTCAAGAAAGCAGATCAAAACCCCTCAGAATATCTCATGAAGATAATCAGAACCAAGTCTTCCCATAACCAGCTCGTAAACGAAACAGCAAATCATGATTACCCAACCAATAAAATAGAAATATAAATAAGACCAATCTTAAATCTGGGAGCACCTGCAGGAATTATAACAACCTTGTGCCTTTTGCTCTCTCACAACAGCAAAAAGGTTGGAAGGGCTAGGGCACGGTTCTTTAAAGAACTTTTGAGTAACATCCAACAAAACTTTTCCTTCAAAATCTAAGCAAGTATAATGGAAAGGAAGTTCTCTCATCTGTTAAGACAAGTCTTAAAGGGTCGCAACATAAATTCAAAATTTTCCAAGAAAATGTAAAATAAAACATAAAAAACAAGCGGTAAAAGATGAAAATATAAATATTGTCAACACTCTTGCATTTCGATGACAAAATATTTCCAGGTGAAAAAAAGAAGTATAAACTTCTGGTGTAAAAGCTGCAGATATCTAGTCCAATAAATAAACACAGTGACGAACTGGGAAAAAACGAAAAAAGTATAGTGTGCATCTCACACTTTTGGAATGTTAGCTTCAGGGAATTTAAGAATTTAAAGTAGTTCTTTCATATCTCTCCCTTCAGCCTAATCCTCAAGGCCCATAATCCATACATGATAGGCATACTAGTGTCAAATTAATACATTACCAAAATAACAATAACATAATAGAAATATGCATAAAAAGAAACTAATTCCAAGACAGTGAAACCATGAAGAGAGCAGCCACGGTAAGAAAAACTCTACTCAATGAAACCTACCCCGACTACTAGAGATTCACATACCTCACATATATAAATTAGTCTGACAAATAGCTAGAACAACATGGAAGCTTCAAAATGAGTGAAGTGATCATGACTGGCACATGTCAGACTTCAACCCTCAAAGATTCTTGTATTACTCCACTAAATTTCCTCCCTTTTTTTTTCTTTTTGTTTTTGTTTGCACGGTAGGTAATTTCTTCTTTTGTAATTCAGTAACAAACAACTTGGTCCCTTGGTTTGTAACTAATCTTCTTTAAAATACACAAACAACTTGGTCCAAAAGTCCATGATCAATCCAGACAAATATTCTTCCCATTTCAACACGTATGTAGAAAACCCAAAGATTGATCTGCTTGTTTCCTAAATGCACCTAATACAGCCCTTAACAAGCAACAAGTATGGAAGACAGTACAGTCTGCTGAAAGATGCTAAAAGCCAATGAAACTGCTCCTTGCTGATGAGGATATCTTCAAAACTTTCATTTTACCAGGTGGGATGTTTTAACTCATTTTTAACATATTTGCGATTGTTCTCAGTCTATTACTAAGTTTATGGTCTACCGGTCACTGATCTAATTACCGCTATTCCAAGTGCCTTATCCCAACTGGAAGCAGGTGATGAGCACAGATAACAGCACAGATATTACAACGATATTGCTAGAGTAATTAGGACAATGATTTCAGGTAACCATGGAGAGATATAGATCAACAGGCAATGTGAACATATGGGAGTATGGGACTTTCACTTCAGGTTTTATCCTTTGTTCACATAATGCTTACCACTAAATCAGAATATTTGACCAAAAGAAAAGAAACAAAGCATGTGATGGTATTGACACACCTGGAATTTGCTGTAGGCAATTCGACGCTCAAATTCTTGGAGGAGGATGTCTTCTTCTCTCTGTGACATCTCCCATATATTTCCATCTTGAGCCTTGGATGTTGTTTCCCAACCATCTGGCTTGTTTTTGAACTCAGAAGAGCTTGGGATTTTTGAGTTGTTCAAATCATTGTTTGGAGAGTTAAAAATCCTGCAGTGATCAAAGATATAAAACCAGGAAGTTTAGTTTAAAAATCAGCCTCTATTCAAAGCTTTCTTTCAAAGCTTTCAAAGGTATTAAGTTTCTATTAAAAGCTTTCTTTCTGCAAAGTGTGAGTTCTGAAGATGTCGTAAGTACAATACATAATGATAAGTATGCATGTTGATCTAAGAAGCCTGGAAATTAATAACAAGATGAACTTCTTGTATGTTTCAAATCTTCCTGGATAGCTCAGAACATAGCAGAAATGGATTTCCACGATAAGCTAGAATGAAATTTTGTACTCTTAATTATTTAAAACATTTAAGAAAATACATAAGAAGAAATTATAGCCAGTGCTTTGTTGTGCATGTTGAGAACCTAACATTTTTAATTGCAAATTAAGAGAATATGAAACTCTACCAGAACAAATTTCTTGTGCAGACAGATCAGTCAAGGATTTTACCTCGCAAAGTTGAAAAGCTACAACTCAAACTTAGTAGAAGAATCTTGCAGGATCTCATGTTCAATACAACTTCAATTCTACACTCATGGAAGATGCTCTCAACTACATGCCAAAATTTAGAAGCCAAAATCTGAAAAGAAGAATACACACACACACACACACAAACACACACTTACACTTATTACTTTTAGAGCGGAAAACTCTCAGTGACAATGTTAATGACAGCTAAAACCCTCACAAACAATCCTACTAGCGCCGAATCAAGTCTGCTAAAGGAACTTTCAGAGTCTTTTATATGCTTCCCATCCCAGGTCCTTATTGTTCTGTGTGTGTGGACATGTATGCATATATAGTTTCTGTATTTATTTGTTGCATAGACCTACAATTTTCAACACTAAGTTTCCATAGTAATTGTGTCAATTTTACCTGTCTTAGGTGCAAGAACATCCAGGAGATTTCTTCAAGGGATTTTTTCAATTGTACAATGACAAATTGATAGAAGAAACTCGAATCATAACATATGACCCTGAAATTTTTGGAAAGAAATGTATAGGGTCCATGGTCTTACATAAAGACATTGATGAATTGTATACTATATCCTATACCCACATTTGCCTCAAATTAATTGAACCGTTCAAAATCCAGATATACTATGATATAGAAAATAAAGCCAGACCTTATAATCAAGAGATTTCATACCTAAACCTAGAAGCAATCAATACCCAAAAAAATAAACCAGACATATCATCAGTCATTTCAATGAATATATATGTAATTGAGACAGAGAGACATACTCGGAGCAGCTATCGAGCAATCTCTCGATATCATCTCCGCTGCCAGTAATCGAATCCCCCAACTTGGCTTCCTCCTGCTTCTCAATCTCCTTCATCCACAACCCAGCATGAACCCTCTGCTTCCTCAACCTGTAATCCTTCTTCATCCTCTCCAAACTATAGAGCGAATTGTCTTTCCCCTGTTCCTGCTTTTGCGCATTCGAACTCTTCCTCCTCTGGCTCCAATTCTCCGTCATGTCCTCAACAAACGCCTTCGTCTCCGCATCGGCATCGGACGGAAGGACGATTTTGGAATCGGACAACGATGGGAAGTTGACGTCGGTCTCCCAGGGAGCTCTGTTCTTGGCGGAGAGGTCCTCGGGAAGCCAGGCGGACTCCCACGCGTCGTTCCATTCGTCGTTGGCGTTCTTCGCAGAATGGTCGGAGGATGATTTGGTGAACATTGTTCGAAGGTGGGTTGTTGTTGGAGTGAAGAGGGGTTTTGGAATTATGGAGGAGAGTCTGTGTATTGCATTCATTGTTGCTGTGGGTGTTGCCAGGCGTTGTAGGCCCTGCATGCTTTGTGCCCTCTATTGCTGTTTTCAAATTCAAAATCTTGAGGAAGAAGAAGAAGAATTGGACCTAGGGTTTTAACCACGAGAGGAACAACGTAAACCTCGAGCTCAATGAAGTAGGCAGAAACACTACACCTGCTAAGGCCCTGTTTGGGAATCTAAGGATTTGGGCCAGGCCTGTTCAGAACTAATTAAGGTAACTAGTATATATCAAAGCTAATTTTAAATTGAACCTGTTCCTATTTATGGGTTGTTCGGTTGAAAACTGATGATATATTGGTTCTTACTTCTATTTTGTTTGGTTCACATTATATGCATCATCATAGATGACGGAAAAAAAATAAGGAAAAGAAGTTCTTAGTTCTCACAACTAGAACATACGAGAGAGATTGGAAAAGTTTATCGAAAAATTTAAATCAAAACCCCAATTCACAAATCCCCATTAACTAAAAAATTTCCCACTAATATTCTAACAAAAAATCATAACCCAACATACCCCCAATTTTCATCTTCAAACCAATTGTTTAGATTTTCCAAATCAAAACCCCAACTCCAAAAATTCCCAATTCCCATCAAAATAATTTTTCTTTTTGTTTCAAAACCCTTAAATGTCTTGTATCCAGAAAATTGCTTGTTTGATTAGAATAAAAAACAGTAGATTGAAGGAGAAAGATAAACAGAAGAAGAGGATGAAGATGACGAATCTCTTTTAGCAGATGAAGATGAAGATGAGGATGAAGGAGATGATTTTCTCACCTGAAATATAAATTTTAGTTGCTCAATTACAAGCTCCCAACTTCAAACCCGTAAATTCCTCTTCTTTTTCTCCTTGGTCTGCTTTCTCTTTCTCTCTCACGTTTTCTCTTCTCTCTCTCTCTCTTTCTCTCTCTCTCTCTTGTTCTCACGTTCCAATAAAAACCCTCCTCTTCTTTAATCTCTCTCCGAAGTGTTCTCCCCTATACTTTTTGCATGCATTATCATGTTTATAAAATGACAATTAATATACCCCTTGAGTTTAAAATTGATGTAATGTAAAATAAGTGTAGATGTTTTCTCATTGGACTGTCTAGCTTACTGTGTTATATAAATAACACTTTCAAATAGGCAATGCTGGAGACACATAGTAGAAGAGAGATCGTGATTTGAATAGATTATGAGGTTAATTTATTTTTTGTTATGAAATTCTAGCAAAGTAATTTCAGATAAAATCGCTAAATTATTTTATAAAGAGAAGGTTTTCATCCTAAGGCATATTTTTCCAAAATGTTTTATGAGTCTAGTTTACATAGAATCAAGAAAATCCAGATTTAAACACATAATTTGAGGATATGGATATTTATCTACAATCTATTCTGTTTTACTAAGGTATCTTGATAACTTTACTTAATTTTGTTTCTACAAGAAGTGATTCTACTACAAACTAAGACCATATTCTATCATGGTTTTATGCTCAATAAGATCTTATTGAAGTGTTGATTTGAAATACATGTTTTATAAACATTGGAAACTTAGTTTCTAATTTAAAAAGCAACTCTAATGACGTCTAACTTCTAAATCATATGAACTGTAGAGACCTTTGGACATGCTAACATAATAGGAAATTTTAGTACATTTTTCATAAAAATGTATTTTTGATCCTTACATCTTTATGTAATTTTGATTTGACCTTGGACTTCAATTTTGGATATGAATATTATTGGGAGTTGTTAATTGATTATACGTAGTGGATTATTCCACCATACTTGCAAATGTAGTTTCTTGAGAAAGAAAATTTGTTTTACTTATGAGCTCTTTTAAATTTGAGTTGCGCAGCGGAAGCGTAGTGATATACAGTATTTGATTTAAGACTATTCAAATTTCGAGGACGAAAAATTTTAAAGCTCGTGGCTGTTGGCTGTTCTTAGTGCTCTTTGGGCTATTTGGAAAGCTCGTAATGATTGCATCTTTGCTTATTCACCGGTTTCTATTGATCGTGTAATAGTTTTAATCAAAGCGATGATTAAAGAAGGCAATTCTATGATATCTTCTGCTATGGGAAATTCTGTTCACGATTTGCAAATTTTAAAAAGTTTGAATGTTCATGGCATTCCCAAGAAGGCTCCAAAAATTATCCCTGTTGTTTGGCATCCTCCCCTTCCATCTGGGGTGAAAGTTAATACGGATGGTATGGCCCTTGGTAATCCTGGTGCTGCTACTAGTGGAGGTATTTTCAGAAATCATAGAGGGTTTGTTCAAGGCATTTTTGGATGTAGCATTGGCCCTCATTTAGCACTCTATGCTGAGCTTCTTAATGTTATTTTGGTTGTTTCATTTGCATGGGAAAAAGGTTGGCATAATCTTTGGATTGAAAGTGACTCTTTAGCAGTAATTTGTTGCCTTCAAAATAGAATTTTTAAGCCACCTTGGCTCTTCTTAATCAATGGAACAATTGCTTATCTCTTATCAACAAAATGGATGTGGTGTTTTCTCATATTTTTAGAGAAGGGAATTCAGTGGCTGATAAAATAGCTAATAAAGCTATTAATTTTTTAACGCTTACTTAGGTATTCTACTGATCCTGGTTTTGCCTTCAAAGAAGTTGAGAGGGATATGTGGGGTCTTCCTCATTATCGTTTTGTAAACTAATATTGTTTTATATTTTTCTGATTTTGTGAGCTGGATTGTGATGTTTATAAGTCACCAAGACCAGACAGATTTTGTTAACTTTATTTTCATTCCTCTTGTCTCAATTTCTTTTTCTTTTATTAATAATATTCAGGTTTCTCAGCACATGATTGGGAGGTCTTAGGGTGCCAACCAAGTTGGGATGCTAAGCTCCTCACTGATACTTAAGCTTCGCTTTTCATAAAAATAAAAAAATTAAAAAAAAAACACCCCGGATATTTATTATATGTTAATTTGAAATTATGTTGCTGTTGAATTTTATTGGGGACTCTGGCCCCAAGTCCATTTTAGCAAACTTTTACGATGTGAGGTGTCACTTAAAAAAGTTATAAAGCCTCAAGTCCTACTAAAGGTGGGAAGACCGAAATGCCCCTACACTTACAAATGAAATCAGGTCACTATCAAACAAGCTGTCATTTACTTCCCACAAAATCCGGAGAGTTCCGACACAAGAGAAATGGTAAAAACATGATTGCGATAATTGCGCAAAGTAATTGCACCAAGAAAGGGAATTTTTGGCGAAGAAGTTTGAGGTTCAATTGCGGAGCAAAAGGTGTGCCGCTAGTTTCACCGTTGGTGGACATCAAAAGTGTGAAGAACTTTAATGGTTTGGAGGAACAGATTCTTCACCAGTAGAAATGGCAAAAAAAAACGTGAGTGTGATGTAACTATTTGTGTATTTGTCCGTTTGTTGCCAATAATTTATCATCTTTATCGGTTTATGCACCCAATTTCATTTAGTGTAACTATTTTTTAGGGTTTGTTATTGTGGACAGGAAATCTCAATTTCTTGTATTCTCTGCTATAGATGGGTTATGGCTTCCGCGTTTGTAACAGTTACGTGGTTGGGTAAAACCCACATATCCTGAAACGTATGTTTATGTAACTATTTAAGACATACACCCAAACCCAGTAATATTTATTGTGTCCATCCTGAAAGTAACTGTTTTGTAGGTTTTTGTTGTTAACAGCACAATCAAATGGAATTAATCCATCTAGAACTGAAAATATCAATATGTAACTATTTAAGATATATACCCAAACCCTAGAAACAGTTACACCCAAACCCTTGAAGAAAAAAAAGCATCAACTTTTAAAACCCTAAAAATAGTTACACTTAAATCCGCTAAAAATGATAAAATTGATGAAAATTACAATTTCAACGTTAAGAGTTATGGGATTTAGAGGGAAAAAACAAAACCAAGAAAAAAAAGAAGAAGAAGAAGAAGGAACCAAGCGAAAACTCACGTTTTTGAGCCTTTTTTTTTTTTTTTTTTTTTGGGTGTAGATTGTCTTCCTTCAATAGTGACCACGATGTCTCTCTGGTAGCTTTTTCCCATTGGTTATAGTTCACCTTTAGGGAGGAGGAAGTAAAGCACGAAATTTGTGGGAAAGCCATTGGTGAAAACTAAAAATCCCTCAGTTGAAAGAGGATTTGGGTATCTTGCCGAAAATTCCTCCACCAAAAGTAAAGGGCAGTGCTGGTATTGTTTGGTTTTATAAAACAAAAGGTTTTCTTAAACGTCAACGTTTAGAAAAAAGTGGACTTGTGGCTAAAGAACAAAAGTGATGAGACAACACTTTACCAAACGTGGGATTTGGACTTCTACCTAATTTCCCCAATTTTATTTGAAAAGAATATATATTATTTATATGAGATAAGATTTCTTATTATTATTCATGCATTGGGTTGGGCCAAGTTATTGGACTTAAATTATTTTGTGAACCTCAAGTATATTGGGTTTGTAATAGATTTAGAGGCATGATATAATTTTGAATAGTGAAAGGGTCAATTTATAATTTTAAATTCTTAAGCATTCCATAAGCTTCCTATACTTTCTATATCTTCCACGTTGCTTTAAGTTCTACCTACACATGTCTAAAGTTCAAGCCACATATGTTTAACCGACATAGGTATATAATATTATTCTTTCATTATTTTACTATTTCTTGTTTAGTATATAAATGCATGTAAAAGGGGTAGGGGAGAACAATTCGGAGAGAGATTGAAGAAGAAGAGGGTTTTTACTAGAACGTGAAAATAAGAGAGAGAGAGAGAGAGAGAGAGAGAGAGAGAGAGAAAGAGAAAACGTGAGACAGAAAGAGAAAGAAGACCAAGGAGAAAAAGAAGAGGAATTTACAAGGTTTGAAGTTGGGAGCATTAATTAAGCAACTAAGATTTATATTTCAAGTGAGAAAATCATTTCCTCTTATTTTATGTTAATTCCTAACATCAATTTGGAACAATTTGATGTAAATATGTATATTAGAAAGGATCTTGAAGCTTTAATGCTCCCTAAGTCTAAACCTAATTCCCTTGTGTTATCTTGAAAATCCTGAACAGTAGACGATTTTATGAGATTTTTCTATATATGGACGATTTTATGAGAACTTTCAAGATCCTTTCTAATATACATAATTACATCATAATTACACCAAACTATGAACATTGGAAATCGGTCCATACAAATTTATATGAAAACAAAGAGTCACCACCTCATTTTTAAGGAATGAGGAAACCATAAAAACATTTTTATATCCAAAACACATGTGATTCCATTTTAAAAGGAAAGACAAAAGTCTTGAACCAAAAATTAAGGATTTGGGGGCTAAGTTATGACGGGGAAAAGTTCTGGGACAAGTCCATTGGCACCCACATCGCCCGAGTTGATCTCTTAATTTAATTGGGCTAACTTAATATTTTAATCACATGCAAATCAATAATAAACAATAAAAAATAGCATGCTATTTTATCACAAATCAATCAATGTAAGCATCCATCATAAGAGAATAAACAAAGAATAACAAAGAAAACAATCCTCAAGCAATAGTAAAGCAAGATAACAAATAAAAGAATGAAAACAAAACAAACAAGGGGACTTTAGCCACAAGTCCACAATTTTGGACTTGTGCAATCATAAGTCCAAGAAAAATACTTATGTAGCCTCAAGTCCAATAAAATAGGTACAGACAAAAATACCCTTCACCATGCACCTGTGGTTATAACCTTTGGCAAGCTGTTAGCGTCATTGTTCTACATCCTCTATAGAGAAGTTGTTGCCGTCCAATACACCGTTAACCTCCTACTCCTCTTTCTTCGACACCTCTTCTGATGAAGTTTCTATACTAGATCTGGTAGTGAAACCACCAGTTTTTGTACCAGCTCACCAAACCTTGCTCTAGCTTCTCCAACACCTCCTCCAATGGTGAATCCATCAGTTTCTGTACGAGATCTAGTGGTGGCATCTTCTAGTAAAGTTTCAGCACCAAATTCGATAGTGAAGCCACTAGTTTTTGCACCAGCTTCGCCAACCCCTATTCTAGCTTCTCCAATGCCTCTTCCGGTGGTAAAATCATCAGTCTGCACATATGATTTCCAGTGGTAAAATTATCAGATTTTACATCGGCTTTGCTAACCTCTATTCCTACTTTTCCAATGCTTTATCCATTAGCTTCAACACCTATTCTATCAACCATTAAGTTTCCTCTATTCTTTCCACTTGCATCTCCAGTTTCAACGAATCCCTCTCATTGATCTCCATATCCAAATTTAGTTTTATTTGATTTGTGAGTTTGAAGATCCAAGAAAATGTCACTTGAGATCTAGAAGCTTTACCTGTCTTCTTCTTCTTCTTCTTCTTTTTTTCCTTTTTCTTTTTTTCCTTCTCTTCAAATTAAGATGCTTTACCTGTATTGTACCAGATCAAACACAGTTGTAAACCTCATACAAAGTAAATGAAATCAGTTTAGCCAATTTCACTTAGTTTAATCTATTTTGTGTTTGTGTAACTATTTTAAAATTTGAATAATTGAATCCACACATATACACACGTACACACACACAAAAAAAAAAAAAAAAAAAAAGAAGATTAATTTCAAGTTTATCTAAAAACAGTTACATGTAACTGTTTTACAAAACAACCTCTTCTGTAACAGTTACATCTAAAAACAGTTACACAAAAATATATGTTCATATACTAATTTACATTCACCATTTCTTCTACACAAATTTGTAAACAATTACATCTAAAAACAGTTACATACAACAAAACAGTTACATGTAACTGTTTTACAATTACTATTTATTCTGCCCAAATTTGCAAACAGTTACATTTATAAACTGTTATATACAGCAAAACAGTTACATATAACTATTTTACATTCATCATTTCGTTCGCACAAATCTATAAAAAAACAACAAGTTTTATATTAGCAAACATGAAATTGACAAAAACCAATGTTAGAAGCAATTAAAACTAAATAAATACAACTAAAATGTTTACACAAACACTGTAATTAATCTACAACCAACATTTTAAATGAATGAAAACAGTTACACGCAACTTTTTTCAATCTAAGTCAAATTAAACACTAGAAAGCTAAAAATTGACAAAAAATCAATGTTAAAAGCAATTATAACTAAATAAATATAACTAATTTTTTTTACCTAAACAATGCAATAAAAGTTATAATTTACACATCACACCAACATTATAAACAATTGAAAACAGTCACATGTAATTGTTTCAAGACAATTACATAAACATAGTGTCAGTATTTTAGAAAAATTCAAATATATATTTTTTTAGTCATTCTCTAGGAATATTTAATTGGAAGATATTGTATTAGGTGGTATTGATTTATCTTCATCTACTAAAATAAAATATAAAAAAAATGCTGAGAAAGGCATTAAAGAAGGTGAGGATAGTGATTCTCCAAAAGCATAATACTCAGCAAAGTCCACTACTGAAGTGGTTCAAATCCCTCAAAGATGGAGCAAGCCCCAAGATAAAGGAAAACAACTCCCTTATGCCAAGAACTGATAAAAAATTTGTAAAATCTAAATTGATTTTCTGATAGAGTCTAACTCTAATGTTTTCTTAGGGCTATTAAGCCATGGGCATCAAATTTGCTATTTATTTCTTCACACACACGCACACATTCTCTTTCTCTCTATCTTTCCCTCCCTTTCCTATAATGGGCATCAGATCTAGAAAAAAAAAAAAAAAGGGATCTCTTTCTCTCTCTCTCCCCAACCATTTGCATCAGATTTAGGGGAAAACAAAAAAGGAGGTACGGTGGGCATCAAATCTACAAAAGAAAAAAAAATATAGGAAGGGGATGGGTTTGCTTCCATTTTCATTGAGCATTATGATTCTTCCCTCTAATCGTTGGATCTGCGAATTGTTCCACAGTGGTTAGCACCATTGATGAAAGGTAAAGCTTATGATAGGACACTTCCTTCTCATCAATGGATTTGCAAGTTGGCTAATAGTGGTCAGTACTATTGATGAAAGGCAAAGCTTGTGATTGAAAGAGAGATAGAGGAGCTAGATCTTGGGTGTTTTAACTGGTGAGAATGTGAGTGAGAGAAAGAGAGATCTATGGGGGGTGTTGACTGAACAGATAGTGAGGTAGTTGGAAGGGTGGACGGGGCAATCTTGTCATTAAAAAAAAACATGTTCTCATCTTTGCAAAAACACTACCATTTTAACTAAAAGTTAGACTTATGGCTGTATAAAATTTTTCCATGGACTTATACTTCATAAGTTATAACAAGTGGACTTTTGGCTAATTTTCCCAACAAATAATAAAATAAAGAAGAATAAGATAAACAAAACAAAATGAAAAAGAAAACTTAGGATACTTAGTATTCTAGAGCGAACTCGAACTCAAGTGAGTGCCTACGTACCTTACTAGTTGCCTAATAAGAATCAAAATCCACGTAGTTTGAATGGAGGGCTATTCCCCTCATAAAGAACTGCGATAGTTTCTAAGTTTCCATATTAATCAAAAAGGAAGGTTTTATGAAAAGAAACTTTGAGAAAAATAAAAAATTGAGAAAAGGGAAACTTTAATAAAAGGAAATTTTAAGAAAAAAGAAACTTATAAACTACCCTAATTCGATATAAGAAGAATAGCCTAAGGGTGCGTTTGGTTCGCAGAATGGGAATGTGAGTCCTATGAATGAGGCATTACTTGGGAATGGGAATGTTATGAAGATTACCCATCCCTACGTATGGTTAGTTCGGAATGGGTAGTAGGAATCCTTTGAACATTCCCGATTCCTATGTTTGGTTGGGTCAGGAACATGATTCCTATTAGGATGAAATTCCTACAATACTATTTGTCATTAAAAGGGCAGATGGTGTTTTCAAAAGTAGATCTCGTTGATCTACTTCACAGAACACTGATCTTGGAGAAAGGGGAGAGAGAGAGAGAAAATGAAAGATTTCTAGGGTTTGAGTTGATTTGGGGAGAAGAGGTATCGGTTCAGGTGGTTTAGAGAGGGTGAGAGAGTGTTTAAAAAGAAAATGAATCAACGCGGGAAAGTAATAAAAAAAACACTAGGTTTGCATGTTATAGTCAACTATAACAGACAGAAGCGAAGCTCTGCTGTTAAGCCCTGTTATAGTCGACTATATCATCTTGTAGTCAACTATTACACCAAAAATAAAAATTTGTTTCATGAAAAAAAATAATAATAATAATTTCAGAATGATGAAATGGTGGCTGGTTTCGGAACTCTACCCCTGTTTTGATGCTAAAATCTATTGTTGTTCTCCAATCTCCAAATCCCAAATCCACCTCGTGGAGCAATATTTATGGAGCATAAACAAATCCCCAATCCCCAACAAAGGCCAAGCATAAATACGATCAAACCCTGGGGTAATTTTTTTAAAGAAGGCTTCGATGGCTTCGATTATAAAGGATCGCTGTAACTAAGGGTTTGATTAGCATAAGGTTTTGATCATTAGAGGCTTCATCCAACAAAGAGTAGAGCTTTGATCTACGGTGGAACAAATCCCAAATCCACAAACATCGCCGTCGACCATTGCCTATACCCACAACCACAGCCAATGCCCACTGTCAAAGCCACTCACTCATCATTGTCGACCACTACAATACCCACAATGTCGTTGGAGTTCCTGTTGCCGACAATCAAGTTCATGTCATTAGGCTTTTCTGCTACCGTTGTGTGTATGAAAGAGTAAGGGCACGTTTGCTCTTCTTCTTTTTTTTAATTTTTATTTTTTGCTGTGGATCGTGTTTTTGAGGATGAAGAAAAGGACATGAGTGGAATTAGGATTTGCTCTTCCTCAAACATAAGGCATGCTTGGCATTATTTTTTTTATACTTAAACTCATTCCCAGGAAAACAAATGCAAACCCACCCCCCCTAGTTTTTAGATGCCCAGCCTTGGTGGGAATCTCAGCCTAGCAGGTGTGCAACTTCGTCAGGAATGGGACGGACATGGGAAAGGGGAATCAAAAGCCATTCCTAGGCATGGAAACCATGAACCAAACGCACCCTAAAGGAACCCAGTGGGTTGGTCTAGTGGTTGGGCACTTGGCCCCAAAGTGGTTGTCCCGAGTGGAGGTGAAAGATCCCGAGTTCGAGTCCCAATACTTTGGAAAAAATCTCTGGGCTAGCGATTTACCATTGCCCACTCGTCGCGACAATGATTAGTCCCTTGGTTGTCAGCTTTGGGGATACACTAGGTCAAAGACCAAAAAAAAAACGCACCCTAAAGGGGAAAGGGGAGGATTCCAAATCAATTGACTAGTCTTGACCACCAAATCCAACATGCATCACATCACAATCATATCATCAAAGTCATCATAGTATCATAATCATATTATGATAAAAACATTATATCTCAAACCCTAAAAAACATTACATCTCAAACCCTAATCATGCTAGAGACCACTATCATGCAAAAGACACCAAAATAAAGACTATACATGTTCAAAGACCATCATAAGCAAATCTGGATAGTATGCATAATGATCAAAGAATACTCCAAAAATCATATAAAACCAATAAACAAAACAAATAATTAAACCTTAGCATGTTCCTATATGAATAGGAATCATTATCATGCATGAAACAAGCCCAAATATCAAGAATCACTCCCTATGTGCAAACCTTAATATGAAAACCCTAATATGAAACCTTAATAATAAAAACCCTAATAAGCAAAACCCTAACATAATATTACATGTAATCAATCCAATGAAATCATGCATGAATCATAATCATAAAAAACAATGAATTTAAGCGCATACATAAGAGAGTAGAAAGTGTACCTTATATGCTATAATCCTCATGCTTGCAATTAATTATCAAGCAATATAAAAAAAAACATGATAAAACATTGATAATCATTACAAACAAGTCACTCTTATATTCTAAGCATGCTTTCAATCATAATAGATACCAACATAAGAGAAAACCCTAATTCTGAAGGATGAAAGTTTACCTCTTGCAATATATTTCCCTTGCTTTTAATTAGCTTATTCTCGTGCTCAGTTGATATTGTAGAACCTCCCTTTTGTTGTTCTTTAACTAACAAATTCGTAGCTCTCTCTCTTTATAGGTATAAAGTGCTCACAAAGTACCCCTAACGCTGAATAATGCATTCTATTTATAGGGAACTGATTTAATCAATCAATGACTAAAATTAATTCAATAAATAATGATCTAAGGGGCTATTTGAGACTCTCTTGGGGTTTAAATAACTCAAAGTTACCTAAAGATTAGAAGGAAATCCTAGCAAAGTCTAGAAAAAATGGGTTAAAGGCTGCAAAAAGCGAGAAAAGCAGAAAAGGAAAGAGCACCCGAGTAACCATCCTAGGCTTGGATGGTCACCAGAGGATACCTCCTCTTAGCTTCCTTTTTTGTACACTTCTACCTTTCAAAGTCTTTTTAGTGGCTAAATTAAGTCCGATTTTAATGAAATAAAAGCCAAAACAACCACGATTTAAAAATGAATATGTTTTTAGGCTTTTTAGGGCAAAAATCCTTAACCATGGGTGCATGGTTAGGTTTAACAAAGGTGGTTAACCACTGTACTTCACATTTGCAAGATTAGGGTTTACACAAAAAGTTAAACCAAATGCTTTTTAAATCAAAATTCAACCCCATAACATATTTAGAAATTAAAAAAAAAAAAAAAGGATTAATTATGGACTAATGAAGGGAAATTAATGAAAAAGCATAAGCCAATTCAAAAGAATCGAAAAAATGGTTTTATAACCATCTTGAACCATTATGAACCAAATCGCTTCTAAACCTTCAAATTATTAAATTGAACCCATAAATAGACTATACCCCAATATAAACTCAAGAAAACAACTTCATTAAATTTTATTTAATAAGGAGATAGGAGAAGGGTCTTATAGGATTTGGGTGGGATAAAAAAAGAAAAAAAAAATCTAAAATGGTATAATAGACATTTGACCATAAATCCCCTCTTTTTGGAATTAAAATTCATTACTGCCACTTTGAATGGAATAGGAGAGTTTTCACCCTCTTTTAAGGATTATTTTTATTTTGATCCACCATTTCATCATTTTTCCTAAATATATTCACCCCAACGTTACATTGGTTGCCATTAGTTACTTTTTTTTTTTTCTTTTTTCGATAATGGCCTTTAGTTACCTTTCATAATTTCCAAAGATCTGTTATATTGGCTGCCATTAAGTATATTCACCTTAATCCTATCGTTTCTAGCAAATATATATATAGAAAGCTGTTCAAGTGCGGGATATCCCGGACTATCCCGTTCGATCATGGCCATCTGTGGATGACACACGCGCATTCACATGCGCACGCGTGTTGTTCATGGACGGCTGTGATCGTACAGGATATCTGGGATATCCCGCACATGATCAAAGATGTATATATATATATAGACGGTAACGATCCTATCAGCACATGCTGATATAGGCCTATATCAGCATGGCTACAAACCTACAATTAACTGACTACAAATGGACAATTATCTAGCCCATTCGTAGTCAGTCAATTGTCAGTTTGTAATCAGTCAATTGTAAGTTTGTAATCAGCAATTGTAGGTTTGTAGCCATGCTGATATAAGCCTATATTAGCACGTGCTGATAGGATCATTACCGTGTATCTATCTATCTATATATATATATATATATATATATATATATATATATAGATAGGATGATAATCAAGTAAGCATGTGATGATATAACTTAAATATAGCTAGCAACCAAATATTCTTTTTCTTCTTAACTATTATATTATATAACAGCCATAAATTTCTTCACAACAGTTTTGTTTATAATAGTTGGTTTTCTCCATTTTAAATTTCAACTTCAACTTAAATTTCTCACACTCTCTCTCTCTACACCAACTTTCATGTTCAATTTCCAATGAAGACTTTTTCAACTGACAAGTTCAAACAGGTAAAGAAAAATTTATCCTATTTTCTTTGCTTTGTTTTTGTTTTTAGCTTTTGTGTGATTCATGGTTCACCCTGACTATGAATTAATTTATTGTTCTATTTGATTGATGCCTTATTTTGCTGCTTTAAAGATAATCTATATTGAGTTCCATGTGCTCGATGAAAAAACTTAAGGAAATTTAAATACAGAGAATAAACAAATTGATACCTTTTTTCCCAATTTTATTTGCTTCTTTACCATAGTTTTTTTTTTTTTTTCCTCATATAATTCATGATTGAGTTACATGCATGCAAGCAATCTGATAAAGAAACAAATTCAATTGATCTTTTATTGGCAGAGTAGAAATTCCTTAACTATTAACAACCAGTTTTTTCGGCACATATAATTGGCATTGAGATATATGACTGCAAAGTAGTCTATTAAAAATAACATATTTAATTTATTATTTTTATTTATTCATTTATTATTTTTCTTTTTTGGCATATTCAACTACCAGGTGTGAATTCGATACTACGATAAGAGAGAAAGATAAAGTTAAGAGTCCCAGAAAGAGGACCCATTGAATTACCACTATTTTGTCGGCTAAGACTATATGAGGAAATTATTGAAGTCTCGTTAGCTCATGAAAACATGTAACCTATGTGCAGAAGTTGACTAATAACTTTTAGAGGTCATTGGATGCTCAGATCTACATATCTTATTTGTAATTAAATTGTGTACATTTGGTGATATGAAAATCAAATATGGTGCACAAAATGTTATTTTCCCCTGCAATTTTATGTTTGAATTTGATTATGAAATATTGGATTGAGTTATTTTGTAGACAGTTCTTCACATATACATCTTCTAAATTTGAATTTCGTATATGTTTATCATATGATTTTAATTAACTCTATATCCATTAATTTGGAGAGCTATGACTTCTACTTATTCATGATTTGAATTGGATGAAGTTTCACCTTATGTTTTGCCTTTGAATGATAGATAATTTGGTCTACCTAAGTTAGAGTACATAAAAGTATACACTTAGTTGAATATTTTCTTCACCTAATTGCTTGGTGAAATGGAAAAATTGTTTTAGGTTTTAGTAAAATGTCTCATTAAGATGTACATTAATAATAAAAAAAATTTATGATTTCTCATCCCATGCATAGCACAGGTCTAATACTGTTACAACATGGAATTGAACAAACAAATTTATTTTTTTTTTCTTCTTTTGATCGGCAAAAGGAAAAACTTTATTAACGAGGAAAGAAAATGAGATACAACCAGCAGCAGCAAATCCCCCAAACAACAGAGGAATACCCAACCCAAAACAACCACCCAAGCACACAAATAAAACCACACCTCCAAAAAAATATTTAAGTTCAATACTCAGCAGGGAGCTGAGCAGAAAACTGGGTACTATGAGATGCTCAAAGCCACAACAAGAAAAAACACAAAGACATACCCCAAATAATAAGACAACACAATGGCACTAAACGAAATTTGGGGGAAACAGAAGTGGGAAACAAGTTTTAGCAGCCACTCCAAGTTCATTTTTTAGCTGCCAAAGCCAATCCAAGTTCGCGAAACTTTTGAAAGAATGGCACCAACTGGTCCTTGGGCGGTGAGTTTGCTTTGATGACAGGTAACTCTACAAACCTCTCCATCCATTTTCCTATGCATGGATATTTGCAGGGGTCCAAAACTTTGAAGCATGCTGCTTCCTCCACCGCCCCCAACCAAATTGTGATCCAACCCAACACAATGTCCAAAACCCCAATCATGTCGCCTCCAAAGAATTTCTTCTTACCTTTCATGAGCTCACCTTCAAGGACTAGTAGGGCATCCTGTGCTTGCTTTACTTCCTCCTCTTGTTGCTCTCCTTCAAGAAACATCGCTCTCCTTATAACATCAGTAACCTAGGACAGCATGTAGTGACTAAATTATCACATAATTTAGATCATATGATGAGAAATCACTCATAGTGTATTAGTTATGGCTTATTTGGTCGTCACCATCTGATGTTACATGATCAATCTTAGAAATTTGTAAAAGACTTTGAATTCCCACTCTCATTTGTGATGATGACCATCTTTAATTCTCTTGAATTGTCTCGTCCAAGGTGATGAATTTGTTTACAAATATATATGCAAAACTCAATTGAATTATTCAATTTACATGGGACATATATATATTCATCCATTCAACGAATTACTCAATTTACATGGTAGGTCCAATCAGGGCCTTAATGAATTCTTTATTTCTTTATTCTTCCCTTTTCATATTGATCTGTTGACATCAAATTTCTAGTTGGAAGTAGTAGATTATTATATTAGGGGATCATGTTTAGATTGACACAAATTAAGTGGATCCTGGCTTGTCTTATAGATAACAAAAGGAACAACTGCTATTTCATTAAGAGACGTATACCAAATCCATGCAGACTTAGACCATTGTTTGCTTCTATAAAATCTATCACTTTGATTATAATAATAAAAAAAAATTAAAAAAAAAAAAGATTCATTTCATTACTAGAATTATTCTCTTTAAATTAAAAATAAAAAAAAAAATCCATTTTGACTTGTGTATTCCTTTATTCTAAAAGAAATTTGAATATTAGTTCACAGCTCATTAGGAACATTTATTAAAGGCTTGTTGGGAACTTAAGAAACTGGATCAGATTGGATTTGGTTCGTAACTATTACTGATTTTTAAATAAACCAAGTCACAATTGGTTTGAAAAAACTGTGTTTATGCGGTATCTTATCTTAAGAACAAAGCTGAACTGATTAGGAGGAAAATGAGATTTACCAAACAGTGCGAAATCAAAATTGACCAGACTTATCCCCAATTGGCCCAGGTTTTCAGGTTTGCCAAATAACCCCTTATCATTGATTCATTTCATCATTATCTAGTTTTGATTTACAATATTATTAACTTCAACCAGTATTCTAGTTTTGTTGTGCCCCTTATATTGATTAAGACACAAATTCAAACACACCTTATCATTGGCTAGACTCATCTCAACTAACCAAGCTTTCAGGTTTGTCGAACAACCCCTTATCATTGATTCATTTCATCATTATCTAGTTTTGATTTACAATATTATTAACTTCAAGCAGTATTCTAGTTTTGTAGTGCCCCTTATCATTGATTAGGACACAAACTCAAACACAACCCACCAATCCCCCCCCCCCCCCCCCCAAAAAAAAAAAAAAAAAAAAAAAAAAGCCTTTGGACATGTCGTTTATATTTTATGTGAAATAATATAACTTCAAATTTATAATTTACAAGAAAATTTAAAAGTACATTTCTTGTGGTGGATGTCTTGAATTATACGTGCTCATGGATGCATTGTATCCATCAGTAATTTGTGGCATCCCAAAATCTTTTGCATTATTGATGATTTTGGGAGGTACTTACCAGGCTTGAAAATCATTTTGAGGGCCCAAGTTGTATTTTTATACTCCCTTTGTTCCTAATTGATTGTCACTTTTGGGAAATGACGCCTTCTTAGGAAAGCCTATTAAATGTTTTCACATCAACTTATGTGTTTTAATATTCCAATTTTACTCTCAAGCATATAGATATTGGAAAACGTAAAATAGCCATGAGGAAGGGTATCTTAGGAAATCAAATCAAAAGACTTTTTGAATAGAACTATGATTTTGGAACATCCAAAAATGAAAAGTGGCTAATAAAATAGGAACGGATAGAGTCTTATTTTATTTTATTTTATTTTATTTTGTGGGGGAGAGGGGGATGTTCCAAATGAATGCATCGAGTGGATGCCCCTTTTGGAAGTCCCCTGAGCCCCGCCCCCGGGGGAAGGAGGAGGGGTGGGGGGATTGTTTGGTGGTCTTTAGATTTGGCATATTTACATTTTAGATTGTGTGGAATTCATACTGAAATTTTAGGGTTTCGAGAGAGTGAGAAAGTTTGTTTAGAACCAATTTCTTAATAGAATAATATTGATTTCAATTTCATAGTTAACAAAAAAAAAAAAAAAAACGGAATTTATTTCGATTGAATAGAATAGAATTAAATTAGTTTACAATTCTAATTCATCTATTTGGAATAAAACAAATGAATTAAAATCTTAATCAATTCTACTGTTTAGAATGAACCTGAAAGCTGTATTCAATCAGATGTGTTTCTTCCTCTATTACCCCTATTACTAACAAAAAATACACTTATTGAAACAATATAAATATAATAAAATTCATACAACAAGTTTTTCCTCAAAAATGGTCTAATTGCGGCTATTCATAAAGGTATCAAGCGTCTTCAAATTGAAGGTGATTCTCAATTGGTAATTAATGCTATTTGTGGATCTATTGGGCATCCTTGGAGTATTTTAAATCTTGTTCAAGATATTTGACATCTACTTGGTTATTTTGATCAAGTCACTATTAGGCATTTGTTTAAACAAGCTAATCGAGTGGCTGATTATGTAGTAAATATGAGATTTTATTATAACGATGTAAATATTTGGGAAAATAGGTTTCCTAGAAGGCTTTGGAATGTTATTCAAGAAGATTTTAGGAATGTTACTATACCACGATGTAAACGTTCTTCTATTTATTGTTACTATTATTTTAGTTTTTCAAAGAAATTCATATAACAAGTTTATAATCCAAATCTCAACATTTTTTTTTGATAAGGAAAATCTCAACATTTTAACCTCAAGAGTAATATAAATCAGCTAACAAATCATGATATTTTAAATTAAGCAAGTCAATCAGGAAAAAAAAAAAAAAAAAAGCAAAAGACAAAAAAACACACACTAAGCAATAAGAGAAATAAATACACCCACATACAGCCAAGGAGGCTTGCAAGAGAGACCTCATATTACATCCAATAAAAATCATAAAAATTTAGATGACTGGCATTCAATGGGGATTTGCTTCAAGATTTAAAAGTTGGATTCTAGTGAAATGCTGATCTAATGAGCGCTTCCTAATGGAAAACCCGATCGATTGTAGATGGGTAATGACTGGAGCACGAGAGAAAAGAGAGCATAATGTAAATAATAGGGTAAAGGGTATTTTTGTTATATAACTTAAAATAAAAGGATAATTTTAAAAATCTATAAAAGTGGGCTAAGAGTGAAATCAATTCCAACCAAATCTGACTAATTTTGGCCGGACTACAGTTTCTTGAAATTGACACAAACTTTTCTATGTCATTGTTTGGGAAAATTTAACGAAATCACCTTGAATTATAGATTCAATTTCACAAAATCTCCTAACTTTAAAATTGAACAAATAACTATATAAACTATCAAATTGTTACATTGTACCATCTTCTCTGAATTTAATGCATAATTTTATTAAATTTTCATCAAATTTATAATTTAAAAACCTTCTTTTTTTTTTTGTTTTTTAATGATAAGGAAATCCTTTATACAAAACCCCGCATTCATACAAGATCCTACAACCCACATGAATCAAGGTAAGTCCAAAGTCCCTTAAAACCATAAATTCTTGTATCATTGTGTAAGTGACCTTAAGGGGTTTAACGAGAGTCAAACTAAAGACCTTCACTTTCGAAGGATGTAATCCTTGCCAACTAAGTTATCATGAACTTTATGGTCTATTTTTGTCAAATTTAATGCGTGAACCAATTGTAAAAGTTTAGCTCATGCATTAAATTCATTTAATGGCATCTACATGAAGATCAAATGATCCATTTTCATTAGATTTTCTAATGAAAAAACAGAGGATGGTAAAAGTAACAATTTGATAATTTAAGGGCTAGTTGTTCAATTTTAAAGTTTAGGAGGTTTTGTAAAAGTAGACTTATAAGTCAAGGGTATTATATAATTTACCCTTTATTTTTTATCACTTCAAAAACGAGTAGTAGATTCTGCAGACCTGAGTTAGAAATCAATTTATTTCTAATTTGTGCCATTCCAAACAGAGAAAGAAAATGGTGGGCTTTAAACCAGCAGATCTTGGAAGAAAGAGTGAGAAAATGGAGGAAAACAACAGAAAACCAAAATAATAATAAGGGTAAATTGTAAATAACTCCTTAAAGTATAGTTAGGAGAAAACCTCATAATGTTCAAAATCAAGCAATATCCCCAAAAGTTATTTTAAAGATTGACTAATTTTGAGCATTTGGGAGAGACATTACTTGAATTTTTTTTTTAATCGTTCTAGACGAAGCGGCCATTAGATCTTGACCCGGCATCGCCATCACTGCAGAGAGAGGGAAAACAACCCCAACATATCCTCTTCTTCCATCCCTATTTCACCACCATCTGAGTTGTTTAGCAAGGCAATGACCTAAGCTCAAGTAACCCCACACGAAGAAGAAATTGATGAATAAAAATACCCACAATCGAAAGTATATAACTATTGAATGAGAGAGATTGAGAGTGAAGTTTCAGTGGAAATTTGGTTCAGAGATGGGTGTGCCGTTTGGGGGTGGGGGCGTTGAGGGTCAACGCGTAGAAGAAATTAATTAAAGCGGCTCAGAAAAGGGGGATCGACTTCTCTCTCTACAGCACACAGCTGTTACTACAGAAAAGCCCATCTCTTTTCTTTTCTTTTTTTCTGGTCAGAAGAAAAGCCGATCTCTAATCCCACACTTCGATCTATGACAAAATTGTTGCCCACACAAAAAATAAATAAATAAATAAAAAATAAAGGTAATGGAAAATGTAGACGAGAGATGCTATACCTTCTCTTCTACAAACTTTGACCAGAATCGTACAGTGGCTCTCTCGTAAGGATCCTGGGGGAATATGGGGTTTTGTTTCCATGTGTCGTCGATATACTCGATGATGACTAAAGACTCAGCAATGGCGTTTCCATGGTGAAGTAGCACAGGCACTTTCTTGTATATTGGGTTGTAGTTGAGAAGGAGAGGGCTCTTGTTGGTTAGGTCTTCTTCCACAACTTCATATTCGATGCCCTTAAGTTTCAGAACCCATTCCACCCTGTGAGCAAATATACTAAATCGTGCTCCCAACAGCTTCACCTCTTGGCCCTCCATGACTTCTCACAGCTTAGATTTTCTTTCTGCACTCTCTCTTGCTTTCTGCTCTCCTTTATACTCCTACCAGACAAAATAGGACCATACACATTTGAGAGACGTGTTTTTTTTTGTCTTTTCCCCCTTTTGTCTTTTTACCCTAAACCAACCCCACTATCCCTTAAAATTAAAGTAACGATGGATATAAATGATAAAATCCTGTTTTAAACATCATAAATAACCTGTCATCCGTAGTTGGTATTATCACATATTGTCATTATCATGAACTCTCATGTTTGTGGGGATGCATACGTGCGGGGAAGTGGTACTCCATGTTGACGATTGATTGGCTGCATATGATGTGTTTTTTATTGAATGATATTTGAAAATGATTTTAGTTTTTGAAATTAAAAAAATTGGTCTTATTTGACTCCTTTCAAGGTGCCTCCCTTTATTCAGTCATGTGAACACAACTTAAATTCAAAAAGGTTTAGAGTCGCCACCTACCATATGTTTATAGACGTGGAAGGTCGTCTCTAAGGTCTTAAATGGTCCTTATAACTTGAAGATTGAAGGACTCCTAAATTTGGTCGGCGTATTAGAAATCTAGGTAAGGAGGCTACAAACAATTGCCTTAATTTCTTAACTTTCTTTTATCTAAATCCTATTCTTTGAAGTGAATTCCCAATTTGATGTTTGAAAATCTAAATGGATATACCATCTTAGGTTATGATCTTGTTAAAACCTTATTTACACTTATCCAGGCAACGAGTTGTTTTAAAACTTTAAAATGTGGTGTCATTCCATGTAGAATTAAGCCATTTGATGTGTATCTTGAAAACTTGATTTTTTTGAAAAGATAATTTGAAAAATAGCACCTTTGGGTTTTTTCAAGGTAACCCCATCCCTTTATGTTGGGATACCTTAAAGCTAATTGAAAACAATGCTTTTGAAAAATAATTTGTTTTTCAAAGTGTAAAAATTTTGAAATAGAATTGAAAACATGGTAAATGTCATGACTAGGGGTGCAAAATGGTTCATGTAGACCCGAGAATCAGACCGTTTCGTGCAATTCAGCCCGATCTGGTCCGGTCTAAACAGTAGCCGGTCTGGTTTTTGGGACAACTTTTTAAAAATCGATGAATTCAGTCTGATCCACTGTTTAGGGGGTTTCAGAACCTAGACCGAAACCGAATTCTCGAACTGAGAGCCCTATAAATTATATATATACTTAACAAAAAATAAAAAACCCCTTCCCTCAAAACCTAAAAGGCTAAAACGTGCCTTCCTTCTCTTTCACTTTTCACTCTTCAACGTCGGCACCCCTCATTCTCGCCCTCTCATCCCATCGCCAACAGTTCTCAACTCCCCATTGCCTGACAGTCACAATCTTCCACTCGCCCTCTCATCTTCCATTCTTCTTCCTTCAACGCCGCTCATCGCCTCACCTACTCATCCCCAAATCCCCATCAGTTGACAGCCCCTATCATCTTGGTAGAACACCTCATCTCACGAAGCCATGGCATCTCACATCCATCGTCGCCGTCTCATCGATTATCGTTGCTGTCTTACCGATCATCGTCTTCTCATCCTGTCTTCAAGCTCTAGGCGAGTGGCGAGGTATGTATCTCTCCAAATTCTTCTTTACAGATTTCCTTCCTTCTTCCCAATTCTTAGTTTTTTCCAATTACTCATAGTAACAAGTCAAGTCTCGATAGTGCTCTGTTTTGTTGCTTATTTTTTCTTCTTTTGTAATTCATGGATGAGTATTGACTAATGACTAATAAAATAAAATATTTTATGCAAATTTCTGGTTTAGGGTTAGGCCTCTAAAATCCAATGTAGATCCAACACCCACATAGTCTGATCTTTAGGTTTTTTTTTCTAAGATATGATGTAACCCCCTCTTGGCCTCTCACTGGTGAACTATTAGTCGTCGGAGAGGAATGGGTTTTCACTTTTCAGATCTCAAGCCATTTTTACAGATCTGGACTACCACCATCATTGCTAGCTATTAGGTGTTTTTTAGTTTGATTTATAATCCATTTGGGTGTTTATGATTTGGGTATTTTTGAACTGGGTTGCATTTGTAGATTGTAAGGTTTTCGTCGGTGGTAATAAGAGGTCTCATGAACCCCTCTCCCTTTCTTTCTCTCTTTCTCTCTCTCTCTCTCTCTCCCACCATAGCAAAGAACCTTAAAATTATTGAATATAGAATTCTGTCAATATTTATTTTTTTTTTTTTTGGGTGTTAGGGATGTATTCTAGTTGTTTGGGATGTTTTGCTTTGCAACTTCCGCTGGAAAAAATGGAGTTGGAATGGTTAGCCGGAAATGCCGTTTTAAAAAAAAAAAAAACAAAACAAAACAAAACAACAAAAAAACAAACAAAAATCGAGAACTAGACTGGCCCGAACCGAAAAATTCAGTTTGGTCCTAGTCCCGGTCCAAGGCCTAAATCGGTCCAGTTCCAAAACAAATTTTGAGGTCCCGAATTAGTTCAGTTCAATTTAGAAACACCTCTAACCCAGACCAATTTGCACTCCTAGTCATGACCCAAATTAATTAAGCCGTAATCAATTATAATAAAACAGGTTTTTTTTAACAAATCCTTTAATAAAAAGTGGATGATATGTGTTCACACCCCATTTTTGTCACCCCAATTAAAGGTCATCATTTCATGTAAGTTTTTATTTTATTTTTGAGTCTAGGCAATTGCATTAGGTTTTTAAGGCATTAAGGATCATCCATATGAATTTTGGTTTGATTTGGAGGAGGTTTCAATAGTCCATTAGAGATTCTGTGACTTTAAGGGCATTATTGTCTTTTAAGTCGTATCTTTTCCATTTGACTTTGAAATGATCTCCAAGTTGCCAATTGGAGTTTATATTGATACATAGGAGGTATTTATAGGTTCAATTTGATAAATTGATGGTTTAGAATTAATTCGGCTCATAATAGTTCAAGTTGGCTAAAAGACCCTCTCTTGGTTTTCTCAAGTCGGCTCATAATTCCCACTCAATTTTTCTTCATTAAACCTTAATTGGTCTTAATTTTATCCCTAAATACATTTTAAAAGGTTGGATTTTGGTTTGGAAAACATTTGGCTCAACCCTGTGTGCAAATCCTAACTTTGTGATAGTAGAGCACAATAGCTAACTGTCTTTGTAAAACCCAATCATGCACCCATGGTTCATGGTTTTGGTCCTAAAAAGTCTAAAAATGTGTTCCTTTTCAAAGCACAGTCGTTTTGGCTTTTATTTCGTCAAAATCGGACTTAATATGACCCTTGAAAAACTTCCGGAAGGCGAAGGAGTCTAACCGAGGTAAGTTGATAGGAGCCCCTCAGGTGACCGTCTAGGGCTGGACAGTTGACCGTCCGAGCCCAGATGGTTAACCGTCCAGGGCTAGTCGGTCACCCGAAGGAACCCGTCATTGCTTAGGAAACCTTTGCTTTTTCCCTCTTTTGATGGATTCTTTCGCCTTTACAAGTTGCTTCCTTCTAAAATTGAGTAACTTTAAGTTGTTTAAGCACCAAGAAAGTCTTTAATAACCCTAGGATCATTATTTAATGAATTAATTTTAGCCATTGGTTTATTAGGTCAGTCTCCTATATAAAGAACACTATATTCAGCACATAGGGAGGTCACAAGAGTACTTTATACCTAGAGAAAGAGGGAGTTACGAAATTGAGAGTTAAAGAACATCAAAGAGAAGTTCTCTAACCTTAAGAAGCAAGAGAAGAAGTCTTTCAAAGACAATAGAAATCTCTACAAGAGGTAAAATCATCTTTCTCAATTTTCTAGAAATTAGGGTTTCTTCTTCTTCTTCTTCTTCTATGATAGTTCTAATGCACGCAGTAGCTTTGCATATTGATTAAATCAAATGCTTTTGTGATGTTATATGTATGATTTTAAGGTTATTCATGGGTTAATATGCTTGAGAGTCCTTAGTTTACTAAGATTTTGAAAGCATTATCTTTTTTATCCTTTCAAGTCATGCATGTTCCATATAGCCTATTTGCTGTGATTATTTGGGTTTTTCTTCATCATGGTTGGTTTATATATGTAATTTAGAATTGAACCATGTTAGGTTTGCATTCATATAGTTTATTTTCTAAGATTTTGGAGAAATTATCCTTTTTAAGGATAATTATCCTTTTTAGATGAGCAGGTTTTGCATAGAGGTATTCGAGAGTGTGTTTAATCATGAAACCACTTCTAATATGTTGTAGGATATGGATTTTACGTAGGATATATTGATAAATCTTTCATATGGAGTACTTTTTACGTGGAATTATCTTAGGATAGTTTTACTTAAGAAAGCTCACCGTAAGAAAGCCTTTTTTTTTTTTTCATATTTTTACATAAAATCTTCTCCTTTAGTTTATTTTCACTTTTGTTTTCATTTTTTTAATTTTATATGATATCCCCATGATAGGATTAGGTATTTTGCATATTTCTTAGTTTTGCATGCATGTTAGAGGGCATATTTCATGTAAGAGCATATTAGGGTTTCTCGTTTCCTTTTAATTATTGCTTTTGCATGATTATTAGGATAATTTTGGGACTTTTAGTATTCTGTTTAGATTTTATTAATGCCTTATAGGTGATGATTTGGGCATATTGGTAAGTGATTTGAGCATGGTAATTACACTATAGCAATAGTAGGGTATTTATTTGCTAAATTGGCAATAATTTGAAGGTGATTTACATAAGGTAAGTTTAGGTATTGTATACTTCTTTCTCTTGACCCTTTTCCCTCTTGGGTTATTTCCTTGGTAGAGGATCATGATAATCTCTTGGTTTCTTAAACTGTATTTTTCCATTCAAATTATAATTCTTCTTTATTCCTATCTTGGAAGCTCTTTTGGAAACTTTTATTCCTATAAATGGAAATCAAAGGTTTATCATAATTCTTTTAAAAAGAAATAACCCGTTCTAATTGAACTATGTGGACTTTGATCCTTATACGTTCAATACAAGGTACGTAGGCACTCAATTGATGTTCAAGTCCGCCTTAGGATACTAAGTATCTTAGGTTTTCTTTTTTCCTTTAATTTATCCATCACATATGATTGCTAGTGGAGAAGAATGGATTCATGTTTTTTCATTATTTATCTCATGTGATTGCTAGTGGAGTAGGATGAATTTATCCATCACATATGATTGCTGGAGGAATAGGATGGATTTGTAATTGATATGCATGCTGTATTTTATTGATTGATATTGATTTTCATGTGATTAAGTCATTAAGTTAGCCCAATCAAATTAAGAGACCAACTCGGGCAATGTGGGTGCCTATAAGCTTAGCCCAGAACCTTCCCACATCGTAACTTAGCCCCCAAATCCGATTTTCTAGTTTTCAAGACTTTGCCTTTCCTTTCAGAATGGAGTCATGAGGTTTGTGAAAATAAAACATTTTATTGTTTTCCTCTTTTTCTTAAAAAATGAGGTGGCGACTCCTTTGTTTTTTCACATGCCATCCCGTGGGCCATTTTCCCAGGTTCACAATACGTGTCAAGAATCTCATAAATAATTCAAATTTGGGCATGACCCATTCATAAATGGGACATGTCATTGTAAACTTGTTTAAAAACTCATTCTTTTAAAATTTCCTATTGTTATCCCAAGTGAACAACCCTAGACGAGAGGTGAATAGGGTTTTAAGCTAACAATGGAATTTTATGCAATCTTAAACAATTTTAACACACAATATATCACAGCAGTAAAAAGCAAGTGTAATATAAAGAGTTTAAGAGATAGAAAGATAGAAAACAACAATTTAACGAGGTTTGAATTCCCGCCTATGTCCTCACCTCAAAAGCTCCACCTAAGGATTCAAATCCACTATCACTCTCCTTCAAGGTGGAGCAGCAAACCTTTATAAGCCAAGTGTTTTCACCTAACACTTTCTCAACAACACTCTCCAAGTGCCAAACTTAGGGTTATCATCAATCCTTGATTACAAGGTTGTAGAAGATGATATTTGTGTACAAAGAGACTCTCTTCAAGAATAAATTACACAACAATGAATGCTTAACTCACTTCTAATGATAGCTCAATAAATGCTCTTGATGAAATTAGGGCTAGAAGATGAATAACAATGAATGCTCTTGTACAGGTAATTATAAATGTACTTGAATCATTGTACATTTATATAGGCATTTTGAATAATATGACCATTTGAAACAATTAATGCTGGGAAAGAGCCATTTGGTGGCATTAAATGCACCAACAACCTTTCAAAAACTAGCCGTTAGAAGTCTAAGATCGCAAATCAGTTGACTAAATTGTCAATTCAAGTCGACTAATTTGCCCAATCAGTTGACTGATTCAGGCAGAATTAGAAGAGATAAAAGTAATGCTTCACTAGACAATTGAGTCAACTGAAATGGAGTTTGAGTCAACTGAATTGGGTAGAAGCAAACTAAATGTGATTTTTCATGAAAATTGTTCAATTAAGTCCATCTACATTAACTTAGGCCTTATGCAAATGATAAAATCAATTGGTTTGAAGGTCCTAAGGTCCAACTAGGTCAATAGAGCAATTATTGAGCAACCATGTACATTAAACACCTAACACTCATCTTGAAACGACAAGTATCTTCAATATAGGGTGCTTGCATGGTCTTAAGCCTTTGATAATGCCTTTGTGCTCATTGAATCCTTGTCATTGTGTATGACGGAGCTATGAATGTGCATTTGCTTGCACTCATGCTTTGGTAAATACTTTTTAGCTTCATATGGATGTTCATTTAATCTACAATAGGAGAGAACAAAATAAATAGGGGCATTTGGGCGGAAAGTCCTATTAAAGACTTGTGTACACAGAAGTCCCATTATAAAAAGTTGTCAAGTCAGAAGTCCCTTAACGGGTGTCAAGACAAAAATGCCCTTGCACTTTTAAGTGCTGCCCAATTAAAAGGTTTGAAATAGATTTTTTTTCCTTTTTTGGGTAAGTGGTTTGAAATAAATTCACCATTATTGTTGGAGAGATTTTCGTACCCAAATTTCCATGAATCATGGTCATTCATTGCCGAAGATTTCACTATCCAATGCCCCATTATTGTAAAAGATTTCACCATTATTGTCCGAAGATTTCTATGAAACGTTTCCTAATGTTTCTATGTAACTTTTTCATTTTAACAAGGCAAGAAATTTCTAAAGTGTGTCATCAATCTGAATGGGTTTAAAATATGTGGAAGGAAGCTAATAGCCCCATACCATGTCTCTAGAAATTGCTTTAATCATTTAAGACTTCGCATATTCTTGTTAAAAAATAAGAGAGTTACCCATTTGTATAATATATCCATTTTTGTAGGATTCATAGTTGCTTTGTGTGTAACTGTTAACGAAATACTGTAACTATTCTATTATTGACTTACATCTTAGTGACTAGTCCAAACAGATCACACTTTAGTGGAGATGTTTAGTGTAGGTAGTATGTGGATGGAAGCTAATAGAGCTAACATCTCATGAAATTGATTCAATCGTTTAGCATACTCCTATTAAAAATATCAGAGCTATCCATTTGCATAATATGTCCCTTTGTGTTAACTGTTATGCAAATACAATAACTATTTTACAATCCAGTTACACTTTGATGACTTGTTTCAAAAATAGTTACATAGAACGAGATTGGAGATAAACATGGTAGAAGCCCTAATGTATCAAATTTAAAATTGGCCAACTGATGATACTGGACATAAACATGGTAATATAAGTGATTGATGATGATGGAGATAAACATGGTAATATAAGTAATTGTCATATAAATCATGGAGCATAAATGCAAGGAGAATCTTGCATAATATTAAATGTCAACAGCTTGCTAAGATACCATATCAAAAGAGAGTGTAATGATGGCATCCCGTAATAAATTAACCCAATAAAATGCTAAAACGAAAACGTTTTCTAACTTTACTGGACTTACAACTAAATATGAGTTATGGTAGGACTTATGCCTTCAACAGACACTGGACTTGGACTTCTAGCTTATTTCTCCAAATAAATATAAGAGAAGTATTTAGGTAAAAAGAATGAAAAGGTATGCCACATCATCAAATTGGACTTTATATTATAATATAGATATAGACATAGATATATGTTACAGGTTGTTATTGGCCTGACATACACAGCTTTATGTCACATGTGGTGGAATTCTCATTAAAATTTTCCATCACATCGAGACTATATAATAGTAAATGAGTATGCCCTAGACCAGTGGCGGAGTTGCTTGGGGGCAAGTGGGTCCCTGGCCTCTGTATAATTATTGGCTCCTACAATTATTTTTTTATTTCTTTCTTAACATCAATTTATCATTTTCCTCCGTTGCAAAACTTTCTATAAAAAATAAATTTGTATACAACTGCCCCATTTTTTTCATAAATACTCACTCTACTTTGCTCAAATTCAAGACACTTTCTCTCTTGTAGACTTACGCACATATCTATTAGTTTACTTCAACGTCATGAAAAAGTAAACTAATTAGATGTAAAACACTATCAATGGAATTAAAATTTGAAAAAAAAATATTATATAAATAAAAATCGTCCCCATTAAGGTAAATTCTTGACTCTGCCACTGCCCTAGACATGTGTAGAAGAACATAGAGCTTGTAAGTTCTTTTGAGCATATCTAAATATTCTAGTAGAGTTTTCCAAAAATTTGCATACTAGAGATTTCTGAGCCGCTGGATCAATAACACTTCTAAGGGTCTTAACCATTTTTTGTACATGGAAGTGCCTATAAATAGTGGGAGGTTTAAGTGCAGCACGGTTCACTTAGAAGTTACCGAGGTCGTGAGATGTAGTTGCAATTAAACCAGATCCTTGCTCTAAACTTATATTTTTATAGGAAAAAAAAATTAATTTGAAAATTCAAGTAAGACAAAACCGATTTTGAATTTCCAATTGGGAAAAGAAAAAAGGAAGTTTGAAAAAGTTCATCTTCTTCAACTCCAAACACAACATCAAAAATCACCTCCTTCAACCTAAATTTTGCAGCAACGAAACCACCAGGCTGAACCCAATTTACAGTACTCAAACACCAACCTATTATCGCCCTATTCATAAAGCAAACAGACTCTTAATATTTTTTTTTTCACCCAATTTCTATTTAATTTTTCTCAATAAATCTAATCAAGAGAGGACATTGCATATTTGCATCGAATTTTTTTTTAAATAAGTTGTGTGAAAAAGATATTAACACCTAAACAGGGCCTATCCAAAAAAAAAAAAAAAAAACCTATATATTTGCCTCTTTTGCAGTAATTCCTCTGACTACTAACTTTTAACAAACTAACTATTGATTTTATTATAAACTATTACAAACAAAAACAAGTTTGTAGTCAAAGCATCTTCCTTGGGAATTACTCCTAATAAGGCGAATGCGTAGGTAATTTCTCATGGGTGATGGGTGAGAGCTCCATTGTCAATTCAAAGCATCAAAAGAAGCACGTGATCGTGCATCTGGAAAGTGCGACATATGGAGAATCATGCATATTAAAGTATCTTTCAACGAGTATTTTTGTTTTGGGTAAATTACAGTTAAGACCTCATTTAGAATCTGATTATTATAGATACACCTTTCATGTTTTTGAAATTATACTAACACCTCTTATTTTACAAAATAAACAACAAAGAGACCCCTCCCTCTAACTTTAGTCCATTAATCTGTTAAATCATATTCAAATTTTTTCACAATACCCTAATTAGCCTTAGTGGATGATAACTTCCATGTTAAATGCATATAACTCACCAATCCAATACGTTCATCCAATACTTTTAAATTTTTATTATTATTATTGATAAACAACTAAAAGATAATATATATATATATAAGAAAAATGCTATAAATTTTAAATTTTATGTCCAGCTGATGTGGCAGCTATCAAATTTGCTCCTTAGAAACAATTATTTATTTATTAAATTTTTAATTGATTTGCAAAATAAAAAATAAAAAATTGATTTGCCAGGTTGCCACTTCATTTGAGTAAGTAGATTTGGGCGCAAAAAAACAAAAAAAATGGGGCTATGTAGCACTACTCATATGTATAAATAAATGAAAAGAATTATTACAATGGGGATACATGTATAGAGGTAGCAAATAAGGAGGCAACTTGGCAAATCATTTTTTTTTTTTTTTGTTTGTACATCAATTAAATAGATAATTGTTTCTAATGAACAAATCTGACGACGGCTACATCAGTTAGACAAAAACTTTAAGCTTTTTGGCATTTTTCTTCTATATATATATATATATATATATATATTATCTTTTAGTTGTTTATCAATAAAAAAAATCGAATGTGTTGGATGAATATATTGGACTGATGAGTAATATGCATTTAACATGGAAGTTGTTATCCAATAATGGTAGTTAGGGTATTTTGAAAAAAATTGAGAGTGGTTTAACGGATTAATGGATGGAGGTTAGGGTGAGGGGTCTTTTTGTAATTTATTTTGTAAAGTAGGGGTCTTAATGTAATTTTAGAACGTGAGAGGGTGTACCTATAATTGTTAGATTCTAAAAAGGTCATAAGGTAATTTACCCTTTTGTTTTGTTTTTTTTTTTTTGTTTTTTTACTGTAAGGTTGTAAGGAGCTGGGGTCTTAAGTGCTGTTGGAGAAAATTGTTCTTTTACCACATGGTGGACCAGTAAGGAACTATTTTGTAATATCTTCAAAAGTGCGTGAGTGTTTTGGGTCTTTGGGACAATGGATTGAAGAAAATTAATGCCTAAAATCACTTGTTAAGTGAATAATATTGAGTTCAAATTTATAGAGGATGATTAATACTTATTTGTTAATTTTAATGGAATTAGGGGTAGGAATAGGTTATATCTATAATCAAAAAGAAAATAATAATAATTAAAGGTCAATTATATTGTCTAAAATAATTATATACTCTTCTTATAGGGACAAAACATGCGAAATATATTAAGAAAAGATTGAGTTAAAAATTAACTTGGATGCCCTAAGAATCTTTTACCCATATATGCCCTGGCTATCTCCTGACTTTAACCTTCTAAGTGATCTCAATTTTAGGATGGTCATAATACACATACAAGTGATTGAAAGGTCCATCTTGTTTTATGATTTCATGATATCTACTTCACATGTCCCTCTATAATTTGACTGATTACAATCCCCCTTTTTTTTTTTTTTTTTTTTTTTTTGGTTAGGAGATAAGTGTCATTCAGGGTGCAATTAATTTCCTTCACATTGAAGAACACAATGGATTTGTTGCTCTAGGACTCGAGATGTCACTTGTAAATTTGATTTGTAGTGCTCTTGATGTGATTATGCGAACTCACTTGATGTATTTCTTTTAAGTTCCTATTAGTTGGGGATTCTCATTTTGCCTGTACCATAGTTGGGTTGTGTGAGTTCTCATGCAATTTGCAAACTTAATAGTGAAGCTAGTTGGGTCTTTTGCATGATGCAATTTCTATTGCATTTATTCTGAAATAACTTCTTCGTCTAAAACTAAATCATTACTGGTTTGATTCCTTCTTAAAACAGGCGTAGATATATTATTTCTCTAATAATTAATATCATATCTATTTATCTATATATATATATATATATATATGGTTTTAGTCAATGTTTATAAACCTTTTTTATTTTTTGCAGTTCAACAGCCCTTGGTTTAAATTTTAAATACTTATTTGCCCCTCGTATTTAACCAATTAAAAATGTTTATTTTCCAACAAAAAAAAAAAAGGAAAAAAGGAAAAAGAGAAAAAAAGATAATGACACTTTATAAATTTTACAAAGCCTTCACTATTATGCATGTCTCCTAACCAACTTCTTATTCCTAGCATTATTCCTAGCCATGAAAGGAATTTTGATATATTATGTTGAGCGACTATTTTAATGACCTAAATAGAATACATATTAAGAATATTATATATGTACATGTTTCTCAAATGAGATTTATGTTTTCAACAAAAAATAACAAATAATTAGATTTTCATGTTCTATATATATTTGTGTATATCAATTTTGATCAGGTCAGCACGTGTTGATATAAGTATATCAACACCATACATTGGGGGTTGTACTTGTGCATTAGTCCAATGTATCCCGTAACCCACTAATGCACGAGATACAACCTCCAATAAAGGTGTTGACATAAGTTATATCAGTACATGTTTATCTGATCATCATATATATATATATATATATATATGAAAATTATCTTTTATTATTTAAATATTATTCACGTGCAACGCACATGTACCCATATCTAGTATTTTTTTTTTTTTAAAAAAAAAAAGCTATATATTAGTAGCCTTGGCAAGCTCTAATATGTGAGAATTCTTTTTTAGTGTTCTATATCAGAGAAATTAAATTAATAATTTTGTTTGGAGGATAACGTCGCATTGTAGGCTTATAGCAATATATTTTCGTAGCCAAGAGCTTAATCCCAGAAATTTGTGACCAAAATTCATTTGTTTTATTTCACATTTAATTGTTCATGGAATTTGTGCTGAAGAATTTGCACATTGACTGCAGTTTAGGTAGTATCTAATTTTCATGCCCTATTTTAATGGAATCAATGCATTATTTTTTCAAGAAGTATACCCTCTGAAATGCCTACATGTACACTCAGCACCTATGTCATGATATTTTAGTGGAAATTTCTTTGCTTGTTAAGTGAATGATCTCAAGATCAAGTTCATTGAAAAGTATTGTTACCCATTTATTGACATTAAGGAAAAAATATAGGATAGAGATAGGTTCTATAGGGGCTTATGAAAAATAAAATAAAATAAAGGCAACACTCAATAATAAACATGTTCCAAAGACGGAAGAAACTTTCGGGGAAGTGTTTAGTACTCCTGATTTGGACATTCAACTAACCTCATGACAAATTTTCAAATAACAAATTGGAATCCCATCAAATAAGTCATGGAAAAGTGTGGGGCACCCAGAAAGGGTGTGGAAATAGGCACTCCCATACAGCTCCACCATGATCACCTGATACAGCTCATAAATCAATTGGTTGGATGGTCAAGATGAGTCAATCAGATGGTAACACAGTAACGCAAAGATTTACAGATCCACTCTAATCACCCCTCGTCAAGTCAATGACCCCACAAAAGTTGTAGAAATTTGTGGCAATATATTGACAATTGCCATACAGTCTACACTAACTTTTCCACACAAGAACTTCACGTGAAACTACCTACAACCCTTATTATACGGGGTAGTTAATTTCTGGGGCATAAGATGCCAAATTAGACAATGGTTTTTCTTTTTCCTTTTTTAATTTTAAAAAAGTTTATACCCTTTTTTTAAAATTAAAAAAAAAAACTAATTATAAATTTGGTCTTCTCCAACTTATTTGAAAGATGAGTAAATTAGCACATATGAAATTGCAGGTCTTCCCTAGCTGTGTATGAATAAGCACATATGGAGGAATAAATTAAACAAATTCAGAAGACCACCAATTCCCCACACTATAAGGTCTTCCCCCTTGGGGGTCTGTTTATACATGTCTTTCTCCAAAACTAAACCTAATTCACACGTCTCTTGTCTGAATTGGAGCCCAATTTGGCTTATGCCTCTGAAGCCACATTTGAAACCCATGATTAAAGTGCAATTATATTCTATAAATCACAATCTATGATCTCGATCAACATGGCTTATCATTTTTGAAACCAAATGGGCTCTGCTCTAATAACTTTGCGTCTCTACCCTTTTGCAGGTGCTTAAATTTTACTTTGCTAAAATGTCTCGACGTTAATATCTCCTCCAACCCTCACCCCCCACCCCCCAAAAAAAAAAAAGATGGGGAAAGTGAGAGATCAATATCCACAAACTAACAGGTTCAATTGTTTAAATTGAAGATTTTTGACTAACCTATTCTCTAACCAAAGTAATTTTTCACAGGGCTAAAAGATTTGGTTAAATCAAACAGATAGATCTATGAATTCAACGACATCAATTTTTGTATATCACATCTACTAATAGGGATCCATTTTCTATATTGGCATTGCCAAATTATGGCTACCTAGACTTCCTGAACCTATCGGAGAGGAGATAGATTAGTCAAAAAAAAAAAAAAAAAAGGCAAAAGAAGGGAAATATAAATGAAAATCATGCATCCAAATGCCTCTTTAATTTGCAGTTTCACTTTTCACCTTTTACCCCAACTCTCTACAACTACTGGCACTAATGGCAACAAAGATCGACAAGAAATCATCTAAACACAAGTCATGCCATGCCAGCAACTTTGGTACATGTATCATGATTTGGCCACAATATTTTTCCAAATTACTTGGAAGCTATAACTTGTATGCTGCTCGACAATCATTATATCAGCAATATATACTAATAATGTGCAGATTATTGCCGAATATATTTTGTAATTGTTGAGTTGATTGCAAATGTTCCAAATTACTCCAAACAATTTTGGGATGGTAAGCATTATATCGGCAAAAAAAACATTTAATCCACGCTTCTTTAAGTTGATGAAATGGACCAAAATATATTCATTGCCATGGGACTCCTCTGTATTAAAGTTGACTGTATGATTGATTGTGAAGTATTTGATGCGGTTACGCATACTCTGTCCATGTATTCTTTTATTTTCCTCTTTGATCTTGCTTGTAATCAGATGTGTGATAATAGATGCACTTGACAAAGTTAATAACGAAGCTATTTTAGTCTCTTCTTAATTAGTTAATGCAGATGAAAATTGGTTTTAGATATCCTTCTCAAAGAATTGGTAATGGGCCTTGAAAAAGCCTCTTCAACTAGAACTGTCAGTTGTTTAGTTTTCCTGCTTAAAATAAGTGTTAACATGTGTTTTTTTCCCTTCACTATACTGTTTTTTGTTTTTTTTTTCTTTAAAAAATGATAAAATTTCACGGGTATGGTAAATTGGTAATACTTACCCAAAAAAAAAATTTGGTAACCTATGAAAACCTGCTTGATATTTTGCTTAACAGTTGACAGTTGACAGTTGTATTCCACTCAGTTCTAGCTCCTGTTCCCTTAACCAAAAGTCTATAATTGCAATAGTCATTTCACCCAAGCAAGAATAATTATCATTCACCAATCTATAGGAGATCAGTCGGTGGTATTCTGATAGCTCCATTTCTGAAAGAAAAGAGAGATCGAGAGAGAAGAAAAACATATATGGCGGAGATAGCTGTGAACCTTGTTATTGACAAGTTGGCTCCTTCGCTCATCCAAGAAGTGAAACTGTTGACGGGTGTCCGCAACGAAGTGAGGCGGATCAAAGATGATCTGGAGAGCATTCAATCTTTCCTAAAGGATGCAGATGGCAAGACAGAGATAACCACAGCATCAAGACTTGGGTGAAACAACTGCGAGAAGTTTCTTATGACATGGAAGATGCGATCGACGAATATTTAGTACTTCACTCGGCAGAAGGTGCGGATCATCAACGCGGATGCACCGTTTTTCTCCAAAAAGCACTCTGCTGCGTCAAAAAATTGGGACACCGCCATGAGATAGCCGATCAGATTCAGCATATCGGAACGGAGTTACAACGTATCAAGGATAGACGCGACCTTAACTTGGTTTCCTTAGAGCAAGGCTGCAGCACTGGCGTTCAAAGTGTCCCTCGACCGGAGTCCCTATACATTGATGAAGCTAACCTTGTGGGAATTGAGGAGCCTAAGCGCCAACTAATTGATTGGTTGGAAGAGACAAAATCGGTACGTTCTGTGTTTTCTTTGGTAGGTATGGGTGGACTTGGCAAGACCACACTTGCCAGGAAAGCCTTTGACAAGGGGAAAAAGGAATTTGATTGCAGTGCTTGGATCGCCGTCTCTCAATCATACAAGACAGAGGAGATCCTGAGGGAGATGATGAGCCAGTTCTACAAGACAATGAAGAAAAAGTCTAACGCACTAGAGGAAACCAACAAGATGAACTACACACAATTAATTGACAAACTGAGGGAGGATTTACTAGAAATGAGTTACCTGGTTGTATTTGACGATGTGTGGGTAGTACAATTTTGGGAATCTATAAACTATGCCTTACCCTGTAATGGAAAGGGCAATAGGATAATTATCACAACACGTCACCGTGAAGTTGCTTCATTTTGTGTAGAATCTTCTACTGATGTAGTCTATGAACTCCCTCCTCTACCTCAAGAAAAGGCCTGGGAACTCTTCTGCAAGAAGGTGTTCCGATCCGAATGCTGTCCCAAAGAGTTGGTGGAATTCTCTCGTGATATTGTAAAAAAATGTCAAGGGTTGCCACTTGCAATTGTGGTGATTGGCGGTGTTTTGTCAAGCAAGAACAGGGTTGCATCCCAGTGGCAACTGTTTCGTGATAGTCTCCCATCCGAGTTAGAAAGCAATACCCGACTTCAAACTATCACAAGAATACTATCTCTCAGTTACCAAGACTTACCTTACTACCTCAAATCTTGTTTCTTGTACTTGGCCATCTCCCCAGAGGATTATTCTATTCGCTGTGGACGTTTGATACGTCTATGGATAGCTGAAGGTTTTGTTAAAGAAGCCAAGGGCAAAACCTTGGAGGATGTTGCAGAAGAATACCTGAATGAGCTTATACAAAGAAATTTGGTTCAAATATCACGGGTGGATTCAATTGGGCGAGCTCGAGAATGTCAACTCCATGATTTGATGCGTGAGATCCTCCTTTCCAAGTATAGGGAGTTCAATTTTTGTCAAGTTGTGACAGCAAAGGAGGACCTGATGAGTTGTGATGGTTCAATCCGGCGCCTATCAATGCAGAACTATGAAGAGTATATTCCAGAGAGCACTGATATGTCAAAAGTTCGATCAATTTTTCTGTTCGAGAAAAATGACTTGCCAAAGCAACTTACTGATACCTTCTTTACAAAGTATAGGCTTTTAAAAGTATTGGATTTTGAAGGTGCTTCATTAGAAAATGTTGCCGAAGAAGTTGGTAATCTATTCCACTTGAGGTACTTGAGTGTGCGAGAAACACGTGTAAGCACGCTTCCAAAGTCCATTGGTAAATTGCACAACCTAGAGACCTTAGATTTAAGGATTCTGTCGTGTGGATGAGCTGCCAGTAGAGGTCCTTGGGCTCCGCAAGCTGCGACATCTTTTTGCCTATCTTGATTATGAGACAGGAGTGAAGATGCCAGAGGGGATTGGATGTTTAGAGGCTTTGCAGAAGCTATCCGTTGTGCAAGCTGATGGCAGTGACTGCTTACTCATAGAATTGAAGAAGTTGAGACAATTGAGGAGGTTGGGGATTACAAAACTGAAAAGAGAAAACGGGATGGCTCTGTGCGCTGCAGTTGAGAAGATGAACCACCTACTATCATTATATGTTGATTCAATTAATGACGAGGAACTCCTTGATATGCAATCCATATCTTCTCCTCCTCCACTCCTTCAACGTCTCTACTTGAATGGGCGTTTAGAGAAGTTGCCGGACTGGATTTCCAAACTTGATAACCTAGTGAAAATACGATTATTTGAATCGAGGTTGTCAGATGATCCGCTTCATGTTTTTCAATCATTGCCTAATTTATTGCAGCTTCGGCTCGTTGAAGCATATGATGGTGAGCACCTTCATTTCGAGGCTAGTGGATTTCAAAAACTTAAGGTATTAGAACTCGGGGCTATGGATAAATTGAGTTTGGTGACGATAGACCAAGGGGCACTACCGCTTCTTGAAGAACTAGACGCTTGGAGTTGTCCACGATTGGAAGCTCAAGGGATCCAGGACTTGAGAAGCCTCAGAGAATATCAACAACATGGAGGAGGCCCACATTAATTATTGGTAAGGAGGCCCACATTTCCATTATAAGCTTACAGGAAAACAAATTATCAAAACCTTCAATCTGTGTTAATTCAAAATTTCAAATACGTTCGTTCTTCGTTGAAGCATCTACAAGGTCAGTTGTTTTTTCGTTTGGTCTTCTAAATAGGGGTAGAAATTAAATAATTATGGTATATATATATATTACCTAGATAATATGAAAGACTTAAATAATTCAAAATTCCAACACAATGATGATGACCACCATCATAATCGAGAGTGGCAATTGTATTCAAAATAGTGGCATTTCATGAATTTCTAAATTGATCCTGTATATAACACCCATTCCCATTATCATGATGAATCTAACTTTTAAGTAGTTTCATTGAAGTGATAGATTTGTGATTTCAATATTACGTAATATATACATATATAATTGTTTAATTTCCATTTCGATGTCCAAACAAGCCCCTAGGACTTTTAGAGGAGCCATGTTCGTGTCCAACACGTTTTGAATACCGAGACTTGCTTGATATGCCTCTGGCATGTGTCGGACATGGCTCAAAGGTGTCCAATTACAATTAGAAATAATAATTTAATTTTGGACACTTCCAAGATATGGTGGGGTAAAATTCGTAATCTCTTATTGATTTAAAATGGGTTAAATTTTGTAGATTTTAAATATTGCTAGATGATTTTGCCTTGTAAATGCAGTCATGTTATTGGGTAAAAATATTGCTTATTTGTGTGATTTTTGTTTTTTACCGGCCTCCATATATTTTATATGCTTCTTTCATATATATAGTCTTTGATATATATAGTCTCGGTCAGGTGAGCACATGCTAAACTTGTATCAGCACCCTAAATATGAATTAATTTATTGTTCTATTTGATTGATGCCTTATTTTGCTGCTTTAAAGATAATCTATATTGAGTTCCATGTGCTTGATGAAAAAACTTAAGGAAATTTAAATGCAGAGAATAAACAAATTGATACCATTTTTCCCAATTTTCTTTGCCTCTTTACCATGGGTTTTTTTTTTTTTTTTTTTTTTTTTCTCATATAATTCATGATTGAGTTACATGCATGCTAGCAATCTGATAAAGAAACAAATTCAATTGATCTTTTATTGGCAGAGTAGAAATTCCTTAACTATTAACAACCAGTTTTTTCGGCACATATAATTGGCATTGAGATATATGACTGCAAAGTAGTCTATTAAAAATAACATATTTAATTTATTATTTTTATTTATTTATTTATTATTTTTTCTTTTTTGGCATATACAACTGACCAGGTGTGAATTCGATACTACGATAAGAGAGAAAGGTAAAGTTAAGAGTCCCAGAAAGAGAACATGAGTCGCCATTGAATTACCACTATTTTGTCGGCTAAGACTATATGAGGAAATTATTGAAGTCTGGTTAGCTCATGAAAATTGTGTACATTTGGTGATATGAAAAACAAATATGGTGGACAAAATGTTATTTTCCCCTGCAATTTCATGTTGGAATTTGATTATGAAATATTGGATTGAGTTACTTTGTAGAAAGTTCTTCACATTTACAACTTCTAAATTTGAATTTCGTATATGTTTATCATATGATTTTAATTAACCCTATATGCATTAATTTGGAGAGCTATGACTTCTATTTATTCATGATTTGAATTGGATGAAGTTTCACCTTATGTTTTGCTTTTAAATGATAGATAATTTGGTCTACCTAAGTTAGAGTACATAAGAGTGTACACTTGGTTGAATAGTTTCTTCACCTAATTGCTTGGAGAAATGGTAAAATTGTTTTAAGTTTTAGTAAAATGTTTCATTAAGATATACATTAATAATAAAAAATTTATGATTTCTCATCCCATGCATAGCACAGGTCTAATACAAGTGTTATAGCATGGAATTGAACATACAAGTTTTTTTTTTTTTTTTTCAGCAAAAGGAAAAACTTTATTAATGAAGAAAGAGAATGAGATACAACCAGCAGCAGAAAATCCCCCAAAAAACAAAGGAATACCCAACCCAAAACAACCACCCAAGCACACAAACAATCCCATAAAACCACACCTCCAAAAAAATATAAAGTTCAGTACTCAGCAGGGAGCTGAGCAGAAAACTAAGTACTAGGAGATACTCAAAGCCACAACAAGAAAAAACACTAAGACATACCCTAAATAATAAGACAACACAATGGCACTATACGAAATTTGGGGGAAACAAATGTGGGAATCAGGTTTTAGCAGCCACTCCAAGTTCATTTTTTAGCAGCCGAAGCCAAACCAAGTTCGCGAAACTTCTGAAAGAATGGCACCAACTGGTCCTTGGGCGGTGAGTTTGCTCTGATGACAGGTAACTCTACAAACCTCTCCACCCATTTTCCTATGCATGGATATTTGCAGGGGTCCAAAACTTTGAAGCATGCTGCTTCCTCCACCGCCCCCAACCAAATTGTGATCCAACCCAACACAATGTCCAAAACCCCAATCATGTCGCCTCCAAAGAATTTCTTCTTACCCTTCATGAGCTCACCTTCAAGGGCTTGTAGGGCATCCTGTGCTTACTTTACTTCTCTTGTTGCTCTTCTTCAAGAAACATCGCTCTCCTTATTACATCAGTAACCTAGGACACCATGTAGTGGCTAAATTATCACATAATTTAAATGATATGATGAGAAATCACTCATAGCGTATTAGTTATGGCTTATTTGGTCACCATATGATGTTACATGATCAATCTTAGAAATTCGTGAAATGCTTTGAATTCCCACTCTCATTTGTGATGATGACCATCATTAATTATCTTGAATTGTCTTGTCCAAGGTGATGGATTTGTTTACAAATATATATGCAAAACTCAATGAAATTATTCAATTTACGTGGGACATATATATATATATATCCATTCAGCGAATTATTCAATTTACATGGGAGGTCCAATCATGCCCTTAATGAATTCTTTATTTCTTTATTCCTCTTTTTTCATATTGATCTGTCGACATCAAATTTCTAGTTGGAAGTAGTAGATTATTATATTAGTGGATCAATACACAATTAAGTGGATCCTGGCTTTTCTTATAGATAAACAAAAGGAACAACTGCCATTTCATTAAGAGATGTGTACCAAATCCATGCAGACTTAGACCATTGTTTGCTTTTATAAAATCTTTCGCTTTTATCCAAAAGAAAAAAAAAGATGCATTTCATTATAGAATTATTCTCTCTTTAAAAATAAATAAATAAATAAAAACATTTTGACTTATTTATTCCTTTATTCTAAAAGAAATTTGAATATAAGTTCACAGCTCATTAGGAACATTTATTAAAGGCTTGTTTGGAACTTCAAAAAATAGATCAGATTAGATTAGATCTTGTAACTGTTATCTGGTTTTTAAATAAACCAAGTCACAATTGGTTTGAAAAAACTATGTTTATGCCTTGTTTTAAAAACAAAACTGAACTGATTAGCAGGAAAATGAAATTTACCAAACAATGCGAAATCAAAATTGACCAACTTATCCTTAGCTGGTCAGGTTTGCCAAATAACCCCTTATCATTGATTCATTTCATCATTATCTAGTTTTGATTTACAATATTATTAACTTCAACCAGTATTCTAGTTTTGTTGTGCCCCTTATCATTGATTAAGAAACAAATTCAAACACACCCCCCCCAACCCCAAAAAACAAAAAAGCAAAAAAAAAGCTTTGGACATGTCGTTTATATTTTATGTGAAATAATATAACTTAAAATTTATAATTTACAAGAAAATTTAAAAGTACTTTTCTTGTGGTGGATGTCTTGAATTATAAGTGCTCATGGATGCATTGTATCCATCAGTAATTTGTGGGATCCCAAAATCTTTTGCATTCTTGATGATTTTAGGAGGTTTTGTAAAAATAGACTTATAATTCAGAGGTATTATATAATTTACCCCTTATTTTTTATCATTTCAAAAACGAGTAGTAGATTCTGCAGACTTGAGTTAGAAATCAATTTATTTCTAATTTGTGCCATTCCAAACAGAGTGAGAAAATGGTGGGGTTTAAACCAGCAGGTCTTGGAAGAAAGAGTGAGAAGAAATTAATTAAAGCGGCTGAGAAAAGGGGGATCGACTTCTCTCTCTACAGCACACAGCCGTTACTACAGAAAAGCCCATCTCTTTTCTTTTCTTTTTTTCGGGTCAGAGGAAAAGCCGATCTCTAATCCCACACTTCGATCCATGACAAAATTGTTGCCCAAAAAAAAAAAAAAAAGAGCATAAAGAAAAAGGTAAAGGAAAATGTAGACGAGAGATGCTATACCTTCTCTTCTACAAACTTTGCCCAGAATCGTACAGTGGCTCTCTCGTAAGGATCCTGGGGGAATATGGGGTTTTGTTTCCATGTGTCGTCGATATACTCGATGATGACTAAAGACTCAGCAATGGGGTTTCCATGGTGAAGTAGCACAGGCACTTTCTTGTATATTGGGTTGTAGTTGAGAAGGAGAGGGCTCTTGTTGGTTAGGTCTTCTTCCACAACTTCATATTCGATGCCCTTAAGTTTCAGAACCCATTCCACCCTGTGAGCAAATATACTGAATCGTGCTCCCAACAGCTTCACCTCTTGGCCCTCCATGACTTCTAGGGATGGCAATATACGCCCCGATTTGACCCATTCAACGGAAAAAAGACCGTTTTTATCCCTCAGAATCGGTGAATGCCATTCTTGTTTATTTCTCTGTTTTGATTAAACCACTCCTATAATCTGTTTGTTCGATTCTTACAATCAGTAAGAACACACATTTTACATGTTTATAATAGTGTAATGATTATATCTATATAATAGGATAGTTGTTGGTAATATTTCTTTCCCGTAGTGTATAATATTGACTTTAGCTTTCTTTCTTTAGTTTTCTTTCATGTGTTTCATGTTTTAAAAAAAAAAAAAAAAAAAAAAAAAAAAAAATTCCTGAAGTTCCTGTTTCTACTGAGTGTAGAGTTTTGTTAATGGTATCAGAGCGTCAGTATTAGGAATTAATAGTTTTTATTGTAGTCTGTTTGAGCCTGTTATCAGCTTATTTATTCTTGTTTATTTGTTAAGTGTTTTAATTGCTAGTTAGTTATTTTGATTTATCTGCAAACCTTAAGACAACCTTGAATAGGGAGTACCGAGGCCTTGACTTTGTTGAAAGGTAGCCAGTTGAGCTTGTATCCTTTCTTTTGAGTCGGCAACTTTGTAGGAAAACCTAGTCATGGAAGATTTAGGGTGCGTAGGTAAGAAAAATAATCAAACTAATGATTATAAACATTTAGCACATGTACAAGATAAAGACGCTAATATAGGCAATATAAGCAGAACATTAAATTATGTTGTAGATAACTTATCTGGTATGTTTAGTAAATTAGTAAATATTGAGAAAAATCAAGAAAAAATATATGATAAAGTTAATATGTTAAGTGAAATCCAGAATATATATAGACCTGAAGGATGAAACAAAAAGTTTAATCCAAAGTCTAGAAAATAATCTGAAAAACAATTCAGATAATGTATTAGTACTAAAAGAAAGTACTAGAGAAGAAATTCCAAGATTATATTTTGGAACAGAAATTATGATGTTTAAAACTGATAAACATCGAAAAGATTTTGAAGCTATCAAAGAAATTTTAGAATATTGGAAAACCCGATATATTAAAGAAGAAAATTACGATGAACGTAATAAACTTCTAAAACAGATGCAAGACTTATATTCAGCAAATGAAAAATTAATGACTGAATATAATTATGACTTAGCCCTTCAACTAGAAGAGTCAAGTGAATCAGATAAAGAATCTGATATAACTTTCATGCCAAATAGTGTACAAGATGAAAGTTCAGATGACGAGCCAGAACCAGAAGGTAGAAAATTTGGCTTATCATCAAGTGATAACAACAATACTGGAAGTACAAGCAGTACTTCAGTTGATGAAGAAATAATCATTGAAAAAGAAAACAATGATGATAATAATAATGACCCTCAAGACTCTAAAAAAAGAAAAGAGATTGAGACGGATGAAGAAGAAAAACTAATTCCTAGAGGTCAAAGGTATAGTTTTGAATCACCTATATTCGATGTCTATGATGACATTGATGATGATGACCCAATGCAAATTGAAGATTTAAAACCTTTAAAAGATGAAGGTTCTACATCAGAACCTGCACCTACAACAAGCATAACGACTGATTTAAATAAAATCAATGTCACTACTGGAGGAGTTTATCTCGACTTAAAAAATGTCGAATTTAAAAATTATGATCAAGCTTTAAGAGAATGGGCACAATCAATGTCTATTGTCATTAATACATATAAAAATAGTTGGTCTAAAGAAAGATTTTTAGACTACATCTGTGCAACTCTCCAAGGAGATTGCTTAAACTTCCTTAGAAGATGGGAAGCCTCTGATGAAGGTAAACATGAAAAAGCTAGTTTACTTAATGAATTTAATTCATTTGATAAAATATTAAATGAATTTGCACAAATTCTAAGAAGAGAATTCTGTGGAATTAAATTTGAAGAACAGGAGGAAATTTACAATGAGTATATGCTAACAAAATGTAGAATATGCAATATTTGTGAATTTAAATCCTTTGCAAAATTTTATCAGGAATATTATCATAAACTTAACCCACCAAAAACTGAGTTTTGGTTAAGTCAATTTTTCCATAAGTTACCCTCACCATGGGATGAACTTTGTAATGATGGATATAAAGAATTCTTGAGTAGTTCTAATGGTGGAAAAGACACGTTAGGAGCAAGAATTCAATATGCTGAAAGAATTGTAACTAAACACTGCATAACACAAAAAGCTGTTAAGCAAGTGAAAAATCAACTTAATGATAAATGTTGTAGCAAAGTAATGCGACAACAATGGGAATTTGGTTGTAAAAAATCAACCCCTTATAAGAAAAAGAGAAAATTTAGAAAATATAAATTTGTCAAATGGAAAGGTAAGAAACCTAATCCTAATAAGAAATATGTTAGAAAAAGAAAGAATAATAGAAATACTACATTTAGAAGAAAATCTAAATGTAAATGTTATATTTGCAATGAAGAAGGCCATATAGCACCACAATGTCCTAAGAAAGGAAAGAGTGGTAAACAGATGATAAAATTTCTAGAAGAAAAACAATTAGAAATTTTAGTTGGAGAAGAAGTCTCTGACAATGATTCTATAATATATGAGGTTCAATCAGAATCTGAAACTGAAAGTGAAAGTGAAGAAGAATCAGACATGATTTTCATGATGTCTGAAAGGAATGAAAATAAAGAAATCTTTGAAGCCATTCCAAACGAGGAATTACAACTCATAAAATTAGGAGATGTCATAGGTGAAGAAGCATCTATAGACGAATCTAATTTTGAGAAATTTAATAAAATCAAAGAAGTTAAAAAAGAAGAGCTTTACCAAATATCAAAATTTAATATTTGGCAAGCAAGATTATTTGAGCAATTTAGTGGTAATACATCTGCTAAACCTACTGAGGATGAATCGATAGAAATCCCTCTATTCGATAAATATAAAATTAAAAGACTTAAACAAAAGCATCCAAAGATTCGATATATTCATATCGGAATAATTCAAATAGAAATTACAGCTCTATTTAGAGTAGGATTAGACACTCCTATTCTAGTAGTAGTCTTGGATAAAAGATTTGAAGACCCTATTAAAGCATTAATAGGAGGAATACAATCAAATCTTGTTTATGGACAAGTTTGGTTTAAAATAAAACCAAATTATTTTATATCTATAGAAGATCCAAATATTTGTGACACGATAAAAATTCGTATCCAAACTAAAGGAATTGATATGAAGAAAAATAGTTATAATTTATCAGTTCAGTGGAAAGCAATTCATGAACTAACAAATTTTACTAAAACTTCAATTAAAGAAATTGATAGAAATATGATCGAATTATTCGAACCACGAGTATTCGATACTGAAATCCAACCACGATTAATAAATTGGAAAGATTTGGAAATACCAAAAAGCTGGTTAATAAAAGAATTTACAGAAAATCCCAAGCCAAAATTCTATAAACCAATAGAATTTCAAGCATCAGGAAATAATCTTTATTTTACTGATAATCGCCGGAATAATATAAAATTATTAGACGATGGATCAACATCAACATCTAAAAAAGATGAACAAGATGAAAAGGGAAAATCAATTGCAATAAAAAATGTGCAAATACCTATACTTCCAGGTACAACCTACCTTGAAGAACAAAAATCTGTAGTATTTCAACAGATTAAAATTGATGGTAAATATCCAGAACAATTAATCTTTAGCTACCAACAAGGTAAGAAAAGATATATGTATGTTCTCGGAAAGTTTAATTTCAAAAACTATAAACCATATGTTTTATCTATCCTGTTAGATACCGGAGCAACAACCAGTGCTGCTAGGTATAATGCTTTACCTGAGCATTTATGGATAAAAATGAAAAATCCAATAGCTGCAAGAGGTATTGATGGAAATGAAACTTTAATCATTCTCAAAGCTAAAAATGTTACGCTTTGGTTAGGAGATAAAAAATTCTCTATTCCTAAAATACTTTGTTTCCCCGATATGCATGGTGATGTAATCTTAGGAAATAATTTTATTGAAAATTATATGCCCTTTATTGTCAATCGTGACCATGTTATTCTACCTTGTAAACAAGAACCTGTTAGAATTCCTCTTTTGCAACATCATAAACATGTTTGTGAAAAAGGATTTGCGCCAGTCAAGCGTGGTGAAATGACACCTATAATTAAATCTTTAGATGAAAAACATTGGATTTATAAAAAATTACATCCAAACTTTTCTGAAGACCCATTAAAACTTTGGGAAAAATCTCCAAGGTTTTGCGAATTAAAACTCATTGATTCTGATAAAATAATTAGAGTTAAGCCAATGGTCTATACTAAAAAAGATATAGATGAATTTGAAATTCAACTTGAAGAATTATTAAAGAAAGGATTAATTGAAGAAACAAGAAGTCCACATTCTAGTCCCGCCTTTATGGTAATGAACCATAATGAGATAAAACGAGGAAAAGCTAGAATGGTAATCAATTATAAAAGATTAAACCAAAATCTTGAATTTGATGGATATTTTATTCCTAGAAAAGATGTTCTAGTTAAACAGACTATGAACTCTAAATGGTTTAGCAAATTTGATTGCAAATCAGGCTTTTGGCAAGTAAAGCTTACTGATGAGTCAAAACCATTGACTGCTTTTAGTGCACCATATGGACATTACCAATGGACGGTTATGCCATTTGGAATTTGTAATGCACCACAAATATTTCAAAGATGGATGGACAACATGTTCAAACATCTTCATAAATTTTGCCTAGAATATATTGATGATGTTTTAGTATTCTCTAAAACCAGAGAAGAACATAAAAAGCATCTTGAAATTGTATCAGACATATTCCTAAAACATGGAATAATTCTAAGTCCCAAGAAAATGGAAATAGAAAAAGAAGAGATTGAATATTTAGGAGTTATTTTAAATCAATCAGGTATGCAACTCCAAAACCATATCATTGTGAAAATAAGAGATTTTCCAAATGAGATAACAACTCTCAAAGAACTGCAGAGTTTTTTAGGTTTATTAAATTATGGAAGAAAATTTGTAAAGAATTTATCCAAAAAGGAAAAACCTTTAATTGAAAAACTTAAGAATCTTCCTAAAAAAGGAAATTCAGATGTAAAAATAATATGGACTAAAGAAGACTCAAATTTAGTTCAAGAAATTAAAAATATGTTTAAAGATACCCCAAAGGTTTATTTTCCAAAAGAAAATGAACAATTAATTCTAGAAACTGATGCTAGTGATGAATTTTGGGGAGCAGTTTTAAAAGCAATCCCAGAAAATTCTAAACAAGAAGAAATCTGTGGCTATGATTCAGGAAAATTTAAACCAAATGAAATAAAATATATAACTTATGAAAAAGAGTTATTAGCCATAAAAAATGGAATAAAAAGATTTCATATTTATTTGGCACCTGTTAAATTTATAATTCGTACTGATAATAAATCAGTTTGTGATTTTATCAAATCCAAAAAAGGAGAAGAAAATGCAAGGCGTGTTAGATGGTATAATTTTATTTGTCAGTATACCTTTGATATAATACATATTAAAGGTACTAACAATTTTCTTGCTGATTATCTTTCCAGAAGATACAATGAATAATCAGAATCCGGACAAAGGGAAAAAACCCTCAAATTCTCAAGGAACGAATTATGGGAAACCATCCCGATTCTACAAAGGCGAAGGAAGCTCAAACCAGAGCAGCTTTCCCAGACTCCCTCAGATCATGGGTAACCAACCCAATGTTCCAGTTTATGTGATGCCAGTCAGCTATAAACAAATGGCTGAAATGTCTCAGAATTTTAACCAAATGAATTTTCAAAATCATCCTGAAACAAATCAGGAGATAAAAGATTTTTATAACCCAGGTTTAAATCCAAAAACCTATCATCTTTTAAATAATATTTGGAAAACTCATTGCTTAAACCATAAAGCTGAGTTTAGAAGAAATATGTCCCAACTTGCTGAATTCTTGAAAACACAAGAAGAAAAGCAAACTTTTATTCATTCTGAATTTGCCAAGTTCATTAAACAAGTGGATTGGCTTGAAGATTTTTCTGAAGAAAAAATTACTACTATTATTAATCTAATGAATTTTACTGAACAACAGGAAAATTCATATCTTAATAAAGCTTTAAGGATATGTTTATTCAATAAAGCTAAAACAGCTTTACCAAAAGAAATATTTTCTGATATTAATAATCGTATTGAAAACAATGAGATTAAATCCCTTCTCATTGAATTTGCTGAAAATATCTATTTGGAAAAAGAAATTCTAAAGTTGAAATTTTTCATTAACCATGAGCTTTGGAGTATGGAAGCAATTGGTTGGGGAGCCGTCGGAACAATCATCTTCGACTCCTTGGTATCCACTGCATTTGTTGACTTTCCCGCAATGATCAAAACAATGATCTATAATGTGGTGAAACACTACAAATGGAGTAGATATTTGAAATTCAAAATTTTTAGTCATGCAGGATGGCGACAGAGAGAACTGTTTTTTCAACCATATCAAATCTGGAGCCTAGAACTTGCAAATGAACAAGATCTCATAAAAAATGACGATCTTAAATTTTTGGATAAAGCAGAAAATCTTGATTTATCATCTTATTATATAGATAATTATATTGCTCTAAAAAGAGAAGCACAAAACATCCACAGCTATCGCTCTTACAAATTCATGATCAGCGATGGGAGAAGATTATTTTGTACAAATCTGATTACTTCTTATGTGGAGACAGTTGCTCAAAGAATGGCAGCTGATGAATTTCTTAATAATATTATTCATGGCCATGTTACCGGTCCTATTGAATTAACAATGGATGCGGAAGAGCTGGTGGGCGCACAAGATTATTATGAAAATATTGTTAGCCACAATCAAGAAGATAATGGCGACAGTTTCTGGAACTCTATTGATGAAGAGACACTTCACAATATCGAGAACATGATGGAAGGATAGGGGCCAGCCAGGCAACATCCAGAAATTCTGCAGAATTGGACACGTATAACAAGTACGTCCAATATTCAACAATCAAAGGACATGACGTGATATGCAGCATTCATTTAGCCTGACTCTTTTAAAAGAAGACAAAGACTTTTGAAGGCCTAGTCACAATCCCTGACAAAATCACGTGATGCGGTGAAGGAAGGAAGAACCTAGCTTCACTTTTTTATTTCATAGTCAAAAAGTGAATAGTGTAAAGTTGTAACATGTTTTTAATAGGGTTGTTGGGTAGTTTGTAATTATTGTACTTTTGATTCTTATCTTTTATTTTTGTGTCGTGTTTAAGTCCGGGCTTGAAGTCCGAAGCTTGTCTATATATAGAGGAGTCCTTCAGTTGTAAAGGTAGAGTTAGAGAGTGAGATAGAGGTCTCAGAGAGTTTGTACAAAGAGAGTTTTTCGAAGAAGAAGATCTTTTATGTAAGTTTTCTTTAAACCCTGTGTAATTATATAATTATCAATAAATATTGAGGTTTATTTGTAAATACTCTTTTTTATTTTTATACGTATTTTCGTAACCCACGACTCGTGCCGGGCCAGGAAGAACATTTTATATTTTGCATAAAACCTTAAAAACCTAAAGGATGGGGGGTGGGCTTATAGGAATGGGGGGTTGCAATAGCCGTTCCCTTCTATTCATCGGGCCGGGCCAGGAAGAAAAATGTGAAGCCCAGGCCTAGCCCACGGGCTTGGGTATTTTCGGGCTTCGGGCTTTGGGCCTCGGGCCTAAGCTATATTAGCTACGGTTAATGTGTGTAACAAAAGAAAAAAAAGTGAAAAAATTATATTTTGATGATCACTTCCCACCATAATACCAAAACAGAGGACATTTGTAGTCACTTTGTATTAAGTTGACTGCCTATTTGTAGTAAGTTAACATAAAATGCTCTTTTATTGGTATTAATCTGGGAAGTTATCACCAAAAAGTAATTTTTTGAAAAACTGGAAAACATTCATATTGCTATAGTGTCGGGTTTCGGGCTTCAACTAAAGGCCCAGGCCTAGCCCAAGGGTATCCGGGCTGGGCTTTTTCCTTCAGGCATCGAGCTGGGCTTCGGGCTGCCCATGGGCCTTGGGCTTTTGATGAGGCCTACTCACAGCTAGATTTTCTTTCTGCACTCCCTCTTGCTTTTTGCTCTTCTTTATGAGAAAACCTTCCATGTAACTGTGATAGGGCCAGGTAGTATCACAAGCCAATGGGGGCCTTGCAAAGTGGGATTGTCAGTGTACTTTTTGGCCCCACAATCCCACTTTACAAAGCTCCCATTGGCTTGTGATACCACCTAGCCCTATCACAGTTACATGGAAGTATTTCTCCTTCTCTATACTCCTACCAGGCAAAATAGACCATACACATTTGAGAGACATGTTTTTTTTTTTTTTTGTCTTTTCCCCCTTTTGTTTTCTGTACCCCAAACCAACCCCACTATCCCTAAAAATTACACTAACGATGGGATATAAATGATAAGACCTGTTTTAAACATCATAAATAACCTATTATCGGTACTTGGTATCATCACATGCTGTCGTTACCCCTGAATTATGGTATCATCACATACTGTCGCTACCCCCGAACTCTCATGTTTGTGGAGATGCATACGTGTGGTCACGTTGGTATGCCATATTGTCGATTGATTGGCTTTTGTATATGGTGTGTTTCTTATTGAATGATATTTGAAAATGATTTTAGTTTTTGAAATTGAAAATTTTGGTCTTATTTAACTCCTTTTAGGATGCTTCCCCTTATTCAGTCACGTGAACACAACTTAAATTCAGAAAGGCTTAGAGTCGCCACCTATCATATGTTTATAGATGAACAAGGTCGTCTCTAAGGTCTTAAATGGTCCTTATAACTTAAAGATTGAAGGACTCCCAAATTTGGTTGGCATACTAAAAATCCAAGTAAGGAGGCTACGAACAGTTGCCTTGATTTCTTAACTTTATTTTATTTCAATCCTATTCTTTGAAGTAAATTCCCAATTTGATACTTGAAAATCTAAATGGATATATCATCCTAAGTTGTGATCTTATTATTTACACTTATCTAGGTAATGGGTTGTTTTAAAACTTTGAAATGTGGTGTCATTCCATGTAGAATTTAGCCATTTGATGTGTATCTTGAAAACTTGATTTTATTGAAAAGATTGTTTGAAAAATAGCACCTTTTTTTACTTACCAAAAAAAAAAAAAAAAAAATAGCACCTTTGGGTTTTTTCAAGGTAACCCCATCCCTTTATATTGGGACACCTTAAAGCTGATTGAAAACAATGCCTTCGAAAAACAATTTGTTTTTCAAAGTGTAAAACTTTTGAAATAGATTTGAAAACCTGATAAGTGTCATGACCCAAATTAATTAAGTTGTAATCAATTATAATAAAACAGGTTTTTCTTTAACAATCCTTTAATAAAAAGTAGATGAAACATGTTAAGAATCCCATAAATAACTAAAATTTGGGCATGACCCACTCGTAAATGGGATATGTCATTGTAAACTTGTTTAAAAACTCTTTTTTTTATTATTATTTAAATTTCCTATCATCCATAAGTACACAGTATCATTTCCCGCATTGCATTCCACATCAAACAACCATAATCAATTAAAATTTTACATCCCTTAATTTATTACAAGAACAATGACCATTGGCCCAAATAAAAACTAAATTAATACATATTTTTCCTCCCATGAAAATACACTAATAATTAACATATGCAATGTTTCCATTTAAGAGCATCCCCACGTAAAAAGTATAACTCCACTTGAAAATAATATCTGAAAAACATTGAAATAGATAGGCATGAGTACGACGACTCAGTAAATACAATTTTACATAAGTAAACTAAAGCAATGATATAAATAAAACACATTATGTCATTTAAAATAAAATATACTAATTGCGTATATTATTAGTCCCAAAACAAAAAAAAAAAAAAAAATACAAAGATAAGCTATAACTCATAACTTAAAATAAATATTGCATGATACCCAAAACATGTGACTCATTTACAATTTAATTATTTCCATCAATTACCCAACTTTTCCTAAAGGGACATCACGTGCAGAATAGTGGATTTGAAACCCAACCTCTAAGAGGACAACACAACACGTCATCCCTACTTGGGATCGTAGCCTCATCCTCGGGACAATGTAGCACGACATCCCTACTTGAGACCGCAAGTAGTCCGGATTCGGGACAACACAAAGTAACCCAAGACTAAAGGATAGGAAAACATGACACAATGTCCTAATTCCGAGACTGTAGTAGTCCTACCTGCAATAACTCCCAACATTACCAAGTTGATTATTAAGTCCATTTATGTATGGTTATGCTTACCATGAAATGCAGTATAGCATAAAATGATTTGACCCAAAATCATTTTCAAAATAACTCATAGACCATATTCAAACTAGTTTCATAAGTATACCAAATTATGACCAAATAAACAACATAAACACTCGTTTTTTATTACCACATTAAAATCATACATTGAAATTATCAATTACACATGTAAAATTAATCATAAAATTCATACATTTATACTCCCTAAAATGTATAAAATAAACCAAAAATCCATGATAAACATAATTCCCAAATTAGTTCATCAAATATCCATGCATAATCCCATTTCAAGATTTATTTCACAAATCATCTATATAAATATTCGAATTTCAAGAATAACAAATACTATGATAATATATATCACATTATCATGTCAATAGTTTTAACTTATAAAAATTGTACTTACCTTCATGAAATGTATAGAAAATGCATACTTTGAAGTTGTGGGTGTGGAATCCAAGCCTAGGTTGAACATGCAAATTCCCCTATGCAAGCCCTAACTACCAAAATGTGAGGGAAGTTTCCACATGTGCAGTCCAACCCTCCAAAAGTCATGAACAACCCAAAAAATGTAAGATATGGTGATTAAACCTCAAAGAAGTGCAAACCCTAACCCTTTGATGTGAGAATTACCTCTAAAAATACAAGATGAAAACTAGCCACGGGTAGAACCGAGCTAAAAATGAGGAGATCCAAGATCAAAATGCATAAAATCCATAGAAAAATAGAGGGAGAAACCTTTTCCCTCTAAGTTGTCCCTCTCTTTCTCTCTCCTTTCTCTCTCCGTCTCTCTCTCTAGCTATTTCTCCCTCTAAAAACCAGATCTGGTTGGTACAGGGTCAGGCCAAACAAAATATAAAAGAACTCAGAGGCACATACGTCATTTTACCATTTTTTAAGAACTCCATTGCTGAACCCCAATCAATCGAGCTAGCTGAGAAAACAAGATGGCTTCTACCATCCTCCAATCGATTGGCCATCACAGAATTTTCCCAAATTGTTTGTTAGTCAAGCTATAGCCTCAACAGCACAAACCACAACCTTCTTTTCATTAGAAACATTTAAGTAAATGTTCTCATTCTTTTTATTCTTCATTTTCTTTAAGTTATTTAATGAAAATAAGAAAACAACCCCTAAAAAAACATATTAAAAAGTTTGTATTAAAATGACTGCTACCACATTATTAGAAAAATAAATTAGGGGTAGAAGTCAAGGATCAATAGCACTAGATTTTATTTTTATTTTTTAAATAAAGCTATTATAATTCTAACCTGTTAGAAGTCACCTTCAACTATTATTATATGATAAAAATTTCTTATATTGTTTCCAATTACCAAGCCGTCAACAATCAATTTAACCCAATAACATCTTTAATGGTTTCAACTCTCAAGTAATCCATTTGATTTATTTCTATTTTATATTTTAAGGAAGAGCTCAACAAAGAACCTCCTTGAGTGAAAATCACTATAACTAATAAACATTCAAGTTGGGTGCTTTCTCAACCAAAACAAAGGGGGTTTATTTTAAGTTAAAAGATATTGCTTCATTTCATTTCTATGGCACCAAAATTTCCAAAGAATAATAGTTGATCTCTTTAAAAAAATTTGGGGTAAGATAAACAATGCAATCTTGTGGGTTAACTTCATATAATGAGACTCCAACCTTCTTTAGTAGTCCAGCAGTGAAAAGAATGATGAGCGTCAGTGTAAATATATATATAGGGTTAGGATCAACATATACAAGTTTTGACACAATTTTTTATACAAGTTTTTAGATAATCTTAGACTCATATTTTGTGAAACCTACCAGCCGTTGGATTAGATAGTCTTCTTAAGTAGGTCATGCACAGAAAAAATCAACTTAATGTGAGACTTGTTGCCATTCAATCCAAAAACTTGTCTTTTTAATCATTAAAAACCTCACGTTAATGGATGAAGCGGCTCTTAATCTCAGATCAACTTATTTTTTGGCATGTATGACCTACATCGAAAGACTATTTAATTCAACAATGGATTTCGCAAAATATGAGTCAAAGATAGGTCATCTATAGAAACTTGTGTAAGAATTTATGTAAAAAAAAATCGTATATGTTGATCCTGAACAATATATATATTGCTCAAATTCCATCCACTTTGAGATAGGATTGACTTGCCAGATGCTAAACCTTTGATTAGAGAACTTTTATCACAGGTTCAATTTGTCAGGAAAAGATTCTCTTCATTAACTGGATGATCCATTGAAACTTGGATTATCCATTGTAATGGAAAGGATCCTTACTCCAATTTGTCTATCTAGTAAAGTAGCAAATTGATAAAGAACTTATGCCATATAACAACGGGTAAGGATCAGGGGCTCAATCTTTATACACCAATTTTTACATCATTTCTTAGAGCCATTGGATATATATATACTACAAGATCCAATGATCTCCAAGAATGGTCTGTAAATATCGTATCTCCTGATACTGACCCCACAAAAATAACTCAAGTCATTCAAGAATTTATAACAAAGGTGATATTAAAGTGCATATTCCATCTACTTCATTTCCTTCTTTTTGTTTCTTCTCTTAGTCAAAACTGGGTACAGAATTTATACCAAACAACTGCTAAAGCAAAATTGGTATCTCTTTTCTAAAGCAACAACTCTGCAATCAAGGGATTCAAAGAAGAATTAAGAGAATGGTTCAGTTAATGAGAGAATCTAGGCAAAGCTTTGGACCGTCCAATAATTACTACCTTGCTCAATCCGCAAGGCAAGAACAAAATCAAAAAAGTAAAAATATTACATTTCCAATATCTTCCGATTAAGTTTTTCCGATGCCATAGTAAGTTTCCAACCTAACAGCTTAAACTATTGTATGGAGGATCCAAACAAGTATATAGAGCCATGTCAAATTTAATATTTGATCTGTGAGATGTAGGACTTCCCAACACTTACTATATATTTAAGTATTAAACTAGTATATTCTTTCCATTTCTTACTTGGAAGATCATTGGCACAAACTGGGTAAATAAAAAATTATCCCAAACCCCAAGGACATGCATGGCGTAATAAATTGTTTGGATCTCAAAGAGAGAACAAGGGAAAGGAAAGGGGAAAGCTTAAAATGCCACATAGAGGAATTCTTTTAATGCAATTTTCAAAATTTTCCTTTCCTTTTAATTCCTTGCTCTTTGAAGATATGTTACAAAAAATAATATGAAAGGTTACCTTAGGATAATATCATGTTCTTGCCTTGCTGAGCGAGTAAAGTAGAATTTGTTGGTTGCCAAAGCTTTGCATTAGAATATTCTTTGTCAAATGAACTAAGAATCCCTTGATTGCAAAGTTATTGCTAGCAATGTTTCCCTCTTCTTCATCCCTATCTAGTAAAAGGAAGGAGATCGTGTTAGTTGTATGCCTACAGCTAATCATAGAGATGATGCTTTAGGGATAAAGAATAATCATAGGATTTCATTTATTGTATGTCACATTTATTATTATTTAATAAATGGCTTTATTCTATCATGTTTATTCTATTCTTCATATTTGCAATGATATGCCCATAGAGTTAGAATTGAGAATATCAAATCACATAGAGTTGTGATTGTGAGACTGTAAATATATCTCTGTACTAAACTCCTAAACCATTCCTAGTTGAAGGTTCACTATGATAGGACAAAAATGAACCATAGGACTAGCACATGTTAGGTTGGCTCTATGGAGGATAGCTAGTCTCAAGCTATTTGTGTAGAAGACACTAAAACCAATATGTGCGTGCTTGTTAATATAAACAGGTACACTGAATGTGACCAAAGTATTTTGAGATAAATTGAATGGAGTTTTACCTGCATGTCAATCAGTTTCTCATAGTTACAGTGGTACAAGTAATCTTTAGACCTAAGACACCATGGTTGTCTTATGCATAGAGCTTTAGAAGTTTGATAGCACTAACTGTATATCCCAATAGGGTCTACAAGGGTATTCATTGGCCCTACTGCTTCATGTGTAAAGGCATGTGAGTGATCAACAAAGAATCTATCACTCTTAGTAAAGGGAGAGAATGTCTCACATAGCATTTACCAATATAACTCATGAAAGTCCATGTCCATAGTAGGATAACTATGGAAAGGAGTTTTCATAGTGTATCAATGAGTTGATATTTGTAAATTAATATAAAAGAATTGAACTAAGGACTTGACAGACTTCCATGTCCTATTGGTTTAATCAGAGACATTATGTATGATGGAATGATGTAATTGTAGCCTTAATTGTAATTAAAGGGTTCTTTGTATGCTATTATTCACGTCATTTAGGACTACACCATAAGCCATTACTAGATGTTACTCATGGTTAGTAGAAGCTCTAATTGATATAAGTTGGTTATAATCAATTAGGGAATTGGAAGGTGTTTTAATTAGACCTTTAATGGAAAGTGTTCCATTGGGCACTCCTTGTACCATTACCTACTACTAGATGTTGTGAACCCAATGGGTCACACACCAATAAGTGAAGATGGACTTTAAAATTGTGAGGGAAAAGGCAACAGTGCATTGAGAAAAGCTCTTTAGGGTCATACTTGCATTTGATGTAAATAGGAGGGATTAAAGTACAATTTAGAGAAATTGCAAATCCCACGTAAAGTGGGAATCCCCCTTTGGCCGGCCCTATAGGTGTGGCTATTTAAAGCACACTAGCATATGCTAGTTAAACTTAACAATACACTCTATTCTCACCCTAGGCCGAATTTGAGGAAGCATCTCTCTCTCTCTCTCTCTCTCTCTCTCTTCTTCTTCTTCTCCTATTCTAGCAAACCCTAAAGAGAACTAGAAGACAACTTGAAGGCTTTTGCTTAATGTGGATACCATGGAGGCAGGACACTTGTGCTGCTTCTTGTTGTTTATACGAGAATCAATCAATCATCTTAAAGACCTACTATAAGTTCTAAACCCCTTCTTCTAGTTAGGATTTTATGTTTTGTATTGAACCACAATCAAATTCATGGGCTTAAAGAATTGAATGAAAATTTTGTTATTCATTATGTTTCGTATTCTAGTTTTCTCAATTCCTTACAAATCGTTGAGCGGAATTGTTATCAAAGCTTAAGCCCTTTTTTCACAAAAATAATTTACTCAGAGAGATGGCTGAGATTGCTTTGAACCTTGTCTTTGACAAATTAGCTCTGTTGCTCATCTAAGAAGTGAAACTATTGATAGGTGTCTGCAAGGAAGTGAATCGTATTAAAGATGATCAGGAGAGCATTCAATCATTCCTAAGGGATGAAAATCTCATGACAGAGATCCACCATAGCATCAGAACTTGGGTAAAACAATTGCAAGAAGTTTCTTATAGCATGGAGGATGTGATAGACGAATACCTACTTCACTCGTTAGAAATTAGTGCAAATGATTATCAACATGGATGCACTGCTTTCCTCCAAAAAGCTCTAAGCTGCATCAAAAAATTGAAACAGAGCCATGAGATAGCCAATCAAATTCATGATATCACAACAAAGATACATGACCTCAAAGGAAGTGATGCAAAACGCATTGCGTGCTTGGCCTTAGAGTTTCTGGAGGGCAATAAACCGTCGAGACATCATGCAAAAAGGTTCTTTTTCACGTTTTGATGGCTCGATGAAAGACCAGGCGTACGCATCATTACTTGAGCATACACATATTCCAATAATGCGTACGCACCACGGGTGTTTTGCTGTTGATTCAAGACTTTAGTTTATTTTAGCTATTTTAGGTGTTTTAATTATTTTGTTTTATTTAATTATTACTTTACTGGTTTCCTAGTTAATTCTTACTTGTTCTAGTAAAACTAGGTTTTCTTATTCTAGTAGAACAAGGTTTTCTTATTAGTTCTCTATATAAGGAGATGTAAGCTTTATGGCAAACAGTTTTAGTTTATTATTTTCTAAGAATAATAATATTGAGAGAAAGAGTTTATCCTTTATTTTCCTACTTTCGTGTTCTGGAGTGAATATCGATCGTGGTTGCCTACTATCTAGCATTGTTCTTGCGATAATCAACAAATTGGTGGACGCTTAATTGTTTTTGGTGACTTTCATCTCGACCGCATATTTTCCGTTGCATCAATTGGTATCAAAGCCTAGTTCGTTCTTGTGATCATGCTAAGACGAGGAGAAGGACGTGCTAGAGGGCGTGAAGCCAATCTGGAGGATGTGTTTAATCGCAAGGATAAGGCCCGAATGCAACAAAAATTCATAGACGTGGTACGAACCCTATTCGAGAGTTATCGTCTTGAGTTGCGTCATAAACATCGACCTCCATCTCCGCGTTCTACGAATAAAGAGAGTGTTGAGGATGTTTTTGTTTAGAATGTTGTTGTGGAGAATGAAGATTTGGATGAAGTCAAAGGATGTAAGAATTTTGAATTCATGGAAAAATTTTCTTTTAATAATTTTGGTGATGTTAATGTTGAAAGTTTTGTGGATTTTAATTCTCTGCCTATTTTTTATGAATATGATGATGATGATATTGAGCCAAATATTATTGAAAATTTGGAAGGGCAAAAGGAGGCTATAACCTATGAAACATATAATTAAAACTGTTCAAGCAATAATTTTTGTTGTCGTGTTAAACTACTTGGTGATTTTCAAGAGGATGAAGTTTTTGTTATTGAAGAGTTGAAACATTATGATTTTATTGGAGTTGACAATATTTGTTGTGTTGTTAATGCTCTATTACTTAAAATTTTGAATGAGATTAGTGGTGCAGAGAAATTTTTTTTTGTTAGAAGGCAATTGAAACAAAGAAAGTCATCAAAGTATTTATTCAGATGGACTGGTTGACATCAATATTTCTGTGAAGCCAACCCGCAAAGTTCCAAGACGAACTCTTTCCAAACAGGGGAGAATAGGGAGGATGATGTAAGGTGTAAAACAATCACTTTTGTGTAACCGAACCATTGCGAATCAAGCACTCCATCCGCAATATTAGCAGCTACAAGTGTGGTGGTAGTATTCGTACTCATAGTTTGTTCAATGTCAAGCACTTGGTTCATTATCATGACGATAGCTCAAAGGATGAAGCTGCGAATTCGAGGGTGAATTCTCTCCAAACAAGGGAGGATGATGCAAAACGCATCGCGTGCTTGGCCTTAGAGTTTCTGGAGGGCGATAGACCGTCAAGACGTCATGTGAAAAGGCTCTTTTTCACGTTTTAATGGCCCAGCAGAAGACCAGGCGTATGCGTCATTAGTTGAGCGTACGCATATTCCAATAATGCGTATGCACCACGAGCTGTTTTGCTGCTGATTCGAGACTTTAGTTTATTTTAGCTATTTTAGGAGTTTTAATTATTTTATTTTATTTAATTATTACTTTACTAATTTCCTAGTTAATTCTTATTTATTCTAGTAGAACTAGGTTTTTTTGTTCTAGTAGAACTAGGTTTTCTTATTAGTTCTCTATATAAGGAGATATAAGCCTTATGGCAAACAGTTTTACTTGATTTCTGAGGATAATAATATTGAGAGAAAGAGTTTCTCCCTTATTTTCCTGCTTTCGTATTCTTAAGTGAATATCAATCGTGGTTGCCTACTATCTGGTATTTTTCTTGTGACAATCAACAAATTGGTGGACACTTGATTGTTTTTGGTGAGCTTCGTCTCGATCGTGTATTTTTCGCTGCATCAGGAAGACTCAACAACTTTGCCTTCATCTCCTCTGAGAAAGCAGGCTGTAGCACTGCAGTTCAAAGTGTTGCATGGCCGGATCCTCGAAGCAAGCTGGAGCACTGCAATATAATACTACTAATTGGCAAATTAGGGAATACTTACTGCAAAAGAGTTACTTGGTTGTATTCGACAGATGTGTAGGCAATGGATATATTTTTGGGGATATTTAAAACTCACCTTCCTGAACAATGCAAAAGGCAATTGGGTAATTATCACAACACGTAGTGGTGACATTGTTTCTTCTTGTTCTACTCATATCATTAAGTCTAACCTCTTCCTCTAGAAAAGGAGGCCTAGGGAACTCTTCTGCAAGAAGGTGTTCAACTCCGATGGCAGTCCCCAAGAATTGGTAGAATTGTCTCCTAACATAGTGAATAATTGTCAAGGGTTGCCACTTGCAATTGTGGGGATTGGCACCCTTTTGTCAATAAAGGGCATGGTTGCATCCCAATGGCAAGTGTTTCACAGTACTCTTCAGTTGGAAAAAAATCTCCATCCTGGTAGTATCACATGCAAAATATTACTATTCTCAGTTACCATGACTTACCTTACTAACTCAAATCTTGTTTCCTATACTTAGCAATCTTCCCGGAGGGTCATTCCATTTGCTGTGTACGATTGATTTGTTTATGGATAGCTGAAGGTTTTGTTAAAGAAACCAAGGGTAAAACACTAGAAAACATTGCAAAAGAATACTTGAATGAGCTTGTACAAAGAAGTTCGGTTCAAATATTATTGGTTGATTTTGATGGATGAGCTCGAACATGTCAACTCCATGATTTGATGCGTGAGATCCTCCTTTCCATATTTTACAACATTGGAAAACCATTGTCAAAAACTTTCCACAACATTTGCAAATATGCTGTATCAGACCCTGTTGTGGTTGAGTGGGACTTTTTACAACATTCATCAAATACTGTTGAAAGGAAAAATATAACATTGTTACTATCATCTTACCACATTGAATAAACGTTGGGTTAGACGTATTGACAACATTTCCAACAACGTTGTCTTAGATCGAACACATTAACAACATTTCCGAAATGTTGTTGTAGATAGTTAGCTGACACACATCAACAATGTTTCCAAAATGTTGTCTTATATACACAAATTAACAACATTTCAGAAATGTTTTCTTAGATAGACACATCAACAACGTTTCCAAAATGTTGTCTTAGATTTTCAACAATTTTATGACAACAATTTGTTAACGTTGTCTTTTCCCTTTCTTTCTTTTTTTCTTTTTTTTTTTTTTTTTTTCTGTGTTAGTTTGTGCTTCCATTTATAGTTGTTTGTACCTATTCCCTGTTCATATAAAATGATGACCAAACACACCATTATTAAAAATGTAAAACCACAATTGATTTGATCCCAAACTTCAAACACCTAAGAAATCAAATTCATTATATAAAGCATCCAAAATGTCATTACATGTCATTAACATCATCCCGCTTATCATTACATGCAAATTTGCTGGTAAAAAAAATAAAAAAATAAAAAAAAAAAAGAAGGAGAAGTTAGGAGCATGCATCCACCACACAAAAAACTGATAAGTCATCAACCATCTACTCTTGCAAAACATTACAAACAAGTCATTGACATTTCTTGTGAATAGCGTACAAGTATCACTCTAGAGTTGAATTTTGGTCGAGTTGTGGCAGAAAACAAGCATCTGAGTTCAGACAAGGGGTTAATCGTGGCGCCTCTCCATGCATAACTGGGAAAAGACTACTCCAGGTGAGCACTGATCTCTCAAAACTCCGATCAACATTTTTCGTTCGAGGTAAATGACTTGCCAAAGCAACTTACTGATACCTTTTTTACAAATTGTCGTCTTTTAAAAGTATTGGATTTTGAAAACCCTACCTTTTTTACAAATCTATTCCACTTGAGGTGTGCGAGACACAAATGTAAGTATGCTTCCAATAGAGATCCATGGGTTCCATCGACTGCGACATCTTTTGGCCTATCATCTTTATCGTGAAGGAGTGAAAATGCCAGTGGAGATTGGATGTTTAGAGGAATTGCAAAAGTTATTCTACGCGGAAGCAGACCATGTTGACTGCTTACTCATAGAGCTGAAAAAATTGAGACAATTGAGGAAGTTGGGGATCAGAAAACAGAAAAGAGAAAACGGGTTGGCTTTGTGCGCTGCCATTGAGAAGATGAACCATCTACGGTCATTATTACATGTTGCTTCCATTAAGAAGGAGGAACACCTTGATATGCATTCACTATCTTCTCCTCCACTCCTTCAACGTCTCTACTTGAAAGGATAATTTATTGGAGCTTGATAAGCTAGTTAGAATAGCTTTAATTTCATCACGCTTGTCACACGATCCGCTTCATGTTCTTCAAGCATTGCCTAATTTATTGGAGCTTTGGTTCTATCAAGCATATGATAAGTCAAGGCAATGGCACCTTCATTTTGAGGCAAGGGGATTTCAAAAGCTCAAGCTATTACGACTCAGCCACATGAATGAATTGAGTTTCGCAACGATAGACCCATGGGCACTTCTTGAGCAACTATTCATTAGGGGTTGTGACTTGTGAGCAATTGGAAGCTCAAGGCCGGTATCTACGACTTGACAAGCCTCAGACGATATCAACTACATGGAGGCCCAAATTAATTAATTGTCGGTAAGTTCACAGGAACACATTATCAAACCTTCAATCTGTGGGAAAATGTTTTTTGGCCATTACCCAAATGTGAGAAAATATTGTACTAAAATTATATTTATTTGTAAATGTTGTTGTTTTATTCCATATATCATGTCGTATATTTATTCTTTACAAATATAATTTAAGAAAAAAATCACTTTTTTGATATTGGGAGTTAAGGGTAGGGTTAAATTCTATTAACTGTGGAAGAAAAAATGGAAAAAAAGAAAGGGTAAATCTAAGCTTGTTCAAGATAGGAAGTTGGCTTCTCTTTATTTTTGTCAAATACATTGGCTTTATGCAGATGATATGATGGTTGGTCAGTGTTATATGCTCTCTGTTGCTGGTAGGATCAAACACATTGACATTCATTCATGATTTGTTCTTGGCCTTCCTCACTTTTGAATAAATTGCAGACAAAAATCGAAAGAATTTCATTTGAACAGGACAAATGTCAGCTCGAAAATTGTTTACTGTGTCTTTGGCTTCTGTTGTCCGAAGGAAGTAGGGGGCTTCGGTTTGAGGAATTTACAGGGTCCATTTGGCCTTCTTTGGAAGCCAATTTTTTTTTCAGAAATTTCATTTTATGCTCGGGTGGTTGATTGACAATGGAGACGGGGTCCATTTTTGGCAAGACAACTGGTTGGCTCAACCTTTAATTCACAAGCTTTAGTTGAAGCCTGTCGCATCTCTTAATTGTCTTGTTTCTTACTTTATTAAGAATAAAGCCTTGGATCTCCCCCTTCTTTTTCTTCATGGTTTTTTTTTTTTTTCCCTTATCTAATTTTATTTTTTATATTGCTGCTGAGATTACCGTCTTTGCCAACAGAAGAATCTGCCAATAGTGTCATCGACCCTCATAGATCTTCTGGTGATCTATCTATTGCCAATTACCATTTGTGGAAAGCTTTTAATCCTTGCAAAAGACAAACCATTTTCTGCATTTAAGGCTGATTTCCATCTCAAAGCTTCAGACATCATTGGTGCCTGTCCTGAAGAAAGTTCCCCAACAAGCTAGCAGTGTCTTGCAAATTTTACCATCCATCACATTCATATTCAAATAACTACAACTAAACCATACTTCATTTCGCCTTTTTCAAGTACAAGGCATGATATGTGTTAAAGACGGGCTCATAACAAAGAAAACAGTGCCCCTCTTTAAACAATTTAGTAATAATAGCAGAATGCTGTGTATTGACACAAGAAACTAGAGGAACATCTGTGACATGTCATCCAACACTCCGCATAGCGGTAAACTTTACTTTGTTAGTGAAAATCTAAGCCAAGAAAGGTCCATTTCAAGCAGGAAGCTGAAGCTTCTCATGGTTCTTCCAGCTGTAGACAAAAGCAGACAAATTTGTTAGCATAGAAGCAAAAGAAACTCAATTGGCAACCTATTAAATCAAGCTGAACATATATTGCACTTATTTGGCTTCTTTTCAAAAATTGGCCACACGTTTCCATTTTCAGGCAGAAAGCTTTCTTAGAAAAGTGGTGGTAGTTTTTCCACATCTTTTTCCAGAGTAAAGAAAAGCACATGCATAAATGTAACTGTTGCTATTTAAAACCAAATTGGCAGTTTTTTTTCTTCTTTCCCTTTTTTTTCCTTTTCCTGGGAAATGAATCAAATGATTTCCATCGGAAAAAGCAGAGCCTCAAGTGGGAGAGGAAAAAGAAGAAAAGAATAAAGCATGAAAAATACCTCTTAATATAGTAGTAGAAAAAGTCAGCATAAAGAGCAGTCTGAACCAGGCCTGAAATCCAAGCTGTAAGCATTTGACAATACCACTTGTTAATACCATTATTGAGCAATTAGATTTAACAAGAATGAATTGAAGAAGTGCATGCAAAAGGCAGTAGAACTCACGAATCCAGCGGTATTGGTGATTCTCCAAAAAGAAACGATAAATCCAATTGACCAGATACAAAGCTCGGTAAGCACTAAAGGGGGAAATGGAGCAATAGATGTCAACATGCATAAATCGAAAGGAAGAGAACTACACAAATGTAAAGCAAGAAACATTCGAAATAAAAGCAGGGGATGAGCGCAGAGAGTCATAAATTGCATTTGCTAAAAAAAATAACAGTAAATTTGTCCCAGCCAAGCAACTTATCAGGTCAATTAAATTATAATGAATGCATTATAGTGCATTTGGCCATCCATGGAAAATAAACCATTCCACTGTGTCTCGTATATGATTCAAAAAGAAAATATTTTGCTCTATTATGGGATTTAAATGAATCTATTTGTTTTTCAAGCACTTTTTTAGAGTAGGGATATTTTGGGATTTAAAATATGCCCTCATTTCCTTCAAAAATAATGGCTGTTATTTAGGAAGATTTGATAGGTAGAGCAAGTTTGAGGGGGAATTGATCTTTTATCTACCAACAACAACGAAAATAATAAATAAATGCCCTCATTTCTTCTTTATTTCGTGATTCATGGTGATTTCTCCACATTATGCTACCTATTTGTATGTTCAACTAGGAAGCACATCAGGACAAAGCCATGCCACCGACACGAGTCAAACACGGTCTCAAAGTGTCCGAAAAATAAAAATAAAAATAAAAAATAATTTCTGACGCTTACCGAACACCGCTTGGACACCTATAGGACATGGCTATGACACTTCGTGGATACAGCGGGAAGCGTAAACAACCTACATATCTACTTGGCATTTTTTGTTGACGCAAGTGAACTTGCATAGTATGCCGAAAAATTGAACCCAAACAAAAAGGGGGCTTTGGCCACAAGTCCAAATTTTAAGACTTATGTGGGCATCAGTCCCTTGGAAATTCTTATGTAGCCCTAGGTCCACCAAACAATCCTTAGGACCAAAATACCCTCCTATGTACTATATTCACTCTCAGTAAAAATATCGTTCCCTTTCTCTCCCTCTCTTTCTCCCTCTCCCTTTCTCTCTCCCTAACTCCTCCCTCTCTCTCTCTCTCTCTCTCTCTCTCTCTCTTTCTGTAAGTTTTTTCTTTTTTCACTCCATCAAAACTTGTGATGTCAAAAACCATAGTGGCTGACGATGTAGCTTGCTCACCCATTTTTTTCTTGTGTGAAGTCGATCAAATCTACAAATCTAGCTACTCAAGAGATGGAGACATCTAGATGCAAAGTCATCACTCAAATTTCTTTTTTTTCGACAAAGCAAGTGGTGTGCAGAGAAGAAACCTCCATTTTTCCTGACGAAGGAGGTGCTCAATCATCAGGTTTGATAGAGTGGTAGCTCGTCGTCATTATTAAGCGCTCCAAATTTGAACCAAATTTTTTAACACCTGAATCTTGAGGAACATGACTTGAGCATGTAATGACAATTTCGGGAAACATTGATGACAGTTGAGGGTTAAGATAAGATGGAGAACCACTGATCTTTCTACTCTAGAGGTATTTGCTGACTAAGACCGTGAAGCTTATACAACCAATATGCTATAAGCTACCCATCCCAACCTATTAACAACTTAAGGGGATGGTGATATCTTTACTGTGGAGTTAGAAGATGTAGAAACTGATTATGATAGATTCTCAAGTGTCCAAAAATTGCTCTACTTCTATAACTTTTACAATTTCTAATAGAACTAACATCAAGTTACATGTAATTCTAAAACAGTTACATGTAACTGTTTTAGAAAACCCACATCAAACCATTTTAATAAGTTAAATTTAGTTACAAACTGTTTTAATAAGTCAGGTTTAATCCCAAATATTTAGATTCATCTATTTTCATAAGAAATTTTAGTCATATTACACAAAACATTGAAAATTTAATTAAAAAAAGTTACACGTAACTATTTCACAAATTTCACTTCAAGAAATTAAATTTAGTCTCAATCACTTAAATTTAACACTTTAATAAGTTGAATTTAGTCACAAACACTTAGATTAAATTGTTTCTATGGAATATTATAGTTAGATTATACAAATATTCAAGATATAATCGTATTTTTTAAATCAGTTACATGTAACTGTTTAACAAACTTTACTTCAAATGGTTAAAATTAGTCATAATCACTTAAATTTAATTGTTTTAATAAATTAAATTTAGATACAAACACTTGGATTTTAATAGTTTTCATAGAATATTGAAGTTAGATTATGCAAATATTCAAAAATCTAATTTTTTTTATAAACAGTTGAATAGGAGTTGTGTTTTATGTAGTCAGTCAATGTAACTGTTTTATTTTTATTTTTATTTTTATTTTGCATAATTTCATATTCATCATGGATCTTATTTTAAAAGTCTCGGCAAATAGATTTTAAAACTATAAATTTTATTGAAAACCGATGGATAGATTAAAAGTTATGTTATTTTAAAGTTTGAAAACAAAAAATAACAACCTAAGGGTATATTTGACTTTATACACTTAAGACTTAGACAAATACACAACTATTTCGCTTAAAAGGGACTTATGGCCGCATAAGTTTTTTCCATGGACTTATGCCTTCATAAGTGCCATAAAATGGACTTTTCCCTAATTTTCCCAACAAAAAATAGTAAACCAAAGCTGTTACTGTTGTCGTTGTTGGAGATGGAGAACCAGCCAATCATTGGCGGCAGCATTTGCTTCTCCCTCCTCTCTCTAGTTCACTCGATGTCCTTGGAGAAGATAGGAGTTTTCACTTTTTGTCTTCTTCTTTAACCTAAGCCAGCTGTTGTGGGGAGAAGACTAGAAGAGTGGGTTTGCTTTTTGATAAAATTACAATTTTGCCTTTTAATGAGAAGGGCAAGAACCAGCTCATATTTGGTAAAGGTGTAAATATCTAGTACAGGTGTAAAGGGCTCTTTGGTTATGAAAAAGGGACTTCTGCCTTAAACATAAAATAATCTAGTACAATGAGGTATACTCTTATTATGTGCTGAAAAAAATGCACCTCCATTCTTCAAAACATTGCATAAAATTTCATATATATGGTTTTATAAATATATATAATTTTAAATTATTTATTCATTGCCGTATCCCTGCTATGGCATGTCTTAAGTTTTTTAGAAATTGTCATCATAACCATGTCGTGTGCCATATCCGTGCGTCATAGATGTTCAACTCCTATCTAAAACACAATGGATCCATTCAATTTCCAAGGAATGAACAAACACTACCTTAGTTGGCTACCTTAATGTTTAGTGGTTTATGGTGGATTCTCAACATCACACTACCTATATGCACATTCAAATACTGTATAAATGACAATGGATAAATTCAATTCCCATGGAACATGAAAAGTTGAAAACACTGCGATAGTTAGCCATATTATTATAGGAAAAAGAAAAGAGAAAGAAGAATAATAATAAATAAAAGAAAAAGTGGGGGGGGAGGGGGTGGGGAGGGGCTTGACATGAGCCGAGTAACTTGTCCCAGCCAATAGGGACCTTTAAAAGTAATGGCACATCTGGCCATGAAATCTCAGCCATGCCAACAGGAGTATCCAAATCTTTGGTCCACCTGACTAATCCCTAAAACACAAGTGTGAGGCCACAGCCCACTCTACATCACTTAATGCTCAAGAAAAACCTGGTTGATGATGGCCAGCCCCAAGAGGGAGCAGGAAGTCAAACCAGGACCTTTTGCTTCTTGAGATTTAAGTCCCAGGTACCATTGGTGCACCTCTTGGGATTAGCAGCTCGTACTTTAATCCAATAAAAAATCCACAAACATTCCATTCTCTGAAACAAATCATCTAGGTCATGTTCATATACCACAGCCTCACAGCTAGGTGGTACCTTCACTTGTGAAGTTGTGCCCCATAAAGGGACATTGCTAGATCAAGTCCATTGAGACTATTTACCAGAGATAAAGGTAAGATCATGTTGGCAGTGTCCTGGGTTAAGTGCATCTAGCTTTTACTCAGAAAAATTGTCACATTTATATAGCTAAAGCATGAATCCTTCATTGACTTCACATGCTTGAAAGAAATAAAGAAATGATTTCTGATACATTCAATGGCAGTATTAGTAGCCAAAGCACCCAATAGTTGCTACCAACAAAGAATAATAAAATGTATGGATAGATCACAAGGGTTCACCCAACCAACAAATCTAACAGATAAGGAGAACTAGACACTAGATACATAGGTGTTCAAACATATATAACTGTTGGAGCCTGCTCCCAACACTCCAGTGATATGGATGGAGAGGGGGAAGGATACCCCTTGCTCGATAGCTAATAGCACTAGCATTTTTCCCCAATGGAAAATTATCGTGTAACTCACTGTGCAAGTCATTTTCAAACATGGACCACTACATGGAGCCATTGTAGTGCTCATGTTTGAAGATGACTCACACAAAAATTGTGGCACTACCACACCTCAACCATACCAACGACCATCAGTTCTATTAGCAACACCCTTACTACCACCGATTTTGGATTTTACCAAACTACAATCATTGCTACCCCAACACTACAGCACGGCCAACACAATGAAGAAATTGTCACCACTTTCACTTCCCAACAATCACTGCTCCCACCTTCATTATTAGGGGTAGTAATTTTTTGTCCAACCGACCCCTAGGGATTAAACCAGGTTCAAACCAAAAGAAATGAAATCCAGGTTCAGACATCTGAAGTTGTCTGAATATAAAATGGGACTGGTTTCAGATTTACCAAGTTGGATAAGTCAAGCCAGTCTGTTCAAATCATTCAATAAAATATAAATATTGTATCTATAAATACATATATAATATAATTATTTGCTATATATGTCAAAGAATAAAATACTACTCCCTCTGTCTCATATTTATTGCCTTCCTTTCCATTTTGGGCAGTTTCAAATTATTGTCCTAGTAAAAAAGTCAACGACTTCATATGAATCAATTTCCCAAAAAACCCATATCCATGGTACTAATTACATGATACGGACAAACAAACTCAACTAATGATTGTACTACCCTTGAGGGTAAAATTGGAAAGTATTAAGTATGAATGTGGGTGTGAAAGCATTTAATAAGCATTCCTTAAAAAAAAATGTGTTTTTCAAACAAGACAGTTAATGTGAAATGGAGGGAGTATTGCATTAAATAATTAAAAATAATTATCATATATATGTTTTAAAAATAAATAATATAATTTCATAGCAGGTTGGTTTCAGTTGATCCAAAAATTAAACAGGCCAGTTCTGAACAAATTTGTCTAAAATACAGCTCCAAGTTGGCTCCAAGTCAGACAGTTCAGTATTATATAAGGCTGTTGTCTAACCCAAAACCAAGTCAACCCGAATTTCTGCCACCCCTATTATCACCACACCAACTTCACTGAAAGCACCCCCACCAATGCCTCACTTGAAATACACTATCACCACGTCCTCATCCATCTACACCCAAATACCACTACCTTCACCTCCACCACAATTAGCACCTTGCCCTATACTGCTTATTACAATATCAGCACAACCACACTACTTCCAGAACAACATATAGCACCTATACTGCTGCCATTACCCACTACCACCTATACCAGTACCTTCAATGGACATAACCATGACCACCACCAACACTGATGAAGAAATAAATCAAGACATCATTGAGCCATAGACCTATGATGCCACTAAGTTCTATAGTGACATCATTGAGCCATAGTCTCTCAACCTGGGGACATCTATGTACAAAAATCCTTATAGAAATTGATCACTAATCTTCTGATTGTCCATATATATATTGACCAATAATCTTTTGCCATTACCCACTACCACCTATACCAATACCTTCAAAGTGTGTTAACTCTTTTTTAAAAGTAATGATTGTAAGATTTCTTGGGAAGAGAATGATTCCTTGGTGTGGCGAAAGGACCCAAAAGGGTCATTCTCGATGAAATCTTATTATTCTATTTTGAGACCAAGTGGACTTTGCTATACTGCTAAGAGGATTTGGAATGATGCAGTTCCTTCGAAAGCTGGTGGAGAAAGACAAATGCTTGACTGTGGATAATGTAATAAGAAGAATGGATTATTATGCCCAATAGATGTATTATGTGCAAGGCAAAGGTGGGATCAATGTTGGAAAAGTATCTTATATTTCTCTTATTTACTTATTATAAGCTGAAGGGTACTATTGTCTTTGTACTTGTATTAGTATAAAAGATAATATACAAGAGAGTAAACCTACGCTCTCTTTCTTTATAGCAGACATATCTCCTCTCTTCTCTTCTCTTCTCTTCTCTTTCTTTCTTCTTTGATTAGTTATACAAATCCACTCACTATCAGAGCCTCTACTCATTGATCCATACGTGTGAAGGGTTTGACAAGTTGAAGGAGAGCATTCTGCTGATGTTAGCATCTGCTAACGTCATCTGCTAATGTCTGCCGTATCGAAGCTGACATCAGCAGGGCAAAAAAAGAATCCTACCAATCTAGTCGTCCTTTCAAGGGGGATTTACCTGTGAAGCTTAGTCCAGATCCGAGATCATTTGAGGGGTTTTTTCGATTTTTCTTTGATTTTCCAGAAAATGGTGGTTTTTTTCAAAACCCTCAATCCGACCATATCTGTCCGAGTTTGATGGGTCAAACTGATGCAGAGGGTGCCGACTTGGAGTTTCTTAAGCCCCTTTGTTGTCCATTGCTTCATTTCACTGGGTTTTTGTTGAGATTTGCTTTGTAACAACCATAAACTTCACTAGTATGCAATAGAAAACACTTCTGTTTTTTTTTTTCTTTTTGTGGCTATGTTTGGAGGTCCAGCAGATGTTTTGTGGGCTGTGTGTGGTTACCTTGTGTTACATATTGAACATTTGTTACCTTACTTGTGGCATTTGTTGCTTGGGGACATATCCGTTGTGTTTGGACTTTGTTTGGGTGGTTTAAGTGCTATCTATATCATGTCAGAAGTTAGGTCGTAGGGTAATGGGTCCAACAATACCCACTAATGAAAACCTTACACTCCAAATCACAACCATGAAATTGGATGGGCGTAATTATTTAGCCTAGTCTCGATCAGCAACCTTATATATCACGAGTAAAGGGAAGATGGAATATTTGAATGGTAAGGTGAAAGAACCTCTGGTAGCTGACCCTTCGTATGAGAAGTGGGATGCAAAAAATTCTATGATTATGTCTTGGCTTTTACATTCGATGCAACCAAAGGTCAGTGATGGCTACTTGCTTCTACGAACTGCAAAAGAGATTTTGCATGCAATTGCACAAACTTATTCAGAGGTAGGGAAGCTGTATGACTTGAAGCATCTCATTCATGAGACTACCCAGGATGATAAGCATTTATCAATTTATTTCCATTAACTCTAGGCATTGTGGCAGGAGTTAAATTACTATCAAGATTTTCGAGTTGAGTGTTCTGTTAACACTTTGAAGTTTAATAAACTTGTTGAGCAGGAACGGATCTTTGATTTTCTTGTTGGGCTGAGAGATGAATATGATCTGATTCGTATACAGATTTTAGGAAAGGAACCTCTTCCTCCGCTAAGAAGTGTATATGCTTATGTTCAGAATGAGAAAAGTAGAAGGAGTACCATGCTTCACTCTACCTCACAGTGGAGATCTACACTTACAACTACTTCTCGGCAAAACCAAAGAGGTGTTCACCAAGTCGTGATGGAGGAAAAGGTGTTGATTCTGTTTCTGTTGAGAAGGATAAGTTATTTTGTGATTATTGCCAGAGACCAAGACATACTAGTGAAACTTATTGGAGGCTCCATGGTCGCCCTACTAAAGGTAGGGGGGCGTACTGCTGGTTTATCTCAGTCTCGCACTCACTATTCTACAGCTGTGAACACTATTCCACCCACTTCATTACCTTCTGGAACTTCTGATTTCGAGTCCGTGACACTTACTAGAGTGGAGGTTGAGTCTTTCAAACGCCTAATGTCTCAACTGGATACATCCACCACCGCATCTACTTCTTTTGCCCACTCAAGTAAATTTGTCTACTTCTTTTAGTGCATCTTATAGATCCTCTTATCGTCCTTGAATTATTGATTCTGGGGCTTTTGATCATATGACTGGTTTGTCTACCTTATTTCATTCTTACCACACTTGTTCAGGCAAGGATAAGGTTAGGGTAGCTGATGGTTCTTTGTCATCTGTCTTAAGGAAAAGTTCCATTTCTATTAACCCTATATGTTTCTTTCTTTAGTTTTGCATGTTCCCAATTTTTCTAACAATTTGTCCATTAGTCGCATCACTGCTGATCTAAATTATAGTGTAACCTTTTATCCTTTTCATTGTATTTTTCAAGACCTAGTCACGAGAAGGATGATTGGCAGTGGATAGTGGTAGCGTGAGAGATGGTCTTTACCTTTTGGATCTTATTAAGAAGGACGGTGGTCGAATTGTGCATGCACACCAGTTTGGGAGATGTGCTGCTTCTGAAGAGAAGATTTGGCTTTGGCATAGAAGATTGGGTTATCTATCTTTTTGCTTGCTTCTCTTTGTTTTCTGGAATAAATGTTTCTCAATTTAAGTGCGAAGTGTGTGAACTTGCAAAACATCATTGTACTTCATTACCACCTAGTTTTAATAAAAGTAACTTGCCTTTTACTATTGTGCACACTGATGTATGGGATCCTTCTCACATTATCTCATTATCTGGATTTCGATGGTTTGTTACTTTTATTGATGATTTCTCTAGGACTACTTGGGTGTATATGTTAAAAGAAAAAAGTGATGTTTTCTCATGTTTTCAGACTTTCCATAAGATGGTGCTTAACCAATTTAAAACCTCAATCAAGATTGTTCGTTCTGATAATTGAGGTGAGTACCTTATGGGGGTCTTCAATCCTATTTTCAGGATCATGGTATCATCCATCAGACTTCTTGTGTGGATACTCCTCAACAAAATGGCGTTGCAGAAAGAAAAACCCACCACCTTCTTGACGTAGCTCGGGCTTTGATGTTCTATATGCATGTTCCTAAATCCTATAGGGGAATGCAGTGCTCACTGCAGTATATTTAATTAATTGGATGCTTTCCAGAGTTCTTGCTCACAAGGCACCGATTGATTTGTTGTCTTTACCCTCGTGCCCTAGTACTTTTCTTATTCCTCCTCGTGTTTTTGGGTGTGTTTGCTTTGTTCATGTTTCTATCCAGGCTCGTAGTAAGTTAGATCTTCAAGCTCTGAAATGCACTTTCTTGGGCTACTCACCTACTCAAAAGGGGTATATCATCCTCCCTCACGCAAGAAGTTCGTCACTATGGATGTCACCTTTCTTAAATCAATGTCCCATTTTTCCTCCCCCCAAACTTCTCGTTAGGGGGAAAGTTGTAGTAAAAAGAAGTCTTTTGTACTTCCTACTCTTATATCTCCTTCTGACCCTATTCTTATTCCATCTCAAGACTTGGAAGAATTACAACATCCTCCTCCAAAAGAATTGCAGGTCTATTCAAGGAGACAGAAAGAAAAGACCATTTCCCTTCCCTACGGCCAACCGTCATCCTTGGACTCAGGTAATATCATATCTACTTCTGTTACTCTTGATGATTCTAATATTCCTATTGCTCTTCGTAAAGAGTTTGATATTCTACTTAACCTCCTATTTCTAACTTTGTCTCCTATTAGTCTTTCTCCATTTTTTTTGTACCTTTGTATCCCAATTGTCTTCTGTGACTATTCCTAACAATTTACAGGATACACTCTGTGATTGTTGGGTAGTCCCACATCCCATTTAAATATAAAAAGTTGATAGGAACTTAATATACCTGTTTGGGCCCTCCACCTAATAGCTTAGGCTTTTAGGTTAGAAACTTAACAGTGATTAAAAAAAAAAAAATGGAAGGAAGCTATGTGTGAAGAGATGACTGCTCTTCAAAAAATAAAACTTGGCATTTAGTTGAATTGCCTGTAGGGGCAAGAAGACAGTTGGATGCAAATGGGTGCTCACAGTAAAGCATAAGGCTAATGGTTCAGTGGAAAGGTATAAAGCTAGATTGGTAGCAAAAGGCTTCACACAGACATATAGCATTAATTATCAAGAGACATTAGCTCTAATGGCCAAGATGAATTCTGTTCGAGTCCTACTTTCTTTAGCTGCCAATTTTGGATGGGATTTTCATCAGTTGGATATTAAAAATGCATGTCTCCATGGAAAACTAGAAAAGGAAGTCTACATGGATGTACCTCCAGGTTTTGAAAGTGATACAACCAGGGGGGAAGTGTGCAAACTGAAGAAAGCCTTATATGGATTGAAGCAATCTCTTCGAGCGTGGTTTGAGAGATTTACTCGAGCTATGTTGAAATATGAATTCAAACAAAGTCAGGAAGATCATACATTATTCATCAAGCACTCTTCACAGGGGAAGGTAACGGTTCTTATTGTATATGTAGATGATATTGTGCTAAGAGGAGATAACCAGGAGGAGATATAGATACTGAAGGAACATTTAGCCAATGAATTTGAGACAAAGGATTTGGGAAGTTTTAAGTATATTCTAGGTATTGAAGTTTCTAGATCTATGATTGGCATCTTCAAAGCAAAAACAAACTAAAAAGTTCCTCCCAAAAATCAATCCTAACGCAAAGCTTACTAAGACCATACATACCAGTCAACCACCACTCAAAGCTATTACTTGCTTTTAATTTGACAGAAATCGAAAAGCAACCACACACCATATCAATGGCCAAAACACTCCCATCCCATGAAATTAGAATCCCTCTAGACAAACCACACAATCGTATATTAATCCAACCTTTAAACCTAGACCCCCAAACACCTGACAACCTTTCTATCAAACCCCTCTAGTTTAGTTTCGCGCAAAGCTATTATATCCTAATTAAACTTACCCAAAAAAAAATCTTTAGTTAAACTTATCTTCCTCCTATACCCCTACCCTCTAATATTCCAACTCTAAATCTTCATTTAGGAGAATTGGCACTCAAAGATTGAAAGAAACTATCTCTTTAACCTCCTCACACCACTCCCCAATATCCATAGTTTCCTTAACCATATCTTGTCCCAAATAAATCACTCCAACACAACCATCAAGGACATGTTGATTTCTCTGATGAGGTAATAGAGATTCCTCTTGAGACACACAAATCTCCAACACCTATTGTTAAAAGTTTCATTAGGATTACTTCTTTCATGAACTAGAAACGTCTAAGCACAAGAGTAAGAGTTTAAACCTGCACCCTTGAAGACATCACTCCCAATGTCATTAATAACAGGGGCAGAAACAATCACCACTTCATATAGGAAAATACCAAAAAGAATACCTTCCCCCGAAACTCCATTATTCCACACTTCATCAGAAATGTTCAGCGACGAGAAACCTTTAAAATTACCAGTATCAGCTATCTCAGAGCATTCAACAGGACATACCTTAGAATTAAAGGCAAAAGAAGGACAACTTTCCTCATAAAATAACTCCTTCACACTATCCACTTGTTCCATCTCGAGCAAAACCCCTTGCCAACACCCCTTCTAAAGTGCCAAATGACAAAAGAATCAGCGTCATCAACAATAAGCTCCCCACCTAATGTCGCATCATCAACAATATTTCTCACCATCGTCTCATTGTTCCTTTTTAAAAGAATGAAAACCCCCATCTTCAGAACCTTCCACCAATAAAGCATCTGATTCCACGAACCCATCGAAAATTCCCTAATCATGCACCAATTCTTCCACTTCTTTTCCTCAGAATCAGCAACTAGAACCAAAAACCCTACCTTCTTCATCGTCACCTTAAAACTATCAGAAGAGAAAAACTTACTCTTCCAAAGCGTTGACCCTGTTTGCATATCACCCCTCATACTCGAATAAGCCCTAGAAGAACCCCTTCCTCCAACAGTCTTTGAGATCTTAAGATATGAGCACCTATCTGAATGACATTTGGGCCGCCGATTGTTATGAAAAGGGCCAACGGAACAATGGGTTATATTATTAAAAAGATTGGCCCAAGAAGATATCGGCCCAATTTGAGTTTTACCCAAACCAAATCCATCAAATCTATAACCAACCTCAACTAGATTAAGCATTTAACCCTTAGAAGCAAGAACCTTCTATCAAGGGTGCCGCTCCCGCTTCGGAACCACGGTTCCGCGCTCCCAAGTTAGAACCTTGTAAGAACCTCGATTCTCTCGAGAGAGAATCTCGATTCTAAGTAAGACAGAACCTTGTGATGGAGGGGAGAAGACATGAACCCTCCACCCCAAAAATAAACTCTTTTCAACTTTAACCAAAGTGAAAAATGTTTTTAATAATAATAGGATTTCTATTAAATCATATCAAATTAATGCTTAGTTTACTCAATTCTTTTCCTCAAGCAAAGAAAGACAAAAAAAAGGTAAAACTGTAAAAGCATGCTCTCTCTTTCTCTACATTAGTGTGGCTTCTCAAAAGAACACTTTTTTGCACCTTTTTCTAGAATTTAATCCCACAAAATATCATATTGAGGTAACTGCACACACACACACACACACACACACACATATATATATATATATATTTTCTACAGACGCTTCCTCCACGCCCCAAACCTTTGACTCTTCTATGTTCCCCCGCTTCCCCGCCCCCGCTCCCGCTCCCGCCCCAGCCCCCGCCCCCGCTTCGTGCTTCTATGTTTTAACCAAATTGCCAAGTAGACCCATCATCCTTCATAAACTTATCAGCATCTATGGGGGCCATCAAAACTACGAGCAAGTCTAGTTTGAGAATTTCTAGAGCCATTGGCACTATTGTACTCATTAAAATCAAGACCCTTAACATTAAAGTTGGAATTACTCATGCCCACCATATATTCATTAACTCATCAATAACCAACGCTCTCTTTTGGCCATCCAAGCATCCCTTATCCCCAATTTAAGCTGCTTTAAATAACTTTTCACCTTCCAAAAATAATTTACTAGGCTAACCCACAATATCACCTCCCTCACCAGTCATCATCTTCTCTACTCCACATGTGCACTCCCCCCCCCCCCCCCCCCCCCCCCCCAAAAAAAAAAAAAAAAAAAACAACCATCTTCTTCAGCCTCAAACCGACTACAAAGCGAAAACAAACAAAGAAGTTCCTCCCAAAAAACACTCCAAACGCACAGCTTATTAAGACCATACATACCAATTAACCACCACTCAAAGCTATTACTAGCTTCTAATTTGACAAAAACCAAAAAGCAACCACACACCACATCAATGGCTGACACCACTCTCCCATCCCATGAAATTAGAATCCCTCTAGACCTACCACATGATGGTATATAAGTCCAACCTTTATACCTAGACCCCCAAACACTCCTGACAACCTTCCTATCAACCTCCTCTAATTTTGTTTCCAAGATACTATATCTGGATTAACCTTATGCAAAAAAATCTTTAGTCACACTTCTATTCCTCCTAGACCTCAACCCTCTGATATTCTAACTCAAAATCTTCATTTAGAAGCAGTATTGGCGCTCAAAGATTGAAAGAAACTATGTCTTTAACCTCCTCACACCACTCCCCAGTATCCATAGTTAACCATATCTTGTCCCAAATAAACCACTCAAACACAACCATCAAAGACTTGTTGATTTCTCTGATGAGGTAAATAGAGATTCCACATGAGACATGCAAACCTCGTACACCTAATGTTCAAAGTTTCAGTAGGATTACTTGTTTCATGAACTAGAATAGACTTAGCACAAGAGTAAGAGTTTAAACCTGCACCCTTGAAGACGACACTCCTAGTGGAATTAATAACAGGGGCACAAACAATCACCCCTTCATATGAGAAAAAACAAAAACGACTACCTTCCCCCGAAATCCCTTTATTCCAAACTTTATCAGAAATTTTAAGCGACGTAAAACCCAAAAAATAACCAGTATCAGTTATCTCAAAGTATTCAAGAGGACATACTTTAGAATAGAAGGCAAAAGAGGGTCCAATTTCTTCATAATTCAACCCTTTACACCATCCACCTGTTCCGCCTCGAGCAAAACCCCCTTGCCAAGAACCACTTCTAAAGTGCTAGCACTAGAGACAGATGACAAAAGAATCAACGTCATCAACGATAAGCTCCCCACCTAATGCCGCTCCAGCAAAAGTATTTCTCTCCATCGTCTCATAGTTCATTTTAAAAGAATGAAAACACCCATCTTCAGAACCTTTGACCGATAAAGCATCAGATTCCAAGGACCCATCGAAAATTCCCTGATCGTGCACCGATTCTTCCTCTTCTTTGTCCTCAGAATTAGCAACTAGAACTGAATCCCCAACCTTTGTCGTCGTCATCACCTTAAAGCCATCAAACGAGAAAAACTTACCCTTCCTAAGCTTTGACCCTGTTTGCTTATCACTTGCCATACTCAAATAAGCCCTAGAAGAACCCCTATCTCCAATAGTCTTTGAGATCTTGAGATATGAGCACCCATCTGATAGACATTTGGGCTGCTGACCGTTAAGAAAAGGCCCAACAGAACAATGGGTCATAAAATTTAAAAGATTAGGCTTAGAGGATGTTGACCCAATTTGAGTTTTATCCAAACCAAATCCATCAAATCTATTACTAACCTCAACTCCATAAAGCATTTAACCCAACGTCCAAGTAGGCTATTATCGTTCATTACCTTATCAGTATCTATAAGGGCCATCAGAACTACCAACAGGTTTGGTTTGAGATTTTCTAGAGCCATTGGCACGACTGTACTCAATAAATTCAAGCCCCTTATCATGACAGTTGGAATTACTCCTATCCACCATATATTCATTAACTCTATTAATAACCACCGCTCTCTTTTGGGCATCCAAACAACCCTTATCCCCAATTCAAGCTTCTTGAAACAAATTTTCAGCTTCCAAACAAATTTGACAAGGCTCACCCATAGTATCACCTCCCTCACCAGTTATCATCTTCTATATGCCACGTGTGCACTCACCACAACCACCATCTTCTTCAGCCTCCAGCTGATTGCACCGAAAGTTGGTGCTACCCCCTTCCTTCCGTCTCCAGATATTCCCACCAAACCAACCACCTCGAGTATCCTCCCTACCTCTCCCCCACCTTGGCAGATTAAACTAGTAAAGCCTTCCATTGACACAAATAGGAATTGGATAATGACCAAACCCGCAAGAAAAATTTGCTATCACCCAAATGCACATTCAGAAAAACTTGGCTTAAACCCATTCTATGCCCCCTTCACTCGAACTTGAGCTTGAAACATATTGTCCATATGCAAAGTTCTACAATCTGAAAAACCACCATAATTATCTGCAATCTTAGAAAAAACCTTTTCTCTCCACAGGTGAAATGGAAGTCCCTCAATAGCAATCTAGGCACTTTGTAAAACAAATATGTTACCATGAATAGAATTTGAATCTGGACTCCATCTACTCAAATTGACCTTTATATAATTCTTAAGAAACACCCTGCTAAAAAACAAAAAGCCTTATCAAAATTCTAACAGAAAAACACAGCCTTATTGACCTGAAAAGGCATCAACAAAACGCTGCACTCAAGCAAAACAAATAACTCCTTCTGAATGTTACTTCATGTATCACTTACTTTTTCCTTCTCACAGACAAAAGCTTTTATCCAATCCCCTATTAATAGGGAAACATCCCTTTCCAGACTAGCAACTTTAACCTTTTTACTCGCATCAATATTCAAGGAGGAACCACCCACCAGCTGCCCCTTCAAGCCCATGCTAAATTGCAACCTTCAAGATGCAACATTTCTTTCCAACGCCTGAGACATAGAAACTCTCTCACCACCACCAAAAGATCTCAAAACTTCCAGGAAAAGCTTCCACCCTTTACCATCATGGCATCATACCTTTCCAGAATGACCAAAAATCTATTCCTTCCATTCGAATTAATTTCTGTCAATCTCCCAAATCTACCTGATTTATTCTGTTGACATTCCAGAAAAAAATTACACTTCGAACTCCTCATATTTCTCACCCAACCTCTATTCTCTAAAATTCTCGCGTTCCTTTCAAGCCATATGACCCAAAAAACCACAAAAGTGGCACATCACCAAATAATCCCTGCCTTTTTGCCTCTACCAAGACCCCAAAAGTGGATCTCAAGAAAACTCCTAACACAACTCAGCATCACGCAACATTCACCACCAATGGACAAAAGTTTCTGCCACAACCAACTAGCCACGGGGCAGGATAGAAAAAGATGATCAATACTCTCCGCCCCATCACTGCACAAAATACACCATTGCGGGCAAAAATAAAAAGAAGGCCTCCTTCTTTGAAGCACATCATTGGTACTAACTCTCTCCTGAACAACAATCTACATAAAAACCCGGACTTTGAGGGGCACCCTCAACTTCCAAATCAACTCCAAAAAATGAAAAGAAGAAACATTAGGAACCACAGCCAATTTCACAAAATATGACTTGCACTGAAAGTCAATGTGTTTATGGTTTTTCTTAATCTGTTTGTTTTGTGAAAGATGGCCTATCTTTGTGGGACGGAGGGAGTACCAAATATCACCAGTAAGTTTAATACCTTTTTCCCTCATTAGACATTTTATTTGGGTAACCAAACCCAAACTCCAATTCCCCTTAAATATTCTTCTACCTAATATCTATCTCCCTAGAACCCTACCCTACAATTTTGTCCACTCTCAATACGGATTCTGATCAAAATTTTAGAAAGAAAACCTATAAGCCTATATTTTCTTATATTACCCTATTTCAATGTATCAAAAGCATCCTCTCTATGTTGTGATTGATTCTACAAGACTACAACCAGTGTTTGCTAACACATAACTTTCCTGAGAGGCGGCTTCATACAATGTTCCATGCAATCTTCCTGACCTCACAATAAGATGTGCCTTGAGAGTTTGGCCGTATGATGCTTTACCCTGTCCTTGTTTCAATATGAAAGGATGTTGAAAGTACTTTAACTTTATAATCTATCGTACTGGTTTTGAAGAGGGCACAACCACCACACTCTCCATACAGAGGATATTAAGATAATGTCCATTCCAAAAAATATTGCTGCGCAAAGAACCTTTTTTCTCACAGTCCTCCTTCTATCCAAGTTGAACTAAAATGTCTAAACCCAAACACAAACTGCCAACGGCATTTAATGTAACTACGAAAGACAGAAACACATACACATATGCACATGCACAAACACATACACATATGCACATGCACACATAAAGAAACATTCACACACAGTAAAGCTGGAGAGATAGGCCATATTAAACAGATAAACAATGTGAAGCATGAAATGTAACCCGCGGGGGGGGGGAATTCTTGTTATATCCAGAGAAATCAATAAAACCAACAAAGAACAATGGTTTCTTTGACTAAATCAATTTTACCTTGATGCAGCATGGCCAATAGGACAAAAGAGAAAGTAACCTAGACTCCAAAAAACAAAAGCATTACATACCCCAGAAGAAACACGTAGTTCCCAGTCAAGTTGTCAACGTTTCTTGACCTTTGCAGTAAAACCAATTGTGGTAAGATTGCCACTGCTTCAAGATATAGTGAAAATGTCCACAGAACCTAACACAAGATGTCAGGTTTCCATGAGAAATCAATTCAAATTTACAAGTACAAGGAAAACAAGAAATATACAATTTGAATGGTCCACTGTCAAGCAGTGGATGCATGATAGCAAATTCAAACATAAGGGAAGTATTCTAAATGATTAGAGAATACATGAAGCGTCTATCTCAAGTGGGTACTTCTATTGAATGAAAAAACTGGAGACAAAAATGCTAGTATAACTCAACTCAACTCAACCCAACCAAGCCTTAATCCCACATTCCCAACTACGTGGGATCGGCTACATGAATCCTTTTATGCCACTAAGTTTTATCGAGGGTCGTATCTTCTATTAAATCTTTAGCATAAATGTACTTCACGCCACTTCTAACAATGTTATTTTGGGCCTTTGTCTTTTCCTTTTAAGGCCTTCAAATTGAATCAAGTCACCCTTACGTACAAGTGCATTCCTAGGTCTTCATTACACATGACCAAACCACCTTAGACAATTAACCCTCATTTTATTCTCTAACTGGTACCACTTCTACTTTCTTATGAATGCATCCATTTCTTGTTTTATCTTTCTATGTATTACCACTTATCCATCTTAACATCCGCATCTCTGCTACACTCATTTTCCACACATGTTGTTTCCTAATTGCCCAACATTTGGTATCATAAATTATAGTCGATCTTATAGCCACCTTGTAAATATTTTCTTTTAACTTGATAGATATTCTTCTGTAACACCGCACCCTAGATGCACTTCTCCACTTCATCCATCCTGCTCTAATTCTATGTGCAACATCCTCTCCCATCTCTCCATCTTTATGGATTGACCCAAGATATCGAAAATAGTCACTTTTAGGTATCTCTTGGCCACCAATTTAGATTAAATCATCACTTCTATCCCTAGTTTGACAAACCATAAATCCTTTTTAGTCTTGCTTAACCTAAAACCCTTAGTCCTTCCATAATTCCAACTTAGAATTCAACCCTACTTTAGTTTCGTTAACTAATACTATATCGCCGGCAAATAACATACATCGTGGAACATCTTCCTAAATATGTCTTATCAATTCATCCATAACTAAATCAAAAAGATAAGGATTCAATGTCGATCCCTGGTGTATGGATATTGTGATTGGAAATTCATTTGTCTCTCTTCTAGTCATTTAAATACTAGTTACAACTCCATCATTGATGATATCAATATATTTAATAGATACTCCTTTCATTTCTAATACCCACCACATTATATCCATAGGGACCCCATCATATGCTTTTCCCAAGTCAATAAACACAAAAACACCAAATGAAGGTTTTTTACCTCTCTATACTTTTCCATTAATCTTCTAAGTAAGAAAATAGACTCCATGGTTGATCTTCCTGGCATGAAACCAAATTGATTATCTAAAGCCATTGTTTTAAGTCATAATCTTTTTTCTATCACTATCTCCCAAAGTTTCATCGTATGACTCATGAGCTTAATATCACAATAGTTACTGCAGCTTTGAAGTTTGAATATCACCATTGTTCTTATACAATGGCACCAAAGCATTTTTCGTCCATGCATTCAGCATCCTTTTAATCTTTAATATCCTATTAAACAACCTAGTCAACCTAACCACGCCACCATCACCCATAGACGTCCGAGCCTCAATGAGAATTCCATATGGCCCAATAGCTTTTCCTACTTTCATTTTTTCCATAGCTTCTTTTACTTCAGTTATCCTAATTATTCGAAAAAACATATGACTACTATCATCATTGGGGTTAGTAAGTTTTCTCAAGTTTAAATTATCTGCGTTAAATAATCTGTTAAAATAACTCCTCAATCTTTCCTTAATCTCATCATCTTTACTAAGACTGTCTGGTCCTCCCCTTTAATGTACTTAACATAGTTTAAATCTCTAATTTTATTTTTCCTAATCCGAGCAAGTTTAGATGCATCTTTTTCTCCATCCTTTGCGTCTAGCTTATAGTACAAATCATCATATTCCTTGAGTTTAGCTTCACTAACTACCTTCTTAGCTTCCTTTTTAGCTAATTTATCCATTTCATAGTTGTCCTCATTCCTTTCTTTATGCAGAGTCATATAATATGCTCGTTTTGCCCTAACCAATGCTTGAACCTCCTCTTCCCACCACCAAGTTTCCTTAGATTTCAGTCAATTCCCCTTAGAATCTCCAAGAACTTCTTTTGCAACTCTTCTAATTACAACAGGCCATTTCATTCCACATAGTGTTGGTCTCCTCTTCTAAATTCCATTTTCCTTTTTTAACATTGTATCTTTAAAAATTATTTGATTTTTTCCTTTTAAGTTTCACCATCTAGCTCTTGGGTTTCTATTTTCCCTATTCTTTCTTTTCCGTCTCCAATGACATACATCTAAAACTAATAGTCTCTATTGTGTGGTTAAACTTTCTCCCAATATTACTTTACAATCCTTACAAAATCCTCCGCCCATCTTCTTAGTAAGGAAAAAGTCTATTTCGCTAACATTATATCCATTTTTAAATGTTATTAGGTGCTGATCTCTTTTTTAAAAGCAAATGTTAGTGATTACTGATTACAATATCAAAAGCCATAGAAGATTATAAGATGGTATCACTTTCCCCATTCCTCTCTCAAACCCATATCCCCCATGAACCCTTTCATATCCTCCACTATTCTCACGTACATGACCATTTAAGTCTCCCCCTATAAAAACATTCTCCTCATTAATTATTCATATCCTCCCAAAATTGCCGCTTAATGAATTCATCCAATCTTACTTGGGGTGTGTAAGCAATAATTATATTGACCATTTATTCCACTAGAACAAGTTTTATTACTATTTTTTCTATCACCTTTTTACTTAATATCTACAAATTCCTGTTTTCTATCTATAATTTTCTCTACTCCATTCCTACGCTTGGCCTTTCCTATATATTAAAGTTTATATCCCAAGTTTCCAATTTCCTTGATTTTTCACCTAGCCATTTAGCTTCTTGTAAAAAAGCTATGTTTACTCTTCTTCTAATCATTGCATCTAATTCCATTCCTTAACCTTTTAATGTTCCTATGTTCCAAATTGCCAAATGAATCCTACTCTCTTGGACTAACTTCTAAACAAACTACAAATAAATTGCTAGTGGTTGCTACCAAATAAACTAACATGTACATTTCTAAACTCTTGTAGCTTGAATACTATTAACTTTTAAATATAAAAATAATAAAATATAAAATATAAAAAATTTATCTTCCAAAAATTAAAACCAACTTTCTACCGAGTTAATGTGGGATTTTTTTTCCCTCCCCTTAATGGGGATTGCATCGAGAGGTCGAGCCCCTTTAAAGATAAAAGATCACAGGCCTTAACCTAGTGCCCTCTTGAACTGATTCTCCACCCCATCTTGAAATAATATTAGAGATTTCTTAATTTTCATATGGTTCCTTCACGCTTCCCAACACAAATGGTTCTCAATAATTCATTTTGCATTAATACGCTACCATGGGATGCTCAGAGCTTTTGGGTAGGTGGCAGATTGGTTGGGCCCTCTTTTCGGAGTTGCCAACTAGTAGGGGATCCCATTTCCAATTTAAGGCCCTAGATGGCTAACAAGCAGCATGGGAAAAGGTTGTCTTTGATGAAGTGGAGAAAATGAAATCCTAAATTCTAGAGGAACTTGTAGCCTTTAACTCCACAAAAGAACATGGTGGCCTTTTGCTAGAGGATGAAGTTCACAGAGTCTAACCTAAAGTAGAGGAAGACAGGACCATGAAAATGAAGGATTATTTAACTATAAATGTCACTACTCAATCGCTTTTAGAAGTGGATAAGAAAACCAGATTATTTCAACTGTAAACAGAGTAAATTCCATAATGCATCTCAAGGTAAAGGATAAATTCAAGATGAGGAGTTTCAAAGATAAGCATTCAATAGTTGAATTATTCAAACCAAGGACTTAAAAATCGCGATATATCGACGATATATCGCGATATATCGCTATATCGGAGGGTAACGATACGATATATTGTTGCGAAATTGAAGAATTTTCAAAAAACAAAAAATCGAACGATATCAGCGATATATCGACGATATATCGAAGATATCGAAGATATATCGAAGATATCGAAGATATATTGCTGATATCGAAGATATATCGCTGATATCGTTCAAGATATCGATACTGCCATGTTTAAATGCCCTTTTGCTGATTGTTGGTGAAATTTTTACACATTAGAATAGGTTAGGATTCACATATATATGTACATTTTACTATGCTTAGTATTTCACATAATTTAAAATATTATTTCAAACCAATGGCCTTTGGTCTAATAGCACTCTATATTTAAATGTTACAAAAATCTATTTCAATGTTATATAACATTTAAATGTTGAATTTGCAAAGTTTTCTATTATTTATTTACTTAGCGCGGTATATTTTTTATACCCTACGCAACACATACTTGTATTATACATATTTAAATTGCAATATTTTGATGCTAGATTGTGTATTAGAGTTTAAATCATTGTTTCCCATAGTTTCAATAAAAATATCCATGTTTAACTCATAATATCCACTATATCTTTAAAACGATATCGATATTATCGATATATCCACATTTTTGGACCCTCGATATATCCATCGATATCGATATTAAAGTCCTTGATTCAAACAACTACAATTAAAAATCAAATATGTTAAAACATAAACTTGATGGAGTTCAATTAACTAGAATTTTCCAGATGGAGATGGATCTGATCAATAATCAAATGGGTGAACAGATTGGGCTTAGTGGCGTACGCAATAGTTGGCAACAAGAAATATATCAAAGGGAAAAAATGTACAGAAAAAAAAGACTCCTCTACAGGCAAGAAAAGGAAAAAGAAGGTAATAAAATGGATGCCAGCGCATATACAAAATTACACACAAGAAAAAGGAACCAGCAAAAAAAAAAAATATATATATATATATATATATATTTCAAAGTGAAAGTAAAAGTTCCCACTAAGCTGAGAAACCCATTTCCAAATTCTCTAAAGCAGGGCACAGGCACCCAAAGAAAGCCAGCACCTCAAGTCCTTATGAGGTTAGCTTCCTCTCGATGAATGTAAATATATTGCCAAGGAACTGCTAGGGCCTTGAAGTCCATTGAACCATGTTACTTGAATTACCGTCCTAAGTAACAGTCCATTCCCTAAGACCCTTATGGTCTGCAAGAAGGTTTACGAGTCCATACATAAACCACCAAAAAGCATCTGACCAAGATCACCAAGCAAAAGTTGTCAACACTCAACTGACAACACCCATCTTGGGAGGAATTCAATGGCCACAAGGAGATGAGAAATGTCTGCTCCATTGGTTTTGTTAGAAGTGAGCATAAAATTCTTGCTGAAGTTATTATATCATAATGGAGAGCTTTTGGATACATTGTTTCCCAAGCCATGGTGCTTTTGCAGCAAGTAGACAGATTCTTTGATGGTGTTAATCGCCAAAATTTTATTGGTTGGGTATAAGTGGGAAAAAGATTGCTATCCATTAGAAAATTTGACACTAAGAGTGCATCTAATCCTGTGAACTGGGATGTAGCCTCAAAAAAGTACAATCAGATTAAAGTTTGTTTATTTTTTCCTAAGATGATTAAACTTGGTTATTCCTGATCAACTTTCTGAATTCTGGTTAATGGATCTCCTGAGAGATTTTCTTTAAAGCAAAAGGAAAAAAAAAAAAAAAAGGGAAGCTTATGCATCATGATCTTTTTTTCTCTATTTGGTTTTTTATATCATAAAAAAGAAACTAGAAGAATTTTATCTGGTTTCTGATACAAATCAGGAGGCCTAGAGCGTCCAGGAGAAATTCAGCCCAAATGACATCATAAAAAAAAATTTAGAACAGTTTATACATTCAATTTTTTCCCAGGTAATTATGTATTGGCTTTTACTTAAATTGTTGGTCACTAATACCAGATTTAAGAAATTCAACTTTTAATTAGTTCACATAATAAGACCAAAAATCTCATTGAAATTTTGATGGAATGGTTTTCAGACTTTGTAATAATAATGCATTTAGTTGCTCTCTGTCTAGCAAGCTTCAACACGGCAGAGACGCTATTGCCAGTAAGAAAATGTCAATTACTTACTGGATGACTTCACCGCAGCCCTACTTTGGGGAGAGATTGTTAAGCATTTGAGCATTTCTTATCATAATCTCTACACTATCTAAATAAAATTTATTCTATAAAAATTTTATCTCTTAACAGGCTTCTAAACTTGTCAAGCAAACAGTGTGTATCTATGATAAAAATGTTGTAAAACAAGTATTATCTTATCTAAGCAATAAACAACGAAAAAAACCAGTGATTCAGTATTGTAGAAAGCCAGGAATATGTGAACCCAAATGTGGATTAATGCACCAGGATTATAGTAAAATCATATATGCTCAGCCATTAATTTCATACTAGATTAAGTATTCAACAAATATTTGTAGCTTTTGTCAACAAAAAATAATTTATTTTATGACAAAGTTTTTATAGATGATTATGTTTGAGCAATATATTGAAAGACAGTGTCATTCAAATCAAAACAAATGAGAAGACAAGATTATTTCATACCTCAATTAAATTAAAAGAACGGTGAATCAAAAGAGCCAATATAAAGCATGGGAGAATCAGAAAGTAATGTTTGAAAGTATCCTGGTCCTTGTTGTATGTTTGCTTCACTACTTTATGGTACCTCATGTACCAGACAATACCAATTGAAGTTCCAAGAAATACTAGCTTCATTAAAGTGTTGTAGAAAGAGTAGTACTTCGTGAACAAATCGAGGTACCGAGTGAGGAAGACTATAACATACAATTCTTGAGTCTTGAGCGAAATTCCTGGAGCAAGTAAAATGTAATTTTAAGCTTAAGAGGAGGAATAATATTCATAGAATCGATAGTGCACGTATGACGCAAATTAACATATTTAAAATTAATAAATAAATAAACAATAGAAAAACAAAAAACACAAAACATTATATATATATATATATATATATATACAAGGATATGACGGAATAAGAAATTTCAAGGGACCTACGTTCTGAAGAGTTATTTTGAACTGATTCCCAGGATTCAATGATAAAAAGTGCAAGTTTTATGAATATACCAAGTCCCACTTTCCAAAGACTTAGACGCAAGCAACCCATCTTCTGCTGATTTCATAGACCATAGAAATTCTATATCAGAAGGTCTAGTAGGGTTCCAACCATTTTGGGCCCGAATACAAGCCCAAAGTTCCACTTCCCAGTGCCTAATGCAATCTAAAAGTTCAAGAATTTGAACAGTTTTAAAATATAGGGAAACTAATGAAAAAGAAAAAAATAATTATTTGGATGGAAGAAAAGATAAAGGATAACGATATCACAGAAGCACTGAATTACCATAAATTTTTGGGGAAAATAGAATTTTGAGAATTTGGGAAAGTTGGCAATCAACCAAAGATCCCAAATAGAAGTTTTCCAAACTACCAACCTCATTCATTTTTTTCATCAAGCACTACTTCATGAATAATTACATACCAGACATCTTGAGAAATTTAAGAGACAACGAGAAAGTAAGGTTTTAGTCAAAGTTCTCCCAATCTTTAAATCTTCTAGACAAGAATGATGAAATAGAATAGCAAGGAAAACAATTAACAGATGATGACTAAAAAATATAAAAGTTTGGGAGAATGATAAAATTAAAGTTCCAAAAATACATATATTCCAAACTAACAACCTCCATTATTCTGCTATCAAGCACTACTTGAAGAACAACCAAAAAAATTTGGTTAATGGGCATTTAGTGAAATCAGAAAAATGGGTTTTAATCAAAGTTACAAAAGACAAAATTTTCAAATTAACAACCTCTTTCATTCAACTATCAAGCTCTTTTCAAAGCACTAGATCTTGATGAAATTAAAATCAACACTTTAATAAAGAGAACAAGAATGACTACATAGTGGAAAATGGATTTTAATTGAAGTTTCAAAAATAAAAATCATTATCATTCACGCTTGACGCTTCTACCAAGCACTACTTACTGAAGAACTGCCCAAAAATTTTGGGAAAATGGGGAAAATGGGCATTTAAAGATATTTTGCACATGGGTTTTGAATAAAATATCTACAAATACAAATTCTAAACAAGAACAAAGGAACAAAAAGGAACAATAGGAAGTGAAATGTTGGGAATTAAAAATGCCGGAAAATGGGCCTTTAGTCACAGATTAAAAATATACAAATCTTCAAAACTACAAACCTTGTTCGTTCTATCAAGCAAATTATAAAAAGGGGACTCTGAAGAATGGGTTTTCAATTCAAATTGCAAAAGCAAAAGGTATTCCCAACTAACAACGTCATTGACTCTTCTATCAACCAAACAACCAAAAATTTAGGGGATACGGGTGATACATATATTGGAAAAACGGATTTTCAATCAAAATTCCAAAAATACAAATTCTTCCAAACTAACAAACTCTTTTACTCTTCTATGAAGCAATAATTCTTGAAGAATTACCGAAACAATTTTGTGGAAGATGTCTGCATTAAAGTTACAAATGCACAAATGTTTCAAACCTAACAACCACTTCTACTCTTCAAAAGCACCCATTCTTGGAGACATATGAAGCATAAAGGAACAAACAAGAACAAGGAAAATGGATATCCAGAGATGTCCTGAAAATGGGTCTCTAAAAAAGATTCTGACAACCACAGTAACTCCTACTTCAAAAATTAGAGAACCAATTAAGCCACCAAAAGATCAAGAAACGGAACAAAAAGAATAAGGCACGAACAACAAGAACACAAAAATAAAAAGAAAGGGAAAGCAACAAACAATGGCCAAAGAAAGAAAGAGAGAGAAAGGTATAGACATATACATACCAGCACATGATTTCATGGTACGGATCTTGAGGAGGAGAACCACTATGCTGAGGAGGTGGGTCATGTCCCCAGCCAATCTGAAAAAGTTCATGATTCTGTTTTATCGACTTCTTGTGGGGTTGGGTTTGTTTTTGCTTTTGAGGAAACAATGATTTTGATTTCTTGAATACTCAATGTGTTGATTTGGTACAAGTTATTCTGTGTATATATAGCCGGGTTCATTCGAGGATGACTGATAGTTGGCACGCGCCCTTGTAGCGCGTGGTTGTTGACTTGCCAACATTTTCTTTTGTCTGGTCTTCCCACGGTACTTGCCTTAGTCGGATCTGGCGGTGGCTCCTTGCTTTCCCGTCTAATCTCCCGAAATGAGCAGTGTTGAATATCGGGAGAGAGAGCCTCCGCATTGAGGCAGCTTGTCTGTCAAGCCAAGCAAGCTAAACCCACAGAGGTCTGTTTGGTAAACTACTCTAAAAATCGTTTTATATTTTTAACTTTAAAATTGAATAAATAAACTACTCAACTATTAAATTACGACATTTTCTATCTTTTCTCAAATTTAATATCTAATTTTATTGTATTTAGAGTTTATTTTCATCAAATTTAATATCTAATTTCATACTTCCTAATGACAAATAATAAGAAGGGGAAAACGTTTAAATTCATTAGTTCAAAAATTGTTTATTCAATTTAAAAGTTTAAAGATTTTGTGGCACTGACCAATAGTTCAAAATTATTTATTCAATTTAAAATTCAAAGATTTCGTGGTGCTAATGAATAAAGTGATACATTGTATAAATTTTTTTTTTAAGAGGGTAATGTGAAAAAAAGTCAAAACATCAGGAGAGTTTCTTGTGATTTACCCAAAAGTTAAATACCCGAGCCTTAAAAGTTTAGTTGAAACTACTTGGAAGAGTTAGACAAAACCATTTGGCTTATAAGGTGGTTGTAAAGAGTTTGAAAATAATAATATATTCTCAACATTTTCTAGAAAATTTTTGAAATAAAATAAGCCTAGGTGACTATATAGAGAGCAAAAATATTAATAAAATAAATAATTGCATTATGTATCCAAAAAAAAAGAAAGAAAGAGAATTGCCTCCGGAGTGTACAAAAATAAAGTTATGTATAATTGATAGAAGATGAATTATGGGGTTGGAAGAAGGACGTTGCTTCGCCACAAAGGGGGAGTGGGATTTTATTTGGACGAAGGACGATGCTGAGCCCAGTCAAGAAGTTGCTTATGAGAAATGGTCTGACCTCACATAGGCAAGCTCAAGCAGCCGAGTACTTAGCTTGGCTCGGCTTGGCTTGGCTGAACTTTGCACATTCACAGCCCTACTGTCTTCTCACTCGTGAGAATTAGGGTTGGGCTAGTGACTTGGTCAAGTTCTCAGGTGTGAACATTCACTACAGATAGAGAAAAATGGAGGTTCTTATCGTCTTTTTTCACCCAATGAAATTGCCAAATGTGGTGTTTCAACAAAAAGAGGTGGAAAAAAAAAAGGGAGGAAAAATGTTTTGCTAAGAATCCGATCTCGTCATTTCTGAAAGAGTTGTCCATCAATAGATGCCATATTTAATTGGAAATCATTTTGTACTCGGATCTTTTTTTTTCCTTATGTTGAAATATTGTTTGTGTAGGTGTGTGCTTTGCGGGCCTAGGAGGCCAGAGGTAGCCCATTACTTATAATTTAGGGTTAATTATTATTATTGTTTCTCGTGGAAGAACGAACAAAAGGAGCTGGCCCTGATGAGATTAGAGGCATACCAACATAGTTTGGTGTGTGCCATTACAATAAGAAGGTGAGGCACACTTCAAGTTTCAAGGATGGTGGGCTTCGTAAAGGCCTTCCCAGTTATGCCCAAGCTTTCCATGCACCATGCCCCTTACTATTGTCAAGGATCTTCCTTAGAACCAGGTCCCGTTTCTTGAAATTCCTTCGGGTCAAATTTTTATTGAATTAGATTGGACAATATTCATATTTGGTTAATCAACTAACAAATTAAATTATTGAATCCGGATTGTTACCCCCTGTTTGGTTCGGGGATTTTGACAAAGGAAAGGCAAAAAAATTTGAAGGATTCTGGTTTCACGTGTTTGGTTGCTAAAGAAAGTAGGAAGGAAAAAAAATATGCTGGAAAAAAATGGAGAAGATCTTAATTTCACTTTTCATTTGAAAAGGGGAGGAAAGTGAGGAAAAATCTTGGGAAAATTCTATCGGGTCTAAACTCTCACCTCTCAAGCTCTCACCCCTTGCCTCTCCTTTCTCCCACAATAGTCAACTTGCCTTGATAACCTTGGACCGCTAGCGGCGGAAACCTTGATTTGCGACTACTACCTCTAACCAGCGACTTCTAATCGCCGATCACCCCCTCCGACTAGCAACCTCTCACCAGCGATTACCTTTTTCGACGGACAACCATCTCCTCCAACCAGCGATGCGATGTGGTGTGGATTCAACTAATCTAATCCGACTGGCCAACAAATGCCAGAAGGAGTCTTTTCTTCTCTTTGTTGGGGTTTTGAATCTAAGTTTAGATAGTTGTTGTTGTGTTTTCTTCTTTGCAGCTTTGCAGGTGGGTGGTTTTTGGGCGTTGGTGTGTGGTGTTCAAGATTGAGGTAGCTGGTTTTGCAGGGGATCTTAGTGGTAGTTATTTTGGGTTCTGATGTATTGCTTTGGGTAAGCTTTGCTTGTTGAATGTGCTTTGTTTTTTAGTGTCGGGCCATCAATGGTGTTGCATTGTAGAGCTCTATATTTTTTTGCAACCCAAGTGTTTGCTTTTAGCTCTAGGTGAACGAGTTTAGCTAGTTGCAAGTCTTCTCTTGCTTTGTCTTGGAGTTCACTTCGGTGGTAGTCCGTTTTGTGTCTTTTGGCTATTTGGGTGGTCTTACCTGGTAACTTTGATTAAATTTTTCTTATTTTTAGTCTTGTAGCCACATTGCTTATTGTTTTGCTTGTGAGGTAGGTCTCCTTTTTTAGTTGTGGTGTTTGTCTCATAGTGCCTTTGTAGGTCTTAGGATTAGTTGTAGAGAGCGCAAACTAATATTTGGGAATGGTAACTCTCCATTTCGACATTAATGGGATGAGAAATGATTCTTGAGACAAGTGACATTTTCCGACTCGCAAGCCAAGGGTAGATTAAAAAAAAAAGAAAAAAAAAAAAAAAAAAAAAGAAGTAAGGCATTTCAACGGGTCTATATGCATAAGCTTTACTAACTATGTCAGCCCCCATCAATGCATGTCAGCCCATCTAAAGCCTTTCTCTCTACTTAAAATGCTGAAGCCTAAAGCATTAGCACACTTTGTTTTGTTTCTTTCTCCTCCTTTCTCTTTTTTTGGTCCGTTCTCTCTCCTCTCTCTTTACCAACATTTAGTATCCTTATCAATCCACTCTTTCTCTCTCTTTTATCCCCCTCCCCTCTCCCTGTTTGATTTGGAACAACACACCCTTTCCAAAAAGTATTACATTTCCTCTTTGTTTTTATTTCTCTTTCTATCCACATCTCCCTCTGCAATTTACCCCTCCCAGATATCTTTCTACTTCCTCCTCTCTCCACCCACCTTCTTTTATTCCTCCCCCCATTGGAATGGAACTACTAATATGAAAATGCAACAGAAATAATGGTGAGAAAGTGGTTTTTTTTTCGGATTCTATTTCCATTGATTTTGTAGATTTGAAGTTTCGTGGATCATCCATCAATAGCATTTTCAAAAATAAAAAAAGAGATGAGAGAAAACAACTCGTTGTTTCATAGACGTACAGCTCTATGATGGTGCCAAAGCTGAAATCTGTAGATCTGGAAGGTTTTTATAAAATTAACTAGGTTTTTGTAAACTTAGGTTTTTTCGTAAACTTAGCTAGGTTTTTGTGAACTTAGCTAATTTTTTTGTAAACTTAGTTAGATTTTTGTGAACTTAGCTAAATTTTTTTGTAAAGTTAGCTAGGTTTTTCGTATAAAAAAAAATTATAAATTTTTTTAATTTAAAATCCAGTGTTATACTTCTTCTTCTTTATCCTAGATTTTTTGTAAACTTAGCTAGATTTTTGTAAACTTAGCTAGTTTTTTTGTAAACTTAGCTAAATTTTTCATATAAAAAAAACTAGATTTTTCAATTTACAATCCAGACTTGTACTTCTTTTTCATCTTTTTTTTTTTTTCCTGTATTTTTTGTTGGATCAAATCCCATAAAAATAAATTCTTTTGTTTGGGATGTAGTTGTGCCTTCCTTTCATTGTAGCGGGAGAGTAGGTTTGGGTTTGTTTGTGGGTATAAAGAGAGATGGGGAAGGGGTAGAGTTGCAAAAATCGGAGAGAGAGAACGTTTGATAATTGATTTTTGGGGTTAGGAAACAACGGGGCTGGAACGAACGAAAAGGAAGCGAATGGGTAATTTCGTCAAATAATATTTAAATTCTGTTATTTTTTACGGAAGCTCTTAGTCGCTTGATGACTTCGTTGGACGGAGCCGTCCTGTATAGCATCCCTCTAATGGGATTTATCAAAATTAGGGGGGCCTCATATTTGGTTGTGATCGTGTTGTTAACTTTTTAATATGATAATTTATGCCCCTTTATTATTGTTTTTTTTCTTTCTTTTCATTTTCCCCCTTCAACAACTAAACACAAGAAATTATTTCTCTAAAAGAATTTTCTTTTCTTTCCTCTAATTTTTCCTAAACAACCAAATATAAGAAAATTTTATATTTTTCATACATTTTCTTTCCTTTCTATTTTTTTACCCTCTGCTTTTCTTTCCCTAGTAAAATTCATGAACGAAACTGGAGGGTTAATGAATTAACGGATTCCACTCGGATCAATATATTGACAGGCCTTGGCTCTAGTACCATTTCCCAGCTTTGCCCCCGTCAAAACAGGCGGCAAAAAGTTGACATCTGCATTTTAATGCAGCTGCAAGCGGCTGGAAAACCAGGGACAGCCAGGAATTGTGGGAAGCTAAAAAAAATGTTTCTTTCTTGACACCTATCAAATTCGCAAAGTGGAAACCATAAATATGTTACATGCTTGCCATGAAAAAACATCGTACTATTTCTGGGTCATGCGGGCTCCTTCCAAACGAAGACCTTTTAGAACATCTATGGATGACCTTTAAGGCTTTGAATCACTTTCCCTTTTGAGGGCATACAAAGTTTAGGAAGGCATTCTACATTGAATGAAAAGATAAAATTACCACAACCAATTACAACGACATTTCTCCCCTTCATCTACCCTCAGTTATGGAAATTTGTTTTCTTCAAGAATGTGATGCTAAGCCTGTTTGGCTAAGCTTTTAGATAGTCCAAAATCACTTTAGAAGCCTAAAATCACTTTTGGTCCTGTTTGGCAACCTAAATCATAATTACTTTTAAACTCAAAAAGTGATTTTATAATAAGCAGACTGTCTCCAATTTCTAATCAGAAACTGGTGTCAGCTTTTGCAGAGGATTTTAAAAACTCTTCATATTTCCAAAGTTACCCTTAATACTTGAGTATAAAAACAATTTTTTTCATCCATATCCTTTAACAAAACGATAATAGCCCCACCTTAAACCCAACTCCTCTTCTCTCTTGCAGCTGTACTCCTCTCCTACCGGCATCAAAGTATTGGTAAGTAATTTCAATCAACTTGGATCCACATGATACTAATTTAAATTTCAAAAAAAAAAAAAAAAATTCTCTCTTCATATATTCATTGATTTATACTTGTTGGAATTTTTTTAAGAATTGATTCCATGAAATTTGGATTTGTGATAAATTTTTTTTTAGAAAAAAAATATCGATCGTGCTCTCTCTTCTTCTTCTTTCTTTTCTTTTTCTTTTTTTTTTTTAAAAAAAAAAAGACAAACGTAAGTAAAATCCCTAGTAATGCACCTTTGTGGGGTTGGTTGAAAGGTCAAGGAATCTTGTGTGTGTTTTCCAAAAGTCTTCGTTTTGACTCCTCGCCGCTCTTATTGCTTGTGTGATTATGTGACATCTCACTTAGACTGTTAGGGGAATAATTTGAGCTCAAATTTTGATAAGAGTACAGCTAGGACACCTCTAATCATTAATATTAAAAATTAAAAAAATTAAAAATCATTACTAATACCAAATAGAACAAAAATAGTAATAATAAAAACAAAAAAAAAATATCATTTATTATAAGAGACAGTTCAATTAATTTAGGGTTATAACAACTTCAACAAATGTTCTTCCCAAACAGACAAAAAATCACTTTAAACTCTAATAACACTTTTAAAATACAGTTTCCAAACAAAGACTGATTCTCTTCTGCTTCTTGTAACTTTTGATTCTCCTCTACTTTTGTCTAAAAGCAAAAGTTACAATTTTCTCAAACAGGGCTTAAACCAGTTTGAATGAAAATCTTGTCTCCATCATATGGCCTTTGTGCTATGTCCAGATTTGAGTTCGTTTTCTTCACTTTCACTTATTTATTTATTTATTTTTTTTAAATATATACTTTTGGGGACTTTGGTCATAAGCCCATAAAAAAAGACTTCTGCAAGTACAACTCCATGGTAAAAATCTTGTACAGACAACTCCATGGTAAAAATCTTGTACGTGCCATCAGTCATCTGGGAGAAAGAAATGGGAATTGTTCATAAACAAACCTTTTCCCCAAAATGGCTTCTTAGACACCTTGCTTGTTTTCACTGTCAGCTGTGTATATCTAGCAAATAGTATACCCATGACATCAAGACAAGCATTTTACAAACTTTCCCATGAAAAGTTATTTGCGATAAATACTGGGAGAAAATAACCACAGCTCATCATTTAAGTTGCCTAAATTCGCAAAACCAAATCTTCAGCATATTGAACGCAGATCATCCCCAGAACTTTTGCATAGAAGTAACATATATATCAAGTTTCCTACAAAGTTTATGGAAAGAGTTTTATTGATGAATAAACAGAATCGAAAAAGGAACCTGAACAATGGAAATATGAAAATGTGTTAAATCTACATATTTTATATAAAACAAATAGGGAACATGATGGTGTATGTCTATATTTGTAAAACTCTACATATGATGGGGTTAAAGCTGGAAAAATAATTCTGGGGAGGGACAAACAACTTGGAAATAAAATGAGAAGGAAATACGACTGAAGCTGGTTCTGTAGTCCTGCAGAGTTGATCAGCCATTAACCCCATTGTTTTCATAGAGACCTGAGTTTGAGGGCGGGCCTAAATAATTGACAAATAATTATAAGTTAGTTCAGCCACAAAAGAATTAATAAATGAAAACCATTGACAGACAAAATTTAAATAAATAAAAAAAATCAATACATACCACAAAGTAAGCAGCAGAACTAGCACGGCTCCTCATAAAAATGCCTCATTTATCCCATTTGGAAACATCTTCCTAAAAGTAAAAGCCTGGCGAAGGTAGTCTGGTTTGAAGATCACTAGTCTAGAAAAGCTATACTCCTCATCAGGGCTTTCGGGACACAGGAGCATTTTCTGTTAAAGATGACCCTAGTCGGAGCATAAGAGGATATACTGGGCTGAACTCCTTGTCTCCCCTTGCCCTTACCTTTGCAGCATAATCATCCAGGGTTGCTTTGATACCTCTCCAGATTTGATCCTCCCCTTGAGAATCTAACCACAGTGAATACTGCAGAGGAGTTAGTTTGTTCCTTTGCAGCGGTGACTGCAACTCATCTGGGCCCCGAGAGTAAAGATGATGAAGAATGACACTTGGTGGCAGATCTTGAAGAAGGGGGGATGCTCCCAGTTGAGATGTTTCCAAGAAAATAACAGGTCGAAATGCTCGAAGGGCTCGGTATGGTGCACCAAGCTGTTCTACAGGGAACAAGTTCTGGCCCACAGCTAACTCCAGCTCAGCCATGTCCCTAGCCATCCTCAGCTTTCCGGATTCAGAAAGTGGTCTCACAAGAGAAGCATGCCTGATAAAGAATACCAGAACCCGCGAGGCCATGCTTCTAGCAAGCCTAGTGCATATGGTTTCTGTCCCTGTGGGGATAGCATTTGTTGAAGAGGGCAACAGCCTAGATAGAAATTCGCTACGGAAAAGAAGAATGCTCTTCTGCAACTCCTCCATGTAAGGTGATGCATTGTTGTCCATAGCAGCATCCATGCCTAGCGCACCAAAGTTTTGTTCGTGAATTTGCAAGATGCAAGACTCTAGACGGTCAAGCATGGCCTGAAATAAGGATGTTACTGAATCACAGGCAACCCCATATATGACACCCAGTGACGGAGATAAGACATCTGATGCAATGGTAGGCAGTCCGTTTATCATAGATGATATGCGTGTATGAATTTCTTGCAGATGCTGACATAATGTGAAGTTCTTGAGTTGTACTGGAGTTGCAGGACCTGCTATTTGACGTGCTTCAGGGCCAGCAGATATCTGCCATCAAACAATATTTGGTTATCCTTACGAAGAAACAATATTCAAACTTACAGTACATTAGTAGTTCTGTCCAAAAGAAAATTGGTACCAGTAAAGTAACCGCATTTTCTTGTTAGAATCAGGTATAATTTTCACACAAGAAGATAAGCATATAGTAATCCTATAGGTTGATCAAATAACAAAGAGAAATGGCCACAATCTACAAACAGAATGTTCTCAATCAACTCTGAACCTACGATCCAAATGTTTCATCACTAAAAAAATGATAATTTTGCAAAGTTAAAGCATAATATCAACAAAATTCATGAAAAGTAATAAATGTTTACATTGTGCTCCTCAATATGCAGATGGATAATAGATTGAATTGCATTCTTTGCTCTTCCTTTTTCCCCATTTTGGTTGAAGATAAAAATGCATTATGAAAGTAACAAAATATAAAAAAGGAAGCGGTTGCCTACCCACTACACCATAATCTTATACACACTATTTAGTAGGCAAAAAAGGCAGAATCCGCATAGACCCACTGCACCACCAATCTAGAGCTAATAGAAATGAGAGTCACAAACCAAGCGAGCAAAAAAGGAAAAAGAAAAACTAATCCTCCATCTTCATGAGATCACTAAGAATTTATATGCCAACGAGTGTTTCAAGAATCAGACCAAACCAGGCCTCTGAACTGCCCAGACCATCAACCGGTTTATCTATATGGGTTCTGAACAACCCCAGAACCATTTAGTTACAATACTGTTATGTTCAAAGTGACTCATGTGAACAGGCTACTTTGACTCTCCATTTCAACCAGATAACTGACCAATTATACACAACATCATAAAACCCAACTTTAGAGAAAGAAGAGGGTTTCATAGGTGCCAAGGAGCTTCACATGGAAGCAAATTGCTTCCCTAGATCTGAAATTTTGTTTCTTACCATAAAATTGCCTTTTCTTCCTTTTCGTATAGAAAACAAGCCCACAAAACACATGCTTTTTTTTTTTCCTGACGAAGGAGACAAAATACATGCTTATGAACAGATCATCAGATTTGCCGCTAGGTTCCCTTGCTCTCTCAGTCTCTCTGTGTGGTAGATTTATAATGATCTTCATCAATTTGTAGAAATATTAATAATTAATTTCTTTCTAGTTCTTCTCTTTCTTCTTCAAATTTTTTTTTTTTTGGGCTTCGTCTAAACTTGATATTAAAAAAATCCTATTTCTATTACGAAATAAGGAAACTGTCAAACTATCAAATAATTTTTCAATTTGACCAATTTACCAGATCTCCTTGGTGGTTATGATTAGTTCTATTACTACTTTTGTGTTGGCAAATCACATTTCCAAAACTTTTAAAGATGAACTTGGGTCTGTAGTCTATCCATTGTTCCTCTTTGATCACATGAAGACAAGTTTCAAGCCGTTCAAAATTAAAGATCGTTAAGCTGAAATTTTGATATCACACATCAGGATGGTAAGTGCCTAAGAGATTGTTAGATGTTTGACCATGGGTAGTTAGTCCCTAAATTTGACCTTAACTAATCTCGGTTTAAGTGTGGAAGCCTTATATTATCAATTGTGGACAGAAATTCACAAAACTATTTCATTTAATCAAAATTTCGTATCAATCCATTTTTATCCTAAGTGCAGGTAGTTTGTAACTTTCTGGGTGCTAATTAAGCGATCGATGGGATGACCAAATGATTGGTTCATTTACAAAAAGGCTTAATTCAGTCCTGTGCATGAATGGAGTCAATGATTCAATCAGTCTCACACAGAATATAATTTCCTATTCTGATTAAAATTCCTTTTCAATGCAGTTTCTTTCCAAAATTGATTTGGAATTTTTCCATATAAATATATGGCTTTCCACACAAATAAAGAAAGTCTAAAAAGTCAAAAATGGATCTCTTCTGGTTAATAGTTTTTTTATCTTGTAAGAGCTTCTCTAGCTTAGGAGACCAATACCTTGCTTAGTTTGTGGTTTGCTAGAGGTTGAATGAATGCAACCTTATTCTCATACTAGGGTATAACCTGTGTGAGAGAACCTTGTGTTCAGCCGGAGGTTTCCGGAGCCGTGTATCATTGATATGACAGAGATTGATCTTTGCGAAATTGCAATCTTTTTGCTTGCACCAGAGAGAGTTTAGCCAATTGCATTGGAGCCACTGCATGGAGCCTTGCGAGGTTCGTGGAGCTACGGGGCAAGTCAAGGAAAACAGCAGTGGACTAGTGCAAGTCGTGTGTAAGTTTGTTCAATTCTTGAATGCTTTCAGCCTCTTTGGGTTTTCCAAGTGAAAAATTGAATGTGCTGGTTGATTGCATATTTGTTTTGCTTGTGTGATTGATTAAACAACTCAGGCTAAAAATGTCCATGATATATTGTATTAATTTGATTATTCATATTTATATCTTTTGAAAAGTATTATTTCGTACTTGAATTTCCTTTGTTTTTTTTTTTTTTTTTTTTGGTAGGCAACGAAAATTTTATTAAGAGAAAAGGAAAATGTACAAGAGGATGAGAAGTCCTACAGAAAAAACAGCAAAAAGTCCTACATCCCACAAACCGCCAACCAATCAGAAGAAATAAGAAATAAAGGAAGTCCACAAAGCTCGTTAGATGCCGAAACCCAAAAGGAGGCTAAGAAAACCACCCTCTCCCATAAAATCCCAATCTCCTCTGCCTTGTTCTCAAATACCCTCGCATTTCTTTCTAACCACAAAACCCAAAAAATGGCAAGAACCACACATCTCCACAACACCACCCCTTGGAACTCCTACCGAAGCCACAATAGTCAATCACTAACAAATCAGCACAAGAAGCCGGAGGAACCCAACAAATCCCAATCAGCTGAATTTCCTTTGTGCATCCGTATTACTTGCCTGTTTTTAATATTGATGAGATTGATTAGAATTTATTGGCCACGACGTATTTTTGACTGACCTATGCACACCCCCACCCCTCTCTAAGTTTTGTGGACCTATAACACCAGACTCTAGTCTTTTCAAGTTCCTTATTTTTTTTATAATGAAAACAACTTAATTCTATTTATCCATTTAACTACTTGATATGTAATATAGTTGACATTATGATGAAATCATGTTTCAAAACTCCAACCGAAGACCAAATGGTTGGATGGCAAACCCTTAACCCAGTCCCTCTTATCGGTTGATGAACGGTCTAGGTTTAAAAACATTAATGCTAAGAACTCGCATAGAATACCATTATAAAACCAAACATACCTCGAGCTTGATCCCGACCTAGATCCTACTATTTCAGATCAATTGCTCAGCCACAAAATGCCTTTCCAATTATTATTGGATTGCTCAAAAGAGCTAAAATTCAAATTCACTACATAGTCTACATTCACACAGTCTAATATCACACAAAAGCCTACTAGCATACAACCTTTCTATGGGCTTTGAAAGAAATCAGAAACCCCATTTCTGATATTATTACCATTATCCCCTTCTTAAACTGCCATGAATAAGGACTATACTCTCTTGTACCATCACAAAAGTAATGGAGGAATTTGGTACTGTGGTCACCTGCCCTAACCAAGTTACACTTCAACCTCAGCTAATCTCCTTTGACCAAGCTGACCTCTTTCACTCTGTTCTCAACTCAGCCCTCTTATCATTACCCTAGAGAGACAGGAGTCAGTCCACCTTATATCAATCTCTTTCATAACTTCAAAACATATGCTTCTTTTCTAAAGTCGTAACAGCAAGACCTCCTAGCCCACCCCACTTCTTACGCCATTCAGATTCAAAATATTTCATAGCGGACTAAGCTTGTCTTCCCATAATAACTTGACTCCACTGGAAACTTTGAGGCAATTTCAATAAATAAAATGAGGTACTACAACTAGGATGTATAGATGCAGCATTTTCATGCCTACTGTGCGGAAGAAGTTCCTTCCATGTAATATTAGGCATCCAATCCATTAAGAAAACACAAGTACCAATAAAAATCATTATCATGAGCAATTGATAGCACAATATACCAGGTAATTCTGACACTATGCTACATGGACACTTCAAAATGTGTGAAGTACCCGTGTTGGACACATGTAACATTGGTGTGGGTACTCCTGCAAGACACTGCCAAATAGTGGAAAAAAATCTATGAAAAGTAAATGAATCTGAAACCTGGACACATACCCAGACCAGTATTTGAGTCCATGTAACATAGGTCTGACATACTCAATATAAACTTTTCATTCTCTAGTTAAATGATAAGTAAATATAGAAACAAATAATTTCATTAGATGCTAATTGCACACTCAAAAGTGTCTTAAAACGAATTCATAGCATTCTAAGTACATGGGTTAATGTGCATGAGCTATAAACTGATCCTATCAATTTAGTTGTCATTTTAGGAAGACTTTTATATTAGTGGTTATCGGGTACCTTCACAACATATAAAATGAAAGCTATAAATAGGAAGCCTAGTGGGCTAGTCACTGATAACTAGACGCAGAAAGAAAAAGAGAAGACATTTGATCTCAATGCCCTGAAGGTCAAGAGGTAAGTCCTGAGCCCTAATACAACAAGAAGCCAGAAGGGCAACAAAGAGGGAAAAGGATATGACAAGAAAGAGTACCTAGCTACACAATTTTTTTTTAAGTAAAAAGGAACTCAAACAACAGACAGATATAATCTTAAGCTTTAAATACATACTGCGGTAGTACATGTTTCCCCAATTAAAACGAAAAGTACCTGATATTCAGCTCTTTCTGCAAGCAGGAGCAGAACTTTGCCAATTTCACGCAAGACAAGAAGGGTCAAGCGCCCATCCAGTTGAACAGCTTCAATCTCTTCCTGAATGCGTAATATAATTCGAGAGATATGTTCTTTGGAGGGAACACTTCCACGGGCTGACATCTGGAATACAGAGTTAACAAGATCTGAAAGGCGACTCAAGCAGAGGGCCAAGAAAGCTGTCTGGAATATTTCAATTGTGGCAACCATTTGATCCTTTCCTTCTGAACTGATCGCTGGTAGAACCCCTTTAACATCGGTGTCATGCGAAATTCTTTCAAGAAGATTCTCTATCATGGAGTAAAGCTTTGGATACCCCACAGTAAAGATCTCTTTGACAAAGCTTGATGCAGTAAAAGCAGACTTCATCTGGCTTGCAAATGATTTCACAAGTGCCTCCCAAACTCGATCTGTTAATATCGGATCACCCTCCTAAAGAAAAGAAGCGGCAATTCTGAAAATGAATTCGAGCAATAGAAAGATAAAAATGAAGATCCACATCACTAGCACAATCAAAGAGATAAATGGCATTGTCATGAAAGATCTAAGTCAAAAGGGAACAGCAACTCAAACCCCATGATTCTCCTCTCTTTTAGGGATCCAGTAAATGCATCATAAGTGCCAAAATAACTTTTTTTATAAATGACGTTAGCAAACTAATGGTAACATGGTACATGTTGATCATTAACCAAGGGGCCTAAACTGATTATAAACAAAGATAATAACAAACCAAAAGAGATACTGAGAAAAGAGGAAGGGGGAAGAACAGCCACGGATGATTTGCTGCTATGTATGGCCAGGAATATAAGGAAAAATCCATTTTTCTGCCAACAAATATCAATGATAAGTTCAAAAATGATTACATTTTCTTAATCCACCCATGCATAAACCGAATGTCAGCCATTATCTAAGTAAGGATAAATTAAAAGAGACAATACCTTTACTAACCTAAAGATATAATTATATGAGTAAAAAGTTGCTGCTAGAGTAAGAACAGAGAAAAGGAAGCAAAAGCAATAAACAAAACTCAGATGAGTGGCTCGAGGGGATCTGAAAATAGAAAGAAATGGGCAAGCAGGAAACAAACAGGAAGCAAATAAGGAAGTCTTAAGGCATGTGAAATTAAATGAGTAAGGAACCGTCAGAGTTGCATTGCAGAAGTTAATTAGGAAGCATTATGAGAATATGAAACAAGAAGTTCTTTCTACTGAACATATAAGCATAATGTATTAATGAAAGGAAGAATTTACAAAATGAACTTGAAAATTTAATCTGACTTAGAATTTGGACAAGGTAAAAGCACAAAATAATCAAATCAAAAAATCCCAACAAAATCCTCAACAACAAATGTCACGAACCCTGCGCAAAATCTTTCTGTTGCCCAACACCTATATCGCGCCCCCTTTGTTATTGAGAATTCTACAATTTCTTCACTTTCAGATTGACCAAAAAAGAGATCACGTGCAATCTCTTCCATATAATTTTGCTTTTTGGGGTCCAAGCCTTCAACTACTAAAACACTAAGAACTTCCTTCACCATAAGAGGGAGCACCTGTGCCAAACCTAACAGAAAAAAGCAGGAGGCAGTTGTAGTATCTTCCATATAAGAGAGCACTTGCAATCTCTTCTATACAATCTTTCTTTTTGGGGTCTAAGCCTTCAACTACTGAGTCACTAGAACTTCCTTCAATCCCCAAGGGCTGAGGTAAAAAAGGGCAATGAAACATAAGGTGATTCACCGGCCTAGACCCTTCTTGCACCAGGCAATCTGGAAGGGCCCAATTCCAAGAATTAAGATGAACCACTGCAAGTGAGGTCTCCAACAATGAATCCCCACTCCAAGAACTCAATAACAATAACTTCCGGTAGTTCTAAAATCAATAAGATCTTATTTTTGTAGGGTTTAGGGAAACAAAAGGTTTTCCAAGGATATTTCTTATCGTTCTTGTTTGAATGGCTAACATTCTGGAAGTAGTTTATAGGAGTGAGCTAGGGGATGAGATCAATTAAGTAAATAGTCAAACTTATAATCCCATGATAATTTGTAAGAAACCACCGAACAGTGGTCTAGATTTGCTAAGACGTTCACTACGAGTAGTCACAAGTTAGGTTACATCAATGGAAAAATGCATAATTGTACACAAACAGGAACAAAATACCTCACCTGCAGGACCTCATCAAGTAACAAAACATGCGTAAACGGGTCTCTTTTCTTCGACAACACCCTCTGCAAGTGCCAAACCGCAACCACAATAGAATGCAACTGATCCATACAATTCCCTATCCTCTGCCAAAGCGCCTGCTTCGCCTTCTGCCCGCCCCCAATCTGGGGCGTGCCACTCCCCCTAATCCCTCCCGGCCCAAACCCGCCTCCCGACGATGCAGATATCGCCTTCATATCCAATGCGACACTCACGCTCTTCACTCCCTGACTCTTATACTTACTAATCAAGCCATCCACAGTAGTTCTCAACTCCCCGAGATTGTAGAACACTTGCAGTCCAGTCCCAACCTCGGCCTGATTGAACCCCTCCAGTCCCCTCTCCAATACCTTCATTGCCTCGGTTCGTAACCTATTCCCAGTCTCCGAAACCCAAACCAATTCTTCGCTGATCACATCGATACCCGCAAGCTCGTTCTCGTTGCACAAGCTCAAGATCTCGCAATGCAGCTGTGCAGCCTTGGCGAGATCGAGTTTGTCGGGTTCAGCATCGAAAATTGCCATCAAATCGCGTAATTTCTTGGATAACCGGAGGGCGCGGATCGTGTGCTGAAGGAGTTCCGTGGTGTGGTGGAGGTTCGAGAGCTGGACGGTCTTGATCTTGATTTGGCGGTGGGGGTCGGCGATCTCGGAGCGGACCCGGCGGAGGGAGGATTGGAGGGAGGATACAGCGGATCGGACGGTGGAGAGGGCAAGTTCGGCGTGTTGGAGGGAGGAGAGTTGGGAGAGGAGGAGGGGGTGGCGGGAGAGGACTTCGGAGCGAAGTTGGTGCTCGAGGAGGCGGACGCCGTGCTGGAGCTTCTCGGCGGTGGAGGCGGCGGAGCCAGAGGAGAGGGCGGAGGAGGAGAAGCGGGTGGAGTCGAAGTCGGGGGAGAGAAAGAGGGAGAAGATGGGGTCGGAGGAGAAGGTGTCAAGGGGAGACGGTGTTGGTGATGAGACAGTGATGGAGGATGAGGAGGAGGCGGAGGAGGGTGGAGGAGGAGTGGTGGAGGGGGTGGTTGGGTGGGTTGGGGGTTTGAAGGTGGAGAGTCTTTGGATGGCCGGAGAGGCCATTGTTTTCTGTGAGTGAGAGGAAAGAGTTTTGGGTGGACTAGCAGCTTTTATGTTCTCGTTACTAGCGATGGGGAAAATGTAAAATATTACAAGAAAACCTCATAATGTTTGATTTTTTCACTATAACACCCCTAAATAAAAAATAATTGCAATATCACACACATCTCGCAAATCTAGCCATCGGTGCTACTATTAATCGCTATTTATGAAAGGGAGAGGCTATTTCCACAGCCATTTTTGTTGCATCCACAACTTCATTGAAAAACTTCATTAGTTAACCCAATTTGCCCCTAATGTACTCCACGTTCCTTGTCCTTTCCCTCCTCTCTTCTCTTTCTCTCCTTCATGGCTTGCAGATAAAACAAATCACAAGATGGTTGGGAATAAAACACAATTGAGTCAAACTAAACTCATATAGCGAATAGCTCACTGGTAACAGAATATGAGTGCACATCCATAAAAGCACTAGTATTTGTAAACTCAACTTCTATGTGGCATCAGGGATCAATGTATCAAAAAAAAAAAAAAAAATCATAATTTTTCCAAGTTCTTGAACTTGTAATAGTGTTACTGTATAGGGTGATAGGGTGAGTTATTGTTAATTAAAATGAATAATATAGTGATAAACGGCTCAAACTTCAATTCATGATAAACTATGCTCAAAACTCAACACATGATCAATGAGATGATCATCAATTACTAGATCCGTTATATTAAGATCCAAAGGGCTGCTACAAATCAACTTTTCAAGCCTTACCATATTTAAAATCTGTGTCATGAAAATTAGAGCAAAGCAATTGCCAATGTAAAATTAGGAAATTGGGTCGACGTTGGAAAATTAATAGGACAAAATAAATTCAAGGGATAGGATAATAGGTTTTGGGACGATCGGCGATAGTGAAACCAATAGTAGAGGGGGGAGAGAGAGAGAGATGTAAGTGGGCACACCAATTAAGCTCTCCTTTTTCCTTTTTATGTTATTCAGCCAAACCTATTAAAGAGAGATGATGAATAGGAGAAGATGGAGATGAACAAGAGAATAGAAAAAAAGAGAAAAGGGTAGAAACATGGGAACAATGGGGGCAAATTGGGTAAATCAACCAAACCTTTTAGTGGGGCTGTGGATGCAACCAAAATGGCTGTGGAAATAGCCCTTCCCTTTATGAAATTGAATGTTGAACGTTAATTCTATGAACGCCTATTACAGTGGTGCTAATTGGTAGATTTGTAAATTATTTCCGGAGTTTAGGTACCTTTCCCAAAACTCCTCGTAGACTTCATTAACTTTATTGTTTCACTCTGACCTAGTTAAAACCAAACACTTTCGAAGTTGTTCTAAGAGTTGTTTAGTTAAACAAGTTGCTAGGAGTTGATTTCAGTGTTGAGGAGATCATATACTACTACCAACCACCTTGAATAAAGGAAAGACATGGTATTATCTCAAATTCATAAATCTTGATCGAGTCTTAGTCATACATATTCCTGACAACAGCCAAGATTATCAATCTAATGTTGTCTTTATTTATGGAGATTTTGAATTGACCCTCCTCGAAGATCTTTGCTTTATATGCGCTCGTGGGCTAGCCATCTTGTGAGTATATTTTGGTTGAGATCTTAATCTTATTAAGAATATAGTTATTTCATTATGTTTGTTCTTTTTGTAGCTTTCGAAGTAAATGATCTTCCAACAAAGGCGAATGAAGGTGATATTAAAAAGGCTGTGAAATACAAGGGTGACTGTCACACCCCATTCTTTATTCTCCTTTAAAGAGTATTGATTTTGATGTTTGTGGTGAAATTTGATCAAGTTTCAAAATGGCATTGGTTCTTTTTTCTCCTATTTTTCCCAGTTTCCATAAAGGCTATTATTTCATGCATTTCTTGCCTTGTTTTTTAGTTTTCTCTTTTAATTGTGTTTCTATGTTGATGAGAGATAAATTTGTGAGTTTTTGTTTAAATCCAAATGAGTTTCGAAAGTTAATAAGAACTTTTGCGACTAGAAATGTGTTTTCGTCATTTTTCTCGTAAAATTTCCATTTGACTTTGGAATTCATTCTGGATTTTTTTATCATGCTCATATCAACATTCATAGTCTATTTATAGGTTCAATTTGTTGATTCGATGGATTGAGATTGATTTGGCTCATTATGGTTTAACTTGACCTAATTAACCAATTTTCGGTTCTCATAAAGTTGACGTATGGTTCGCATTTGGATTTTCAAGCAAATGAGTTATTTAATATTCATTCAAACCTAATTTTCTTTTGAAATGTTTTTTGTGAAGTCTCGTATTGATTTGAACCCATCTCGGTTAGCTATCTTTCTTAAATCCAACCACTTAACCATGGTTGAAGATTTTCACCTTGAGAGGATTCTAAAATCATTTTTCTTTTAATTTTGGATGTTTTGTCTTTTGAATCATCCAAATCATAATTAATTTGACCAATATATGAACTCCAGAATAGGAAAGAATCGAAAAAGGATACATGTTGGCCCAAATAATCAACCCTAGAGGGGGTGAATGGGGTTGATGCAAAATAAATGGAACTTTAAAAACTTTTGCAAATATAGTAAATTAAACAATGATGCAAATAGCACAATTAATGAAAGCAAATAAATGAGAGAGAGTTAGAGAAATCAAACACAAGATATAACGAGGTTCAGCTCTCCTGCCTACGTTCTCGCCTCAAGAACTCCGCTTGAGGATTCCAAATCCACTGACCAATCTCCTTCACGGGTGGAGATCAAACCTTTACACAATCTACTTGCGGGTGTAGATCAAACCTTTACAACAAACAAATTCCCTTTGCTCAACAAGGGTTATGCCCAACCCTCAATCTCTCACAAAGATAGATATGAATTTAGTACAACAACAAATCCCTCTTTATAGGGTGAATGAAGAATTAAGCTCATTCTAATATGATATGGACAATGAAAGCTTAAGTATGTGAATTTAGAGCTTGATAATGGGTAGGAAGAGTATAATCTTTTTCCCTTTGTTAATCCATCATTCCAAAGTGTTTGAGACACCATTTATATAACCTTGGATGGTTTACGACCGTTTGGTAGCAGCCCTTTCAAAAATAGAGCCATTGGAGCACTTTTTGGGGCTTAAAAAATTAGTCGTTATTTTGTCAGAACGAGGATTTCAGACGTCTTAAATATCCAGAGAGTAAGTATAAGGATTTGTGGACAAAACTCAATTTCAGACGTCTTAAATCATTTCAAACGTCTTATTCAGGCGTCTTAAACTTTTTGTAATACCCGTAATTTTTAAATAGGGTATTAAGGGTTTAATCTATGGTTAACGTAGCTAATCCCTTGATTTTTCGAATGACTTCATGCATGGGTAATGCATGTTTATGATATTATGATGTTGGATGTGTTTTGATGCTTGTTTTGGTGCATTGAGTATTTTTCGGGTGCGTTTAGCCTTATTTGCAACTTAAGGGTTTAAACTGCTGAAATTTGGCTAAGTGTTGGGAAAAAGTAGATTTTCGTAAATCTTCGTTTTAAAAGATAACTTTTTGCGGTAATGAGAATTTATAATATTATAAGACATTGGTGATTTTAGGGGATTTTATTAACATGTTTGGATTGGGTTCCACGCATGTTTGTTTTAGGAAAATCTGTCGGGTGACGGATTTTGTACTAAAACTTGGAAATGAGATTTTGATATATTGGGTATTTGATTTTTCTGATATTTTATTTGCATTCAAATGGGGGGTTATTTGCTTATTTTTATTAAATAACTTAAAGTAAAAGGAAGATACTTAAATGTTTTTAATGAAATAAGGCTGATGTCTGTACTGATGAGGTGTAGTCTGACTAACTGCCAATATTTCTGCTGACTGTGTGTTTCAGATGTCTGAAACACATTTCAGACGTCTGAAAGTGACATTTTAGACGTCTGAAAGTTACATTCAGACGTCTAGAAGTTCCAGAGAGCAAGGTTTTCTGGAGTATAGTTTCAGACGTCTGAAACTACATTTCAGACGTCTGAAAGTTGCAATCTGCAGATTTTATAAAGGGTTAAAATGACATTTTTGCCCCCCTTTTTTATATAAACCCATCTAACTCGTCCCAAACACTAGAGATCTGGTCTTTAGAGTGTTTGGGAGAGAGAAAAAGAGAGAGGGGAAAATAAGAGAGAGAGAGAGGGGACGATGGTGAGGGATGGAGGGTGTTCCACCCATTTCGGCCCTTGCATGCATCTTTTTAGAGTAGATCGGCTCCTCAATCACTCATAGCTGCACTTTGGAAGCATAGGCAGTCTTCATCTTGCATTTGAGAGGTAATTTCTCATGATACGTGGCTAGGGTTTGCATTTCTTTTGGGTTTTAGTCATCATATCCTTATGTCTTGTGTTTATTCATGGTATTTGTGAGGTTTTATCCCATTTTGGAGTTGGAATCTCCATCATTTTCATCAAGCATGGCGTTTGGGAGCTAGGGCTTGGATTGGGGGCATGCATGTGCATCCCAGGCTTGGATCTACACACCCATAACATCAATATCGCATTTTTCTACATGTTTCATGGAGGTAGGTGCAATTTACATAGGTTTAAACTATTGACATGATAATATGGTATATATTATCATAGTACTTGGTATTCTTGGATCTAAAATATGTATATAAATGAATTGTGGAATAAATCTTGAAATAAGATTATGGGTATTTGATATTCTAATTTGGGGATTATGTTTTTTTACCGATTTTGGCATATTTTATACATTCTATGGAATATAGATGTATGGATTTTATGGTTAATTTTCATGTTTAATCGGGGATTTCGATTATGATTTTAAGGCTATAATCATAATGAGAGTTTATGTTGTTTATCATAATTTTGGGTATAATTATGATGTTATTTGATTATGGGTTATATACCATATCTTAGAGATGATTTTGGTTTAAAAGAATCATTTTATGGTTTATTTCACTGCATGTTGGGCATAATCATGCATTAAATGGATTTAATGAATACTGGGTAAAAGTATTGCATAAAAAGGGGTCATTAGAATTGGACTACTTGCAGTCAATGAGACTTTGCGGTGTTTTCCATTCCTTTGGTCTTGGGGTACTTTCCAGTTCCAGGTAGGAACCCTTGTGTTCCCGAATCAGAGGCTACTTTCCGGTTCCAGGTAGGAACCCTTGTGTTGTCCTCTTGGAGGTTGGGTTTAAAATCCTCCGTTTCCACGCGAAGACTCCTGCGGGAGTGGTCGGTAATTAATGGAATTAATGTAAATTGGACATGAGTCACATGCATTGGGCATTATGCATTATTTGTTTTAAGTTATGGATTATAACTTATTTTGGATTTGTAATATACTTGGTCAGTATATTTTGTTTTAAATGATATAATTGGTTTATTTATATCATTGCTGTAGTTTACTATGTTAAATTGTATCTACTGAGTCGTCGGACTCACGCCTATTTATTTCCATGTTTTTCAGAGATTATGTTCAGGTGGAGTTATGCTTTTATATGGGGATGCTCTAACTGGAAATTACCTATGTTAATTATTGATGCAATTTAATGGGAAGAATATGTATTAATTCATTCTATTGAGCCAATGGCCAATGTAAATGTAAATTTAATTCAGGATTGTAATTTTAATTATTTATGGTTGCGTGTTTGTGGAATGCGACGCATGGGATGATACCAGTTTTATGGATGGCATGGAAATTTTTATGTATGGATTTTTATAACAGGTTTTTATGATGGTATGTCCTATCTACGGATGGGTCATGTCCGAAAAAGGAAAATTTTAAAATGATTGAGATTTTAACACGTGTCATCCACGTTTTATCAAAAGATTTATTAAAATAAAGCTCGTTTTATTACTATTGATCACGGCTTAATTAATTTGGGTCGTGACACTTTTCAAACGTCTTATTCAGACGTTTTAAATCCAGACAACAAGATATAGGCTATTTTCCAATTCTAAGTCCATAAATGATTTTCCAAGTAAAATTTAGGATTTCTTAGGGTCATGATCTATGGTATATAGATTTTATAATTATTAAGCTTCTATTGTTCAACCATTTGCATAAAATCCTAACTCTCACCCAAATACCCAATTCTTCAAGATCTTCAAATCCTTCACTTCATGGGGTTCTTGAGAGTTGAATATTCTCTTCCTTGAGACTCTTTGCTTCTCTTGTTCTCTTTGGCTTTCTTCTTATGATAACACATTTAAGTATAGAAAAAAAACCTAGCTTATAATGATCAACTCAAATAACAAACATTAGTCCATAATTATCAATGCTTTGTTATCATCAAAATCATAATAAATTCATGGAATGAAATCTTGAGGCTAACAAAACAAGCTGAGAAGCCCTTCTCAACTGATCAACCAAACCCCCCTGATCTAGCAGCCAGCACTGCAAGTCGTGTCTTTTGGGTCTCGCTAATCATCTTAAGTCACTTTCCGATTTAATGTCTTTCTCCGAATTTTGTGGCTTTTAACCCTTTAATTCGATTTTTAACAACTTTCCTTCCATTTTTATTTTATTTTTTTGGTAATTTTGGGTTTCTTGAGTATTAAAAAAGTCACTAAGAGCCCTTAAATCATTATTTGATTAATTAATCTTAATCATTGAGTTGTTGGGTTGGTTCCTATAAATAGAGCCTTTCTCTTTAGCCTTAATGGACTTTTGACTTGTGCTCTATACTTAAGAGAAAGTGAATTATGAATTTGTGTGTTCCAAGAGGCTTGGGAGCAACAAAAGAAGAGTTCTTCAACACCTTTAAGTGAAAGAAATAATTGGGGGAAGAGCTAGAAGACTCATTGCAAGAAGTATTCCCCTCTCTCTCTTATTTTTTTATGTATTACTGTTGTGATGAAAGCATGCTTAAAGTGTTAGTATGAATTGCTTATTATTGTATTGCATGATTCATGATATTATTTTAATAATTGTGTATATCAAGATCCGAGCATCTCCCTTAGGCAGTTTAAGTGGGGATTTTGGTAGTCTCCACCTTACTTTTAAAGAATAAAGAAACCATAAAAATATTTTGTTTTTATAAAACAATTTTGACTCTTTTTTTTTTATTTTTTTATTTTAAATGGGCTAGTTTTGAACAAAAAATAAAGGGTTCAAGGGATAGGTTCTAAAATAGGAAGATTATGAGATTATGAGCCGCAACTCATAGGCACCTAATTTGCCCACAGATCGGTCCCTATTTACTAAGTGTGCTTATTTAATTTCAACAACATATAATATAATTAAAAATTGCGAAAATCAAAAATAAAATCTAAGCTTAGTTGGACTTTGGATCAAGTGAACAACTTGCTTACCTCTTGTAGATGAAAGTCCACTTAGTTCTAACTAGTGCACATGCGCGTTGTACGTGGCTAATTTATCTGATTTTTGTAAAAAAATCTAGAACTTTAATATAGAATTATAATTTAGTTTTTGGAATCATATTTGGACTTTGTTATTCTAGCCCGTTTGATTTTCATGGACACTTTCATTATTTGGTACGAGTATCATAGTCGTTTTTTATTTTTTATTTTTATATTTAATAAATGCATTTTCATTGGGTTGCTAACATGAAAAAATTCCTGTAATTCTAATAAGACAAACATCAATATTTCAAACCCCTGTGTTCTAAAAATCTCTAATAACTACCACTGTAATTTAGTCAATCAAAAGTTTTTCTAAGATAACCACTTTTATAAGTAGTATAGATAAACAAGTTAGGAAAATATTTCACCCTTTGTGGGATATTATTAGTTTTCAATCCATAATCAAATAATTATTTGAAGATAGTATACATTGATAAAAACAAATTTTGCTTAAAAAGTATACTCGATTCAGAATAAAAAATTAATATTCTCCAACGAGTAGTAGAACTCAAGAGAGGGAGAACATGTAATATCACATCAGTATTCTATTTATAGCATGACATCATAGTTCAGCATGCTAGAGTTGAGTTGAGAAGTATACTTGATAGAATTAAGGTAGCATTCTATTTAGATCCATAAACTTTGGAAGAGGTTCTTCCTGGCATCTTTGAGGAAGGATCCCTGAGCTTTCTAGGATGGGTTGTGGGGTGAGAAGCAGGCGAAAAACAATGGCTTTTCAGTTGCAGCCTAGCCGCTACATGTTATGAGTCGCTCACTGACCCAAACTATTCCTAGAATGAGCCATTAATGGGAGAATTGACTAAGGAAGTGTTGCCCCCACTATCGAGTTCAAGCTCTTATTAGAATGATTTAGTAATGAGAGGATTAAATAAAGAAGTTTTGCCCCTATTTGTAGATTTAAGTTGTTCAGTGCTTAGGAGAACTCAACTGAGACTTTGTGTCGAACAAATGAAGAGAAGGACCCCTATTATTATAGTAGAGGGTTGGGAGAATGGATGGCCAAGATTAGATCTTGTTATAAATGATCCAAGAGCCCAAAATAAATCTCAAAGGTTGATATTTATCTCAAAAATTCGGAAAAAATTCGAATTTTTTCTGAATTTGTTGAAGGGATAGAGTCAAATTTTGAGATAAGATTAAAACAAGGTGGGATAAGGTTTGAAGGTCAAGTGGCCACCATAACTAGCTCCCCAACCACTGGTGGGTGTCTGGTTACCCCTCTCCAATGGCTGGCCGACCACTAGTAGCCTTTCTTGCCTTGTTTTGTTGCATTGGTTGCTCCCTTTCTAATACACATTCAAATTTTGGACATATCGAGACCATTTTAAGTCTAAATTCAACGATTCTTTTTTAAAGATGATCGTGATTCATTTTATTGCTTAAAAACACTTTAAAAATCTTGATATTTAGCCACAATTGGTCAATTGGTTATGAACCAAGTCAAGATGGCTCACCAGGGTCAAAAGGTCTACTATAAATAAAACAATGATTTGTATCCCGATTGAACCTAAATAAAACAATGATTTGTATCCCGATTGAACCATGATTGAAACCAAACTCTTTAGAAAATGATTTTAAACATTCAAAGACATTAATTGGGCATAAATTGATACTAATGTGAAATTTAATTGAAAATGTGGGATTGAATTAGGAAATAATTTTAAAGAAAACTGATAGACGTAGCTAAATTGTGCGGGTCTATCATGTATCATTCTTAACCAAACCATATCTAAAACTTACCAAACTTCAAACCAAGACTATAAATAATATCCTAAGGACTTTGGGATCATACTGGGACGAATTTGGCGGTAATTGGAGGACAAATAAAAGCTATGCAAATGAAAGGACCAAAATGCCCTTCAAGTTGCAAAAGCTTTCATTACCTTTTTAAAACTCACTCAAATTGAACCCTGAAAGAGACCTTGGATTCTTTGAGATACGTAGAGTCTAACCCAAAAGACGATATGTCAAAATGATGTGAAAATGTAATTGTGATAATGCACTTAAAGTGGAAAGGTATAAATAAAGGTATGAAAATGGGGTGTCTACAAAAATATTGCGATAGAAGTTTAATGGTAAATTGCAAGCGAGGATTATTGTATTCAAGGTACGTTTTCTCTCATTCTTATTCTCTAAGAGTTCATCATTTTAGATAATTTGATGCGCATGTTCTCTCTTTGTTATGGGTAACTTTTTATTTTGTTGTTGTAGGGCATGTTTGGGTTGTATTTTTTGCATAAGCATCATGTAGGAACATATTATGGTTTCATTGCTTGCATGTTTTGTTATTTTTACATGAAGTTTAGAGTACTTTTGATAAAATTAGCATTATGGCCAGATTTGGTTTAATTGCTTTTGAGCATATTTAGTATTTCTTTTAATATCTTTTAGCATGATGATAGTCTCTTTACATGATTAATTAGGGTTGATATCCTTTGGTTTTGTGATTATGTGCTTGGGATAACATGATGATTTTGATATGATTCTGATGATGTTATGCATACTTGATTTTGGATTAATAGGCAGTTAAGAGTAGTCAATTAATTTAGAATCTTCCCCACTCATTTTCTAGGTTATTATTTTCATATAAAATTATGGTAGTTTGTGGATTTCCTTTTTCTCAAACTTTTCCCTTGTTCTAAAGCATTCATTTTTCTAAAAACTTCCCTCTTTGATTTTTGTTATCACTTACTTCACCATCATTTCATAAAAATGAGAAGGCAAACAAAGTGGCTATGAAACTAAAATTAGTTTTAGTTTCATAAAAATAACTATTTCACTGTAATATGGCTATTGCACTATAACATGATATCATGTAGTGTTTAATTTTATTTTGTAAAAATTGAGTATTGAAACAGTATTTTCATGAAGGATTACAGGGTGATGACTCCTCAGAGAAAGTTATATACCCATGGATCCCGTATCTTTGGGCTAGAGAGAGTGAGAGAGTGACCATGCTTTATATGTAAAGACTTTGCTCCGCAACAGTATGATGCATTTTAAAGCTGTAAGGTAACCTAAAGCAGATAATATCATGCCAATGGTGGTAGTGGGGTATTATAAAAATGATTTCTTATGATGACTACCACTTAATATAAACAAAATAAAATAGAAAGAAACAAAGAAATTGACAGATAATTTCTATGTTGGCCAGTAGAGAAATTTTGTAATTTATAAAAAAAAATATAATATATTTCCGACATGGGTATTGTTTCGAAGGTCTCGATGATTAGATTCCAAAAATATAAATTTCATTGAAACAGATGAGTAGATTGAAAGTTATGATATTTTAAAGTTCGAAAAGAAAACAACAACAGAGAACAATTTATGTGCGTAATGTTTCAAGTGGTTAAAAGGGCGAAAATGGATTTTAGAAAAATAGTTGGACACAACTACTAAAACAGGACCAAATTGGGTGGTCAAACCTAGTTTACTTGGATTATAATTGCACTTGTACCAGACTAGACCGCTCAAACTAGAGTGCATTTTTGCAGGCGCAAAGACTTGAAATGTGAACCACTCAACTAAAGCCTTCTAAAAACTTTGCCTTGCCGCTAATCTACATGCTCCTCATGTGTATTTGTGTTTGACAAACATATATTATTTAAGGTTATTTACATGTATATAAGTAAAATCAAATTAAAAATAATTTTAAAAATATCTAATAACTAATGAGCAGTTAAACTAGTGACCTAGTGACTCACTCCCTCATCCGGGTTACTCTGATCCATATTTCAATAAACCATTAGAACTTAGGGATATTTTGTTTTTTTGGTACAATACGAGGGGTTCAAATTCCTATCCTATCTTATTTTTACCTTTTTTTTTTTTGGTTTCCCAATGTGTCTCAGGCTTTGCCTAGGACTAATCCTTCGAGATATTGTCAGGCGCCGAAGCAGGGACCTTTCCAAAAAAAGTTTGCTGCATCCATCCTCCTTCACCACTAGATTTATCCAATGAAAAAGTACTAATTTTCAAGAATTTTTGATCAATTTCGCAAGAAAAAAAATTTAAAGAGGTAATTGTGTTCACTCATAATCATTGGCCAACCAACCATTTTTTAGGCTTGCCCCCTTCTATGATTTACCTTGTGTGCAGAATCCACCTGGCTCCGCATTTTCTGAAGTGCTACTTTGGGGGACACACTCTCCAAGAGTGGCCTTGTTTTAGGTCACCAATTCGGCCTCCAAGTCCACACACGCCCCCCTCTCTCGGCTAAAATTAAACGCAAGGAAGAAAAAAACAAAACAAAGCTCCCTCCCGCACCAATTATAATTATAATAAAACCAATAAAAAGAAGAGGGAAGGCCTGTATAAAAACGAGACCCCGTTTCAAAGTTTCTCTCTCTAGAACCTCTGCTTCATTTTGAAGCTACTCTTTTATCTCTCTATCTCTCTCCCTCCATAAATCTCTCTCCCTCTCTCTTTCTCTCTCTAGAACTTCAGAACTAGGGTTTTCAAACCGTGCCGTGACTGTACAGTTTCTAGGGTTTATCGGTATCGATCTCTCTTTCTCTCTACCATGGCGGCTGAGAAGCTGAGGGATTTGAGTCAGCCGATTGACGTCACCTTGCTCGATGCCACCGTGGCGGCCTTCTATGGCACCGGATCTAAGGAGGAGGTGCGATAGTTACTCCTTTCCTCACTCTATCTGTAGATTCTGTTTGGTTATCGAGAAAGTGTTGGAAATGAGAACGAATTGAAGTGTTTTTTAGTCTTTGTTTTTTCATTTCTTCTTTCTTTCCTTCTATCCCCACTACACTAAGACTGAGAGACTGTTTGGGTGAGTTTTCTCGGGAACCTAGCGGGGAGTTTTAGGTGTTAAGTGAGGCTTGCGATCTGGTTTTCTTTGTCTTTTTGTGTTTTAAGTGTAACGCATATGGGGGGTTTTTATGTTCTTACCGTTTCGTCCCCTTAAACCCTCTGTTTGGTAGCCGAGAAACTGAGGCCAACAAATTTGGAGTTTTTTGCCTTATGCTGTTTGTTATTAAGAAAGCTAAAATTAGACTTACGCTAATAATCTATACACCGTAATTGAGTTGATTAGTTTGTTTTTGGGAAACGAACAACAGAAAAACACAAGGATTTAGTTTTAATTTTCTTTTCATTTTTTATCCCTTCGATTTCTCATTAACCAGACGGAGCGTAAGCTTTTGTTCTTAGGGTTTTTAGTCGCTTAGGGTTTTTCTAAAGCTCTGTTCGGTTTGAGAGAACTAGAATAAAAGTTTTTTTTTTTTGGGGGGGGGGTGGTCTCAGAATTTGAAGAACGAAATTTCTGATTTCTTTTATTTTCCTACAGTTTCTCAGTAACCAATCAGAGCCTCAATGGAAGTTATGTTTTTTATGTTGGAAATGAATGCCTTTCTAATGCAAAGGAAACCACTGGTAGCATTTTCCTTTTTCTGTAATTGTGTTTTTCCCCCATTCTAGTGCCCCAGCTTTATTACTTGAACTTGAGTTACTTTGGTAATGCTCCGCTTGTTTACTGAGGAACCGCAGGAAAAGAAAAGAAAGTTTTTGAACCCCAAGGGCTTGTTTGGATAAACTTATACTTTCTGTTTTTTATTTTTAAAAGTAAAAAGGGAAATAAATTTTATAGTATTTGATGGTGCAAAATTTTATAGGGCCCGTTTGGATAAGCCTTTACTTCCTGTTTTTACTTTTAAAAGTAAAGAAATTTCGATAATTATTGTTTACTGGAAGCCCCTTTGAATTGAAAGGACTGATTTTAAAAGGCCCTTCTTTCCCTTCCTGAGAAATGGGATACCCTCTGTGAAAAGAATATTGGTGATAATTTGTGCTTGCAATAAGATGGGTGTCTTGATCATATATGAAAGAGTGTCTCCAAGTTTTAAACCCATTTTTGTTGTATTCCTATTTGCCCAGTAGTTGATTTGGTTGGATTTGTATCTACCTTGTAGTGTGTAGCTCATTTTGCTTTTTGTCCCCCTATTGTTGGTGAACAGAGGACTGCAGCGGATCAGATTTTACGGGAGTTGCAAAACAATCCAGATATGTGGCTCCAAGTAGTGCACATACTACAAAAGTCACAGAATCTGAACACAAAGTTCTTTGCCTTACAGGTTAGTTGGTGTCATATGCGCAGCCATCTATAATGATAAATTAGTGTAGATTCCAAAAATCAAATTTTGCATAAGATAAGTCATTTTACCAGTCTCTCATAACTCATAATACTTACTTTTTTGGCTTTTTTTTTTTATGTTCACCTGAGCCATAGTACTGGCCTATTGGGTCATAACCTGGATAAGAAACTTATGGATGATAGGGTTATAAATTTATAATTTATTTAGATCTAACAACATTTAGTGTAGTGTTTAGGCATGATGATGAGATGCCTTTTAGAATCAGTGAATCAGATCATCACTGTTTTCTGAATGCTTGGGACCTTTTTTTGGATGAAGTGGTTAGGAATTTGAGGTGCTTCATGTTTCTTTTGTTTGCTTTACCATACTACTTACTTTGGAAAACTCTAGCTTATTATGTTGAAAACCACAAATATATTATAGGCAAGTCACTAGAGTATCCTTTAGTTTCGTGAGTGGAGATTTTTTCGGGATTTACCAAATTTTATTGGTGTATCATTTTCTATATCCTCATTATAATTGAATCAAGTATCAACGCTCAAATGTTGATTTATGGGTTTGTGTTAACAATTTTTTAAGTGGCAAAAGTGGACTGAACATGATATGCATGAAACTCTTATCTAAATGCTCGGCTATGGTCATAGTTCTTGTGTGGGGATGGTTAAACCGTATTATGCTGTTTCCATTTTAATCTTTAAGAGTTCACTTGTTGTCGTCTAGGCATGAATCAACTCCGTTGACTCTAAACAGATGAAAGTTTGCCACTAACCAAGGTTATTGGGGTTTTTCTTTAAATTTAGAAACTTAAATAGTTCCCTCTGCTTTGATGATAGCATTGGAATAATCGTTTGTGATTATTCTTGATCATTGAACACATATATGAAGAATTTCTCATTAGCAACACAATCTTCGGCATTGTCCGTATTGAATAGTACTTTTTGGTGGGCATTATAACCAAGTACAGGTTTTCATAAGAATCTTACCCTTGAGGACTAATCTAGTCTTGCTGCATTCTTATGCATATTTTTGTATATGTATGCTTTCATGAGTAGGTTAATATTTGTTAATCTCTTAATATTTCATCCATATAGTGGAAGTAGGATGTTTTTTAAGCTTTTGTGTGGGCAATATGGTCGCTAAAGTCATAAAGGATGGATGAGGACGATAGTAGATTAATGCTGTGTGTGATTGGTGAAGGGTGGTAGAAGGGTACTAGGGTTTGTAGGTTAGTTAGGGTGATGCAGCACAACACTAGAATAATGTTGTATGTGCCTGTTATGATGGGCTTAAGGCTTGTGATTTTAGGTTTTGAAAGGTGGAAGGCTTTGTAGGTGAACTAGGGTTGGGGTGGATCATGGTTTATGTGTAATAGTGGCTGGAAAGGGTGCTGGAGTTTTGGATAGCAGCTAGTTTGAGGTTTAGGACCTTAGGGTAAAGGCTTATGGATAGAGTTAGGGTTGTGGGAGTAGGGTTTTAGGTTGAGAAGACAATGAAAATAGGGGCTGTGGGTTAATTAGAAAACGCAGCACTATAAAATTACTAAAATACGCCCAACTATAAAATTATTCCCATACAATGAATATCCCAAATAAATCATAATTTTTCCTTTCTTCTTGACATGCTTTGCATCATATGGTTGGAATAGGTCAAGGATTAAAGCCAATAACTGGATGGAATTTAAGAAAATGTGGTCACTTTTTTTAGGGTTTAGAATGTTATACTAACATTTTATAAGGTACCGAACTATCAATAGTATTAGTGCTATAGAAGTGGGGCCTAGGTTTAGAAATGAAGAAAATAGGAGCTGGTTTTTAGTTAATTAGAGAACACAGCTGTGTGGGGAATTAACTAACAAAGGAGAAGAGGAAGAAGAAGAGTAATTGTACTCTAATCATGTTTTGGTACAATCAACCTTACTCATAGTCTCTAGGAAACCTTCTAGGCAAGTAAAAACTTACTTATAATAGAAGTAACTAATATCGAAATCAATTAGGTCTCAAATTCCTCTAAAATTGCAAGTTTCTAAACTCTTTATGGGATTGGCCCAATTAAAAAAATAGTACTTAGAAAGTCAAAGTCCAACACAAACTAATTAAAATAAGAGAAATCTATAAAATTACTAAAATATTTCTGATGAATTAAGACTTGATAGAACTAGCAAACTAATACATTTATGTCTCAAACAACTATGATGGAAACTTTTTTTTTTTTGGGACCGAAAAGGTGTCTTTGCTCAAATGGGACCAATAGAATTTGTTCTAAACTTCCAAAAGAGATATGTCATCTCTAGCCAAGTTATGCATACTTCATCATTTTCTCTCTGCCTTAAAGGAACTCGACTTTGCTAGTTTGGCGTGAGTCCAAGAATGCAAGGATTTTTGCTGAAGGAGGAGTGAACTCTACCTTAACTTTTACCATATTTTTGGTAGAAGTAAGTATATGCTTCTTGTTTCCATCAATGAAAGAGTAAGTGTTGGTCCTTATCAAAAAAAAAAAAAAAAAAAAAAAGAGTAAGTGTTGGCATGTCGTACATGATGTGCGTCATTATCTCATACTCACGTGCGATCCAAGAGCATGTGACAAAGCTCAAGTGGTAACACATCACACTCAATTATATCCCTAAGCTTACAATATGGTGAATGTCACATAGCATTGCTTTATCAACCTTCAATTTTGTGTTATTAATGCATGCCACATAATATGGCTTTGGGTGTGGCTCAACCTTAATCTCAATTTCTTCACAGCTTTTACTGATACTGCGTTTGTACAACACCCAATGTCTATCAAAATATGAATAGCTTTGTGCTCCATAATGAACCATTGTGTTAAAAATGGTTCCTTTTATGATGATAGACTGATAGTTCTCATCATCAACCTTTAAAACAGATTTGGTTGTTACAAAGAGTATATGAATATTTTACCCACATCAAGTTTAGGATCTTTTTGCGACATCATATGTGCTTGTGGTGGATGAACTTGTTTTGAAACTTTATACTGAGTAATGGCTAAAGAAGACAAACACACATTTGCACTCTTCTTGGCCCCATTAGCCCTCTTCTCTATGTAACAACCAATTGCAATCTCATGTACAGTGGTTTTTAGAGAGATGCTTCTATTGAACTCCTCTTACCATTCAATTGAACTAATGCCTTCCTAATGCCTTCACAAACTTTTATTTTAAAAATTTATGAAATAAGTGTATGCATTAAAGAGAGGGTGGAGCCCAGGCATATAAGGAATATACATGAACTAACCACACAAAAAAGAACTCCAAGCAGAAGATATAGCTTAAGGGAGTCTAGAAAAAGAACAAAAGAGAGATTATGCTTGTTAAAATGGCTACAAAACCACCAAAAGAGAATCTTTGTAAAGGTGGACTTAAGGTAATATTTGAAGCTTCGGTCTCTTCAAAAGTTCTCAAATTTATTTCCTTCCATAAACACCAAAAAAGGGCATGAGGGGCCATATACTACTCTGTCTTCAAATTCTTGCAAACTGCCTTGCTAGACCAACCCAAAAGAAGATCATGTGTGTTGGGAGGGAAAGATCCATTGTATCCCAAAAAGGTTAAAAATGAGTCCAAAGACTCTATGCCACTTGGCAATGGATGAATAGGTGATCCACCGATACCGCCGCCTCCATACACATGATACACCTATTTACTAACCAACCTAACCTAAACGATTCTGCCACCTCCTTCAAAAACTTTTTTTTTTTAGAACGAGGAAAAACAGCATCAAACTTATATGTAAGCTTGGCGTTGGTAACCATGGTGGGTGATTGAATGGAAGAAAATCTAAGGTTTAAGGAAAGCAAGGATCTTTTGCTCTAATACTAAACTGATGCTGGACAATACTGGATTAATGTTTTATGTGATTGTTTGTGGGTCAAGGCTTGTGATTTTAGGGTTTGAAGGGTGGTAGACGGTGCTAGAGTTTGTTGATGGTTTAGGGTCAGGAATAGTCAAGGTTTAAAGGCAATAATTTTAGGATTTATAATGTTAGGGTGAATTCTCTATGGGTAGCAACATGATTAGGGTTATGGAAGTAGGGTTCTATGTTTGGAAAATGAAGAAAGTAGGAGCTAGTTGTGAGCTAATTATAAAACACAAAAACGTAGAGAATTAAAGAATAGAGAGAGGAAGAAAAATATGAGGGATTCTTGGCAAGCATGCCCTTAAGTGTTTGGAAGAATGGTCATCTCTAGTGGTTGGAAGAAAGGTTATCTCTCAAAAGGGGGAAAATTGACTTTGATTTGAAGCACTCTTTAAAGTACCCCCACATACTTCATGTTCCTATTCAAGATCCCATCATTGGTGGCATCTAAAATTGAGAAGCTTAAAAGAGACTTTCTTTGGAATCATATAGGAGGAGAAATAAAGTTTCATCTTGTGGATGTTAAGTCTCTTAAATGTATGAATCAAGCTCTTCTTGGTAAATGGATTTTGAGATTTGGCAAGGGGGAGCAAAGTCTTTGGAGTAATGTGATCATTTGGAACTTGGAAGTATGGGATTACTATTGAAGGTTGGTGGACTAAAGAGGTTAGGAGTTCTCATGGTTTGGGTCTTTGGAAGGCAATAATGTAAGGTTTTGATGACTTTGTAAAAGAAATTAGTTATAAAATAGGGGATGAGGGAAGAGTGAGGTTTTGGAAGGATACTTGGTGTAATGATTCCCTTCTCATGACTGGTTTTTTTCTACTATACAACATTGTGACTAACAAAGATGCTAAGGTGAAAGACTATATTGTGAGGGAGAATGGTTTAGTCACTTGGAACATCACTTCTAGTAGATACTTTAATGATTGGGAGTTGGAGGGAGTCTTAAATTAGTTTTAACAACTTTATGATAGCTAGATTTGTTTGGGAGGGAATGATTCCTTGGTATGGCGTAAGATGTTAAAGGATTATTCTCGGTGAAATCTTACTACAATTCTTTGATTCATAGTGAATCCAACTTCCTTCTGGCTAAGATATTTGGATTGCCTCTGTTCCTTCCAAAGTTGCTTTCTTCACTTGGTTGGTAAGTACAGATAAATGTTTGACCGAAGATCAGTTGAAGAGAAAAAGGTGGGAATTGGCTAATGGATGCATTTTTTGCGAGAAAGCGGAAGTAATGGTTAATCATCTTTTTTTATCCATTGTGATATGGCGTGGAGTTTTTGGATACTTGCATTTAGTCTCTTTGGGATCTGTTGGACCTTGCCCTCTAATCCCCATATCCTTCTCTCGGAGTGGAGGACTGAAACGGTGAGAGAGAAAAAAAAAGGTGGTTTGGGATATGGTTCCCCAAGTTCCTTTTTGGTGCATTTGGAAGGAAAGGAACACTAGAACTTTTGAAGAGGGGGCAAAGTCAATTATAGAGCTCAAGTCTACTTTTGTTAAGACTCTTTTTTGGTAGTTTCATGGTTATACAAACAACCACAATGTCTTTTGTTTCTTTTATAGATTCTCTTTTACTTTAGCCTATTTTTTTTTTTGGCTAGCTCTTGTATATGTCTTATGTACTTGGGCTTCACCCTTTTGCTTCTAATACAATATTTACTTCATAAAAAAAGCATGCCCTTAATAATCAAACCAAAACATCTTGTATTTCACTAGTGAAATTCCAATCTTGTTTTGGTGTAGTGGACCCTAGGTGAGCAAAAACCAACTAATAGAACTAACTAATATCGAAACCAATTAGGCCCCAATTTCCTCTAAAATAGAAAGTTTCTAAACTCTTAATAAGATGATTTATAACCCAATAAAACACTAGTAATTAAAATCAATTAAAAAATAGAAATTTTTAGAAAATTAATCTAAAATATATACTAACTGAAATAAGAATAACCTTTAAAATTTCTAAAATATTCCTAATGGATTAAGACTTGATAAAGCTAGAAAACTAATGACTCCAACTACTACTATGAAAGCTTTCCTTTAGACCAGTCAGGATAGTTTTCTAGAATGGGACCAGCGGTGTTGGTTTTAATGTACCAAAAAAGATATGTCTTCTCTACCCAAGCTGTGGGAAGTGGGAACCATCGGTTCTCCATCTTTGAAAAGAACTCAACTTCGTTTAGTTAAGCGCAAGTCCAAGAATGCACGGATATCCACTGTATAAGGAGGAGCTCTACCTTGACTTCAATGTTTTCTTATCTTTGACACAAGTAAGAATATAGTTATTGTTTCCATAAATGAAAGAGTAGGTGGTGTTGGCATGTCCTGCATAATGTGCCTCAGTCCCATACTTACGTGCAAGGACTTTAATATCGATATCGATGGGTATATCGAGGTTCAAAAAATGTGGATATATCGGATATATCGTTGGATATATCGACAATATCGATATCGTTTTAAAGATATGGTGGATATTATGAGTTAAACACGGATATTTTTATTGAAACTCTGGAAAACAATGATTTAAACTCTAATACACAATCTAGCACCAAAATATTGTAATTAAATGTGTATAATACAAGTATATGTTGTGTAGGGTATAAACAATGTGATATACTAAGAAAATAAATAATAGAAATTCTGAGAAATAATGTTTTAGATCTTAATACACAATTTGCAATCAAAAGATTGCAAATTAAATCTCTATAAGACAAGTAAGTGGTGTATAGGGTACAAAAAATGCGTGATGCTGAGCAAATAGATATTACAAAGTTATGCAAATTTCAAACTTAAATGTTACATAACATTAAAATAAATATTTGTAACGTTTAAATATAAAATGAAACTAGAATAAAGGCCATTATTGTAAATATATGTAAAATACTAAACATAATAAATAAATAAAAATTAAATGCACAAAAATTAGTAGGGTTCTTTTAAAAACATTATAAAGTTAAAGGTAAGAATGTAAAGTAAAAAAGAATTATGGGGTTGCATTTGCAAATATATGTAAAAAGTGGGTGTTTTAATAAAAATAGGTTTATTTCATTTTTAAAAAGAGTCACGTGATAAGGCTTTAGATTTTTTTTTTAAAAAAAGAAAGATAAAAAGATAAGGCTTAAAAAGAGCCTTTTTTGAACACTTCATCAGTCGGCTTGAGGTAACAAAAGAAGAGGGCAGATTCAAACAACGCCGGTGGCAAGACAACAGCATCGGCAGCAGTGAGGAAGAAGGATGACGGCACGATCAGCAGCTTCTTCCCAGGTATGTAAGTTCTCCTCTTCTTCTCTTCTTCTTCTTCTTCTTCTCTTCTGTTTTTTTCTTGGTCGTCGCCAACAATTGTAGGATGACGGTTACGGCATATCGGCAGTTCTTCTTTGTCAACAACGGCAAGGATGAGTATAGCAGTGCAACACTCAGCAGCAAAAGGAAAAAAAAGATCCCCAGTGTCGGTATGGGCGATATCGTCGATATATTGACGATATATCCACGAAATATCCTCGATAAATGGCAGAAAATTGACGAAATTTAAAGTAAACGATATATCGTCGATATATCGCGATGTATTGATGATATCTCTCGAAATTGTGTTTTTTTCAAAATCTTTCAATATTGCAATGCAATATCGTTTCGCTGACCTCCGATATGACGTTATATCGCGATCTTTAAGTCCTTGCCTACGTGTGTGAGTGCGAGTGTGCGAACCAATCGTTTTTCAAAGCTCAAGGTTTGACACATTGCACATAACTATATCTCTAAGCTTAGCAATGGTGAATTTTACATTGCATTGTGTATCAACCTCCAACTTTGTGTTGGTGATCCATGCCATGGAATATGGCTTTTCAGTTGTGGATAAGTAGCCTTGCATGGTTTTGGGATTAAGCTTGGTCCTAATCCACTCAAACATAGGAGAGAAAGGCTCACATGAAGAGGGACACTAAGGACCAGTTTTATTGTTGCTTTAGGTTGTTGTTTTGGGACCTTCCGTTCTTGATAGGAGAAGTTGGCTTCTCTTTCTTTTGTTGTGTTTTCTTGCAAATCCTATATAGATCTTATTACGGATGATTCTAATGCCCAATGCCCAATATTGTGTTCCTTCTAAAGTGATTTGGAAATCAAAAGTGCCTTTGAAAGTTCAGGTTTTTGTGTGCGACTGTTGCTCATAAGAGAATTAATATTAATGATTTTTTTTGGAGGAGACTCACTTGTTGCTTTTTACCACGGTTGTGTATAATGTGTAGGAGAGAGGTTGAGAGTGTTGATAATTTATTCTTGCATTATGTTGTTACAAACTCATTATGGTAGAACCTTTTCCAGATGGCTGTTTTATGTTGGGTTTCTCCTACTTGTTATAGTATGCTTGTTATTGATTTTGGGAGGAGTAAGAGAGCTGTGGAGGTGTGCTGACCTTGCTGTCTTTTTGGGGTTTATGTGATAACTCCACATTTAAGACGTTTGCACTTATGCTAACCTGGCCTTTTCAACTTTAGCAGTGGTGCTGCTTAGTAGTGATTTGAACTTGCTACAAGTTGGGGTGCTTGTTTATCAGAAGAATTTTGGTAGTGAGACAATATATTTGTGTTTGAATCTGTAAATTCGAATTTGATTGTTGACTTATTTGTCTTGCAATTTTCAAGAAATTTCACATTATCAGGTTTAATTTAGGTCATCTTTGGTCCAAATTACCCTTTGGGTATATGATGTCAATTTTTATTTTACTTTCCCCCCTTGCAACTATGTGTAATCTGGAGATTGTCAGTGATATGAAAGGGTCTTACTCTGCTGCTAGGAAATTTTCATAAGCTGTATTGTATTATGCATATAAAATTTAATGGTAATTATGGTAGCTGAAATATGAAGCAGAAGAGCATTTCAAAGCCCAAGAAAGTCGCTTGAATCTTGTTAAAGGCTTAAGAGGCCTCCTAAATGGCCACAAAGCATGGAAGCAGTTCAAGTGATCCTCACAGGCTCATCCTGTGGCCTTCGGCCTCTTCTTACAAGCCCCTCTTGAGGCCCAATGGCCTTCATAGGCCCAGGGAAGCCTAACAACCCCTGCATGTGGCCCAAGGGCCTCCACAGAGGTCTGGCAGGCACCATAATCCATACCATGAGCCCGGAGGACTTTTCGAGGGCAAGTTAACCCTCATACAGTCATACCAAGATGTTTGCCAATTGAGCTCTCCAATGTAAATTCTCTTTGTTGCATTTGCATTTTACTGGCTGATGATCCCGTGTCTGTGGAACTTAGGACATTTTAGCTGCACAATTGGGTCTAAAACATTTTAGATTTTATTTTCCTCTTTGAGGGACTTATTTTGTGGAGCATTTACCTTGCTTCCATATGCAGGTCTTGGAAGGCGTCATTAAGTACAGGTGGAATGCATTGCCTGTTGAGCAGCGTGATGGCATGAAAAATTACATTTCTGAAGTTATTGTACAGGTATAAGTCATTTAGAAATTTTTATAGAGGTAAAGTTTAACCATTTTTCTATTCCTTTTATTATGCTGTAATTACTTTATTTCTTTTTGGGTTTTGATTTCTCTTACTTAGCTTTCGAGTAATGAGGCCTCTTTTCGGCGGGAAAGGCTGTATGTCAACAAACTCAACATTATATTGGTTCAGGTAAGACTCGGTTGCCTCCTTAAATGATAGTTCAGAAGACTGATTGAGGTAACTTTTGATATTTCTCGATAGGTTGAACTGTGCACTATGACAACTAAGAATGCTTGTAATTGTGGTTCTCTTAACAGCACAGAAGCTTTCCCTAAGGAGATTTATTCATATCTGATATGGATTAGATACTGATATTGGTACTTGTTGGATAGGGCCTGATATGTGTTGATATGCATTTTGCGTATCATAAATTCAAAAATAATTTTTTTGGAAAATTGGTCTCATTTGCCGATAAAAAAATTTTGTCTCATTCAAGATATGTGGGCATATTTTGATACATTTAAGATATGGTAGGGCACAAAGAAACAATTTATTTTTTATTTTTTTAATTTTAAATATGATAAGAGACTTCTTGTAATTATAAAACATTGAAAGTGTGGGTAAAGTAAGGACCCTTGTCACATTCAAAATTCTCTCTCTCTTTTTTTTGGATTAGTAGGAATATCAATTATTTGCCATTTTGTTTGTACATTATTTGTTATATGTTGAGGTGTACTTGTTGGGTTGGTTTGTTTCTGTTTCTTTCCCTTTTTGTACTCTTTCTTTATCATTAATAATATTTGTTGCTTATAAAAGAAACATATATTATATACAACCATATATTTATTTATTGCTGTGTCACTGTTGTGTATTGTACACTTTTTTTTTTCTTTCTGTCAATCTGTGTCTTATTATGTCATGTCAGTATCCCATATCTCTATTGTGTGCTACATAGGCAGTTGCTTTTCTACACAGGCGCTTTTGTGCTTACTTCACTGGTTGTATTGTTGCCGTTCCCTTCACCCTTTTAATTCATGTATAAATATTTGTCTTCAGAAATATATATGTTCATGTAGTTTTGATTTGCCTCATTGGAATTTAAGATTGTTTGTGCCTTTACATGGGTTTAATATTGTAATTTTATTTATGTTTTCATATACCCTTTGGGAATACAGGTTTTAAAGCATGAGTGGCCAGCCCGATGGCGAAGCTTCATTCCTGATCTTGTTTCAGCAGCAAAAACTAGTGAAACAATTTGTGAGAATTGCATGGCTATATTGAAAGTAAGTTTTTCTTTTATATCTTTCTCATGAAATGTGGTTATTGAATATTTGGGTAACATGGATAACATAAACTGTTACTTGTCAGCTTCTAAGCGAAGAGGTTTTTGATTTCTCAAGGGGGGAGATGACTCAACAGAAGATCAAAGAGCTTAAACAATCATTAAACAGGTAACTTTGTTGATGGCCTTGGAATCTTTGTGGAATATGTCGTAATGTTTACCTGGTTGTTGTTTCCTTAAGTTTCTGATGGTAACTTGTAAGATGGACCAATGTATTAATGGTGAACATATGAGAGGTACAATTTTCCAAGTTGTAAAATATTAATGTTTGTAAAACTATAGTTTTTCCCTGGCAAAAGTTTCCTGCTCAACTAGTTTATCTGTGATTTCTGTGCCCTCTGGTCATGCTGCTTCAGAATTATAGTTTCTTATCAAAAGCTGAAGTATACGTTTTCTTTAATCGGTGTATGTTATTTTTGGTGAGAAACCAAAATTTGCTATTACTCCCTCCATCCCACAAAGATAGGCTTTCTTTCCTTTTTTGGCTGTCCCAAAATGTTTGTCACTCGGATAAGTCAAATTATAAATTTTCTTAACTTTTCATTCATTACATCAAGAATTACTTTAAACACAATCAATGCATTGATAGTAGGATAAGGGTACTTTTGGAAAGAAAAAGTTGAGTGGATGACAAATCAATGCATTAATAGCTTTTCTTAATCTGCGTGCTTTTTCAAAGAGGCCTATCTTTGTGGGACAGAGGGAGTACTTTGACTTATTTGCATCCTTTTTTCTTCTCTGCTTCCCATGTTTGAGGATAGGATCTGCATTTTAACATAGATACATCACAAAGCAATGAAATTGAAATTCAACTGCATTAAGATTTTCACAAGATTGATAGAAAGCAAGTGTGTGTGTGTGTGTGTGTATATATATATATATAGATATATATGCATATATTGCAGCAAGGGCTCATTAGATCTCAAGGTTAGTTAAATTGCCTCAGCAATAGTGGAGATGAAGTTGCAATCAATTCATTGTTTGTTCTAAAATTTAAACAATCACTTGACAATAATTTTGTCTAGTCTTTAAAAGTTTCTATAATGTGCCATGTACTATTTGTTTGTCTTGCATCGAAATTCACTGTTCTTCTACTTAAGTCCCAAATAACACCAAATGAAAACAATGATAGATGCAAGTGTCATCCGCTTTGGATGATGACTCACTTCTTTTCCATTCTCTCTGGAGTATGTTAATTTCATATTTGCCCTGAGATGGGCTATCTTTCAGTTTTCTCTGGTTGATTGTTCAGTACTTCAGTTTGATCCACTAATCATCTGTTAATGTAATTGTTTCCTGTAGTCTTTCTGTGCAGTATTGGTCAATATCATTTTACTTGACATGACCTTTGCATTTGCTGAAGTTATTGCTGCCATACATGATCTTAGTATTATTGCACCAATCTTGCTTTTTATCTACTTATCATCATTCATTATACAATTTACTCTCTGCATCTGTCAATTCAATCTTACTAAAATTTTGTTTGGTTTGTTCACAGTGAGTTTCAACTCATTCATGAGTTATGCTTATATGTACTCTCAGCATCTCAAAGAACGGAGCTCATACGGGCAACACTGGCCACATTACATGCTTTTCTTTCATGGATTCCACTGGGCTATATTTTTGAATCACCACTGGTTTGTACATACTTTATGCATAGTTGGTATTGATCTTTGGCTGTGAATTAGTACATATCTTTATTATCTCCTTATATATTTGACATCTCATATTGTGTCCAACTCTCCATGTATCTGACAGCTGGAAACGCTCCTAAAATTTTTTCCCATGCCTTCATATCGGAATCTCACCCTTCAGTGTTTAACAGAGGTAATTTATTGTTCCATTTTTTCTAAGACCATATTAATGCTGTCATTGCTCCTAAACTGCTGGGTCTGCTTTATGTATTATATTCACAGGTTGCGGCCCTTAATTTCGGTGACTTCTATAACGTGCAGTATGTTACGATGTATAATATATTCATGGTACAGTTACAGGTAAGTCAGGATGTAATTCTTCTAAGAGAATTTTGGACTAGGGTTTCATAGATATATTTTTTAATCTTATTTCTTGTTATCTTTTGTTGGTTATGGGTTTCATCTTTTTTTGATACATTCTCTTATTTCTATTCTTTTCTATTTCTTTGCGTTGAACGCTTTGGTGATTTTTGGTGTTCTTTAGACCATTCTCCCACCTAATACAAACATCCCTGATGCCTATGCACATGGATCTAATGAAGAACAGGTATATGTTTCTAGTACACTAGATTTCCACTAGGCCGAAGGCTTAATACGTTTCTATATGTCTACTAAGTCCGGACTGTTTTATTTGTTTGTTTCTGTTTTTTCAGGCTTTTATTCAGAACCTCGCTCTGTTTTTCACTTCGTTTTACAAGGCAAGTTTGTTTTTCTCGGTCACATGAAATAATCTGTTTTAGAATTGATGGCCCAAACCGGTTATAGGTAAGTGCCATATATTTAAAGATGGCTGGATGGTTTGTTTTTTTCGTTATACCTTCAACTGTGCCACTTTTAAACCTTATGGTGCTGATGGACCCTGGAGTATGATGTATTGATGGGAAATCCATTTATTATGAGAAGGAATGATTGTTTTTTTATTGCTCATATTACAAAGAAATTATTTTAATATTTAAATTTGTTTATTTATTTTTTCTGATACTGCGATTTTATTACTTTTTGGCATCCCGGTAATCTTTAAAACTTGCTGATAGCCCCTTTTTTTGCAGTTTCATATTCGAGTGCTGGAATCCACTCAAGAGAACATATCTGCACTTCTAATGGGGCTTGAATATCTCATTAACATCTCATATGTCGATGACACTGAGGTTTTTAAAGTATGGTTACTACTTACTATTATGTCTGCTTGGCTACTCGCCTACTCTTGGGATTGATTCATAAAGTTATGATTTGACTGTTTGCTCTCGGTATGATTGAACAGGTTTGCTTGGACTATTGGAACTCCTTAGTTTTGGAGCTGTTTGAGGCGCACAATAATTTGGATAATCCTGCAGTAGCTGCAAACATGATGGGTCTGCAGGTAGGATTTTTGTTGCTAGATTATGATCTTACAGTGAATTGGCATAAGATGGATATACTTGCCGGATTTGTAAAAAATACTTTCATGATGTTGTGTTGTTTTAGTATTGATATCCTGATTTAATCTTTTAAATCATGAGTGTATGTACTCTTTGCTGTTCATAAGCTATGAAATGTTTTGAATCTTTTTGAAATGTCTTGAATCTTTGTAGATGAAGTAGTAGTGCATAAGCTGTTTTTTGGGTGTATGATGCAGTGATTAGATTGAATGGTTGGAAAGTCACACTACACACTTTTACTGTCTGGTCTCTAGGGCTGGCAATTTGCGCCCAACCCACGAACCCACCCAACCTGCCCAAGTTAAATGGGTGTGCACGGATAATTTTATTAATTGGGTTGTAAATGGGTACCCAAAAGGAACCCAATTAATAGTTGGGTCTAATTGGGTTTACATAAAAGTTGTTGGGTGTGGGGTGGGTTTTCATAACAATGTAGAACAATGGAAGAAGAACAATAGACTGCGGGAGTGATTGGGGGAGTTATGGATCATAAAGTCAGCAGGACCTCTCCAGGTTGGGCTGGGTCTCAGCTTGCAATAAATGGGTGAGTTTGGGTTTTACCTAAATGGGTTATTCACATAAATGGGTTGGGTTGGGTTTGGGTGACATTTTGACTCAACCCATCTAAACCCGCCCAACCCACCCAATTGCCAGGTCTACTGGTCTCCCATCAAAAAAATCAAATACAGAAGATTAATATTATTCTTTCATTCAACTCTAAATTTTCATTTTCTCTGAACCATTAACCAAAAGAAGAAAAAATTTCTTGCTTTTTTTTCCCTTTACGACACTTTTTTTGTCAATCAAGTGCAGCAAAAATGGACCTTTGTTCATATAAATTTACATATATATGGAGAAGAAGATTTTTTAGGGTTTGTGTTATGGCGATATATATTTGGTACAAGCAATGTTTCAAAACCCAAACCGTTCATCAAACCAGAAAAAAACATTGGGTTAAGGGTTACCTGGTTCAACCGTTGGGTCAACCAGATCTGAATCGTGACGTCATGATGACTTAATAAATATATTAGTATAAATGATAAATTATGAATTATGTATAATATAAAAAACAATATATCCCATAAAAATTAAATTTTAAAAAAACCAATATACCATTACAGATTATAACAAATTTTGGAGATGGTAAAAACTAAACTGTTTTGTTATTATACCCCATACACACAACCCCACGCATAGACACACAACACACTCATGCATAACTCCACACTGCCACATAAGCTATTGATTACTTATAAGCAGTTAAAAAATATTTTAATATTACAAATATCAATGACTTGTAAAAACCTGCATACCCACTCCCCCACATCATACCCACTCCGGCACTCCTAGACTTTGCACACTGGTACACAGACCATACAACTCTCACACATGCACATAGTAAAGAAGAAGGTGATGATTTGAAGCGTGTGGCGAGGCTGAAGAAGAAGAAGCAACAACAGTAGCAATGCACACAACCCACATCTGCGAGGATTAAGAAGAAAAATGCAAGGAAGAGTACTTTTTTCACCTTAAATTATGACTAACTGGAGATCCACTTACCTGGTACTTGAAGAGGAGAGGGACGGAAGAATAATCTCAGATCACAAGATGTATAGAGAGTTGAGAGAAATTGGATGGATTTGGGATAGTTTTTAAAACCGGACTAGCCTGGCCGGTCAGGACTGGTGAAACGGTGACCTGGTGTCTTGGCCAGTTCGGTTTCATAATTGGATATTTTAAGTAATTGAACCACCCTAAACCAGAATGAACGGGTCAAACCAAACGGTTTTTACTCCAAAACCGGATTAAACTGGTCCGGTCTAACCAGTTAAGAGGTCGTGTGGCAATTGGCGTTGACTTCATCTATTTAAAGACTTACTTTTCTTTTTTTAGTAAGATTTCATTTTTTAATAATTATTATGAATTATTTTTATTATTTTAATTATGAGACCGGTCTGACTAGTGGCCCGATGGTTGAACCAGTGACTCGGTCCCTCGAGTGGGTCAATTTCCAGTCCGGGTTTAATAACTATGCTTTCACTGTTGTTCAAAGTTTGAAGTGTTAACCAGACGGTTCTGCTATACTGGGAGTGGTTCGAACAAATTGAAAGTTCAACTGGCGGTCCAAGTGGTTATTGACCCGGTCGAGAGTCAATGTCTGGACTGTAAACTCGACTGGTTGACGGCCCACTGGTTGAACTGGCCGGTCTGGGTTTTAAATCACTTGTACCAGTACAAGAGTCTTGTTTATTGGTCTCCGACCTGATTGATCATGATCTCTTTGGGATGTACCTAACAGACTAACACATAATTATTCTTACTTAGGACTTTGTGCAAATTGTTAATATGATCTAGGGCCTTTTGGGACTGCCAAAGAAATTTACTGCTCAAAGAAAGTTTGTGAATTTGATGGTCTAGGGTCATGTATTCTCCCTACTACTTAATCTTTACTTCATAAAAAAAAAATGTATTCACGCTACTACTTTATTATCTTTTGTGGTACCTTTGATTTTTAATTCATATTTTTCTATTTTCAACACACTTGTAGTGTAAGGTAGCAGAGGCTCAAAGAGCTCTTGCTGCACACACTTAATACATATATATATATATATATATATATACATACATACATACATACATACATGATATATATATATATATACACACACACATATCATATATACATATATGTATATATATATGTATGTATGTATATATATGTATAGCTTTGATCATGTGCAGGATATCCCATTCATTCATGGCCATCCGTGAGCGCCATGCGTGAATGCGCGCGTGTCGCTCACGGACGGCCGTGATCGAACGGGATACTCCGGGATATCCCGCACATGATCAGCCCTCTATATATATATATATAATTTTATTTTTTTCTTTTCTTTATTGCTGTTTATGAGTGAGGTGCATGCCTCAAGGTAGCCTTCAGGGGATGAGTTTTGTGCTTCAGGGTATTTGAGTACTTAAGATTGTATGTTTTGGCGTATTCTTTGAACGAATTTTCAGCCTCATCTCAAGGCATTTTCTTTACACATTTAAATGGATACTTCTTTTCTTGGGATGAAGGTGTTGGTTGAGTTACTTGGTTTGGGTTTAACTTCTTCTGAACCATGTGTTACCATGTTTATTAATCAGTATAATTACTCAGTTAAATATCAAGAAGTGTTTCTTCCAAGGTGCCATTATTATTATTATTTTTGTATTGCATATGTCAGAGGCCTTACTTTTAGATGCATTTTTTGTTTGTTCTTTTAGTTCGAGTCATTCTTGTAGATAATGCAACCAGAAGGATTTAAATATGTGCTTGCATAAATTCTTTCTCTAGCAATTGTTGATTTGCAAGTTTATGTTTACATGTCTTTGTCTTGTCTTTAATACTTGTATCTTGTCTATGAAGGGCTTATGATGTAAAATTGTTTCTGTGAATCAATTAACAGATGCCATTGCTTCCTGGTATGGTTGATGGCCTTGGCTCGCAACTTCTGCAGCGGCGGCAGCTGTATTCTGGTCCAATGTCAAAGTTGAGGTTGCTTATGATATGTCGTATGGCCAAGCCTGAAGAAGTTCTAATTGTTGAAGATGAAAATGGGAATATTGTTCGTGAAACCATGAAGGACAATGATGTCCTGGTTCAATATAAGGTGTTCAATCTAGATTTGGAAAATATTTGAATTTACTCCATTATAATGTGTTTTAGAATATGGTTTCCCAATGTCAGTTTACATATGGTTCATCATGCTAAATCCTTTTGTTCCCTCAAAATGTAAAACTAAGTTTCATGGCTATCTTGATGAATAAGAGGTTCTGATTGTTGAAAATAATATGTTCCATGAAACTTTGTAGAAATATGGCATCTTTGTTCTGTGTTCTGTGCATTTTTGGCAAGATACGTGAATTTAGTTTTCTGCATACCGGCCATAAGACAGGAGGTGGTAAATGCCTCTTTCATTAGTTTCATAGCTAAGAAGCACAGACACGGACATGGACAAAGACCTGTGACATGCCAACACGATTGTTGTCACGCTGACAAAACAAATCCTCAAAATCTAGGATACGTTCCACCAGAAGAGAGAGGGGGGGGGGTTGGGTGGACATGAGATTACTAAAGTGTATCTTTTATAGATGCACTTTGTATCGTTTTTGGAAACCCTGCTCAAGTTCAAAAAAAAAAAAAAAAAAGAAAAAAAGAAAAGGACAAAAAGGTAAAGGAAGGAGAAGTTAAAGACACAGATCTCATGTTGGGGGAGTGTAACAGTGACTTGGCAGCTCTAGGGAGTTGCCTGTGCTTCTTAGGTTCATATGTGGTTCATTAGGGTCTTAAGTTGAAGAGGTTAGAAGTGAATGTCCTGCTGGCTGATTGAATAATGAGTAGTCATCAAGTACTTCCAATTTTTTATTTGTAGCTAATTTGAGTGGGATGATTAGGGTGGACAATGTATTGACTCTTTTAGTTCACTCTGAGATCAGATTTTTTATTTTGTTTTTTTCATCACCAGTTGCCATGGTTAATCAAATTTCAATGTTGCAGAGCATGAGGGAAACACTGATCTACTTGTCACACCTTGATCACGAGGATACTGAAAAGCAGGTATTGGTTATGGCGATACTTTCTTTTTATTGAAAGGAATAATAGGCAGATAATGTGCTGCATCTCTCTTCTATAGATATCATTTTCTCCTAATCATTGTTTTGGGTGATTAGTCATTAAATGTCTTAACATTTATTTATTTTTCTGTTATTAGTGCAAACCGTGTATAATCTAGCTTCCAATTTGTTATATTGTGGGTTTTCTTTACGTGTGTCCACAAAAAGGTTATATTATTACATGCTTGTGGCTTAGTTAGTGCAATAGAAGAATGTTTGAATCTACACACTAAATTTATAAAGTTGAAGAATGGAATTATATTTTTATGTGCTTGTTGCTTAGTTAGTGCAATAGAAGAATGTTTGAATCTCCAAATTAAATTTATAAAGTTGAAGAATGGAAAAAGGAAAGAGAAACGTGATGATTGAGTATTATGGTAATTGATATCCTAAGGGACTTACTTTCGCATTACCTTGATCCTTGTAGATGTAAGGAACTAGAGTTTTAAATCCTAAACTAACTAATTTTCCCTTAGATATGAACTCTTTTACTATGAAGTTTTGTAGATCTCCATGTATCAACTATTAACGCCTAGACCATTGTTGATGCAACACATGTCAAATTGTGGCTGACACATTTTGGACTTCTAAAATGTGCAGTGTGAAGGAAACACGTGTATATTGGATTTTTTTGTGGGGTCCATTTTTAAGTAATTACATTTTTCATTGTTTATTTGTGATGTATAAATGGCCAGGACACTTTTTATTTTTGTTTTTTAATTTTTATGTCCTGGTATCTTTCCATGCGTGATTGTCAAAGAGGGCTCTCCGTATAACAATAAATATATTTCTATCCCACAATGCCTTGTTTTTGGGGATTTGCTATGTTGAACCATCATGTCAGTGTTGATCATGGAAGTTGTGTTTTTGTTGACAACTTAGAGTTGTCTGGAGAGCTTCTAAATTCTTAAGTAGATTTTGATCCACCAATAGCAACATTCAGTGCATCTGCCGGACCCTGATTCTTTATTTATTTATTTTTTTTAAAGAATTTTTTTTCCCCCAAATTAATACAAAATAGTAAGATTTCAAGTCAAAGAGAAAAGAAAATATAAGAGAATTGATTATTGGATTCTTCGAGCGATTTAAAAATTTTATCGAGTTCAGATTTCTTGTAATGATCCTTTCTTAATTTAGATGTTATGTAAGTCCGTCAATTGAGTAATTATCACAATGAACTTCTAATCGTGAATAATTATGTTATTGATTCTTTTTTTTTTCTTTCTATTTTTCTTTTTTTTATCGTAGTTTCCTATACTTTTAGGATGGTTGAATAGTTCCAAAATTTAAGAAGTAATTTTACAAAGCGTCTTTGTTACACATGTGCTACACACACACACACACACACACACACACACACACATATATATATAATATTGTAGTGGGATATATATTTTACCCATGTTATTGTTCTAATGTGTGTTTTTAATTGTCTTTATTTGGTCTATAATTTTGGTTATTTTTACTATTATTTGCGCATTATAGTCCATCAGCTGTTGCAGACAATACCTTAATGTATTGAGGTCAGAAAATCGTGGCATCTGGTTCAGATCAATAGGTGCACCATTTTCCAACTAAGTAGGACCATCTTCTATAAAATTCCCCTCGATTAAATGGAAGTTATTGTTGAGTGTTACTATGTGATATGTGAAGGTCTAACGTAGTCAAGTCTATGTATAATATTCCCCTTCAATGTTTAAATACCATTTTTTTTTGCTGTTAGGAAATGCATGCATTCAGCAAAGAACCGAGAAGCTCATGATTGACGCTTCACCATAACTGCTGCTATTTATAAGATTGTAACTGACCTCCTGCTTAGTTTTCCTACCTTCCTAGAAAATATTTTCAATTAAAACAAATGGAGCCTGAGGGGATTATTTTTTCTTGGGAAGAAGTAGAGAAAGATTTATTCATGAAAAGGGTTTTGCGCTTTAGTGAGAAGCTAATGTTGGAATTGAGATTGATAGAACCATGTGGTCACGTTACTAGAGTACTTCATAATTGGAGTTTACATGAGGTCTTTTGTAAAAAGAACTATTAACTTTTGGAGTGTGGAATGATCTTGGACTAGAAAAGTTTGTGTATTATTTTCATTGTGATAGTTGGTGGTCTGTCTTTAAAAGGAATAGGAGGATGCAACACTGATATAATTAAGGATGCTAGAAGTTGATGTAGTTAGTCACTCTACATAGTAAAATAATTTTATGCTGAATGGTCCATTTGTCCTTAAATTAATCGTAGTTCATCAAAGCATTAAACTTTTCTTACCATTTGATTTCTTATTCGTTCAACTCTTGGGTACGTTTTTGCACCATAATCAAATGGATTGTAATCTCATTATACTAAGCTTCTTATGATGAAGATATTGAACGCCCTTAATGTCATTTGTGTAGAATAATGAAATGGAATCCGAATTTATGATTTTGAGCCCTGATGTGCGCTGGTTATGCAATCGTCATTTTGTTTGATGGATACTTTAAGGAACTTAGTGTTAATAATAATATTTTTAGTAGATGTTACTTTTTACTAGGATGCATGTTAACCTTTAATGGTTCATATGCTGGTTATTATTGTAAATTTCATTAGAAGATATATGTTTCTTTAAAATGTTTTGGTGGTTTCTCTTAATTGCTTCCTGTTTGCTCAATTTTGAATTTCAAATTGTTTTATGCATTGTTTTTGTACTTTTCAGATCTTGTTTAACTTGAAAAAATCTGCATGCTGTGATGCTTTTAACAGTACAAGATATTTTATTTGAATAACATTTTCTTCATTTTTGCATGATATAGATGCTGAAGAAATTAAGCAAACAATTGAATGGGGAGGACTGGACATGGAACAACTTAAACACACTATGCTGGGCAATAGGATCTATATCTGGGTCCATGATGGAGGAACAGGTACATTCATTGTGATGTTTGGCATGAGGCATGAGTTCTAGTATGGAATTTGATAGTAGATGCTTAGTTTATCAGTCATTCAGCCCCCAAACTGTTACTTTAATGTCTGTTCTGGTTTTAATTTTTTGTTATATGTGAGAATTGTCTTAAAAAAATGTTCCTTATTATTTTTGATCTAAATTGAGTTATATTTATATATGGAGCTCTTTGATGAGTTTAAGTTTGATTATCTCTGTGCTTTTCAGAATCTCATTTTTTATTCTTTTGTTTCTGAATATGGTTTCATTGTTCATTGATAAATCATTTCAGAAATTTTTATGGAATTGGAGAACCCCATTAGCAGGCAAGTTTGATTGTATATCACATTGAAATCAACTAAATAGGTAGGGTTGCACTTGGTACGTGGATTGTAGTGTATGAGCACTATGGGAGGAGCACTAGGGTACATAATTGAGGAGCGCCATGAGAAATATTTATACAAAGGAAGCTACTCTTAGAATTATTCTTTCTTGGTGTAAGAATTTTGGTTTGTACACTATTATAAAGTCTCATAATTTAATGTGGCGTAAAGATTTCTCTAATTTGGCTTAAAGAACATTGTTTTTTGTTGGTTTTACCAACTCTTTGAAGTATTTAGTTTTGCTTAACATGAACACATTATTTTATGGTGACAAACACATTTGAAGCTTTAGAATCTTTTACATACATTATTAACTTTTTAATGTATATCAAAAGGGATTTAGAGTCATTGGCCTCCAATTTATTGTTTATTGATTTGGATTTTGTTAGACTTTCTCTTCCCCCACATCTAAATTTGCAAGATGAGACACTTATCCTCCTGCATTTGTAATCCTTTTGTTTTTTCAATAAAATTCATTTCTGTTGTTGATAAAAAAAAAAAAAAATTGAATTTAAGTTTTCTTTTGTGCTTCTAGCCATCAATTCCTGAAATTTATACTGACAAATATCAAAATAAGTTGTTTTTAATCTTCCACGATTTTAATTTTTGGTTGCAAGTTTTGAATTATCCCTTCCTCTTGTGTATTGGTGATTAGTGCAATAAAATTGGGTGGGTCAGTTTGTTTTTCTGTATGAATTTTGTTTCTCTTCAATATTATGATTGCACTTCTAGGTAGATCGCCCTCCTTATAGTCAACTGCAAGGCCTCTGTGTGTCGTGTTTCAACGTAGAACTTTTAGATCTAGAGATGGGAGGGGGGGTCTTACAAGTATTTTGAGATATTCTCTCTCTCTCTCTCTCTCTCTCTCTCTCTCTGTGAAAACATAAACACTCATTTCGTGTAATTCCTTTGAAAGCAGACACTCATTTTGTGTAGTTCTGTTAATTTTGACTGAGCTAGGGTTTTATGTTAATTCGTTGAGTTGGACTATGGATATGGAGCTGAAACAGATGCTTTTGACCTTGCTCATTGGGAACTGTGTGCTGCAGGATTTCCTTTTCCTTTTTTGTTTAGACATGTAGCCTTGCTAACTTAAACTTCGTTAAGTGTTAGTGAGACCTATTTCAAGAAGTCTTCTAGATAATTCAGTGCCTTCAAGTTTGCAGCACAAAAGGAGTGTTATGTCACTGCTGACAAGTTCTACGATTTTACACAATTTTCATGCCATTTTTTGGGAAACAGGCTGGTTTCTTTTATTTTATTCAATCACTAACGTGCGAGTATTTTAATAATTTAGCATGCTAGCTCCTGCTTAATATTGATTCAAACCTCAACCAACAGCAGTGAAGCCCTTTTTTCTAAGATTTCTTCTCTTCTTTCAGTCTCTTTTCTTTTTTTTTTTTTTTTTCTATTTTTCTTTTGGTTGAAACTAATTCACCATCTTTTTGACATATTCTTTAGAAGTCCTCTAGGAAAATACGACAGTAATCAACATTTGATGTACTAGGGTGAATGTGTCGGTTCTTTCTAAATTATTAAACTTAGAGAAACAATATTCGATGTACTAGGGTGAATGGATTGGTTTATTTTAATATTTTGAACTTTGAGCCTCCAGATAATGTGCTTGCAGCTAATGGATAAACTAGATTATTAGAAACTCTGGAATTAGGTCAGCTTTGTGACCTCTGTTTTATTGTGCTGAGACTTTTTTATTTTTTTTGTCATATGGAAAAATTATTGAATCTTGTTTATTTTCCGAACTATAAATTCCTAGTTATAATCTTGTTTACACAGTTTCTGTTATTCAGTTCTCTGTTCTATATTAGGTTTTTGAAGATTTCGTCCTTGCTTCATGAAAAATAATCTTTTTACTTCCTTTTTTTTTTTTTTTTTTTTCCCTTCCCTTCCTTCTTTTATGTTTAACATATACTTTAATTTCAGGATGTATTTGTTTTCACGTTTTCTACTATCTTGGCTTTTGGCAGGAAAACCGGTTTCTCGTCATGGTCATTCGTGATTTACTGAATTTATGTGAAATCACAAAAGGGAAAGATAACAAAGCTGTTATTGCAAGTAACATTATGTAAGAATTCCTGATGTAAATGTTCGCCAGAGTATCTTTGATTTGATTCTATTTGTCCTCTTTGAAACCTCTCTAATTACCAATCTAACCATGCCACACCCCAGTGCTTTGAAATTTACCATTATTCCTGTGGAAATGATGAGAAGAATCGATTTTCTTTACAATCTGGCCTGTGTTTTCCTTTAAATAATAGTGTAGGCTGGCCTGTAGTCTTTAATGGGATAGAGTGTTGTGATTGGTAGTTGGAGGAATTATAAATAACCTGACCTTAAGGAATGTGTCCTAGTAAGTTTGTGATTGGTTTCCAATATTTGTTTTCATAATTTTTTTTGTATCTTTTGGCAGGTATGTTGTTGGACAGTACCCAAGATTTCTAAGAGCCCATTGGAAATTCTTGAAAACTGTTGTGAACAAGTTGTTTGAGTTCATGCATGAAACACATCCAGGAGTCCAGGTTATTTTTGCGCTCTGATATTTTATTTTTAAATCTATATAGGATTGTGAGGTGCCAAAATATCTGTAGAATAGAGCGATTTCTTTCCCCCATAGGCATTCTGTATTGGGTTGTGGAGTTGAAGCATAGAATGCTTTTGTTGTTTGTGATGGGTACATTTTGGCCTTTGTTTCAATGACAGAATATCTGATTTAGAATCGTGTTTTGTTTATGCTTGTTGTAGTAATATGTCTGAAAGTGGGCTTTAGTTGTAATTCTTCCTGCATTGCATTCAATGTTGTATTTTCAACACTGGAAGTCACAAGCTCGGGGGTGGAGGAGGTTGCAGGAGATAGATAGTCAGTATAAAGCCTTTAGTCACAATTTCATGAACATAAATCCTGTAGCCAATAAAGGATTAGTATTGCTGAACTTAAGTATGTGTTATATATTATCAAGTGTTTTTTCCAATTTTTTTTTTATAGATTTATTTTCCAGGGACGTCTTTTTTGGGATTTCTTGGTGTGAAAGGAATTGTATTTAATATATATATATATATAAGCTAAAAATAGTATAAGCTAGGTATAAGCTATTAGTTGAGGCTTACAACAGAGATGAGTTTGTGAGGGTTTCATAGGATTTGTAGAGAGGTGAGGGAGAGAAGGGACCACCCGGGGAGCACAGAAACAAGGTATTGTTTCAGGATTTAAGTTTGGGGTAGACATTAGGCATTTGGAAATGGGGATTGTTTCAGGGATCGGGAGTGGTGTCATGTATTCTCTATCCTCTATAATTTGTCTATGGTTATACTGGATTTTCTCGTCTCATCCGTGGATGTGGGCTGGGTTTTGCCAAAACACAATAAATATTGTTTCTCTTGTTTGTGTAATTAATTTTCATTAACTAGTTTTTTTATTGCATCTCGGCATGGTTTGCTTCTGGTATAATAAGCAGGATTTGCACTTTCACTGGCATAACAGTCTTGTATGAGGATGACTAGTTACTGTCAGTTGAAAGAATGTGATGTTATTGCTGATATATGCCATCTCTCTTTCAGGATATGGCCTGTGATACGTTTTTGAAAATTGTTCAGAAATGCAAGCGTAAATTTGTCATTGTACAGGTAACTCTTGCTTGAATTTTCCCATCTTTCAGATAAATATCGTGATCTATTCTTAATGATTTAATATTATGCATCTAGAGAAATGGATTTTTTCCCCACTTTTTCCAGCAGTGATTGGTTGCTTCTTTTATTTTCAGGTTGGAGAGAATGAACCATTTGTTTCTGAACTTCTATCAGGCCTTGCAACAACGGTTGCAGATCTTGAGCCTCACCAGATTCATACATTTTATGAATCTGTATGTATTTTATATGCCCCTAAAACTTAGGTTATATACAGAAAATCTTTGCTAGTGTTGTAACAATTAGTGCTTGTTTTTTAGGTTGGTCATATGATTCAAGCAGAATCTGATAACCAGAAGAGGGATGAATATTTGCAGAGGTTGATGGAGCTCCCAAATCAGGTGTGTTGCAAATGCGAATTGTCAATGGTTTTGGGAACCCTGTCTTTCTTTACTCTGTGTGTGTGTGTGAAACAGCCACAATTGATGCTGGTGGCTTGTAGCTTATGATTTTGTTCTGGTGTGCAGAAATGGGCTGAAATTATAGGACAAGCACGCCAAAGTGTTGATTTTCTTAAGGATCAGGATGTGATCAGGACTGTGCTTAATATAATGCAGGTATAGCTTTCTAGTAAACCCATGACCTTTCTTTGTATAAATGTAATCATTTCACTTGCAGAAAATTTTGCAACTTAATGCGCTCATGTAGACTATACAATTGATGCTGGGTACAATTATTTGTGTTTCTAGAAAACTATTGTGTTCTATTACTCCAAAATATTGGAGAGAGAGTCTACCTCTAGGGCCAATTCCTCTAGGTATTATTTTAAAATTAATTACTCCAAAATTGCAATAACTCCCCTACTACTAATGAGCTTACCGTAACTCCCTTCCCTCAAGCTAGAGCATAGATATCAATCATGCCCAACTTGTTAGCTATGTCTAAAAAAGACTTATTCCTTAGGCTTTAGTAAGAATGTCTCCTAATTGATCTTTGATTTAACTAGGCAATCACAATGTGCTCTTGCTTCACCATATATATTACAAAATGATAGTCAACTTCAATTTTCTTGATTCTCTCATGGAATTGGATTTTTGGTGACTTTGTGGGAGTACTACTATCAAACCCCATTTCTTGCAAAAAGTGATTTCACCCGAATCATCTTACAAGCAGTATGAGCCATTACCCTATATTCAGCTTTTGGACTTGATCTAGCAACAACATTATGCTTTTGCCTTTTCCATGTAACTAAGTTTCCTCCTACAAGAATGCGATACACTATGGAGTTTTTCCATGCAACACAGATGAGGGCATACGATTAATGAGAGAAGAGGTTGTGAGAATAGCATCAACCCAGAAACTTTTAGGAATTTGCATATGAGACAACATGATTCTGGCTACAACCAAAGACGATTTTTGTGCTCAACTACAATAGGACTCCATACATCGGTATGGACTACCTCAAAAGGAGATGTCCTGTGATTATTGACTAGAGAAGGAAAAGATAATTTGTGCTGCTTGCCCAACTAACAAGTCTCACACTCTAAACCAGGAATTGACTCTAATAGGGGCATAAGTAGCTTCAGCAACTTCAAAGAAAGATAAAGAAATGCCATTGTTGTTCCCTCGTGGAAGAACGAAGAGTTGCAACACCAATTGGAGGTATTATGTTGAGATAATACAGTCCATCGTTTTCACACCCTCCACCAATCATCCTCTTTGTTTTGAGGTCTGAAATACATAGGAAGTGGGAAAGAGGTTAGCAAACAGATTTGAGTCTTAGTAAATTTAGTGGATGATAAAAGATTAGAAGACAATTGAGGAACATAGGTTTTTGCTGGTGCTTGTATGTTCCTCATGTACTTGGGCTATGCCTCTTTTCTTCTTCATACAATTATTGCTTCATCAATGGAAAAAAAAAAAAAAAAATCTAAGAAAGCAATGGGGAGGAGAAGGCTTTACAGTCCCACTACCAAGTACAACACAAGCGATCATGAGCAAACACAACAGACGATGTAGAAGGAAATTGCTTTAAGTATGAAAATAGCTTCGGCTTATTAGTCATATAAGCAGGGGCCCTTTAGTCAAATTACTTGGGAGAGTGAAGGAGAATTAGCAATACAAGTAGCAAAACTTGGATGAGCAAAGGTGGTAGCATCATGTGTGGACAGATATTGCGCCTTGAAACTAAAGTGCTACACTCCTAACGGGAAAGAGTTATAGACTCACCAATTGAGGCACTTATGTATGGCAAGGGGTTGCTCTTTTAATGTTTTGGGGATGCACTGACCTTTAATGCTCTTTTAATGTATGGCAAGGAGTATAAATTGTTTGATCAGCCTAAGTTGGTTTACCATGCAAGTCCCAACACTTGTCAATTGTATGATTTTCCCCATCACAATAATGACACTTCCTCACACCTCCGCGTCCATGATCATGACCACCCATAATTCCACAATGATTAACTCTAAAGGAACCATGACCTCTAGAAGACAGCAGAAGAGCATAATTCTTCTTGCCTAATGCCTATAGGGGCTGATGCGGATGTGGAAGGAGTGAGACATCCTACTGTAACTAAGCATAGACATTGCTCAATGAAGGAATACGACCATTGCAGTATGTGTTACATGGACTCGGCATATACACCCAAAGTACCTTTATCGACACAACACGACACGACTCGATGTGGGTACGGGTATGAGATCCGTGTTGGATTCTCCAATGACACAGTCAGACATGGCTAGAGGAAAAAGAAGAAGAAAGGAGAGATAGAGTGAATTATTCCTTTCTATATAATAGGTCTCTCTCACACCATCCCAAATTGCCTTGGCAGTGCTCACAAACATAATACTAGTGCCAACACTTGGTGCCATAGTTTGCCACAACCAAGTCATGATAGTTTAAATATCACCCTCTCACTATTCACAGCCCGAATTAGTTTTTGATGGAGATGAGAGAAAATGATTTTCTGTTTGTCTCAAGCTCCAAGAAACACCCAAACTACTTGAGCCCAAATCAAATAATTAGCTGTGTTTAGTTTAATGGTACTAACTTGCTCAACTGAGCTATCAAAAGAGGAGTTTGGAGCAAACTTAGTCTCATCTAGTCTCACCACTATCATATCTCTCCACAATAATTTTTCCAAGTTAAACACAATTATGCAAATAACAAATTCACAACCAGCAGTCCGTGAGGGTACTAACACCCTTCAACTGCGCACACAACTTGTATGGTCACTAACACCCTACCAATGAACAAAAGTACACCTCTGACATGTTTAATTGTGGCCCAAACATGAGAACTCACCCCCACACTAATTTGAGAGCAAGCACATCAACCATCCTCAATTCTATCAGAATAGGTAAATAAAAACACAGCTGGTAAGCCGATTTGTCACATTTTAAACACTTCTGGGACATCTGGGCATGCCAGGGACAGTAAATCATTCCCTCTTGCTTTTACACAACTGTTTGAAGGCACAGACAATATGTTACAATGTAGTTGTTTAAAGCAAAAAAGTTAGTTATTGCAAAGAATTTTGTCCTTGTCATTGGCGAAGCTAGCAAACTCTCTGAGGGATTCAAAATTAGTATTTATTTATTTATTTTTGTTGCCAAATTTACATTAGTTTGACTTAAAAACATTTTTGAAGAGAAATTTTTTGATGAGAAATTGCCAACTAATCATGCCAAGTCACATAATTTTAACATGAAGATGTCCCTTGGTATATTTTATGGATTTGCGAGTGATTTATCTTTGATCCAAGAAGTCCAGAATTGCTAAATTTTTAAGGTTCCTAACACACACTAAAAGGAAATAGACATAAAATGTATTAAATTGGGTTCAACAAATTACTAAACTTTTAACATTTTACATTTAGTTGGCCACATCACCATCCCTTCCTTTACCAATGGGTATTCAAAAGGATTTTTAAGGTCTGTCACAGAATCAATAGATGAGAGATAGTTGAATTTGGGATATATCCCTTTTATTTCTTCAATTATAATTTAATAAAAGTTTGTTATCAAAATAGAGGAGCACCAATTATTAAAGAAAACTTGGGAATGCATGTGGCTATTGATTGGGCTCTTTATAAACTTTCTTGTGACTTTTACTTTATGTAAAATATTAATCACAAAAATGCCTTAATTTTTTTTTAAGGAGCCACAATAAAACAGTTAAATATTTACACCCATGTTAAACTTTCTATGAGTTTTTTTTTTTTTTTTCCTGAAATTTTAAAAAATAAAAATTGAATGTGAATGTAATGGATGTGGTGTCTTGATGAATCCGTTGCATGTCTGACCCCGTATTAGTCTTTCTGCTTTATTGCTTAGTTCCATTTTCTCAAGGAAATATCAAAATATAATGAATGAGAAACATAATTAGGATGTAAAATTCATGTTGTGTACCATCATTTATTGAATGTAAAGAAACTTATGCAACATTTGAAGGTGCCTTATCACACTTTGACTTTTAATTATGCTCTTTTTCTACAAGCCTCCATCCCCATCAAACCACGTTTAGGGTGAGTGGTGCACTGCATACCTGTTTTTGTTCTGTGTACCATAGTGATCCACATTCCAGTTCGCATCAATCTAACCTACGTCAGGCATGTTACAAAATTCAAAATATTAATTGTAAAATTTTGGACATGTCCAGAGCACGTCTAAAATGTGTTTAGGTGTGTCAGTGTTGCATCCATCAAGCTGTACTATACGGATGTGGCTACCTTTAGAGTTGTCTCTGCTAGTTAGATAATGGTTTAGCATCTTGTGAGTAGCAGTGGAATGTTTTGGGCTCGTTTATAGGCTTTCTGGGACACTCATGTAGTAGATTGTTATCTTGGAATGTGCTATTGTAACTTCTTGTCTTTAACTCTAAAGACAAATTCATCTAGAACCCCATTTTGGAGTTTTAAAAACAATAGATGTTGCACTTACTGCTGTCAAGACTCAAGATTCCCATAGTTTTGCAAATAGCTCCTCTGTGAATCCATACTGAACCCTTAGCCGCTCCTTGGGATGGGGGAAGCTATCCGTACTCGACATTCTTTGTCACAAATAACTTTGTTGAGCCCTGCTGCCCCATCTCCTTATGGTCCTATTCTTTCCTCCTTTTACCATTTGCTGTACTGTTGTACACGAGCTTGTAGATCATAGCATGAAAATTTTATTTTATTTTCTTTCATTTATAGTTTTCGTTGAACGCATATTTTTTGATGCTTTATTTCTTATTCAATTTACTGCCTATTGAGGATTAAGTGTGATTTATTCGTTTCATGTTCCTTTGTAGACAAACACGAGTGTTGCCAGTTCGCTTGGAACATTTTTCTTGTCCCAAATCTCACTGATCTTTTTGGACATGCTTAATGTATACAGGTGTGTCTTCTGAATAAAATTATTTCATTATTACATGAATTTTTTCTTGTAGAATTGAAGATCCTGGTCAATTTAAAAAGGTCATCAGCTACTTGTCAACTAATACATGATTTTCATGACTTTCTAATGCTTGCAACAGAATGTACAGTGAGCTTATTTCAAATAGCATTGCTGAAGGAGGGCCCTATGCCTCCAAAACATCCTATGTTAAACTTCTGCGGTAAGATTTTTAGTTCTTTTGCAGTCTTGATTTACAACCCCAAATTCTTGTTTTTTATATTTTATTTGATACAGATCAGTTAAGAGGGAGACTCTTAAACTCATTGAGACATTCTTGGACAAGGCTGAAGATCAACCACAAATTGGAAAACAATTTGTTCCCCCAATGATGGATCCTGTCCTCGGTGACTATGCTAGAAATTTGCCTGATGCCAGAGAATCAGAAGTTTTGTCACTTTTTGCCACAATAATTAACAAGTATGATGTCTTGTTCTCAGTGTTTATCGTTGTAGTGTTTATTTCTTTGTTTATTCCCCTCCTGCGCCCCCCACCATCCTCCTCATCTTGTTTCTAATGGTATTGTCAAATGATAACTTATCAGCAAATTGGCAGTGTAGTGGAGTAAAAATGAATTCTCACCTAAAAAAAAAAAACACATCGTGAGCAATCTCTCTTCTCCCAACCAAAAAAATAGGAAAAAAGAAGAAGAAAAAGTATGATAATATAATGAAGATGATAATGGTAATAATAATTTACAAGATAATTGACCATGATAAATATCATAAATTTTTTAGATACCTGTAAATTTTTTTTTACCTTGACGAACCCCTCTGGCTACCTGGATATGGACTCCAATAATTGATGCATTGTTTAGGTAAGGAGTGTACTCACAGGTTATATTGTGTAGATCACAGGCAAATAATGATGAATTGAAATGTTCGTCTTTATAGGTGGGTAGAAAAAAGAGTTCATGTCATCTTTGTGGTCTGTAATCAGCCTTGAAATATATATTTCAATGATTAAAAGTCTAGTCTTTACTCTTTAGATAAAAATGCTTGTGATTGCCACAGGGCCATTTTTAATAGCACCTTGAATATGATAAGATGCTATTTTTCTCTGCTTTACTAAATTAATTTAAATCTTACTTCTCATGTTATCGTGAACTCTCTTACAGCCTTTTTGTCCTTCCTTTTTTGTTTTTATTGGTCAATGTCACTTATTTTGTTTTGAATTTTATTTTACTCTTACTATTTTTGACCTTATGGCCTTATAACTTCTGGTTCTAGTTTTTATTTATTGTAATAATGCTTGAACTTATCTGCCCCCACCATGTTGTTAACTAGAACTGATGCTTTGCTGCCTGAAACTTGGAGAAAATGATGTTTTGTACTACAGTTCGCTGATTCTTGGTTTACTTTTTTTTTTTTTTTTTTTTTTTTCTTTTTAAAACATTTTTTCCGATATTCTATTTTTCTTAACCTTTTTTTTTTAACCTTGTATGTAGGTACAAGGCTGCAATGATAGATGATGTACCTCGCATATTTGAAGCTATTTTTCAATGCACATTGGAGGTGAGGATGTAAGCAGTTTATGTGGAGTTAATCTATGTCTACGTGGTTTTATGTATCTTTCTTGGTCACAGTATCAAAGGGTTCATGTACAACTTGGTATTGGCAACACTATTCCATTTTCTGAGATGCTCTGCTGTGAAATTAGAGTGTGTAGAGAATTGCAATCATGAGGGAAAAAAAGGCAGAAAGAAATAATATATAGTTTATCACATCACTGCATATGTTTTGGATTTTAGTTTCATTTTAAAGGTGTATTGCGTTAATATGGAAAGTTAAATTTGTTCATCTGCACCATTTTTCAGTCATTCATTCAACCAGATTAGCTAAGATGACAGAGAATCATCTTAAAAAGTGATATTTAGATTTCTCCCGGACCCCTATTATTGATTTTTTTTCCTTTATTTTTGTTTGGAGTTGATAGAATCATTTTGTTGGTAGATCTAAAATTTTAAGGATATTGGTATGTATTGCCTAGTCATGCCACATGTAGGTTATGTAAGGTCACATTAATTTTTCTCTGTACATCCTCTTGTGCTTTGCCCCCTCATGATCTGATACTTTGCCAAAGAAGGTTCCAGGTACCTGTGTGCGGGTGATACCTTATGGCTTATGCTCCCCATTCATCCCACTTTGTTTGATCACTTTTCCTTTTTTAGATGTCCCAAAATGTTTGTTACATTTTCAAATCACAAAGCAAGTAATCATTTTACTTTCCTAAAATACCCTTTTCTATATTGAAAATAACAATTATTGAAAGTAGAGACATATTTATCAGAGGGCAAAATTGAAAGTGAACTAATTATATGACATGTCAATGCATTTAATACATCTCCTTGATTTGTGTGCTTAGTCAAAGTGCTCAAACAAAATGGGATCAAACAAAATGGGACTGAGGGAATACATTTATGTATGTCTATAAATATGGATTAGTCCCTGCTAAACTGATGCATTGGGCGGGTTCTCTGTATAAGTTGAACTTAAAACCATGTATATGGGATCTTTTGTGTATTTTGTATCTTTTCAGATTTCCTGCTGACATGTCAAGTTACTGTGTCCTGCAGATGATTACCAAGAATTTTGAGGATTACCCAGAGCATCGCCTCAAGTTCTTCTCGTTACTTCGAGCCATAGCTGCACATTGTTTTCCTGCTCTAATTCGGTTGTCAAGTCAGGTCGGTTTTTGAATTTTTCTCACCTTGTTGATCCTTAACTCTTTTGTTTTTTTTTTTTTTCCTTTGAATTCCTTTCGTTTTTATTTAATATATATATATATATATATTCAGTGTAATTTGTTTGGACATTCTTATTCTATTATTATTGTTATTGTTATTGTCTATTTTTAGTTCCGATGAGCTTTTTCTTGTTTCTGATGTTGCTTTTGGTCCATATCAGCAACTAAAGCTTGTCATGGATTCTATCATATGGGCTTTTCGGCACACTGAGAGGAACATTGCTGAAACTGGGTTAAATCTTCTATTAGAAATGCTGAAGAACTTTCAGGTGTGATTTGTTTTGTACTCTTGCATCATGTATTAATAATTTGCAATGCAGTATGCTTATGCTTTTCTGAGTTATTGGACAGGCTTCTGAGTTTTGTAATCAATTCTACCGGACATATTTTTTGACAATCGAGCAAGAGATTTTTGCTGTCTTGACAGACACATTTCATAAACCTGGTTTCAAGTTGCATGTCTTAGTGCTGCAGCACTTGTTTTGCCTGGTAATGTTCTATAATTTTTCTTCTTAGCTTTGGTAAGGAGGAAGTTGATTGTAATTAGAGTGATGCCTTTGCAGGTGGAGTCTGGTTCATTGACTGAGCCTTTGTGGGATGTGGCCACAGTTCCATACCCATATCCTAATAATGGGATGTTTGTTCGTGAATACACAATTAAACTTTTGGGTACATCATTTCCCAACATGACATCAGCAGAGGTATGGACATACAAATTTATTTTACACTTTCTGTCTTTTGGTTATCTCTAACATAAGGGGACATCTCAGGTTACTCAATTTGTGAATGGACTGTTTGAGTCGAGACTTGACCTCTCCACATTTAAGAATCACATACGGGATTTTCTTGTGCAATCAAAAGAATTCTCAGCCCAGGTAACACTAGAAGTAGTAAATATTGCTTACACCGCCTATTTGAAATAGTAAATGTTTCTTTCACCCTATTTAGCTTGTAGACGCATCTGTTCTTATCTGTGATAGATTTTTATTTTTATTTTTTCTTTCTTTTTCTGAATGGATGCCTTTTCTTGTTGGTGTACCAGTGTTCTTTCTTAATATGGCCATTGTCCTCTCATTATGATATTGTTAAACTATTACTGGACCTCACAGCCGTTAGACTTTTGACCAATCGTGAAATGGTCACCATGTTCTTCCACCATTGGCCTGTGAGCCTCCTAACAAAAATACGATAATATGTGGGCATCACATGTGCTGGCCAAGATTTATTTTGAATGATTGTTACCCTTGTATGCTTATGTATTTGTATGGGTCGGAAAAGCTAAATTTCTCAACCCTTTCTGCAGGACAACAAAGATCTGTATGCAGAAGAGGCTGCTGCTCAGAGAGAGAGAGAGCGACAGCGGATGCTCTCGATTCCAGGGCTTATTGCCCCGAATGAAATACAAGATGAGATGTTGGACTCGTAGATGCCAAATGTTGCTGTGGAAGCTAATTTCATGGATTTTAACACAGGAGTTGCAGTGGGGGTGCCTTCAATCAATCACCAGAGATTTTATGGTGGTGCTGGGTACAGCATTTTTTGTCTCTCATTTTTTCTCGCTGTTCCCCAGAATTTTCGTAGTTAAAAACTGGTGAATTCTGAAGGTGCCCTGGTTCAAAGGCTTGGCTGCTGGGGATACTTTGAATACGGCTATTGGGCCAGGTGTAGAGTATTTAGGTGCTAATGTAGAGGGGATATAGTGAGTCAATTGTATGGGGGGGGTTCCTTGAATCCAGCTTGATATTGTATTTCATGATGAAGGATGATTGTCTGCGAACTGTTGAAATAACTCAGCAAGTATTGATGATTCATGGTAGGTCTAAGAATGTATACTAACTTCGGCAGGTTGTGCAGAAATTTTTTTTGTTTATTCTTAGAATATGATGTGTTTTGGTATTTGGTGACAATTATTTTGTTCTTTGATCCCACTTACAATTTTAGTTGCATTCAGTGCGCTTATATTTGGTGATTCAACCACCAGGTTTTAGTGTTTAGTTCTCTTACAAAGTTGATCATTGAGACTAGTATATGGGATGCAGTATTCAATAGTGCAAATTATGATCAGGTGTCATGTGCTCGATAGATTCCTTCCACCATTTTCAATATACAAAAAGCTCAGTATCCTTCCACTATTGAGGTAGGATTCTTTTGTACAGACGAGAGAGAGAGAGAGAGAGAGAGAGAGAGAGAGAGACGATGCGGGCGTGAAGGGACAGATAGGAGAGAAATTATTGGAAGTTATAATTTGAAAGGAGTTGAAATTTTAGAATTTGAAATAAGTTTTATAGAAGACATAAGAAAGAAATTTTATGAGTATGCCATGTGTTAAAGTGTGGTGCAAGGAGGGAAAGCGTGAGTATTGACATTGGGGTATTGTTCTTTATATAATAGTATAAATATTATTAAAAAATATTCACGTGCAACGGACATGTGCTACAATTAGTTTGATCAAAAGTAATGTAATTGCCCATATGGCTACAAGCCTATTTGTAGAGAACTATTACTTTGATTTGACGATAGAGAACAGGCGACTGGTTGGTACTCACGAAGGCGACTAGTTAAACCAATAAGAAGCTTGTTATATAATAAGTTATCAGTCCATAAATTAACTTTTCTATCATTCCCAATGATCCATCTAAATGCATTTTTAAATAAAATTCCACTGTTTATAGATAGATTTCCAAACAAAAGAAGCATTTTTCCCACCCCTAGGTCCTAGCTTCAAGAACTTAGCACTCTTAGGCACCGTTTGGTTGCACTTATTTTAAAATCTTTTTTGCTTTTTGAAAGCAAAAAGTCGTAAAAGCAAAAAAACAAGGATTGGTTAGAGGAAATAAAAAGGACTTCTAGAAAGCAAAAAACAAAATATTTGATTCTAAGCAAAATCAATGAAGATTTGCCTCTAAAAGTTATTTTTATCTTTTGATCAAGTTTGACCTCAACTTGAAAATTTTGCGATCAAGAAAGGTTGTGTCTATCCTAAGCTTCCATTTGGGCAATGATGACTCGATAAAGCTTCCCATTACATTTAAAAGATCACTGGCGAAATCATTTTTACCAAACGTGCTTTTGCTTTTATGGCTTCTACCTAGAAGCAAAAGGCAAGAAGGTAAAAAATGACCTTTACTGCTTAAAAAAAGATCTTTTAAAAAGTGCAACCAAACGGTGCCTGAAGATATTTAGCTCTCATGAGCCTAGTCCAATAACTATCATTATTGGATAAAATTCTCCATCCCAATTGCACTATTCCACTCACTCTTGTTTTGATTAGGAACCCATTTGGCGAATGCACTCTTAAATTGTGGGCAATGGGTCTAAAATTCGGTTCTAGGGAGACTTGTGAAGGGGTGATGCTTCTTTCTCAAGGGTTGATCAGATTTCCAACTCTACAAATGTTTCCATTGGTGAGCTTGCGACCCAGTGTGAGGATTCTCACTCCATCTCGAGGAACCTGAACATTTGGTGGAATCTTAATAATGACCACGAGATTCCTGTCCTTTTCTCCTCACTTAGTATTCTTGGAGATGTCTATCTCTCCCCTTTGTCCTGGGATGAGATATGTCGGTGTTTAGAGAGTAACAAATCCCTTATTCCACTTTTTGTGTGGTTCTGATACCCATCATTCTTCATTCATTGCCCTTTCGCTTTATGGATCATTGAGAAGTGTGGTGCTTGTTGGAATGTTGGGTTATCCCTCTGATGACAACTTTCTTTTATGGTTTTGGTAGGTTTGGGGGATGCAATATCTTTGGTCTTGTGCTTCTCAGCCCTTTTTTTTTTTTTTTTTTTTTGGGTCAGATGGCTAGAGAGGAATGTGCGCCTTTTTCAAGACAATTACTCTTTTAAGGAGGCTATTATGGACAGAATCATTTTTCTTTCCTCATTATGGGCTTTCCACCACCAATGAATTTTGTGGTATCTCCTTGGATAGTATTGTGAGAGATGAGGTTGCTATTTTCTTTCATGAGAATAAGGTTTGTTAGGATGGTTCATCAAAGTTTAATTTTGATGGACGCTCTCTTGGTAATCATGGCCAATTGGGCATTGGAGCAGTCTCCTAAGACTCAAGAGGAATGATTGTTCATGAGCTTTCCCTACCTACGGGTGAGGAGATTGCTTTAACAGCTGAATTGCTTGCGCTTTTGGAAGGGCTTCGAAAAGCTAAGTGGTTGGGCCTTACCAACTTGATTATTGAGGGAAGGCCTCTATTGGCACCCAAAGACTTGCTTTTCATCCCCCACTTATTTTACATTTTAAGATTTTATGAAAAATACGTAAGGTTTTCAGAAAAACTGACCTCGATGTCTATTAGAAAACATCATTTTGAATAACTTTTTGAAAGAAAGTTTTTTCAAAATCTATCGTTTAAATGAACTTTTTAGTCATTTATGATGCGAATACTATAAATGGCAAAAAAGTTTACTTAAACGATAGATTTTGGAAAAACTTTCTTCTAAAAAGTTGTTCAAAATAATGTTTTCTAATAGATTACGCTATTAGTTTTTATGAAAACCTTTTATATTTTTCATAAAACCTTAAAATGTAAAATAAATGGGAGATAAAAAGAAAGTCTTGGGGTGTCAATAGAGGCCCCCTTATTGAGGGTGATTCTATTAGGAGGGTGCGAACGAGAAGCCTAGGGCATTTTCATCTTTACAAACTCATAAATGGCATTTTTTTTTTTTACCTCCTTAAGGCTGTTTTTTTGGTAGTTTTTTGTGCCTTGTAGTTGTGGGCAGCTTTGGTTTTTATTTATTTATTTATTTATTAATCTTTTAAGGGAGGATTTCTGTTCCTCCTTGCTAGTGCTTCTTTCTTTATTGTCAGAAAAATCTTCTTCTACTTCTTATCCAAAAAGGAAAAAAAAATTAAAAATTAAAAATTAAAAAAAATCAAAGAATTGATGTTTGTAAGAATAATAAGAATGAGAAATGTCTCTTGGGAGATTTTTGATAAAATTTTAACGATACAGAAAAGATTAGCATGGTCTTTGTACAAGGATGACACGTGCAAAAATAAGAATAGGAACTGATGTCTTTGGCATTCAAATTTTAAATTTTTATTTATAATTAAAATTATTTCAAATTCCATCCAATACTTTCTTGGGTATATCCATTATTCCATTCCTCATAGGGCCACTACAATAGCAAGAAGGGTTGAGCCAAATACGTAAATCAGCAAAACTAAACCTCACAGTTGTCTTCCTAATTACTCCCTCTAGCTCAATTTATTTGGCCACATTTTCTATTTTGTGATATCCCAAAATATATATCTCTCCATTGACAAAAATCAAAGCAATTAATTATTTTACTTTCCCAAATTACCTTTTTACTATATTTATACTTACAACATTAAATAAAATAAATAAAGGGAAAATGACAAAACAGTGGGTCAATATAAAAGTAAACCTTAAAAGAGGGCTAAAACTCTAATATTTATTTCAAGTGGCAATAATGAATTTTAATTCCAATAAGAAGGGATTTTGGGTCAAATGTCTATTATACTATTTTAGTAAATTTTTTTCTATTTTTACCCTACCCAAATCCTATTAGATTGTTCTCTTAAAACTTAACTAATATTTCTCCTACGTGTTGAGAAAGAGAAAAAAAGAAGTGATTCTCTATTTTTTTTTTGGTCATTGCTTATTGAAAAGTATGATTTAAATTTAATTCACATACCAAACCACTAGGGTTAAAAAAAAATTTAAAAAAAAGCTTTTCAAATCCAAACATGTATATTATTATTCTAGTTGAAAAATATATATGATCGGTTTTTTTGAATTTTGTTATGAGTCTTTTAAATTAGGATAGAAGATATAGGTTTAATGTGAGAAGAATATTTAGGTGAATTAAAAAAAAAAAGAAAAAAAGAAAAAAGAAAAGAAAAGAAGGAGGGCAGAATGGTTACTATAAAGTGACATATGGTAGATCCCTTTTTTGAGGATTAAAGTTCATATGGTAGATCCCCTTCTCTTAATGGCCAGAAAATCCGCACAAAAATCCCCAGATGGAGTGTTAATTAATGACTGGGGAGGAGCTCCTAACTAGAGAGTGGGATTGCCGCCTTATTCATACATTAAGAGAAGGGGATTTTTGTGCGGATTTTCTGGCCATTGAGGGCTATAAGATTAGTTGTAATTTTCATCTAGGTTTTGTAATTTGATTTTTGCGGACCTGATGGTGTTTGTACCCTTAGGCCTAAGGTGTTTTGTTTTGGTTTCTTGTATGAGCATCCTTTCTACCAAAAAAAAAAAAAAGGTTCATTACTATCATTTTAAATGGAGTAAGAGTAATTTGACCCTTTATTTGAAATTATTTTTATTTTAATCCACCACTTCGTCATTACCGGACAAAATGATAATAGTAGACAGTTAAATCAATTGGGTAACATGGCAATGCATCAAATGCAAAGCCATAATATTTGTGATCTATCAAAGGGAGACAAATAGATTGAGCCGAAGGGAGTATAAAACTCACATGCACCTAAGCATCCTTGGGCCTTGATACCACATTTATCAATGTTTGTAAATTTTCAGTAGAGCTCCCCTGCGGTCCAACTGCCTTTTCTGCAAATTCTTTAAGGCCTTTGATCTTGTCCCTCATCTTCTTCCCCTTTTCTTGGGCCAAAATCAGATCCAAGCTGCTAAGTAATCCATTCTTTGTGAAGACGCCGCCCTCAACTCCGACCCCAATTTCCCACACGTCCTCTACCATCCGCGCGTTCAGCCTTTGATCCCCGAAGAAGGGCCTGCATATCATAGGCACCCCACCTGCGATACTCTCTAGCAATGAGTTCCAACCACAATGTGTTATGAACGCCCCAACTGCACCATGTGCTAGAACTTGTAACTGGGGAGCCCAAGGAACAACCATTCCACTCGCTATTGTTTTGTCTAGGAATCCATTTGGCAAATGCACCTTTAAATTGTCCCTAAGTGACCATAAAAATGGCACCCCACTTGCTTCCAATGCCTCTGCTAGAGCCACAATCTCATTCTGAGGCGGTGTCGTCACTGAGCCAAAGCTAATATAGGCCACGGACGCAGCCTTCTGCTCATTGAGCCATGACATGCAACCATTCGTGTCGTTGGGAATTGATGTTGGTGGTGGTGAGAGGAGGTTGAAAGGGCCAACGTTGAGGAATTTGTTGAACTTGGACTTGAGATCATTTGTTATGGTGGGGTCTAATTCTTCAAAGGAGTTGGTGAAAACGGCGGTTGCTCTTGGTAACATGAGGCCCATTTGGTGTAGCATGGTGGAGAAGAGGGAGTTCAAGTTTCCAAAGAGAACTCCTTCCGGCAAGTCTCGTATGCGTAGTTTAGACATTCCTGGAATGATTTTGAGGGGTTCGTCTTCACGCCCTACATTACCTGCAATTACATAATTGATTATATACACATGTATATCCTATTAAACTGGGGTCAATCTCTTTTCAATAAGCTTCACATAGTCCGTTAAGGATGTATATAAGGCAAAAGGAAACATACGCATAATAAATCAATGATACATTCACCAATCGCCTTAAATTTTACTCATCTTATAATTGAGAAATCACTTGTAAGATTCTAAGACGGGCAATGGTCCATTGGTAAATTGATGAGATCTCTCTCAATTTGAAGAGTTAATCTACAAATTTGAAAATAGGGCCAGGCTATTGCCACCACATAAAATACTCTAAGCCCCCCATTTAATTTATATTTTTAAGGTTTTATAAAAAATATAAAAAAAATTTATGAAAACTAATCACATAGTCTATTAGAAAATCATTCCGGACAACCTTGTAGAGGAGAGTTTTTCCAAAATCTATCATTTAAGTAGACTTTTTGACAATTTTTCATAGAAAATGAAATAGAGATTGTAAATGGCCAAAAAGTCTATTTAAATGATAAATTTTGGAAAAAATTTATTCTACAAAGTTGTTCAGAATGATGTTTTCTAGTGAACAATACTAATAGTTTTCCTAAAAACCTTTTATATTTTTCATAAAACCTCAAAAAATGTAAACTAATGGGGGGCTTTGAGTATTTTATGTGGTGGCAATAGCCTCGCTCTTGAAAATATTGATTACACTATTAGATAGAAGATTCTTTAAGGGCCCCACATACATTCATCAAAAAATGATTTGTGATTTGATCATATAAGTCGATCAAAGTTGATGAATTATTTCAATATATTACATAGAGCATCAAATTTTGATCGGCTTGACTGATCAAACTAATTGGTATTTGGCCATAAATTTTTGTAAGTTCACATCCTTGAAGAGTTCTTTATCCCTAACGGTATAAGTATTATCTTAAAATTTATAGATTAACTCATAAAATTAATTAAGGAATAGCTCACCAATAAAGCTATCTGGTGCCCCTTAAAGTGGCATTTCCCTTTCAAGACATGCCCAAATGTCCCCTTCGCACTGAACCCTAAATACGATGATGTGGGACACAATGATTGGTCCACTCCAAAAATATTAATATCTGGTCAGCAAGTTAATTACCTCCAACTCCAATTGTGTCCCGGATGAAGTCAGTGTAGACATGAGTAGACAGTGAGTTAGGCCCCGCCGTCCAAAACGGCACCCAAGGCACCCCCATCTCCTCCGCCATCTCCGTCGCAAACCAAAAGAACGCATCCGTCACCAAGCAGCTCACCTTCCTTCCCGTCTCTGCCACCGCCGCCTCCACACCCTTCCGAAATTCCCCCGGCGCCGCCCTCATGAAAAGCTCAATATCCTCCTGCGGCTTCCCGGTGAACACGTAATTCTCCGGCACGCCATCCCCCACGTCGTACGCTTTTACGTTGCCGCCTTTGGACTCGGAGAATATGGAGTTGTTGGATTTGGCGGTGCTGAAGAAGGAGAAGTGGAGGTTTGGCGCGGCGGTGGATAAGCGGCGGACGATGGCGAGGAGAGGAGCGGCGTGGGTGGAGAAGGGGAAGGCGAGGACGGCTACGTGTGGGTCGGTTGAGAGATCGGTCATCGGCATGGCTGGTGGTGAGAATTTCAATTTGCGGTGGTGAAAAACGCAATGGTGATGGTTGAGAATTTCAATTTGCCAATGCAACTTGCCACTTTATAACACTTGAATGCCGATCGATCGATCGAGAGAGACAGAACGGTGGTTCGTTGTAACCCCCGGGGGAAGAATATGAGGCACGTGATAACCCCCGCGGAAGAATGGTAGAGTTTGGGTAGCGTGGGAAAATTCAAACCGGGACCCACCAGCACTAACGGCCCGAGATTGAGGGGAGATGGGATTTTATAGATCCGAGAGGCATTATCCGACTGCATTCGACATGCGCGACAAATTTACATTTTTTTGTATTTTTATTTAAAAACTTTATTGGGGAGTTACGTACATGAATCTGGGGAGATGAATGGTGGATGAAATGTGGAAATTCGAATTTGAAGAATCCTACTTTGACTTGAAATTCTAATTTAAATTAACCTTTTGCACCAACTTATTTTGAGAATAAATAAGAGAAGAAAGTGAGAGAAAAAATTTAAGACATTTTGAAAAAAACACATTTATTTAGGTATCCTTATTAAATGTTTTCACACCCATATATATACTTTAATAATCTACTTTTGCCCTTGAGTCTAGTACAATACATTAACTTAGTTTGTTTTGTCTATATCATGTAATTTATACCACGGGTAAGAGTATATAGGGAAATCGATTAAAATGAAATTGTTGACTTTTTTTATTAGGAAAATAACTTTGAAACAACCCTAAATAAAAATGAAGATAATCAATATGAAATAAGAAAAGGCATATATTTTTCAAATGACACCATCTAATATGGGTGTTAATGAGTTGAGTAGTAGACCGCTCAAGTTTGGCTCTTTAAATTAAGGGTAAAATACATTTACACCCCCTGTGTTTATTGACTATTACACTGACACCCCTTATCATTTCTGAAATTACACTACCCTCCCCTTGTCAGAACGGCAACGTTAACATGATTAACGGATATGTAAAAAGACCAAATTACCCTTCTTTTAAAACAACGTCGTTTTGTGTTTTTCTCTCTCCCTCCCGCTGCCCATCGCAGCAAACCCCGTTCACCTCGCCGTGCCGTCACCATCACCGTCGCGTTTGGCATTGTGGTGCAGAGGGAGTGTGGGTGGGATGGGGGTTTGCTACTGGAGCACCCCATAACCAGATCTGCTCCATGAAGAGCATCGGCGGGAGAGCTCGACGAAGGGAGGGCTAGAGCTCGACGGAGGGTGGGTCAAAGACTCCATTTTTTCCGACGAGCGTCAAAGACTCCATTTTTTCCGGCGACTTGTTACTCTCCCTCGACACCAAACCCAAACCCATTTTCTGAGAAAAACCCAAAGCCTCCCCACATTGCCAGAAGCCCGCCGCGATCTCCTTCTCCCTCTCGTCTCGTCTCTCCGCCGCGAGCATCCCCTTCACCGACGAGACTTCGACGCACGGACAAACCCAAAAAATGCTCGCCGGAAAAATGGAGGCTTCAACGCCGGAAAAAATGGTGGCTGTGACGCCGGAAAAAAGCTCGCCGTCGAATTGGGTATTGGTTGTCGTCCCATGCAGATCTGATGAGCAGAGGAAAAGAAAGAGGAAAGAAAAAAAAAAAGGAAGAGAAGAAGAGGGAAGAGGAAAAATCTTGCCGGAAAATCTCGACACCAAAGGAGAGGTGAAGAGGACGGCTTTAGACCCGAGCGTCGCCGGCGTTCGAGGCTGTTGCAACAGGGGGGCAAAAAATTTTTTTTGAAAGACATGAAGATGAGGCAAATTTGTTGAAGGCTGTTGCTTCTTCTTTGTGCTTTTTCGTCGGAAAAAAAGGAGTTGGGCAAATCTGTTGCAACAGGCTGTTGCTTCTTCTTCGTGCTTCTTTGCCGGAAAAAATAATGGCTTTGAAGGAAAAAAAAAATGCACGAAGAAGAAGAAGAGAAGAAGCAGCAGCAGCAGTCGCTCCACCGCCGTCCATGGCCATGGCTACGAGGTTGGGTTCTAGGGCTTGAGGGTGAGAGGGTTGGCTTCATTCAGATTTGGGGGAGTATCCTCCACGCCAAACGCAGCGTTTTAGTTTCAATAAGGGTAATATGGGTATTATGAGCTCATTTTTTACATGACGTCAGCAATAGCTGTTAATCTTTTAAACGGCGGGTTGACGGATGGAGGAATGTGTATATTATTTTCTAAAGTAGGGGAGGACAGTGTAATTTCAGAAATGACAGGGGGTGTCAGTGTAATAGTCAGTAAACACAGGGGGTGTAAATGTATTTTACCCTTAAATTAACAAGCTCAAAAGTGAGGCTTGAGCTTGACTCATTGAGCTCAAATGAACTTTTTATCAAGCCAATCCTAAATTGAGTTCAAGTAGTTTGATTATTTAAAGCATAAATAAACTTATCAAGCTAATTTTAATTTTTAAAAGTTTTAATTTTCAAAATAAGATTAGGGTCAGATTCATAAATTTAAAGTTTTCAAAATAATATTAGGGTCCGAATATTCCAACCCCTTCAAGTGATCTTCCCACCCCTTTAATTTTAATTTTTAAAAGTTTTAGAAAAATATAAAAGGTTTTTATGAAAAGTGACCACATTGTCCACTATAAAACATAATTTTGAACAACTTTGTAGAAAGTTTTTTCAAAATCTATAGTTTAAGTCGACTGTTTGGCCAAAAATGAAATAGAGATTAAAAATGGCTAAAAAATCTATTTACATGATAGATTTTGGAAAAACTTTCTTCTGCAAAATTGTTTGAAATCATGTTTTCTAGTAGATTATGTGATCACTTCTCATAAAAGCCTTTTATTTTTCTTAAATCTTTAAAAAAAATTTAAATTAGTGGGGTGGAGAGATCACTTGAAGGGGTTGCAATATCCGAACCCAGTGTTGGAAATACATCACATCCTACATTGGTTAATTATAAACCTTGACATGGCTTCATATACCTGTTTGGACCCTCCACTTACAAGTTTAGACTTTTAGGTTAGAAACTTAAACATATCTTATAACAAATAGCTCGACGTTTTGCATTTATTACATTAGTTCATTGTTAATGTATGTAGTATAATATGGAAAACATTGCTAAGATCAATCGAGTTCATATACAAAGCCTAATATGCCATCAAATAAATTAACAATATCCCAAGTAACTAAAAGAAGAAGAAGAAGAAGAAGAAGAGTAAATTAACAACGTGAAATAAATTCAACGATGTACCTCCTATTTAAAAAAAAACGTTGTTAAGATTGTGGATTTAGCTACCTTAAATAAATAATATCCCTATAGATTTTGAATCCATCACAAGATTTAACCTTCTTCTAATAACTAGATATAGCATATGTGCGTTGCACGTGAATATTTTTAAGGGAAAATTAGCAATTACCCCTATTAGGGATATGACTTTAGCAAAAACCCCTACTTAAGATTTAGTAATTTGATAACCCCTTTTTTTAAGTTGTTATTTGTGATAAGGTAAAACCATGTTTTTTTATACCATATATACCCTTCATTTGACATTTTGGCATTACTGGTACTACTGATATGGAAAACCCCTTTTTCCATATGTTGAGAAAAAACTGTAACCGTTTTTCGGGGGATTTGATTTCGTGGGAGAGATATTTCGGTTACATCATGTTTCTCTCTCTTCAAACCAGCGCAAAAGGTGGAAATTCAAATTTGAATTCCCGATGTTTCCCTCATTCCAAGCGGCTCAAAGAGATTTCGTTTGGGTTTGAAAGTGTTCGTAGTTTCTTCTATGTCGATCTGTTTTACAGATTTTTGGTGATTTTCTGGGTATTATACGGGAAATCAGTGGTGAAAGTGTTCATTTTGTTGATTTCGGAAAGTACAAAGCATTGTTTCCGGTGGGGGTAGCTGAATATCGTTGGGGTTTTGTGTGGATTTCGTAATACGGGGATTCAGCTGCTGTATATGTAAGATGAGTACATATATTTTTGCTAGTTATGAGTTTTTTTACATGTTTATTGCATTTGTCATTGAGATTTGGGTTGGCTTCGTATGTGTGGGTGAGTATTTTGTTGATGTGTGTCATACAAGTGGACGTGTAGGTTGGAGATTGTCGAGTTTGATGGATTTGTATGGTGTGGTTAATTCACTAGTACTGTTATGTTCTGGTTTTAGAAAGAAGGTAGTGTAGGGTTAAATTTACTATGCAAACAGTATCGTGATACTGTCTAATGTTTGTTATATGTTTAAGTATATATGGGTAGTAAAGTGGTACTGTTGGTAGAACGTGATAAATGCTGTTACGTTTTATGTACATATGCGAAATTTTGCAATAGAACATGATATGTCTTTACTTGTGTGTATGCGTTTGGTAGTTGGTTTATGTGTTGTGTTGTTTATGTTCATATAATAAATTGATATTGTTTGTATATTTATACAGGTTAATATATCCATTTGGAATGCGATGGATGAGAACATTTGTTTAATGTGTACTTTTGGTGGAAGGACAGCTGCTATGCCCGCAGATGCACACACATCTTTTGATGATATTCAAGGGTTTGTTATATCGAAATGGAGGAGTTTGAGGCTGGGTATGGTTGTGCTGTTTTATTCGCTTCCTAGTCATACGAAAATTATGATAGACAATGATGTTGACGTAAGAACTATGTTATCTATTGGGAGGCGTATGCATATAATTCAATTTGACATTGAGGTGGTAGATAATAGTGGCATGGGTGGAGGAGGCGTGTTGAATATTTGTAATGGTGAAGTTTTGGGGGGGAGAGTTTAATAATATGGAAACTGATTTGGTGCCGTCTTTTTGTTCGCATGAGGAGCGGACTTTGCTTAGTGCTAGTTGGGCGCACTTGATAAAGAACGTGGGTCAGTGTTTCAAAGATGGCGTCAATGGATTTAGAGTTGCGTTGCGCAAATATTCAATTGAAATTGGATTTAACTATGATTTTGTGAGGAATGAATCGGATAGAGTAACAGCTGTATATAGGATGAAGGAGCGGAGGGGCTGTGAATGGCGAGTGTATGCACGAATGGAGCATGCAAGTGGGTGGTTCTACATACGTCAACTGAACAATGTTCACACATTTGGGGCAGCTGTTCGAACGACCAAGCATAATAGGATGGGGTCTGACATTGTGTCGTCCGAAATAGTAGAGGTTGTGCGCGACAAGCCGCTATTGAGTGCTGTTGAAGTTCGGCGAGATTTTAAAAGGAAGTATGGGTTGGATATATCTTACACCAATGCGTGGATGGGTATTGAGAAGGCGCGGAATTGTTTGTACGGTGATAACTCTGAGTCATTTGACCAACTTCGTTGGTTCATTGAGGAGTCCACGAGGACAAATCCGGGGAGCAAACTTGTTTTGAATATGGATGAATGTAGTAATCAATTTAAGAGGTTTTTTTGCGTCTTTCTATGCATGCATTCATGGCTTCACATATTGTCAGCCAATGTTGTTTGTGGATGGCACCTTTTTGAAAAGTAAGTACAAAGGGCAATTATTAGCTGCGATGGCAAAGGATGGAAACCAAGGTATATTTTATGGTGTTAATGTTGTTCAATTTAGTTGATTTTAAAGTGGTAGAGTGAGTTGTTAATGTTCAATATAGAATGTGAGAAAATTGTAGTGTTTTGTATGGTACTACTGTATTTTGGTGCTGTTGAGTCTTTTATTTTCATGTATGAACGAGACAGTATGGTGGTACTGTCAAATGAGTTATTGATTGATTATGTAGTTCAGTATCATTTTAAAGAAGCATGTGTTATTATTATTGTTGTTGCAAGGTTATTCTCGATGGCGTTTGCTGTGGTTGATGCTGAGTCAGAAGATAATTGGAGATAGTTGTTTGAGAATTTGCGTGAAATTATAGGGGATGCGAGGCAACTCACGTTTATTTCAGATCGAAACAATGGGTTGAAGTCGGCGCTGCCCAAAGTATTTCCAACAGCATATCATGCCTATTGCCTTCATCATTTGAAGATGAATTTGCGAGACAAGGTTAGGGGTCATAAGTCATTTAAAGATTGAATGGTGTTTTTATTTCGCGAATGTGCATATGCTCCAACTGAGCATAAGTTTGAGGAGAAGTTGTCTAAGTTGTTGGCTGAAGGGAAGGAGTAAGTGCAATTTTTCCTTAATGACTGTCCTTTCCAATGTTAGGCGAATGTGTACTTTCAAGGGTAGCGGTATGGTGAGATGTGCTCCAATATTGCTGAATCATTTAATGCTTGGATTAAGGATGCTCGTTTTCTCCCAATTACAAACATGGTTGATTTGATTAGATCCTAGATTATGGCGCAAATGTGCAATAGGAGGTTAGAAGCAGATTCTTAGAATATTGTATTATGCCCGAAGATGTATGAGAGGTTTGGTGATGAGTTGGATAAGGGAAGGACGTGGAGGGTTAGCATGTCTAGTGTAGTGTGTTTGAGGTTCATTTATACCCGTCTGTTACTGTTGACATTTTAAATTGCACGTGTGCTTGTTATCAGTGGCAGATAAATGGTTTTCCATGCTCGCACGCTGCTGTAGCAATTCAAGCTAATGGTGGTGACATCAATGACTATGTGGAGGATTACTTTTACACATCTTTATTTCGTGAAGCTTACTCTCAACCTATTCATCCCATTTTTATGGCTCTCAAAGTGGGAGTTAGTGCAGAAAATTGTGAATTTGTACTTCCTCCAAACACAAGACGGCCTGCGAGGAGGCCGAAGAATAGGAGGATACCTTCAAGAGGAGAGAAGATAAGGCAAATCAAATGTGGTAGATGTGGAAGGCTTGGAACTCATAATAAGAAGACATGTCAAGAACCAATATAGCATTTGTTTGTGGTTCTTTTTTAAGTTGTTGGTAATTTTCCCTTTAAATGTTTTAATGGTTTTTGGATTTGTAATTGTCAACTGTGTAATGATACTGTTGGGTAACGCTATATATAGTTCTATTTGAAGTATAAATTGTTGGTGATGCATAGATGTTTTCGAATCTTGTAATATTCAATAGGAACTGACTACGTCTATTACTTTGATTGGACATACAATAATATGATGAGTGTAATTAGTTATTGGCGTTTTTTGTGATGTTATTTTTTACTTCCAACAGTAAAGTGGTACTGTCGACTGATTATTAGTTAGAAATTTACCACATGAGAAGTATTGTGATGAATTAACCTGTAGGCAACATTTTGCAGATCAGCAATCATATAAGTTGGCAAGCTTGTGCACAATTGAAACCATATAACAGTAAATTTGGAACCAATTACGTATATTAGTTTGATTGGACAGACAGTAAGATGATGGGTGTAATTAGTAATTGGAGGTTTTGTGTTGTTATTTTTTACTTCCAACAATAAAGTGGTACTAGTTGATTGATTATTAGTTAGAAAATTACCACATGAGAAGTATTGTGATGAATTAACCTATAGGCAACATTTTGTAGATCAGAAATCATATAAGTTGGCAAGCTTGTGCACAATTGAAACCATATAACAGTAAATTTGGATTGTTACTATTTAAGAACATAAAAAAAGAAATTTGTAATTAGTCAACAATATGTACACCCATGTTCACAAATGAATTGTAAGTAGATTGTTCATAAATTTCAGCCAAACAATGTACTCCTAGACATCTCAAGTTTATTTTCTCTTGGCCCCTTTTGATTTAGGATATGTGACGGAGAGTGGACTTGATTGTGATTGCATCGCTCTCTTTTGGAGTAGTCGTTTGCCTTTCCCTAGTTTGGATTCCATGACTGGTCACCGTAAAAAATGATTTCTTGGATGATGTCCCTTGTAAAGCTTTGAACTTCTTCTAGAGTCATGGTCTGTGTAATATTCAGTCTGTAGGAGTAATCAAGAATGAGGTTGCATACAATGATTCCACAGTCGAGTCTGCAAAAAAAGAATGATACAATGAGCAGCGTTGATGCATATTTGTTTGTAAAGTTGTTTACAGTGTCACAATACTGTTGGATGATATGAAAAATGAAAAGAAAATGTGGACATTGTAAATACAGTGTTTAGCAGTCCCATTATGCTGTTGTATTATGTGTAAAGTGTCAAAAAGAATTCAATATTGTATCGTTATATTAGCAGCTGTATGAAGCAAACAAAATAGTATTAAAATACTCACAAGTATTCGCTTTGTTAGGGTGTATTTTCTACAGATTCAACCTCAATTTGCTGACCTTGATTGTCTTGTAGCCTCATTTGGTGCACATACTCCGCCAGATAATAGTTGTATATATTTAATATGGTAATTAATAAGATTATTTGTTAAAGTAATTTTTTGGTTTTGTTACCGTTACTACCACTTTTTTTGCTTTGTTGTAGTGGTTGTCTTCTATTACTTCTCGTGGGCGCATGGAATTGTGATGTCTCCATGTTCCGCTTTGTGTGTCGTGCATAAGCAAAGTCCAATGGTTTTTCAGCTCCACCAGGTTTAGCAGCTGTAATGAGGGTATAAAGGTGATATCTACTACCAGAGATGGCTGCTTCAATAACCTTATCATCAAACCAATTAGATTTCAATTTAGCATCGGGGTTATCAAAATAGATCTACAATGTATAAACACATACTTAGTAGACATAGATTTAAGTGTGATATGTTGTTTCTAAGTTTGTTTTGCGTCATGATTACCATGCTTGAGGTTGGGATGTAGCATATGAGCTTTTATGTTTTGTGTCAGATGTGATAATGTCTCCAAATGCATCGATGACCTGCAAATTAGTAAGTAGTGCTGTTAGCATAAAATACTTTGGCAACATAGTAAACTGGTGATGTTAGCAGTAAAGTGGTGCTGTTAGCATAAATTACATCAGGAAACAGTATACTGCTGCTGTTAGCAGCAAAGTAATGCTGTTAGCATAAATACGTTAGCAACAGTATCTTGGTGCTGTTGGCAGATATTACGATAAGAACATTACAATGGTTCTATTAAACTTGACACACAAGAGCAAATTGTTGCCTGTTAAAAATCGAATAGCAAAACCAAATTGTTGCACTATGCTTACATTGCTGCTTGTGTCGCCTTCAATGAGTAGTTGCCTGATGTCCTTTAGTTGGACTGTGTTGGAACCACTTGACGAACGCCAAATTGTTGCACTGCATGTATGAAAAAAAATTAGTAATATCATATAATTGTGAGTAGAGTATATGACTTGTGTTAAAAGATATTGAATAAAAAATTACTTGGAGAATTCTTTTTCAAACATCTGTTTAACTCTTTGTCTTTCTTCAGTAGTTAGCAACTTTGATACAGGATGTTGAGCGGGGAATGTGAGTTGTATACCATCTGCATAGGATGGTATTTTGTCAACAAAGTCATCCACATCAATTGTTTCCTTCATCACCGAGCTCCTTTCCTATTTTTTTGTCGTCTTTAGTGGTTGCTTTTTTAACTCCCTTCCCCTTTTTGCTTGTCTCATACGCGTACTCAAGTTTCTTACTGTCTTTTTCGTGTCCCTTGTTTGGACTTAACACGTTTAGCAAGAGACGATGGGGTTGGTGGTTTTTTGGGCGCACGAGATATTTGTTTCACCGCCTTTGGATTTTGGGCTACCCTTTCAAACGCTTGGGTGATGTTGTGGACATTGAACTCCATAGTGTCTTCCCTAAATCATCCTTCAAAAGAGCAAATTGATTATGTTATAGCAAGAATATTATATCAAACAATAAAATGGTGATGTGATAGCAAAAACATTATAGCAATAGTACGATGGTGCTGTTACATCACATAAAAACACTACCAACAGTATCAAAAACTAGTTTAACAATTAGCAACAGTAAAGTGAAATGCTTTATGCCTTTTTGCCTTGCAACTCCTTTAAAGCTGCTTTATATTTCTTTTGGATCTCTTGCAGCTGCGTTTCTAGCTTTGAATTCAGCAATTGTAGGTTTTCTATTTGTTTATCTTTTGCAGCCCCTTCATTTTGCAATTCATCAACTTTTGTTTTGAGTTGTGCCAGCAACTCATTTGTATGAACTTCTCTTGTATTTGTTGGGTTTTCCTCTTTTTCAAGCTCTTCATCCCCAACTTCTTCATCTTTTTCATGGACATCTTCTTCTTCTTCTTCATCTTTTTGACCTTCTTCTTCATCAACATCTTCTTCTTCTTCATCTTTTTCATCAGTGGCATTAGTGGGTTGGCGATCACGCCCTATGTCAAGTGTTTGGTTCTCAACATTGAAAAGTCGCCCTTCCTTTTTGCTGAACTCGATTTTACCACCATAGATCTGCACATAGAAGAAACCTGTTTACATTGCTTATTTGATATTTTCACAACCATCATTGTTTCATGTTTTCGGTACTATTAGATGTTTATTGCCATAACAGTACCAGTTTACTGTTACTAGTAGTTTTCACTAAGCCCTATAGCATGCAACAGTACCAGTTTACTGTTGTCAGTATTTTAAATTCATGCATGACTAACAGTGTAGTGGTACTGTTTATAATACGGAAAACATTGTTTTTTCTTACTACTACATGTTTTTTGGCATATAGCATGCAACATTACCAGTTTATTGTTCCACAAATTTAAATTTTATTTGAATAACAGTGCAGTGATATTGTTTTAGTACAAAAAAGGACATTATAAAATTAGAACGATATAGTAATTACCTCGTCACTTGGAAGGCTCTTTTGTGTAATTTTCTCTATGACCTTTGTTAGCTTTCCTAAGTTCCATTTCACGAACCTAGGAATTGAATTTTTGTTCATTGGCTTCATTATGGTGCTGTGTTCGGATAGCCAATACTGTATCAATACATCAAGTAGTGTATGTTAGTAGGTTGTCATATTAAATGTAGAATAATATGAATTTAATGTAACTTTAAGGATTTAATTGCTTACCAGAAGTGCAATCACGCATCCGGTCACATTTGTAGGGATGTTGTGTGATTTTTGAATGGACGCTTCCAAGAATTTCTTAATTGCACCTGGCCAATCATGGTTCCTCATGGCATCCAGGTCCTTCACATATTTCACGTATGAACAGCTGAGATTTGTGCCTGATGTGGTGAAGAACACAGTAACAAAGGCATACAAACATAATAGCTTAGCAACATCCTCGTTGTCTTCTTTAGTTTGCCTATTCATAGCTTCTTTAATTAGCTTCTCAATCGTTGTTGGAGTTAATCTGGAAACACCCGCACACATGCGATCCACTAGTGATTGGTTGGGTTTAGGATGCGCCCCAAACTAATTGGTTCTGTACCTTCATGAATGCCAAATATCAACGAGAAGTCGCTATTCCTCAATTTCAAGACCTTCTTGCCTATTAGGAAAGTTGTGTAATCGGGTGTGTAGGTACGGATGATGTTGATGACATCTTTATCATGTTTCTTTATGCACTTTGTCTTCAATTTTCCATTCACAAAAGGCTTGAAGAAACCCCAAAAAGGGGTTCTTTGGAGCTCAACTATATGCGTCTCCGCCAATTTATTTTCTTTGAAGAGCCTTTCGATGGCTAGTAGGTTGCAACGCATTTGGTTGGCTAGTTGAGGTTCGAGGCTTCTTTTCTTTGCTTGGGTTGCCAACATTGGGACTCGTTTCTGATTATCAATGACACAAGTAAAAAATTGTCAGTTGTGTATGATTTTAGAGAATGAGACAGCACCATTTTACTAGTTGGATGCATATACACAGCACTAGTTTTAATGTTGATATGACAAAACCAATTCAACATTTAATATTCAATAAAAGGTTTACAACTAGTAAGTTGATACTGGCTGAAGGTGTAATTATGTATAGACAACAATACACATTATATTAACAACATCACCAATTTACTATATGAACACACAAGTCAAAAGGTCTTAGTTCTAGCCATAGATTTGTATGATTTAAGCACATGAGACAGCACCATTTCACTATTGGATGCATATACACAGCACCAGTTTACCGTTGATATGGAAAAATCAATTCAACATTTAATATTCAATAAAAGGTAGACAACAGTAAGTTGATACTGATTGAAGGTGTAAATATGTATTCTTGAGGAAAACAATACACAATGTATGAACCAACAGCTTACTTTACAGTATGAACAATATTTTTCACAGATCCACAAAACTATAATGATGAGTGAAGAAATAGTAAGAGTGAAACAGCAAGTTGGTGCTGTTGAATCGTATTAATGGGGTACAATTGTGACAGGCAATCATAAATTACGGAGGAACAGTACCAAGATTATGTTGGAACAATATTTTCAATAAATAAACGTGATCAAATTTAGTAAGAGGAAATATTCAATTAGCGTAGTAAAAAGGTACTGTTGGAAGTGCAAATTTTGATTGCTACATTTTTAGTTAAATGTTGGGTAGATTTTTGGACACCAACAACACCAATATTCTGTTGAGTCGCAATTTTTTCAAATTTGACACAAGAACAAACACCAATTGCGGTTTCGCGCGCAAAAACATTACTTGCAAACCATACAAACAGTGTCGTTGTTCTATATTAGTTCACAAATGTAAATATGTGGATGACAAAAATACCAGATGGAGTTATGGAACAGTCCGATTTACTGTTGGGTTTGTACAAGTTGTAATATCGTCGACATTATGTCATTTGAACAAGAATAAATCATGTAAAAAATATTTTCATTTCGGAACATCAATCACAAGATTTTAATGTAAACACGAACCATTTTACTGTTCATATTTAGGATTCAAACAGGGAAAAAAATAGAATAACGGTTACTCACTTCTTTTCGCCATTCAAGCTCTTCAATCGGAATCCCTAGGTCTGCAATCGTATTCGTCTCTGCGTCGTCTCCAATTCCTCTGGGTCTGTTGGGGTTTTACAATGTACCATTTCACTGTTTGGGGGACGATCGTTTTTTACAGGAAACCCTAAAATGAGAGATAGTGCTGCGTGTAATGAAGGAAACTGATTTTTTTTGGAAACCTTTTGATCTTCCGTACGTTTTGTATATCCACCAGAAACAATGGGACGTGTCGAGCAAGGGATCCTGTTTTTTCGCCCGGGAGTGTATCGTGGCACGTTCGTAAATTTAGGGAAGTTTTAAAAACAAGGGTGTATCAGTCTTTTTAACTGTGAAATGGGGTTTTTACTAAACATTTGTTTTAGTAGGTCCTATTAACTTAGGACTCTTATACATAGGGGTTTTCGCCAAAATTCCCTATTTTTAAATAATATTAGTTATACAAAATAATAAATACATAAAGATTTTATATTTTTTTCATAAAAGATAAAGTTTAAAATTTAGAAGTACATATTTCTTTCATCAAAATTGTCAACGAAGGATTAAAAACTCTTTAGATATACATTTAGAATTTTTTTCTTCGTAAAACAAAATACTTAAAGAGTTTATATTCATATATATTATCATGCAACTTGATAGTTGCTTTAGGAAAAAAATTTGAGTAAGAATCTAACTTTCATTTGTTATCAATGATAAGGATGTTTACTATGTGTTTCAATTAAAGGAAGGGTAGATATGTATTTTTTTCTAAAAAATAAGGGTATATTGGTTGTTCAAAAGTTTTTTTGGGATTCAGCTTTTTATAGGTAGTATAAATACAAATACATAGGCTCACCTTCGGACACAACACATAAGGGCCAGCAGATCACTGAAATGAAACACATATACAATAAAAAAAAACATCATAATTCTTAGCTAGTCCCATATTTGTAACATTTTTTCTTAAATACTTTGAAAGATAGTCGTTTGGATGTTAATGGATCAGCTACCATGTATATCAATACTTGTACTTATTAAATGTTTGTGTGAGAAAGTGCGGAGGGAGAAACTTGCACTTGATTTTTCCCTTGGATTTTTTTCCCCCTTTTGGAAATTAAATTTATGAAAAAACAAGGAATCACAAACTTATTTTAAGATAAATAAGAAATTTTTTTTGAAAAGAGATTTTTTAATAAATGAAAAACCAAGATTACTCTATTTTTTATAAAACAAGTTCTTAAACCATAAATTGAGGATTCGGGACTAGGTTATGAAGTGGGAAGGTTACAAGTTGAAACTTGAAGGTACCCACCTCACTCGAGTTTGTCTCATTTTATTAATTGGGACTAATAAATTTCTACATATGCAATTAAGAATAATAAAAGTAAAGATTTAGGGGTAATCATGCTTTAATAGCATTATATCAAGGGTAATCAAGAATAATAAAAACAATCAGGACTAATATTATATCAATATTAACATCCAAAATGATATACACAAAAATGAAATACCTAAGATGGAATAGCAAACTCTATCTTATCGCGGATTTGCGCTTAAATGTGGGGTTACATATCTCGATCATCAAGAAGATCAAAGTCCATATATATAGTTCGAAAACACAATTGGAAAGATGTTTCATACTTCATCAAAGATTATCAATCCTGAACCCATGACTTGTCTCTTATTTTCTAAAAAAACTCGATTGCTAGTTTAAAAAAATTTAATTTTACAAGTCAAGAGACTAATCCAAGGTTAATGTTTAATATTCTTCTACGAATAATGAATCCTAGAAAGGAGATCATGCGATATCAAATAAATTATCATATCACTTTGTGCCATCAACATTGCATAATCATTTAACTTGCAAAAAAAATGGAAGATTGCACAATTCCAGCAGAGTTTTCTTTAAACTTGCCTTAGATTTGAGTTAGGATTTTTATAGAGTTTCATGTTGCTTCACCAAGAGAGTGACAGAGTCCGTTTGCAAATTGCTTTAGTATCTCCCATAGAATGATCCTTGAGATGTCGATGGAGAAGGTCTGAAGAATGTCTTATGGTGGTCCACTTAAGTATGTTTAGGAAACAACTCACTTCTTTTGTGAGTACTCAAGCCTTGATTGATGAGAATTTTGGGTTGAATTTTGATAAAGTATGCTTTGGTGAGCCGCACACCTCTTTTTATGCATGTTGAGTGATTTAGTTGACTATAGTGACTTATAGTCGACTATATCATCAGACAGAATGTCACGATACTATTCATTGGGGAGTTTTAGTCGACTATAACTCCTTATAGTCAACTATAACGCACGAATTTCAACTGAAGGACTAGATTTTTATGGGATATAAATATCATTTTTACCTCTCCCTTATGTTTCTTTTAAAACCCGACTTCTAGAGGGTTTCTCACCCATTTCTCAGTTGAGAGAGAAGGGGAGAAGGAGAAAACCGAGATAGAGACGGGGCCAACGAGGGCTCGTCAGCGGTTTGCTGGAGCACAGGGATGCTGATCCGATGCCCACGAACTCGGATCTAGCATATTTTGGCCCAATCTACGCACTTATGGTGGCGGATTTGCATTTTTCTTCTCTCGTCTTTGAGGTAGGGGCTTTTTCTCATTTTAAAGTATTAAGGCATGGGGGTTTTGGGTATAAACCATGTAGATTTACATGTCTATGGTAGACCTTGCATAAATATCATGGGGGTGTATTTTATGGGTTTTAATAAATTTTAGAAAACCTAGGGTTGATTTACATACCCCTTTTGTTATATTCATGTTATTTATGAAACTCTTATATGTTTAAGGGTTAAAATGGGTTGGTTTTGAGATTTGTTGGGCTATTTTTGTGTAGTCAAAATATTAGAGGTCACTTTTATATAAATGTTTTTGAAACCATTATTTTGAAAAATGGTTGGAAGATGATTTATATGAATTATGGGGGTTATTTCATATAATTTAAATGTACAAACCTGTTATATGGTTTTCTTGGAAAATTTATATATAATTTTCCAGTTTATGTGGGAATTATGGAATTAATAAATGAAAAGACAAGTGCTGATGATAAGGGCTATTGGAGACAGGATTACTGCTGGTCCTAATGGAAAGGGGCGGCGTGCCATGTCTTCCTATCATTTAGCCTTAGGCTACTTGGTGAGTTGGTGTAGACCCAAATAGAGGTTACTGCGGTCTCAAGTAGGGATGTCATGCTGTGTTTCCTCTTGAGGTTACTGCTGTCCTAAGTAAGGATGTCTTGCTATGTTTCCTCTTATTCCGCGCGCGAGGGCCCCAAATAGCTTAGGGAGGATTATTGGCTTATAAGGCCATGATATAGTACGGGAAAATGATGAATATTCATTGGAATCATGTTGATTCTAATTATACATATAACTTAAGTTTTATTTCTACATTTTTATAAATAAAAAGGGGTGTTAATAGCAGAGCATGTTAATATTAAATCAAAATGATTTAATTTCCACAGTTTATTCTTTATACTTGTACAATTTTATTTCTTGACAAGTTATATTGCAAACAAACAATGGTTTTGTAGGGATTCTTTCAAAACTATATATATGTACTATGGTTTTCAAAACCTTGGATTATTTTTGGGAAAATGTTTCTTACTGAGCGTGTAGCTCATACCCCCCTAGATTTCTTGCAGGTCCTATTTTCGAAATAAAGATTGAACATCCACCAAAATTGGCTTTGAAATTATTTCTTGCAGGTCCTATTTTCGAAATAAAGATTGGGTTTTGGGAGCAAGTCAGCATACATTCATTCCATTTAAAGAATGTGTAACAAAGTTTAGAAATTATTGTATTTTTATTTCGGTTGAAAGCTTAGGCATGTATTAATTTCAATTCATGGCCTATAATAATCAAATTAGTAGTGATGTGGACTGAACAGGACCCATATGGCTATGATGCAGCCTTTAATTTATTTTGTTTTTAGAAATATTGTGTGGATGGTTGAAATTATTATAACTGTATTTTCTACAGGTTTTATGATTAGTCGATAATTTGGTATGTCCTATTTACAAACGGGACCACACCGGATTTTCTAAAAATGTTTTCAAAAGAATTATTTTTATTAAACATCCACCAAAATTGGCTTTGAAATTGATTTTCTTACTATATAACTAATGGTTCCCATTTCGGATCGTTACATCTTTCTATTAGGACGAGTGGTCATGAAGGAAGGTACCAGGAGGTGTTCACTCACAGTAGCAGCTTGAACTTGATCTTGTTCGTATTATGAATGTAAGTATGAGAAGGTATCAAGAGGTGTTAACCCACATTAACAACTCGAGCTCTTGAACTTTGCCTTATAGGAGAGATCATAACTAGAAGCATTATAATAATGTAAATGAGATACACTAAATCATTATTAGTGTATCTCATCACAATCTTATATTAGGTTGGTGTGATTTGATTAGGGAATTAAGAATATTTAATTAGGCTTGATTTATTTCCAATCTATAATTAGATTTCTTTTGTAATCAAGCAATTCTATTATGAATGAGAATCGGTTCTTCCATATAGTATCAGAGCGGGTCGATTGAACCTAAGTTTTTTTTCAACGACTTCCATGCTTTCGGCGGCTAGCACTTTGCTGACCGCTCGGTTTAAACCTTTGTTTCTTTCCTTTCTTTTTAGTATTTCTCCAAAAAAAAAAAAAAAAAAAAAAAAAAAACCCCTCTATTCCCTCTTCAAATAATTGAGTTGCATTGTTATATTTAAATCTCTATTATGTTCATTTTTTACTTGTGTAGGAGTTTAATTGGGTTTCAAAACCTCGGATTGATGGTTCATTCAGAGGAAGAAGAAGAACAATAAAAAGAAAGACTTGAGGAATTTGAAAAATCCCAAGTTTATTGATGCATTGAGGCACAAAAAAGCCTTGGCCCGTAGAGACCTTTCTTTTGAGCCCATGAGGCTTATCTTTGTTCTCAATTTCCATCCAAACGATCTTCGTCAGCAAAATCTAGAGGTTGAAGGACACCTAGATAAATATGCAAACAAGCAACAAAGCAATGATTTCAATGGCAAATCTATGAATATTTTTTTGCTAAAATGCTCATGAATTTGAAGATTGTGTTGATGTGATTTGATTAGGGAGTTAAGAATATTTGAAAATATTTGATTAATTAGGCCTGATTTATCTCCAATCCATATTTAGATTGTCTCTAAATTTATATTTAAACCATAACAAGGGTATTTTGTAATCAAGCAATTTGATTATGAATGAGAATAAGTTCTTGGGACCTTAAAACAAGTGTTAATATGGAAAGGTATCAGTAGTGTTAACCCACACTGCCAGCTCAAGGTCTTGAACTCTTTCTTTGCTTAGAAAAATTCAATTGGGAATTGGTAAAATGAAGTGAGAGGGGAGGGCCTTTATTTATAGGAAAAGGGAGTTGCAAATGGACGGTTAGGATTAAATCTACCCAAACATGATTTAAGGGCAATATTACATCATTCAAGATAAAGTTCATCCATAATTAGATTAAAATATGCTTCATCTTATGACAATAGACTTTATTGTTTAATAAAGACACATCTTATTTAATTAAAATAATCTTTATCAGATAATTGTAGGCCTTATATGATAGGTATAAGCTCCATGATATAAATATAAGCCTTATCAAATTATGATAATCCTTATCTAATAAGGATATATTGTCACGACCCAAATTATTAAGCCGTGATCAATTATAATAAAACCAATTTAATAAAAGAAAATCATTTGGAAAACATGTAAATGACACGTGTAAGAAAACTGTTATTTCAATAAAAATTTCGGCATGACCCATGCATAAATGAGACATACCATGATAAAAGCTGTATAAAATAATCATAAAAATTCCCTATCATCCATCATTGGTATCATCATATGCTAAATAAATCATATAAGGAGACCTATAGTAATTAAAATATTACAGACTTAAGTTATTACATGTCCATTGCCCATTGGCCGAATACAAAGAATTTAATTAATACAATTTTGTGAGCGCTGCACCTTGAACGATGCAGCTCGGAAGTACGCCACAAGCCAAGAGGGCTAGTGCGGAAAGGAGTCACCACCCAGGAAACCCGGGAACTAAACTTGACCCATTGCGAGAGTCTAACTCGTTATAACCAGAGAAGGTTCGAAGCCTAAGGTACGTTGTTGGGAAGGTATTAGGCACCTGACGTTGCCTGGTCCTTAGACCGGGCCCCATTTTGTATTTATTAACCATATTTAATATTCCAATTTAATTGGGATTACCCTAAAGGCATGAAACAATTTAATTACACACACAAATGGCAAATAATATGATCACATAGCGGTATAATACAGAGATTAAACTAAGTGAAATGAGTGATAAAAAAAGGAAAACAATTATGGCAAAGGCAATCACGTGAAACACAAATAATATATGTGTACACCTTACCAATGATGTGTACGCATAAACTAATCAATGCATACACACAGAAATGTGTGTGTACGCACCATCTACCTATAAAACAAACGTTAGTTTCCCTACAAAACAATATTAGCCAAAACCCAAATTTATCCAAATATTCTTCTCAAAAGCTATTACAGAATTCCTAACATGCTCTGCACATCATGATACCAAATAAACAAAGGACCAACCTTATCATGCAAATAATATTAACTCTGTCACCCTATATCATGCATTTCAATATAAAAATATCATAATATCTTAACCACATAAGCAATAAAGCATGAGTTTGAGGAAGGGTTTTACCACACGCGATGTTGTGATTGATTCGTGGTTCGCTCAAGGCTAGTGTGAAAGCTCATTATCGATCTTCTTTTCTAAGGTCAATAAGTACAGTGAATCCCCAAGTACTTTTCGGTAGGCACAAGGTGGGCCATCTTTCTTTAAGGTCTTTTTTTTCTAGGTTTTTTCTCTAGGGTTTCTCTCTAACCTCTAGGGTTCAGAATCCCTTCTCTATACTTTAGGTTAGGTATTTGTAGTGAAAATTAGGTTAGAAATGCCTTAGGAAAGTCCCTCCCTCGATTTCTAAGTTTATGGAGCTCAAAATAGGCAAAAACCTTCATTTTCGAGTAAAAAACTCAATTGGACAGCATGTTTACACATATTCAGAATATACGTATGTGCGGTCAAACCATGTGTACGCACGATCAAACCGCACTTACGAGTGGTCAGCAAATTTGGGCTTTTTCTGGTGATTTTTGCCTCCGAAATTCACCGTGCTTATTTGTCTTGTCGAATATTGATTGACTAAAGCAATAAAGTGACATTGACCTTATCATCGGGAACCCGGGACTCAAGATAATAATCGGTACAAAATGGGGTGTCTACAAATCCATAATATTAATTGTCTACGTCCAGAATTGTTCCATAATTAAGTAACATAAAGACTAAGCCAGTCCCAAATCAAACACCTCAAGGCGAGGTCTCTCAAGTTATGAAATCATCTGAAAATGTTTTATAAAAATAGGGGTGAGTATAAAACTCAGTAGATATAATTTTCATATGAAAGTAAGCCCAAACATGATAATATAACCAAAATTAAATCATGCTTTAAATACAAATAAAATACATGTAATGTCATGAATGAAATGCGACTTAGTGTCCATTTAACATATTCCATAATTACCAACCACTCCCACAGGAGTCTTCGCACAGAAACGGAGAATTTAAACCCACCTCTAAGAGGACAACACAAGAGTTCTTACCTGGAATCGGAAAGTAGCCTCTAATTTGAGAACACAAGGGTTCTACCTAGAACCAGAAAGTACCTAGGACCAAAGGAATGGAAAACACCGCTAAGTCCCTTGACCGCTAGTGGTCCAAATCCAATGACTCCTTTAATATACTTCTACCAAGTATTTAATTAGTTCCATTTTATGCATTTTATGCCAATGATGTTACAGAAAAGCATATAAAACCAAATGTATGTCAATATATCTAGAAATCAATAAATATAATTATTTCATAATTATATAACATGTTGGGCTATGTAAAACAAGTAAAATATAGACCAACAATAATTTACATAGTATGTACATTCAAAATACACCAAAATATAACATGTATAACAACCCACATATTCCTAAGTGTAATATTCCTAACATAAGGTTATGTAAACTAGACTCCCAATACATGCATTACAAAATATATATGAAAAATCATGTAAAATCATGAATGACATAAATATCTATTTTTATACAACATTTTTGGGCTTACATCCTAACCCATTATCATCTCTAAGGTTAAATCCTATAAAAATTACACCTACCTCAAGTATAATGGGCTAAATATGATGAAAATGCATTGGGAGGGTTGAATCCAAGCCTAGGATGATGAAATGAGCTCCTAACTCCAAGAACTATGCTTAGGGCTACAAATGAGCTGAGCCGCTCATTAAGGACTCGTGAGAAAGCTCGTTAAGGGCTCAGCTCGAGCTCGATCATTTAATAAACGAACCAAGCTCAAGCCCTAATCTTAAGCTCGTTTAGTAAACAAGCCGAGCTTGAGCATACCAAAGCTCGGCTCGATTAGGCTCGCGAACAAGCTAGTTTAAGGCTCGATGAGAAGCTTGTTTAGGGGCTCGACAAGAAGCTTATTAGTGGGCTCATTTAAGGGTTCATGAGTGAGGGCATAATTGTCCCACTGTACATTTTTTATGTGAAAAAGATACTCATTCCCTAGTAAGTTAGTAGTAGATGCTTTTACTTATCTTAGTAAAGTTTTAGCATGAAAGAGATACTTCTTTTGTGGAATCTAATGGAAATATGATGGCATGGTAACTAGTTTTGAAGCATGTGTGATTATTATAATGTGCTCCAAGCCCCTAAGCCTCCAACCAATAACTTTAGTTTTTTAAGTTTATTGCAACTTTTTATTTAATAGTATTGAAAACAATTATGGCTTTATGGAGTTTTGATTTTGGGTTCTTTATGGTTCATGCTTGGATGATGTTTCTTATTGTCGATTTCTTGGTTTATGCTTAGGAAGGTGATTCTAAACCACTTATCCAAAAAAAAAATAATAATAATTATTAAAAAAATTAAAAAAAATCTTAAACGAGCCAAAGCTCGAGCTCGGTTTGAGCTCGAATATTTTCTAACGAGCCAAGCTCAAGCTTGAAATTTAGGCTCGTTAAAAAGCTCGGCTTGTTTACTAATGAACAAGCTTTTTAACGAACCAAGCCGAGCACTCCAAAGCTCTGCTCGGCTCGGCTCGTTTGCAGCCCTAACTATGCTTAAACTACTAAGAAGAGCATAGAGAATGAAGAATCCAATCGTAGAGATTGAAGATTCAAGCTCCTAGATCTCATGCAATGGCAGAAAGTGAGTGTAAATGCTTCAAACCCACACTTTCTCTCTCTAGAAACTACTTTTCTCTCTCTTTCTCTCCCTCCTTCTCTTTCTATACTTCTAAGAGTGAAATGGCTTAAAATGGGTAAGTAAAGTCGGGCTAGAGGTGTTTAGTAAGGTGGGAGAGGCACATGCTTCAATTTGTGTTAAAAAATTTTTGTTGAAATTCGTACCCCGATCGATCGAGTATGAGGATCGATCGGCCTTGGCAGAGAAAACAAGATAGCTTCTGCTAAACCCCATTGATCGCCCCCTGTTTAAAAAGCCTACTAACAAAAGAAAACTTGTATAAAAGCTATTCAGACTCATCCATTATGCATATGATGCTAAATGACAAATAACCCTATCATCCGAAATCTTACGTGTAATGCACATGCAAATTATAAATTGACAAATCACCAACTAATGACGCTTCATAATTAAACTAGCTACTTTAATTGATATCTCACAATTTAAGTAGCCATTTTAACTAATTGACCCAACTTTCTGCAAAAACCTGTTGCATTCAGTATAGGGGCAGCATGCAAAGCTCAGCCATCTTTATGGCAACTCTTTCTCATTCTTCTCCTTTTCTCTTCTCTCTCTCCATACTCGATGAAGGTCCCAATGACCATTCTTCGGCAATTGCTCCATCTTTACATAGGGTTTTTTCATAACAAATTGGGGTTCCAAACTTGCAATAAATCATCCCTTGGAGAAATTGCAAATGCAATTCCAAGTTGCACATTAAAATTACATAGTACATAAATCAACCCCTAGAAAATCAATTCTAAATTTGTTGCATTAAGTCAATAAATAAAAAAAAATTTCTGTTGCCATAAAATTATGCCATCCATAAAATCCTCCAACTATGTTACCTTGTCTAGTGAGAAAAAAAATCAAATCTTGCAAATAAAGACAATACACAACCGTAGTTAAATAATATGGGTAAATTTATAGTAGAGTTTCATCCAATAAAAAATTCATAGAGATTACAGAGAGAAGGTCGAAAAGGGGAGATAGTGGGCTGTGTTGCGTCGTCATCATCTAGAGAAGAAGAGTGAGCATCGGGGGTAAGAGGAAAAGCCATCGTCATCGTGAATGATGTTGTCGGGATGAAGTCATCGTCGACATGGATGACGGTCGTAGTTAGGGATGAAGCCGTTCATCGGTGTCGTCGTTGGTGAGAAAGAATGGTTGCAGATAAGATTGATTTTGAGACAATGGAGCCTTCGCCGAAGAATGGTCGTTAAAACCTTCATCGGGTAGAAAGAGAGAGAAGAAAGAAGGAGAGGAATGAGAAAGAGGGAGAGGAATGAGAAAGAGATGCCGTAAAGATGGCTGAGCTTTGCACACTGCCCCATATTAAATTCAACATGATTTTGCAGAAAATTGGCCGGTTAGCTAAAGTGGCTACTTTAATTGTGAGACGTCGATCTTTTATGGATGGTTATGATCACTTTTCGCGTGAGGAAGAAAAAAGGTGAAGCCGCCTGGGGGATCCACATTGTACCACAAAATGTTCAAGGACAAAGACTAGCTATAAAATGACTCCCACAATGACATAGTAGGAAGCACTTCAGCAGGTATGAGTAAAACCACACCCACTTAAGAAACAAAAAAGACGCCAATAGAGCATTCCACCACATTCACATGAAATAGATGTAAACATGCTCCTATCTTGGAAGCCAAAGCGGCAGGAAATCTAGCCTCCTTGGCAATCTAGGCTTTCACGGAGCACTCGTCAACTGCGATTTCTTGCTCAGAGGTTCAATTGCTCTCCTTAGAAAACCCCATCACACATATAGCCATGGATCTGCTCGTCACAGTCCTCTTCGATCGCTATCTGCTCATCATCGTTTGATGGTGTTCAGACGAAAGCAGGTAGAGAAAAAGAGAGGATAGAGAGAAAAAGCAAGGAGGGGGGAAAAAATCCTTGAGAGATCGAGCGAGAATATGAAAGAGAAGGATATTTTATTTAAGTCTAATGCCACGTCAAGTGTTGTATAAAAAAATAAAAATAAAAAGTAATAAAAAAAGCGTTGTGTATAAGTGTTTCGTATAGCGACCCTTGTAAAGAAGAAGAAATGAGTGTACAATGAACAAAAATCAACTGATAAAAAAAAACTTTCTTGGTGAGCCCACAAAAAAAAAAAAAAAAAAAGAAAAAAACATTTGTTTGAAGCTTCATTTCCCCTTCGAGGAAAAAAACAGAAAAAAAAAAGGAGTATCATTTTTTTATCCTCTTTAACAAAGAAAGTGAATGCAACGCAACCTCCCTTCTCCAAAAATCACCACCTCTCTCTGAAATCTTCTCCAAAAATCATCACCTCTCTCTGAAATTTCTCTCTCTAAATCGATCATCATATATACTGATAATATTTTCCCAATCCATGAGCTCATCAATCCTCGTCGACGCTTCTCTCTCCTTCATCAAGAAAAGTCTCGCTCGTTGACGCGCTTCGCCAAGTTCCTGAAAATACTTAGAGAAAGACAAAGAAACAAAGAAAGAGAGAGATCAAAGCCATGGGTCAAGCCTTTCGCAAGCTCTTCGATACCTTCTTTGGCAACACCGAGATGAGGGTTCGCTTTCTTCCCCAATTTTTCTCTCTCTATATATATGTTTGTGTGTGGGTACATACTGTTTATGGTCTGTTCATAGTAAATTGAAGTTTATTGTTATTCTTTTTCTTAGATTTTTTTTTACCTATAACACACACATATATATATTTTAAATTTGTGTGCTTATATATCACTATATTAGAGTCATTTTTCATGTGTGATTTTTATTATAATTAAATAAATTTTATGTTGATCTCTTGCTTAAATTTTTACCTATTCTGGGTCATGATAATCTTAGCTGCTAGAGTATCTGAAGGAAGTTCTTTGTCTTCTATAGGGTTTCACATGATATATTGTTGCTGTTGTTCTGATGATTTTTGTTTTTTGTTATTTTATTTTATTTTATTTTTTGGTTTTTGGTTTTTATGGGGTTATCACGATTGGTTCATTTTTTTTGTGTGATTTTAGGGACAGTGAATTAATGTAGCACTTATTAATGAAAACAGTGGTCAGTATTAAGTGACAATTTTTTAATTAATTAATTTCTAATTTTGTGCTTTTTTATTGGCAAAAGTACCTGGAAACACCAGTGCCCTTGCAGTCTGCATTTTGGATTGCACGGTCCAATACATGGGACACTGTCATTCCACAACTAGGCATTCCAAAATAATGTCATCTTATTTCTTTTCACTTATTTTTCTTGTATACGGTTTACAATAGAGAATTATAAATGGACTGGTTATAGAATAAATAGTTTTTATTGGAAGATTAAAAGGCAAGGGTCACAGCAGTCTAAGAACTTATTTTTCATTTTACGAATGATTTAATTTTACATTCATGCATTGCTTTGGTATGCTTGAAAAGAAATGCCCTCTTTCCAAGTCATAGAATTTTCAGGTCTTTGGTAAGTGAAAATTTGAATAGAATGATCTTTGAAATTTGAAATTAAGCAAAAAGTGGTTTTTGTTGACCCAAAAATACTAAGGGGTAAGAAACCCTAGTTGCAACGTTAGATTTGGAATGTGGCAATTCACCATAATTCATCAAAGGAAAATACATACATACGTACACAATTGATATGAAGTCTAACAAAATTGATATACAAATTTATCACCCAATTAATAAGACAAATGGAAAAGAAGAATGTATCATTCTCCTACAATTTTATACCATTGCTTTTTGTTGGTGTACATAATCATGCCACATATCTCTAGCAACAGAATCTTGTAGTGCTTTTGCTCCTCAAAGTTGTCTTATCAAGTCAAGTTAAAAGTAGTAGTTCTCTATGTAGCAAAGCCTGTAATAAACGATAATAAGGCCGTAGGGTCTTACCGACTAGCCTAGATATGGGTGACCCTTCTTTGTGCATACAGGGCGTTAAAGATTTCATCTCGGGGTTTCTGTTTAGCCTAAGGCTGCTTCTTTTTTTTTTTCGTTGCTATGTTGGACTTGTGGTCCATGTTGTTTCCTTTTATTTCCATTAATGTAATTCATTTTTTACCCAAAAAAGAGAAAAAAAATGATGGTGAGAGGAAGGGCAGCTTACTGAATTTGAAGAAGTTTATTTTGTAGACAAGGGCAAGTGAAGAACATTGAAATCTTGGTAAGCAATTTCTTTGAATTAATATATAATTATCAAAATTTTACTATAATTATAACTGGACATTTAAGCATTAAATTTTAATATAATTCTCAATCATTCTTCGAATTAATATAAGATCATGAAAATCTCTCAATACAGAACCGGATATTTCCTTTCCAATACCGCTACCATCATATTTTACTCAAAATACCAATAATGGAGGACATTTTTACCCTCTTGAGTGAGGTTATGTTTTGGGTGGGGTTTTTTGGGGCTCTCTTTTGGGTCTTGCTTGTGATGGGGAGCTTGTTTGTCCTTTTTGTTGGCTGAAGGAAATCTCTTCCTTCTTGTATCTCTCTGTTCTTTGATTAATACAAGTCAGTTTCTAATCAAAAAAATCTTAAGAGGGAAACATCCACATTTCATGACTGAGAGCTTATGCTTCCAGCAAGTTTGAGTTGACCGGTTCTAATCATTTATGTGTTAAGCGAAAGAAGCCTTCACAATGTAAAACCGACTTAAGGCTCTCCAATGCATCTATTGGTAATGGTACTATTACTAGTTATACTTCATTAGGAAGAGCACTACGTTAGTTATAGGGAGTGGTCAACCATAATTTCCCATGTGATGTTGTAGGTAATAGTTCTCATTTTCAAACTCTTTGAAGGTTATTCTCAAAAGTAATTGGATAGGTTACCAACCTATGGTCAGTAAGTTATCAGCAACCTTTGCTTAGTGGTTCTACATCATCAAGTAATGATGAGAGTTAGCTTGATAATGGGGCCTATGGAAGCAATTATAGGATTTGATCTAATTTGTTGGATGAAGGTAGGTAGATAGATAATTTAAGAAGTTGGGTTGAAAATAACTAAATTATTTGCACTCAAAAAGATGAAATTTTGCTTAGGTGACGTAGTATTATAGAAATTATTTAGTCAATTGGGAGTTTGTATCTGCAGTTCCACTATACTAGATTCTAAGTGAATCTAAGAGCTTGAAACGTTGAGAGATCATTATTTTAGTGGCTAAGTGATTGAAAATTTTCAAAATAGGTAGATTTTGCCCTATGTTTATGAACTTTTGAAGCAAGGCCTAGAAGCTAAGAAGCACTGACATCGACACATGGCACGGGATCGACAAACCGATATGGAAAATTCTAAAAAATCTAAGATATGACACGACAGGGATACGGTAATAAATAAATAAATATTTATAATTTATATACATATATAGTTGATAGTTGTAGTTCCATCATACATATCAAAAAGGAATTAAAATATATGTAGTTAGAACTTAGAATAGATATAATTATATAAACAAGCAAGACCCCCGTAACTCTGTAAGTCATAATGAGTTAGAAGTTGTGACAATGGCATTTAACTAAAAGCATTGTTCCATTTTCCACACAAAACATAAAAAAACAAATTCATCATCATCAATTGTCTAATTCCAATGATCAAAATACACAATAAGACTTCTCTGCTATGTTGTAGGGGTGTCATGCATGTTTTGGCAAAGTGTCGAAGTCGTGTCTTGACCATGTTGGATTTTAAAAAAAAAGACTTAAAAAGTACGGACACTTCCCAAGTGTGTTCGACACTGGGAAGTAGGTGTGTCAGGCAGGTGTCGTGTCCAATACATGTCAGACATTGCATTTCGAGATTTTTTGGAGTGCGATGCTTCCTAGCCTATAAGCATTGCTATTGAAGAAGTTATTGACAAAAGTTTGGAGAATTAATTCTTTTAGCATTTGGATGTTGAAGAATTGATGAATTGGGATTTCATGTTACTCTGGGCAGACATCCAATACCGTTACTTCATTAAAAAATTGACCATTTATTCTAACATATTGAAACTTTTAGTAAAGTGGAAGATTCAGCTGAAGTTTGACTATGCCAAGGCAAAAGTAGGATTTGAAGTGCATGAATGTTGGCTTGTGTAACAAGCTCTGCCATTTACTTTTCAGAGCTGAGTTATTTTCAAGATTGGAGGAATTGATGCAGGATGCTTTCCCTTTTCTATTAGCTCTGGTCTAAGGTCTTGTGTGACTTTTTTCAGCCCACTAATTTGTTTGCTAGCTTAGCAAATACTCCCTAGATGCTTTAAATAATCATTTTGTTTTTTTCCCTGGAAGAAATTAAAATTTCATTTAGCTTGCCTTTACATATAAGTAATTTTATTATTATTATTATTATTTTTTATTTTAATAAAGGTAAAGCAAATTGTATAAATGAGAAAAGGGCAATTGCCATGTACACCAGGAGTATACCAAAAGGAAAAAAAAATAAAGACAAAAAGCTGAAAAAGCCTAAAGAATCAAGCTGTCCACAAAATCCTCAAGAGGTGTCCTGCGAAAAAAGAGGCCAGGATCGCCCCACTCGAACAAGGACACAAAAATATAATATATAAGTTATGATGTTATGCCTACTAAAGAGGGCAATGTAATCTGTCATGTTGAAATGTTGAATTAATGAAGAGCTGCCCACCTTCTTTTTTCACTTTTCAGGCAGAGCTTAAGGGCCTGTTTGTTTCCATTCTCAAAGAACAGTCCCTAAAATGCATCTTCAGAAATTGTCAAGACATTTTGGGAACATATCATTTTCAGTAGTTTCATTTTTCTTGAACAAAAAACAGAAACTGAGAACATCTTTTTGATATTTATTGAAAATCTGGCTGTTTTCATGAAATTTTTTCATTAAACAGTTTTTAAAATAACATGTTCCTAAACATGTTTTCTGCACAATATATATTTTTTTTTTTTTGTTGGTAATTTTAGAAGCAAATAAACCAAACAGACCCTAAAACTGTGTTCTTTTTTGAAAAATTTCTTTATTGTTTACCTTTTATGGGCCATTGTTCTAGTGAGAGCCATAGTGGGAGCTTTATGTTTGGGAGGGCATTGGAAGGTTAAATGGGTTAAGAGAAAGGTAAGTAGGATTCCCAAAGCAATATGCTATCAATGTTAGTTTGCTTTCTTAAATCATTGCACCTGAAGTTGCTAATCAAGGTGAGATATCGACATGTCATGTCTTTGGATGGGAGTGAAGAAAGCTACTATAGAGCCACTTCAGCCATTATTTGTGTATTTGGCTGAAAAGGAATGATAGGATTTTTGAACAAAACTGTCGACATCAATTCCATTTGGAGGGAGATGCAAGTAATTTTCACATTTGAGCTTCTGTTAACAAGGAGTTTTATTAAAAACTAACTTTCATGGTTGCGCTTTAGAAATCTAGTTTCATTTTGGATTGGAGTTATTTTATACATCATGAGGAGAATATCACACACTATATTTATATGGATTATGATGGGGTGTAGGGGTGCTATTTCAGCTAAGATTTGGGCCCCTTTGGGGTGGTCTTAGATATGCCTAGGGATGAAGGCTTACTCATCAAAATCAATTCTTCTAGTGTCAGTGTTTTGGGCTAGAGATTGGAAGTAGGGCATTAGGAAGTGCAAGCATTGGATGAGAGAGATTTTTTACTTCACTTCGTAGTCAAGTGCACATTCCTTCTAGGTGCACCCGTCGGCAAACAAAGAGGTGGATTTTTTACCAAGAGGTTGCTCGCTCTTCCAAGACATTTGTGGGGCATTTCCCCCCCTTAATCTGCTGCTTGGGCTATGGGTATTGGATTAGGACAATATTGGGGTCATTTTGTACCATACTTCGAATCTGCTTTTTTTTTTTTTATCAGCAACAAAGAGAATATTATAAATCGAAGAGAATACAAAAAAGGACGAGGTGTCCTACAAAGCAGTTAAAGAAAGAAAAAATATTGAAAAAGAAAATCAAAACAAAAATCACTCCAGTCCACATATAGTCCTCCAATTAGACGAAATAACAAAGAATGGAATGCCACTGAACTCTGAAGAAACGGAAGCCCAAAAAGAGGCCGAAAACACCACCTTATCCCGCAAGAATCCCACTTCCTCCGTCCTATCATAAAAAATCCTTGCATTTCTTTCCAACCACAACACCCAGAAAATAGCTAAGACGGCACATCTCCAAAGCACCACCACCTTCTTACTCCTCCCAAAACCCCAAAAATTAATAGAAATCATGCCAACACAAGAAGCAGGTGATACCCAACACAGATCAACCATAAGAAATAACTTCTGCCACAAATAACTTGCCACTGGGCAATGTAAAAATAAATGATCAATATCCTCCACTTCCATCCTACACATAATGCACCACTGAGGTGATAGGCAATATGAAGGATGCCTCCTTTGAAACATATCATTAGTATGCTTTGGATTCTTCATTCCCTAAACATCTTTTTTTACTATAATATTGGATTTAATAATATCTATTGGTTGTGAACATAATACCAACAACTAAAGGACTGAATATTTCACACCACATGGTTAGTTTTCCTACAGTGACTATAAGAAAGGAATGAAATGTCTTGGTCTGTGCATAGTGGGCTTAGCTTGTATTCTAACTTGGTTTTCCACCATTTGGACTTCGATATGACCAAGGACTAAAATATCAGCCAATCATCGAGATATTGACTGATATACTGGATATCGTCCAGTCCTGATACAAAATGTTAATTTTATTTTGTTTTGAAAGTTTTTTGATCGAAAAATCACGATATATCAGAGATACCGTTGAAACCGACGACATATTGATTATTTTGTTAAAAAATTGACAATTTACCAGTAATATATCACTGATGTATTGATTATTTATATTTTTGTAATGTTTAAAGTATATACTTTAAGGCTATAGGCTAGCCTATGCCTCATGGAGAAGGACAAAAGGACCAGGGAGTAAAGGACACAATCATGCATGAGACTCTGTGCAGAGTTTTCACATTGCCTTTGCAGTCTTCATATAGAGTATAATAATAATAATACTATTTATTATGTGACCATGTCTATGTGTTAATATGATTGTATGAATATCAATGTGACAAGCCTATATATGTAGAGTTCAGACATTCAATTGAGGGGAAATTCATTTACTTAGTTCATTAGTTGCATAAATTTTTATTCTCTATAGCACTGCCAATGTGTGACAGCCCTTAAAGTAGAGAATAAGGTTGCCTACAATCAAGTGTAGGTGGGCTAGAACGCTATTTTCTTTAGGGTTTGTGCAATGGTGGTATTAGGGTTTGTAGATGGACTAGGGAAATTTGGTGAAGGTTCAAGGAGAAATATGGTAAGAAATCAAAGGAAAAGTCTTGCTGTAATTCTGGACAGAAGGAGAATTTATAGGTTTTTGAATGTTAAATAAATTGGAGAGAAAGTAGGGTTAGGATTTATGGTGAAAAGTAAGGGTTTTGGGATTGAAATTGAGGCTATGAGAGGGTCGGTTGTGGGTAAAAATAAATTACTGCTTTGTTGTAAATAAAATTAAAGAAGAAGAAATTCTGGACAAAATGAGTATTTTTAGGTTTTTGAACGTTAAATAAATTGGAGAAAAATTAGGGTTAGGTTTTATGGTGAAAAGTAAGGGTTTTGGGATTGAAATTGAGGCTACAGAGAGGGTTGGTTGTGGGTAAAAATAAATTACTTCTTTGTTGTAAATAAAATTAAAGAAGAAGAAGAAGAAGAAGAAGAAGAAGAAGAAGAAGAAATAGAGGTGAGAATAGGTGTTCAGTGGTTGGAGTGGAGTCTGATTGTGGAAGATAAAGATATTTGGTTAGAGAAACCTTTCAAATTGGAGGAAGTCAAGGTGACTGTGTTTAATAGTTGTAGAGGTAAGGCGATGTTCGGATGGATTTTCCATGGCTCTTTTTCAAGATTGTTGATTGTTGGGAAGGGATTAAGGAAGATTTATTGAAGGCGTTTTTAGAATTTTATGACAATGTGGTTGTTAATGCATGTACAAGTACATCTTTTATTTGCCTCACTCCTAAGAAAGAAAGATCGTTGAAGGTGAAAGATTTTAGGTCTATAATCTTAGTCATGTCTTTATATAAGATTTTGGTAAAATTTGTTGTCTAGAAGATTGAGAGACGTTCTTAATGTTTCGATTTCAAACACACAGAGTGCTTTTGTGGAAGGTCGGCAGATTTTTTATCATGCTTTGATATGTAATGAGGCAGTGGATGACTATAGGTGTAGAGGTTTAGAGGGTTTTCCTTTTATGGTGGTTTTTGAAGATGATTTTCACCATGTGAATTGGGATTTTGTGTTGGAAAAAGGTTTTGGTTCTAGATGTAGGAAATGAATTTGGGATGTTTGTCCTCGACAAGCTTTTCAGTAGTAGTGAATGGCAAAGCAGGCAATACTTTTAACTTTAAGGCTTCTAGATGCTTCAAGCAAGGAGTAATTTTGTCTCCATTTGCTTTTACCTTGGTTGTTGATATTTTGAGCAGGCTTGTTGATAGAGCTAAGGAATAAAGTTTGTTTGAAGGTTTTTATTAGGGAGGGAGAGAGTTTCTGTATCTCGCCTATAGTTTGAAAAAAATTATCTTTAATTTACAATCTATCCTTTAAGTTTATTTTCTTTTGTTTGAATTAATAGTTAATATGAGTAAAAGTTCTTTAGCAGGTATTAATTGCCTTTAGGATAAGTTGGTGAGGTTAACAGGAGTGTTTGGGTGTTCTTTAGAGGGTTGGCCTATGAAGTATTTGGGTTTACCTCTTGGGGGGTGAACTTAGATCCAAGGCTTTTTGGAATTCAGTTATTGAAAAAGTTGAGAAACATTTGGATGCTTGGAAGAAGACTTTGCTCTCAAAAGGGTGAAAATGATGAGACTTTTTATTTTATTTTATGGGAAGGTAGTGTTGAAGGTAGTGTTGAAGGGTGGAGGGACCATTTGGTTAGTTGGGATGTTGTGTTTCTTTCAAGGCCTAAGGGGGTCTTGGTGTGGGTAACATTATTTCCAGGAACATTGCTTTGACTGAAAAATGGTCATGGGGATTTCCCATTAAAAGAGATTCTTTATGGTATGCTGTAACCAAAAGTACATATGGGATTCAGGATAATGGTAAGGATTCTCAGATTAGCTCTAGGGTTTCAGTTTGGATTCCTTGGAAGTTTATTTCTCAGGGTTGTTTCGTTTCTGGTCTCATACTTCTTTGGTGATCGTAATGGTGAAAATATTTGTTTTTGGGAAGATGTTTGGAGGGGGAGATGATGCAGGCTGTTAACTTAGTAGTTTTTCCCATTTACTACTGATTTGTACACTTTATGTAGCTGTTACAGCATGTAATCTTTAGTGTAGTTGATTTGTAGCTTTAGAACTGTTGGAAAATCCCACATCACACATCGTCTAAATATTAAATTTGATAGGGGTTCATACCTGTGTGGGCCCTCTACTAAATAGCTTAGGCTTTAGATTGGAAACTTAACATGGTATCAAAGCATGCTGTTTCTGGCTTATTTCGTTCGTGAGCCCACCTTTGTTGCCATGTGACAAGCATGTTCTTGTATTGTTAGGCCTGCATGTGAAGGGGAGTTTTGGAAAATCCCACATCCTGCATCATCTAAATATTAAATTAGATATGACTTGAATCTTCTGTCATAGAGCTTTTCAGATTTTTCTCTTTCTAGAATCAAAGAACACTTGCATTTTCCTTCACTTTCTCTCCATTTTCCTGCACTTTCTTGCATTTTCCTGTTGATTTCTTGGGACAAATGCATCATTTGGTATCAGAGAACTGAGTTCGAGCCTCCTGTGGTGTGAATCTGCTTGAATTTTTTCTTCTTCTAAGTTGACAACGGAGTTTAGTGCCTCAATCATGATCACGACCAGTTCATGCCTGATTGAACCTTGTTACTGTTCGAATCTTGCTGCATCAAAGTTCTCACAGCAGTAGCAGTCTTCGAAACTTGTGTGGGGTTTGTTTCAGCCCTTTGAAGTGATACGAAGGTTGTTAGGGTTTGATGTCAGCCAATTTTAATGATCAAAGCTTCCTCGTGCAAGTTGCAGTCCAAATCTAAGCTTCTCTTCAGGTTGACGAAAAGGTGCTTTGGGGTTCAGGTTTGGTTGCAATTTCACCTAGCTCTAATTGGAGCTTGTGTCGAACTTGGGGCCATCCTCCTCATCTTGGGCATTTCCATCATTACTAGTGCTTTCACCCTTGCCCTCATTTTTACTCCATTGTCATTAAGTGCCTCCTCTGTGTGGCCTTTGCCATTCATTGCAGTATGTTTTTCTACAACATAATTGTTATGTTTCAGCTTCTTCAACATTGGGTCATGGACCTATGAATGAAGATTATGTAGATTTGGATCTGAGTGAATTGTAGTGCAATGAAGATTTTGTAGGTTTGGATCTGAGATGAATTGTAGTGCTAAGATATAGCACCATGTCTGATAGAAATCCTGCTGGGACCTGACTTTTAATTGGGACCCCCTCCCTGTAGACCCACCTCATTTGGGAATCAGTCATTAATCCAACATGATTTTGTTTAATTTGAGGTTGGGTCCCGTGGGTACACGGGTGATCGGGTACTAATTGCCACTACTATGTCCAGTGCTGAAGGAGAGTTGTGTTCTGACATGCCAATGCTTCTAAAATCAACATGCCAATGCTTCCCTTTTAGAAGTGTCCATGCCATATAGCTTTTGATGCTTATTCTTATTAATGAGCATCATTCATTATTCAACATGCTAACGTTTTTGCATCTTTTTTTTTTTTTTTTTTTTTTTGTGGAAAAATCTCTTATGAGTATTACACCATTATGTCTTAATATTTCTGTTGTGTATGTACTTTAAACTTTTTTTCTTATTTGTGACTTTTAATTGAGCTGGCTTAGGTTGTGATGCTTGGCTTGGATGCAGCTGGTAAAACAACCATATTATACAAATTGCACATTGGAGAAGTCTTATCAACTGTCCCTACAATTGGTAGGTCACTTTTACTATAAGTTCAGGATTTGTTGATGGAGATAGTTTGCTTAGATTTGATTAAGCTTCTCTAGAATTGGTCTGTTGTCAGTTCTCCGTCATTTTTGTGTTGTAGCTAATAGAATTGTGCCTTTTGTTTTTCTAATTGTTATAATTTTTCTTGCATTATTCAGCTCTTGAATAATTACTTACCTTCCATCTTCCATTTGATTGGAAGTGCTGATTATTTTGTTCTTTTTCCCCATTTCCTTAAAAAAATTTAATAGTTGCTTTTCTTCAAGAAATTGTGTTATTTTCCAAGGAAGCAACATTTTAGGTATTAACCATGGAAAATTGGAAAAACAGACACACACACACACACACACACACACAGAGAAATAGGGAAAACATGCTGTAGTGGTAGAAAATATGTATAGAAGAGATCATGGAATTGAATAAATGTGCAATTGTTTGATGTCAGACCATTTTTCACTCTCATTTGTGATTTAATTATTTTCTCTAACTGAACGGACCAATTATTCAAATTAGTAGTGGATTATAATTACTAAATGCATTTTCTTAATGGACTAAAAATGGTTGATATGCTTTGCTCTTTCAGTGTCATTTGAATGTTCAAAGATCTGGTGAAATCTTTACAAAATACAGAAGGATTTAGTTTTGTTAAATCTGAGGGTTTTTAGAGGCTAACTACTTCAAAAAGGAAAAGAAGGGGAAAAAAAAAAGAGTAAAAAAAGGTCTAGGATTGTCTTTATCAAGAAGTGAGTTGTTATGTATTACTGATAGGTTAAGGTTATACAAAAGAATTTAGAGGACATTTCTATCCCCCTGAACAGCTTCTTTCATCTGGTTCTTGTTAGTCTTTGCTGCCTTCTGGATTTTTCAAGAGCTATTTTTTTACAGATGAAGTAACTGTACGTAGGTCTGCCCAGAGTAACATGAAATCCCAATTCATCAATTCTTCAACATCCAAATGCTAAAAGAATTAATTCTCCAAACTTTTGTCGATAACTTCTTCGATAGCAATGCTTATAGGTTAGGAAGCACTGACACTTGAAAAAAAATCTTGAAATGCAGTGTCCAACATGTATCTTTTGTTGATGTTGTTGTTGAAGGATTTCCTGTACTCCTTTCTACTCTATTTTTTCCTATTAATATTATTTAATGTTCCCTATCTTAAAAAAAGAAAAAAGAAAAAGAAAAAGAAAAGAACAGAATATTAGTCATGCTGAAACTGCCCTTTATTTGTTATATATCATAAATTGAGGATTTTGGTAAAGCTGTATAGGATATGCATTCTTATAGTATATTTATATTGTGCATAGCAAAACTCATTCCTATAAAGCAATACATGTCGGTTTTGGCCACAATGCTTTCCTGAGAATGTTTGCGTGTAAGTTAATTTTTAATACTATCTCTTTTTTGTTGTTATAACACTGTCAAGTAATATTACTAGATTTTCTTCCCTTTCCTTTGAAAAATTTGATATATTTATTTTTGCATTAGTAATTAGTAGTACTCAACTCAAAAAAGGACAGGTTGTATGAATCCTTTTTGGTGATTCAACTTCATCCTTTTTTGAATCCTAGACCATCGTATATTTTCTTGTAGCCTCGCCTCATAAGCTTTTTGGCCAACCTGCAGTCATATATTACTATATTAGTGATATTAAGAAATAATGTAATCTTATTGTCATGGGAGGGCCTATTCCACACCCCTTCATGGGTAATTTCATCATTTCCATTCTTCCCCTTCTCTCTCCTCTCTACCTCTCTCCATCACCCTTTCATCATGTTCTCTCCTTTCTCCTTTCTGGACAGCAACATAAGCAGCATGAAACATCTCCAAAATTTCTCTCTTCCAAAAAGGATGTGGGTCTTGATTAGATACTCATAGAATGAATCGACACCTAAAATAAGCCATACAGAATCCAGGATCAGAAACAGTAAGGTTTACGAACCACTAATGAAAAGGGTAGATAAGTCAAACAATGCAATGCAACTTGGAAGCAACAAGGTAATTCAGGTCCAATAAAAACATATTAAATTCCCTATGAGATACTAGGTAATGTAATTAAATTAAGCTGAAATAATTAACAAACCACATGAACTGCATCACATACAACTTAGTAACTAAAGGAGATCAATGCCCAGAGAGTGCATATCAGCTCCAATCCCAGATGAATACTGTATCCACTCCCCAGTTGCCGCATGCAGTGTTGTTCCAAGTAGGTTTAAAGAAAAGCAACCAAAGCTACAGACTAGTATTTGGGATCACCAGTTTATTGCGATAGTGCTCCCATCTCAAGAATCAGTGAAGCTAAATCCAAAAGTGGAAAATCAGCCATTTCAGAACTGCACATTATTTAAAGGCTTCATCTTAAATTGAAAAAAGATGAGCTCCTCACCACACCGTAAAGTGCTTGTTTCAGTTGTCTCATTCTTCATCACTTTATACTGTCCACAGAATTTTGCATTGATGTGGAGTCATAATAACTTCTTACAAACAAAACCAGCAAGCCATACTTATACCTTCTGAAAATTAAAATGGTGAATTTAATTTAAAGGATTACGAAAAAAGCAAGTAACATTGAAGCATGTCATTACTGACTAAGGTGTAAACAGGCTGGGATTGGTTTTTTTTCTTTTTTCCTTTCCCTTTTCTTTAGGCTTCATTTGATTGACAGGAAAAGGAAAGGAAAGGAAAGGAAAGAAAAGTGAACTTTCCTGTACTTTTTGTGCATTTGGTTAGCATGAATCTTGTGGGAAACATAAATAACTACCCCCTATCTTTTTCTTGCTGGAAAAAACTTTCCCACAAAATACGTCATGCATTTTTAATAGGAAAAAGCATAATGGGAACGTGACATTTCATATTTTCCCACTACTTTCTTGTAAACCAAACATATGTGGGAAAATAATTTTCCAACATCATCATTTTCCTTTACTTTCCTACTAATCCCGTCAACCAAACGGAGCCTTAGGGCTTGGAGGTGGTAGAATTGGTGTGGTTGAGAGAGAATTGGATGGAGGCGAAATGGGACTGCTGCTGTTGCTTTTTCTTTCCTTTCTTGTAAACCCTCTCTCTCTCTCTCTCTCTCTACAATCCATTTAATTCCAGTCTCATCATTTTCCAAATTTGAATCTCATTTAAATTGAGTTCTTTCTCTTCTACCTATCTTTGTAAACCTCTTATTTCTCCACATCCTAATTCCTTCCCACTTAATTCCACACAAATCTCACCACCTTCCTTTGCAAGACAGACCTTATCTTCAAAGTTACAACTTACAAGGCTGTCCTGCATTCGAAATTCCTGACATTTGGGATAAGGTACTTTTATGGCATCTAATGATGAATTGGGTGTGTTCTTATGTAGTATGAGTCACAGATATTAGTATCTCACGATGCACAACACGATACAGACAATATGATATGTTTAACTTGAAAAAGGATACATATTGGGTCTTATGATATAGGATATGGTACATATGACACATGTACGTACATATGTATGTATTAAGTGCTCCCAATTTGTTTAGTTTCAATCATTTTAAGGAGTATACAATTCTCCCTTGTAAGATGCTACCTTGAAAGATATACTCTTTTCTAGATGAATCAATTGCTTTTTATAGGATCATTTAGTGCTGAATCAAGATTTTTTTTAATTTGTCACATCTTAGTATCTGACAATCATTGAGCTTAAATACCATTGTAAACAAAGAAGTTGCCACTTTTACTGCCTGCATTAGGGCCTCAGGTAATACCATTGTAAACATAATAAGTATTTCTTTTGGATGCATATTCTTCGCCATCAAACTTAAGGGCTAGCTCTTCTATATTGAAATCAAGTTCTGATACGATAAGCATAGCGCTTTGTGTACTTAACGAGGATACTCCTTTTTTTCTTTTTCCTTTTCTCTTCTTTCATTCTTTCTTTCAGGCCTTTTTCCCCTTTCTTCTTTCTTTGTGGAATCAGGGCCATCGTTATCATGTTGCATGATGAACTTCTTGGTCTTCATCTAAGGAGTGGTTTTGTTCTGACATCCCCAATCCATGTCAAAAACCTACAGCCATATCTCCTTGTCCATGGTTACGCTGTATGTTAAAGTTTTTGGAGGCCACCTTTATCAAACATTTGTCCTTGTTTGACACTGGCTAACCCAAAAATTTCCATGGAGTTACAGGTGGGATTGCTTTATGATTTTACCTTACTAAAGCTCCATTGGAACTGGTCTTGGCATAAACGTGAAGTTTGCGAAGGTGATAACTTTCAAAATGCTTGGGAGACATCAGTTAAACAAATGATTCCAATTGTTATTGTTGTGGCAAAGGCTTTGCTTTACCTTTAAAGAGTCAGTTAAAGGTATTTCTGTCCTGCTTGGAACCCCTTCGCCTAAAACCAGTTTGTTTTCCAAGTAAATAAGGGACCGTGGGGGGGCTCCAGAGAAAGTGTATCTGTTGTCACTGGAAATTATAGAACTCTAAAGAGACAGACTAAACAGTGGATAATTGGACAATGTTGGACGTGTTTCAGATATGGTTGTGTCTAGGTGTTAGATTTATCTTATCTTCAGAAGTTGGGATACAAGGTATGACTAAATTTTCAATGTTTATTTCTCTCCATCTTTTTCTTTTCTTTTTTTTTTTTTTTTTGGATGAAGAATTCTCTCCATCTTTATCATTGAGTGAAAATGTGAATTAAATGTCTGTTTAACGGTGGAGATTCACTCATCTTTTAAATATTCATGGTTCACATAGCAAAGGAGATTAAGAAAGTACACGTCCAATACACATTCTATATCCATAATTCCATATCACTCAGTGGTGTCATGCTGACATCGTTACTTGACCTTTTTTTTTTTCATTTTTTGAGTACACAGTGAAAAATATTTAATAGAAGAAGGTACACTAGAGGACGAGGAGACCTTCAAATTGAGGCAAAATCCAAATGTAGAAAAGAACAAACAAAGGAGGTCAAGAAAAGTGATGAATTCTAAACCATCCACTCAAGCTAACTTTTGAGGATAAAAATGCCCTCCTAATTGTAAAAGTGCTGTTGCCCTATTTTAGCTAAGAATTCTGCTTCCTCAATAAGTTGATTTTGGAATCCACTTAGACATTGCCTCCAAGGAAGAAGAAAGAGAGCGAATCTCCCAAATCAAGCAAATATATCTCCAAGAATCCCATTTTCTCTTTGCTTCCAAACTATGATAGTGGAAGATTCATTTCAATAATTGTGTGCTTTATCCTCAAATGGAAAGCCTCCTTAAGGCCCTTATGAAGAGCAAGAGCATCTGCCTTGATGGAATCTCCCAAGCCCCTCAGATGAGGAAAAACAAGAACCACTACTCCAAGATGGTTCCCTATGATATCCCCAATTCTTATTTGTCCCAGGTTATTGAGGGGTCACCCATCAAAGTTTCATTTACCAGTCTATTTGGGGAGGAATCCAAGAATCCATAATTGAGGGGCATACTCCATTAAGGGAGAATGCTGCTTTTCAATCTTCTAAAATTTCACTGTTATTTAGGTGACTTGTCACTATTTTAGCCCCCACAATAAGCCTATATGAAGGCTCACATTAGGGTTGTGGAAAAAATGAATTTTGATGAAATAAAAATTTATTAAAGGGCTTTTATGCTCTTGCTCTTTCTCTCTCTGACCCCCCTCTCCTTTTACTTCATTTGTTCTTGTTTGGCAATCAAGAGGCTTGGAAGACTGCTTATTTGCCCTCCCTCTTGAAATTCTTCTTCTTTTTATTTCCTCCTCTATATCTTTCTATCTTTCCTTCTGTCATTATATCCTCTCTCTCATAGTTGCATTCTAATTTTGAATAACCAAATGTTGGTATTAGATCAAGTTCTCAAATTTAGGGAAGAAGTTGATTTATCATCACAAATATGTGGAGTGGTTATCAAACCTGTATGTAAATAACTTGAACATTTTGTTGAAGAAGTTTTATGGGAAATCTCCACTAACCTTCAATGAATATTTAAATCGAATCACCTTTTGTGGATTGTGATTGAAAAAGAAGCATGTCTCAAGGAAAGTATTGAAGTCTTTATGATCATAGATGGTCTGATTTAAGAAGAATTGGAGATATCGAAATTTTCCAGTTCGCCTGCTGAAATTGAAGATATTGAGATTATTTAATTATTTCCAATAATTTTCCTTATTATGATTTCATTGGGTGTGACAGAATCAAACCTTCTTGTGGGTATGTGGTTAATAATACAGCTTATTTGAGGTTTGATCAGGAAATAGGACAAATTTAATAGGTGGACTCACAAATTGCGTGAAGACAAATTTAAGGACATGGTAGAGTGCCTGCACCAGATCCACCACCAATTGCGTGAATGTGTTAAAAGGCTTCCAAGTTCCCTGAGTGTCTTATTTAGTGGGCTGATCTTCAATATAGGCCTGATTGCATGAAACTCGAGGTTGAGTTTTCTTTCCACACAGGGATAATGATGTATCATCAGTTTATTGTTATCGACCCATGCTACATGCAATCATGTTCGTTATATTAAAATAAATAGGTTTAAGAAATATGCTTTTGGGTTGTATCTGAGTTTTAGGAGTATAATTTATGTATAATTTTGTTTAAATATTGTGTAATGGAAACTCGTATGAAAATTTCCACGGAAGCTAGTCTAGTTGTAGAAGTTAATCTCCAATACTGGTAATGGCCTTTGATTGCTATTTTGGGTCCAACCGAGTATGGGTATTAGGTTATGTGTTCAAGGTTGGGAAATAAGCATACATAAAGGCATAAATTAGGGTGTAAACTAGGCTCTAACAGGGAATATTACTTTCTATGGAATAGAAATTTATTGAGAGCTTTTGTGCTCTCTCTCTCTCTCTCTCCTTTGGTGATCAAGAGGCTTAGAAGGCTTCTTTTCTGCTGACCATCTTGGGATTCTGCTTCTACTCTTCTCCTTCTTTTCCTCTTTATTTTTTGATATTTCCTTATTCTCTCTCTTTCTTATTTCTTATCTTGAAAACCTTAGGGGTTACATCATCATGTCGGTCATTGGGATCTGTAACTTTGTGCTAGCTAGTTAGCACCATTCCCTACAGTTTGGTGGGCCCCACACTTGAGGACTTCTTCATAAAGAATTGATGGCAATACAATACTAACATTGTGGGTTTAGATTTTGAATTGGTTGTTAGTCTTGGCTAAAATGTTGATATCATATTGCTTTCCTTGTATTATTATTTTAACTATTTTGTTATTCTGTGCATTTAAGCTCAAGCCACTTGATTCTATAGATTGTTGTTGTTCAGTGGAACTGCAAATTGATTTTACCTTTTCTGATCTTTTCTGGTTTCATGTAGGTTTCAACGTGGAAAAAGTTCAGTATAAGAATGTGATATTCACAGTGTGGGATGTTGGGGGTCAAGAAAAACTAAGGCCACTCTGGAGGCATTACTTCAATAATACAGATGGACTGGTAAAGATTAGTTTTTCAGGTCGTATATTTCTGGATAATAATTTTCACTGGACATTCAGTTCCTTTTGAAGTGACTGACTTATTTGCAAATGATTTTCCTCTGGTTATGTGCCTGTTACGCTGTTACCATGCAATACAAGAGCCCCTGTATCAAAGTAAAAGGGGAAGTCATTCATTTTAGGCCCGTTTGATGGTCCAAATGTATATTAAACAATTCTAGCATATTTTATTTGGTATTGAAAGCACAAATCCATGATTTCAAATAGGACTATTCAAAAAATTTAGAGTTATCAACCTTGAGGGGTGGACCGAGGGGTCCTGGCCTCTTGCCAACAAGAGATCTTGGGTTCAACTCTCACCACTCCCCCTCAAGGCCACCCTCATGGACTGTCCTGTAATTGCCTGATGCATATAGGGTAGGGGACTGTATGTGCTCAAGTGGATTATTTGGGTGCTTAAGCATCTCAGGGCTTGATATCCCAAAAGAAAAAAAAGAAAAAAAATGTTGAGTTATTACCCTAATTGATTTTATAGGATAAATTTTAGAAAAATTCATGAAATGCCTCTATTTGAATTTCCATTCTCGTTTGCGATGATGGCTATTATTTTCTTAAATTTTTCCATTCAATATGATGGATTTGTACCTTCAATATTATGTAAAATATGCTATAAATGATTAATTCTCATTTAGATATAATTATTTTCTACATTTTATTTGTCTTTACATTATCGTTCACTATTTAACAAAAAATTCAATAATTCTGTGTTGATACATTCTGTACATGAAGATTTATGTTGTTGATTCCTTGGACCGAGAGAGAATCGGAAAAGCAAAGGCAGAGTTTCAGGTTGTATATCCTGGGTTTTATTTATTAATTCAAACACAATTTAGTTGATAATTATTAATTATTCAGTTGACCTAATTTTTCTTCTTTCAGGCCATCATCAGAGATCCATTTATGCTGAACAGTGTCATCTTGGTGTTTGCAAATAAACAAGACATGGTATGTTGCATTAGTGGATTCTGATTTGTTATCTTGCACATGAATGACGTAAAAATACACATGTGAATATATATTTAGATATATCCCATGAAGATGATTACATGTTAAATGATATTTTTCATGGCATGATCTATTTCCTTATTTCATTGTGAATGTCATAAGGCGGTTCTCCTGTATAACTCATGGTGGATACTGCTTTTTATATTTATTTTTATTAATTTTATGAAAAACTTATGGTGATACTGTTGCAAACATGCTAACTATTGCATTGCATCTTTGCCATTGTATTTATCATGACATTTTTATTTTAAAGGTGTATTACATTAGCGTCTACATCAATGTTGTAGAAGGTGAGTTGCATCAATAGGCACTAGGATCACTGCATGCATGGTAAATGTTTCTCAAGAACATGCATGAGGCTTCAATATCATGCATCCTCATTTTCCAAATAAAGGTGCAGATAGGTATGTTCTTGTAGGAGAGCGAGAAGTGAACTATTCGGGATGTGCAAGTTGATGAGATAGTAAGAGGGTATTGCAGAGGGAAGAGCAAGGCAAGGGAGGTGGGTTGGGGGGGTGGGGGGGACTTTTGGTCCTTGTAATTCCAAAGTTGTGAATCCTTGTAAATGTGCTATAGATATAGGTGGGTAGTGCCACCGTATTAGAAAAAAAAGCCATGGATGGTCTTTAACCTTTATATAGGAAGGAATCTAGTCCTCTTTATGTGGTGGATTTTTGTAGGTTGAATTCTCCATCCAATGGGAGTCCTTCCCACTCATGGTGCATACTCACATTTATAGTTATAGGTCCATGAGCCCCTTTAATGAGCTTGCATAGTGTGTGGCGGTGTGGCCTAAGACAATATGGATAGGGATGGAGGCACCAAAGACTCAGGGGGGTTGGTTGGCCCTGTTGATTTTTTTATTAAAAAAATATTTTACACTTCTAATGTTTTACTTTATGGATTTGGCTTTTCTTAGTTGTTTTTAGGATGAGAGTTGTGTCTGTCTTAGAAGTTGTTTGAGGAAGTTTCTCAGTTTCAGTCAAGATGAGGGTATTAATAATGTTGAGTGGTGGTTGTAAGGATTTATGAGCCTAATAGACCTAGGAATAAGAGGCTGTTTTGGGATGTGCTTTGTAGTCTTTTTGGGTTGTGTAGTCTGAAGTGGGTTTTGGGAGGGGATTTCAATGTAATTAGATCTGTTGCTGAAAAGTTTAATGGTGATAGAATCACTAGGAGTATGAGGGACTTTGAGAGAGTGCTTAGTAAGAGATATTCCTTTGGTTAATGCTAGATATACTTGGCCCAATCAACATGAAAATTTGGTGTGTAATAGACTGGTTCAGTTTCTGTTTTCTTTGGATTGGGAGGAGTTATTTCCTAATGTTAGGCAATTGGCTTTACTAGGGTCACTTCGGATTCATTGTCCAATAATGTTGGATAGTGAGTTGTTTCTGTGGGGATCACCTACCTTTAGATTCAAGAATATGTGGTTGGAGCATCACTTGTTCTGAAAGTGTTTGAGGAGTGGTGGAAAAGTTGTAATGTTGGGTGGGAGGGTTTTTAATTTATGCAAAAATTAAAGATGATTAAACAGAATATTAAAATTTGGAACGAAGAGGTGTTTGGTGATATTAGAGTTTTGAAGAGTTCCATTTCTAGAAGGATTGAGGAATTGGATGATTTGGATGAGGGTGGTCTCATTAGTGAGGTTCAAAGATTGGAAAGAAAGGAGTTGGAGGAGAAGTTAGAGGAAGTTTCTTTAAAGAGGAAATTTCATGGTCTTAGAAGGCCAAGGTGAAATTGCTGAAAGATAAGAGTTAACATACTGCCTCCCTTATGCATGTTGGCTAAGTTGGCATCATATACCTCCCCCTTGTAGGGCAATTGTGAACTCAAATTTTTCCATTAAAAAAATAAAAAATGAAAAAAATAAAAAATAAAAAAAATAGTGAACTCAAATGTCCACAACTCTTTTACTGAAGTAGGAAACACGATATCCTCATCTTGCAGTATTTCGGTTTAAGTGTCTTTGTCCACTACTGGTACAAATTGTTTCCATTAGTTCCCACTCAAAATTGGTTTGATTCATACTGGATAATTGCATAATGCATTCAGCACAGTCGACCTTGAATGCAAGTTTTTTTTTTTTTTTTTTGGGGGGGGGGGGGGGGGGGTTGTGGGGGGATAGGGGGGGGGGGAAGAGAGGGTAAAATGTAAGGTGCTATTAATATGTTGGATTTCTCTTCCTTTTCAGAAAGGAGCAATGACACCAATGGAAGTGTGTGAAGGGCTAGGTCTCTATGATCTCAAGAACAGAAAATGGCACATACAAGGGACTTGCGCTCTTAAGGGAGATGGCCTCTACGAGGGTTTGGATTGGTTATCTGGAACTCTGAAGGAGTTAAAAGCCACTGGATACTCGTCGGTGGGCACCTCATCCTTCTAACTGACCAGGTTGGACCTATCTTTGTTATGTTCATCATCAAAATGTTGAAAAACCATGTATTTCCTTTCATGTTATTCATATCGACTTCTTTCTGCAGGTTTGTTTGAGGGACTGAAGTTTGCCATGGATGGAGTTGAACAGTGGGCCATTTCCGCATTGGAAAGTCCTGAATCTTAATTGATTTTTTGGGGTTAATGCTTAAAGCTAATGAAATTTATTGGGTGCTTACTCTTGGCCTTTCTTGGTACTTGTACCTATGACTTCCTTCACTGTATATTGAGATGCAGGCCCTACCGTTGATGGAGAGTAGTTGGACGATGAGGATCTATGTATGTGTTGGATGTCCCCTAGAATATTGCATATAAACTATATAAAGGTGGCCTTGGTACTTTTCTGTAACTTCCTTTTTCCTTCAATGTTAATGTAGGCCCTACTAATGGAGAAGTAACTGGACACCATGGATCTACCCACGCTTTGGATGTCCCCTAGAATGCATTTTTAGGGGTAATAATCATCTCCATTTAATGGACGGTCAAATGAAATCTGAATCGTTGATAATTAATGGGTTCCACATGAATTGTTGGGCTCCACATGGTATTGATAATTAATGGGTTCCACATGAATTGTTGGGCTCCACATGGTATCAACGGTTCAAAATTCACTAAACCGTCATTAAATGAAGAAAAGCCTTGCTCCTTTTTGGTCACTTTCTCTCTCTCTCTCTCTCTCTCTCTGCGCGCATGCATGTGTGTGCGTGTGCCAGTACATGTGAATGGGTCTTGGAATTTACTTTGCTCCAGGATCTGCAAATCTTGAACTGTTTTCTTGTTTGTAATGGCGATTTATAAAATATCTCCTGGATGGTTTTGATTTACACTGCATCTTCAACATAAAATTCTCATGCTTCATGGCAATTTTTGCCTAGAGAACAAACTACGAACACCTTGGTTTAATACTATCTTAGCTTGTAATTTTTCCCATCGTCCTAATTTCACATTGAGTAGGGGAGGTGTCGCACTGGGAACTTGCAATCGCGTAGAGGAGAAAATGTTGCGGTGTTTGTGATCCAATTACGGCATAGTCATGGTCGAAAAAAGGGAAAGGAAAATGCAAGCTTAAGATGGGCAACATCACCACTTTGAAAAGGCTGATGATACAAAAACTGGCAGGATTAGTAACATGGTGGGTTTAAGCCTCGTCCCAAATTAAAAAAACAAGAAGGTGTTATGAATATTAAAGATTGAGTGGACAATTGAGTGGATGTCCACACCCCCTTCCACTTTGTGATAATGGAAACACCACTTCATTAGTGGGTTAGGTAATCCCATTATGTGGACCTAATGCAAACAAAGATAAAAGGGGGAGGGGAGAAAGAAGAGGATGTGAGGAATATTTTGGAGAGAATGAAGAAGTGAGATGTATTTTTGGAGAGAATGAAGAAATGTGTATTTGGAGAGAAAGAAGAGAAAGAAGATGAATGAGAAATTTTATTCTCCTCATTATTGTTCTAAATTCTTAGTTTTACAACACGTTATCAGTACGAATTGCTCAAAAAATTTGGAAACAATATCATACTACCACCATCTTCTTTCTTAACCAATTTGGTTGTGGTAAGTTGGTAAGTTGGTAAGTTCTAAACCAATTTGATTGTGGTAAGTTAATATGCTCTTAACCAATTTGGTTGTGGATTGGTTTTTACTCTAAATTATATACTTGAATGGATGAATCCATCTTCTCTTCCTGAAGCAAGAGAAGATTTAAAAATAAAACTTGAAGTTTTATAAATAAATAAAAGGAGTGATAATTCATCTTCTCTTCCTGAAGTAAGAGAAAGATCTGAAAACCAGAAGTTTTCTATAAAAAAAAAAAAGTTATTATTCATCTGTTCTCTTCCTGAAGTAAGAGACAAATTTCAAAACCTGAAGTTTTAGAAATAATGAATAAAGTCTCAATTTAATTGAATAAAGTGATGGTCAATAATGACCAAATTAAATTGAGTAATATATTTCTCTATTATGTGTTATGCAACTTCTTTAGATGCTTGTAAAATTTTGGTGAAAATTCGTGGGTGCATCTTAACTTTTGCTTTAGTTAGCATAGAAGAACACACAAAAATCTGCTCTTGTTTTACTACGAATTGACTGTCAACGTCACCTCTGTTGTCAGTCAACTTCTCTCAGATTTACTGGTAACTTCACTGTGTCAGCTTAAAGTATGTCATTTTATGATAAAAACCACCAGAAGTGGAATAATGGAATATCAAACCACCAGAAGTGGAATGAATATATTTGGTGTGGAAAAATAAAATACCAAACCACTAAAAGTGGAATACTAAACCACTAGAAGTGGAGTAATAAAATACCAAACCACTAGAAGTAGATTAATGAAATATCAAACCACCAGAAGTGGAATGAATATATTTGGTGTGGAAAAATAAAATACCAAACCACTAGAAGTGGAATATTAAACCACTAGAAGTGGAGTAATAAAATACCAAACCACTAGAAGTGGATTAATGAAATATCAAACCATTAGAAGTGGAATGAATATATTTGGTGTGGAGTAATAAAATACCAAACCACTAGAAGTGGAATACTAAACCACTAGAAGTGGAGTAATAAAATACCAAACCACTAGAAGTGGATTAATGAAATATCAAACCACCAGAAGTGGAATGAATATATTTGGTGTGGAGTAATAAAATACCAAACCACTAGAAGTGGATTAATGAAATATCAAATCACCAGAAGTGGAATGAATATATTTGGTGTGGAAAAATAAAATACCAAACCACTAGAAGTGGAATACTAAACCACTAGAAGTGGAGTAATAAAATACCAAACCACTAGAAGTGGATTAATGAAATATCAAACCACTAGAAGTGGAATGAATATATTTGGTGTGGAGTAATAAAATACCAAACCACTAGAAGTGGAATACTAAACCACTAGAAGTGGAGTAATAAAATACCAAACCACTAGAAGTGGATTAATGAAATATCAAACCACCAGAAGTGGAATGAATATATTTGGTGTGGAGTAATAAAATACCAAACCACTAGAAGTGGATTAATGAAATATCAAACCACCAGAAGTGGAATGAATATATTTGGTGTGGAAAAATAAAATACCAAACCACTAGAAGTGGAATACTAAACCACTAGAAGTGGAGTAATAAAATACCAAACCACTAGAAGTGGATTAATGAAATATCAAACCACTAGAAGTGGAATGAATATATTTGGTGTGGAGTAATAAAATACCAAACCACTAGAAGTGGAATACTAAACCACTAGAAGTGGAGTAATAAAATACCAAACCACTAGAAGTGGATTAATGAAATATCAAACCACCAGAAGTGGAATGAATATATTTGGTGTGGAAAAATAAAATACCAAACCACTAGAAGTGGAATGACACTGAAGAAATAAATATTCCCACAAATTCTGATTTAATAACTCCTGAAGAGGAAAATGTCCCTGAAGAGACAGAAAACAATAAAAAGGCATATGTACATGGAAATGAAGAAATTTCCATAAACTATACATGTACAAAAGAATTGTGGGACCGCTCAGAAGTGGTTATTAATGATGTATTTTCTTTTGCAGTAGCTACTAAAATTTCGAAAGAAGATAATGATCTCGAACCACGCACTGTAGATGAATGTCACAGTAGACCTGATTGGTTAAAGTGGAAAGAAGCAATCCAAGCAGAATTGGATTCGCTAGAAAAACGTAAAGTATTTGGACCTGTAGTCCTAACACCCAATGATGTGAAACCCGTGGGTTACAAATGGGTGTTTGTAAGAAAGTGTAATGATAAAAATGAGATCGTCAGATATAAAGCTCGTTTAGTAGCACAAGGTTTCCTGCAGAAACCTGGGATTGATTATGAAGAAACATATTCACCTGTAATGGATGCCATTACATTTCGATATTTAATTAGTCTGTCAGTCTCAGAAGGACTTGACATGCGTTTTATGGACGTAGTTACTGCATATTTATATGGAAAGTTAAATGCAGATATATATATGAAAATCCCTGAAGGATTCAAATTGCCTGAAGCAAATACATCACAACCACGAAATATGTACTCAATTAAACTGAGACGATCCTTGTATGGATTAAAACAATCTGGAAGAATGTGGTATAATCGTCTCAGTGAGTACTTAGTTAAAGAATGATATATTAATAATCCTATATGCCCTTGTGTATTTATAAAGAAATCAGAATCTGGATTCGCCATCATTGCAGTCTATGTTGATGATATAAATTTAATTGGGACTCCTGAAGAGCTCATGAAAGTTGCTGAATATTTGAAAAAAGAATTTGAGATGAAAGATTTAGGGAGAACAAAATATTGTCTCGGCCTGCAGATCGAACATAAATCAAATCGAATTCTTATCCATCAATCAGCTTATACCGAAAAGGTATTGAAACGTTTTAATATGGATAAAGTGCATCCACTAAGTTCTCCCATGGTGGTTCGATCTCTTGATATTAAGAAAGATCCATTTCGCCCCAAAGAAGATAATGAAATACTACTTGGTCCTGAAGTACCATATCTTAGTGCAATAGGTGCTTTGTTATATTTAGCACAATGCACTAGGCCTGATATAGCATTTTCAGTCAACTTATTAGCAAGATTCAGTTCTGCTCCAACTCAACGACACTGGAATGGTATTAAACATATTTTACGCTACCTTCGTGGAACCACAGATATGGGTTTGTTTTACTCAAAGGAATTAGCCCGTGGTCCTTGTTTAGAAGGATATGCAGATTTTGGATACCTTTCTGATCCTCACAAAGCTCGCTCACAAACAGGGTATGTATTTACATGTGGCAATACAGCGATCTCTTGGCGATCTACAAAGCAGACTCTAATTGCTACATCTTCTAATCACTCTGAGATACTTGCACTCCATGAAGCAAGTCGTGAATGTGTATGGTTAAGATCTGTAGCCCATCACATTCGAGACACATGTGGGTTACCTCTGATTAAAAGTATGCCAACAACAATTTATGAAGATAATGCTGCATGTATTGCACAAATTCAAGGAGGGTACATCAAAGGTGATAGAACCAAACACATTTTACCAAAGTTCTTCTACACTCATGAACTCCAGCAAAGGCATGAAATTGATGTGAAGCAAATACGTTCCACTGATAATCTTGCGGATTTATTCACCAAGGCCTTACCATCGTCAACATTCAAGAAATTGGTATATGGCATTGGAATGCATCGGGTTTGCGATCATTTAAGTTGATACTTATCTTCTTATCAGGGGGAGTATTCATTTTTGGACATATGCACACTGTACTCTTTTTCCTTCGCCTAGGTTTTGTCCCATTGGGTTTTCCTGGCAAGGTTTTAATGAGGCAGTTTCTTTAGTGCGTCCAACACCACTCTAAGATTTACAAAAATGTTGTACTCTTTTTCCTTCACTAGTTTTTTCCCACTGGGTTTTTCTAGTAAGGTTTTAACGAGGCACATTATCTTAGTGTGGTGGACATCCAAGGGGGAGTGTCATGAATATTAAAGATTGAGTGGACAATTGAGTGGATGTCCACACCCCCTCCACTTTGTGATAATGGAAACACCACTTCATTAGTGGGTTAGGTAATCCCATTATGTGGACCTAATGCAAACAAAGATAAAAGGGGGAGGGGAGAAAGAAGAGGATGTGAGGAATATTTTGGAGAGAATGAAGAAGTGAGATGTATTTTTGGAGAGAATGAAGAAATGTGTATTTGGAGAGAAAGAAGAGAAAGAAGATGAATGAGAAATTTTATTCTCCTCATTATTGTTCTAAATTCTTAGTTTTACAACAGAAGGGAAAATTGCTGGATTAGTACATAAATCTCCCATGGACCCATCCTCTTATTTTCTATTAAATCAAGCATTGGCTCGTGACCTTACCGAGCTGAGCTAGTCCTTGCTCAGGCTCAGCTCGAGTTTTATATTTTACTAGTTCTGAAATTTGTGCGAAGCACAGATTTATTTATAAAAATAAGATTATTAGAAAATTAAAATTTTAACAAAATATTTATTCTTTAAAATAGTAAAATGTATTTATTAATTTAATATGTCAATTAAATTTAAAAGATATAGACAAAAATAAATTAAATAGTTAAATCAAAAAAATCTTTGGTGCGATGTTAGCCTAATGTATCGCACAAAATTTATGAATACTTCCAAAAAGGATAATTTTTTTTTAAAAAAATAATTTAATTGTGGAAACTTGTAAAAAAAATGAAGGAGGTGACACATTATGGTATTTTGTGGAAAAAGATTAAGACTCTTTAGAACCTAATCTATCCTATGGTTATGGTTTTGATTTGTTAGTACGTATTCTGACATGTCACATGTTGCGTTTTCTTTTTTAATTACCATAGCTTTTATTTGTCTCTCTTTCTGATTATAATTATTTTATAGTTTTATATATTCAATTTTTAGGAGATAAAATAAATAGGTATAAAGAAAATGAAAAAATATGGTACAGTCTATTAAGTTTGGCTTAAATATTGTACAGTATAGGTTTTATGATTTTCCCACATAAAAATAAAGAGATATACGGTGTACACCAAGCGTGAACTTACCGATACTATGTGAAAAGGAATACCGAAAACCAAAAAAAAAAACAGTTGGAGAAATTACTTTTTAGTGTTCACGTCCTAACGTAATACCAAACAAAGATAATTAGAATTCCTTTTAAAGTACGTATACAATCAATTTGTATTAAGTTGGCAGATAATATTCTTTCTTTGGCATTAAGTTGGAAAGTGATCATTAAGTCGGCAGATAATGGTCTTTTTACAAAAATTCTTAACACTGTTATCAATTTAGAGTCAATGCACAAAAATTGTTAACAGTGAGGAATTTGCGTCCGATCCGAGTATGATAAATATGACAGTAGGCAATCGGAACCCAACCCGACTAAACAAGGGCAACCCGAGCACAACCCGGGTCAACGGTTCCAATTACGTGTTCCCTCCTGTTACCATAAAGTTAACTGTCATTCCTACAGTTACACACACTCTCTCTCTCTCCACCTCCAAGCCAGTGAAGGAATCCCAACCATACAAACCCTAAAGCTGCCATTTCCATCCACTCATTCTCTCACCTTCAAATACCCAATACAACATATATTCATTTTATATATATCTCTCCATAATATGAGTCATTTACTGAAGACGAGAAATGTCTTCATGCCGAAGCTCCACAATGTTAGCCCACAAAACTTCTTCAAGTTTTCACACAATTCATCCCGTTAGAACCCGGAGACGACGAAGTTCGATGCGGTTTCGGTGTCCGTTGAATCGCCTTGCGCCGAAATTCGCTGTTTCGTCGTCCATGATGGGCGCGGTTTTTACCTCCGGCAACGTCGTCGCCGCCGCGGCTGCCGCCTCGGGCTCGGCTCATGGGGCGGTGACTTCGGCTATAACGCAGGTTGCGGTCACTGCTGTGGCGATTGCTTCGGGGGCTTGTCTTTCGACGAAGGTCGATTTCTTGTGGCCCAAATTGGAGGAGCAACCGGGTATGATTCAAAACACTAATAGTTATATTTAATTGGAGTCTTCGATTGGTGAGAAAATTGAAAGAGAAAAGAAAATGCTTTTTTATTTTATTTTATTTTTTTTTTATTTTATAAACTAAAAGTTGTGTTGGGCAGCTGGAGTGGAGGATTTTGCTTTCTGGGGTGTTAAATTTCGAAAATTCTAGGATTAATGTTTTAATTTATCTTCTTTTCTGACATTTTCTCGGCAACCGGGCGGAGTAGTAAAGAATGAAGAAATATGCTGGTGAGGCTTTAAGACTGGACAGTGAATTTAATCAGCTTAGTTGTAAGATAGCAAAAGTGTGAAAATGCGGGAGTAATAATGTTTGTTTTTTTTTTTTTTTTTCAATAAACATCCATGGGACATTGGGACGTCAATTAATTACTAATCTAACCTGTATTACTTAATGAGAGAGGACTAACACAACTAATTGAAATCTGGGATTTCGTAAAAATGAATTTTGATTCCTCGTTCAAGTATCAAAATTCAGACATAGTGGTAAAAAACTTCTAAAACCAAGATATAGTAATGGGATGGTTCTTTTGGCAACATGTTTCAGTGTAAAGCCTTGTAAGATCATTCATATGGCCACTTGTGCAAACAGCCGGACCATGGAGTCATGATAGTGCCTCACTCTTCGATAGGATCTGATCTTAAATTATTTTCGAGAGAAAATTAATGCATTAGTAATTTAGTATATTAGAATAGGAAATTGTATATTAGACCCTTGTACTCCTGCTCAACCTCAAGGAGGATAGAAGGGACCCCTAAAGATTGCAGAGGTTTATCCCCACTTTTTCCAGGATGTCAGTCTGTTGTTTGGCTGCTCCCAAAACCACGTATTCTTCCCTTTCTTATAAGGAATGGAGTAAAGCATATCAACTTTATCAATTAACAACTTACTGGTTTTTTGGGAAACTAAAGGAAATCAGAATACAAAGATGCTACTACTGTATCTTATTTATATACTCCTGGGAAAGGGTAAAAGAGTGGGACCTATTATGGGACATACAATGCATTACAGATGTATGATCATTACGCTTTAACCAGGTTAGTCTACTCCACCTCTCAGGAAGAAAAGAACTTAAATCAAAATATTTCATTTCTCTCTTTTAAATCTGCACCCAAGGGAATTGGTTATATGATGTTGGACAGATTGTGTGGGAAGAAAGTTTTATCGTTGTTCACCGACACCTGGGAAGATGTAATGTGCACTTGGCTACTCAATTGTAGTCTTTCCTTTTTAATGAGAGATACTTCTAGATAAGGTTGAATTGGGGCAGCCACTGTATTTTTGAACATTAGTTGTGTTTTTAACACTAATCAAGTATCCATGAACCTCCCTTGTTGTGGTCTGTTGAATGAAAATTATGAAATCCAAAGCTTGGATCAAACAAATATGTTTCAAACTTCATTATCTTCCTCTAGCAAAGGTCTGTTTTTGAAATTCTGGAATCGTCGGAAGTGTGTATTTGAGATAATTGCTGTGAGTAATTTAAAAGTTCCTAATTGAAAATCCACCCCTTTTTTTTTTTTTTTTGTCACTCATTGCATTTACTTCATCATGATGATAAGAAGAAATTATAGAAGATAGGATCTGGATAATTTCTGTTGATGGTCATTATTTCTTTTGACTCTTATATCTCATATCTTGTACTCCTGAAAAAAAAAGAAAAGAATTGTCTACTGGATTTGTTTGGTTCACATCACAGTTGATTAAATAGCATGAATTAATGTGGTGCAGGTGTTCTTATACTGGATGGAGTAGATGTAACTGGGTATCCTATATTTAATGATGCAAAGGTTTACCATTTCTACTTGCATCATGACTTGCATATAGACCTCTGCTGCCACTAAGATACTAAATCTGTGAAGGCAGGTGCAGAAGGCTATTGCATTTGCGAGGAAAGCACACCATGGCCAATTACGGAAAACAGGAGAACCTTATGTGACGCATTGTATCCATACAGGAAGAATCTTAGCGGTGTTAGTTCCATCAAGCGGAAAACGAGTGCGCATTCCTTTTTACAGTTATTATGGTTCAAGTTTGTGGCATAGGCATGATTGTATAGATTCATTCTTGCAATAATTATTGATTATTTTCATATTTTGGCAAGGATTCCTTATTTTTATGCTGGGAGATGGTTCTATATCATTCAAGGATGTGCATTGTCTACTATTTACCTTAAAAAAAAAAAAAAAAAGGGATGTGCATTGTCTACTGCACTCTTTATTAGTTATGATTTATGTATGTGTAGGACCATTCCCCCTATCCTGTGTACATCCAAAAGAGAGAGACCTTGGCCAAAGGGGACTTTTATTGAAAAAAAATAACTTCTATGTCGTAAAAATTTCTGCCATTTCTTTCCTTCTGAACTCCTTTTATATCCTTTTTCCTAGGCTTAACCCACCACTAGGAAAGCAAATCATGAGTGGAAGAAAGCAATAACCATTGGACCCCAAGAAGATGGAAAACAAAAGTCCACAAATTCCAAGCCACATTACAATGAAGAAAAAGATAATCCATTGACATTGCCTCCTCCTTACACATGATGCACCTATTTGGAATCATCTAATTCCTATTAATCAAATGATCAACTGTTAAGCTTCAATCTCTAACTAAGAAGCACGTACACTTCCCCAAAGGCCACGTTGTCCATTTCAAACACGTATTGGACACGACAATTCTTTCTTTTCCTTTTTATCATAGATTTGTTATGAACAACTCAACTATAATTTCTAAAAACAATACAAAAGTATGCATTTTGAATTATCTATGTGATGTTAGTATGTTACATGACATTTATAATTAGGGTGGGGCTATTTCCACAACCATTTTTGCTATATCCACAGCCCCATTAAAAAATTGCTTACTTTACCCAATATACCCCTCTTGCTTATCAGGTAACCTTCTCCCTTCTCTGTACCAGGTTCAAAAAGTCTCGCCTTTTTCTCTCTTTCTCTCCTGATGACACTCCCCTTCCCAATGATGCCGACGACACCGGCAACAATCCAATATACCCACCCCTGGGTGCGTAATTCCCTTGTGATCATCTAGCTATTATTAATGGTTATGTGTTAACTACATGTAGTAAATGCCCTACCAGTAAGATCTCATCTTCTTAATTCATAAGCCCCTCCATATATGACTTGCAAAAGTGAGTGAAAATCATGGGAATCGAACCAAATGTAGATGGGGCCTTCTCTGAAATCAAGCATGGGTCTTGATCTGTATCCAGGTTCCCTTATATTGTTTCATCCATAGTGGCTTCTACGGTTTATTGCCGATATCGGAGAATGTGCGAGAGAGTGAGAGAGGGCAGAAGGAGAAGAAAAGGAAGTTTAGAATTGAAGGGAAAGGAAAGACAGTTTGTGTGTGTGTGGGGCATTATAAAGGACCGCCCATGGTGAAAGGGGCAGAGGGGGGGAAGGGGAAGGGGTAAGGGCATATTGGGTAAAGTAAACAAATTTTTTTAAACAGGGCTGTGGATATAGCCAAAATAGCAATGGAAATAGCCCCAACCTTATAATTATATGTATAAAAATAAGTGTTCTATTAATGCCGTATCCCCATCGTGTCGTGTCCTAAATTTTGAGGATTTACTGTGTCCACGTGTCCATGTCGTGTCGTACCCTTATCATGTGTCAGTGTCCATGCTTCTTAGGTCTCCAACCACCAACCAAGCAAAGAAAGCTACCTTAGAAGGAACTGAATCAATCCATGCTCTCTTTTCTGGGAAAAAAACCATGCCTCTTGAAGTCAAAACTTCATGATATGACCTCATCGTAAACCATTAGCATTCCGACACCAAAGTGTGACACCATCCACATCCATAGAAATCTTAATTGAGTGAAGTCTTTGAAAAACTCCTCCCCACTTTCCATTTCCCAATTGTGAAGATGTGTAATGAAGATCACATTCTATTGCAAAGTAGCCCCATTGCCACCAAGATATACCACAAATATGCGAAAAATTTTCTATGAGAGACTTGTCTCCTCATGAAATATCTAGCCAAAAATTGAACCTTCGACCATTAACCTTTCTAAAAGAATTGATTACAATTGAATAGAGTATAATTGAATTGATTAAGTATAATTCATCTATTTGGAGTAAAACAAAAATCAAATTAATTCCACTCAAGCCTACAGCCTACTGTTTGGGATGAACTTGAAGCTGAATTGAATCAGGTATATTACATATATTATCCTTGTTATTGACAACAAATATATGGATAGAACTCATGCAACACTTACGTTCATTATCCAAGCATCAACATTTTAACCTCTATGGCAATAAAAATAATTTAATAACTCATAATAGTTTTAAACTAAACTTATTGGTATACAAAGTCACTGTAGTTTGTAAAGAACTAACTGAACTTGGACAGATTGCAAAGTCAGTGTAGTTTGACTCTTGCACATGTCCGTTACATTTTGTCTACTCAATTTTAATAGTTTTAGAACACATGCATTGCACAAAAGCTTTGACTCCCTCCCCATTCATTTGTTACTGAGATAAAAAGGTCTGCTGCAGGCTGTTGATACAGTTGTTGCTGGGATTCTCCATGATGTGGTCGATGATACATGTGAAAGTTTGCACAGCATAGAAGAACGTTTTGGTAATGATGTAGCAAAGTTGGTAGCTGGTGTTTCCAGGTTGAGTTATGTCAATCAGGTATAACAAACTGGTAATAATAGTATTTTTCAAATGCTTTGTCTTTTGTTCTGAAGTGAAATGATTGAAGTGGTGGTAATCTCAACACATTGTAAATTTACTTCAAAATTTTATCTAAAATAACATATGGCAATTGATAAGTATGTCTTTCCACCTATTAATTTGGAAATTTTAGTGGTTTAAACTCATAAATTATAAGGTAAACAAAAATTTTACTTGTAATGAGGCAGAGGGAAGCGTTGATAAGCTGATTCTGTTCAAAGTCGAATGATCTGACGTTAACAAATTGTAGTCCCTTCTGTTCTTTTATTGTCTTACTGCCTTAAGGTCATTGATTAGCATTGTTCTTTAAGGTGGTATTGCAATGATATTTGGGTATTCTGGTGGTTAATTACATGCTTGTAGAGTTGTAGTTCTTGTAATTCTTAGTGATCCATGCTTTGATTCAGAATCCAGTGATATTGTGTTATTATTGGATTTTTTTTTCTCCATTGGTCCTATTGTATCTTCATGTTGTATTTTAACTAATATATTGTCATGCAGCTGTTACGCAGACACCGCAGGATAAATGTGAACCAGGGTACTCTTGGGCATGAAGAGGTATAGAACTATAATCCTACATTATTGTAACAATCGGCCATACTACAGATGTTAGAAATCAGAATTTTTATGAGGAAATTTGAACTGCAGGTGAGATTAAACATAGTATATAAAGTTCAAAAGATTTGAATACCTGAAGGAGAGAGTATGTGATTCATAAATAATTCTTATTTTATATATCTAAACCATTAGGTTTATGGAAGATTATGGTGGACTCATTGACATTGATTAAGTGCTTCTCATTTACTCATTATAATGTTTTTCGTCACAATACGGGGACAAAGAAAAAATGAGGAAGGAGTTAGGAATTTATTTATTCTTTCTATTAGGAAAAAAAATTGAAGTGCATGTTCGAAGGTGGAACGAGGACAAGAAGAGGGATGTCATGTAAGATGATTCTGGTAAGTATATGCATAATTACAATGCATTAGGAAGGAGGGAAGGACTCAAATATCAATATCAATATTGATTGATGTATCGAGGGTCTAAAAACACGGATATATTGATGGATATATCAACAGAATCGAAAATATTGATATCGCTCTAGAGAAATGATGAACGTTTTATCCTGCGATATATCATGGACGTATTGAGTAAATAAAGAATCCAAGTTTATGCAAATTCATGTCAGATAACGTTAAAATACATATCCTTTATACAAAGATAAATGAATTAATCAATAATGTCATATATACAAAAATTAGTACCAGATGGAATGTGTGCTCTTTGAAGTGTGTAACACAAGCTATGAGACTATATCTTTGTGTAACAGACCATGTTAAAGTCTTTGTTAAAGACTCAAAGACATAAAGTAATAAAGTTAAAAGCAAATTCCTTGATACTATTATTATATCTTGTATTACAACATTTTTGACCGATATTTTCAATTTATCTGCGATATATCCTTGATATTATTTTTATATATCCTCAATAAAACAACGTTTTTGACATATGTTTCAATATGTCCTTAATATCTTTTATATTTTCGATATTTTCTGATATTTTGGCCAAAATAATTCCATAACAAAATGGACGTTTGATTTCATATTGGGGGTACTGATATAGAGTTCGGCTCCTCTCAATTTAAGAAAAGCACTGGACATCCTGTGCTTTTCATGGTTAACTGACATGTCACAAATAATTGCAATCTACAGCCCAGATTCATGGAGCTCTTTTAACCCACCCAAATGTTGCCGTTTTTAGGTTGTTAGGAACGGCTAACAGTGTTAGCAGCACGTTTCATTTCGTATTGGGGTACTGATACAGAGTTCGGCTCCTCTCAATTTAAGAAAAGCACTGGACATCCTGTGCTTTTCATGGATAACTGACATGTTACAAATAATTGCAATCTATGGCCCAGATTCATGGAGCTCTTTTAACCCACATAAATGTTGCGTTTTTAGCTTGTTAGATGTTAAGAAGAAGAAGAACAACAACAACAACAACAAAAAGAAATATGTTGAAATTTCTCTCATATGCTAACATAGAAAAAAGAAATTTCTCTCAAACGTTACTGAAATCTCAAATGGTTGCGGTATTTCTATTTGAGAAATTTATATTGAGAAAAAAGAGATTTCTTTCTGAAGTCCAAGATCTCGATCGATATTGACATGATTTGCCCATGGCTGATAAATGCCAAAAACAATATGAATACCTTGTTTTCTCATGGACACTTTCAAGAAGAGAAATCTTGACTGGTAGCTTGCTGATTTTGGGAGATTTAAGACATTGGCTATGGCCTTCCTTTTGCTTCGAAATCCAAATAATTTTAATAGATGAGAGAAAATTGATATAGGATATGAGGCAGTACAATGTTTTTAACTTTTTAACTAATTTTGATAGTGTGAACAAGAACTTGTAAGAAATAATCTGTACAAAGATAAGAGAAGAGAAAAGCAGATTTTGGAGGGCTTACTTCATGCTATGCACCAGAGAAGCTTAACAATGTCACAATACTGAGATCAAAGAAAGAAGTAGGAAGGACTGAAGGAGTAAAAGCTTTATGATACACGGAAAGAATATATATATTGTTTATGTGCTAGGGGTTTGGTGAATTGACCAGAATATCTTTACTCATTTGTGATAGCACTTTTGATTTCATTCGCCAACTTGCACTTTTTGAGCCCTTAGATATCATTACTGTGCGCTTAAGGATGCTCAACACTTATATTCCTTCATTCAGTAGTCTTGTTCCTTTTGGTTTATTAAGATGGCGATAATGGTTGAGAAGCATGATGGTCGGTTATGTATATCCTCGTGAGTTATGTTTTCATATTGCATTTCTTATTTTATTGGTATATGTATGCATTAATTTTATAATTCTTAAAGTTTTGACTGTTCCATCTGTTAGGCAAATAATTTAAGGGTGATGCTCTTGGGCATGGTTGATGATCCGCGTGTGGTTCTTATCAAGCTTGCTGATCGTCTTCATAACATGAGAACCATGTACTGATTCTATTCTTGTTTTGATTTTCCACTATTAGTTTTGTGTGTTTTAAAAGATGATTTCTTTGTGATTTGCGTTTAATCAATTCATTATTTTGGAATGCTTATTATTTTATAATTTTTGTTAAAATTTTTTTGAAATCTTCCTTCTTGAATTGGTTTTACATTTATCATGAAAGCCTGCTCCATGATCTTTGACAGGTCTAAGAGCCTTATAAATAACTGAGAATCTATCACTCTTTAATGTTTAATTTCTTGAAAAGGCATGGTTGACCAGACTAACATTCTTGGTTCATATTATTTTCATTTGGGTTATACTCCCAAATGATGATCCTTTCGTACAGTTACGCTCTGCCATCTCCCAAGGCGCAGGCTGTTGCACAGGAGACCTTGGTTATTTGGTGCTCACTTGCTTCCAGATTGGGTCTTTGGGCTTTAAAAGCTGAACTGGAAGATCTGTGCTTTGCTGTTCTTCAGGTAGGCTCAAATTATTTTTTGCTGTCATTGAGCACCTTTACATCCATGGTGGATTCTAAATGCATATGGCAGACTGATGTGATAACTATAACTAATAAGAACATGCACATAATCAAGGACTTTAATATCGATATTGATGGATATATCGAGGGTCCAAAAATGTGGATATATCGGATATATCGTTGGATATATTGACAATATCGATATCGTTTTAAAGATATGGTGGATATTATGTGTTAAACGCAGATTTTTTTATTGAAACTCTGGGAAACGATGATTTAGACTCTAATACACAATCTAGCATAAAAAAATTGCAATTTAAATGTGTATAAGACAAGTATGTGTTGTGTAGGGTATAAATAGTGTGATACGATGAGATAATAAATAATAAAAATTTATGCAAATGTAACATTTAAATGTAAAGCACCACTAGACTAAAGCCTATTGACTTGAAATCATATTTTAAAATATGTGAATTGCTAAACATTATTTTGTTAAAAAAAAAATTAAAAAATTATGAGTACACAAAAAAAACAATAAAAAATTAGTAGAGTTCTTTTAAAAATATTATAAAGTTAAAATTAAGAATGTAAAGTTGAAAAGAATTATAGGTTACTAGTTACATTTATAAAATATAATATAAAAAAGGGGCCTTTCAATAAAATGTTTATTGTATTTTAAAAGCTTTAATAAAGTTCTCATTAAAACCAAAAAAAGAAAAGAAGAAAAAGGGAAGGTTTTATAAAGTGGAGGTGTGAAAGTGACACGGTCACTTTACCAATCACAAAAAGCTGGACAAAACAAAAGAAAGAAAAGAGGGAAAAAAGGCTTCACAGCATCCAGCCATCCATGGAGGTTCGACGGTGGTGACGCCGGTGGCCAAAAGACCACAACAGCACGTAAGATTGTACGAGGTATGTCGACCTTCTCCTTCTTCTTCTTCTTCTTCTTCTTCTTCTTTGACAAGCCAGTGAATCTATGATTCTTCTTCTTCTTCTTTAACAATGGCTAGAAGACCACAACACCAATGATGGTAGTGTCGAACCATACTGTAAATCGACGATATATCGTCGATATATCGACAAAATCTCCACAATAATTCATAGAATTCTGCCGATATTAAAAGATATCGAGATATCGTCGATATATCGCGATATATCGACGATATCTCTCGACATTTTGTTTTTTTGCAAATCTTTCAATTTCGCATCATAATATCGTATCGTTACCCTCCGATACGGCGATATATCACGATATATCGTCGATATATCGCGATTTTTAAGTCCCTACACATAATTTTTTGGTATTTAAGTTTTCTAATAAAGCTTTTCAAGATTTTGTGTTAAGTAAGTTACAATAGAAAGAGAAGAAGAGAAGAAAAGAAGAAGAAGGAAGAAGAAAGAAAGAAAGGAGGCTGCTATTCAATAACCGGGAGCTTAGGTTACCTCCCTTGTAAATTAACTTTTATACTAATATAAGTACATTGACAAAGTTACCCTTTTGCAAATTATAGCCTAATAACAAAGAACACAAGAAATTACTACTTTCCATCACTCCCCCTTAAGCTGGTGTGAAGATATCACGCATGCCCAACTTGCTTAAAAAAGTATGAAAGACTCTACTTGCAATTCCTTTTGTCAAGATATCTGCCAATTGATATCCTATTTGAATATGAGGCACCCTAGAACTCAATTTCTCTTTTATGAAGTGTTTGTCAATTTCAATATGCATGGTTCTATCATGCTGTACTGGATTCTGGGAAATATTAATTGCAACTTTATTGTCATAATACAATATGATAGGATCATCTAAATTAAACCCAAGCTCTTTTAACAAGGTCTTTGGCTATAGTAGTTCACAAACTCCATGAGTTATAGCTCTAAACTCAGCTTTAGCACTAGATCTAGCCACAACGGATTGCTTCGTACTCCGCCAAGTAACACAGTTTCCACCCACAAAAAGGCAATAACCAAAAGTAGACCTGCAATCAGCGACTGAGCCAGCCCAATCGACATCTGTATATGATTCAACTCTTAAATGTCCATGCTTAGAGAACAACAATCCCTTTCCAAGGGCAGATTTTAAATAGCGAAGGATCTGATAAATTGCCTCTATATGAGGCTTTCAAGGCGAGTGCATAAACTAACTTACTAGACTAACAGCATAGGCAATATCCAGACGGGTATGTGACAAGTAGATCAGTTTGCCAACTAATCACTACATCTGCCTTTGTCCACCAAACTACCCTCAATATTTTCTCCTAACTTGTAGTTCTACTCCACAAGTGTATAAATACGTTTGCAACCTAGCATTCCTATTTCTTTAAGGAGATTTGGAACATACTTTCTTTGCAAAATAAAGATACCTTTAGTAGATCTAGCAACCTCAATGCCCAGGAAATACTTCAAACTTCCCAAGTCCTTTATCTTAAATTCATTGGCTAAATACTTCTTCAATTTTTGTATCTCCTCTTGATCATCACTTGTTAGCACAATATCATCAACATACACAATAAGAGTTGTTACCTTCCCTTGTGAAGAGTGCTTGATGAATAGTGTATGATATCCTCGACTTTGTTTAAAGTCGTATTTCAACATAGCTCGAGTAAATCTCTCAAACCATGTTCGAGAAGATTGCTTTAATCCATACAAGGCCTTTTTTAATTTTCACACTTTCCCACTAGTTGCAAAACATTCAAAACCTAAAGGTACATCCATGTAGACTTCCTCCTCTAGGCCTTCATGAAGGAATGCATTTTTGACATCAAACTGATGAAGAGCCCATTCGAAAATGGCAGCTGGAGAAAGTAAGACTCGAATAGAATTCATCTTAGCCCCTAGAGCAAATGTCTCATGATAATCAATACCATAGGTCTGTGTAGAAGCCTTTCGCTACCAATCTTACCTTATACCTTTCAACAGAAACCATTAGCCTTATGCTTTACTGTAAACACCCACTTGCAACCATTCATCTTCTTCCCTTTAGGTAACTTAACTAAATCCCAGGTTTTATTTTTCTGAAGGGCTGTCATCTCCTCACACATAGCTTTTCATTTTTTTATCACCAAGTGCATCCTATAAATGTTAGGGATAAACACAGAAGACGATTGGGATAAAAAGTTACGGAAAGATTGAGAAAGACTATGGTAGGAGACAAAGTTAGCAATAGGGTGCTGAATACAAGATCTAAGTATCTAACTCCTTTATGATGAGCAATAGGGATCTCAGAATCATCAATAGTAATAGGAGTAGATATAGTATTACCTAGGTCCAAGGATGACAGTTGGCCACATGAAGGAGAAATGGTTTTGTCCTTTTGTCTCCTTGAGTAGACCTTCAACTCTTTGGGAAGGGGATCTTCTTTGGGAAAGGGATCCTCGTCAATTCTATGTTCTTCCATGCATGGAGTAGAACCAGAAAAAAAATCAGAGAGAGAGAGAGATGAGAAGGGGCAAGAAAAGGAGGAACAGGAGCATGAGGAATAAGAGTAACATGATTAGGATCAGAGAGAAGGAAAAGAACAAAAGCAGGTAGCACTAGAGACTGCTCTTTTCTACTAGTCTCCCCTAAAAGGAAAGTTTGGGGAGGAGAAAAATATGAATGTACAGATTAAAAAAATGTCACATGACTCACATCTATGGAGACAAACTGTTTCATTAAGGGAGGATGGTAACACTTATACCTGATCTAAATGAGTGAATACTCGAAGACAATGAAGCCATAAGAAACTCGAAGTCAATTCTTCTCTTGGAGGGGGAGACTAATGCAGGCAGACAGGCCATGGGGTTTTTATACAAGAAGGACTGCATGAAGAAACCCAAAAGGGGCCGGAAGTGAAGGCATTTCAAGTCATTTTTGTATTCTTTATTTATTTCCTGTATTTTTCTTTATGGCTTCTTTTACATTTTGTCTAAATAGTGATATATTTTCCTAAGACCTCTGGGTTTGTTTTCCTAGAAGGTTGCGGTAATAAGTATAAATCTGTCCAATCATGTTTTAAGCCTTTTAAGGTCTAGATTATGAGAGAATAATAAATATCTTTCTTCTGTTCTCAAAGCTGGGAGTTTCTATTCTCAGAGCCTATATACCTGTGCCTTGTTTTCATTTTTTTAACTACTGTTCCTTTTCTAACCTTTTTCCATCAGCCTCTAGTCTCCGGTTTGGTGATTTAAAGGCCAGCCTGGTTTGAGGGATGAACATTTAGTGACCATTAAATGTTGATTAAATAAGAGTTAGATGAACTCTATTCCCTCAAGGATTAGGTGGTGGAACTTAAAAGTAAATAAATTGTGCTGTTAAAAGATAAAATAATAAAAAAAGGAACATAGAATATGAAAGATCAAACGTATGCTATGTGGAAATAGATGCCTAATGCATTAGAGAGGAGTGAAGGTGGTCAATGGAGAACCTAGATGAATGAATTAGCAAAACAAAATTAACCCCAAAGGGTAGCTCAGTTGGCAAGAGACTACGCCTCAAGAAGCGGAGGTCCTGAGTTCAACTCTTGCTAAATCCCTTGGGGCCACCCACACAAGGTTTCATGGTTCTCATGGGCCTTGTACTTACCTGATCCATACAGGTTGTGGGGTCTTATATGGGCCCAGGGTTTGCCCAAAGGGTTTTCTCGTCTCCAAAAAAAAATTAAAAAAAAAAAAGAAAAGCAAAACCAAATCACTGTAACAAACCCAAAACTGTTGGGGATTAGATTAAATATAGTTAACGGTAGTTCATGTATGGTTAATAATGCCCTTATATATATATATATATATATATATTTGTATGGTTAATAATTTTGCAAAATTTATTTCTTTATTCAATACCTTTTTTTCTTATAAGAAAAATGAAAAATGCCTTTCATACTTACAATAATATATTACAGTTATTATCTATTCCATATGCAGCCCCAAACATTTCGCCAGATGCGAGCTGACCTAGCTTCCATGTGGAGCCCTAGGTACAAAGCAGGAAATCTGAGAAGAATATCGGCAAAAGCCAGCTTGCTTGTATCCTTGAATGAAAAAGGCTCGACTTATGACTATGAAGATTCCATGGAACTTGATGACGTTATATCTAAGAGGGTAAGGATACCGGTCAGAAAATTTTGTTGTCGCACTCGCATTTAATTTTCCGCATTCCCTGTCATATCTCTATTTACACCTTCTGCTATATGCTGGCCTTGTAACCAGCTGATGCGTTGCCTTACGATAGACAATAGCAGCATCCCCAAATTTTGAAGGACTAAAATGCCTTACAAATTACATGCCCTACCCTTTTAGAGATATAGTAAGGGTGTTGAAAATTTTCACATCTTCCTATCACCTCATACCTCCTCTCTCTCTCATTTTATCTTTCTGTGTAATTTCTGTATGTGGTCGTCTCTTCTCTCTCTCTCTGAGCGATACTGCTGCTGACATAGTTAAAGCACTTCAATATGCATTGTTCTCCCCCTCTCTAATTGATCAGGCTTTTAAATGAGTTGGTAAGTTAAAATTGTATCAAAGCATCCTTTATTTTCAGTCATAGAGTTGCCAATTAGTGTTCTTCCTTTCGTGGGATGGTGGCCGCCGTCTGTTGAAGATGAAAACATTTTATTCTATGCCTGTAGTTTTCCCTTTTGTCAGTTGTCTGTGTGAATCTTACATATTAAAAGAAGAAAAGTGATCTTGTTGGAAGAGTAGTTGTAGGCTCTAATTGTTGAAGTCACTGCTTGTTGAAGTAATTGGTATTATCGCCCTTTAATGCCACTGCTGCTACCACTGTGGATGTTATCTCCTCTTTATTGGTTTCTTGGTTACTTTAAAGACATCAACAACAACAAAAGAAAAAGAAAAGAAAACGGTGTTTGTTTTGTAAACCAAGTGTGTGGCATCTGAAGTTTGTAGTGTGGCATGTGGTGCCCACTCTTGCGGCCAAAGTTTGTGGTGTGTCATGTGATGCCCACTTTTGTGTCAAGTCCATTAAGGCTTGATTAGTAGTGTGAAGGCACATGATGTCTTCTCGTGTAAGCGTACTAATGCTGTCCACTTACCTTGGAGGCACGTGATGCCTACTCTTTGAAGTTTTTTTTTTCCCCTTATTTTGTGTAACAAGGAGATGTTTAAAATTAATCAATGTCAAAGGGAGTAGTGGAGCATCACCAAGTGAACGCTTGATAATCATTCATTGCTAATTGTGTGGCAAATTGATTGTGGTTGTTACCCCATCATTTTGTGGGGGAAGTGTTGAAAATAAAGACTATGAGTGATTGCATAGGAGTACGATTTATTATGCTACACTATACCGTTAGTCATGATTTGGTTAGATTTGATTAGGGCTAAATTTGGTTAGAATATACTTGGTGAACATTTCAGAATATTTAGTTTTCTTAAACACTTGGGATTATGACCTATTTAAACCCTCTTAGGGTTTTGATTAATGCAAATCTAGTCCATCTTATTTTCTGACATGGTATTAGAGCAGGAGTTCTTGAGTGCGAATCCTTGGAGGTGTTAAAGGCCTTTGATATACATTGTTTTCCCCCACTCTAATTACTCGAGCTTTTAGATGAGTTGGTAAGTTAATAGTAGCATCAGTTTCTTAGGGTGCAATTGGGATTCACTGATCCAAACTGGACTGTTGAGCTCAAAGCCCAATTCAAGTTGTTTGCATAGTTTGGGCTAGGCTGGACCTTTTTTGGACCTAAGTTATAGGCCCATATTTAATTTTTGTCTGTGCTCAAGCCTAAGTTCTGGGTTTCTGGATCATGTATGTTTATTGTTTAAGAGCACACGAATGTAATTCCATTCTGGTGGGAAGGCATCAGTGTTTACAGGTGGAATGGATAGTGTTCAAGGTTGCCCATGGAAATCATTTAATTATGCACTACCAAATTTGCCTTCTCCATCTTGCTGGAATGGCAACGAGTTGAACTTCTAAATTTTTTTATTTAAATCACTACATAAAATCTGAAAGTGGAATGGCAAAATGAATACAACAAGGAAGAGGTCCTCCTTAGAAGCACTGCTTCAATTTTTACTCAATATTTATCTCTCCACTCGTCTTCATGTCCGTTGCTACCACTCATCCATTCAACCAGTCTTTTTCTCACTGGAGATTATGGTGAACAGAGTTCAAATATCATACCTTGCAAAATGATAAATAACTTTGCTTTTTCATTTTTTTTAATTTTATTTATGGAAGTACAATTTTGTGTGTTTATTCTAATGGTTATTGAGTAAGGAGTTAGGATTAATTACATTTTCAGAGATCTTTATAATGAGTAGTTATTTTATTTTATTTTTTTAGAGGCATTGTAGCTGGTGAGAAAGGGAATAAAAAATTGTAGCTGATTTTTTTTTTTTCCCTTTCTGAATGCAAAATGAAAAATACGCCCAGTGTTATATTTTCGATGACATTTCCAAATTAGGGCATGTTCTGTTTAATTGAACTGGGGAACCTGCTAATGGATACCAGAAGGTGGGGGTGTTAGCTTTCCCTTTATACATATTTATAGGTTAAATGTTTGGGAAGATTAAATTCTTATGTCTGCCATCAGATGGGAAAGCTCATTTCTTGCAGTTATTCTATATTTGCAGGATCTTTTGGAAGCTGTGCTGCCTTTTGATCTCCTGTTAGATCGGAGAAAGCGATCTAAATTTCTTCATAATCTTGAGAAATGTTCGCAGACCAGTACAAAACCGAAGGTTGTGAGGGATGCTGGAATTGCTTTAGCATCTCTAGCAGTTTGTGAGGAAGCGCTTGAGCGGGAGTTATTTATATCAACTTCGTGCGTTCTGCTTCTCTGATCAACGTATCTGCTTGTAGTTTCTTAATAGGATATAATTTATCCCTATATAAGGCAGTGTATGTGGGAGTGATTATTGTCAGTTTGGCCATGTGTATGTACGTTGACTTTGTTTTCCATTGCATACTTGCAGTTATGTTCCGGGGATGGAAGTAACTTTATCAAGCCGCCTTAAAAGTTTGTATAGTATCTACAGCAAGGTGTGGATGGAATTCTTTGTTTGATTAGTCTGAGCAATAAAAATTCGCCAATCGCCATGCCCTTTTTCAATGCACTTTTAAGTTGAACAAATGAACACTTAAATGTTATTTATATTAAAAATGTATTGCTTCAAGACTAGGCTATAATTTCCATGTATTTACTTGAATGATTTTGTTTTATTGTATTTCTAATACTGATTTGATGGATCGTCCAAAATTGCAAGATTACATAGTATATCTCAGCATATGATGATCAAAATGGGGAAGGTCATAAAGTATATCTCAGCATATGATGATAAAAATAGGGGAAGGTGAATAATTGTCCAATTTTTCATAATAGTTGTACGATGAGTTCAATCAGTATTGTTTCAGGTTACTCTTGAAAATATATTTTAAGCCCTCTTTAGTAGGTTCCTCTGTTTATGTGGTCCATTTGATATTATTATAGTTTTAGTTTCTAATGTTCTTATGTCATTTATTTGGAAGTAGTTTTAAGTCATCTCTGTAGCGGGGTTGAATTGGAAATTGAAGCTTTTGTAGAATAGGAACAACTTTTACTGTTAATGACATGAAGGCATAGTATAAGAATTGATTTGAACTTTGATGCTTACCATCCCATTTATGCAACTCTTTTAATATTGGAAATTTGGGTCTAAGTACCTCTCCTACTGGAGTAATTAGATTACTACTGACTGTTGAAACTTTGTTAAACTTTGTTGCATGTTATCTTCATTGCATTAAACTTTGTTGCATCTTATCTTCATTGCGTTAAACTTTGGTGGATGAACCCCAATGTAGAACTCTTTTTTTTTGGGGGGTTAATATAAAAATTCATTCCCTTCTCCACCAATTGTAGATGAAACGAAAAGATGTTGGCATTAACAAAGTATATGATGCCCGTGCATTGAGGGTAATTGTTGGTGATAAGAATGGAACTCTGCATGGACCTGCAGTTCAGTGTTGCTACAGTCTTCTTGACATTGTTCACAGGTGGGTCAATGTTCAAATTCATCTTCCTGTATCTTTGTCCCACTTGCAATTTAATTATTTCTTGATATGGACGTATGAGTGTATGAAACTGCATCTTGGTACTGTTTTGATAGAATTATTTTGTCAACGAGTTAATTTGTTTCAGTGAAGTACTTGTTTAAAACTTGGGGGAAGAATAATGCCGAGTTATGCTTGCTCTATGAATAATGTTATAGCCTTATAGGTCATAGGACTGTAGTAATTGGTTAGAAATAGCATGCCATGCTTACTAGAACTCGTAAAATTGCATTGTGTCTATACTATCAAGTACACTGACTCTGACTAAATAGGGGTTCATGTTCCTTTCTTTGTGCAGGCTTTGGACCCCAATTGATGGTGAATTTGATGATTACATTGTTAATCCAAAGCCTAGTGGCTATCAGGTTTAAAAAAAATTCTGTTGAGGTCACCTTGTTGCTATTAAATCCTTATGCACACTACCTGCTAGGTTCAACATGCATATATGCTTACATTTAATTTCATTACATAACCTTTTGAATCTTTTCAAGAGAAAACTTGGGAACTGAAAACTAAGTAGCATGGATACTTCAATAAAGGAGTCGTATCCTATAAGAATACGTATCAAACATTGATACTTGTTGGCTAATCCCATAATGTATCTTATACTTCACGAACTTATCGAAAAGTTGAAAAATATTTTTCTTAATTTTGGAAACATATCCGATACTTCTTGGATACTTCAGGGCTATTTTCAATCAAAAGTTTTTTCAACATTCTTGTTAAGTTTCCAACTAGAAGATCTAGAACGTATTTCCTTCAAAAAATAAATATGCCTTTTCGGGATCTAGCGACTTTGATGCCCAAAAAGTACTTTAAGCTTTTGAGATCCTTTATTTCAAATTCTTTAGCCAGGTAGGTTGTTAATCTTTCTGTCTCCTCCATATCATTTTCAGTATCACAATATCATCAACATACACGATGAGGGTAGTCACCTTAGCTTGGGACGAATGTCGAATAAACAAAGTATGATCTTCGTGACTTTACCTAGATCCACATCTCAGCATAGTTCGGGTAAACCTTTTGAACCATGCTCTAGGAGACTGTTTCAACTGATGCAATGCCTTCCTCAACGTGCACACTTTGCCACTAGTAAAGAAATCTGCGAAGCTTGGTGGGATATCCATATACACTTCTTCCTCTAAGTCTCCACGCAGGAAGCATTCTTCACATCAATTTGTTGAAGCGGTTAGCCAACGTTTGCAGCTAAACACAACAAAACAAGAATAGAATTCATCTTTGCAACTGGAGCGAATGTCTCCTCATCGTCAATCCTATAAGTTTGCATGTAGATTTTTACTACCAACCTAGCCTTATAGCTCTCCACTAAACCATCTGCCTTATGCTTTACTATGGAGATCTACTTGAAAGTCACTGTCCTTTAACCTTCATGCAGGGATGGACCCAAAAATTCAGTTGGTGGGGCCAAACTAGTATCATGAATACAATATTTTTAATAAATAAATAATAAATGTTTTTTTATATACTAAAAGTCTCCCCCTTGGATTTAAATTTATAAAATTTCCCATAAAGTCTTTCTTCTTTTATTATTTGAGGGGCTTTTTTGGTAAAATGAGATAATGCCTATGATTTTGAGTCTAACAAACACATTAAGAGGGCTATATGTACAAAATTTTCATAATTTTAAAACTTATATGTAGGTATAAAAATTCTTTAAAAATTATAAAAAAATTGCAATGCCATGGCCCCCTCAGGCCTCTCTGTAGGTCCACTCTAGTCTTCATGTAGCTTAACTATTTCCCAAGTACTATTTTTCTGAGGAGCTCTCATTTCTTTGCTTAGTGCTTCCTTCCATTCCTAATCACTAAGTTTATTCCATAGACTTTGAGGAACATAAGTAAAAGACAATTGAGAAACAAAAGCAAGATGAGACTGTGAGAGATTATGATAGGAGACAAATTTGGAAATAGGAAGTTGGGTACATAACCTAACTCCTTTATAAAGAACAATGGGAACCTCGGAATTATCATTGGAAGCATTAGATATGTCAATGGGAATAGAAGAATCACTAATAGTGACAGTAGGATTAATTGAGCCCAAGGAAGGTGGTTAATACAGAGGAGTTTTTTATCTCATAGAGTAAACTTGCATTTCCTTAACAAGCTAGCTCTGATTCTCAATAACAGGAATAATGTTAATGGAAGCAACAATAGGAGAGACAACTATAGTTAGCACTAATTTCTACTGTTCTTCACCTCTGTTACCCCCTAAAAAGAATTATTAGGAGAAGAAAAATAAACCATAGACTCAAAGAATGTCATATCCATGGAAACAAACCTCTACCCAGATGGAGGATGATAGCACTTATACTCTTGAGTAGTAGAATAGCCCCAAAAGACATACCAAAGGGATCTGGGATCCAATTCACTTCTAACCTGTCCCGGAATATGAACAAAGCGGACATAAGCAAAGATGTGACAAGGAATAATAAAAGGATGTAAAGAGGAGGAAGACCGAAGTAAACGTCAATTAGAGCCTTAAACTTCAGAACATTAGAAGGTATTCGATTTATGAGACAAACTGCAATTAGAAGACCATCACCCCGATAAGACTTCTGGACATTCATAGAAAATAGTAAAACCCAAGATAACCATAGAGATATTCACTGCCATTGTCAGAACAAACCAGTCGTTGCAAGATTGAATACCAGAGATTGAGTAGCCTTCGGGAAATGACATTTCAAACTCAAACAATTCTGGAAACAAGAAAAGACATCGCTTTTATTTTTTAACAAATGTACCCAAGTTGTTCAAGGGAAATCATCAATAAAAGTAACAAACCAATGATATCCAATGAGGAAGCAACCATTGAAGGGCCCTAAACATCAATATGAACAATAGCAAAAGATTCTTAACTTTTATTATTACTTTAATGAAGTGACATGCAATAGTGATTAGCAAGTTCACATGTCTCACAATTCAGCTTAAAAGAATTAGTTTTGGAAAACAAGGAAGGAAAAATGTGCTGAAGCAAATGAAAGGAAGGATGCCACAAATGTTTGTGTCATATCCTGATCTTTTCCACAAAATCACTTTCATTCTCAGAATGATGTTCTTGTTGCAAATACACCTGTGTCTTAGAATGATTATCTAGAAGTTAAAGACCATCACTCGTTTTAACACTACTATCTTCCTTGTGAACAGGTCTTGGAAAACATAGCGAAGATGGAAAAAAGTTACACTACAGTTGAGATCTTTAGTAACACAACTAAAAGAAAGAAGATTAGTGGAGAAACATGCAACATAGAAAAATACTTTTTTAAATATATACTTGGGTTTTATATAATTTTACGAGATTAATGTTTTTAAATAAAATATGTAGTGAGAATAAGACGCAACAAAGGCAGTACACTAGCAGTTAACATGGTCTCCCTTGTATGTAAGATCCTTGTTTCGAGTCTCCATCCATCAAACACATTTTTAGATAACCAATATAAGTGTTCAAACCGATCAGACCGGTTGTGTTATACCCTGGGATCCCATATCGCCTAGCTAGAAAAAGTGACTGCGCTATATGTAGACTTCGCTCCCCAACTAGTATGACGCGTTTTAAAGTTGTGAGGGGTAACCCAAAGCAGACAATATCATGCTAGTGGTGGGGGCGGGGTGTTACAATTGGTATCAGAGCTGGACCAGCCTCATGGTGTGTGGACCACATTGGGAACGTACTGTGCACCCTTAGTGCATCCAACCCGGCGGATGGTGGCTTTGAGTGGTGGCAGCAGCGTGGTGGGAACCATTGACCCCACAAGGCCATGTGGTCTTATGGGGGGACGAATGTGATACCCTGGGATCCCACATCGCTTAGCTAGAAATAGTGACTGTGCTATATATGTAGACTTCGCTCCCCAACTAGGATGACACATTTTAAAGCCATGAGGGGCAACCCAAAGCAAACAATATCATGCTAGTGGTGCGGGCGGGGGGTTATAGGTTAGTACATCTGGTTCTTAGAAAAACCGTCTGGTTTAGTGATTTGAAACCTTTTAGTCCATGTGGCTCTAAGCTTGTCCATTAAATTATCTGGTGAAAGATTCTTATTGATTATCCATTTGTAAGTTTATGGGTTTCATTGTAGGGCGTAGATCAACCAATTCCCGCATATGATTAGGTGTTATTGATTTTTCAATCACTATTTAGGGTTTCTTGAACATGTTTTTCAGTCACTATTTAGGGTTTCTTTCCCACGTTCAATGTTGAAGTTAATAGTGAAAGGCACAATTTGCTGCCTCACATTTCTCACAGAATTTATATTGATACTCATTTTTGTTACATACTTACATGTAGTTATGAATCTTCATTTGATGCTTGGAAAACTTTTAATAAACTTTCACATCGTGAGTTTGGGAGAAACAAAAGGGTTATGTTAAAAATAAAAATAAAAAAGTTTTAAAACGATTTATTCAGTGGTCCTTCTAGTTTTATATTAAAAGCATACCACTTTTATCATATTTCTCTCTTAAATTATTTAGGATTTGATTGAATTTTTTTAGGAGATTATGTTAATATATAAGATTATATATATATATATATATCTTTCCTAGCTCCATTTCGGACCACTCAAACCCTGACTTTACTTTTGATCAGTCTTTGCACACTGCCGTACAAGGTCCTGACAGCTCGCCTTTGGAAGTTCAAATAAGAACCCAGGTGCCACACTTCTTCGAATCTTGTAATATCATATCGGAGTTACTTGTAAGTGCTTTTGGTTAGCTGGTAGTAATGGTCACTTCTATTTTTCAGAGAATGCACGAGTATGCTGAACATGGACTTGCTGCACATTGGCTTTATAAAGAAACTGAAAGCAAGTTGCCTTCCATCATCAGCACAGATGATTCTGAACTAAAAGCATCCTCCTATGTCTCCAGTGATACGGAGGATCAAAATTCTGTTGAAGATGATGTGTTTCAAAAGTATAGTTCCCTGAAAGTGGGACATCCAGTCCTTAGAGTGGAAGGAAGCCAATTACTTGCCGCTGTCATTGTTAGGTACGTTTTAATTTCACCTCTAAAGGATTTGCAATGCATTGCAAGCTTTTTTTTAAACTAACTTCTGCATAAAAATTTCATATCCAGAGTAGATAAGGGTGGAAGAGAACTGCTCGTTGCTGTGAGCTTTGGACTGACAGCTTCTGAAGCAGTAGCTGATAGAAGATCGTCTTTCCAATTAAAGCGATGGGAAGCTTATGCACAGTTATACAAAAAGGTCGAGTTCTTTGACTTCAGAAATGGTCACTGTTTGCAGATAGTGAAATGCTGATTGACAGGGCTAGGATAGGGCAAAAGAAAAATTAGAATTGGATAAAAACCATTAGATGGCCAGAACGTGATTGGTCTTATTGAGGGTTTCAGAGTTTTTGGCTCAGGGTTATTAATAAGATGTTACTAGATGTCTAGATTCATTTTTTGCAATGGGAACTCATGAATCAACACCCCTATAGTATTTGGTCAGATGGTAGCCGAAGAGCCCTTTTTTACAAAACGTATCCCTTTGGAAGTCTAAAAATAGGTTTGTGGGCCCTACAACAGTTAAGAAGACTTTTTGATTTGATCAAAAGTGTCCTTGGTAGATTTTTAGACTCTTTAGTTGCCTTTTGTTAATTTTTGAAGTCTTATCATCAGTGGGCTTTATTTGTGAAAACATATAGAACCAAGGTTTTGGGAATTCTATGAGAGAATCAAATTATCTCTCATCAGCCATATGTTCTATATATATACTGTCGACAGTAAAATATCAAATTACAAAAATACCCTTATATGTAAACCTATTTAATACTCTCCCTCAAGCTAGAAAATATACTCCCTCCATTCCTAATTGACTATCCCCTTTGCAACACACAGTTTTTTAGGAAACCCTTTTAAATGCTTTCATGTCAATATATATGTTTTAACATTCCAATTTTTCCCTTAAGTGTACTACACATTGGGAAAAGGTGAAATATTCATGAGAAAGGTTATTTTAGGAAATCAATTGAAAAATAGTCATTGACTTTTTGAATGGGACAATAATTTTGGAGCATCCCGAATAGGAAAAGAGGACAATAAAATAGGAATGGAAGGAGTATATTATATAACCCCAGCTTGCTACAAATAAACTTAACCCTGTCACGTCCTAATGCTTTGGTAAACAAATCGGCTAATTGATCTTCTTCACATATGGAGTAACTATTTATTTATTTATCATCTTGTTACAAACAAGGTGGCAATCTACTTCAATGTGCTTAGTTCTTTCATGAAACACCATTTGTTTAGTAATGTGAATAGCTGCTTTATTCTCACAAAAGAGCTTCACCATGTACTAATGCTAAGTTTCCAACCTAAAAGCTTAAGCCATTAGGTGGAGGGCCCAAATAGGTATATGAAGCCATATTAATCTTAGTCTTTAGATGATGTGTGATGTAGGACTTCCCAACACTTCCCCTCACATGCAAGCCTAACAAACTAGAGCGAGCTTGTCATATAAATGACAATGAAGAGCTCATGAATGGAACAGGACCGAGAATAACAATGATGGGATCTGATACCATGTTAGTACACTACCTAATCCCAAAAGATTAAGTTGTTAGGGAGTGGGACAACAATGTATATCGAGCTAATACTCCCCCTGTATGTGTGGAGAGGTAGACAAACACAACCCACCAAAAAATATAAAAAAACATTTTCAAACTAATGGGAATTATGGGAGAATAAACAATTTGGAAGAAAAAGACTCGAACCGAGGACCTCCCAAACCTAGAAGCCTAACTTATTAGGTGGAGGACTTAAATAGGTAAGTGAAGCCATATTAAACTTAATATTTAAAAGATATGGGATATGGGACTTCCTAGTTTCTAACACTCCCCCTCACATACAAGTCTAATAGACAAGAATGAGTCCATCAGATGGACAACATTGACGGGCTCACGAAGGGATCGAACCTAAGAACAACAACGACAAGTTCTGATACCAAATTAGGAAACTACTTAACTGCAAAAGATCAATATCATAGGAAATGGGCCAAAAATGTATATCAAGCTAAAATTCCCCACTCACGTGTGGCCCCTATCCCATACGTGGAGAAGTAGACAAACACCGAACCAAAAAAAAAAAAAAAAAAAAACTAAAAAACTAGAACTAAAACTAAAACAAACTAACGAATAGGAATTATGTGAGAATGAACAATTTGGAGGCAACAAGACTTGAACTGTCGACCTCTTGAAATCTAGAGTTCTAATAAACTATGTTAAGTTTCCAACCTAAAAGCTTAACCTATTAGGCGGAAGGCCTGAACAGGTATATGAAGCTATATTAAACTCAATATTGAGAGGATGTGGGATGTGGGACTTACCAACACCCCGTTCATGTGTAGACCTAATAGACAAAAGGAGCCTATCATGTGGATGACAAAGACGGGCTCACGAATGGAATGGGACCAAGGACAACAATAGCCTCTGATATCATATTAGAATACAACTTAACCCCAAAAGCTTAAGTGGTTAGGTAATAGGCCAATAATGTATATCGAGCTAACACTACCCCTCACATGCCGCCCCCCATCCAACACATGGGGAGGTAGACATACACACAACCGACAAAAAAAATAGACAAACTAATGGGAATTATGGGAGAATAAACAATTTGGATGCAACAAGACTGAAACCAAAGACCTCTTGAAAACTAGTACTCTAATACCATGTTAGGTTTCCAACTTAAAAGCTTGACCTCTTAGGTGGAAAGCCCAAATAGGTATATAAAACCATATTAAACTCAATGATGTGGGATATAGGACTTCCCAACACTCCCCCTTACATGTAGACTTAGTAGATAAGAACGGGTCTATCACATGGACAACAATGATAGGCTCATGAACGGAATGGGCCCTAGAACAACAGGCTTGATACCATGAAAATGTACAAAACTAGGGTTTTGAGAATTGTGTGAGATAATCAAATTATCTCTAATCTGCCATATATTCCGTATATAACATAGACGTGCAATAATAGACGTGCAATATAAAGTTGAAAAAATATTCTTATATGCATAACGTATTTAACAATTTGTTTATATTTTTTCTTGTTTAAGGTATAGGAAATTTAAAGTTACTATTAATTATTGTTTTATTGTAGCAAGTATTGTTCATGCTACTATCATGGGCATTATTAGGGTTAATGTATTGCAACATTATTCATGTTATTATGATAGTGAGTTGGTAGGGTTACTTTGGTCCTTGGGTCTTTTAGTTAGGGTTTTAATGTGTATCTAGGATTAGTTTGATTTTTAAAGTTAATATTACTTCATTGTAGCTAGTATTGTTCATGCTGTTGTGGTGGGCACTATTAGGGTTAATGTAGCGCAACAAGTTCACATTATTATAATAGTGAGTTCATAGGGATCCTTTGGTCTTTTGGGTCTTTTAATTAGGATTTTAATGTATGTTTAGGATTAGTTTGATTCAGGGTTAGGATTTGTAACGACCCACCCTTTCACATGCAATGATATTGTTTGTTTTAGACTTTTAGGTTACCCCTCACAACTTAAATTGTGTCGTTACAAGTTAAGGATATAAGCTCACATATATAGCCTGGCAATACTTTCTAACCAGGCGATGTGGGACTAAATGCATGGACCCAACACCTCATGTCATCTATCTTTGCCTCTTTGTCTCTAGAGCCTTAGGTCTTGGATATTGGCTCTTGGTCACTACAATCCACCACCCTAAAAGGCCATATGTCTTCGTGTGGGACCCGCCCCACCATAATAAGGTAGGTCTGGCTTTAATACCAAATTGCAAGAACCCACCCGTTCACTTGCAATGATATTGTTGAGTCCTATGGACTATCTAATTTTGATGCCAAAAACCTTGGGTTGTAATTACAATATAGGGTTATCTATGTCATATGCTACATTGGTGATCAAGATGAAGACTTGAAGTGGTGAAGACTTTGTGTGTGGTTTAGTTTAACCAAGTCTCAACCTTTTAGACATGGTAATTGACTTAGAGGCCATTGTACTACCATAGTTAGTTTAATTTTCATTGTTGGCCTTTGAGTGTGTGTAGAAGATATTTTTAAGCTTAAAATTGATATGTTGGAAAATCTTCTTAGGAATTTTTCAAAGTCCATTCAAACGTATGGCTTTGCCATTCGAACCTAATGTAACCCGAGAAATAACTCTGTCCTTGGGAAAAGTTACGTTTGAACGTGTAAAATGGATCCTTCAAACACTGCAGTGGCTGCATTGGGAGTCTGTTCACAGCCATCGCAATATTCGATCGCACCCATACCACCGTTCGAACAACATAGGACTTGGAGCAATTCCTAAAATGATTCTCCCTGTCCTTTTTGGAAACTCTACACACACCTAACGCTAGTTATAAATAATCCTTATGACCTCTTGAAGCGTAAAGAATGCTAAGGAAGCTTGTGTGTGCCTCCATAGTGAGTTTTGCCTCTATTGATGAGTGCTTTGTGCTTCCTTCTCTAGAGTGAACCTTCATGGTTGAATCCTACATCTAGATCATTCCCATATACCTTCCTCTCCTAAGTAAAGGTTGAGTTGGTTTGCCTTTCATCCATCCACACACTTATCAAAATTATTGTCCAAGTAGGGTATCTTGGAAGTCGTGGGTATAGCGGGCTAAACTTGGTGATAAGCTTAGTGTACAAGCCGAAGGAAGAATATACTAAGATGATTGCCGTGGGATTTGGGATTGTAAAGTATTTCTTGCCTTTCCTTGTAAGTCTCTTTTGATATAGTAGATTGTGTTTAGGTTGGCCGTGGTTTTTTACCCGTTGGGGGTTTTCCACGTATATCTTGTGTTCATCCTTTCATTACTTTCTATATATGGTGTTTATATGTTGATTTGATTTGGATGATTATAGAAGTGCTTATGTGCTGAAATTTGGAGTTTGTGGAGGTGGAGATTTGAATATTGGGAGTGTTGTTTTCTTACAGGTGCACCTAATTAATTTAGATTAATTAGGTTAATTTGGTTGTGACCTAGGACTCCATAGAGATCCAAAGCTTGAGCACTAGATTGGCAAAACCCCTTTTCCACTATAAGGGTTGTTGCCTTTGTCACCTTTTAATCGGATTAATTGGTGTGATTTTTGCGCAAAAACCTTTTTCAGATATTGTTTGCTTTGGGTTACATCTCACAACTTTACTACATGTTGGTACCAGTTAAGGATGTGAGCTCTCATATATGGCCCAATAATCCTTTCTAAGCAGGCAATGTGGGACTAAGTACATGGACCTAGCAACTCACCTCATTCATCTTGGCCTCTTTGCCTCAGGAGTCTTGGCTCTTGGTCACTATAAGATTAATTTGGTTTTTAGTCTATAAAATGAGTTGCAATCTTCTCTTTTTCAGTAGTATGGCTAGGATTATTTTGATTCAGTGGTAAGGATGTATTGTAATTTGGTTTTTTGAATATAGTATTAATCTTCTCTTTTTCATTAGAATCGATATTGAATTGAGAACCTGCTATCATAGAGCTTTGTTTGGTGGTTGTGAGGGCTTGGTTGCAACTTCTCTCCTCTCTTTTCTCTCTCCTCTTCTTTCTCTTTATTTATCTTCTAATTCTTCTTTTCTCTCAATTTCTTCATGATTGCTCCATGTTCTAATGTTTTAAACAATAGCTACAATTTAAACCATCAAAATTGCCTCTATACCCTAACTCTACTCCTAAAACCCTCTTAAACCTATTCCCATTCATCCCTAAAGTTCTCTACAATAAGCTTAACCCTAATTTTACATTATAGTGTTGGAAACATCTAGTCATGGAGATGTGTGTGAGTTCAAGCATAGGGTCCCTCATAAGTTTGGTATCAAAGCAAAAGATCCTACTTTCCCTAAGCCTTCAATTTTGCTTTATTCATTAGAAATGGGCCCAAGAAGGACATGCTCTGATACTATGTTAAGTTTCCAACCTAAAAGCCTAAGCTATTAGGTGGAGGGCCAAACAAGTATATGGAGAAGTCCCACATTCCAACAATTATTATATTAGATATTAGAGGCTACTCTTACCATTCTAGGGTTAGCCACCTACTTTCTTCTATCCTTTTTTTTGGTTCTCTCTTTGATCTTTTACAAACCCAACAATGTGTTGTTGATCGTGGCTATTGTGAAGGCCTGGCATCTTTATCAACTTCTATTAAAATGCCTTTCCCCATGGTTATCTTCGGGAGGAAATTTATACAAAGTCACCTCCTAAGTATGTTGCTTGGGAGGAGTCACATAAGGTATGCAACTTACAAATAGCAATTTATGTGATCAAGTAGTCTCCAAGGGCATCGTTTGATAAATGTAGATATGTGATGAGACAAATAACATCTTATCATTCAATGTTAGTAAGACACAATGTGAAAGGTAATATGATTCTTGCTGTCTATGCAGATGATATTGTGATTGTTGGCAATGATACTAAGGTATACCGTATACAGTCCTTGAAGTTTCACTTGAGTAAACATTTTTATATGAAAGATTTGGGACAACTCTGTTATTTCTTTTGTATTGAGTTGGCTTTGATCGAAGGAAGGAATCTCATTTGTCTTGACAAAAGTATGTACTCAATCTTCTTGATGAGACAAGTATGATCGGAACAAAACCTGTTAATACTCAAATGGATACCCATACACATTTTAGCATAGATAAGTGAGAAGTTTTTGATGATCTAGGAAGGTATAAAAGAATTGTGGGGAATTTTAATTTGTTGAACTATAAAATAACTAGACATTACTTTTGCTGTGAGAGTAGTTAGTCAATTTATGCAAAGTCATAAACTATATCATTGGGAAGCTGTTTGTTGAATTATGAGATAAGGAAGATTGCTTCTGGTAAGAGTTTAGCCTTGAAACCAATAAAAAAAAAAAAAAAAAAAAAAAAAAAGAGGAGATAGATGGTTTTTCAAATGCCAGTTGGGAAGGTGATCATCTAGATAGCAGATCTGTGTTAGGATTCTATACCTTTGTGGGTGGTAATCTAGTTACATGGAAGAGTTGAAAGCAAAATGTAGTAGCTAGATCTAGTGTAGGGACTAAGTAAAGTGCCATGACTTACAAAGCTTTTATGATTTTATGGATGAAATATCTTTTACAAGAGATGGGGTTTTTGAGTAACAAACCTATGAAGATGTCTTGTGATAATTAAGCTGCTATGTATATTGCTAGTAACCCTGTGTTTCATGAGAGAACCAAGCTTATTGAATTTGATTGTCATTTTTCCTGGGATTTTATGGTGTAGGAAGAAAATCATTACATCTTTTGTTAGGTGTGCTCAGTTAGGAGATTTATTTACAAAGGCTGTGGGTAAGGGACTGTTTTATGATCTTTGTGACGAGCTGGGCATGATAGAAATTTATTCTGTAGCTTAAGGGGGAGTTTCAGAGTTATTAGTATTGTAATTTTATCCTTTATTATTATATGTAAAGGGCTACCCAACCATTCTAGGGTCTCCTACTTTATTGTTTCTTCTCCCTATTTTCTATTTCATCTTTTACAAACCTAACAAGAACAAGTGAGCTAGAAGTCCATAATTCTTACAAATAGATGATACCTTTTACATGGAAGTAAAAGACATGAATAGTTTAATGATTGTAGCTTCCTTAATGTGCGAGCGGGGAATTTACAATGATCTCCATAAGTAATTTGTAATTGGGTTTCTTAATGTGTGCCCTATGAAGCTGCATTTAATGACAGAACCATTGCATGGGGAAATGTATTTGCACAATTTTCTAAGCATTCACATTTTTCTAAGAAATTTGCACCTCTCTATGCATTTTGCACAGTTTTCTAAGCATTTTCACAATTTTATTATTATTATTATTTTTTTTTTTTTTTTTTTGATAAGGTAAGTATGTATTGATGAAGGTTAGCCCAAGTACATAAGCCATATACAAAGACTAACCAACCACTCCTCTAAAGTTTAAAGGAGTCAACAAAATTTACAAAAGAAAGATTATCGGTATTAGTATGACTAGAGTACCACAAAAAGAGTGTCTTAACAAGAGAAGACTTAAGAACAATGATAGACTTCTCAATCCCATCAAAAGTTCTAGTGTTCGTCTCCCTCCAAATGCACTACAAAATGGCATGAGGAGCCATGTTCCAAATCACTTTCTAAGCATTTTCACATCTTTATAAGCAATTTGCACCATTCTCTATGCATTATCACTAATTCCCATGCAATGATTGCCTTATTAAATGCAGGTTAACAAAGGCACACATTAAGGAAACCCTTCTTAATTAAACAAAGGAAGAACCAAACTAACATTTGTTATTAGATTATCTGTTTAAGTAAATTTAGTATTAATGTGCCAAATCCTTCTGGTGTAACTGGGCAATATTTTAGTCTAAAATGTGTTCAAGTAAAACAGTAGTGTTAGTATATAAATTGTCTTGGTTGTTGTACTGACTGCCAATTTGGGTTCTCAGGTTTCAGATGAGTGGTGGTGTGAACCAGGGCATGGGGATTGGTGTACATGCCTAGAGAAGTACACACTTTGTCGAGATGGTATGTACCACAAGGTATGTTTTAAACTTATTTTCAAGCAAATATGGATATGCAGTTCAAACTAAAATAAATTTAAAAATAAAAAGTAAGAGGAGGAAGAAGAAGCTTTCTGGCAATATTTTGATACTAAGCCATTGACCAACTTGTAAAGGAAACTAGATCAAGGTTCATCCTGCCTCTATGCTTGTGTGTGCGTGTGTTCCGAACTTCTGATAAGTAATAATAGTGGGTCTCATTGTGCAGAAGAAAATTTATAATGCAGACATTAGCACTTCTAGTATTTGAATGCCATCCTATATAGGTTTCATGGAGTTCCAAAATTAAGAGCAATAAGAAAATCAGAGATTTCCTACATCCCAAGGTTTATGAATGTAAACAATGTTGGATCCCTTAAATTGAAGTGAACATGAGCACCAAAACGCATTGAGTTGGTCATGCAGGTTTCCATATCATTCAGTCCCAACTCCAAATTTATTTACAATTTCCTCCATTCCTTTCCTTCCACAAGAGTTTGCAACATTGCAGAAAGTACAGTTTCCAAAGGAAGTGACCTTTGCATCTCAAACTTTGCACCCCCATCCTTCCACTAATTGGTGTAGCAAGCTAGGCATAACTTGAGGGCCAAGACCAAAATTAAATCAATTGAAGAATTGACCCCAAATGGAGGAGTTGAATGTGCATTGATTATGAAAATGGTCCAAACAGCTCAACTCTGCCTCACAAGGTACATGGGGTGTGAAATGATCCAATTTCTAGAAATTTGGTTATCCATTTCAATATCTTATTAAAGACTTCTTTTGCCAGAATTTTCAAATAAGCTTTAGTGGGAATGAATCTTCCCCGTAATTGACTACTGCTAAAAATAGAAGAATTTTACAGAGAATAATCCAAACCTGTCCAAAGCCCATATCTTCTTGTCTCCCTTCAAAGATCACAATTTAAGTCTATAAAGCTTCTTCAATGTACTTTTTTCATCCATTTCAGCACAAGATTTGAACTATCTACATTTTAAAAGAAAATGGTTCATAATCAATCATTTTGGGGGTTTTCAAAATTAGAAAGAGGAACTGGTGATGGTTCAGATTTTGTAAGGTTAAACAATTTGGTCTAGGTTTGAAAGGATTGCTTTTGGGCGTTAACCATTCCCCTTCTCTATCCCCGAAATATGTGTGTGTCAAGCCATGTTCATGCAAGATCTAATATAATTTAAAGCTACATGAAGGAGGAGTTCAAAACTCACCTTGAGAACCTTAAGACGCAATATAAATTTAGCCACGCAAGTAAATGGCATCAAAGAGTGATCCACAAAAATAATCCTTCTAAGGTTCCTTTGATCTTCATTCTTTGTCCAAGAGGATGCAAGAGAAGAGATGGGAAAGGGTGAGAGCTAGGGCTGGCCAAGGGAGGAATTGGTGAAGTGCTAGCTTCCCACATATCATATTCCTTATATATGAGCTTAGACAGCTATAGTCTTACTAGGATTTGCCACTTTATGCAATTTGCACATAAACCTTCCTATTAACATTTAATCAAGAAGGTACGCAAATGAATTTTTAATTTGGAATTTTCAACACTCATTAAACCTTAGAATGCTCATCACTTTATTTTGTGTGACTTCTTGGTTCACACTTCTCTAGTAGTATGTATGGGCACCAATAATGCCCCAAATAAAACTCTTTCTATTTGGGGTTCAATTAGAACTCTTTCTAATTCCCGTTGAAAAACAATTACCAATTAATGTTCTTCGAGCTTCTACTAGTTATGAGTGACACCTAGCAGCATATCATGACACACTCTAAATAGTATATGTTAAGGTTATTAGTGTTCAAGTTATTAGAAATAAGGGTACTATTATAATTCTATCTTTGTTATGTGCTGAAATATATCATAGAAGAGCTGGCCCTACCTAGGTAGACTCTCTCTTTCTCTCTCTCTCTCTCATCTTCCTTCTCTTCTCTTCCTCTCCTCTATTTCTTCTTCCTAAACTAGAACATGGTATCAGAGCTTTACGATCAAGGATAGAAGTGGTTTTTGGAAAGCAGTTGAATCCCTTACTGGTGCAAGAGTGCTTGTAGTGGACTGTTTAGAGCTTCAAACACACAGCAGACCATCTGGTGATGGTCGACAAAAGTTCTAACAGTGCTGGTAGGTTTCTTGAAGGTTATAGAAGCTTTGTTGGTGCTCGAATCAACCTAGGGTCTCGTAGTGGTCAATCAAGTCTATAGCAGGTCTGGTGGTTATCGTCCAGGCCCAACAAGCCTTGTTGGTGCTTGACTGAACCTATAAAAGGTCTGGTGGTGGTCATCCAGGCCTATAGATGCCTACTAGTTGTTCGACAAAGGTTCTGGCTTAGCATAGAGGGTTTGATGGGGGTCGTCCAAGCCTATAGATGCCTACCAGCTGTTCGACTATAGGGTTTTGGCTTCTTGTGGTGTTCATCTAAGCAGGTCAGTGCTATTGGTATATGATCAAGGTGTTACAAGCCCTAACTGTGTTCAACCATGGTTGTGTGGGTTGGTTTTGGGGCTGTATTTGATGTTTGTGGTGTTGTTTTTGTTGTTTATGATGTCTGTTGTAGTTGTGGGCATTGTTAACAAGTGTAGTATTGGTACTAGAGTATTTCTTGTCTCTAGTGACAAGGTGTGAAGTGTGTTAGTACCCTCTCAGCTACTAGTTGTGACGTTATTTGTGCTATTGGTATAATTTTGGATGTGTTAAAGGAATCCTTGCAAAGAGTGATATCATGGTAGATAGTGCTAAGACTAAAATTGCTCCAAATCCTCCCCCCTCTGATAACGTTGTGCATATTACTATTGTTAAATTGAATAGAACTAATTATTTGATTTGGGCTCAAGCAATGAAAGTGTTTCTTGGAGCTAAGGGCAAACTAAAATTTATTTTATCTAATCCCCTACCAAACACTAGCTCAAGCTATAAAGAATGGGAGCGTGACAATTATTCAATGATGATTTGGTCATGGAATAGTAGGGAACCAAGTGTGAGTGCTAATCATATGTTTGGGAATACTGCCCAGGAGATTTGGGATGGTGTGAAATAGACTTATTCTATGGAGAAAAATGTTTCCCGTGTTTATGAGTTGTATGGGAAAATGTTTTTTCTAGAACAAGGTGACAAAAGCTTGATTACTTATTATGGAGAGTTTAAGGGAATCTGTGATGAATTGAATCAGTATTTTTTGTTGACTATGGATTTGGCTATATTGAACAGCAACGTGAGGAGTTTCAAGTGTCCAAATTTCTCTCTAGTGTACATCCCAGTATTCAATTCATAGTCAGATTTTGGCCAGTGATGGTGGTATTCCCTCATTTAGTAATGTTTATGCTCGACTACAAAGAGCATCAATGGCTCCTTCGTTTATATCTACATCTACATCCATTTCAGTAGGTAGGGATCTTGTGGTATCTGCTAGCAATCACACCTCTAGCAGAGGACGTGGTTCCTATAGAGGTAGTTGTGGTGGTCGTGTTTGTGATATGACTGGTGGTAGGGGTGGACATATGGGAAGCCGCAGTCGTGGTCGTGGTCGTGGTCGTGGCTATGGACGTGGAGGCGTGAGGAAATGCACTTATTATGGTAGAGACAACCATCTAGCTGAAAAGTGTTGGGACTTGCATAGTAAACCAATTTGGGCACATCAAGCTGTTTATACTACTGAGAGTAGTACGCCATAACCACAGCCCACAGTGATGCCTTGCCATCTACTAATGCAATTCTTAATGCTTCTTATCTCATAAATCGAATGCTTTCATCTGTGTTGCATAGCAAAACCCCATACTCTACTCTTTATCCTCATCAACCCCTATTTGAACTTCCACCTCGTATTTTTGGTTGTGTGTGCTTTGCTCAAATCCTCACTCCAGGTAATGATAAATTATCTCCTCATGATATCAAAAGTGCTTTTATAGGATACTCTAGGACTCAAAAAGGTTATAAATGTTGGAACCCCCAAACCCGTCGTTACTTTGTATCAGCTGATGTGACCTTCTTTGAGAATACATCTTTTTTTCTCCTCAAGCCCAGGGTCTTAATAATGATATGATTACAAATGTGACTCCTCATCCCTTGCCTAGTTGATTCTCCTGTGAGTTCTCTACTTTCAAGTGTACCAACGGAGATCACGGATTGACTCTACTGTACCGCCAATTATGCTCCTAACCATCAGTCTTCTACTTCGATTAAGGTTCTCTCTTCTTCTACACCTCATATTGCCTTAAAGAAAGGTACATGTTCTTGCACTCTTCATCTGTTGAAAAAATGGTTTCTTATTCTAATCTATCACCCCCAATATCGTACCTTTCTATCTGTTTTGTCTTTTGTGTCTCTCCCATCTTCTCATGTTCAGGCTGTCTTCTCCCATGTGGAAACATGCTATAGATGAGGAAATGGCAGCATTACACAAGAATAATACTTGAGAACTTATGTCATTACCTCCAAGAAAGTAGGTTGTTGGTTGTCATTGGGTGTATGTTATCAAATATCACCTTGATGGTACGATTCAACGGTTGAAAGCTCACTTAGTTGCTAAGGGCTATACTCAAACCTTTGGTGTGGATTATTTTGAGACATTTCTCCAGTGGCTCGTCTTAGTTCAATTCGTCTCATTCTTTCTGTTGCTATTATTCAAGGTTGGCCACTTTTTCAGCTTGATATTAAAAATGCCTTCTTACATGGTGATCTTTTAGAGGAAGTGTATATAGAGTAACTTCTAGGGTATGTTGCTCAGGGGGAGTCTCATATGGTTTGTCGTCTGAAGAAAGCTATTTATGAGCTAAAACAATCTCCATGAGCTTGGTTTGAGAAATTTAGTGATGTAGCTGCAAAGTATGGGTTGTGACAAGTAGAAGTTGATCATTCAATATTTGTGAGAGAGGGAATAAGTGGAATAATTATTTTGGCAATGTTTGTGGATGACATTATTGTCACTGGAAGTGATAAAGAAGGTATTGATGAATTGAAGAGACACTTGAATCAGCATTTCCATATGAAAGATTTAGGAAAACTGAGAATTTTTTGGGGATTGAAGTTGCTAGATCCTCAAAGGGAATCCTGCTTTCATAAAGGAAGTATGTGATGGACCTATTGAATGAAACTGGACTAATGGGTGCAAAACTAGTGGATACTCCTATGGATCCCATATATCAAGTTTGATAAGGAGTCTGGGTGCCACTTGATGATTCAATGAGATATAGAAGACTTGTTGGAAAATTGATATATCTAACACGACTTGATATCACCTTCGCTGTAAGAGTGGTCAGTCAGTTTATACAAGGATCCCAAACAAACACATTGGGAACCAGCTTGTTGTATAGTGAGATACCTAAAGTCATCCCTAGGTAAAGGTCTTGTGTTTAGAGCTACGAATAGATTAGATGTAGTTGGTTTTTCAGATGCAGCTCAGGGCTAGTGATCACCTTGACAGAAGGTCAATTTCAGGATATTGTGTTCTTTTGGGAGGAAACTTAGTTACATGGAAGAGTAAAAAGCAAAATGTAATTGCTAGATCAAGTGCAGAAGCTTAATACAAGGCTATGGCTCATATTGCTTGTGAAATGGTTTGGGTAAAGTCATTTTTGCAAGAAATTGGGTATACTAGCAATACTCCCATGAAAATGTAATTGTAATAACCAAGTTGCGATGTACATTGCAAACAATCTAGTATTCCATGAGATAACAAAACATATAGAAGTTGATTGTCCCTTTGTGAGGGATATAGTGAAAAAGAAGCACATTGTAATTGAGTATATTAAATCATGAGATCAATTGGGAGACATTTTACTAAAGCTTTAGGAAAAAGTAAGTTTTTAGAAGTGTAACAAGCTGGGCATGATTGATTTCTATGCTCCAACTTGAGGGGGAGTGTTAAGGTTATTAGTGTTCAAGTTATTAGAAATAAGGGTACTATTGTAATTTTATCTTTGTTATGTGTTGAAATATATCATAGAGGAGCCGGCCCTACTTGGCAAACTCTCTCTCTCTTTCTCTCTCATCTTCCTCTCCTCTATTTCTTCTACCTAAACCAGAACATATGAATATGGTAAGTGAGTCCTTCAATTATAGTTAAGATATAATTCAATCCTTCTATCACACAATACCCTTATTGAGCTACAAGAGTATAGATCTCTGTCAATACCTTAGGCTACGTTTGTTATAAGAGAATGAGGGAGGGAATGGAATGGTCATTCCTTTGTGGGGTCTATTCCCTCCCAAATCAAGAGGAATGGCTATTCCCACCTTTTAAGGAATAGAAATTAATAAAATTGGGTCCCCACCTATTCTTTTCCATTCCATTCCCACTCTTTACCAAACATTAGAATGGAATGACCATTCCCATTCTCATTCCATTCCCTCAAATGAAACACAACCTTAATTCAATCTCATGTGATCTATCCTTTGATATTAGCTCATGTTGATGCACTTAGAAAACTCTTTTTCTAAGTCATCTTAATTTGGCCGAAGACCTCCTTTTCTAAGTCATCATACTTTGGCCAAAGACTTACTTTGGCTATATCTATAAGATCATATAGGACATTCCCCCTATTTACTAAGATTGATGGATTCCTTGCTGTACATTCACATGCTTCCATGCATGTGCTATTAGAGCCAATAAATACATGTATATACATTGTATCATCATTCCCTAGTAACCTAAGCACAAAACAACCACTTTATGCCTTAGGTCTAAGGATCACATATATCACTATAACTATGAGCCGCTATTTGATAGGTAGTAAAACTCCATATAGCATGCTCATTATACTAGAGTCATGTTCAGTATACTTGCTATCTAACAATCACCTGCATGTCTGCTTTAGTGAGACTAGTCATCCTTCAAGGAGCAAGCGTAACATGTGCTGGTCTTATTGGTTCACCAATTCCCATTTGGTTAACCAACAAGCAGGAACTATTTGAGAATAACATGCAGAGAAGTCTCCTCATCCCAACCCTTAAGATATTATCTTCTCAACTATTATTCTATGGACTTATCATGCAAACAATATAAGATAGACATGATAAATAGAAACTTACCCTTTATTTAATTAATGAATGAAATAAACATCAGTTGATAATCCCTATAATACATTTCTGTGATTGGCTTTTGGCGCATACAACTAACAACATGTATGTGTTTGCTTGTGTAGTGCTGGCTGAACCATAAGGCCATTAAAGCCGTCGCCTAAGGCCTCATGTGAAAGGAAGAGGTTCCAATCTACTTAATTGCATAAGGTCCCATAGGAAAAAAGTGGCTCCTAATTCTTCAACGGTCATAAAAATCTTAAAAATATTAGAAGAGGTTTTACAAATAAAAACAAACACTCCAATTGAAACTCCAAATTACATAAAAAGATGGACTAGCGGAATATTCTTGACAAGTTAATTAGAGTTGCTTTTGCTAAAAGAAGCTTATTCAAACTAAAATTGACAAAATCCTAATCTATTATGTCAAAGATTATGTAGATTAGTCATATTATCTAGGAAAATACTTGCCTCGGGTGTAGAGAAATCTCCTACTTACCCCCACTCATATTCCAAAACTTGTCCAAATAATCAAGGAGAATTGGTTGTACAAGCATCCTTGTGTTTACATAATTATTATAAAAATATCTTCACCTATTCGTGTCTGTATGTTCACATGTTTTTATGAACATGGATGCGTGTCTAAATATTTGTAATCGTGTGTCCTCGTGTTTGTATATGAAATTTATATATATATTCAATTATTCAGGACATGTACACGTAATGAGTGGAGGTCAAACTGTCAAGTAGAGTTCTTCCACAATGTGGGAGCATGATTTATTCTATTATCTATTGAAAACGGATATGTTAATCAAAATTTTAATACAAAAAGGTAATTAATAATTTTGCATCTCAAGAGGTAAGAATGGATTAAAATAATTTTTCATTATGTACAAAGCTAATGAATATTATATATATTAATATATTAATGAGGTCTCCTCATTTAGAGCCTTAGGCCTTCACTTAAATCGAGCCGGCCCTATAATTTTGCATCTCATGACCTAGAAAATAGGCCATGACAGTGTCAATAATAAAATATAAATTAAATAAAATTGAGGATGGTTTGTAAATAAAATCACAATTTAAGGAAATTATTCTAAAGAAATTCCGGCATGGTCCCATCTGTAATTAGGACATACCAAGTTATTGACTTTCAAACCTATGCAATTAAATCAAAATCATACAACCATCCACTATAAAATCATTTAAATAAGCTAGCATTCTAGTTCCACAAGGTTCTACCGTCAATACACACAATATAAAATACATAAGGCCTGTTTAACTATTATACAGGTCATAAAATAAAATATTATATCTGCACAACATCCAATGCCATGCCATGCTAATCCCGATGCGATGCATCCTCAAATGAATCATCGTTACCTTGCACAAAATCTGCGAAAATGTTTTGAAATAAGGTGCGAGTATAAACTCAGTAGGTTACATTTTTCAAAGGTGTAAACCAAGGTTTTAAAAACAATTTTGAACAATATGAATTGAAATAATTGAATCACATTTCATAATTAATAAAATAGGGATTTGGCCACTAGTCAAGCAAATAGTACTTATTCAGCAATTAGTCAAGGGATGTTTTTTTAAACTCATTTAGTCCATTTAAGTCATTATTAACCAAAATACCCTCACCCTCATCTCTTTCTCCCTTCTTCTCCGATCTCTCTTATCTCAAGTCTCAACCACGTATAGAGCTTAAAAACCATTTCCATGGCAAAGATGAAACTGAGCCCATTCAACCCTATCTGTTCTCATGCTCACGATCAGCCTCATCGTCATCGCTTCATTCTTCATCTATGAAGCAAATGAGTAACCTCTTCTCGGCGAAACCACAGCTTAGCTAAAGAGCTCACAACAGGAGTAGTGGCACTTCTTGGGTTTTGGATCCATGTTCTTGCTACTTGCTTCTGGCGTTTATGTTTAATTTCTACATTCTGACAAAATTTTGCTAATCAGGATCAGTTTTTTACATGAAAGATTATGTTTTTGACATTTTTAATTGAAGACTTTTTGTGGTTTATGAAACAAAACGTTTTTATTTTGAATATGTAATTTCATCTTTGCAAGAAACTAACCAGGCCCTTGTCGTACATCTGCATGCCCAATTTTCGAAGTAGTAAAATTCACTGTAAAATTTATTTCGTAAAGTAGTAAAATTTTACTACTTCATTATAAATTTTACTACTTCATAAAGTAGTCAAATTTTATAGTTTTATGAAGTATTACGTTAGACTATGTAAAGTAGTAAAATTTTACGATTTTAATTTTTTTAATAATTACCTAATCAATATGGATCTTTTTTGAAAATATCGACAAGTAAATTCCAAAAATATATATATATATTTTTAAACGGATATGTATATTGTAAATTATAAGCTTTTAAAAATTATAATACTAAAAGGCTAAGTTAGTTACATAGGGTGCCCTTAATAACAAAAAAGGGAGTGCCCTTAGTAATAATAAAGGTAAATCAGGCATTATCAAAAAATGTGTGACTAATTGATAAATAAGTTTAGTCTCCTTGATTAATTGACTTAGAAAAACTCTTACTTGATTAATTGCCAATATTTTACCAAAAAGTGGACTAATCGCCAATTTCCCCTTAAGAAAAAGGGATCAACCAATATCTTCCACCAAATCTAGTAATCCAAAATATCAGTATTTCAAACTGATAAATCCTCCCCAGGTCATGTGGAGCCCTCACACGCAAGATAAGAGGAAACACGACAAGACATCCCTAAATGGGACCACTAGTAACCTCTATTCGGGTCTAAGCTCAGGACAAAAGGATAAGAAGACACGGCACGATGTCCCTTTCCTTTGGGATCGCAATAATCCTGACTCCAGTAACCCTTTCATCACAGTATCACATAAATTTTCATATAAATGTTCTCCCACAATCATTTCATATATAATGATAAGAAAATGGTTTCCAAAACACTTGTATAAAAGTGACCCCTCAATATTACGATTATAAAAATTTAGCCCAATGGGTTTCAAAACTAACCCATTGTACCCAAAAATACCCAAGGGATTAAAATACAACACGTATAAACCAAAATAGGGTATAAACCACAAACCCTAAGTGTACCTATTTCATAATTTTCATGAAATTGAACCCCACATATGGAAAATATGAAATATGGAGTGCAAACGTACAAACCCACATGATATTCTCCCAACCCATGTGTACAATGATTTACAACAATAAAAAGTGCCCCTACTTCTCAAATGGTAACTAAAAGTGCAAATCCAAAGGTGTACACGCGTAGATCGGGGTGGAAATCACAAGATCCAATCGTCGCGGGGTCGGATTCGATCTCTGGCAACTTCTTCTCGCACCAGCGACCTCTCTCTCTCTCCCCCATGCTTCTCCTTCTCTCTCTCTCTCTCTTCTCTCGGCTAGAAAATGGGCAAAAAAAACCCATTAGAATCGGGTTTTAAAGGAAAAAGGGAAGGAGGGCAAAAAGGTCATTTCACGCCCTTAAAAAAATATCTCAGCCCCATGGCCTGATCGATCGGGTTTGACATAAGCCAATTAACATTTCTGGGCCACCTCTGATCGATCGGCCCTTCCACCCCGATCGATCGACCCTGCTAATTTTGCACTGAAACGTGCTGAAATCGACCAAATTCGCTTATAATTCTTATAGTTTCAATTGTACACATATTACAATAATCTAAGTCATCACACAACATGTGGGCGTATTTTTTACTTGATTGTTCTTCATTATTTGAACTTTATAAACTTAATATTCTTATTTGAATATTCTGGCTTCTTAGATTTTATTCTCTTCTTAGTCCTTGTGTTTTTTTGTTCCTAGGCTGCCATGATAATTATTAAATTATAGAACTATGAAGTTTTTTTGACTTAAATCATTTTATGTTATGAGAATAGTTATACGTGAGGTGATCATGAATTTTCTCGAATGTCAGAATTACTAGAGGAAAATGTAGATTATCGGCAATTTACTTAATGTCAATGGTAAAGAAATGTTGAAGTTGGTTAAGACTTTCCATTGTTAACCAAAAATGCTTACATTTCTTGAGTTCTATATGTTCCAGCTTGCATCTGCTTCTATTGGTATTCAAGGTCTGAATTGGGATTATAGTAGCATGTGTGGTAAATAATTCCATGATTGATTTTTTTTTTTATTGGATTTGGCCTAAGAAATTTGTTAAAATGTGGTTACGGTACAGCAAGACCAATTTCAGCGCCTATTACCGACCTTCATCCAGGTCATTGATTTGACAGAGCAGGAGGAATCTGAATACTGGGCGGTGGTGTCAGCTGTTTCTGATGGACAACAGGTTGCTTCTATGACATCTAACTCTAGCTGCTATGAAAGGCCAAGCTTTGACTCGAGCCGTTCAACTTCCTCAGAGGCTATCATCAATAACAAGGTTTGTTTAAAATCATCATACCATTTTGAAGTCCATTATGTTGATCAAGTGGACACCTGTTTAAAGTAATATTTTTGTCCCTGTGTTTTCCTTGTGCTTGACATACGAGATTTACAGCATTATTGCTTCATTAATTACAAAATGATGCCAGTGAAATGTAGCAAATTTTGTGGAGGAATATTTTGGATGAGATTTGCTCATGCACAAATAAGAGTGCTCAATCAATGGTTCTAATTACCTACCCAATCAATAATGACTGCTTCAATAGAAATCATGGATTTGTTACTTATTCTTTTATGCTTTCTTTGGTAAATAGTCATGGTTTCAAAAAACAACTATTTTCAACTTCTTGCTGTTATGAATGAAACAAGGCATGATAATTTGGCCTTTTAACCAACCTAATGGGGAATAATGAAAGTTTCTTTCAAATTTTGACCAATTATCTTTTAAAAAAACGGACTAGTTGAGAATTTAGGAACATTATATTGGATCTGTTTTTCTTTTTGTTGAAATGCATAATATTTGTACTCTTTTTTCTTTCTTTTTTTCTCTTACTCCACAAAATTTGTTTATAAAATAAAAAATGAAAAAGGACTTGGGGTGGGGGTGGGGGTGGGGGTTTTAGAATAAATGAATTTTATTATACGGGGAAGAAATACAAAATAAACTATTGAAGGCATTCGAATTGTTTTCTTGATATCTGTGACAAGTACACTGACATGGCATTGGAATTGGTGTTGACACTATATGAGGTGTGTGATACAATGATATGAAACACTGGTATTGATACCCCATAACAATCTTTAACATGCATAAATGTCATCGATTAATTAGTGGCTCCCCTATCCTGTTACTAGTGAACCTCACATACGAATTGATCTTTTTAATTTGGATGTGGCTGTTTTTTTCCGTTTTTAAGACCCCACCCCCTCGACATGCTCACATGCACACCCACCCACCCACACACCACACACACACAGTATTACCCTAACGAAAAATTCACTGTTAATCATATGTTGCTGATACTCTTGCTTGTAAATTTTAGGTGCATCTATTGAGGGCAATGCTTCAATGGGAGGAGCAGCTACGCTCTGAAGCTGGTCTTAGACAATCAAATCCTGGTGGAAAATTGTATCGTAGTCGTGATTCAGCTGTCCTTGGGGAAGTGGTGATTGTATGTTGGCCCCATGGTGAGATAATGAGGTTGAGAAGCGGTAGCACTGCTGCAGATGCTGCTAGAAGAGTAGGGCTGGACGGAAAGCTGGTTTTGGTAAATGGCCACCTGGTGTTACCCAATACAGAGCTCAAAGATGGTGATGTTGTTGAAGTCAGATTGTAAATCGATCGTGCCCAATGTGGCAGACTGGATATTGGGGATAATCATTCATGGCCATTGTCATTTTAAGTATTTCATCAGGTAGTTCAAGGGTTATAAATATGGTAGATTTGGTAGAAGCAGGTGGGGCACACCAGTCAATTAAATGTATATAGATGGAGTCAATATTGATGTTTTCATTTGTATATACAGCCGATTAATGGCAATATAGAAGGGAAATTCTTGTCAAATTTCTTGTGCTTCGAATATTATGTGGGCAGATGGGCTCTTTATTGTTTTGCATAATCCTTTCATTTATCTGGGTTTACACATAATCCATGAAGCCCACTCAGGGAGATGCCTCAACTTACTGCAGAACTTTTACTACTTGTAGTAGGTCCACACCCAAGGATACTGCTCAACATCGTCATTATCTTTATCCTTATGTGAATCAATTTCCTTTGGCGTGGAAGAGTCGTTCGCACAAACTGAAAATATGCCTGCACCAATTTCCTTTGGTGTGAAATAGTCGTTCTCACAAACTGAAACCCATGCCTAATTAGTCGTATAGGAGGATCATGTAGACCATGATATCAACAAGTTAGTCGAAATTGTCAAAAAAGAAAGTTGGTCGAAGCTGTTAGTCGAGGGTATGTATGATTACCCTCGTTTCGCGTCAAAACTATTTAAAAAATAAAAATAAGAAAAGAAAGTCACTTTTTGTCAGCTCCTGACACCTCGTTTGAGGTGACATACTTGCTATTATATGACACTTTTTGTTCCCCCAAGTTTAACTCAAAATTCAAATTTTGTTTCTTACAAAATTTCATATTCATTTTTAGTCTTGTTTCATAAGTTTCAGTGAGTACAAATTTTTTTTTTTTTTTTTTAAATGAACATGTAAAATGAAAGTTATGATATTCTCAACCAAAAAAAAAAAAAAAAGAAGGAAGAAGAAGATATTGATATGAGATAGAATAAGTTAATGCATATTATAGTCAATTCAAAGACCGTGGTAGTTTTGTTTTGACGGTACAGTTTTAAGTTATTTCCGATTATATTATGTACCAAAAACTTAACTAAATTTTAGTCTCATTTCAAAAACAAAACTTAATTTTAGTCAATGAGAGAAACTTGTATGCAACTGTTACAACTGATGTGGTGTCACAAATCAACAAGGATGGATTAAAGTGAGATTATTAGAATATTTTTTTACCTTACAATCTCATTTTGTTGCTCCTATTAACCTATGACATCACGTGGTCGTGTCATAATTGTATACAAGTTTCTCTCTCATACAATTCAATCCTAACACTATTCACATGGTGACGGATCTACAAATGGATCCAACTTAATTCAGGAATATTCCACACAGAGCTGGACTTCTAAACGGACCTTTTCCTACTAGATTTATTAGATTTAAAATATTTTTGTATCACACAATACCCACTTGTTTTGTTCGACACTTTGCTTTTTTCACTGTGTCTAAACCAATAATATTTTAATATTCAATGGACAATGGAAAATTAACTAATGGACTATGGAATTTTACTTTTTGCTTATAAATCCTTCTCTGACTCTTAAAATTTTACATAACAATAGTAAATTTTTGTTGGTTTAAACTTTTAAGAGAAATAAATAATGAGTGTTATATTTTGACATAATTAATAGTAGAGGGATGCTATACAAGACGACTTCATCCAACGAAATCGTCAGGCGACTAACAACCTCCATCAAAACTAACAGAATTTAAATATTATCTGACAAAATTACCCATTTGCTTCTTCTTCGTTCACTCCAACCCCATTATTCCCCAAACCCAAAAATCAATTATCAAATGCTCTCTCTCTACTTTCTGCAACCGTTTTTTCTCTATACCCATAAACAAACCCACACCCACTCTCCCGCTACAATGAAAAGTAAGGCACAGCTACATCCTAAACAAATGACTTTATTTTTGTGGGATTTGATCTAGGAAAAAAAAAAAAAAAGAAAGAGAAAAGAAAAAAGAAAGAAAGAAAGAAAGATGAAGAAGAAGAAGTATAAGTCTGGATTTTAAATTGAAAAATCTGGTTTTTTAATACAAAAAACCTATCTAAGTTTACAAAAAAAACCTAGCTAAATTTACAAAAATCTAGTTATGTTTACAAAAACTTAACTAAGTTTACAAAAAATCTAGGATGAAGAAGAAGAAGTACAACACTGGATTTTAAATTGAAGAATCTTTTTTTTTTTTTTTAATACGAAAAACCTAGCTAAGTTTACAAGAATCTAGCTAAGTTTACACAAAAATCTAGCTAAGTTTACAAAAATCTAGCTAAGTTTACACAAAAACTTAGCTAAGTTTACAAAAAATCTAGGATGAAGAAGAAGAAGTATAACACTAGATTTTAAATTAAAAAAATTTAGATTTTTTTTATACGAAAAACCTAGCTAAGTTTACAAAAAAACCTAGCTAAGTTCACAAAAACCTAGCTAAGTTTACACAAAAACCTAGTTAAGTTTACAAAAACCTTCCAAATCTGCAGATTTCAGCTTTAACACCATCACAGAGCTGCACCTCCATGAAACGACAAGTTGTTTTCTCTCATCTCTCTTTTCATTTTTGAAAACGCCATTGATGTCTGATCTGCCAAGTTTCAGATCTACAAAATCGATGGAGATGCAATATATTTGAAAAAACCCACCCTCTCACCATCATTTGTGTTGCATTTTCATAGTAGTAGTTCTATTCCGATTGGGGGGAAGAATAAAAAAAGGTGGGTGGAGAGAGGAGGAAGTAGAAAAATATTTGAGAGGGGTAAATTGCAGTAGGAGATGTGGGTAGAGAAAGAGAGAGAACAGAACTAGTGATGGCGTTAGGGATATAATGCTTGAGAGGAGGGAGAGATAGAGAGAGAAAAAGTTAGAGGCGTATTTGATACGCTTCTAAGTTCCTACTGAAAGCATGTATATATCAGCTTTTTGCCTTTTTTAATTAAGTGTGTCAGGCTTTGAAGGGGATAATCAATGAGGTAAGGGGAGATAAAGAAGAAAGAGAAAGAGAGGGAGAAAAGGTGGACTGACAAAGAGAAATAAATGTAGGTAGAGAGAGGAGAGAGAGGGAACCAAAGTATACTAACTACTAATCCTTTAGGAGTGAGAAAAGAGAAAAAGTTGACTGAAAAGGATAAATAAATGAGAAAGGCTAGGGGAGAGAGAGAGAGAGAGAATGGGTATATTCAAAAGGACGGTTATGAGTTGGGAGGAGGCAATGGGCTTTTTTCATGGCTGAATGTTATTACTATAGAGATATCAAGCATTTTTTTTTTCGGAAAAGGTGTCAGCTTGTTGCCTTTTTTATGGGGAAAGGGTGTCAGCGTGTTTTGCAAAGATGAGGACAATTAAGTAAAAATATTGTTTCGACTAACGAAGTCGAGTTATATGTTCGGTGTAGGAATCATTTCTCTTAATAGTAACATTTTATTATTTTATTCTTTCGGACAATGAACACATAAAATCGTAAAATTTTACAACTTCATATTTTTTTATACTTTTCCTAATCATCATGGGTCTGGTTTCAAAGTTCTCGACGAGTAATTGCAGAAATATTAATTTTGTCAAAACGGACTTATATAATTTAAGTTATGAATTTTTTAAACTTGGAAAAGTAAGAAACCGACTTCACGTAATGACAATTGATAGAACCTACCCCATACCCCTAACCCCCTTTATTATCAGCAAGTAGGTATTAATGCTTCTCCATAAACTTGAATTGAGATTACTCACTTAACAAGTGAGGCAAATGCTACTAGGTTAGCATGCCATTGGCAACTAATTTCACATTATTCGCTTAAAGTTGGTTTTAAAAAAAGGTGCCCATTAACAAAAAATAGAGTGCCCACACCAAAAAAATAAGGGTAAACAAGAGATTTAAAAAAAATATAGTGACTAAACGCAAAATAAGTTTTTATAAATAAACCAATACTTGCTTGACTAATTACTCACTTCTCATCTAACTGTGGACCTATTGCCAATTTCCCAAAAAAATATTGATATGGGATAGAATAAGTTATGCAGAGTTTATGTGCCTACAATATGAATAAATAAATAAATAAATAAATAATTGATATGATACGAACTGTTTCATATGTTGCATATTGCCTCATGATATTTGTTGATGATTATGCAGAGTTTAACATTATACAAAATCAGTTGAATTTCTCACTCGACTGTATAGCTCATTATTTTATATATTTAGACATTTGTAGGGTTGATGAACGGATAGATGTGCATGAGAAAGGTCTCGGCCGGAACATTGCCAAATTTGAGAGTTTTTTAATATTCATATAAATTGATAATTATGATTGTACATACTGCCATCTTGGGAGAATGCTCTCTGCTCTTGCACCCTAGTTCTTAAAACCAACAACCATGGCGAATTTTTCTGGCTACGGTCGTGTTCAAGGGCGGATCCAGAAATTTTTCTCATTGGTTGCACCTTTCTAAATTTTTATTTTTTTTTTATTATTTTTTTTTTTTGGCTAAGAGTTAGATAAGGAAGGGAGAAAGGTAGGACCACACATCGGCATGATTGAATAGAAATGATGAAATGACAAAAAACAACAAACAAGCCATACTTTAAAATGCCTAGGTGACTTTTAAAAATGCAGAATCTGTTTATATACTACTCCTAACACTCTCATCTTCATCTATCCTATGTGGGACAAGGACTCAATAAAATGAGAAAAAAGGGAAAGTTACAAAACCATACATTGAAATGATTAAATAGAGCTGGTGGTGAAACATGATATAAGATTGACAAGTGCATCATTCTTTAGAAACTCAAGCAACTTTTAGAGATGCGGAACTTTACTTATATACTACCCCTAACACCCCCTTGCCTGATGTGGAGCAAGGTCGATCCCTCTTAATGGTTACACATAACAATCTATTCACAGATTACACCATAACTTTTTATATTCTACCAAAGGGGTGTATATAAGTAAATTTAACCAAAATTAATCAAAATTTAACCAAATTTTATCAAAATTAAACATTTTTTTCTCAATGGGGGCTAAAGAAGTTTAGTAAATTTAAATAAAATTATTTATCCAAATTTCAAAAAAAAAAAATTAAAATTTTGAGTGGTTGCACATGCGCACAGATGCACTAAAGTACATCCGCTCTTGGTTGTGTTGGACCATTGAACATGCAGGAGTTGATATCGATCATCACCACAAGTGTCCGCACATATTTATATCTATTAGTATATATTAGAAATTCAAAGCATGATAGGTTCACTTAAGGAATAGATTTTTTTATAAACACTAGACATGTAGAAAAGAAATAAATTGTTAAGGCTAGGCTCCACCACATTGTTTCAAATATCTGCAATCCATTTCAACAGATATATGATTCAATCAACAAAGATGAAGAAGTAACGTAAATTGGAAGGAATTACTAGAGAATAGAGATGCAATGTTGTTGACTACCTGTTGCCAAGAGGCCTTGGGCCAACTAGCATGTCTTCTCCCTAAGGGTACGTGGAAAATTTTCAGGGGTCTGTGATTTCGACTTCCCTTGGGCGCTTATGTCTCTTATCTAGTTTAAAAATTAAAAAAAAAAAAAAAAAGATGCAACATTTATATACAATAATATAAAAAAATTAAGAAAAATAAGTGTACCCATAATTTGTTAATTATAATAATTTTCATTAGATTATTAAGATTTTGACATTTAATATTTTCATTCCGGATCCAATTTTTTTACGACTAGGATAAGTTTTTTCTTTTCTTGTAATAGCTACTCATTTTGAGGAAAATAAAACAAACTACAAAATAACTTAATTAAGGTTTAGGAGGGGGTGCGGTCTAAGTAGCAAATAGATGACCATTCTTTCTTTGTACTCGACGTTGAGAACAACAAAACCAAGAACACCTCTTAATACAAAGGTAGGTTAATTAGGGTACAATGTCTATGCTGAACAAAATGGTCGTCATGCAAAGCCTTAAACCCAGCAAAATGTTACAAATTATAGCTAGTTTTTGTTTCCTCCTTTTTCCGTATTAAAATCACCGTAATAATTTTATTATTTTTTTTTTTTTAAATTCTTTTGTCAGTGATAAGATTTGAACCACAATTCCCCAACCCCACTCCTACCGTGCCCGCACAACTGTGCTCGAAGTGACCAGTCTAAAATACATTCTCAATATTTAAAATACATACTCAACCAAGAGCATACACGAGTTCAAATACATTCTCAATATTTAAAATACATTCTCAACCAAAATTTAACCAAAAAAAAAAAACATTTTTTCCTTACTAAATATTTACTTTTTTTAAAAAAACATTTTGATGAGCAAACACATATATTAAAAAGAGAAAGGGAAGATACAACCAAGCAGGGAAGATAAGACCCCAACTACACAGCCAAACCGCAAAAACAAAGAAAAGGCTACTAAAACGCCACAGAAGGGAACAACGAGATCTCGAAACCCAAAAAAACAACAATAAAAGGAGAAAGGCTTAACAAGGGAATAATATATCTGGAAGCTGGGCCAGCTGCAACACCAGATAGCAACACCAACAAGCTAGCTATAACCAAACCACAAAAGGAACAAGTCTGTCCACACCATCTTTAGCTAGCCAATCAGCCAGGTTGTTGACTTCTCTCAAATTCATGATTAACAATGATTGAACGAAGATGCTCCAAGAAGGAGAAAATTTCATTAAGAACAAATTTGTATTTCCAAATTCTTGAGGCCTTGTTGATCCAAGAGACAACCACCGTAGAATCTGATTCGATAATGAGGTTCTTTAGCCCCACCCAAGGAGAGGAGCAGAATAATCTCGATGCTTCCCTGACTGTAAGAAGCTCCGCCAAATTAGAGTCAATAACCCCAGCAGGGCAAGAAAAGAAGCACAATACAGTCCCAGATTCATCCCTGAGAATACCACCAATACCACTCGGCCCTGGCTTGATATCAGTCCCAAATTCATTCCTGAGAACACCACAAAATATTTACTTTCATAATACATTTTTTTTATTGAGATTTAATATGGTAATGCCCTTCGAAAATAAAACGATTGCTTCATCGTAACTAGAATTATGTCTAAAATTACAGTCAGGTTGACCTTCCAAATAAAATTGTAAACGAATTAGACCTTTAAAATAATATCATAAATGAATTATGTTAGGTAATCGATCATTAAAAAAAATAATAATAAATTACAACTGAAAATAATTCAGGTGCAACACAAGTGTGCACCAACTAGTATGTGTGTGTGTATATATATATATATAAATATATATATATGAGTAGGAAACATGAAGAAGATCAATAAGTTGGAAATTGAAAAGCTTGGAATGAATAACTCACCTTGTAAATGTGCGGGCCGGGGCTTTCTGTTGGTTTTTATTCTTCATTCCCCAATAAGATGGGCGTCCTCGATCACCTTGAAGTAATAGGAAATCTGAAATCTTCCAATTCCTCTTAACATGGTAGAAAAGTAGAATTCGTAAGACATATGGGCAATATGAACAACACTGAGGCTTGTCAACTGTTGGATGCCAACTGGTGCCTTGTTCAATTTTGTACATTGCCCAACACTCAGCTCTTCAAGGAGAGGCAATCCCCCTTCCTCTATGGTCACCACTACTCAAATTCTCCAGCTTGTTCATATCCAATACCTTGAGTTTTTGAAACCCACTTGCCTTGAAATGAAGTTGATCACCATCATATGCTTGACACAGCAGCCGAAGCTCCAATAAATTAGGCAAGCCTTGAAGAACATTGAGCAGATCATCATTTTGTGACAACCTTGACCATCTTAATCGTATTCTCACAAGGCTTCTGAGCTTTGAAATCCAGCCTGGAAACTTCTCCTAAACGCCCACTCAAGTAGAGACGTTGAAGGAATTCAGGAGGAGAAGATATCGATTGCATTTTGAGGATTTCCTCCTCGTTAGATTGAAGCGACATCCAATGACATAAGGTATTTCATCTTCTCAACCGCGGCACACAAATCCATCCCTTTTTCTCCCCTCACTTTTATGAGCCCCAATTTCCTCAGTTGTTTCAACTTCTTCAAGTCTCTGACCAAGCGATCTGCTTCCACATAGAACAGCTTTTCCAAGGCCTCTAATGATCCAATTGTCTCACCTGGCATCTTCACTCCTCGTAGAGATCCCAAGTCATGATTCATATTGTAGGCCAAAAGATTTCGCAGCTTACACAGCCCAAGGATTTCAAGGGGCAACTTAGTCACATCAGATTGTGTTAGATCTAAGGTCTCTAGGTTAAGCAACTTACCAATGGATTTTGGAAGCGTACTTACTCGAGTGCCTCGCACACTCAAATACTTTAAGAGGTATAGATTACCCACTTCTTCAGCAACATTTTCTAAGCAAGAGTCTTCGAAATCTAATACTTTCACAAGGGTATAATTTGTGAACAATGAATTGAATTTCTTTGGCGAGGGATTTACCTGATCAAACAGAAAGATGGAACGAGCTTTTGAGAAATCAGAGCCCTGTGAAGTATTCTTCTCTTCATGGGTATGTATAGATAGGCGCCGGACTAATGAGCCGTTAGAAGCGAACTGATCATGATCCTTCTTTTCTGGCAAAACGTGGCAGAACTTGGACTCCTCGTACTTGGAAACGAGGATCTCGCGGATCAAACCATGGACTTGGCACGTTCGAGGGTGTCCTTCAAAATCTACACTTAAGGTTTGAATCAAACTTCTTTGAATGAGCTCATTCAAGTAATCTTCCGCAACGTCCTCAAGTGTTTTGCCCACGGTTGCTTGAACAAAGCCTTCAGCGATCCATAAATGAATCAATCGCATGCAGCGAATGGGATAATCCTGCGGAAAGATGGCACAGTAAAAGAAACAAGTTTTGAGGTGGTAAGGCAGGTCACTGTAACTGAGAGATAGGGTTCTCGTGATTCTTGAAAGATGAGCATTGCTCTCCAACTCAGATGGGAGACTATCATGAAACTTTTGCCAGTGGGAAGCAGCACCCTTTTCCCTCGTGGACAAGTGGCGGCCAATCGCCGCAATTGCAAGTGGCAATCCATGACATTTTTTGACAATGCCAAGACCCAATTCCTCCAAGTCTTGGGGACAAGGGCTGGAGTCGAACACCTTCTTGCAGAAGAGTTCCCAGGCCTGATGTGGAGGCAGAGGTTGGAGTTTGAAGATGTGAGAAGAGGATTGCACACAAGAAGAAGCGACGTCTGCGATACGAGATGTGACGATTATCCTACTGCCTTTCTCATTATCGGGCAAGGCGAATTCTATAGATTCCCAAAAATCCATTTCCACCACATCATCGAAGACGACCAAGTACCTATGTTTTAGCAAATACTCCCTCGCTCGGTCAATTAGTTGTAGCTCTTCCATGGTGTTGATTTCCTCAAGAGGAGGAAGCCCTTCCTTCCCTGACTCCGACTGGTGGAACTGCATTTTGATCATGGTCCTCAGGAGCTCTTCCATGGTGTTGATTTCCTCAAGAAGACGAAGCCCTTCCTTCCCCTGGTGGAACTGCTTCATCATGGTCCTCAGGATGTCCTCAATATTGTGTGATTGAGAGACAGTGATCCAAGCGGTGCAAGGAAAGGCACTTTTCACTTCTTGGCTGTCAAAGACCAACCTGGCGAGAGCGGTCTTGCCAAGTCCAGCCATGCCTACCAAAGAAAACACTCTTCGTTCCAATTCTTCCTTCAACAACAAATCAAGTAGCTGCTGCTTAGGTCCCTTCATGCCCACAGCTTTAGCTTCCTCCATAGATACATATGCTAGTCGACGGTAATGCCATGCAACAGCACTACTAGTACTACTTTTAACGGTAGTGGATGAGGAGGAGCCCCGCTCTAAGGAATTAAAGCCATACCTCTCGCTTCTTTCCTTGATTTCGCTTATGCTTGTTTTGATCTTCTGAATCTCGATGGCTATTTCGTGGCGTTTTTTCAATTGTTTGATGCGGCAGCTGGATTTCTGGAGGACAGCGGCGAATCCACGATGATGAGCACATTGTGCCAAGTTGAGTATGAATTCATCGATCACATCCTCGATGTGGTAAGCGACTTCTTGCACTTGTTTCACCCAGGTCTTGACGCCGACGTTGATCTCTGCCTTGCCGTCTGCATCCCTTAGGAATGACTGAATGCTCTCTAATTCGACTTTGATGCTGCCCACTTCTTTGCGGACACCCTTCAACAGTTTTGCTTCCTGGAGGAGCAATGGACCCAACCTCTCAACAACTATATTCACAGCAGTCTCAGCCATTAATTTCTAGCTCTCTAGCTAGTCTCTACTGCATGCATATATGATCTCTTTTTTATAGATACTGATGGAGTGAGTGAGTGAGTCATTGCCAAGGCCAATGATTTTCACAGCACTGGATTCTATCTTAACTGAATGAATCCTTCTCTCCATCACTTCGTCTAAGAATTCCTTACTTGCGAAAGACTTTTGAGACAAGAACAACTTCCAATTTTATTTCACCAGTTGGTGTTTGATATAAATTCTTTGCGTACGTACCCATACCGTCCCAAAAAAGAAAGCAAAAGCAAAAGAGAGTTGAAACTTTTTATACAGAGTATTTTTTTTTTTTTTTAATAAATAAAAAATAAAAAATTAATTAATTCTCTGATCAATGGATTAGCTTCAGTCTGGCCAGTAAGTCCAATCCAGTATGATTAAAATCCAGCAAATAGTGGATTGAATTTGCACAAAGTCAGATTTTTTCTTTATTATTTAATTTTGAACTGTTAATACCATTTGTTACTATTAAGAGGGGGTAAGGGTAAGGTAGTTTCAATCTATTGTTAGAAAAAACTTTCACTATTCTACATTGGTTTTTCAAAATACTCTCAAAAAATTCTAGACATCATTAGACAATTTCTTTGAAATTAAATGCCTGAAATCATGTCATATAGATATAGATATAGATATATAATTATTTTCGATACGCTTTGACTGCATGCATGAATGTATTCTATGGAGAATTTAGCCTCTAGGTGACACACTACGGATGTTTCAATGCTTGGGTTGGCTTCTTATTAGGATTGTTGATGAGTTGATGTATCTTTTCGCTATCTATTTAATAAATTTATTTTGGCCTACGGGAAAATTATGGGATACCTTTGACTACGTTTGGTAAGTTGGAATGAGGGTGCGATTCATTTCATTCCTAATATATTTTGAACTGTATGGTTGGTTATAGGGCTATATATGTAGCAAACCTAAAAAGCTGGCTAGTTAAAAACAAGTTGGTTAGTTTTGATTTTATACTGTTTAATAAATCTTGTTTTCTGCTAATTAGTTCAACTTTCTGTTGAAAACAAGATATAAATACAGTTTTTTTTCAAACTAACTATAAGTTAGTTTATTTAAAAACAGTTACGGATTAAACCTAGTTTGACCCAATTTTCAAGATTTCCAAACAAACCCTATAAGAAAGGCCTTTGTGCTTGCCTATTCCTTCCATACCCCAAACCAAAATGAATAAAATCATTCCCACCCTAATGGAATAAAATCACAAAAAGAACACGTTTGGTACATTCTTGGCTTGCCAACGGGGAATGAATTAATCATTCCCACCCTAGACCAGTATACGCTTTGCTTTAGATTCTCTTTATCATTCTCCCAATAAATTCTTCTCTGGATCCCATAATTGCAAAGTTACTGCTTTTCAAAAGATGATAATGCCAATACCAACCTTTTTTTTTTTTTCTTTAGCACTCTGCTTGGTACGCAATTTGACCCAAAGAAGAAAAATGAGACGAAGCGGATGGAATTGAATTTTAACCTATAAGTAGGTAGTTGAACCTTTCTCACCAAAATCAGGTAAAGATTTTCCCCATTTTTTTGGTTGAGCCATGCCATCAAACTTCCCGCACTTGTTTTTCAAAATTTTCTCAAGAACTCATATTCATTAATTGTTCAATATACGTTGTAATAATGTTTTATTATAGATGAGAGTGTTGACTTTTGAAATTTGAATATGGGCGTTATTTTATTTTATTTTATTTTTATCTATTATTTTTTTGGTAGAAGAGAACATGTCAACACCAACGTGAACTGGATCTACCAATTGCATCTTCCCAAAGAATACCTAAAATTTCTTTCGGGAAATTAGAATCCCAAATCTGATTACCTTTAATTATGTTACCTAAACTAGTTAAGAAATCAGCAACTTGATTTCCTTCTCTATAAACATGATTTATTATAACTTCCATATATATTACACTCTAAAATAATGTTCATACAATCATTTAAAATACTATAAATCTTCCTAAGTGCAACTTTGTGACTTACTAATACTATTAATGACAATACTAGCATCCCTTTTTAAATAAATTCTTTTAATTCCTTTTTCCTTGTGCAAGAAGAAAACTATTCCGAAATGCAGTCGCTTCCATTTTAGGCACTGTTGTATCATCATTAAACCAAATGAACTGCATGATAATAAGCTTAACATAATTATCTCTAATAATATATAGAACCAGCTGCTCATTTTTCAGTAAAGGGAACTCTTAAAAACCTTTTTTTTCCTTTTTTCCTTTTTTGATGATGAGGAAACCCTTCTGGTAAACTCCAGACCCACGAAAGACCTCACATTCCACAATCCACATTGACTAAATGCCCATAAAAACCATGAAAACCTGGTTTGAGTGACCCCAAAAGAAATAACAAGAGTCAAACTCACAATCTTCGCTTCCTAAGACGATCCCTTGCCTACTAATCTAACCATAAACTCTCTGAATCAAGTTTGTTTGTTTGTTTTTTTTTTTTCTTTTTTTTTTTTTTCTTTTTTGGGCTTCCATTGCCCAACTACTAATCAAGTCTGGGCTCTCATTGAATCAAGTTAACCCTCAAGCCCAGGGGAGAAGCCAGTAAGACCCTAGAGGGGTCGGTGGCCCCACTGGATCTTTTATTTTTTTATCTTTTACTTTTATAATTTTTTACTATTATAGAATGAACCCTTCTCAAAAATTTTTGGTCCTTCCCAAAATTTTTTGGCCCCTTTATATTTAGTTTTTACTCCTTTTTTTTTTATAAATTTTCTCATTTTGTCCTTATTTAAATTTTATTTTTTACCCCATATTTTATTGTTTTCATCACTTTTCTTTTGTCCTTCACTCCTTATAATAATTATTATTATTATTTATATAGATGAGCAATGTTATATAGTCCAAATTTTTTATCCAAATCAATTTGCCTAAATAGCTAACGACCCTCGAGTTTAGTGGCATGTTCCATCCCAATAGGGATATGAGGTTTGCAAAGGTCTGCCTCAGTGCGTGTATGTATGGGTGTGTTCTCCTATTGTTAAAAAAAAAAAACTTACCCAAATAATGTTGCAACTACCACATCAATTCATTATGGACAGTCATTCTTTTCATAAAAATTTTGATTGACTAGCCAAGTTGTAACCTAATTTGGGTTTAAAAAAATGAAAAATGGCTCTTTATCACTATGTATTTCTCTTCTAGTTGTTTATCGATAAGAAAAACTTATTATTATTTCAAAAAATTTCTTGTCTTGTGGTTGCAAAGAAAGAAAAAAATGCAAAAAATTATACCACATAAACATTTTGAGTTTGAATGAAAACATAAAAATCAATCCGAGTTTGGACCTTCTCAACCAAATTCCTAGCTTCGTCACTGCTCAAGCCCCCTCAAGATGGCTCCAAGAAATTTTAAGGCAAAACTTCCCTTAGCCAAAGAGTTTTATTTTTATTTTATTTTAAAAGGAGGGGAGTGGGGGGGGGGGGGGGGGTGTTGGTTTGGGGTTTGGGGGTCTTGAAGCAACCATTATAATAGGGTCATTCACAAACTAGAACCCATATTACCCACTAACGAAGTTTTCAATTAAACTAGTTCAGGCTGTTGCACCCACAAGAGGAGGAATATAAAAAAACAAACAAACTCCCCAAGTTTTTGTTCTCGGTTTTAAAATCATTAATTTTGGAGATGATTGATCGCTTGTGAAGTAGTATAATATGTATGCGTACTAGCGGTGTACTCATGCAATGCCAAGAAAAATAACATTAAAAAATGTGAAAAGTAAAAGCGATAACAAATGGCATAAAGTTTAATATATATATATGTTGACGATGATGATCAGGTGAGTACGTACTGATATAACCTATATCAACACCTGTATTAAGGATTGTACCTCATGCATTAATAGGTTATGAGTTACATTGGGTCAATGCACGAGGTACAACCTCTAATGCATGATGTTGATATAACTTATATCAATACGTGCTGATCTGATTAGGACTGTATATATACATAGAGAGAGAGAAAGAGAGAGAAAGAAGAAATATGTTGAAGAGAGTAACGATGTGAGAGAGAGAGAGAGAGAAGAAGAAGAAATAACGTGTTGACGAGAGGAACAGTTGAGAATTTCATATACATAATCAATTGGAATATGTTGGAGAAGTTGATGAGACAATCACTCAGCAATTCCCAAAAAGAAAAAGAAAAAAAATCACTCACCTCATGATAATGGTACTTAAAATAAAAACCATATTTATTCCTTTTAAATTTGTATTTAGTTTGAATAACAGATTCAAATTTAGAAGAGAAGAGGAAGAACAATTACACATACAAATGTAACAGAAGAAATTTAACGTATTTAATGTATTGCTCAAATCTTTATGATGTGACTTCTTAAAATAGTTGAGACCCTATATATGATATGGCTTTTTGTAAAATAAAATTGGATATCAAAAAAGACCAATATTTAAGCACCATATGGAAGAGAGAAGCTCCATTGAACACCACTTTATATTATATATATACAAATAGTGATTCGAGCGATGCGTAAAATAATATACAATATTTCATCATCTAGTAATATTTATTCTTCTTATTATATAATCATTTAAGAAAATAAATATATATTTTCATGCAAAGGAAAAACATTTTTTTTATAGGGTAAATTACACAAATAGTTTAGGGAGTTATTTGTTTAGTTTTAAAATACAAGGGAATTTTGTAAAAATAGACCTATAATTCAAGGGGGTTTTATGTAATTTACCCTAAATGATATATAACTAAAAAAAATTAGTCTAGGGCCTTGGATGATACATAATGAAAAAAGAATCCTTGAATTAATTTCTCATATTTCTTAGTTTAAATATAGCTAAAACAAAACTAAACTAATATTCTCATATTTCAGAGGATTGCATACGATTTGTATATCATAGGGATTAGTTTAAGCCTAATGGTTTGGGATGCCCCTCGTTTGGCTAAAATAAAAAAGGCTAAATATTTTTCATATTTTTTATTATTACGTGCAGCTCTCTGCAATACATTCATAATGCAATCCTAGCTAAGTAAGTACATAATGATATACCTTATATCAACACTATGTATTAGAAGTTGTATCTCATGTATTGACTCAATGTATCTCGTAATTCACTAATGCACAATGTATAATCATCCAATATATATAGATAAATATACAGATATAAGTGTTTGATGTGGCGTTATTCCTATGGCCACATTATTGAGAAAATAAATTAGGGGAAAAATGAGGAATGAACAACACAAACTCTAATCAGTAGGTTACCACAAGAAATCAGTCACCTATTCACACGGCAAGTGATCCAACGACTAAGTTGCCACCAAAAGGCATCATTTTTCTCTCCTTTCCTTCGTTCTACATCATTACCATTACCCCATCGTGTATTAAGGCATATGTTACAAGCAAATAATTGAAGTGGGTCAACTCTCAAGTCCACAGTTAATTACCATTTACCTCATATTCAATAAGAATGGACACAAGCATTTACGCACACAAAGGGAATAAAACACAATCACAATCGGCCTTGTACCATCATATCAATTCAAAATGGTACAATCAAGCTACAAATATAGCAGCAACTCATCACCTACTAAGTAACACTTTACACTGGGTTCAAATTTTGCCTTCTTTCCTGTCTTCTAAGCAACCAAAGGTGAACACAACATCAAGGAGCCCTAAGATTGAATTCATTTTAGGCTCACCACACAAAAATCCTTTTCACTAATTTATCATTTACTGATTTACTATGGCCCTAAGAACAAAGTTTTGAAGCCAAGTGATCCCCAACCTCATGCTGACAGCCACATAAACACAGCATCAAAACAGATATATGAATAAGAATATCTATCGTGATTCTTTGTGGCGATGATTCATGCATTCCTTAGCCCTCCTACATGAGAACATACCAAACCCAATATCAAATACAAGGGGCCAACCACAAGGGCCCATGTTGTATAAACATAAACCTCAGCCGTATCCCACACAAAAAGATATGGACCCATGAGCTTTGTAGAACTGAGCTGTTCAATAGACTAAAAAGATGCACCAGAAGGCTAAGAATTACTGGTCGGCAATGAATTTGTTTCTGATGATCCAACAATTTCTTCAAAAGCTTCCATGTCAATGGTCATATCATCATCAATATCAGCTTCCTCCACCTCAGCCATTATTTCATCCCTGTCTCCTACCATAGGCTCAACTCCATTTGGTACTGACTCACGGTGCAGCTGGGGTTCTTCACTTCCTTTGTCTGGTTCATCTGGTTTTTGTATCATTTTTGGTGGATATGAATCAGTGGAGATGGTCAAAGTAGATGTCACCAACAAATTCTACGAACAGGAAAAGAAGGGTCATAAACCTATGCTTAGAAATATAGTTTAGAAGAAATGATTAAATAAGAACTAAATTCAAAAATTGTACACCACATAAATAGGTTAATTTTAAACTGCCATTCAATTTTGAAATTTTAAATGCCAAGCCATGTGGTGACTCTTGATTTGAACTTTCATTGAAAAAATGATTAATTGCTAAGCCATAGACATCTTTCATTTTTCCAGTTGTTTGTGTAAGAGGTAAAAAGGTATAGCATCCCATATTTGTTAGGCCCAAACCATGGGTTTGATTCCACATACATTTTTTGAAAGCATCTCACAGTTAGTTTGTGTGACCTAGATTGATTAGCAGGCCAGGTCACCAGTAATGGTCTGGCCAGCCAATCCAGTCCAGGTCTGATAACACTCAACCATGTGCACACACCCATATGCTAGAATGCTGACCACGAGGAACCACCCATCAACGGGGATGAAAGACTATCTTAATAACAAACCCCCCCCCCCCCCCCCCCCACCAAAAATAAAAAAATAAAAACAAACAAAGAAAAAAAGACATTTTCTAGCTTGGATATTTTATATCCCAATCTTCCAGCATTTTGATGATACATTGCAAACTTCAAAATGTCATCTAAGCTTCAATCAGGACTGGAATTGACGTAAACACTGGGTAAGCTAAAGAAATCCCATTCTTTCTTCTTATTTAATAAACTCACTTTTATTTTATAATGAAATATTCCATTTACATCTATCAACATATGCAGTAAAATTTCCCTTGATAATGGCATGATGCTATAGATCAGTTTTCAAGTTTAAAGCAGTATGACCTCCAAAACAACGTTTTTTGCACTTGGATGGATATCAAGAACTGGAGTTGTTTTAAATTTGAATCAAGAATTTGGGTATCTCTTCAACAGTATTACAACAACAATATATTTTTACAGAGATATTTGCATGGGAGAAAGGCTACAGACAGATGTGCTCATTAGGGCTCAAAGAATAGTGCAATTGGAAATGACACAGTGAGACAGAAGGTAGATTAGGTGCAGCATAGCTACCAAGGTCATTAGACGAAACCATGACATGACGAGTAACTTGAAAAGGCAAGGGGCATTACAGAATTGCTTATGGAAAATCAAATCAATGAACCATAAGTCCATAACCCAGTACAGTTTTACACTTTTACTTTTACAGAATATCAAGTAACTCCTCTTTACACAAGAACTTATTTAGATTGGGGCTTATTAACTTTTCAAAACAAGAGAAGATAAGAAGAATCCTCACGAAGAAAAGTCAGAGCAAGGGCGAAGGCATGTCAACTGTATAGGCATATTATAACTGATAGAAGATTGACATATTATGATTCTCTGAAGGAAACTAACTAGCATCAGGCAGATCCTTTAAAGCTCAAATGTTCCAGGGAAAATCATCCAACAATTTTAAAAAGAGTGCCACAGTAAACTTTACCAACATACCTTTTCAAGAGCTAGAGCAAGCTTTGAAAGATTTGGATAAATGCTTTGAGCAGTCAATAGGATCTGTGCAATATATAATTTAAAAATAAGACATACTGCAAATAAATAAGGAAATTTAAGAGATTAAAATGACAAATACATATAAAACAGAGAAGACAGATGCACAAATATATATAGTTTCATATGGTGACCACTTAAAAAGATCCGTGAGGTTAACCCCACGTGCCCTTCCCACAAGAAAGGAGAACAATCACAATGGGGGGGAAAAAGGAGGGGAAGAGAGGTGGGATAAAATTCTAGCTGTTTCAAATTTTAGCTAATGTTGGAAAAAATCTCCTAACCATAGCAAAACCCAAAGACGCCAAGACTCCACTAAGGGATGAATGTTATTACAATGAAGGGTTCTGTTAAAGTGAAACATTTTACTTTGTTTGGAAATCCCCCATTGTCAAGAACTCAAGATATTGACTTTAATATGGCTTCATATACCTGTTTGGGCCACCAAACAGTTTAGGCCTTTAGGTTAGAAACTTAACATTGTATCAAAGCTCTTGGTTAGGGTTTCTGGGAGATTCTGGTTTCAAGTCTTCTTCCTCCATCAATTTATGTCCCCATCAGTTTATCTGTTTGTTTCTCTAACTGTTTATCTGTCTGCCTCTCCATGTGTGGGATGGGACCAACGTGAGGGGAAGTGTTAACTTGATATAAATTGTTGACCCATTTCAACAGCTTAAGTATGTTAAGTTTGGAAACTTAACATACTTAAAAGGAAAATTTGTAATTACCTCGCAAATCCTCTGCAGGGTAAATGGAGGGCCTTCAATAAAGCTACAAAGAACTGCAAAACAGAAAAAAGGTAAAATAAATATATATACACTAGATCATTTTTAAAAATTAAAAATTAAAAGTTCTCCCAACATTAGGAAAATCCCTCATCACTTCCATTAGTATGGACGATCTATTTTTCTTTTCTTAATTTGGTTACTATGCAATATATAAATTTACTTGGTGCTTCAAAAGTCTGAATGATTTTTTAATGTTAAACAGTAGAGTTAGATCTAATATCTACATCACTTTAAGTAATGTCTATATTTCTACATTTTTTAAGATTATAAACTGAGAACCTAAAAAGCATAACCTTCGCATATTTCTATAATATACAAAAGAGAAAACAATAACAAAAGGAAAAAAAAAATGGACAGAAAGTCCAACCACATTTTCCTTCAGTGTGAGGTGGCTTTCGGATTTGGTCCCACTTCTCCATGTTGGCTGGTACTGATTAACCTCCTCCTTGGGTTCCTTCCTCACAAGGATTCTACAAGGTAGTTTATTATAAAAATCCACTATGCTAAAAGCTAACCTTCACTTGATTCATCACAAAAGCAAAGTGAGGGATAAAATAATATTTCTAGATGTCTACAAAGAGTCACAGACTTCGTTAATGAGAAGGTTCACAAAACCACTTCTATTTGGGTTTGAGTGAACTACCATTAAGGGCATACAATTGTCTCTTACTCTATTTGAAAATTAGAACATAGAAAGCAATTGATTTTCATGTTCCTTGTAGTAGCCAACTTCTCAGAGCCCTAAGGCTACCTCCAAAGAATTTTTCCAAACTCAGATTATGAGTGCTCTTTGGAATATCAAGGTCATTTTAATATCAAGGGGGTGATGAGGAAATAAGGAATCATTATTGTAGAATCATATTCATTTAATTAAGGTATTTTTTGGTGGGGGTGTGAGGGGATTGAACCCACCCATGATTGTCTTGGAAGGTAATTTTTCTAATGTTAGAATATGGGTTATGAAGGGTAGGATCATGAAATTATTCTAAACCAACATAAATTGTTTGACATCTCTAGAATTATCGAATGCATGTAATTTTGGAATTCTAGACTGAAGTTCTGAAGCCTGGCCAACAGCGCAGCTATTACTCTAAACTCAAAAAGAATAGGCAGCATTATGCTGCCTTTGTTTTCCTTTTTTTTATTACTTTTTGTTTTCTCTTGGTGGCTTGTCTTTTTCACTTGTTTATTTCCCTTTAAGGAAAAAATTTCCTCAAAAATACAAAAATACTCATCAGCTTCATAATGACAAAAAAAGACTTGACAGTATCACTCATAAGTCACAGCCCAAGCTAACAAGAAGGAAGAAAAAAATTAACTCAAAAATCACCATAATTCCTATTGCAGAAAAATTGTTCCACAATCCACATATATTAAACCCCCTTAATGTTTTTATTTTTTATTTTTTATTTTTCCATTTATAAGTCCCCTTAATGCTGAGTAAGAACACAGCCAGCCGCACAATATTCTGATAGGATAATCATTAGTTTCTCAAAGATTTTTAAAAAGGCATATTTAAATTGCACATAAACACTTTATCATTTCAAACAGTTCCTGTTGCAAATCTATGTTACATGGACTGGGGTACAAGTACCGAGTGCAGGTGTTTATCCGGGTGTCAGAGTCATCAAATTTATAAATTTACGATGCACGGGCTCGGCAAAAAAGGATCCAAATTTTGGATACAGGTACAGTGATACATGCGTACGTGTATATATATTATCATATAAGTTAAATATGGCGAGGGGTAAATATGTAAACATATTAATATGAGGAAGCATTATTGTAAAAATAGATCTTGTAGGGGTTAATTAATAATTTTTTATCTTCGGTTATTTCAAAAATAAGTAAAATAAGGGGACTAAAGTGTAAATAAAATAATCTATACTACCTATAAAAAGATGAATGTGAGAAAAACTTTTGATTGACTAATATACTCTCATTTTAATTTTTAAATACACAACTACCCTTCTGCATATATAAGAAATATAGCAATATAAAACACATACCTTAATGAGAATTCTAAGGAAACTATAATTCGTATAATAATTAAATAAAACCAAACCCAAATAGGAATTTGAAGGAAATGGAAACTATAATTTGTAAAACCCTAACAATGTTAACATATAAATACAAATAGAAACACATTATAAAAATCATAAAACCCTAACACAGAAAAGAACAACTACTGCTTCCTTCTTCTGCGTCTTCTATGTGCCTTCATTGCGTCTCCTTTCTTCTGGTGCTTTGTCTGGTATGTAATTTTCAATAAGCTTGACTCATATATACAAATTATGTTTAAACATTTAAATCTCTACCTACATAAACATTTAAATCTCTGCCTGCATTGCATGATTGGACTTTTAAATCTCTATTTGAATTGCAAAATTAGCAAGAGAAAGAAGAGAATCAAAGACGAATCAGTTGAATGAAAATAAAAAGACGCATGCTTGAACAAAAACAAATGAAAACCCAGATTAAGAGGCCAAACAAAAAAAAAAAAAATTGAATTGCATAAGTAAAGTTTTGAATAGCACATATAATCTTTGATTATTTTCTAAGGATTCACATATCAAAAAAAACTTGAATTGCATTATTGAACTTTTAAATTACTGCTGTTACATAATTTTCATATTTTCATATTTTGTTGAGAATTCATATATAATCTCTGATTTTTTAAAATAATCAAGTCAAATTACCAAGAAAAAGAAGAGAATCAAAGACGATTCAATTGAAGGAAAATTAAAAAAGAAGCAGGCTTGAACAAAAACAAGACAAAACCCAAAAAAAAAAAAATTATTAAATTTAAAGAAGTAAAGGATTGAGTGATCAAAGTGTTCTCATCTTATGCAAAGGCACAATAAAATTATTAAATTTAAAAAATTATTATCATTATTGAAAAAAATAATCTAACGCAAAAAAATTCACGTGCAACGCACGTGTGCACCAACTAGTAATTATAAAGAAACAAAAACAAAACCAAACAAAAAGATAAAAGAGAAGCCCTAGTTTTCATTCAATAGCTCCAAATCTTGATGGTATGACTGCTGTCAAACACTGGGTTGTGGCTGCCAGAAAGTGCCAGAGGTTCTGTTAAGGGATGTCAACATCCAGTGTGTAACAGCAGTCATAGTCTTCCGAGATCAGCCGTGTCCACCATAAAAATGACGTGTCCAGGCTGGATACCATACCCATACCCGTGTCGAGTTGTGTCATGTCGACACGGGTGCCTTAGGGTCAAGTGCCAAGTCCATGTAACACAGTTGCAAATAAGACCACATCCAAACACTCAATCTCCAAACATGCACACAAAGAAAAGTTTTGGTCACTTAGATGCAGCCAGTGGCTACCCAAAGGACCTCTTTCTGATCAAGTTAATCAGACACCAAGCTTAAAATCACAGTATAATCAATTCCTTTATTAAAGAAATATTCAGAGAACAGATAGTAGATGCAAGATGTACACAAGCTGTAAGCTGAATTAACAATTATGAGATAAACAAAAGAAGGGAAAAAAATAATGTTTTTTCTTTCTACAAATTTAAAAGCTCAAGTCCACACAAAAAATAGAAAAATTATAAATTAAATAAATAAATAAATCATTCTTAAGAGTCCTAAAAAAATTTAAAAAGTAAGCTAAAAATTACAATGGGAGACCTCAGTAAAAAATTTATCTACATACTTGATTACTTGTATCATGCAATCAAGCAACAACAAAAATTATATTGCAGTGAAGGTACTTGATTAAGGAAATACCTTCATCCAACCTCTTCACCAGCTCTTGGAAGGTCTCTCCCAGTGCAGAATTCTGTTGATCACTAGTCATCTTTGCCTCTGGATACTCTGAAAGGACCTTCAAGATAATATTGGAGAGAGAAGGGTGAGGATCATCATGTAGGACCCAAAACTAAAGATGCAATCACACATTTCCATCACTGGAGACCTACATGCTTGCATACCTCCCCATACCTGCTTCAGCTGAAAGGACAGCAAGCTCTTCAATTTGTCCCAGTCATGCCTAAGGTACAACAAACATAATATGATTATTTTATAACAACAAAGCAAGTCATGATATCTATGACTCGTAGGTTTACTTTAAATTTTTTTCTAACTGATACATGGAAAAGACGAACCAGCCATAAATTAGGAAATCAGAAGTCAGAATATATAGCATATAGTGCTATAGCAATTTAATATAGCCATACATTTTAAACTCTTTTTTTCTCAATTATAAGATTTTTTTTTTTTCTAAAGGGGAAACCATCCCACAGCAAGCCCTTTGGACCCACCCATGGAACCTAAAACCTGGGGAGACTAACGCAGTAGCCCACCACCACGGCCCCCCACTTAAATCTTGGGTTGTCCTAGTGGGAATCACACCCGTGACTGTGCACTTAACCACACAATCACAAGTTCACCCTTACCAACTGGGCTACCCAAGGAGAACTAAACCTATGACCCCCACCCTACCCATTATTTTTGGGGCTTTTATTACTACTCAGCAAAGTCAACAGGACAAAATAAAGTGGCAGTGTTTGATGCTCAGAGCATACTGTTGATATTAGTTTTTGTTCTTTCCTTTTACTTAATCTCATTCCTATTAACCTTTTTAGTAAAATGAAAATTTTGGTTGAAATTTCAAATAAAATAAGGGCGGTCATTCAAATCTTTATGGGTACTACTTTTTCATTTTCATTTATTAAAAGGAAAAGCTTTTTAAATGATGTTGGAAGTCACTTGTCAAAAAGAGAAATATTTTCTAATATTGTTTGCAATTATTGGTCCTTTTCGTCAAAGTATTATGCCTTCAACCTATTATTATATATTCAAATGCATTTTCAAAAGGATTATTGTGAGATTTAAGAGCCATCTTTTATTTATTTATTTGTATATTTGTAGTTTTCTGTGAATTTCTTACGAAACTATGCTTAATTATTTAAAGTATTTTTTTTCTCTTACTTCTCTTCCTCGAATTTGTAGGGGTTCTTATTTATTTCTCAAACTTTAACTATATTACACTTTCTTCAAACGTTTATGATTTTTTTTATATCAAAAAGTATAATCTGCCATTTTCTTCTGATATGTAGCATCCTACAATTCCTAATTCATCAATAAGTCCCCCTCACTGATGCTTTCCAGAATCCTAATTTTGACAAACTTGGCATAAGCATTGATGGTGACTGTGCTGGCCATAAGTTGTGGTGGTGGTCGTCGTCGTGGTGGTGGTGGTGGTGGTGGTGGTAAAATGATGGTAGAGAATTTCATAAAGGTGTCTTTACTAGTAGACCCTTGACCTAAATGTAATTTTGTTGTAAATTTTCACTCAAATATGGTAGAATGTAATTCATATATCATCCTTATAGTTTTCGAAAGAGAGCGCTTTCTCTGCAGTGACTAAAATTGAATCAAAACATTTTAACCATATAAATGGAGCAAGCATGGTTAAGGCAGCACACAGAATCTCATGAATTGGATAAGAAGCTTGCTTGTATAAATATCATTTACGCACATGATTGCAAAAATTTTGAAATGAAAGAACATTTTCTTGCTGTCAAGCTCACTATAAGGTATATCTCTAAAATGAAATTTAGTGTTGAAGAGTGCATTCATAAGAACAAATCTTTCATGAAGCAAATCATCCCAGAGTGTCATTAGTAGTTTTATCTTTTCTTCTAAACACATTGATTCCAGGTTTAGACTCCTTTAGATTTTCCCCATGTTGATGTGATCTTAATAATGTACTTTGCTTATTGGGATAACCAGCAAGGCTATCTCGCACAAACACCTAGGCATCATATAACTATCTTAATTGTAAACTTAATTGAGAAAAAGGGAATGATAATGATCATGAAAAAGGGGAAAAGAGAGGGGGGATGGGGTGGTGATGCTGCCACCACTGATGATGATAAGCCAAAAAGAAAGGAGAGAAAGGTATGAGTTTGTTTTTGCTTGTATCTCCATATGGCTGTGAATACATATAAGTATCCTGATCTACATATAAGTATATAACAGCACGCATATTATAAATCCATGTATGGACTCAACAGTTTGAGTTACAGGCACTCCACTTTACATCCATTTTACCAAACTCAAATAGTGGAAATTTAATACTAACATAAAAACATACCAAAACTTTCCAGTGGATGCAATAAGTTCCAGTATGCCTCTAGCTTCTTCTTCAGCAATCTCATTCTTGGATTCATCTTCTCTAAAATCTCAAGTACAACACAACTTCAATAAAAATAAAAATAAAAATAGAAGAAGAAACCTAATACAATATTACTTGATTAAAGCTATTTAGGCATTTAATTAAAACAGAAAGAAAGGAAGAGGACAAAAACAAGAATAGGAGTTAATACCATCATTGCCATCAAAAGTTACAAGGACATGAGATTTAAAGAAAAAAAAAACTGGTGCACCATCAAAAAAGGTTTTGAAATAAATCATCCCAAAATCCATTGCCACTTCTTGACTACATAATTCAACTAGGCCAACACTTTATATATACATGCCTCGCCATAAAGCTAGAGAACCACAACCACTTTAAGGTGTTTTTAATGAAACCAACCCTTGCATACTTGTTTTAAAGTATTTCCCTTTCCTTACTTTTAGTATGAGATGTCCCTGGGATAATGCACCTATGCTTAACTTGAAGTCAAGGAATGCACATACATATCTATACTATACTTGAAAGCCCAAGACCCACTTTCGGGCAATGCCGTTTCCTACTTTTATTTGATCTTATGTGAGACAATTTTCAAGACAGGTCCTAAAAAATCTTCCCTCATACCTCACTTATTGTTACTGCACTATTTCTAAATAGTTTCTCTCACTTCCAAATCTTTCTCATACAATCTACCTTTCTAAGGATAATCTCCAATTCTCCATTAATGTCTATACGGCATCTATTAAGAAATCATCACTAATTCATTAAAATTTATTCAGGAGACAAATTAATAGAGGTGAGTTATATGGGATCTCAACCCTACCTCCCCCCCCCCCCCTTAAAAAAAAATAAAATAAAATAACTTAGGAGTTGTTTGATGAAACCGAAATATATTTTCATTGAACAATTTCATAAAGTAATCATGTATTTATTGTGTATTATCAAAATTCTAAATGGAGGAACCACTAAGCATGTTCAATTTTTAGCACTTACTATGGCCCATCAAACAGGCCCATGTATTATCAAAATCACTAAATGGAGCAACCACTAAGCGCGTTCAATTTTTAGCACTTACTATAGCGATCAAATAGGCCCATAGTCAAAAGAAGTGGGATTGCCTTTACTGCATGAAGACCTTTTGTTCAACATGCTAAGGAGTCGTTTGGAATTGTTTATGTTTATTCTTTTTTTAAAAAGGGGAAACGAAGCAGTCTTTTTTATTATTAATAAAAACCAAAACAAGAAACATGTTAGGCAATCATAGTTGTCACCTGTTTTTATGAGCAGAAAACAAAAAATATGTTCGGTTAGCACAAAACAGGGGGAAAACACATCTCATTTCAGAATGCAAACAGGGTAATTGAGCTCTTTAGGGAAAGAAAAAGGTTCAGTTTGCATATGCATTATGCAAAGACTTGAACCCACGTCTTTTTTTGTAGGATGTTGACGGAACATGCTTCAAACTATTTCAAAAACAAGTGAAAATATAAATTGGATTTTTTCAATTTAAAAAAAATATATATATATTTGAAAACTACTTCTAAAAAGGAAAAATACAAACAAAGAACCAAGCGGATTTAGTCATGTGTGCTTCCAATTTTCCAATTTATGGGGGAAAAAGAGAAAAAGGATAAAGGATACAAAAATAATGCCAAATGACATTAAAAGGCTAAAATAGTGCTCTAATAAGGAAAAAAAAATGTTCCTACCAAAAACAAATGACAAATTGTAAGACAATGAGTGAACGAATTGACCAAAACACAGCCTATTAAAATTATATATTATTAATCTGGAATGTTTCATTGCCCACCAAAACAAAAGTGCAGAAGGAGGTCTTAATGCACCAGAGGCTAACTTGGTGCTGCTTTTTTTTACGACAACATGCCAAAAACAGTGGTTTAATAAGAAAATAAAATGTATTTTCATTAGGAGGGATTCCTATTCATCAAAATTAAAGAGCAAGTAGGATCACAGCCCTTAAAATATAATAACTAATCACTTACATTTTTACACAAATACTAGTATGAAGATAAAAATTGAAATTACATTCTTATGGCTTTAAAAGCAATATCATACTATGGAGTATGGATGAAGAACTTTTAGACTATTTCAACACATACAGAAGTCATAAAATATGGTTCACAAAGTGACCATATGTTTTTGGGTTACATATTGTTTTATAAGAATGTTCTCAGGCTACATCTACAAGAACATCAATTCTATCAAACATTTATAATTACTAGGAGACATATATACACTACGCACGTGAAGACAGGGAGATGAGAGAGAGGGGTGCTCATGGAGAGAAAGTGACATGTTGGAAGTGAGCAGTTAGGAACATGCAGGAGAGAGAGAGAGAGAGAGAGGTAAAAAAGTTGGAGGGAGTTTGAGCAAAAGTGGCTACTTTTCCCTCATTTATTTTAAGAACTTTAAGAAAACATCAGTTGGTAGTGTTTGGCAAGCATCAGATGAATATTCGTCTTTGATTGAATAGATAGTATAAATAAAATTTGCCGACTACCGTTAAAAAGACATAAATCAGATGGTAAAATGTACTACTTTGAGTGACTATATACTGTCAACTATCCAATGATCAAATTAGAGACGCAGAGATTTACGTTATTTTATCTCCATAGAAAGCCCAATATGACAACCTTTATACTGAAAGAATTGGAAAAATAAGGGATGGCAGGAAAAGGACATTGATAGTCATCAATCAAAATAGATTACATAGAAAAAAAAAAAAAAAAATTGCAAATGAAAACAATGTTTCCACATCACCATTGTGGGCTTTTAAATAACAATAAATAAATAAAGGCAAATTTGATATTCTTTTCAAATTAAACACTATACACCCAAAGAAGTGATCAACTATCTAAAGAAAAGTAGCTTGTACCCATGATTTAAGAGACTAGGAACCAGATTATCATGCTGATGATCACCATCATTGGAAGAAATCGTTGAGTGCAGTGAATTTTCATTTGTGGACATCTCCATTAAGAGGCCTCCACCTATAAATGATGACAAGAATAACAATTAAGAGAGATTGTAACTACAATACATTAAAAGGCACTAATATTCTTGCAGGAAAGTAAGGAAAATATGCCAAGGCAAATATGCTACATTGATCTTTATAACAGTAAAAGGCAACAAATAAACAAAACAAAAACTGCAAAATAGCAAGCATTAAAATAACTCTATTAAGAAGGATGAACTGCAAAGTAAGTTGTGATAAACCTGGACAAAATATCTTAAAGCACTCAAATGCACAGAATGAACATGGGCTCTCTCTAAACGACCCCAAGGTTCTTTCAAACTTTATCTTTAAAGATACTCATCAAAACAGTGAAAAGCCCAGTACTCTACCCTCCTTTTTGCCCGCAAAATCTTACAATATAGCCCCTTATATATCCCAAAAACCAAACTGCTAGGTATACTGAAAAAGGAAACAAAAGAAAATGAAATTTTTTCTTCTACCTGCTAAGAATTGAGCTAAGAATATATCAATTCTTAGCCCCAAAAAAAAACAAAAAAAAACTAAGAATATATCTATCAATCGATCAAAACGTAACAGCATCCTCCTGTGGAGATGTGGCATTAATATCTTCACTTTAAAATTAATATGATCAAGTTCAGGTGACAACCCAAAAAAACACAAGTCACAACATGCAAAAGTAGATCTTCCATATGAAGTAGGGAAAACACAATAGCCATTCAAACTCTAAAATATATAATAATAATCATACCGGCAACCCATTTCACGACGTAGCACAACATGATTTTTTTAATTACCAGCTAATTGGATATCTAAAATTAACTAGAGCATATATCACTTAAACCATGTTAGCAAAGCTATAGTTCTTATCCAAATATGGTTATATTGGAATATTGGATATTGGTGAAAGTAGCAGTCTTTGAAGCAATCACGACACAAGTCCATTTCAGAAGCAACCTATTGAATGGCATATCAAGATTTGTGCTTCATTTTTTTTTTTTTTTTTTTTTTTTTTTTTTTTTTTTTTTTGTTCAGTATGGAAGATCTGTGCTGCCAATGCAGGTAGCTAAGATAGGGCATTGTGGAGTATACAACATACTGAATTGAAAGACCATGTTTCTTCTTCTTCCAACAATTGCATATCACCATTCATTTTATCCCAAACATTTAGTAAATAAAACACAAAAATAAAATAACTTAAACAAAACACCATGCAGTCTTCTCTGGCATTTCTGTCTTGTGATTTTATTTTTATTTTTTTACATTTTAGAAACGGGAAACATGTTTTACAAAAGCACTTCCAAGCCCTGATAGCATCTGTAAACACCATAAAGTTCAAAAAAACCAACCCCATAGATATTTTCCGAATACACTAGTCAGAGAAACCCTAACATACATGTATTGAATTGAGCTTTTCCTTTTTGCTCTGTTTGGTTGCCGACTAAATCGCAGGAAAGAAGAATAAATTACTTGCACCCCAAAAAGATTAAAAACAAAAACATAAAACTGAGATTTTCTTTTTTAATCTTTTTTTCCCCATTTGCTGGAGACCTAAATAACATGAAAACATTGAAATATGGTAAAATTATTTTCTTTTCTTTTCCGCAGTTTTCTTGGTTACCAAACGGAGGATTTAAGGGGAAAAGAAACTCACCAGAAAATATAACAGAGGTGGATCTATTGACAGCTTAATGAACTGAATCCCCCCAGAGAAAGAGAGGAGCAGACTATGCGAGGGAGACTTATAGGTACTTTGCACAAGTGAGAAAATATGTAGTACAGCAAGGTGTAGTATGTGAAGATGCACCTTACTGATACGGCGTATAAGGGAAGAGGCTCGGGTGCACAGGTAGCTCAATTTCCAAAGGACTACGTTTCTAAAAGCCAAAGTCCTGAGTTCACCCCCATACTTAAATCCTTTGGGCTCATTCATACAAGACTTTCATGATTTTTAAGAGCCTTTAGACTTAAATGATCTATATGGGTTGTGGTGTATGACCCACAGTTTTTCCAAAGAATTTTCTCATCCTTATAAAATATAAAAATAAAAATAAAAATGAAATAAAAAAAGAAGAAGACTCAGCTAAATGATTGAAAGCATAGTAACAAATTCAAGATTCAGGAGTTAATTGTAATAGCAGGAGTTATTTGGGAAAATATTAGGAATAATTCAGAAAAAATCTAAGAAAAGATTACGAGCCAAAATTGCAATAAAATTTGTCACCTAATAAGAAAGATGTGTTGTTATTTCATAAATGTTGGAAACAATTCAAGAATTTCATAAATAGTTTTAGAATTTTTCATAATATTCAAATTTTTCAGAATAATCCGAGAATTATTGAAGTAAACGGGATGTATTTGGGGTTACTTCGCTTAGTGAAAAGAACCCAAGACAAATTTGAAAAATTCTAAATTTTTGTTAATATGTTTGAAGGTGGGCCTAGCGGGCAAATACCATTTCTTGTCCACATAAAATTCGGGTGGACATGGGAGTTGGAAAGATGATGGAACCAGCAAGACATTTATCCAAATTATATTGGAGGCCCATAACTTGGTACACTATTATTAAGGTTAAAATTGCCTATTGGAGCATTGAATTAATTTGTATTAATTTTTTTTTCTTTTAAAAAAATTATATTTCAAGCTCACCTGTAATTTGGAAACTAGATTGCATTCATTTTTTATGATGATGTTTGTAAAGTAAGTTTTCAAGGACATCAATGCTAAGAAGGTAAGTAAAATTGTTTAGCCTCGGCCCAGAGAAAAAAAAAAAAAAAAAAAAAAAAAAAGAGTAAAATTGTTTATATGTTACCTTAAAAGTAAAAACTTTTATAAAAATATAAATATAACATGCTAGAATACTTACAAAAGCTTTCTGGGGAATAGAATTCTAGCATTTGAGGGGAAAAGAGGACAGCTGAAGTTTTCGAACCCATAGAAAAAAGAAACAAGGTCTCGGTTATTCATAGATCAAACCAACAGGCCAAGAGGATGTTTGCGGCATTGAAAGACCCCAACTTTGATTAAAACAAGAACAACTTTGGGAAAAAACCCTATTGCAACCATTATTTAGGATTTGCATGGTCATAGTTGGCAAACTTCCTTGCAATTATGTTTTCTTTCATGGTGTAGATGAACACCTTATTCTATTTTATCATAATTTGATTTTGGATATTTTATGTTTTCAATAAATGTTAATCGATGAATTTGAACTCCATATATTATGGCCTATTTGTTTGATGGTTTTTTGAGTAATTCAATATCATTGAATGATTTTAAGGATATTGTTATGTTGGTTGTCATGATTAGTTCTTTTGAAATTTTATATTATTATTTGTATTTATTTAGTTCCATGCCAGTAGTTCGTTTCCATAGTTGTAGTTACCTTATGGATCGAAATGGATTAGAGATATTGAAAGAGATGAGGAGTTTAATGTTCTTGTGGTGGCAAGTTGTATTGTTGCAGTTCTACATTATTTCAATAATTTCATATTTAGGGACCCGTGCAAGGATTCCATATATGGTGGGAGAAATTTTGTCATTGATATTATGAATGGAAATGATAGGCATTGTCATGAATAATTTATAATGGAAAAACATGTATTTTGGAGCTTTGTGGAACTTTGAAAGATAACTATAAACTAAAAGAGAGTTAAGATGTAGGTGTGGATGAACAGGTAACAACATTTCTCTTGGTAGTTGGCGATAATGTGGGAAATAAGATGCTTCAATAACGATTCCAAGACTCAATTTGATGAATTTATGGTTTATAATTAATCCGGCTCATAATGGTTCAAGTTGGCTAAAAGAACCTCTCTAGGTTAGCTCAAATCGGCTCATGATTTTCTCTCAATTCTTTCTCATTAGACTTTAATTACTCTTAATTTCATTCCTAAGGTTGTTTTAAAAGGTTAAATTTTGAATTGAAAAGCATTCAATGCAACCCTGTATGTATACCTAAGCTTTGCGATAGTGGTGTATAGTGGTTAGCCACCTTTGTAAAACCTAATCATGCACCCATGATTAACCATGATTAAGTATTTTTGCCCTAAAATGTCTTAAAATGTGTTCCTTTTCAAAACATGATTGTTTTGGCTTTTATTTCGTCAAAATCGGACTTCGTTTGACCCTAGAAACAATTTTGAAAGTCAAAAGGATGCAAAAAGGGAAAAACATGATGTGGCCCACGGTTGACCACCCAACCCTAGATGGTCACCCGGGGGGCTCCATCAATTTTTAGGGTTTTTTAATCCCCTTCCTTATTTGACGGATTTTTTCGCCTCCACAAGACTCTTCTTCTTATTTTATGCTATATTTGAGTTCCTTAAGCCCCAAGAGAGTCTCTGATGAACCTTGGATCATTATTTAGGGTTTTAATCTTGGTCATAGATTTAGGATAGCTGATTCCTATAAATACCTAGCTATGTTCAGCCTTAAAGGGAGAACATATGCACCAAAAACCTAAACCCTAAAAGAGGAAGAGAGTTTTCTGAGAAAAAGAGTTGTGTGTGTGCGAAAGAAGGACAATGAGGAGTCCTCTAACCCTAGCAAAGGAAGAAGAGGTATCTTCAAGGTTCTACAAGAGGTAATACAACTAACCCTAAAAACTGGAAATTAAGGTTTCTCTTTCTTATGTAAGTTTAAATCCAAGTCTTTGTTGTGATTATTATCATGAGTTAGTGCTTTGGTTAGTTAATACATATTATATTAATGATATTCATGATAGTTTGAGCATGTTTGAGGGTTGGTTCATGGGTTATAATGCATAGTTGTGAGATTAAGGTTTCCATTATCCTTATTTTATATAAGTTTCATATAGCATGTTTAGCATAGCTTTTTGAGTTTTTCCTCATCATAAATATTCTATATATATTACATACAGTTGAATCATGCTAGGTTTGTATTCATGTAATATATTTTCTAGGGTTTTTGGAGACATTATCATTTTCTAAGGATAATTATCTTTTTTAGAGGGAAGGGTTTTGCATGAGGGTATTTTGGAATGTGTTTAAGCATGCAATCACTTCTAATATGTTCTAAAGTATATATTTTATGTAAGATATGTAGATAGATCCTTCATACAAGTTGATTTCCACGTAAAATTATCTTAAAATAATTTTGCTTAAGAAAGCTCAGCCGTAAGAAGGCCTTTTTTCATGTTTTACATAAAATATCATATTTTTGTCTTGAGTTAGCTTTTTTTGCATGCTTAATGATATTATTTGATATTCTCATCATTATTACAGAGTCTTTCGCATATTTTTCATAGTTTTCATACATGTAGACTAGGTCATTGCATGTAAGAGCATATTAAGGTTTTGCTATTCTTTGATTTTTGCTTGTTGCCTCATTGTTGGGATAATTTTAGGTCTTGATATATTTTGTCCAGATTTAAGAATTATCTTTGTGGTGAGATTTTGAGCATATAAATGGCTAATTGTGAGTTTAGCAAGTGCAATTATCTCATAGAAAGTGGGGTGAAGATTATTTTTTACTATTGCAAATAGAAAGTTTGCAAACAAGGTGTAGAAAATATGATTATTTTTGATAGGTTACGAATGGTAAGTATAATAGGTGTAGAAAATACCCTCCTTCTCTCTTTTCTTTTCTCTTCTCCCTCCTAGGGTTATTTCCTAATATAGGGATATGGTGAATTTTAGGGTTTCCTTCCATCCTTTTTCAAAAAGCTACCATTTTTCATTGAAATACCATATTGAGAATCATTTATCTTTGGAAATCCTTATGGAAGGAAACTTAAGGTTTACCATAAGTCACTATTAGGTTATAATCCTATTTTTATTGAACTACGTGAACTTTGATCCTTGTACGTTCAATACAAGGTACGTAGACACTCAATTGATATTCAAGTTCGTCCTAACTAGGATACTAAGTATCCTAGGTTTTCTTTTTTCCTTTAATTTATCCATCATATGTGATTACTAATGGAGTAGGATGGATTTATGATCGATATGCATACTGTATTTTATTGATTGATATTGATTTACATGTGTTTAAGTCATTAAATTAACCTAATTAAATTAAGAGACCAACTCAAGGCGATGTGGGTGCCTATGGGCTTAGCTCATAACCTTCCCACATCGTAACTTAGCCCCCAAATCCAATTTTCTGGTTTTAAAGACTTTGTCTTTCCTTTTAAAATGAAGTCATGGGGTTTTTTTAACCTAAACATTTTAGAGTTTTCCTCTTTTTCTTAAAAAATGAGGTGGCCACTCCTTTGTTTTTACATATGATCTCGTAGGCCATTTTCTTGGGTTCACAAGGGGTAACTTGCAAAATGGGTAATAATAGGAAGGGGTTTTTTCATTTTACCCTAATTTAAAAGCTAATGATTGTAAAAAAATTATCAAATTTTGGGTGATTTAATAGTGAGATATCAAAACTGAGAGATAAACACCTTCAAAAAGGGTATTACAATAAAATTTAAGGTTAAAAGTGTTAGCCTCAAAGTTTCATTCTATGAATATATATAATATGATTTTGATGATAATAGAGCATTGATGATTATGCGCTAATGTGTATTATTGAAGTTGATCATTATAAGTTAAGTTTTTCTATACTTCAATGTGTTATCACAAGAATAAAGCAAATGATCAAAGGGTAATAAAAAGGTTTCAACAAGTGAAAGATCAAGAGAAGTAAAGAGCCTCAAAGAAAAGAAAATTCAATTCTCAATAATCTATATGATCTATATACCATAAACCACGACACTAAGGAGCTGTTTGGCAAACCAAGAACTACGTCCTAAGCAGGTTTTTAATAACCTCAACAGACAAAATAATATTAAGTACGAACTAGTTTTATTTTGTGTACTGTTTGTCTAGAATTGGGTTCTAACCTTGTCACGACCCAAAAAATAGGCCAAGACGTGTTCATAATAAATATAAGTTAAATAGAAATCAAGGATGGTTTATAAAATTAAAATCATAACTTAAAAAAATATTATTTTAAAGAAAATTCAGCATGGTCCTATTTAAAAATATGACATACCAAATTATCGACATTTCAAACCTATGCAATTAAATTAAAATCATTCAACCATCCACATCAAAACATAAAATAAAGTTGGCATTCAAGTTCCACAAGGTTCTATCATTAATACATGCAGTATAGAGTACAATAAGGCTATTCAAATATTATACAGACCACAAAAATAAAATGTAATATCTGAACAACATTCCATGCTTACAATGCTAATCCCGATGCGATGCATCCCCAAAAGAGTCATCATTAGTTTGCTCAAAATTTGCAAAAATGTTTTAAAATAGGTGTAAGTATAAACTCAGTAGGTTACATTTTTCAAAGTTGTAAACCAAGGTTTTAAAACAATTTTGAGCAGTAAAAAATGATGTAATTAAAACCACAACTTAATTAAAAGGAGAGCATATAAATAATCAACCCATAAATCATCCACCATATCTAGTAATCCATAACATCAGTATTTCAAACTGATAAATCCTCCCCAGGTTATGTAAGGCCTTCATCCACGGAATAAGAAGAAACATGACAAAACATCCCTACTTGGGACCGCAGTAACATCAAGAGGAAACACGGCAAGACATCCCTATATGGGACTACAATAACCTCTATTTGGGTCTAAGCCCAAGACTAAAGGATAAGAAGACACGGCACGACGTCCCTTTCCTTTGGGACCGCAGTAATCCTGTTTCCACTAGTTCTTAACATCACAACATCACATAAATGTCTATATACATGTTCTCTCATAATAATTTCATGAATAATGATAAATAAATAATTTCCAAAACACTTGTATAAAAGTGACCCCTTAATATTATGACTGTAAAAAATTTAGCCCAATAGGTTTCAAAACTAACCCATTGTATTAAAAAACACATAAGGAGTTTAAATCCACATGTATATAACAAAATAGGGTGTAAAAAACAAACCCTAAGGTTACTTATTTCATAAAATTTCATGAAATTAAACCCAAACCATGAGAAATGCAAAATATGGTTTATAAACATGCAAACCCACATGATTTTCTCATAACCTATGTATACAATGATTTACAAAATGAAAAATGCACCTACTTCTCAAATGGTAGCTAGAACCGCGAATCCAAGGTGTATACGTGTAGATCGGGGTGGAAATCACAATGTACAAGTGTCGCGTGGTTAGATTCGAGCTCCTTGGGGTCGCGTTCCTCACCGTTGAGTTGAGCTCTCTTCCCCTCCCCACGTCCCCCTTCTCTATCTCTCTCTTCCTTCTCTGTCGAAAATGGGTGAGAAACCCATTAGAAATAGGTTTTTAAAAAATTATTAAAAAGAAAAAAAAAAAGAGGAGAGGGGTAAAATGGTCATTTCACACCATACAAAAATATCTTCAGCCTTGTAGCTCAATCAATCGCTATTGAAGAGCTCGATTGATCAGGTTTAACAGAAGCCAATTGGCATTTCTAAGCCACCTCCGATCGATCGGCCTTGCCACCCCGATCGATCGGCTCTGCTAATTTTTGTACTATAATATACTAAATTCATTCAATTTGATTATATTCCATTTATTTTCAATTGTACACGTGTTAAAACAATCTAGGTTATCACAAACCTGGTTCACTTTTTTTTTACTGTTTGGTTCACATTATTGTTAAGCCTTAGTACAAAAACAAAAACATTATATATATATATATATATATATAACTCAATAAAATTACTGTAGAAAATCATTAAAATTTTAATTAATAAATACCGAACCACCATCATTTAGGTAATATCAAAAACCATAAAAAATTGAACAAGAAAAAAAATGTCATATAATGCATATATTTGTGCAATTGATTTTGTGGTCATTCTGGCCCACATCCAATCTACAATTGAACGTCTCAATTGTGACGCAATCTATTAGTGTCTTATTTGAGAAGGATTATCTTGAATTTCAACTTGAGTATCTTTTAAATCATCTTGCTCCATAACTTTATCAAAAATCCAATCCCTTCTATTTTCCTGCCTGATGTGATTGTGTAAAATACAACATGCCAAAACCAAGTTTGGTTGTGTATCAAAAGGGAAGGGAGGCGCAATTGTTAAGATAGGAAATCACACTTTAAGTACTTCCGAAAGTACGTTCAATCACATTGCGAGTATCGATGATTAAACATCTCTTCGGCATTAAAGGGATGATTTCCACCTTGGAATCCATTCAAGTGGTAACGAACTCCACAGTATGGAGTAAGAAAATTAGGCATATTTGCAAATTCGGCATCAACAAGATAGTACTTACCTGCATATATTGTAAAGTTACCTAAACATTAATTAATATGATAGAAATTTTTTAGTTATACTGGTACATAGTTAGGAACATTAAAAAAAATGCAATACTTTTGGAATTTCAAGTTTGTTCTCCCTACTCATTGCTGAATCAAGAATACATAAATTCGAAGCTGAACCCTCCCAACCATCTAAAACATACTGCAATTGCATGTCAAATGAATATGCTGTTAAAACATTATATGAAATAAATTCATTTCTATTCCGAAAAGTTCTGTGGTCATCAACACTAACTAGCGCTGGAATATGTGTCTAATCTATTGCTCTCACATAATCCTTAAATTTGTAATATAGAATTTAAATAATTTATAATAATCAATAATAATCCACAAAAATAGATATTTTAATTCAAATAAGATTAGAAAATGGTTGGAATTCAATATAACAATACTTTGAAATATGGATAAAACCTTTGATTATATAAAATCTCATCAGGAGTAGTTGGTTGTGCTACTTTAAATTTTTTTTAGGAAAGTGCTACAATTACATTCAATACGTTATTGAAGTGAGGACTGATGGTTTAACAAGAATGTTGAAATCTATCTTGGACATTCTGACTACGTTCATTATGGCTAAGTGTATATAAAAATATTGTCACCTGCTCTTCAATACTTAGATATCTAGTGGAACATAATAGGCCATCATCATATAATATTTCACATAATTTTTTAAAAACATGCTTATCCATGCGAAGCATTTCTTGACAACGTCTACCATGCATGATCGATCATAAGTTCATTGGTATAATCACGACCACTCAAAGATAAATCATGACATGGGGTTTTTAATATAAAATGCTCATAATAATAAGCTGCTGCAATTGAAGCAACATTAGTTGCCACCACTATAGTGAGATCTTCATCATCAGAATCATCTATTTGATTTTTTTGGCTTACAATTTATTATCAATCATATCAATTATTTAAGAAAAAAACTAAATACCAGAATTTTCACAATTTAAATCGTACCTTACTATATAAATTTTTATGAGTATATGTTATTGCATCAACATGACATTACTAAAAGAAGCCACTAATCAATATAAAATTTATAAGTGTAATACAAACACTCAAAATCTTAATTCAAATGTTATTAAACTTAAAAACATAAAGTTAATCTTAAAAAAAAAAAAAATTCAAAATCCCAATACAAATATCATAAAACTTAAAAACATAATGTTAACTTGAAAGAGAATGTTCTAAATATCAACATAAAGTTAAGCTAAAAGGGAAATCTAAATTAGTTATTCCTACTCATGACCATCGGGACGAAATTTTCTTAGCAACCATTTCTTTCGTTTTGAAATGTCCAATAATACAAAGATTCTAACCTTTATTGCATCCTTGAGCAAATCATAAGCATATATCCATATAGAGACCCTCATCTACATCTGGAATAGTATCAAGTACTTCAACCACATTAATTACTTTATTTGTATTAGAACTTTCCTTCTTTTGATCAACTAATTATGAAACTACTGATGCCATTGCTGTTAGAGCAACCACCATACCTTCACCAGTGCTCTTCTTTATATTTTTAGGTTGTTGAGAGCTAGAAGGAGTTGTCGACTTACATTTATTTTTCATCTTACATGTTTCTACGTCCTCTTCAGATAATGATTCCTCATCATTTACTCCCTACTACATCTTCATTTGTAACATCTATAGATGATGATCCTGGAGTAGTATGAACAGTTTCATTAGTTCTTGTATCTTTACCACAACGACTATACTTTCCAGTTGTAGTTGAATTTCTATATATCTCATGTAAATCATAATAATTTGGCATTATTAACATCCTCAATTTTTTCTCATCTAGATGTGCATACATTAAAGATATATAAGCTAATGGAATTTAATATGTCATTAATAAGATAATATTAAATGAATATATAATTCACTTTCAAATAATCATCCCAAACTATATCATCTACAGTTACCATTTGTCGTGAGTCATCCCATCCAAATCCACTAAGATACAAGAGAGCCTTCATATTTGTGAAAATTTTCCTCAATTTCTTATATCTATTTTTCAAAACATCCTTATCTACTTGCAACCGATACTTTGTTATTAAATAATGTGGTCATTTGAGCCCATGCATGTTTGGTAAATGTTTTTTTCACTCTTTTGACCCCTACATGCTTGGTATAACATAAAATCAAGGAAATAATGATCCATTGGTGGTGTCCAAATAGTCCTCATAGTAGAACGGGCTTGACTATCCATTCCATCTTCTACAAATTTCAAAGAAACTAATATCAACAATTTAAAAACAATACTACACTAAGATCGACATTCTAGCTAAGCAAATATAGCAAAAACACAATGAATTAATATAAATAAAAAAGGATTATTAGAAAAATAAAAATAAATATGAGCATGTCTAACTCTTTATCTATATATATACAAACCGATATTTCTATATTTGGCTAGAAAATGACAAACTCAATTTAATATTATATGGTTAAAGGTTATTGAGTCTAATGGTATGCCCCCATTCCAATAGGAGTTTGAGATTTGTACAAGTCTAGCTTGATTTCAATTCCACATGGATGCATATATGAGTATGTTTGTGTTCTCCTATCGTTTGACAAAATATATATATATATATATATATATATATATATATATAGAGTGCGGTTCAGCTGAGGGATGTCGCCTAGCTTTATCCCTGGCGAGATTCAATCTCTGCCGTTAAATTATAATCTATGGCACATATAAAAGAGGCAAAAACATGTTTTTATCCGACCCAACCCGTGTCAATAAAGGCCTAAAAATCAACAAATTGTGCCTCGACGAGCGTGTGAAGCGTCTGCAGCACACGTAAAGCTCTCCCTTCTCTCTGTCTCCATCCCAACTCTCTCTCGACGCCGATGAACATCCCGACGACATCACCATCTAGCACAAAGACATACCTATGGAGACTAATTAAATACTAGACAACGTCTCTAACAAAACACTAGACAATGTGTCCATCATCATCCCCTGCGCCGACCTCAGCGTCCATCTCCATCTCACGCCAATCTCACTAGTTTTTCCCTGGTTTGATAATTAAGGTTCTTTTTAGTTAATTTACTTTATCTGCCTCAGCCAACTCTCATATGGTTACAATCCTGCAACATTTTTTGGGAGTTCCTGATTTGTTTTGGGATAATTTCAGTTAAGGTAGGGGCTGGAAGGAAGGGAGTTCCAAATTGGGTCTTGTGATAACCTTTTTACATCTTTATTTTCTGAAGATAAAATTGTTACAAATGAAATGACCCAACAAGTGATATAATATTTTTGCAAATTAATCTTTGCCAATATCCATAATATTTGACCTGTTGGTTAAAATTGAATTGAATCTACTATACTAGTCGATAAATAAAATGCTAGTAATCTACAATAAGCATCATAAGTAACTTCATTTATAAAAGATATATGCTTGATTAACAAAAAGCTTGCCCAGGTGACCAAGTCCTCATCATATATCCTTGTGCAAGCATGCTTCATTTAAAAGAAAAAAAATATTATTGTAAGTATTCCCAACAACTAACCACAATAATAGTTGCAGAGATCAATTGGTTCAATTCCCCATTTGAAAAAAGAGAAAGAGAAAGGTAGAGACTGAACCAATAGAAGAGAGGGAGGGAGGTTGGGAGGGAGGAGACCTCTTTGGCCGGAATGTTTTTCATCGGAATGTAAATGGACATAGCTAGAAAGGAGAGCCGTGTTGCAGAAACGTCACACGCGCAACCAGGCAATCAAATTGTGGGTTCTATGATCTTACGGACATGGGTTGGGTTATAGGTTGGATAAAGCATATTTTTTGCTTATTTTATATTTGTACCGTAGATTATAATTTAACGACTGAGATGGAATGTCGCCCAGGATAAAGTCAGGTGACATTGCCTGGCTGAACTACACTATATATATATATATGTATATAATATGATAATCAGGCAAGCACATGTTGATATAACTTATATCAACACTCACATTGCGAGTTGTACCTTATCAATTGGTGGGATATAAGGTACATTGGACCAATGCAAGGCGTACAACCCCAATGCATGGTACTGATATAACTTATATTAACACGTGTTTGTCACAACCCAAATTAATTAATCTATGATCAATATTAATAAAACCAGTTTAATTAAGAAAATCATTTAGGAAGCACGTGGATAACACGTGTTAGAAAACCGGTAATTTCAATAGAAATTTCGGCATGATCCATTCGTAAATGGAACGTACCATAATAAAAACCTGTATAAAATAGTCATAAAATTTCCTATCAGTCATCATTGGTATCATCACATGCTAAATAACCCATATAAGGAGACCTACGAAATTAAAATATTACAACAATAAGTTATTACATGTCTAGTGCCCATTGGCCGAATACAAAAGTATTTAGTTAATACATAACCATGATATTAAAATTGTTCAAGATCATACTAATGTTATAAAATGATCTGACAATTAGTTAGTTCCAATTAGAGCATAACAACACAAGGCGAGGTCTCCACAGCTAGAAAATCATCTGAAAAGGGTTTATAAAATATAGGAGTGAGTATAAAACTTAGTAGATATAATTTTCATATAGAAATAACCAAAGCATGATAATATAACCAATTAAAATCATGCTTAAAATAATTAAAACCCATGCAATGTCATGAATCATATGCGACTCATGTACATTTAACATAATCCATAATTACCGACCATTCCCGCAGGAGTCTTCGCGTGAAAACGGGGGATTTAAACCCACTTCCAAGAGGACAACACAAGGGTTCCTACCTGGAACCGGAAAGTAGCTTCTAATTCGGGTACACAACGGTTCCTACCTGGAACCGAAAAGTACCCAAGACCAAAGGAATGGAAAATACGGCTAAGTCCCTTGACCGCTAGTAGTCCAAATCCAATGACCCCTTTAATATACTTTTACCAAGTAATTAATTAAATCTATTTCATGCATTTTATGCCAATGAATGCCATGGAAAGTACAAAAATCCATACACATGTCAGTTATTTCATAAATCAACAATATATAATTATTTCATAATTATATAACATGTGGGAGCTATGTAAAACATGTAAAATATAGACTAACAAGAATTTACATAGCATATACATTCAAGATAAACCAAAATATAACAAGTATATCAACCCATATACTCCCAAATGTAATATTCCTAAATATAGGGTTATGTAAACTAGACTTCCAGTACATGCATTACAAAATATACATGATAATATACCCAAAAATTACGTAAACTTCATAAATAACACTAATATACCTTTTTATTCAACATATATGGGCTTATATCCTAACCCATTATCATCCCTATGGTTAAAACCCATGAAAATTACACCTACCTCAAATATGTTGCACCAAACATAAAGAAAATGTGTTGAGAGGGTTGGATCCGAGTCTAAAATTCAAGAACAAGCTTCAAACTCCACAGATCAAGCTTGAATCCTCTCTAAGCACATGTAGATCTTCAAATCCAGCCCTAGAACGCAAGTTCAAGCGTTAAAATAAAGTGAGAGAGTAAAAAACCCAAGCATGCAAGAGAAAATTGTGATTTTCTCTCTCCAAATACTCTTTTTTCTCTTCCCTCTCTCCTCTCTTGTCTCTTCCCTCTCTCTCCTTCTCTCTTAAGCTCTCTTGGTGTAAAATGCTGAAAATGGGGTGTAAAAGTCATGTGATGAGGGTTTTAAAATGGGTGAGGGGCACATGCGTCTTTTAACGCACCTAAAAAAAAAAATTTGCAAAATCTGCGATGCCCGATCGATCGGGTTCTAAGGCCTGATTGATCGGACCAGTGGTAGAATCTAATTGCCTTATTCGTAGCACCTCCGATCGATCGGGCCATGCCAGAAATGCCCAATAACAAATACTAATGAGTCTAAACCTCTACAGCATAGACCACTACCTTATTTTCTTCTCCATTCTTTTATTTTTCTTTTTACTTTAAGTTATTTAATGAAAATAAGCAAATAACCCCCCATTTGAATTCAAATAAAATATTTTTTAAAAAAAAATCAAATTCCAAGTATATCAAAATCTCATTTTCAAGTTTTAGTACAAAATTTGGCTCCGACAAATTTTTAAAAAACAATCATACAAGGAAACCAGTCGAAACGTGATAATAAAATCCCATAAAATCACAGATGTCTTATAATATTATAAACTTCTATCACCGCAAAAAATTATCTTTAAAAACGAAGATCTATGAAAATTCTTTTTTTTCCCAACACTTAGCCAAATTTCAGCAATCTAAGAGTGTGAAATCACAAACACATCAATATCATACCCATGCAATGCCTATGCATGACAATACCCGACAAATCAACTAATGTACATGCAAATCATGCATTAAAGGTAAAATTATCCTAATTAAATGATGCGAGCATTACAATGTTGATATAGGCTTATATTAGCACAGCTACAAACCTGCAATTATTGATTACAAACCTACAACTGACTAATTACAAACTTACAATTACTGATTTTCTATTTGTAGTCAGTCAATTGTAAGTTTATAATCAGTCAATTGTAGGTTTGTAGCCGTGCTGATAAGATCATTACGGTTTATATATATATGATATCATAATAAATGGGTTATTAGAACATGGAGAAAGATGTAGCTTTCTTGGTCCATTTTGAATGATGGTCCATGTGAATGAAATAATTAAAAAGAAATAGTAATTGCTTCTAGCAAAGTACCAATTTCTTGTCTTCTTCTACTATATATTCCCCTCATGATATCTTTTTATCTAGTAAAGTATTCTTTTGTAATTAAAATGTATATATCCTTAGTATCTATACAAACTGACACATATATATTGGTTTTGATTCCATTCACGTAAACCAAGGAAAATAGTATATATATTATATTGAGGGATATATATATATATATGTATACATATAAAATTATTGGTATACAGCCTCTTCCCAATCTCTCTCTTTTTTTCTTGCTCTGTCACAAACACAAACATCATACAAATCAAACGAAACCTACGAAGCACTTCATTATATTTGTGTTACAGATTTGTTTATTTATCCATGGAGGTCCTCTATTCTCTTAAATACAAGTTCTGTTTTGATAGCCAAAAAACCACAGATATAAAAAAAGAAAGATACATGTGGCTCAAAAACAAGTGAGAGCATTCATGTGGTGCAAATCCATAGAGATTTTTAGTTGAAAGAGAGGAGAAAGAGGGAAAGCATACCTGTTTCCATGGTAGTTCTTGGTTGTTAGTGAAACGTTTAATTGATGATGATGAGGATTGTGGAGAAATAGGAACCTTACATGCAAAACCAAAATATAGCACCATATGTAACACTATGTATATGGATCAAAACTCTCTCAATTTATTTAACATATATCTTTTTTTATGATTTAAGCTTGGTGTTGCACGAGGTGCTGTATGAAATGTGCTTACACCGCTATATATACATATATATATGTACGGGGAAAAATCCGGACAGTCGGTGGAGTGCTTTAAGGAAGGTGGCTCGATGATCTGGAGCGCCACGTGAAGAAGGCCTAAGAGGGCTCTGGAAGCTAAAATAACTCCTAAGTGTATAGTAACGCTTAATGGTTCCAATAAACAGTAGCGCTAGGTGGCTAACTGAATAGTGCCGTTCGATTCTCCAATGAACAGTAACTTGAAAACAAAGAGAACCGTTAAGGGAGACCAGGGGTGGTCCGACCTAAAACCCTCTGACGCTCAAGTCAATTTTAATGTCTAGAGATAGAAAGAGAGCAATGAAAAGGGGAGAATCTCTAGGGTTTTGTGCCGTTGTGAGATTTACCTTCTTTGGTGTGAATAGTGTTCCTTTTATAAGAAGGGACTAGGTTTCGGATTAGGTTATCATTCTCATATGACCGTGGTTAGTTTGTGGTCCCTGAACTAACCATAGTTAATCCAGGGTTTTAGGTCTGATCAAGGGTACTCTGGAGCCTCAAGCCTGATTGTCGACACTGTTTATTCTTGACTTGGTTACCAGAAGCGTGTTCTGACCCCAACCAAATTTCCCTTGTCAGATCTAAGAGGTAGGACAAATTCGACGTACGTGAGAGACATATGCTCATGTGGCTCGAAGGCATTCATTCGTCCGAGGGCAAACGGGACCAAGGGCATTCTAAACCAAGGGAATCAAGACCCAAAGGAATTGCCTGGCCCGAGGTCATGTGGAATCGAAGACAGTGTTCGGGGACCGAGGAGACCCGACTATCTCAGGCACACTACTAAAGGATTACACGTGTCGAGGTCTCATACATCGGTCGCAAATATCCCACACAATACACACACACACACACACATATGTGGCAACTTGAATAGAGGTCTAACAAATAGGCGGTGTTAGGTATATTTGTCAACAGATCAGATTTAGGTCGGATTAAAGTATATTCGAATTTGATTTGATAAGAAATAACTTTGATCTGATTCGATTCAATAGTTTAATGAATCAATAAAATACAAATCCATATCTGAATTTGTTATTTTCGGATGCCTGATCTGAAAATTCGATCTGATCCAACAATCTTACAAGATGTAAAATTAACAAAAAAAATTGGCATGAATTTTAGGGAAAAAATAGAACTTTTTAAATGTTTATAATCATAAGAAATATAATTTTAATTTGAGAATAAATTTCAACATTTTTACTATATAATATTCTTAAGAACCATAGATATATGGTAAACTAACAATTAATAAAATATATAATCTCTAATACATTATTTAATTCATCAGATCGGATTTTTATCGGACCGGATTAGGCAATATAGATATTTGATTTGTTAATTAATGGCTTATCGAATTTGGATTTTTAACGGATTAATAGATCATAATCCCCTTAACATATCCTATTTTTCAGATCGAATTCAGAACAAAATCTGATTTATTAACAAGTCTAGTGTTAGGGGAGATTAGGGGTAGAGAGCAATACAAAATGCCTTAATTTGGGGTTGGGGGGCATGTTAGCAATTAAAATCTGATTTATTAACAAGTCTAGTGTTAGGGGAGGTTAGGGGTAGAGAGCAATACAAAATGCCTTAATTTGGGGTTGGGGGCATGTTAGGTACGTATTATAAATGATAAATTTTAGATATTTTAAATGTGGTAAAAAGTAATAGGAGAGTAATTTGAGGGTTGACACCAAAGGTTCTACCCTCATTTATTTGCTAAACACACATAACGAAAGCATACAACACATAAATGAAGAAGATGACATAAACCACATAGTCTGAAAAGAATCCAAGAACACACACAATACATTAATGAGGAATGTTACGTAAATGACATAGGTCCGAAAAAATCTAAGAGTCCATATAATTAATCCACAAGAAAAACATATATAAGAGAGCAATAAAATGATTAAAAATGATTAAAAATAAAATTTCCCATACGTTTTTTTTTCCTTTTATTTATTTTCTTTTTTGTGGCCAGGATTTTGGTTTTCTTTATATAATGCAATGATAGTCTATCATGTCATACTAATATTGTCATAATTCACATTCAACCTCCAAAAAGGTATTATTACAGTTTTCATCATTTTTAATGGTTTTTAAGTAAGTCTAGGATGCCAACGATCTTTGGGTTTAGTAGCATATTTTATCTTATCTTAATAAAAGTGTAAGGTTTTTAAAAGTTTTGATTTGGACTCCACATAAGTGCATGTGTGTTTTCTTATTTTCTGGAAGGGAAAAAAAAAAAGAAAAAGAATAAGTTGGTATTAACCCCGTGGCAAAAGACCAAAGCATATGTGAGCGGGAAAAATTGAAATTGAAAGTGCCCAACATCATAGTCACGCATTTCTGTCTCTCTCACTAACATAGCATCATAGGATTCATAGCATAGAGAAAGGGAAGCACACACTGATCTGATCTGCCACTTGCGACTTCCTCCTACTCAAAACTACTCTCTCTCTCTCTCTGAAAAATTACATTTGTGTAATTCTCTGTAAACCCTAATATTTTCTCTGCAAACTGATATATATATATATATATATATATATATATATATATAGTACGTATTCAGAAGAGAATTACATTTGTGGGATCAGAAGATGGGAGTCGAAAATTACCACGTGATTGAGCTCGTAGGCGAAGGATCTTTTGGGAAGGTATACAAAGGAAGGCGAAAGTACACAGGCCAGGTACTTTTTTTTTTTTTTTTCAATTATTTTTCTCAACAAAATTGAAATGGGTTCTTTTCTTTAAGCATTTTCTGTTCCTTTTTCTTTCAATTTTTAAAATTTCATTTTCCTCTGGTTTATCTTTCTAATGTTGTTGTTGTTGTTTTTGTTACTGATTTCAGACCGTTGCAATGAAATTTATACTTAAGCATGGTAAAAGCGACAAAGATATTCATAATTTAAGACAAGAAATCGAGGTAATTTTCGGCATCTATCTTGTAAACTAGTTTATTTGATTTGTTTTTTGTATATTTATTGTGCTGAAGAACTATCCATTTATGGATCAGAGCTTCGATTTTTATTTATTTTTTTTGTGTATAAAACTTGTGTTGGATTGGACTCTGGTAATTGCCCTTTTGGGGTTGAAAAGTAATCTGCTGCACTTATGTTTGCCTCAATCTTGACGGATGCGCCTAAATTTATTGAGTAACTACCTTTATAATTATGGGAATTGGGGCTCAAGTTGGTGTTCTTTAATAAGGGTTTTGTCATTTTTGAAGTATTGTGAAATTCTCATAGACTAGTTAGGAACTAGGGATAGCTTAGGATGTTTTCTGAAGTATTGTGTATTTTTTGGTTTTCTTTAGTAAGGAATTTATGTAAAACATTGGAACTAGGGATTGCTTAGGGTGTGATCTTGTGTAGATTCTTTTTCAGTATACTCCCCAAAGGAGAAATGGATGGTTGTTACTTGTTATGTTTATGAGAGAGGAGAAGGGTGAGGTTGTTTGTCTTATGAAAGGGAACTCTTTACTATCTAAATAGTTGAGGGGGGTAATTCTTTTTTGGCATGGGTTGGGGGGGGGGGGGGGGGGGGAAGAGACAGAGAGAGAGAGTAGTGAATACGTGGGGGTTAATTGTCAGTGAAAAATTGCCACATACATGCGTCCTTCCATTTCATGAAAAAACAATAATAAACACTAATAAATTGTTTGTGGAAGGGGTGCCGCCCTATTTTGTTAAATCAATTGAGACATGTAGTTTTAGCATTTATAAACCATATTTCAGTATAATGAAGCTGGGTTTTTTTTTTTTTTTTTTGTTGTTTGAATTTATGAATGATTTCTCTTTATGTTGCAGATTCTGAGAAAGTTGAAACATGAAAATATAATCGAAATGCTTGACTCCTTTGAAAGCCCACAAGAGTTTTGTGTCGTCACAGAATTTGCGCAAGTAACTTGTTATCTCTCTCTCTCTCTCTCTCTCTCTCACGCGCGCGCGCACACACACAAATACACATATCTATTTACATGTTTTGTATTCATAAACAAGTGTTTACTTGTTGTCGAAAATGTTAATGATTCATGCTCACATAAAAATAGTTTTTCTGGATAATGCTTAGATGCATGGGTAGTTGATGGCACTTCTCTATATACAGGGTGAACTATTTGAGATTCTTGAGGATGACAAGTTTCTTCCTGAAGAACAGGTTCAAGCAATCGCAAAGCAGTTGGTATTTTTTGTCCCACAGACCATTTTTTTTAAAAAAAATTTCAAATGCTAATTGTTTTTTATTGTGAAGTCATCCATCATGCTTTTCTCTTGATTCAACCTAAACCTCCTGCTGTTGAATATTTCAGGTGAGAGCATTGCATTACTTGCACTCCAACCGTATTATCCATCGTGACATGAAGCCGCAAAATATTCTCATTGGTGCTGGGTCTGTTGTTAAGGTTAGCTGGTCAAATAATATACACATGTGATGTATTTTTAAATGTGCGATCTAAGTGAGCTTATGCTATTTGCTCAAGTATGTTCTTAAAATTCTGTTGGCTCATAATTGTCATTCTTGATTTGTAAGTCCCATTGTGCTGCTTATCACCTAGAATCATTATGTATTGAAGAATGCTTTAATTCTCTCACTATTTCACATGTGTATATGAACCTTTTGAAAACCTTTGCAAAATATATTATTTTAGGAGGTGCAATTTTTGTGATAAAAGATAATCATGGACTATGTAGATTTACAAATTCATATGCATTTTGTATTAACTACGGAAGTAAAATTCATATATTCTAACTATTTTGATTACTTCTTGATTTGAGTTTGAATGTTTCCCTGGCATTAAACTTGAATGGATTTTTCAAGATGCAAGAAAGATTTGGACTTAAAATATACATGTTATTAAAGCTCGAAAGGATGTATATGTCCATTAGTTTACTTGAATGAGTTATACCTGATATAACAGTAATGTGTTTTGATATTGTAGCATACTAGTGCAACTAGAGTAGTAGACTATTGGTCTATGTATTTGGTGTTGATTAGATATTATATTTGGTGGGGAGAATGCCTCTTTTTCTTTGGGGTGTGTTAGAGCTTATCATTGACGTTTGGATGAGCTTGATCAACCGTTATTGATGGAACATCAGTTTTTAAGCGTCATATGAAGCCTGGATAATGCTTGGATTGAAACTGAAAGTTTTATGGACAGTGTGTAAATACTTATAAAGGTAATTTAGCTTACGGCCAAAAAAAAAAAAAAATCAATTTAATATTTATAAAATAACTACTGTCAGTGGCCTATTTGGACCCATTATAATATTATATCTCTTCCTAGAATCCGAGATCCATTTCATGCCTTATTTTGTATTTTCTCGAAAATAATATTGTCTAATAATCCAGCAGCTGAAATGTCCCATCTTGACCCTGGCAGGAGTGATGAAATAAATGACAAATGTATTATAGAAAGATGGATGCAGTGTTCCACAATTAAGTTATTTATAGAATATAAAATCTATATTCTACGGACTATGACATCTTGGTTTTCCTTACATTGTAGTGCGTAGTTAACTACTGCCTTTTTTGGGTCACTACTCACTAGTTCCTATCTTAACACCTTCATTATATATTAGTTTTCTCTGCTCATCAAGTTGTAAGTGTTCATTGTCTCTGATGATCACTGACAATGCTTTTAGCAATATTATTACTTATTAGCATCAAAATGCCACTAGACTGGTCATCAGATTAGAACCCACAGTGTTGTTAACATCTCTCATTATCTTATTGTTTTCTGCTAGACTTTTAATGTTCATTTATCTGCTCAGAATCCTGTGCATGCTTCATTGTTTCTGGTACTTCAAAAAATAGTATAGCTAAATGTAATTTGTATCTGTTTTCATTTGTCACAGCTTTGTGATTTTGGGTTTGCCCGTGCAATGTCTGCAAATACTGTTGTTTTGCGGTCAATAAAAGGTGAGGCGGATCTCAGAAATGTTTGTACAATTTACCTTTCAAGTTTGTAACTGTCTGCCCTGGAAAAATTCTGTTAAGATTTCTTGCTGCTGTCTACATCTGTTTCTACTGCTCTGTTAATCTTTTTCAGGTACTCCTTTGTATATGGCTCCAGAGTTAGTACGGGAACAGCCTTACAACCACACAGCTGATTTGTGGTCTCTCGGAGTTATCTTGTATGTAAATCATTCTTGATTTTTTCTTTTTGAGTGGTTTGTTGGTAATTCAATAGATTTTCATTCCATATTGCATTTGACTTTGGTTCCATCTTAGTTGACGTAAAATAGTCCAAAATGTTTCTTAAGTTGACTTTCTATTCTAACAAAGTCAAAAGAAAAAAAAGGAAAAAAAAGAGAAGAAGATAGGATCATGTTTTGATCCCCTAGTGCTCTTTGACTTTTGTTAGGTTTCCAACCTAAAAGCTAAGTTAAGCCATGTCAAACCCAATATTTGGGTGATGTGGGACGTGGGACTTACTAACACTCTCCCTAGTATAGGCCTAACAAGACAAGAATGGGCTTGTCATGTGGACAACAAATACGGACTCACGAACGAAATGGCCCAAGAATGACATGCTCTAATACCATCTTAGCAAATAAAGAAGACTAGAATTGCATTAATCAAAACCCTAAAAGGGTTTAAATAGATTACAATCCTAAACACTCAAGGAAGTAAATATTGTAAAATATTCATGAAATACATTCTAACCACATTTTGTTAGTCTTGCATGTGTAGTGAACTCAATTTTTACACGATGTGGGGCTTCCCGACACTCCCCCTCACGTGCAGGCCTAACAAACAAGAATGGGCCTCTCATGTGGATGATAATAATGGGCTCACAAACAAACGAGCCAAGAACGACAACAATGGGCTCTGATACCGTTACATTTCCAACCTAAAAACCTAAGCTATTAGGTGGAGGGCCCAACAGGTATATGAAGCCATGTCAAAACCAATATTTGGGTGATGTGGGATGTGGGACTTCCCAACAACTTTGATTAATTTTTGATTTTTATGGAAGTTGATATGATATTGAATATTGCGAAATCAATGGTTGTTAGTTGCTTAGCTTAGAATCCTATCTTGACAACCTCTGAAGTGGGCCCAAACTTCTTTAGTGATGATGTCCATTGAAATTTTATGGTAAACTTGTTGGTTTAGGCTTATAAATGGGGGGCCCAAATAGGTACATGAAGCCATGTCATGGTTTATAATTAACCAATGTGGGATGTGGTATATTTCCAACGAAAAAGGCCTTCATAACTGTCAAATGAAGTTATTATTTAATTCCATTAGCCCCCTTAGACATCATCTCTTTTTCTTTCAAGAACATGCTCAATACTCATTTTCTGATGGAAAATTGTCCTCCAGTTTTATATCTCAGAAGAATTTTCTTGTTGGTTTAAATTCTCATGGGAAGAACCCCAGTGGCAATTTATTGGTCCAAAAAAATTGCAGAATGTTTTTTTACAGGCACATTTCCAAAAGAAAATATTAGACTAACAAATATTATCTTTGTCACCAATATTCTTATGACTTATTTAGTTTGGTATAGGTCATAACTTGGTATTAGCCCTTTTCATTATATTTTTGTGCCTTCTTATTTCTTCTTAACTTTGGCATAACAGGTATGAATTATTTGTTGGCCAACCTCCGTTTTATACAAATTCAGTATATGCATTGATCCGGCACATCATTAAGGTACACTTAGTCAACCCTTTTATAAGTTTTGTATGTATAAAATGTAGTATACAAAAATACAATTAATGTTACATGCAAATTTCCAGGATCCAGTTAAATATCCTGACAACATGAGTCCAAATTTCAGAAGCTTTTTGAAAGGATTGCTCAATAAGGTTCTATTTTCATAAAACTCAATCCCCCATTTGATATCTTTATTTCCAATGACTTCTAATTTTGATTTTAATGGGACACAGGTTCCACAGAATAGACTCACTTGGCCTGCTCTTCTTGAACACCCCTTTGTGAAAGAAACATCAGTAGAACTGGAGGCCAGGGTATTCTATCTTACTTATTACTTGCTTTCTTATATTTTATTGTTTTATCAGAAAATAGGATTGGACCCACGTCTTATGGTCATCAATAGGTCATTATAGTTTATATAAAAGACATGTTAGATATTTGTGTCTTAAATTTTTAGCTATAGAATTATGGAAGTATTTGGTATCTGGTAAACCATTGGTAGGAAATGCGTGCTACAGCTGATGCAGCTTGGAGGGGGGAAGGAAACATCATCCGCACTTTAAACAGCTCTACTGTTTCTAGTCCTGAGAGTAAGACCTTAACTGTATATGTCAGATATCTAGAGTTTTGCCCTTTTTCCATTTGCTATCATCAATTGCATTGTCACAGGTAAAAGCCATTCTCTTGCTGAGAACAATAGTGGTCTGAGTTTTCAGAGTGATGCTCAATCAAATAGTCCTAACTTAGCTACAGAAAATTCTTCACCGCATGAGGAGTTCGCAGGGACTTACAGTTCCGAATGATGTTGTCCAGTCTGGTAAAGTTACTTTGTAATTTAACAACGTTTCTTAGTTTTAAGATCAATCTCTCTCTCTCTCTCTCTCTCTCGCTCTCTTTCTTTTTCTGATGTGTTGGGACAGAACATGAGAGTTAGTGACTAATTTTTGTACTTAAAATCAAAGTAATTTTATGTATGTGGGAAATTTGGCTCCTCCTGAAGATCTCATAGTTTTTTACTTTGATATGCTCATTTTTTGTCTTTAATATTTAACTATTGTTTACTAGTAATTGGTCTTTCATATGAAAGCACAAGATCCGGTATTACAACCTTCTGATGGCACAAAGAAATAAATGTGTGTTGTTTCCTCCTGTGCTTTACTTGTTTCTTGGTATTGAGTATCGATGTTCTTTATGATTTTGTATTTGTTATTTTATTGAATATATTTAAATATATGTTTTGGGCATTTTGGTAGATTACATTAACCGATAGTTTTCCAATTATCTATCTTTTAGGTTATCCAATCATGAAGTTTTATAAGTACAATTTAGCATGACATGATTGAATTCCTTTTTCATGTTTAGTTTTGATATATATATATATATATTTTGTTTAAGAACAAATTCTCGTACTTCCCATTTTGCATGAGACTGATATTATGTAGGAAACATATTTAAGTGTTGTCTTTGTTCAGGTTGCCAGGCATTGGACAAATTGGAAAATAACTCCCGCACAGTCAAAGGTGCAAAAGTTATTGGTCAAGATAATGAAGCATTAGCACTTGTTTTGCAGCCGTTAAAACATTGGTCTAAAGGATCTCAAAATTCTTGCAGGTATAACTGAGTTGCTAGCTTCCCTAACATGTGTCTAAATTTGCACATCCATTAATGGTTTACTGGTGGTGAACATTAAATACGATTTGCATTTTGGTGCTTATTGTGTTCTTAGCTTGTTTAGGCATCACATAGATATGAAATCACTACTTTAGGGTTTGCATTGCATTCACCATTCAAAGTGCATAAATTAATTTTTACACATGATTTTACAGACTATTTGCATTGCGCACATAAAGGGTCTTTCTTAGGATTTCATGAAATGTTGTTGCCACAGTGTTTCTATTTTTACTTATGATGATGAAGCCTGTTTTCTATTGGTTCCATTCCATGGTTTGGAAACTAGAAGACAATCCATGTGCATCTAGGGCCATGAATGTGTCAGATCATGATCTGAATTTGGCTTGAATAAATTCTGAATACGGAATGATTTGCAATTGCTTTTTATCCAAGGAATGAAATCTGAGAGATGTCGATAGATTAATCCAATCAATTTTCAAATTTGATTAAAGCTAAGATATAGAATAGGTTTATACAGCCCATATCTATCAGGATATCTCGGTAAGTTCACCAGATTAAACTTATCAATACATTGAAGAAAACTTCCCAATGCATAAAAACTTCATATGTACTCAGATTGGATCCAGGCTTTAAAATTTATTATTCGATTCGAACTTGGTTACTATAATTTGGGATCCATTGTATTCATTTTCAAACAAGAAACCTAATTAACATAATTGGATTTGAATATAGATCTTCTTATATTAGCACCATATCCAACTTGTTAGAAAGCTTGCATTTGTTTAGCAGTAAGAAATCATAACAAAATTAAATCATAGAAGAACGAAATGAGAAAATTGAGTAATATTTGTGGTTTGATAGTGTGCTTATGCTCACAGAGGAGATGAGAATGATTGATCGTCTTGGAGAATTAAGTTTTTTCACATCCTCATCTCTACTGAAATCATAGTTTTAAATATCGGTAAGGGTCGTCTCAAATCTCAATGGTAATAAGTGTAAGGGTACCTGCGTGTTACAGCATTATGTAATGGATCGAGGTTGCCATGATGATTAATTTTTTAGGTTACATAACATGTCTCAAACTTAGTGAAATGTTTTTATCCCAAAATCCCATATAGTAATGTTTTTAAAGAGTTTTAGTAAATTTATTCAACTTAACAATCTTTTTGAAAGTATTATTAAATTATTTAACGATGTTTAAAAGTCATTTTTGGCCATAATTACTAATTTTCTTTCAAAAAAAAATATTATTTAATAAGCATACTCATAAAAGTAATTAAAGTTAAAAATTAACAATATTCAATTGTTCATACTTCATATGAGTTCATAAAGGCAAATATAATACTTGCCCGTCATTGATTTACCATAAAAAAGAATGTTGTTGTTGATCCTTTGCACCTCCATCTCTAGTAATTTTATGGGAGCTATCTACATGTTTTCCCTACCCTTGTGGTAATATGTAGTTGGAAGTCCTCTACTTGCTATCATCTTGTTGTTGCTTTGTATAGTTCACTGGTAGAGAAGAATGAGGATAGAATAGAATTTCGTAACTAGAAGCTTCTACTAATGGATAGGAGTGATGTTGCTTGATGTATGATGATGAATAAGGTGGTGGTAGTTGTGGTGGGTAGTAACATAGGATGAATAAGTTAGTTGGAGGTAATAAGTATAATGGCTGGTAATTTGTACCATAACTACCCTTAGAAGATGAGTCTCTAAGTCGGAAGTCACCAAAACTTTTAGTTAAGTTTCCAGCTTACAAGCCTAAGCTTAGAAGTGGAGGGCTCAAACAGGTATATGAGGACATATTTTACTCGATATTTAATCGATGTGGGATGTGGTATATTTCCAACACTCCCCCTCACGTGCAGGCCTAACAAGATTCAAATGGCCTGTCACATGGACAATAAAGACGGGCTCACGAGCGAAACGGGCCTAGGAACGACATGTTGATACCATGTTAGGTTTCCAACCTAAAAGCTTAAGCTATTAGGTGGAGGGCCCAAACAGGTATATTAAGTCATATCAACTTTTTATATTTAAACAATGTGGGATGTGGAACTTCCCAACACTCCCCCTCACGTGCAAGCTTAACACGACAACGACGGGCTCACAAACGAAATAGGCCCAACAACAACAACAACAATAATTGGCTTTGATACCAAGTTAAGTTTCCAACTTACAAGCCTAAGCTTATAAGTGGAGGGCCCAAACAGGTATATGAAGACATATTTTACTCGATATTTAATTCAATGTGGGATGTGGTATATTTCCAACACTTTTCTTTGTACAATGTGAGGAAGACTCTTTTGATGATCCACCATGTCTGCCTTGTCTCCTCCTTGATCCACTCCCACCCCCACTCTTACTTGTATGTGTAGGCCTCGGAGACAAACTTCTAAATGTCTCAAGAATGGTGCCTATGTCAATGCGAGGATTACTCAATCCTTGATCCCCTAAAAAAGGGGATAGTGGAGCAATGCCACTGCCACTATGATGTCTAAGTTAATTATTAATATAGTGTTTACTATTTAAACTCAATTAACAAATAATATAATCCCATACTAGATCTATGATGTCAAACCTTATCTCTACTCATTAATATAATCCCATACTAGATCTAGGGTTAGACGCCATTGATATCACATAAATGAAGCCCCCCCCCCCCCCCCCCCCCCCCCCCCCCCCCCCAAAAAAAAAAAAAAAAAAAAAAAAAAAAGAAGTTGAGAAAAAATTTGGAAGTTATCTTTGGAGTGATATACTATAAGTGCCCTTTATATATAACTATGCTTAAAGACCTCAGTATGAAATGCTCGGCCCCTGGATTTGGGTTATATAAGTATGGAGACCAATTGTGGTGAATTTTGAATGACTAACCAAAGATCTTAATCACAAAACATGGAATGTATTTGTGACTTAAAAAGCTTATGGACAACAAAAAATGGGACAATTTCAATTACATGGACATCTGAATGTGCCCAAACAGTGTTATAATATAATTAGATTTGGCATTTCATTATTGTTAAGTTCCAACCTAAAAGCCTAAGCTATTTGGTGGAGGGCCCGAACAGGTATATTAAGTCATATCAACACTTTATATTTAAACAATGTGGGATGTGGGACTTCCCAACAATTATATAATGAAATGAACAACTATTGCTTACTTGTCATACAAAGGGCACCCAGGAAACCTCCGGAGCAAGAGATTGAGAGCTCACCACAGCTTGTATGGTGGGCTTGGGAATGGGTATATTTCATGATGTAATGTTCTAATGTTGTTGCACATGCACAGGAGTTTTACAAATTATTTCAGGATGTAATGTTCCAACTTTGTTGCACATGCCTGAGATTTATACAAATTATTTCATATACTGGAGACTTTCTCTTTGGCTTCTGTTCTACAATTCCACCAATCACATTGTTCTTAAAACATTTTGTTGGGGCTTATTACATTCATACATTATCTTCCCTCTAGAGTGCTATATACCATTGTCTGCAAGATTTATTGCCTGTCCATCTCCTACAGGGATCAAGACATTTTTAGTTCAAACCAGTCACTGAGGATACTTTCGAACTTAGTTGCGGCTGGTGCTATCCATTCTAGTGGGTTACTTGATGAAATAATGTGTGAACTTCTTGGGTTCACTGCTGCTGTTGTTGACCTGAAATTATTTGATTGTAATGACTTAATAGCAAAGGTATGCTAGAATTTCTGGCAGTTCCACTGTGTATTCTTTTATATGTTTTGCCTCTCTATGACCATAATGCTTTGATTTAAAGGTTTCAGTGGAAGTGTTTGGATTAGATCACTCTGAAAAAATTACCATGCAATTTTCCATGCATTTTTTAATTGTACAGTTGTACTCCTATTTTTTCAGGCTTATGTAATATGATCTTATCACTTACAAGAAAATAACTATGAATATTGTGAATAATTGCCAATTTTGTTGCAAATTTCTGGAAATCCATAATGATCAACTTATAATCCCTTTCCCCCTAATGCATTTTGGTTTTGTCCATAAGATATGTCCACGACAAACCCACTCCCAACTCCCCCCCCCCCCCCCCCCCCCCCCCCCCCCCCCCCCCCCCCCCAAACAAACGGGCACACAACCTGATTCCTGAATTTAATGGTGAATTGTCTTCTGGCTTCCTAATTTTTCAATGATATAATATCTCAAAGAATTCTGAATTATTCCAGGGCTGAAAAAGCCTATGATTACCATATTATTATTTTTTTGGTGTGTGTGTGATGATTAATGGTCGACTTACGTAGTTGTAATGTCTTATACAGAGTTTCTCAATCATCAGAATGTTGATAGATAGTAGTGGAAGTGGCATTGGAAGTTCATATTTCGGTCATTGGGTTGCCTTGGTTGAAATTTTCTCACAGGTATTTCTTTTATACATTGTTAATTTATCTTTGGAAACAATTTAAGCACCTGCTTTCAGCTCTCTCATCTTATTGAATCTGTAGGTTGTTGGTTGTAATGAAGATGCATCTGGAAGAGTTCTGTATGAGTCCAGTGCTTGCATTACAATCTTGTTATCTCGAGTTTCTCGGGGTCTTAAAGAATCTGCTTCAACTTTGGCTCCTGAGGGGGCTTCTGCTCCTTCTGCGATGAATGAAACTCTGAAACAGATTTTGGAGCATGCTATAACATCTGGTTTAGTGGATCATTTGTGCATGTGCTTAGCAACTTCAGGCTCTAGTCTCATATCGGGTTCTTCAAATTTGTTGCGAGCTGCTTGTGAAGCATGTAGGGCTATATGGTCACTGATAGATGCACTTGAAATTCTTTTTGTGAAAGAAAATGCTTATATGTTTCCATTATACTCCATGTGGAGCCATTCTTTACTCCGACTTGACATTAGGGACCATGACCGAGCTTCAATGGTTGGGAAAGAATCTGCAAAGATTGTTGATGCACTGACTAGGGCATTTCTTAAATCCAAGGCTATACAGGTTGCCATTTACTATTGCCTGCATCAACGTCTTGAGGCTGCAGTGTCTGCTGGTATCCAGGTGCTTCTCTATCTTCCCACCACTTAAACATTTTTCCATGCCCTTTATGTACTCATGTAAATGTCCTTACTACAAGTTCATTCTTGAATGTGCTTATACAATCATTAGCTTTCAAGATTCAAAGCCCTTTTGCTTTTTCGTGACATTCATGGATCATCTAAAATTGTAAATGCTCCTCCCTCCCAAATTCATATCTCTTTTTACTTTGCTTGAAGGGAAATATCAGTTAGTTGCTCTTCTATAGTAGCCTCCATTGATGGTGAATACCCTACTGTCCCTTGGTTTTGGGATTGTTTGTATCAGGTAAAGAAAAAGGTCTGGGAGATCACCTCAAAAAAGTGTTTTGGTTTTTTGGCTGTTGTGGATCAATTGTTTTAGGGCCCAATGTCCCAACTTTGTGGTATTGCATGTGATACCCACTTTTGTGTGGAGCCTATTAGCTTTGATGTGTGAAGACACATGATGTGTTGTTGTGCAGAGGCACATGACTTTTTTGCTTGGGTTATTTCTTTTTTCTTGTGTAAGAGGAAAGGTTTTAAAAATTTTCATTAATGGGGGAGTAACATTTCTGTGTCATTCATAAAAGGAAGCATCACTTAGTGAAGATTTGACAATAACTGATGGTTGATTTGTGGCCAAAGCATTGTCATTTTAAAAGTTTGGCAAATTGACTATGGTGTTCACCTTATTAATTTGAGGGGAGTGGTGAAGATCAAAAGCAATCATGAGGCAGATCATTGAATTGTGGCGTACTATGATCACCATGTCATTAGTCGTATATTGGAAGATTTGGTGAATATTGGGAATTATCTCATAGAATTTAGTTTTCAAATTGGTTATGTGTTGTAAATTTGTAATCTACTTAAACCCTGGATTTAATTAGTGAATATATCTAGTCTTCCTTATTTTCTTACATTATGAGAATAGGGATACACTCCCCAAGCATAGAAGAGAAAGATATAAATAGATTTCTGTTTGCAAAAAGAAATAAGTTTAAATAAATAAGAAACCCTATATCTTTCTAAAATGTATTTGCGAAAATGATCAGGTGGCAGGATCACGAGGCTGGGAGCCATGCAACACAAGTGTGGACGTGAAAGCCACGCACAACTTCCAGCTATGTGATCTCATCTATCATGTATTTGAACATCAAATTTACATGTGCCAAATATTTTCTTGGACATTCTACCCTATTTGGTTTCTTGTATTGTATGCGTTTGGTTGATCTTCTTCTAAGTTCTATATATGGCCTTTCCTTTTTTCATTCTTTTATAGTGATTGAATAATTGAAGAAGTCATTGTTTACATGGATTGGTCAAGTAGTCTCTTAATATTTGTGTCTTGTATGCATAATATCTTTCTAGTCCTCCAATTTGTTGAAGGTTATTTTATTTTTACTATTATTATTTCTATGTTTCAGCTTATATCCAGGTGCTGCCTGCATAGTGGAATTGTTTCAAGTGTTGTCTGTGGCTTGCCTAGTTCCTTACCTGTTACTACTGTCGTCAGTGGTGGAGCGGATGGTACTATTGTTTCGGAGATATTTTCCATATTATCTCTTTGTGCTTTATCTTCAAACAAAGATCCACAAACAGGCGAAATTAGTAATATGAAGTCCAAATTTACTGATCCAAATGCACTGCTTCTTCATTCATGCCTTATGCTTGCAACAGTGGCCCAGTGTTTAAAGTTGGCTGGAAGAAATTCTGCATTATTTATGCTTACAACTTCTTCAAAAAAGCAGCTTTCTAGGCTTTCGATCCTTGCCCACCATATTTCTTCTGATGATAGGATGAGAACTTCGTTACCACCTCACTCTGCATCGGCCATGCTAGCTCTTGCATCGATTCTATCTCTTGAAACAGGGGCTTCTGTCGAGTCCTCCATCTCTGAAATTGCAGTGCCTTTGATCCCTCGAACTACTACACTTTGCGATCACCTCAAGACTTTATCAGGTGATGAAAATGAAGTGGGTCCCACCAACCTGATGGGTATGCTCTCATACTGGCATGGCCTAAGGGATGGTTGTGTTGGTTTGCTAGAATCCAGACTGAGGTGGGGAGGACCATTAGCTGTTCAACAGTTGTGTGCAACTGGTATTCCTCAGCTTCTTGATTTGTTAAGTAACAACCAGTTGAATTCTTCTTCTCGAGGAAGAGATGGAGATGGAACAAAAGATCGAGTTGGGCTATCCCCTGTTGGGGTTGTATGGACAGTTTCTTCAATATGTCATTGTCTTTCAGGTGGAGCTTTAATTTTTCGTCAGATATTGGTTAGGAGTGAGAACATCAAGCTCATCGCTGACTTGATATCTGATGTGCATCTCAAGCTTGTAAAGTGCTGGGGAGGACCTGGTGGAGGGAAGCATGGGGTCAGAGACATAATAAATGCTGTGATTGATCTCTTAGCATTTCCGTTTGTTGCAGTACAGAATGCTCCTAGCTTGCCATCTGCCAATGCTTCTGTAAACAGTGGTTTCCTTCTCAATGTGGGTTCACCTGGTGGTAGAGTATGCTTGGAAGACAGGGATATGGTGAAAGCAATTGAGGAAGACATGGGAAAGTATATTAAAATCATTCTAGAGGTTAGATGTTTGGTCTATTCCCCATCTCTGTATTCGGGTGTGGAGATGGGGGTTGTTTTTATGTATGTTTTTTAGGTGTTATGATGAAAAAATGAATTGAGAATTTTTTAGTTAAAACAAGGAAATTGGTAACATGCATGTTTGGCCAGTTGCCTAAAAACTCTGCCGTTTTGGATCAGAAACTCGTGTTTTAGACAATTGTTTTACTATTGAAATTTTTTATAATACTTACTAACACATTCTTAGCACGGAAAAGTGTTAAACAAAAATGCATGTTGGAAGCATCCAAAAATTGTGTAAAATGCAGCATCCTAAACCCATCTCCATAATGAGACTTTTTTTCACTTCTTTTTCTTTTCCCTTCTACAGTTTCTCACTCAATTGCATCTGAAATTTACAGGTCGGAGTTCCTGGTATTATTCTCCGGTGCTTAGAGCACATTGAGCTAAAAGATGTGGGAAGGCCAGTTGCATTTCTTGCTAAAATGACAGGCCATCGACCTCTTGCAGTTCAACTTGTGGGCAAAGGCTTGTTGGATCCAAAAAGAATGAGGAGGTTGCTCGATTGTTCAAGTCCAAGAGATGTTACACTTGATGTACTGATGATAATATCTGACCTTGCTCGTATGGATAAGGTATGGTTTTTCTTCCATCAAATGGTTCTTGCTGCTTATGCAAATATTAAAGGTCAACTCAGCTTCCCCTTTTGCAGTCTGTTTAGTTACTTTCCATATAGTGCCAACAGGCCGTGGACCTAGTGGCATGTCTTCCCCTGTAGGGGTGGAAGGGTTTCAGGGGGTCGTGGGTTCAACTCCCCTTGGGTGTGTGTCTCTTAGGATAGTGCACGCCACAATCTGGGTGTCTAGTTTTTAATATATTATAATGAACACTGAGACCTTGCACTCCTCTCCACTGATTGCCCATTGGCGCATTCTTTTCCCTATTATACCCTTGATTATCATCTGCCCTTTACTATCTTACAAATATCTCCCCAATGTACTCAAAATTTAATTTTAGTAAAATAGTTAGATTTTGCTGGAACTATAGATTTTATTTGTTATTCAATTTTGGCCTTCAGCCTTCTCACTTACATGCATTATTATTTCATTCTAATTGTACTTTGAATCAAATTATTTTCCAAGTTTCTCTCCCTGAATGAATATAGGACAGATTTTAGGAAATGAACTTTATTTTTGTCATTTTTACTTATTGCATAAGATTAGCCATGAAAAAGTACAGTTTGTAAAGCTGCTTAAAAAAAAGAATAACTTTCTTATTCTGGTGGGCAAAAAAATTTACTTCCATTTTTTCCAACTCTTGATACCTCTCCATTGAATTCACTATCGTTCTTTTCTTAATCAAATGGAGCACTCCTCTCTCTCTCTCTCTCTCTCTCTTATTTGTTGGTCTCACTGTATCAGAGGTCTTAATACTGTCCTTATTTAGATTGATCATTTTCTTTGTTTCTTTTTTGTTGCCATTCTGTAGTACAGAAAGGAAAGATTCAAGGAGATCAGTTTGCCATTAACTAATAGAGATGTCTGGTTAAGCATTTGGCCATGCTGCGTTATAATTTTTTGAAGGTTCTGCAGCAGAAATTGTATCATTTTGATATTATACTTGCCCTCCTTTTGGTTACCATGAATGTCAAGGAAAATAATTTAAGTATTAAAAAACCAAATTTGATGTCACATTGTAAAAGGTGATTCTCAGTTCACCAAAACGAGATGGTTTAACTGCCTGCCCTGTTGTTTAAAAAATATGGAAAAGTATGAAAAAAATAATTCTGAAAATTTTAAATAATATTTACTATGATTAAATAAGGTTTTTTTTTTTTGGTTGTTGCTGCTGCTGCCAAACACACACACAAAACACACAAATGAGGAATTCTACATAAACAACATAGCCCAAAAGGGGTCCAAGGGCCAATAAAGTTCACCCACACTCTACCTCCAAATGGGATGGATTGAATAAATAAGGTTTAATGGGATGCAAAAAAAAAGTTAAACATTTATACGTAAGATGGTCTTGGGAGAAAAATCAGTTGTTGAAGCAATTAGACCAGGCACTGTTCTTGGTGTTAGTGGCCTGAGTCTAAAACCTTATTGTAGGTATAAATTTCATTTTTATCCATTGTTTTGAAAACTAAGTTTATCATATGTTTCTAAACTACACATTAGCAAAGTGTCCTCACATTGTTTTTGAACTTCTGCTCTTACAGATAACATTGCAGATTTGCAGGATGGGTTGCAAAGTGTATAAATGTTTTGCTTTATTTATTTTGTTTTTAATTTTTCAAGCCCAAAATATGTAACTTTCTTAATCACTTTTATTTGTGCTGATCACGCCAAAAACTGTGCAACAAGCCAGCAATCCTTCATACTACATGCCAGGATAATGCTCTGTAATTCCTTTCCATAGGAGATCAATAAGTTGACTTTAGAGGCACTCATGATATTGTAGTTGCCGACTAATTCCCATCAATTTAATACTCATTTTTCTCTCTCATGTTGTCTTTATTTTCTTTTTCAAAATTTATGAAATCTTTCCTCTAAAATTTATACTGTATTGCAACGAATGACACCTGGTTTCACTGAAGCATAAAACTTTCGACACCTTTTCGTACTCACTCACGATTAATTAACTAAAATATCCTTGCCTTTCGCAAAATGAAAATGTGTCCCTTTTAAAGGAAAATGATCCAACTGCAAATTGCGGTAGTGGTAAAGGCCAAAGCCTGTCTGAAAAAGTGCTGTTTCCAACTTTCGATTACGTGGGCGTGCAGGGTTTCTATGAATACATAAATGGAGCTGGTTTGCTGGATTCCTTGAAGGACTTTCTGACCCATGAAGATCCCAATGTACGCGCAAAGGCTTGCAGTGCCATAGGCAACATGTGTCGGCATAGTTCCTATTTTTATAGTTTACTGGTAAGTATGAACAATATATTGGTTCACAATATTCTAAACCATGTGAAACTTTTGTTATAAATTTCTTGAAAAATTCAGAAATTAATTCCTGTTCTGGATAACTGAAGCTTATTTCGAAGTTATTAAATATTCTGCATATTTTTATAAATTGATTTGACATTGTAGGCAAGGCATCAGATCATCAGTCTCCTCGTTGATCGATGTTCTGATCCAGACAAACGAACCCGGAAATTTGCTTGTTTTGCAGTAAGATCTATTCCCATCTCATAAAATTTGTATTCACTTGTAAATTTGTTGCAGTGGATTTATTGTCCTTGTAACATAACGTGTGGCTTGATTTTTATTGATTGTATTGACACTCAGAAAAACTTAAAGAAAAATTAAATCCACTTGAAATACCTGCCTCAAAAAAAATTGCACTTGGAATTATCAAATTTTATCCTTGTAAATATAAAGGTGCTTCTCTAATCTCTCTCTCTCCAGATTGGCAATGCTGCCTACTACAATGATATGCTGTATGAAGAGCTCAGGAGATCCATACCTCAACTAGCAAATCTACTGCATTCTGCAGAGGAAGATAAAACCAAAGCGAATGCCGCTGGTGCACTAAGTAATCTCGTTCGCAACTCTAATAAGCTGTGTGAAGATATTGTGTCTAAAGGAGCCATGAAGGTTTGTTGACATGCTGCATTTCTTTTTTTGCAATGGTTGATTAGTACAATATAGATCTTAATGTTTGCTTTTGAAGAACCAGTAAATAGTTTGTACTTTATAGTACAAAACATTAAGGAAAAAACCACTTATGTTTTTTCACACATTGTTTTCTTAAATAACATGGCAGTCCTAAGGTTTTTCCATTATAATCTCGTTACAACACTATCCAGATGGCCGTTAATTATTATTATTTTTATTTTTTTATTTTTTTTTGGGGGGGGGGGGGGGTGGGTGGGGGTGGATTGCCCATTACTAAAATCATGACTTATAATGTAAATTATTTTATGTTGCAGGCTTTACTAAAGTTGGTAGCTGACTGTTCTGTGATAGCCTTGAACCCATGTAGAAGAGATGCTGTAAATGAGTCACCTCTAAAGATAGCTCTTTTTGCATTGGCAAAGATGTGTGCATACCCGCCCTGTAGACAATTTCTCCGCTCATCGGATCAGTTCCCTGTGATTGGACGGCTTCAGCAATCCCCAGAATCAACGATTGCCAATTATGCTTCTGTTATTATGAACAAGGTAGCTGAATCTTGAAGGCCCTGAACTAATCCAAAGAGATTTCCAAACTTCATTCACCTTTGTTCAGTATGGCAATTTTGGATCAAAGAAAATTCAAGTGAAAAGAAAAGGAAGCTGGGCATGCTATAGATATGTATATGGCGATTGTTGATCAATTATTTTCAAGAGATTATAAAATTTCTTGATTTGTGTTTCATCCTTGTAGTCATGCTATAGATGCGTATAAATGTTGTCATTAGGTATAATTGAACCCATGTTGTCCACCCTATAGTGCCAATAAGTAACCACTAGGCCAAGATGTGGACAAAATGTATTTCATTTGGCATTTAGGCTCATACTTCTCACTGCCTTTAATCCATTTATGAGGTGGTCTCTGTTATGGTATATCTCTCTTTCAGCGCTCTTGCCAAATTAATCCACATCTTCTGTACCTGCTTTTGTTATTTATTTTCTATTTTTTTCTCTACCCTTTTCAAACTGTCAAAACTACAGATAATCTCTCTATACGGTACCTATCATACTTGGCCAAGACATATTGGGGTTGAATTCAGGTTAAAGATTGGAGCAGGTTCAGATATTGGATCTGCATTTTGTTTTGCTTACCTTTTTGGAAGGTAAAATGGGACAGTGAATTTCAAGGTTTTAAGCTAGTAATTGTTGCACCATATGTTTTTTAGCAGTGTATAAGTGCTATACGTGGCTACAAAAAATCACTGCAAAGCAACACTATTGATGTGGCAATGCTACCTATCCTTTATTGTTGAATTCTTTTTCTTTTTTTTTTATAACTAATATCCAGAGGTTTTAGATGCTTTGCATTGACTAATTTCTCTAGACACATAGTCCTTGTGCCCCACATGCATTAGGCAATTACGAGACAAATTCCATGGGAATGGCTTATTCTAAAAAATAGATTTACCCTTGGTAACATGTAACGCTAGCAAGTTAGTTATGTGTGCTATGACAAACTTGTGATCATGTGGTTAAGCGTATGATCATGGGGTTCGATTCCCGCTAGGACAACCCAAGATTTAAGTGGGGGGCTGTTGCGATAGATTGCAACGTTAGTCTCCTCAAAGGTTTAAGTTTCATGGGTAGATCCAAAGGGTCTTGTTGTGGGATGATTCCCCTGTTATAAAAAATAAATAAATAAAATAAAAATAAATTCTTTTTGGGGGGGGGGGGTTCATTTTACATGTCCATATGAAAAAAAAAATGATGTAAAAATAAACATCGAAAAAACTTCTTTGTTGATTCAACAAAGAAATTTCTCTATTGGGGAGCAATTGCATTTTTTGGCACTCACCACACAGTGCAAATCAATCAACGTGGAATAGCAATGGCCACTGGAGGAGATTCACTTCCTGAAAAAGATAACTAAATTCTACGTTGGTTTAAGATCAATGACCCATGGTTGGAATTGGCCAACTGCATGGCCAGTTGCTAAGATTTCCCTATAAGTGAGTGTGATCAAGCATTCATGCATAGATAGAGTTTTTACATTTACATGATTGGAGAAATGTGGCTGCACCTGTTATGATCACTTTAACTTCTCAAGCCTGGACATTTCTTGAGGAGATGAGGCCAATAGGTACTTGTCAACCTGAATTGAACATTGTGATCACACATGATTCATGAACTATGCAAATAAAATATGAGATATGCATAATTTACATAATACAAATCATAAAGCTAAACAAGGGGATTGATTCACGGTGGTTTGGGTAAACTAGAACCCCTAATTAGAACCAAACCAACTTAGTTCGTTTTCATATCATATTTTAAAACCATGAATGGATTGGGACTATTCCATAACCAAACCAACCCATTGAGGTCATGTTGGTTCGGTTCTGACTTGCACCCCAAATAACTACAACTTGGTTTATACAAGGAACAATAAAGGAGATGGAATTTTGAAAAACAATGCACCATTTTAGTTTGATCACTAAACATATCCTTGGTGGATAGTAGGGATAGTTTGTTTCCAGCAATCTTCATCTTCATCCAATGTTTTCTATATCTACAATTGACAAAAATCTTGATAATGGACAACCTGATATCAAGAAATTACGAATTCCCTTAGAGGTGGATCTTTTGCAAGTCTCATTCTAATACAATCAACCACTTGCTCTTTCATTTTTCTCTCTCTCGTTACATTTACAAAACTTTACTTGCATTGGATTCAGCAAGTAATGTCCAACAAGTTGAAAGCTTGCCGAATGTTAACAACTGGAATATAAGAATATAAGAGATGACAAAGGAGATCACAATTGCCATTCTTTAAGCAATATGGAAGGAGAGAAAGCAAAAATTTTTTTGGGAAAGGAGGAGAAAAAGAACATGGTAAAGAAATCTCCAATATTTGTGAATGACAGTAAAGAAATTTCCACAACATCATAACCAATATCTTCAAAATAATTCAATATATTAAAATAATGTCCAATGCTCTCCCCTTAATCCCAGTCGAACAATATTTGGCTCCTCACGGTGGAGGAGCAACTCCTCCTCCCTTCCACTCATATTACGCCACGTATAATTATTAATTTTAAAAAATATGGATATGTGGATACAGATACGTGGATACGTAAATACAAATATATAGACATATAATCATATTTATTTGGACACATAAACATATATATATATATATATGGACATATAAATGCATGTCTATAATAACATAAGGATACATGTACATAATCAATTCTTATTTATTTGTTATACACGTGGCATAATATGAGTGAGAAGGAGGAGCAGTTGCTCCTGTGAGGAGCCAAGTATTATCCATCTCCGAATAGCATACTCATAAACAAAATCCCCAGTACTCAGCCTCTTTGATCGGGTCAAGTTCCACTCTCAAGCCAAATAATATCAGAAGAATTCTCATTTTCCTACACTCATTTTAAGTGCATGTCGTTCTTGACTGCCCAGAATCCATCCCATAAAGCAAAATTGGCCTTGTAGTCATCTCATCACTACTCTAAAAGGCCATTAAAATAAAGCCTGGCAAAAATCTAGACAACTTATGGTGTGTAACAACACAATAGGGTCAACAATGAGTAATGAATTTTGCTCCAAAGAGGTACCTCTATGGTTCAAAAAATCTGACGTTTAGGATTTTAAGGATAACAAAAATAAAACTAAAAGAAGCAAGGAATTAAAGTAATGGGTTCGAATATGATTGATTTACAGGCCACCATCTGGGATTGAAATAATTTAACAATTATTTATAAATTCCCAGTTCCCTTTCTTTTCTACATACCATGTAAAGCGCATAACCTGTTCAATATTTAATTAATAAATAAAGAAATAAAGAAATAGAGAACATTGTTACAAATACTTAAACACGGGTTGTATGCGGAGACCCCAATCAGCTATTAGTATATTATACTCTCTCCGTTCTACAAAGATAGGCCTTCTTTCCTTTTTTGGCTGTCCCAAAATGTTTGTCACTTTGAAAAGTCAGATTATAAATTTTTTTAACTTTCTAATATAATCCCTTTATTACACTAAGAATTACTTAAACACAACAAATACAGTGATAGTAGGATTGAGGTACTTTTGGAAAGAAAAAGTTGAGTGTATGACAAATCAATGCACTAAGAGCTTGTTTGGTTATCCAATTCGAATTTAAAAAAATTCAAGAAATTTTACAAAGAGTTGAAGGTATAAATCCATCATCTTGAATTAAAATCTTTGTGGAACAGAGGGAGTATTAAAGAACAAATGTTGAAGTATCTAATTTGAGAATCAAGGAAACAAGTAAAAAAAATTTGACAAGCAATAATCCATATTTAAAAAGAGGGAGGGAACTAAAATTACTATGCAAGAAAAGAACAATATAGGATTCCAACTCTATAATCTCAAACAAAGATTGCAAACAACAAAAACTTAAACCAAAGAGGGAAATTTTTTTTATGAAGTAAAACAAAGAGGGAAAAGAATGTATATAAGAGAGAAAAAGAAAGCAATAATTTCACCTCAGCTCCTACCATAACAGTTCTAATTCATATGCTGCCGCTGCTTCTTCTCCTTCTCCTTCTCCTCCTCCTCCTCCTCCTCAATGTAGGAATCCTCTCGCCCGCCCTTCCTCTCTTGATGCGGAACACTGCCAATGCCAAGAAGTAAATAAATGGATGATCAAAAGAAATGTTGCAGTGTGAAAAAAAAAAAGAAAGAAGGGAAAAAAATTATAAACTATACACATTATACATTATATATATATGTCCCTCTTATGGAAAATATTGGTGAATGGACCCCTTTATTCTGTTTTTTTTTTCAGAGAAGCTGCCACTGGTCTGAGAATGGAGTCTAGTTATTTTTGTATCCAAGAAGTAGCTGCTGATCTTCTCATGGCTGGATAGATAAATGTTTCTATTTAAGCTATTTAACAGGGGTTGATGTATATCAAAAACTTATTATGTGGCATCATTTCAATTTCAATTTTATTTATTTTTAAGAACGATTTCAAGGAGTAGGCATTGTCGGTGGAGAGGACGTAATAAATGGGTGCATCAGGACCAATGCTTGGAGCCTTCAGAACACATTTAGACCTTTGTAAAGTTGATCGTTATGAGTGTTAAGATGAAGTTGATAGCAAAAAGGAAGAGATTCGTCAATGTCTAAATTATTGATTTAAATGTATAAGTTGTAAATCATAGTGGAGACTGATGTGGGTAAAATTATTCAAGCATATTTTTAGACTAACTTGAGATGGTCACCTACCGGTTCACGGGGTGTTCTCCACATCCGAGTTTTTCTCCGAGAATATCTCCTCAGGTATTTTTCCATTACACTCCTACTAGGACTCTGTGATAAGAAGATAAGAATACAATTATCTTACCTAAATGGCAATTGAAAGATCCACTGGAAGTATGAGTTTGCCTAGGACTCTAATCTCCTAATTTAACTAGGAGAGTGATACTCACCATTTATAAATATTGAGTCTCTCTGCATACGCAAAGGATGTTCTAATCTCTATTTTTCATCCCACTTTCTCTTGAACATTTCTTGACTTAAGCACTGGAGAGGCTCCACCGGCACCCTGCTGGTCACTCGAGCTTTTCTTTTGCAAGTTTGCAAGAAGAGCATGTGGGACGACTGTTGGAGATTTTTCAACATCAACAATTCGGCACCGTCTGTGGGAAACGACATCATGGTGAGCACCCGATCGAAACAAGTAGAGAACCACAATCTGGCACTAGAAAGCAATCAACTTCAGGGTTCCGTTAATATGGAAGGGCAAGATCCCGGGAGAAACCCTGTGCTAGGTGTCACACCCTATTTTTGCACCACCTTACTAGGGCTCACCATTTCATGTAGGTTTTTGTTTTGTTTTTGAGTCTAGTTACTTGCATTAGTTTTCTAGAGTCACAAGGACATTAGATATGAATTTTGGTTCAATTTGGAGCTGATCTTGAGGGATAATAAGGACTTTTGTGACTTAAGGGGCATAATCGTCTTGTAGGTCACAAACTTTTCATTTGACCTTGAAATGATGTCTAAATTGTCAATTGAGGTTCATATTGATGCATATGAGGTATTTCTAGGTTCAATTTGATGAATCAATGGCTTAGGGTTAAAATGGCTCAATATGGTTTAAGTTGGTTAATTGACCCTTCTTTGTGTTAGCTCAAATTGACTCACAATTACCAACCAAATCTTTTCAAATTGACTTTAATTAGTCTTTATTTTATCCCTAAAAGTGTTTTGGAAAGTTCAATTTTGGTTTGGAAAACATTTGGTTCAATCCTATGTGCATACCTATGCTTTGCAATGGTAGTGCATAGCGGTTAACCGCCTTTGTCAAACCTAACCATGCCCCCATGGTTAGTGGTTTTTACCCTAAAATGTTCAAAAATGTATTCCTCATCAAAACACGGTCGTTTTGGCTTTCGTTTCATCAAAATCGGAGTTAATTTGACCCCTAAAACACTCCTAGAAGCAAAAGAGGTCAAAAAAGGGCAAAAAACTGAAGCGGGCTCGGGTGACCACCCAAGCTCGGGTGGCAAGCCGCCCAGCCCCTGGTGGCTAGCCACCCAAGGCTTGGTGGTCACCCGAGACCACTTCCCTATTTTTGTGCTAAAACAGGATTTTTTTCTAATTTTGACGTACTAAGACTCTTTTGGACAACTTTCCTTCTAATTTTTGGTAACTTTTGAGTTTCTTAAGCACCAAGGGAGTCTCTAATAACCCTTGGATTAATTTTTAGGATTTTAATCCTAGCCATTGATTTATTCTAATTAAACTCTATAAATACCTCCCTATGCTTCAGCACAAAGGAGAGGTAATTGAAAGCCACTTTATACATTAAACCTGAGTGTTTGAGAGAGAATAAGAGAGAGAGAAAGCTAAAGGAGAGTTGGAGTTCCTACTGTAGCCTTGAAGAAGCTTGGTTCAAGTCATCCACAAGAGCAAGAGAGTCTCTACAGCAGCAAGGAAGCTCTTCCTAAGGTAAAACTCCCTTCTATTCAAGTTTAAATTAGGGTTTCTTGTAAAATAGGACTATTGCATGCTAAAGTTGAATTTTTTTTATATCATGTGTTATAGCTTTAGTTAGTTAATATACATGGTTTAAATACTGTTCATCATGAGTTATGCATGCTTTAGGGCTATTCTATACGTTTTTACGCATGATTGTGAGTTTAGGGTTCCTATTGTCCTTGTTTTAGGTTAGTTTCATATAGTATGTTAACTTAGGCTTCTTTGTTGATTTTTTTTCATAGTTATTATGTATGTCTTGCATATAGAATAATTATGATATTTTCTACATGGATGTTAGTGGATTTTAGGGGTTTTTTGCATGTCTTAGTATTAGGATTGCATTAAGGTTTAGTTTTATTCACTGTTTATGTTATTTGCATGATTAGTGAATGAATTTAGGCTTTAATACTATTCTGTCCAAATTTCTTTGTTCTTCTTTTTCTCTTATTTTGAGCACGTAGAAGGGTGCAAACAGGTGCGATAATTGCCTCATTGCAAATAGGGCTATTATTGCTTAAGCTTGCTATTTGCTTGGAGTAATTGCCTAAGGTAAATAGGGTGTGGAAGTGCCCCAATTCACTTCTTTCTTCCTTAAATTTTCCCTTCTCCCTTTTTAGGGGTACTTCTTAATATGAATCCATGGTGAATCACTAGAGGTTTCCTTGTTAAAATAAAGTTGCCTTTTTCTCAAAGTTTCCATCTTGTGGAAGTTATTTCTATTTCAAACTTGGTTTAAATACCAGATTTTCTATCTTTCAAATAAGGAAACCTAAGGTTTTTACCATAGGTTTATATTAGGATTTAACCCTAATTCTACTCGAATTACGTGGACTTTGATCCATGTATTTCGCTACATGCATGGTACGTAGGCGCTTTGAGGTTCAAGTCCGCCCTAGGATCTAAGTATCCTAGTTTTGTTTTGTTTTCTTTCTTTTTGTTTGTTTATTATGGATGGCATATATGATATGCATGCAATTCTTGTGATGATATACTTGCTGATTTTTGTACGGTAAGACTTTAATTTAGCCAAAATAAACTAAGAGACCGAAACGGTAACAGGGGTGCCTATAGGCTTTGCCTAGAACCTTCCCATGTCATAACTTAGCCTCCGAATCCCGATTTCTTTGGTTTCCAAAAGACTGTTTTTGCCTTTCCTTTTTAAATATGGAGTCATTTAAATTGTTTTCTTAAAACAAACTGTTTTTAGGGTTTTCATTGTTTCCTTTAAAAAAATAAGGTGGCGACTCCTTTCTCTTTTTCAACCTATTTTCTTTTCAATCCTTGTGGGCCACTTTTCGGGGTTCACACTAGGTAACCATGCACGATCTCGAGAGGCAAACACCCATGTCATTAACGAGGAAGCATCTCACGATCAACAGCCGGATGCCTCTCCTGAATGGCATGGGAAAGTATCTAATGATCAACATCCAGAATGAATGGATCTCTTGGAGAAAATGGTGGACATTATTTACGGTATGATAGAGAAGCTCATTAATCATACTCAAGGAAATTCCCGCCAGAACCCGAATCCCTCGCAAAACAATCTCGAGCCACCCAAGAGCAATCATTAGAATGCGAGTCATGAGTCAACTCACCTAAGAAAGGAGCAGGATAGCAGTGGCGCATCTCGAAGCCCCATTAGGGCAGCCCATGCTCGTCCTGAAAAGAGGGCAAACCACCAAAACCCCCAGGTGAAACTCGGTGATTCCGGAGTAGAACATCTCTGTGACAAGAAGATAGAAGACCTCAATGCGCGACTCGGGGCAGTCATTAAAGTAGTAAAAGGCCAGGGTACCTTCGATCTCAACGACCTCTTTTTAATTGAGCCTTTTTTCACCTAGGAGATTATAAAAGAACCCTTACCACCCAAATTCCATATGCCTGAATTTGATGCATACAATGGTACCACTGACCTTGTAGACCACCTTAACTCCTTCAAGACTATGATGTTACTCCATGGGGCACCAGATCCGATAATGTGCCACGCATTTCCTGCTACTCTTAAGGTGTCAGCTCAAACTTGGTACAGTAAATTACAACCCAGGTCAATTGCAAATTTCGCTCAACTTGGGAAGCAATTTGTGACGTATTTTTAGAGCAACAGGCGGCAATGTAAGACCGCAACACATCTGTTCACCCTTAAGCAAAAAAGGGATGAATCACTTAAAGAATTTCTTCATTGTTTTAACATTAAAACTTTGGAGGTTGATAGTGTAGACAAAAAGGTAGCTATCGCTGCCTTGATGGATGGGCTCAAGACATCTAGGTTCCTGTTTTCCCTTTCCAAAAAGCCGCCCACCACAATAGCAGAACTCCTGACAAAAGCAAAAAGGTACATCGTAGCCGATGATTTGTACAATGCTAAAAGGGATAAAGAAAGGGATGGGCGAGATCGTAAGAGGAAAGAGCTTGAGAAAGGCAGATTAGAGCATAGTGGCTCTTCTAAGCGAGGAGGTGAAAGGCGAAACAGGTCAGACATTTGCCCCAGAACATCGCCCCACCTTTAGGAATTCTCTCCATTAAACAAGTCCATTTCACAAGTGTTAGCGACTATAAAATCAAAGGATTACCTCAGGTGGCCTACAAAGATGAGACAATTCTCAAATCGTGATAAAACTAAGTATTGTGGGTTCCACCGAGATTATGGACACAATACAGATGGTTGTTACAAACTGAAAGAGGAAATTGAAGCCCTGATTAAAAGCGGCTACTTGTAGGAACATTTAGCAGATTGAGGTCAACACCATAGCATAGAAAAGAATTCTGAGCATAGGGAAGAGCGTCGCTCGGAACATTTAAATAAACCCACTGGTGGCTAAATCAATGTAATCCATGGAGGGCTCACTAGCTGGGGGAATTCCATATCAGCTCACCAAGCTTATTTGCGCAAGGCAAAAAGAGGTCTACCCGAGGATGTCTTCAATATCGCCCTTAGTCCTCAAGATGATGAGCTCATCACCTCTTCAAGGCATGATTTGAAGGGAATTCATTTCCTTCATGATGATGCAATGGTAGTTACCTTTACCACTGCTAATTTTAGTACCAAGAGAATCTTGATTGACAATGGGAGTGTGGAGGATATTCTATTTCTCCCAGCCTTTGCTAAGATGAAAATCGATATTCATAAGCTCCATCCTGTGCAAACTCCATTGATTGGTTTTGGTGGGGAGTCTGTGCATCCTCTAGGGCAAATCTCCTTACTGCTTACAATTGAGAACGAACCCTATCAGGTTACAGTGCCAGTAGAGTTCTTAATGGTAGATTGCTCATTTGCTTATAACACCATCATTGGCAGGCCATGCCTGAATTCCTTGAAGGCAATAACCTCTGCCTACCACATGTTAATGAGATTTCCTACAGTGCATGGAGTCGGAGAAGTTAAGAGAGACTAAGCGGTGGCGAGATCATGCTTCATGACCGCAATCAAGGAATCAACCAAATAGCAATTACAACTGGGCAAGCTCGACAAAGAAGAATTCAGAGATGAGCCGAGCGCAATGCCCTTGGAAGATTTATTACCAGTCATAATACATCCAAAGCACAAAAATCACACGGTCCAAATAGGGTCATTACTTTTCGAAGAGCTGAAAACTCAGCTCACAACTTTTTCCAACAGAATTATAATGTCTTTGCATGGCCCCATCAAGATTTCCCGAGAATCGACGGAAATATAGTAGTGCATTGCCTTAATGTTTGCCCAAGTCATCCCCTTGTAAGGCAAAAGCGAAGAAAGTTTGCCCCAGAACAAAATTAAATCATCAATGAGGAAGTCCAAAAATTGTTAGATGCAGGATTTATTCGGGAACTCAATTATCCCGATTAGTTATCTAATGTGGTGGTAGTTAGAAAAAAGAATGGGAAGTGGAGAGTCTGTATAGATTTCACCGATTTAAACGAGGTTTGTCCTAAGGACAGCTTTCCACTCCCAAAAATTGACAAACTCGTAGATGCCACGGCTGGGCACGAGCTCCTCACATTTATGGACGCCTTTTCGAGCTATAACAAAATCAATATCCACCCCTCCGATCAAGAGAAGACATCATTCATTATTGAGAGAGGCTTGTACTGTTATAAAGTTATGCCCTTCGTGCTTAGAAATGCTGGAGCTACCTACTATCATCTAGTGAATAAAATGTTCAAGGCCCAAATTGGCAAGACTATGGAAATCTACATCGATGATATGTTGGTAAAAAGTTTAAAAGCAACAGAACATATAACTCACCTCCAAGAAACCTTTGTATATTGAGAAAGTATGGGATGAAGTTAAACCCCACAAAGTGTATATTCGGGGTGACTTTTGGAAAATTCCTTGGGTACTTAGTAACAAAAAGAGGCATCAAGGCCAACCTAGATCAGATTATGGCTTTGCAAAATATGAATTCACCCAGGAGCGTCAAAGAAGTATAGTGTTTAACTGGTTGAGTCGCAGCCCTCAACCGTTTTATATCAAGAGCCTCAGATAAGTGCCTACCTTTCTTCAAAACATTAAGGAAAAGAAAGCCCTTTGAATGGACCAGTGAGTGCGAGCGAGTTTTCCAGCAACTCAAAGACTACCTCGACTCACCACCCTTATTCTCTAAACCAATCTCTAGAGAAGAATTGTACATTTACCTTGCTGTTTCCACAACTGCAATCAGCTCAGCGCTTATAAGAGAGGAGGATAAAGTTCAAAAGCCAATTTATTATACAAGCCAAGCACTCCTGGATGCGGAGACAAGATACCCAATGATTAAGAAGTTGGCCTACGCTTTAGTTACTTTTGCTCGTAAATTCCGACAATACTTCTAAGCTCATCCAATTGTGGTACTCACTAACCAACCTTTGAGGCAAGTCCTTCATAAGCTAGATACCTCTGGGAACCTTATAAGATGGTCCATTGAGCTAGGAATTTCACATTTCTTATCGCCCTTGTGCGGAGATAAAAGGGCAAGCGCTAGCAGACTTTGAAGCAAAATTCACTTTCCCCCACCTAGCACCACAAATGAAAGAACAAGGGCAACTTTTAGAGCATACAAATGACAAGCTGACCTGGACACTCTATGTCGACGGCTTGTCAAATCAAAGGGGGAGTGGAGTAGGACTGATCTTAAAGACTCCAGAAGGAATAGAATTAGAGTACGCTCTACATTTTGGATTCAAAATAACAAACAATGAAGCTGAGTACGAGGCACTTCTTGCTGGACTGAGGTTAGCTGAAGAACTTGGCGCACAGCATCTCAATATTTTTAGTGACTCACAATTGGTGGTCAACCAAGTCAATGGGGAGTACATCACCAAATACACTAAAATGGCTCTATACTTAGGCAAAGTTCAAGCTCTACTCACTAAGTTTACTCAAGCTCAAGTCTCCCAGCTCCCTAGGGAAGAGAATATAAGAGCAGACGCGTTAGCAAATTTGGCTTCAGCCATCGATACCAACGTTAAAAAAGTGATCCCTCTAGAATACCTTCTGGTGCCAGCATCGAAGAGCATCAAGTCAAAGTTAAACATGTCACTAATGAGCCGTCCTAGATAGACCCCATCCGCCAGTATATTAAAGAAGGAGACTTGCCCTCTGATAGGTCTGAAGCCCGAAAAGTTCAATACAAATCAGAACGTTATACCTTGATAAATGACATGCTCTATAAACGATCCTTCTCTAGACTATACTTGCGTTGCTTAGCACCTAAGGAAGCAAATTATGTTTTAAGAGAAATCCATGAAGGCATTTGTGGCAATCATTCAGGAGGCAAATCATTAGTTCACAAAGTCATTCGCCAAGGTTATTATTGGCCCCACCCAAAGTAAGAAGCTAAAGACTTCGTGAAAAAATGTGACAAATGTCAGAGGTTTGCATCCATCCCACACTTGCCTCCTACAGAGCTTTCTCCTATAACTAAGCCATGGCCTTTTGCGCAATAGGGAATGGATATCCTTGGGCGTTTACCCAAAGCTAAGGGCCAAAAAAAGTTCTTACTTGTCGCTATTGATTATTTTACCAAGTAGGTGGAAGCGGAACCCCTAGCTAGAATTACTGAGGCCAATATAAGAAACTTTACATGGAAAAACATAATTTGTAGGTTTAGTATCCCTCGGCTCATTATTTCAAATAATAGCAAACTGTTTGACAATCCGCGCTTTAAAGGATTTTGCGCCAACTTGGGTATCAACAATCATTTTTCCTCTCCTAGTCATCCCAAAGCAAACGGGCAAGTGGAAGTCACAAATCGAACCATAAAGAAGAATCTGCAGACCAGACTTAAAAAGGCCAAGGGCCTCTGGGATAAAGAATTCCTAAGTGTGTTGTGGACGTACCACACTACTAGTAGGATCCCAATCGAGAAGACCCCTTTCTCATTAGCATTCGGTTCTGAGACTGTGATTCCAGTTGAAATTGGTATGCTGTCCTTCATGGTAACACATTATGATTCGACAAGAAGTCAAGAAGAGCTTGTGCTCAATTTAGACCTTCTGGAAGAAAAAAGAGAGAAGGCATAAATGCAGCTAGCAGCTTACCAACAGACAGTGTCTTGTTATTATAATAAAAGGGTCAAACCTTGATCTTTCAAATCAGGATACTTAGTCCTCCGTGAAGTCACCCTAAATACTAAAGAGCTCAATGCAGGCAAGTTAGCACCGACTTGAGCCACACGCCTAGGAACCTATAAATTAGAAACACTGGAAGGCAGTGAATTGCTACACCCATGGAATGCAGAGCACTTGAAGCGGTATTACCAATAGCTGGTTTTATTTAGTAGCATTGTAATAAGCATTTCCAAGCAGTAATAAAATGCATTTTCTTTCAGTAGCTGTTTTATCTTCTTATTTGATAATGTGAATTCTTCTTACAATAAATCTCGGTAAAGAAGCAATGCAAAAATATATTATATAGTTTTCGCTTGGAAAAAAGCCATGGCTTGCTCCATGCACCCACCTGGTTGAATAGAAACTCTTTAGGTGAGTAAAAAGCTTTAGCCCACTTTATGCACCCACCTGGGTGAATAGAAACTCCTCGAATGAGGAAAAAGCCCTGGCTCAGTCCAGGTACCCACTTGAGTGAATAGAAACTCCTGGCCCACTCCAGGCACCCAACTGGGTGAATAGAAACTCCTCAAGTAAGGAAAAAGCCCCGGTGCCTCCCAGGCACCCACTTGGGTGAATAGAAACTCCCCAAGTAAAGAAAAAACCCTAGTGCACTCCAAGCACCCACCTGGGTGAATAGAAACTCCCTAGGTGAGCAAATAGCCCTGGCCCACTCCAGGCACCCACCTGAGTGAATAGAAACTCCACAAATGAGGAAAAGCCACCCACTTTAGGCACACACTTGGTGTGTAAAATTTCCAAGATTCGCAATGCTCTAATAAAAATTTGATCAAACAGATTTGATTGTTTGATTGAAGTCCTTAATCAATTATACATTGGAAAATGGTAAAATGAAGCCAAATTGCACTTTATATAGATTTGATAGCTGCGGTAAACGCCAAGCTCAATGAGTTTCGTACAAAAGTCTTACAAGTTCTAAGAAAGCAAAAAACGAAGACCTAAACTATTGTGGAATCAATTTCCTTCAATGCTCAATTGCTTGCTAATTTTTCCGTCAGTTTGATCTCCTCGCCCATCGCTTCGTATAGGGATCGTCACCCGGGATACATCAATCTTAGGAAAAGTCTAGCTTATCTACTTCTTGCGATGTTCATAGCCAGTCAAAAAGTGCTTTGCAAATGCACGCTTAATTAAGCCGCGTAACTCTTGAGAATCCTTAAACTCCTACATGGCTTCTTCCCTAGAACTGATCAAGTCAGCCCTAGCCTGGTCTCGTTCAGTTTCAGCTTTCTTTTTGGCCTCTTCAGCCTCCATCAGCTTCAGCTTGAGCCTTTTCAAGGATGATTTGGTTTTCCTTCGCATTCTCTAACTCCCCCTGCACATTCTTTTTCTCTTTAACAATGTGACCCACGTATTTCTCCAAGGTAGAACCAGCTGTGGTTACCTGCAATGCCAAAATAAACAAAATTAAGAAATCCTAAATACTAGAAAAAATAATAATAATAAGAGGTTGATATATAATAAAGACCTTGACGGAGCATTGGTAAAAAGTATCAATGAGCTCTGAAAGTCTCAACTCCTCTATCTTCTCAAAGTCTGCTGCGGGATAATGTTTGCTGACGAATCGCTTAGCGGCTACTCTGTCGTCAAGAATTGATTCGATAGAAGGCCCTTCAGTGGGAGTTGATTTAGAGCGCACTGCACGTCGGTTTGATTCAGAAGCTACAAGTGTAGGCCTCCTTGTTGAGGATCTCCCTTTTTCTGTTGCTTGTTTCAACCTTCCTAACTTCACCTTTTTAGCAAGTGGTTCATTACCACCCCATCTTTGCATTTGGGTGGCCAATTCAATCATTTCTACCATATCCTCTTGATCAAACATTCCTACATTAGAAAAATCTAAGTTTAATGAGTATGGTAAATTATAATAACATTCAAGGGTATAGCAACACATACCTTCAAGATTGTGCTCTTCGTCTTCACGATCTCCTAAAGTAGCGGATTCCTCCTCGTCTATCTCCAGGTCAAGTGAATCAGTGTATAGTTCATACACCTTGGTTTTCAAGAGGTAATGGAAGGACCGTACTTCAAGATTTAGAATTTTTCGCAACCGTCTTTCATAACGCTCCTCGAAGGGGGGAACGTTGTTTGCTTCAAGAATTGCAAAATAACAAAGGTGTTAAATCTCACATTAAAAAAAAAACAAAAAAAAATAATAAAGGGAAACAAACGACTCAGCTGAACTAAGAAGTAGGTAATCCAAAACCGACCTGGTTACCCCATCTACGAGAATTACCAACCAAGTCATCTCCCTCTTCACTGTGACCAAACTCCCAACCATCACCACTCACAAAGAAGAATTTTTCCTTCCAACCATGGTTAGAGGTGGGTTTTCTAGTGATCAACTGAGTCCTGGGCCGAGTTGCATGATACCACCATCCTCTGTTAGGCAATGGATTTTCCTTTAAGTATATACAATGTCTAAACTCGTCTACTGTGATATCCTAATTTTTAATTTGCCAAAAAATAATAGCCCCAATGAGCAACTTCCATGAGTTGGAAACGAGTTGGGTGGGCAATAGTTTGAAGCAATCTAAGACAAGTCTAATGAACGGGTGAAGTGCAAATTTGAGACCACTTCCCCCCAGGTGGGGGGTATTCACACACTTATCACGGCAGAGCGCTCTCAAGATCACACTTTCTAGGATTTCAAATTTGCGCCTTAAGTTTTTGAGGCATTTTTCTGTGATGACACTCGCATGCGCAGAGGTTCAAAGTCACTTTGATTAGTGTCAACTTCGCTATGCTCATCAATGGCATGTTCAATTTGGGAATGACTAGACGCCTCAACTCTTGGTTTAAAAGACATCAGGCTAGGAATGATGTTTTGGGAACTAAAATTAATTGTTATAATTTTCCCAGCTTAGCCAGAATACGCGCCAACCTCCAAATGGTCTCCAAAATGGTTTTTACACTTAACATTTATGGTATTTATAAAAGAGATAAAAAAGGCGACCTAAAGGCAAATGAACTATGAAGTAGAATTGTTACTTGAATCAGAGAATAAAAGCACCGCAAGAAAATGACAGCAGTCGATGTGTTTACAGTGTCATTCGGAATAATTAGAAATCAAAAGAAAGAAACATACCCCAATAACCGTTTGGCTAGAGACAAAAGCGAAGAAGCATTCAAGTTGCAGTTGATTCTCGGGTTAGAAAATGGAGATTGTAGGTGTAAAATGGAAGATGGGGTCAAAGGTTCAGTAGAAATATAAAATACTCAACGACCAAGATCAGAGGAAATCAATGTTTGAGACTAACTAAGAGATGACTCCAATTTAAAGCGGTAAAATTCCCGCTTAGAATATTTCAAAAACCGAGAATTGAGAGGTTTCATGCAACAGCTTCCTATGTAACCGTTTGTAAATTGATTGCGTGTTTTCATAAAAAAAAATTTAAAAAAAAAAAAAAAAAAAAAGTTTTGGTTTCGTGTTGCCGTGATAACAAGCTTTATGCAGGTTGCTGCAGGTTAGTCAGTGATAATAGCTTAAGATTGCATTAATGTTATACTTTTAATAGGCATTATCACATTTATTTGGCACTTAATTCCGCATGTTACACATTATACATGAATTCTCTTGATACATGCTCTTATGCTTAAAGTTGTGTATTAATACGTGTTTTATTTTTATAGGAAACCAATTTCCTATGGTCAAGCATTCTTTATTTATTTGGAACTATATAGAAGCTTTGTAAGGTTGAAGTGCATTAATTTTAGAAGATTTTAGCAAAGAAATTGACAACCCTAAAGTTGGAAAGAAGATTAAAAAGGAAGTTTGGAGCAGTTACTGTATTTTGGCCATAACTTTTGACTCCAAAGTCCACTTTATGCGAAATTAGTGTCCCTGGAAAGCTGATTTGAAGCCCTACAATATTGTATTTCATGAATATTTCGTGATTTCAACGTTTAGTAGGTCAAAAACGGGTTACAAGTTAACCCTGCTGGAAAAAACCGGGATTCCCAATTTGTTTCCTAATTTTTCTCCTCTTTCTCTTGGAAACCCTAAGAGCACATGGAAAGGAAAAGATGGCTGCACCTATATATATTACTTCTCCTCTTCTCTTCTACACCCACCTCTCTCTTGTTCTTCTTCTTCTACCTCTCTTTAGTTTTCTAGTTTTCAATTATCATGAGTAGCTAAACTTTTTGCTAAGGTTAGGAGTAAAGCTACAACAATTATTTGGTATTTGTTTAATGACTCTTTCATGGATTTAATGTAAGGTTTTATAGTTTTGATTGATTTTGATTATTTTGCAAAGTATTTATTCTGTATAATTCTTTTATTTATCGTTAACTCCGAGTACGGTGAATACTTAGAATTCCCTGCGAATTAAATTACTAGTTTTCTCATGCATTAAATCAATCAATCTTATGAATCCATATTTTTAGAATTGTTTTGAATAAAATTAATTGTTACATCATCCGACTGGGGTCATCCTTCGTATGAATCTCAGTTGAGTTATAAAATTGAGTCGTTAGCAAATATCTAATATTTGTTGTGAGTGGACCTCTGAACCTTAGTGCTTTTAACTTATTGTTTTCAATCAAATTAATTCTTTGCAATCAAGCAACTAAATTTCTAAAATATTTTCTTAATCTTCTCTTCTAATTATTCCCCTTCCCTGTGGTTCGACTTCAGACTCACCGAGAATTTATTACTTCGCGACATCCTACACTTGGGAGCATTATTAAAGTCGCAGCAGTCAACTAATAAGGTGGGCAAGGACAATCACGTGAACTCTAAATTCTAGACTTTGACTTGATTGAATGCGTTTATTTAAATATAAAAATAAAAATAAAAAAGTAAAAGCACACACTAAGTCTTCACGTGGGAATTCTATTGTTGTGGTTGGAATTGACTTTTCAAAGGTTAATTTGCATATATTATAATACTTAAAAGTATATGCAAGGTCCACCATCTGAAAGACTATTTTATTTTTTAGAAGTCATTTAAGATGTGGAATTTTTGACGTTATATACCATAGGATCATAACTGCATTACTACCTTCACTCAAGCATTCCTACTCGACTTTGGGAGTGGGGGGCAACTGATGTAGGTAAAATTATTCAAACACCATTTTAAACTAACTTGAGATGGTCACCTGCCAATTCACCCGGGTGTTCTCCATGTCCGATTTTTTCTCCAAGAATATCTCCTCAGGTAGTTTTCCATTACACTCCTACTAGGACTCTTTGATAAGAAGATAAGAATAAAATTATCTTACCTAAATGGCAGTTGAAAGATCCACCCAGGAGTATGAGTTTGCCTAGAACTCTAATCTCCTAATTTGACTAGGAGAGTGATACTCACCATTTATAAATATTAAGTCTCTCTGCAAACGCAAGGGATGTTCTAAACGCTATTTTTCATCCCACTTTCTCCTGAACATTTCCTGACTTAAGCATCAGAGAGGCTCCCGCCGACACCCTATCGGTTACTCGAGCCCTTCTTTTGCAGGTTTGCAAGAGGAGCACATGGGACGACTATTGGAGATTTTTTGACATCAACATAGACTTTTCTTATATGTTGAATTAGATGGTTAGAACTCATCAAAAGAGGCCTTTTGTTTTATTCATTTGTTTTATTTTCCTCTATTTTTGGTATACTAATCTTATGAACTACACCCAATTAAACGGCTAGCCATGGTCCCTTTTTTTATATTGACTTGGCGAGATTTTATTGCAAACCTACCACACAATATCTAAGAACCTAGGCTAAGTTGAGCTAATAAATTTTATCAAGGAAGCAAGGACACTCCTCCAGAAGAGCCATATTTGTGTCTATAAATTAGGAAGGTTGAACATATCAATGGGTAAATGTCTGGCTTGCTTATCTGATTCTTTATGTACCTCCATATACAATTCTAGAGTCCCGATCTCATCAACAAGTGCAGATTTTTCTCATATCAGCATCATGCATTGGTTGGTTGTACCTTCTTGCATAGGTAGCCATGCTTCATAGCTTATTCTTTTGGTGAGTTTATTTTTATCATGGAAATATGAACGAAAACTAATACATGTACAGTTTAAGTTGTGAATGCAGGATACATGCCACTTAAGGAAAAACAAAATACGTACAGCGCCAAGCATTCAACCAACCGAATGGCACCTGGAAAGTTAACTTGTGAAAACTCTCAATGTGGGCAACTAAATAAGACTCAAACTCAGACTTGTTGACTGTAAATTTTGTACAACGAACACAAAGAGGCCCAGGATGATATAAACAGTCTGCCCAAACTACACAGAGCCTCCCACTGCCCAAAGAAACAAGATGAATAGGAGGGTGGGACTCGTATACGTCCAAACAAGGAGGCATATAGTTTTCAAAACCATGTCTGCATTTTCATATCAAAAATCTTAGCCCATGTACCGAAAAGTGGTCGATGGAAACCTCCGAAGACATAGATCTTCCCGTCCACCATAAATACACATCCATCCGCCTGAGCGACCTTCATGGAGGGCCCTTTAGACCAAAGACTGACACCGGCTGGATGATTTTTAACTTTATCTATATCTATGTATCGAATCTCCTTCTATGGGGGATAATTGTCTTAGGGTGGTGTCGAGACCTCCAAAGAGGTAAATAGTGGAGCCCAGGCAGGCAAATATGGAAAAATGCGGGAGCACAAGGCGCATTTCATCGATAAGCGAGCAATGCCCTGCTCCTTCCTCCACTCCTGTGTTGCTATCACCAATACGAATCCAGTCGTGTTCGCCATCCCCAAGATTCATCATTTCCTAAAGGTTCTCACGAACCTCCAGATTTTGAAAATGCAAATACAATCTTATGTTACCTACTGATGACATTTTCTTTATCTTTCTACAAATTAGGGTTTGAAAAATTAAAAGATTTCTACAGGATTGGAATCTGATCACACTAAAAAAGTTGTGCGGGCGTGCCAAGGCTCAAAAATCTAAAGATCATGTGACCACAACCCCTCAGCACCTCCTAGGCCGTTGGCCTCAAATGCCTATTTAGTCACCGATCTACTCCTAATTAGATAGAATCCTGTGAAGGATGGTGGTTGTGGAACCTTTCTTTGGTCTTCACTTGTGCCATTTATAGATGTTGGGAGTGCTTCATTAATTGCTGAATTTTTGCTGCACATGCTTAAATTAGTGGGTTGCCCACTTCCTTGATTTTTGCTTGTGTATTGCCATGTTGGATATAGTAGTGGGTAGTTACCATCAAATGATAGGTAGTGGATAGTTTCATGTTTGCATCTTTTGCTCCTACGATGACATGTGGCAAGGTAATGGGTAGTTACAACTTCCATGATCTCCACTTCCCTTTTTTTTTTTTATGGAATAATTAGTTACCAATAAAATCATATAAAACACGTGTGATAAATAAAAATCGGCACTTCCCCACTTATTTTTTTACTAAGTCAAACCACATAAGCTCTCAACTAATTAACCATAATTGACCACATGACATATTCCCATTAACTTTTCACTAATTACCAAAAAATGCTATTTTTAGGTGGAAACAGAATCTTAGACTCTTTCTGCAGGGAAATTAGTCATCAACGCCATCGCCGCCGCTACCACCTTCTTCACCTCCACTGATCGAGACAAACCAAGAGTTGAGAAGAATACCCTCGTGTGATTAGGCACAGTCACTTATTCAATTCCCTATAAGACAACCCAAGATTTAAGTTGGGGGTTTCGATTCCCTGCTAGGACAACCCAAGATTTAAGTGGGGTTGTAGTAGTGGGTTGCTATACTAGTCTCCCCGAGGGTTTAGGTTCCATGAATGGGTCCAGATGCCCTACTGTGGGATGGTTTCATCATTTAAATAAAATTAAAATAAAATAAAATAAAAAAAAACATTTACCTAGGTCACAGCTTGATCCTTGGGAATTTCCCCTAAATCTATACTATATATATATATAATCTAAAAAATTTTGATTTCCTTTATTACTCTTAATAAAATCTATAGAGATAATAATGACCTATCCTATTTATTGATAAATCACAATTTAATGACGTCAAATTATTCTACCAGTATTATTATCTGATTTGCTAATTATAAAGAATCCTATTATAATAGGAAAATTTCACTATTCTTGCAGAGTTTTTAATTTAAGCCATGTTTGGGTTAGTTGCAGTTTCAGCTATTAGACATAATCAGAAGAAATTAAGAAGTTGCTGAAAGCAGAATGATATGGTTGGTATTTTTGTTTTCACACGTTATAACATGGAGGGCACGCTTTTCATTTCATTAAAAGGTTATTTGATTCCCGCACAATTTTTCTTTTAAAGTTGGGCGGACCTTACTTGTACGAAAATCACTTTTATAACTCATACGTACTTATAGACAAATTATCCAAATATGCCCAAAAAGTGATTTTGGACTATATAAGTGATTTTAGGTTGCCAAAAAGCTCATCCAAACAGGCCCTTAATAGGACTTAAATTTTGGCCAAAGTTTAGGAGAAAATTTCTCCAATAATTTAGGAAATTAATTTGGAATTAAAAATCATCTGGGGTTCAACGTTAAATAAAGTTATGGAGTTATGGGGCTATGGTTCTGGCTAGAACTTTACCTTATAAAGTAATAGGGTTCAACATCAAAGAAATTGCAATTTGCCTTATAAATAGGATAGTTGCGTGGGATATTAGCACCATATAAATAAATAAATAATAATAATAATAATAAATAAAGAGAAGAGGAAGATAGCTATGACTCTATGAGGAGCTAATAATCAATAAAAGATGAAGGTCCTTTTTATGGTTTAGAAACATGGTGTTTGGTGACATATAAATTGTGGAGAAAATTTAATTTATCAAAAAAATTCAAGTGCAATGCATGTATGCATCAACTAGTATAATAATATATACGGAGTACTTTTTTTTTCTATAGATAATAAGATATACCATATACTATATACTATGTATCTACTACCCTCAAAATAGAAGGATTGTTCTTTTAATTGGGTCTTGTCCAAAATGACCTCCCTCTCAACACTAAACGGCGCAACTTTTTGGGCCATTTTCTCTCTACTTGCCAACCCACACATTGGAGGGTATCTTCACACTCTTGAACCTGGATGCTTAAAACAGTGTCGTTTTATACAGCACGCCTGCCCCCTTTTCCTTTTCTCTACGCATTTGTGTGGAGAGCTTCCACAGATAGGAGCATGTTCAAATTTTGGATCTGCATTTTTATTTTGCTAACTTTTTGGAAGGTAAAATGGGACAGTGAATTTCAAGGTTTTAAGCTAGTAATTGTTGCACTATATATTCTTGAGCAATCTATAAGTACTATACGTGGATACAAAAAATCACTACAAAACAACATTATTGACATGGCAATGCTATCTATCCTCTGTTTTTATTTAATTATTTATATCAGGAGGTTCTAGATGCTTTGCATCTAACTAATCTCTCTGGGACATGTATGTCTGTATTAGGTAATTACAAGACAAAATCCATGGGGATGGCTTATTCTAAACAATAGATTTACCCTTGGTAACATGTAATGCTAGCAAGTTAGCTGTGTGTGCCTAGTTGGTAGGGTAAACTTGTGATTGTGTAATTAAGCGCATAGTCATGGGTTGGATTTCCATAAGATTAATTGCACCCATAGTTGGAATTGGCCATATGCATGGCTAGTTGCAAAGATTTCCCTATAAGTGAGTGTGATCAAGCATTCATGCATCGATCTCATAATCTTTACATTTACATGATTGGAGAAATTTGGCTGCACCTGTTGATAAACACAAAATATTGATTGAAATTACTCCCTAATTTATATTTTCTAGTTATTTTATTATATTTAATTTGGTGTGTTTAAAGTGTTTTTGATTTATTGCAGGGCTGTTGAGTTTACACCAAAAAGATGACAATCAAGACTACTTAAGCTAATAGATGCAACTTGAAGTGGGTTTCTCACTTGCCTAAAATTTTATGGAACTACAACAAGAGTTGGGTCAACAATTTTGAAGATTTGAGTAGCTGAAATTCAAAGTTAAGCGAAGAAATTCATGATCCCAATTTCAGCAGCAAATCTGGACAGATTAATCAAGTTTTTGTAATCTGGCCATAACTTGTGATTCCCATATCCGATTTGGGTGAAATTGGTGGCTCTGGAAAAAAGACTTAAAGGACTACAATTGTTTAGTTTATGGCATTTCCTGATTCAAACTTCTTCCAAGTCAAAAATGAGCTGGAAGTGGACTTATTTGCAAAAAAATATAAATCTGGCAGAATTTGTCAAAGTGAGAACATGGGCAACCAAGAATTCAAAGAAAGGGGCATTGCTTTTGACTTGTGGGACTAGCTAGATCCTTTCCCCATCTCCTATAAATACCAAGGGAATTCACATAACAAAAGGAAAAGAAGGGGAGGTACAAAAATGGCTAAGGAGAGAAACTAGTTCTTGGTTATCTACATGGCCAACTAATCTTTGTCTTAGAATGGAGATAAAGCCCTAATCAAGTATTGTGTATTTTATTGTATTGTGTTGTGGATTTGATTATTTGTGTATGAGGATTGCATAATTAGGAGGATTGTATTATTGATACAATTGGTTTTAGTGTTTTTATCTCAAATTGTGTTTAATTTCTGTGATTTTAAATACAATGGTTACGCAATGGTTTTCACTATATATATTTGGAGATTAAGATGATTCATGCTTAGACAAGATGAGTCGTGCTCACAAATAGGTTTAGAGTAGAGTAGGTGAGACGGTTCATGCTATATCTTTGATGAGTTATGCCTAATTTACAAATATATGAACCTTTCTTGATGATGTCATTGGGCTTGTAGCTACAATGAGTCTTGCTCATACTAAATAATAACTTTTTGAAACACGTTACAATAAGAGCATTTTTATACAAGATTAGTGGTGGATTCGAGACCCTAAGTATGTCTTTTCTTGAAAAAAATATAAATTTATTTTTCTTGCATTACATAGAGTTCAAAACTACAAAAATCATCTTTTTGAATTATTTTAGTATTCAGTTTTCAAAATTAAAATAATCCTAGTACAGTCCCTGTGGTATGACACCCGTACTACCACTGTATACAAATTTTTGCATCCTACGGGTAATTGATTTTGACACGATCACCTGTTATGATCACTTTCAACTTTTTATGACATTTCTTGAGGAGATAAGGCCAATAGGTACTTGTCAACTTGAATTGAACAATTGGATGCTCATGTGTGCACCCTTCCTTCAGAAGGTCTACCACACAATGCATAATGACATGACTATTTTGGTGGTTTTGTTTTTGTAGCTTGGATTTCATCTCACTGTTCTCTTTTCAATGGTGGATATTTTAGTCCAATAATTAGTGTCACATCAGTAGTTATTTTTTCATAGCGATATATTGTAGTGATTTATAACATTTTCCTATGTTTTTGCAGATAAAACTACTGTAAATATCCGAAACACCCTTTTGTTCACTAATGACTTATTGAAAATTATAAAGAGTTAATTATTACTTCACAAAATTTAGAATAGTATATTATATAATAAAAATCAAATTGGACTTATTGATTAAAGCGTGTGAGTGTCAATAAGAGTAGGTCGAGCCCCTTGTAGTGAATCACTTGGTGTAATAGATCATTGGCCACAATGGGTGGAGCTAGGAAATTCTTGCAGGTCAAGATTAATGATAAGTATTTTTGGAAAAAAAAATCCTAATTGACAATAACAATGTCAAAAAAATTATTCAACTAATGACACAGGTAAGAGAGAGAAACAATATGTGTTTAGGGGAAAAGGAGGAAAAATGTTTGGTTTTTAAGTTTGTGTGGGATAAAAAACTAATTCCAATTAATTAATGATCAAACTTATAAACCAAAAGGGTTAAAATAAAATTTTAGAGGGGTCAAAAAAAAAATATTTTCAAGGGTTAAATTTTCAAAATCTCGAAACTTAGTATAAGAAAAAAATATATATATTAGTAGGGTCATGTGACCCCCTCGCCCCCTCCCACTGCCCTTATTAGCCACCTATCCTTTATGCTATGTTTGGTAAAGGGGATGGAAAGGTGGAAGGAAAGAAAGAGAGGGAAAGACACTCTTTCCATCCCTTTTGTTTGGTAGAAAGGAGAATGGAAAGGAAGGAAAATGAATTGAGGAGTAATTTTACTATATTACCCTTGAATGATTTTAAAAAAGGTGTTATCGGTCGACATATATATAATATTTGGATGTAGGGGTAAATCTGTCTTTTTAAAAGAAACTTACTCCTTTCCCTCCCAATCTGCCCAAAAGTGGGCGAATTCCAAAAAGTACAAAAGAGTGGATTCCCTCTTTCCTTCCCCTTTCCTTCCCTCCCCCCCCCCCCTTCCTTCCTACCAAACACGCCTCCCCACCCCCATCCCTCCCCTCTTCCCTCCCCCCCTTTCCATCCCTCCCCAAATCCCCCCTACAAAACACGGGCTTAGTATACAATAATTACATTCTTTCCTAAGTGTGCATTTGCAAATACGTGAGAGATGTAAAGAGTTCATATGCTCCTTTGAAATCTGAATAGCACAATTCAAAGCAAATGATAGGTTCGATTACGGGCAAAAATTACAATTCAATACAAAGATTGCTAATTTATTAATAAATGACTACTAACTTAACTAAGAATAACTATTAACTATAATTGATCTGTGATTGTTTGTCTGTAACCGGAGCTACTAGTAATTCCCCCCAATGTTCATGGTCTAAAACTATAAAATTATAAATGACATTTTCTATCAAAAAATTGTAATATCCCTACTCTAATTTTGAGTTAATTGTGATGTTTTGGGTCCATTAGTGATTGGTTTTGATCACTAATTTGGGATTGAATAATTTTGCTTTAACTTGGTGTTAAGTCTATAATCATCTTGTTTATTTAATTATTTATTTATATTTAGACAGGTCAATTTCAAAATTTCAGGACATGTTCAAAATTCTATTTTATTTTATTTTTCGGGAATGTAATAAAAATTTATTTTGACAGTGTTATTTATTCATTTGATATTATCGCGTATAATACACGATAATTATTTGAAATGTCTTTATTTTATTTTTATGTGATAAATTACTTTGTTGTAGGCCCTAAAGTTTTGAAACTTAGTTGGCCTCATATGTTATTTAGAATTGGTAGGATTTAACATCAATGATTTTTACATTTTATATGTGGGATTAGACCTTATGTTATATTTGAGTTTTTATTTTATATTAGGCCCTAAACAATCTGGACTTAATGTTATATTAGTTGTAGTTGGATGAGACCAATTGGTAGAACACTTGCCCAACACACTTTTGCATGCTGGACACTTGTCCAAAGGATAGAACACATATATATTTGACTCTTAAAGAGCCAAAACAGCCTATTCACTTCATTTTTCAGCACTTGTGAGTTTAGAGAGAGATTGAGAGAGAGGGAGAAAGAAGAGGAGGAGGAGGAGGAGAAGAGGGGTGTATGGAACACTTATGGGAGCTTCTCCTTCACCAATTTTTCTGCAATTTCTTCTATTTTCTCATCTAATCAAGGTAGGTACTTGTTTCTTCTTGGTAGATTAAAGATATTTGTGAAATATGGAATGTATTTTCTCCATTATGAAGTGATTTTGCAAGATTTATGATTTTTTGAAAGGAATTTGTATTATGGATATGAAACCCTCATGTATATTGAAAACCCTATTGTAGTCCTTGTATATGGGTTAGGTTACATGTGAAAAACTATTTTTATTATGGATTTTAAACATGCAAGATTAGATTCAAACAAATTTGGGTTACAAATATATGATTTGTGATAAAGGGGATGATTAATTAGATTATTTTTTACATGCATGTGTGTAAATTGAAGTTTTGTTTAATTTATTTTCTTGGAATGAGAGTATTATCATGGTTGAAGGTAAAATTTCAAATCTTTGTAGTTCATTTGTGGTTCTTGGAACCTATTAGGGATTATTGTGTTATTTGGGATGTTTATACATATTTATTGGCTTGTGATCGTGCCTAGTTTGAAATACTTTGTTGAGGTTTTGTGTGTGTGTGTGTGTGTGTGTATACATATATACTTTTGTCATAGGCGTTTATGGGAGTGTTAAGGCTCAATTGGTTCTATTTGATATGGTTTTGTAACACTTGAACCATCTTACATGTGTGTTGTATTGTGCTAACAGCACGAACCCATTTTACCGTTTAATTCATAACTTTAGTTCTAGTTATGATTTTGAGATAAAACAAATTGGATTTTGTCACTGACTTGTTGGGCTAACATCCTACCAATTTTCGTATCATTTGGCAACCATTTGGTATTTTTGGTGTAATTATTTCGTGGTACAACTGAATCTGGAATTTTTTGCTAAGCAGCACTAACTTTATATTGAAAATTTTCTTTGAATGGGTTTTCCTATGTATTTCTCTACCAAACTTTGACGTTACAAAGTACATTCGATATACTTTTAAGTGATAGAAACTCCAAAACCCTTTTTTTTTAATTGAACCATAAAAATTCATTTGTACGTGTCACTATTTGTTTTCACTGAAATTTCAATTTTGGTATTTTAACTTGGAATATATTTTCAAACTATATATAAAAAGTTTGGATAATGGAAATATGATATTTTTCACAATTAACCATTGTTTATATGTTTCATATTTTGAAATTACAATTGGTACGGGACTAAATTTTGAGATTATGAAGAATGGTCTTCTAAACTTTGTTGATGTAAAAGGCTTATATTTTGGGTAAAGATATCCAATTGTGCATTATTTGGTTTAGTTATTTAATTTGGATATTATAAATGGAAATATAAGTTCATACATATGTTATGTACGATTATTTCTCCTTATAATTGTTGGAACAATTATGTGAGATTATTTTCTCGATCTTTACTATAGGAAATAAGTGTAGGCATGCTAGATGTCGGTATAAAACTTTACATTATAAATAATGGGGATATTATATTGATATGGAATTTACTTTGCTAATTATGAGATTATTAATATGATTGGCATAACCACGTTGCATTGGCATTCATAGCATATTAATGCATTGGAAATGGACTTAATTAAATACTTGGTAAAGGTATCGAGAGGGGTCACTGGATATGGATTACTTGCGGTCAAGGGACTAAACTGTGTTTTCCATTCCTTTGGTCCTGAGTTGTTTGTGGTGCTAGAAAAGGATGTTTCCATGTGCTCCCGAATTGAGACGACTTACAGTCCCAGGTAGGGATGATAGTTGTATTGTTCTCTTGAGGTTGGGTTTTAAATCTTTCGTTTCTGCGCGAAAACTCTTACGAGAGTGGTTTGGTAATTGAGAAATAATGTAATTATACATAGAATCGCATATTGCATTATCATGATATGGCATTCATTGCATTAAGTTATGGGTATATAACTTATATTTGTTAATTGTTTATTCAATTAGCCTATGAACTCTATTGAAATATTTCTATATGATTTTACGAAAATACTAGTATATGAAAATGAATTTAAGTTTATGCTTTGATTTTATGAGTTGAGTCTTTAATATAGAATTGGACTTGGATATTTTCTATATCGCGTATATGAGAATGTATATGTATTTGTGATTTTAAATGGACTTTAAAACCTTGATAGGCTTTGTAGAAATATGTTACCTATTGAGCGTTAGCTCACCCCCCTTACAATTTTGCAGGTTTCATAAAGAAAAAGAAGTTGTTTGAGAGTTGCAGTATTTTGATGAAATACTTGCATATTGGTTCGTGAGGAATTTTTTACAAAATGAATTATATACTTTGTCATAGGTTGTGAATTGATGATATATTAAATTATGATTGAATGTAATTTAATTTATTGGTGATTTGTATATTATTATTTCAGAATTGTAATAATTAATTTTGGTTGGGAACCATGTAGAATATGAGACAAGCGATGATACCCTTTGTGGATAGAGGCTTTTATTTATTTTATTTTTTTAAATAGGTTATTGATTTTACTTGGCTAGCCCGTATTACGAACGGGTCATGTCGGATTTTTTTATTAAAATAATGGTTTAAATTATTTTATTCTCACTTACTTATGGATCTAAAACCTATTTTATTTTAAAAAGTCAAAGTTCAATTTGTCCAAAAATCAAATAGTTTATTAAATCGATCTCGTTTTATTACCTTTAATTATGACTCAATAATTTTAGGTCGTGACAAAAATAATAAAAAAATATAAATGATACTTGGAAAGGGGAAAAAAACTATATGGGTCAAAATAAAGGCGGCCCAAACTTAAAAAGAAGTAGGGTATAATTATTCCTATTTCGTTTTTACTTTGCTTTCATAATCAAACAAAACCCTAAATAGTAAATAGCAGACTTTATGAACAGAAGCAATTTAAAGATGTTTTTTTTTTTTTTTTTGGTTTATTATTGTCCTATTAGACAGGATTCGACCTCTAGACTTCTCTTCCCGGGCCCTAACCCCACCCCGATGCCAAAAAAAAAAGGGTCGAATTTTGAAGATCTCTTTACGATATCCTTTCACTAGCCATGCATGTGCCTCGTGGTGGGATCAGTCCTATCAAAAAAAAAAATTTATTTTTTTTGGAGGCTGTGGGATATGCTAAAGTCACTCCTCATAACACAGAAAACTTCTCTAGGGAATCTTACCTCTTCTTCGCAACTAGTACCATGCCACGTCGGATTGAAAGATCAAACTGGTCAGAAAACGTGCTCTAACGGTCCTGCAATCTACACGTATCAACCCGTTTAGGATCTCTTTATACGTGTTTGGGCAAAAACTTTCACGTGACTGTAATATGATTAGTAATATAATTAATGGTATCACAAATTAATTAGAATCAAATAAAATAAAAAAATAATTTTTTTTATTTTATTTGAACTTGGCTTATGATACCACGTTTGAACTACTAATGATATCACAATTACATGAAAGTTTTCCTCCCGCACTCGAATTACTGAGCCTGTTGCGTGTTCTTTAAGACAGATCCCTGCCCTTCTTTGACTTCAAAGTCCCCTCCCCATGCCTGTTTACACCTTCCAACAGTGAAAGAGGAGAATCCTTGACTATGTGTACTACTCGTACCTTCAAAAAAAAAAAAAAAAAACTTATTCTTGGTTTTGAAATCATAGCATACTTCCTTTGATCTTATTTAATTAATCTACTTTTCATTTTAGGATATTTTAAAATTATTATTACATTTAAAAAGTTAATAATTTTTTTTATTTGATTTCTTAAACCACCCTTCAAAATGTATTTTCTCTCTTTCCAATGTTTTTTTGGTACACATGAGAGTAAAATTAGAATTTTAAAACTTAAGTGTTGATTTGAAAGTATTTGATAAAGTCATCTCAAAAAACGTATTTTTTCAAATGAGACAATCAAATAGGAACGGAAGAAGTATTTTTTTTCTCCTTATTTTTTTTGGAAAATGAAAAAAACCTTATACCAAATAACCATAAGGTCCATAACCATGTTAGACCTCAATCCCATATAAATGAAGTTTAAGGCTCATGACTCTACTTTTTGAGGCATAGTCCCTTACCAATTAAACTACAAGGGTTATCGTAGCATACTTTCATCAACTAGACAAAGCATAAGTTTGTCTTTGTGCATTTCAAGAGTTTAAAAATTAATTTTTTTATGGGTCGTTTAGAAAATAATAAATGAGTAGTTGTTTCTATTATTACAGATAGTTATGGTAAGCGTATTATCATAAAATCATCTTGGATTAATGATGATGATGAGATTATCACCTCTACAAATGGTTTTCTTCTTGCTAAAGAAAAAGAGATCCAAAAAAAAAGAAAGAAAGGATGATGTAGTTATTGTAATCAATAGTCTTACGAAATTGCAGAGTTGTGATTGAGAAGTTTATTGTATTTTGAATGATTGCATTTAGAGAACTGTATGAATATAAAAATAAATTATATTCATAGAGAAAGATAATCAAGCTACTGATTTCTTAACTAATCTGAGTATAGAATAAAGGGTAATCAAATTTGGAAATCGAATTTTCCTGAAGAAATTTTAACTATTCTTTTAGAAGATGCTATTGGTTAAGCTAGTCAAGCAATTAATTTATTATTATTATTATTTTTTTTTAAGAAAGTGAAATGATATGTTGATCTATTGCCCTGCCATATGATTTTATAATTTTCCTTTAACAAGTGAAAATTTGAAAGGCTCGTTCGGCGTTCAAATGAAAAATAAACTAATATAGTATTGAAAAACACAAATTTATCACATTGAAAGGAAAAATAAAAACGAATGGCGTGACCATAATCACAAATAAAAGTAGGATATTCAAAATAATGGCATTTATTAAAATTTTAAACATTAATCTGATAGCATCAATTGTAATGACGACTTCGCATTTTTTAAACAGTTAATTTAATTGATAGATTTTTACCTTCAGCGCTATGAAAAATATACAATAATTCTTTAATGTACATTTGAATGACCAAACATGCCCTTCTGAAATGATGTAGGCCAAAAAGTATCAAAGAGTTTTCGGATAGCAATGTGGCACGACTAGATAAGGGTGTGTTGTCACTGATCCTTCCGGTCTGAGCGACCATATGCAAGGAACTTTCCTACATATAGCATAAAAAAGAGAAAAAGATAGGTGTCAGAAAAGTGGAAACACATATCGAAGCTGATAAGCAGACGTACTTATCAGCCATGCTCCGACAGCTACCTCGCACTACGCTAGACCATGACAGGTTGATTGGCAGATTAAGCGTATTAATACGAATAATTAATTAAAAATTTATATTTATATTTAAACTGAATTAATTTAAAGGAGTGTGAATAAAGTAAGGGGAAGTAAATGCGTACGAGGAAGGAGGACGTGGCAAAATGAGAATCAAACTTTATCTGTTATTACAGATATGCCCATCTGGTTTCAAATCTGTCCAAATTTGTCAACCTGTTCCTAGTTTCGTGAGCAAATGACATTATTACCCCACCCCTACAACTGGCTCATTAAAAATGGATACAAAAAAAGGTCAAAGGTGCTGTTTTCTGCATTGCCTTATTTTACTTTTTATTATTTTGGAAAATCTTGTGTATTAAATTATAGTATCTAATTGTATTTGATGTAAAATATTTTCTTTTTCTATATACCTGGTTTTTTTTTTTTTTTTTTTTTTGGGAGGTAAGGCCAAGACTGAATCCCATGGTTTCGAAATGGAAAATTGAGATCCTTAGCCAACAAGGCTGACTGACTGGTTAGTAGCTTCCACATAATTTTTTAGAGGTCTCAAGACCTCCACTTTTTTGTGAAATTTATGGTCATCATATAAAAAAGAATATATTTATGAAGCACTTTATTGATGGTGCAACCATTAATATCCAAATAACCAAATTAATTATCTAGATATTGTAATCTAATTTAGTATTTGTATAATATCCTATTGTTATTATTGGGTTATCAAATTTTAGTATCAGAGCTAAGTTGCTTTTACTTATGAGAATTTTATTTATTTTGTACTTTTTATTTGATCTGGTCTTAGATTGATTTCTCTATTTTTCGGGATACTGTTTTAGGTATTAAGACGTGTGATTGCTGTGTGGTTATCATAACAGTGTGAAAATAGTCAATCTCTATGGTTTCAGTCTCTTAAATACAAAATAAATAGATTTTTCAGAAGTAATTCTATTAGGTCTAATACTTTATCTGGTGAACCAAGTACTAGTAGTTCTGTTTCAGACTTCTCTTCAGATACGACCATTGTAAGGCCCTGTTTGGAAAAACTGTAGCTTTTGCTTTTAGGCAAAAGTAGAAGAGAATCAAAAGTTACGAGTAGCAGAAGAGAATCGATCTCTATTTGGAAACTGTATTCAAAAGTGCTGTTAGAGCTTAAAGTGATTTTTTTGTCTGTTTGGGAAGAACATTTGCTGTAAGTTGTTATAACTCTAAATTGACTGAACTCCCTTATAATAGATTTTTTTTTTTTTTTTTTTTTTTGGGTGACTGTATTTGGTATTAGTAGTGAATTTATTTATTTATTTAATATTAATGATTGGGGGTACCCTAGGCTGTACTCTTATCGAAATTTGAGCTCAGAATAGAGGTGAGACGTCTCATAATCACACGAACAACAAAAGCGGTGAGGCATCAAAATGATAACTTTTAGAAAACACATACAAGACTTGACCTCTCGACTAACCCCACAAAGGTGTATTACTAGGAATTTTGCTTACATTTTTATTTTATTTTATTTTTTCCTTGCTTAAAACAAAGAAAAAAAAATGGAGCATGAATTGATATTTAAAAAAAAAATTTATTACAAATCCAAATTTTATGAAATCAATTCTTAAAAAAATTCCAACAAGTATAAATCAATGAATGTATGAAGGGAGAAAAAAAAATTTTGAAGTTTAAATTAAGATCCCACTGGTCTAGGTTAGTTGAAGTTACCAAGATATTGATACTGATAGGAGAGAGGAGCACAACAACAGGAGAGGAGAGGACTTGGGTTTAAGGTGAGGTTATTATCGTTTTGTTAAAAGATATGGATGAAAAAAATTGTTTCCATACTCAAGCATTAAGTATAGTCTTGGAAATATGAAAAGGTATTAAAATCCTCCGCAAAAGCTAACACCAGCTTCTGACTAAAAGCTGAGGGTAGTCTGTTTATTATAGAATCACTTTTTGAGTTTAAAAGTGATTTTGATTTAGACTACCAAACAAGACCAAAAGTGATTACAAGATTCAAAAGTGATTTTGGACCATCTAAAAGCTTAGCCAAACAGGACCTAAATAGTGGTGGAGAACTTCGGTCATAACACATATAGTTTATTATGTATAGACAATAGTTCACTAGTCTCTACTCTTCAGCTCACAACTTACTTATGGGACAAAAAAACACTCCCAACTGATTTTGAAAGAAGAAATGAATGCCTCATGTCTTTTTTCTTTAACAAAAAAAAGGAAAAAAAAAATTAAAGTGCAATAATTTTTGTTTTAAAGGTCTATTTTTCAAAAAATTAGCATTTTTGGAATTTACATGACGAAATCAATCAAACAAGACCCATGATGAAGATAAAAATATGTATAAAAAATTGATGTATAAAGAAATTTCATCGTCCAACACTATTTGATAAAATAAGCAGTTGGTAAATTGGGTTCATGGTATTTTTCGACAAACCATGAAAATATCAAGGGCTGTAGCCTGATTGACGACCACTAGCTCCCTGTCCATGAGAAGATCATTTAGTGGTTAAATCCCTGTGTCAAAATAAGCAGCTGGTGATTTGGGTGTTACTTTGAACTTCTTGTAAAATGGCAGCAACAACTTTGCAAAATGGGAGGATTTTCTCATATATATGGTTTAATTTGCAATCTTCATTGGAAGTAATATATATAGTTATATAGTTGGCATCAAAGCCTTAGACACCCTTATTATATACTAGATATGGGCATATGTGCGTTACATGTGAATAATATTAAAATAATAAAAGATATATGAAATTTCATAAATTCTTAGATATATATATATATATATATATATAGAGTCACCTTCTTATGAGATTAACCTAATCTAACTTTGCGTTAGGTCACCCTAAAAAATTATACACGTGATTCATATTTTACAAAACTAACGTTTGGATTAGATAACCTTATCATGTAGGTGATGCATACCAAGAATCAAGTTGATCCAAGACTGATTACTATTCAATCCAAAAATTATATTTTTTTATCAATGACAATCGCTCATTTTGGACATTTATAAATGATGTAGTTCTTAATCTCGGATCTACATAACCTTTACATGAAGTAGATCTAATCCAATGGTTGGTTTTGAAAAATAAAAATCAGAGATAAAGTTTTAGAAAGTAACCTAACTGTAAAGTTAGATTATATTAACCTTATAAGAAGGGGACTCTCTCTCTCTCTCTCTCTCTCTATATATATATATAAAATTATTTGTTACTTTTTGTTGAAAACATAAATACCTGTTTGAAAGACATGTACATATATAATATTCTTAATATGTATCCCATTTAGGTAATTAGAATTTACATTTAACACAATAGGTCAAACTTTCTTTTATGATTAGGAGTCATGATAGGAATAGTAAGTTGGTTAGGAGATATACATAGCAGTTAAGGCTGTGTAAAATTCATGAAGTGGACGTCATTATCTTTTTTCTTTTTTTTTTTACTAAAAAATAAACATTCTTAATTGATTAAATATATGGACAAAAAAGTATTTAAAAATAAAAATAAAACTGTATTGGTTAATCAAAAGTTTTTATGAGATATAAACTTTTATATATAGTATAGATATAAATATATACATATATACTAGCAAAGAGAGAAAGACAGAGATTTATGAAAGGTCTCATCTTTGAAGGTGTAAAAATAGACAAAGCCCATCGAACCAATCAAGTAATAAATCCAATAAATAATGAACAACCATAGCTCGCTAAAAACAATCCCATCCAAGCCTATTTCGAATTCTCTTTTTGTTGTTATAACTCTAAAAGCATAGATGAAAGTATGAAACAATTATCAATAAAGGCTAAAATTGCATAAAATAGGAATATATTTTTTTTATAGGAAAAATAATGATAGCTTAAATAGTGAAATTTCACCGTCACATATACACAGTGAAATATTATTTTTTATTTTTATTGTTTGACAACAATGGAAATTGAGAATTTTTTATATACGATTTTCTATTGGTTATAGGATTGTGTTTTGAAAGATTTCAAAGAGTAAATTCTAAAAATATAAAGACATGTAGATAACATGTGAGGTTAAGACATTTTAAAGGGTGTGAAAATATAACAGAACGACCTTATATAAATCATGTGTGATGTTGTCGTGTATTTTTTTTTTTTAATTTTTAATTTTTTATGATATCAGGAGGTTTTAGATGCTTTTACAGCTGACTAATCCCTTAAGCACATACAATCTCCTCGTCCCACATGCACCGGACAATTATAGGACAAAATCTTGCCGTCCCACATACACATGCAGTCCCCCATCCCATATGTTATCGTGTATGTGAGATTCTTTATTGTGTGTTTGTATGTATTACTTCTGTGTTGGTAAAAATTATGTGAGGTTGTCGAAGGTTAATATTATCTTTTTCAAAAAAGTGGACCTTGTCCAATAAATATTGGAATCACAAGGGGGTTAATGAACATAGACTTGAACGCATTTGGGGCAACAACAAGAACAAGGGACGAAAAAGCTTGGGACTTTACACCAACTATCCAAAAAAATAAAATAAATAGAGAAATGCATAATACAAAGTCTAGTCCTCAATATACCAATATAATTTGAGCTTGAGTCTTCATAATATAGCACAACTCTTTGTCAGTAACGAAGCTTTAAGATTGTTTTGTTTTTTATTTCATGTTTTTTTGGGGTTGTCTTTTATTTGGCTTTGCGAGTTTTGACGCTACTTGATTGGGTCCCACTTGATGAGAAATGTGATGATAATTTGGAATGAAAATAAACATATATATAGGACGGTGATCAAGTGAGCAGTGTATTGATATAAGAGGGATTGTATCTTATGCATTAGTAGAATATGAGGTATATTGGGTTTATGCATGGAATACAACTTCTAATGCATGATACTAATATAATTCAACGACTTGATTAGGACTAATGTATATATAGCCTCCCAAACTTTGAGCCTGTCCAATTCCCTTTCCTTTAATGGAGTAGAAAAGTTCTATACATAATAGATTTTTAATTTTCATTTTCCTAGCCAATTTTCTGAAATATATTTAAGTTCTAACAAAAAAATGTGACTTAAAATCAATTAATTAATTTCATTTTTAAAAATTTTGGATTTGATCAAATTTTCTTTTTTATTGAACCTAATGAAAATAGTGCAAGAGTTTTTAAACAATGACCGCAAACTTACAAAGTCATTGTCACAGACTTTTATTTTTTATTGAATACATGATAGTGACCACCATGGAATGTCATTTTCAATAGAGAAAAATGAGTGTTACCTGTTATGATAGCCGGTAGTTTCTTAAAGTAATATGGCTGACAATACCAGTCATGGATTGGGCAAAAGTGCACAAATGCATATTATGTTTTTTCCCCTTTCTTTTTTTTCCCCCTTGGTAGAGCACATAGCCAAAGTTTGATCAATTATCATAGTTAAAGTGAATAATTTGCTTTCCTACCAAATTGGGGGGAGGTGGTACGTGGGTATAATTAGGGCACCAACTTCTCCCTTTTTTGTTTTTTGTTTTTTGTTTTTGGTTCTCTCTCTCTCTCTCTCTCTCTCTCTCTCTCTCTCTCTCCTTCCTTTTCTGTATTAGGGTGAGAACTTATTGGTTTACTCCATGTGAAGGGACTATTGAAGTTTTGGCAAACCAATTTATTGTTAGATGGGGTTAATTGGATTGATCGATTAATATTGGGTGGTTTGTTCCAACTCGTTTATTATAATTGTAGTAAGTTTCAGCTCATAGTACTCCCAATGTATTAGCCACTTGGATTTTTTGATCGACTTGAGACTGAAGAATAGTTGGACCAAAGGTTTGGACACTTCGAAAATTTGAAAGTGATAGTAGAAGAAATATATTGCAAGTTTCCTACCGTGGTGCCTTATACTAACAACAATGGTTGTTGTTGTTGGTTTTTTTTTTGTTTATTTATTTATTATTGTTAAATTCCATTACATTATGTTTTTTTTTTTAGCTCGAGTATAGTTAAGTTGGTATTTTAATTTAATATACTAAGAATCTCCAAAGGGGATGCCAAATTCCACATTAGCACAAGAAACAGTTGTAAAGGCATTGTCAATCTTCAAATTTATCTCCAACAAAACTGCATTTGCTGAAATGGAATTGAAGCCCATTTCTTGATGTTAAATTTGACATCCTTCAAAGTCATATGCCGTCTTATTTTTTGGATTATTTTATTCTAAATTTTGCCATTTTTAAGGCTTGATTCCTTCATTTTTGTATTTGACATATTGGATGAAATGGTTTATTTTGAGTAAGTCCTTCAAATTTAGCATATTGGGTGGAATAGACAATTTTAAGTAAAGTTTCAGATTGCCATATAGACCTTCATTATGTATTTGACATAAAAAAAATTGAAATATCCATTGGAGATGTTCTTAGAGAAGTTTTGGAACTAATCTCAACCTATAGTGGTATAGCCGTACAACTTCAAATCAATGTTAATAGTTCTATTCCATCATGGCTGAAAATTGAAATATACTTACCCAAACAAAAAAAATATAAAAAAATAAAATTGAACTAGGATTGCCTTCATTTGTAATGGCTATAATTTTGGCATGTTCAGAATCATTTTGCTCATTATTAGTAAATAACAAGTCACTCTTGTAGTCTTAGGCAACTTACCCAAAAAAAAAAAAACAAAAAACAAAAAAACAAAAAAAGTCACTCGTGTGCAATTTAGGCAATTTGGTCATTCCATTTGATTTGATTTTTGGATACTTCTTACTTTCTTAGAATATGATTTTTGAGTTTAAGGTATTTGAGATTTTTCTTTTAGACAAAAGCTCATGACTAACATACATCTTTCATGCTTATGTTCAAATATCACAAAATAAACACAAAAAATGATACAACGTTGGCGCTTTTACATCTTTATTTATTTATTTTTTTTATTTTCTAAATATGGGTATCTAAGGTGTACTCCCATTAAGGTTACGAGGTTGGGACCCAAATTAATCCCATTACTCATGCGATGTATGATCTATTTATAAATCCATATATCTAATAAAAAAAGAACGAAGATTCGAATTCAAAATATTTGGAGTCTTAGATTATAATCCTTTATCATCTATATTATCTTCACAAATCTTTAAATATATGTCTAATTTGAAAACTGCATTTAAATGCATATACTTTGTGCCACTCCATCATACTAAAAAAAAGGACAAGGCTTCGAAAAGGAGAAAAACAGAAAGTCATGTGAAAGAAGGAAAATGCTTAGCAAGAATTTTTTATTTTTTATTTGGTTTACTGTTTTAGCAAGAGTTAAAAAAGGGCAAAGATGGGAAGAAGGAAAAGAGGACGAGCGGTGGGATAATTAGGTGGTTGAATTTAGTGAGGAGGGGCAAAAATGGAAATAAAAAAGGGCACAGAAGTAGTGAACTGACTGCCGACCTAATGGGGGGCTCTTTTCCCCATAAAAGGTCTGTGTGAGAGACACAATAGGACTGAAAGTATCATCAGACTCTGATAGATATATCTCTACATATCTATATCTAGAGAGAGAGAGAGTCCACTCTCTCATTTCTCATTTAAAAACAGCATCAACCATCAACTAAGTGGGTAGGCTGTAAACCCTAGACAGAAAAATCAGGTAGAGAGAGAAAGTCTGTACTCCTATTTATATATAGAGAGAGAAAAGTACATATTTTACACAAAAATGGAGAGGATGAGAGAGAAAGTTTATATTTAGAGAGAGAGAGCACCCAGAAAGCACAAACATAGCCCTTAACCTAGTCCTAGAGAGAGAAAAAGGTATAAATAAAGACATAAAGAGAGAAAGAGAGGTTGTATAGAGTTTTTAGAAAGAAGAAAGTGGTAGAGAGAGAAACAAAAGGTTTGTTGCGGAGTTAGCCTCAAAGGAAAGAGAAGCAGCAGCAGCAGCAGCAGCCACAGCCGCAGACGACGGCAAAGAAAGAGCTTCAAAAACCCTAGCCCTAGAAATGGTTCCTGCTGCTTACCAGTAAGGCCTGTATGTTTGTGTCTAGAGGTACAAATTTGCAGATGATTTTCATGTAGTTGGATCGGAAGGGACAGCAAATGTTTACATTTTCTGCTGATATATTGTGAAATCGATATCTACAACTTGTGGTGGTTTCATATTTTTACTGCGTATATACACATCTCGCTTTACTTTGCTGGATCCTTATGCTACTAGCTGAAAATTAGGGTTTATATAAGGGTTTTTTCGTGACAAGTCATCGGCTCAACAAGAGGTGTCAGGTTTCGCTGGGTTTGGTGTTGTTTTTTTGTTGGGTCTTTTGTTGTGCTTGTTCTAATTTTGGAACATTAGGGCTTTGTGTTGTTTTGATGAAGACATTTCTTCTACTGTTTTGAAGTTTGGATGATTCAAGGATTGCTTCTGTAAGTTGGTTTTGGTGAATGATCTCTTTGATGAATGTTTTGAAGCAAATAGAATAGCATTTCTGTGTGTTCATACCTTCAAAAAAGAGCTGACGAAGAATTAGTTTCTGGGTATTTTCTATTTCATCATATTCTTGAAGTTATTCAAAGTTGTTGGAATTGAAGCGGCGTTCTAAAGGATTTCGGGGTAGACTTGGATTACGGTGCTTTTTGACTATTTATTTTGTTTGATACCAACATTTTGAGCTGGAGCGGTTAGGGTTACCGGGGACGATGTCTTCGTTAAGTAGGGAACTGGTGTTTTTAATATTACAGTTCTTGGATGAGGAGAAGTTCAAGGAAACAGTTCATAAGTAAGTTCTCTTTTTTCAGATGTTTTATCTTACCCTCTGTTTGGTTGCTGAGGAAACGTTGGAAAAGACAAGAAGCTTTACTGTTTGCTGCTGTTTTGGCTCCCAAAAAACAAAAATGAAAAATGACATTCAGAGGAAAGAAACCTTTTTTACTAGGCTCATTTTTTATTTTTTCTCTAGGCTCAGTTGAGCGAGGCTGTATTTTCTCGGGTCAGAAATAATTAACCACTTAAGATTTAGAGTTTTCAATTTCTTTGTCTACCTTTCCCAGTAACCAAATGGAACATTAGGAATTGAGATTAGATAGAATGCTAATGCTCTGTTTTTGTATGTGTGTGGTTGTTTTTGGATTCATGAATTTTCAGGTTAGAACAAGAATCAGGGTTTTTCTTCAATATGAAATATTTTGAGGATCAAGTGCAGGCTGGTGAGTGGGATGAAGTTGAGCGCTATTTGTGTGGGTTCACGAAGGTCGAAGACAATCGCTACTCAATGAAGATTTTCTTCGAGATTAGGAAGCAGAAGTATTTAGAAGCTCTTGATAGGTGAGTTTTCAATTTTACTGCTGCACATCTCCAGTTTATGAACTTGCAGTGTTTAAAGGGAAAATGCTGTTCTTATCGATTGATTAAACTGAAAGGCCATACCAATTGATGTGATGTGAGCACTTTTGAGTTAATGGGTCAGTGACTGGTCATTTTGTTTCACAATTAAAGTGAAAAGGTCCACCCTCAAATCAAGGGGGTTACGAACTAACAGCCAAGTCCTTCCCAAACTGGAAGAGGGCAAGGGCACTTTCAAAATTGATGGCATGATGGTTGTCATTTTGTTTCGAATTTTGAGAGAGGAATGTTGAACCAAATCAGTTGGTAGAGGCTTCCAGTAAAGGTTTTAAGTTTGAATGGCATTGATCGTTTTAAAACTGTATACATGTATGCACGTGTATGTAATTTTCCTGACTTTGATTCCAGGCAGGATCGAGCAAAGGCTGTTGAGATACTTGTGAAGGACCTTAAGGTTTTCGCCTCTTTCAATGAAGAACTTTTCAAGGAAATTACCCAGTTGCTTACTCTCGATAACTTTAGGTATGTAATTTTGATTTTTCAAATGTGATATTGTTATGATTGGCCCTAATCCATTTCTGCTGGTTTATTGTGTCATCAGGCAAAATGAGCAGCTTTCCAAATATGGAGACACAAAATCGGCTCGTAATATTATGCTTATGGAACTTAAAAAGCTTATTGAAGCAAATCCACTGTTTCGTGACAAGCTTACATTTCCATCGTTCAAAAGTTCACGACTAAGGACCTTAATAAACCAAAGGTTGTTCCCATCAATATTCTTTGGCTTTTATTTTACCGTACCAGCTACACATCCGTGATCCGTCTGCCATTTTTTTGCACACAAAATTCTGAATGATTACTCTGTTATTTATCTTTTTTTCTTGCCACAACTTTCAAACCACTTACAACGCCGTCAACCCTTTTCCTGTGCAAAATTCTGACCAGTTACTTTTTGCTGTTTCTTTTGCAGCACCCAAAATTCTGAATGTTAGATATAGTCTACTAGATATATTTATTAATCTTTATATTGTTTCAATCTTTCTGCCTTTTAAATTGGGTATATTACGCGAACTCCCCTTGAGCCATAGGCCAGTTTCACAAAACCCCCCTGCACTTTAAAACTGAACAAAGAACCCCTGAATTATTAAATTATAACACTTTTCTCTACTTGTTTGCCATTAGAAAAATTGACATGAATAGACCATTTGAGCATCCCATGATTCCATGAAACGAATTTAATGCCTAACCTAACCTTTTATAATTTGTTTGTGCACTAAATTTGACGAAAATGGACCATAAATGGAAATTAGACAGAAATAATCATTAAATTTGATGGAGGGGGCAAAGTATCACAAAATACTCCCTCCGTCACGAAGATAGCCCTCTTTGAAAAAGCACGCAGACTAAGAATATCAATTAATGCATTGATTTGTCATCCATTTAACTTTTTCTTTCCAAAAGTTCCCTTATCTACTATCAATGCATTGGTTATGTATTCAAAATAATTCTTGGACTGTTAAAGTATTTGCCTGAACTGTTATACACAAGGGTATTAACACCAATGACAGGTTTCAAAGGAGGGACCGTCTCTTTTTGCTAGTCCACAGTGGTGTATTATGTGCAGGGGAGCAGCTGAAACAATTGACCATCTATTTTTGTATTGCCCTGTGGCTTATAAGTTATGGCAGAAATTGTTTTGTGCTGGTTCTGAGCAGTGGGTGTTGCGTGGTTGCGTTAAAAGGTTTTTTGAGATGGACTTTTGGGGATTGGGTAAGGGCAAGAAGGCGAGAGTTCTTTGGAGCTGTGCTTTTTTGGCAGTTTTTTGGGTTATTTGGTTTGAGAGGAACGCAAGGATTTTTGAGGATAGAGAATCTCCTTTTGAAGAGTTGTGGGATAGAGTGCATTTTTTGGGATCTTTTTGGGCTTCATCTTCAAAGGAATTTGGCGATATTCCTCTTTTTTTTTATTAAAATCTGATTGGAGAGCTGTTTGTACTTAGTATGGGTAGTTTTTTTGTGTTTCCTTTTGATTATAGTAGATATTAGTTTGTCAGTTAGATTCGGGTGGACTCCTTGTCCCCCCCTTCTTTGTATCTCTCTATTCTCTTTTTGCTTCAATAATACAAATTTGTTGCTTATCAAAAAATAAATAAAAAAATAATTCTTGGTATTATAAAGAATAATATGAGAAAGTTAAAAAAATTTATAATTTGACTTTTCAAAGTGACAAATATTTTGGGACAGCCAAAAGGGAAAAAGGGCCTATCTTTGTGGGACAGGGGAAGTAATAGTTCAGGGGATTAGTTCTTACATTTTGAAGTTCCCTTGGGAGGGGGGGTGCAGTTTGTGGAACCGACATATAGTTCAAGGGGGTTTTGTGTGATTTGACCCTTTTAAATTTATGGTATTATGAGTTACTGCTAAATAAAATTGATAATATTTATATTGGTCTTGCAACTGATCTAAGTTTTCCCCAATGAGAGTTGTGATTTTCAATGCTCACTTTTCTGTTTGAATTTTTCAGTCTGAATTGGCAGCATCAGCTATGCAAGAATCCCCGTCCTAACCCTGATATCAAAACTCTCTTTACTGATCATTCATGTGCTACTACTAATGGAGCTCGGCCTCCTCCTCCCTCAAATAGCCCCCTTATGGGACCTGTGCCTAAGGCTGGGGCATTTCCTCCTATTGGTGCCCATAGTGTAAGTGATTTGCATCTATTTATCTGCAAAAGTAAAACTTGCACACTTTGAATAATACTTACAATGATCTTACCTTGCAGCCATTTCAGCCAGTTGTTTCCCCTCCTGGTGCTATTGCTGGGTGGATGTCAAGCACCAATCCTTCTTTACCTCATGCTGCTGTGGCAACAGGGCCCCCCGGTCTTGGGCAGCCTTCCAGTGCAGGTTGAGATCTTCATAATTTTCTAGTTTTGGTTTTGGTTGTAGTGCTTTTAGATTTCTTTGACGTACTGAACCTGGTGAAATTACTTAATTATAATCATCATGTAATGGATTGATTTCTAATGTACACAGCTGCATTCTTAAAACACCAAAGGAGCCCTACTGGCATTACAGGTATGGATTATCAATCAGCTGAATCAGAGCACTTGATGAAGCGTATTCGCACTGGCCAATCTGATGAGGTATAGATCAATGAAATATTGTCTTTTGCAAGCTCAACACTTATGTTTGCTGTTTGTTATGAGTGTTGTTTGATCTTTTATATAGTCTGGTTATTATTATTGTTTTTTCTTTTTAATTTTTAATTTTAATTTTTTTTATGCTTACAATATTGAAAAATGCTGAATAATGGTTTTGTAGGTGTCCTTTTCTGGTGTAACACATACTTCCAATGTCTATTCACAAGATGATCTTCCTAAAACTGTCATGCGAACCCTTAGTCAAGGATCTAATGTGATGAGCATGGACTTCCATCCACAGCAACAAACTATCCTTCTAGGTTGGCACTTTGAGTGATTACTTGCTCAATGTCACTTATCTTTTGAAAATTAGTTGACATCTTATGTAACAAACATTTTAACGTTTTTACTGAACTTTTAAACTACTAATTTGTAGTTGGGACAAATGTTGGTGACATTAGCCTTTGGGAAGTTGGATCCCGGGAAAGGTTAGCACATAAGCCTTTCAAGGTCTGGGATATCTCAACTTGTTCAATGCCATTGCAGGTATTATTTCTTACATAGGAGGTATTATTGTATTTCATATTATCCATTGTTAGTAATAGTTTTTTGAATAAAAATTTTTTTAGTATTAGTTTTGGAAATTTAAGATATGGACTGATTCTGTGTGGGTGTGGATGTGTTTTACATAATTGATTTTGATTCTATTACCAGACGGCATTGTTGAATGATGCTGCAATCGCAGTCAATCGATGTGTTTGGGGGCCAGATGGACTTATACTTGGTATGTATTAAAACTGTTGCATTGTTTCTGTGCATAGTTTCATTAGTTAAAATTCTTGTGTTTTTTTGCTTGATCACACTATCTTGCTCGTGTTCACATTTTCTGTTTTCCAGGTGTTGCTTTTTCAAAACATATTGTTCAGATATATACTTACAATCCCACTGGAGAACTAAGACAACATTTGGAGGTAAGCCCTATACTCTGGATATCATGTTCTTACATGGCTATGGCAATGTGCAGATCACTGATCATTTTTCTCATCTTTTAGATCGATGCTCATATTGGTGGTGTTAATGACATTGCATTTGCCCATCCCAACAAGCAACTTTGTATAGTCACATGTGGTGATGATAAGACAATTAAGGTATCAACTTCAAGAGCTTCATATGGTTTGGTGTGAAAAGAAAATTGGGGTTTGCTTATTGTAATTCCATCTGGAACAGGTATGGGATGCTGTAGCTGGACGTAGACAGTATATATTTGAAGGCCATGAAGCTTCTGTGTACTCAGTCTGCCCTCATTACAAAGAAAATATCCAGGTGAATTTTCTTTAGAAGTTGGTTATAAGCTTAATATTTTTTCTTTTGGGGCACTTCATGTGTTGACATTTGATTGTAGTAATGTTTTATCATCTTGGCAAATGGGCAGTTGGGAAGGATCAGTTATCCTGCAAATTTTATACTAGCGTACTCACTTTATCCTTGTGCGCAGTTTATTTTCTCTACTGCCGTTGATGGGAAGATTAAGGCTTGGCTGTATGATTACTTGGGATCTAGAGTCGACTATGATGCTCCTGGACTTTGGTGCACCATGATGCAATATAGTGCGGATGGAACAAGGTAAATGGACTGATGGTCAATGAATTGGACATCTTATTTTATCATTTGCATTTTCGTACCTTATTTTGTATGCATGGAATCATCTGGAAGCATGTAGTAGAATTGGAAATTCTTCTGTTACTAATATATATGTATATATATAGGATGACTGTTAGGTAAAAACATGCTGATATAAGTTATATCAGCACCCACATTGTGGGTTGTACTGATAAGACTTATATAACGTTCTTACCTGACTTGGATATGTATATGTAATTTTTTGAGATGGGGTTAAGAACTTCTTAACCGAGCCCTTTTTTAGGAAATGTGCATTTGAGACTGTCAATCCTGTCCTTATTTATGGTATTGATGTTACCTTGTTTTTATTTACATATTTATTTTTTATGAGAATGTTATATTGTTACTTTCAGGCTCTTCTCTTGTGGAACCAGTAAAGAAGGTGAATCCCACCTTGTGGAGTGGAATGAGAGTGAAGGTGCCATTAAACGGACGTATTCTGGTTTCAGAAAGCGGTCTTTAGGTGTTGTCCAGTTTGACACAACGAGGAACCGTTTCTTGGCGGCTGGTGATGAATTTCAGATTAAGTTCTGGGATATGGACAATACAAACATGTTGACAGCTGTTGATGCAGAGGGCGGGTTGACTGTTAGTATTCCTCCCCTTGCCCTTCCTTCATAATAGTATTTAAGTTGAAGAATAGAGAAATCACTGGCTGTTATTCATGCGACTTTACTCTCTGCAGGCAAGCCCTAGACTGAGATTCAATAAAGAAGGGTCATTGTTGGCAGTCACGTCAAGTGACAATGGAATCAAAATTTTAGCCAACAATGATGGTTTGCGCTTGATAAAGATGTTGGAGAATAGGACTATTGGGGGAAATCGAGGCCCTCCGGAAGCCCTTAATTCTAAGGTACTTTGTGCTTTGGTTTTCCTGTTGTCCTTTCCATATGTTGGAATAGTATCAGATAAAACATCAGAAAGTAGTGACATCAAGAAAACCCCTTTGTCCTTTTATGTGTCAGTTGAACCTGGTTAAAGAAAATAGCATCAAATTCCTCTTTCTATTTGTAACACTAACCCAAAAAGAAAAAACCTTCTGTTTGTAAGTGGTTACAATTTAAAAGTAAAACGGCCATATTAGCCCCTTCTAAGGCAAATTCAAGAGATTAATTCATGGGTGGAATTAAAAGCATTGTGAGTTTTTAGGCACCCGAACCTTAATGGATTTGTTAGTTTATTGAACCTAAACTACTCTTTAATTAATTGATTATTTTGATAAGAAACAAATATATTGAATATATTAAAATGAAGGGAAGGTGCATAGAAAAGATTAGGCATCCTTCAGAAAACAAAAACCTATATACAGAGGGAAAAACTACCAGAACAAACTCCTCAAGCACAGTAAAAATGCCCTTTAATGGTTTAAGGAGTAGAAGCCCCTCTATTAGCCAAAAAGCCAGCCTCCTCATTTGCTGATCTAGGCATCCACTTGGCCTATGAGCCCAAAGAATAGGCCAAATCAATGAGATCTCTGGCAGTGCAAGCATAATACCAAGACCCCAAACATTGTGCACTCACTCAAGCAATAACAACAAAAGAATATAACTCCGTAAGAAATTGGGTGAGGCCCATCCTAGAGGCCTCTCGGAGACCTTCCAGGATGGTCAGAAGTTCTGCCTTGAGGGAATTACCTTTCCAGCAGGCATGGAAAAGGGAAAAGATCGTGTTTCCACTGAAATCCTGAATATTTCACCAATAAGCAATCTCTTGGATTACCAAGCAAACAACCATCAAAGTTGAGCTTGATAACCTGAGATCTCTGAACTCAGAAAGTTATCATTGAGCCTAAACTATTTATAGGGGTAATTTTGTGTTGACAACGAAATGTCTTAGGGCCTAGCAAAACAAAAAACAAAAAACAAAATCTTAGTGTTCTTTTGGTAGTGCCCATTATTGGTGCAATGGTAAAAGTTTTGTGTTACCAAGTGGTAAGGTGCATGTTCGAGTATTTAGAGTGGTCCCATTGTACTAAAATAAAATAAAATAATAATAAGTAAGGAAAAAACAAAGTTTATGATGGTATCCACCTAATCCCTCTCAGGACCCTGCTTAGCAAGACCACCATTGAGTAATGGCCTTTTTAAGTGCTCTTTTGGTAGGATTCAAGATAGGATTTATGAGGCCTAGAATGTCATTGTGGTGTTAATATTTTTTATATACCGACCCCGTTAGTTCAATATTCCCCATTGCTAAGTTGCCAACCTAAAAGCCTAAACTATTATGTGAAGGGCACAAACAGGTATATGAAGATATGTTTAACTCGATATTTAATTAATGTGGGTTGTGAGATTTCCCAACACTCCCCCTCACGTGTAGGCCTAACAAGATAGAAACGGGCTTGTCACGTTAGCAATAAGGACGAGCTCACAAAGGAAATGGGCTCAAGAACATGTTTGATACCATGATAATTTTCCAACCTAGAAGTCTAAGCTGCTAGGTGGAGAGCCCAAACAAGTATATGGAGTTATGTCAAATTTTATGATTATTTGACGTGGGATGTGGCATTTTTCCAACACTCCCCTTCATGTGCAAGCCTAACAAAATAGAAACGGGCTTGTCTCGTAGACAAGAAAGACGGACAAACAAATAATGAAACGGACTCGAACGACATGCTTTGATGCCATGTTAAGTTTCCATCCCAAAACCCTAAGCTATTAGGTGGAGTGCCTAAACAAGTATATGAAGCCATATCAAACTTAATATTTATATGATATGGGATGTGGGACTTTCCAACACCCATGATTTCAAATCGAGGAATATTAGCTTGATTTGGACATTCAGTGAAAAGTTGGAGTTTATCAGTGTTCAAGGGTTAATAATTTGATGCAATTGAATTGGTTTTCTATACCCTTCAATCAACCTTGGATTTTTAAATCCCATGATTCACATCCAAAGAAATAGAGCCAGCTTGATTGCAGCTGGAAGCTTAAAATGCCAATAATTCAAAAAGAAAGAATCATTCGATGTTGATCAACTCGAGGGAAAAAGATTTTCTAAACCAAATTTTCTTGTTGAATGTTAATGAATTTCCGGTTTTAAAATTAGAGTTTTGCTGAAATGGTACTGCAAAAGTGCCAGATTGGAGTTTTTTTGCAATTAAACGTTTACTGCTGATGGTAGCTTCAACTGAAGCCGTGGGATTATTTACTAAACTGCAATAACAATCCAATAGTACTTTTGGGTTGCACACTGAAATTCCTGTACAAAATTTTACAGGGTGATAGTGGCAAGAATCCCCCAAAGTATTGCTCCTGTCGTATGAGAGTTCACTCAACGACAACTAATATCTTTACTGGCTAGAGGTGGGCTGAAGATGAAAATTTCCGGCTATCTCAATGTTTTGCAGTACGCAAGCCAAGTAGGCAATGATTCTAAGTAATGAGAGCCTAGGTTGTCTCTCGTGAAGAGACACCTCTTTATTTAATTTTCAGTTTTCCTGCCATCACATGGCTGCAGCCTTGAACATTAATAGCATAGAGGTGTGATGGATCCTTAACTTAGTATGGAAGATGGAGCATTTTTAGCTCTTATCCAATGGCAGTGTCATAGTTATATGGCCAAAGTATGAAATTCTAACATTATGTAGTAAGCATGGAGGATACATTAGTGACATGATTTTGTTACAGGAAGGATAAATTAGTCATTTTTTTTTGTTGAAAATAGCCATAGTTGTTATCAGAATTAGGTGATTGAGTACCATCACTGTTTTTGTTTTCTTTTTAAATAAAGATTTAATTTTAATTTTTTCCCTTTTTTATTTTTTGCGGTCTTTAGGCTGCCTTGATTGATATGTGAGATGGTCAGTGGATTTATTTGATATAGCTATTTTTCTGATCGGTATCTACATGATGTTTTCTACAATTTTTTCGAACTTTGGCATCATTTCTTCAATGAATTTGCTTTTGTATTTTGCTAGGGAGTTTTTTTTTTTGTTTTTTTGTGTGTAAATCTCTTATGCACAACTTTGTTGCAGCCTCTGATTGTTAACGCACTGGGTCCAGTAGGGAATGTTTCTGCTGGTATTGCTCCTACCCTGGAACGTCCTGATAGGATCCCTCCTCCTGTTTCTATCAGCAGTCTGGTAAGTTTAGCTCTTCCATGTGCGAGCAATTTTTAGTGCTACTTAGGGTTTTGAGTTGACAATGGGTGTCACTGCAGGCTACTATGGATGGCAGCAGGCTTGTTGATGTTAAACCAAGGATTTCAGATGATGTAGAGAAGATTAAGAGCTGGAAAATTCCTGATATAGTTGATTCATCTCAACTGAAAGCCTTACGATTGCCTGATTCCATGGCTACAGGCAGGGTAGGTGGTTAAGAATAAGAATAATTCAAAGTTATGACATGAAACTTGTCAACACTGCTATATGTTGCAGGTTGCTTGGTGAAACCTCAGTTTAAAGTAGAATCAAATGCTTAGATTAACACGCATATGATTTTTTTTTTTTTCTTTTTTTTTTTTGGTTTTTCGGGTTTGTGCTCTTACATGGTGATGGTTTTACATTGCTCTACCTCACAACATTTCAGAAATTTTAACATTTTAAGGTTTTGAAAATGTATGTAATGTCGTTATCCTAGCATATAATAAATGTTCTTAGTTGCTTAGTTTGATTCTAGTGTTTGACTTGTGCATTGCATGGGAACTAATTGAACAATGATTAAACAAACTGTGTTATTAGTAGACGAAAGATGAAAAGACCACCCAATAAATTATTCTGGAAATTTTCCAATGCTTTTGGTTTTCCTGCAAAAAGTAAAGGATTTTTTTTTTTTGGGGGGGGGGGGGGGGGGGGGGGGAGTGTCTTAAGCTATCACTAGTTAACTACTCAATGTAGCAAAATCCTAAAAACGAAATCGATGCATCAAATTTAATGTAATTATCAAAAAAGACATTTGTTATAAGCAATATATATATATATATATATATATATATATATATATATAAATTAAAAAAATTAAATACAAAAAATATCTACAATAAACTCGTTTGAAATCTATTGGCTTCATGAGTATCGGTTGTGGAAAAGATGAAAGCAGGAAAACCGTTGGGGTTTAGCTGACTAAGTTTGTAAGTTCTTTAATAAGATATTAAAGACCAAAAGGATGCTGGATGAATGGGGAAAAAAAAACACTATAGTGCCACTGTATAAGAACAAAGGTGATATTCAAATTTCAAAGTTGTACTAACTACTATGGCATTAAGCACATGAATCATATGAAGAAACGTTAGGAGAGGGAGAGAGCGAATATTAAGACTTGAAACAACAGTGTCAGAGAATTAGTTTCATTTCATGTTAGGAAGATCGACAATGAAAGCTGTTTTCTTAATGCATGGAAAGAAGAAAAAATACCTTCATTTGGTGTTTATTGTCTTAGAAAAATCATATGATAGGGTTCGTGGGGATTTAATGTGGTAGTTATTAGAAAGGAAAGAAGCACTTATTAGATATATCGATATAATCAAGGATATGTATGAGGGAGCTGTAATCAGCCATTCGAATGACTGGAGGAGAGAAGTGAATTTCCAATCACAATAGGCTTCCACCAGTGATAGACATTGAGTCATTATTTTTTAAAGATATAGCATTAATTGATGAAAGCATGGTGGAAGTGAATTTTAAATTGGAATTATGGAGAGACACTCTAAAATCTTTAGACTGACGATTGAAATAGAATATATTGAATGTAAATTTATAGCTTTGATCAGTTGCTCGGCGTTGAGCAATTGCATTTACCTGCGAATCAACCCTGAGCCTTTAGATTAGGACTAATGAATCAGAAAGACAATAATAAAGCATCAACCATGTTCATCAATTAATATGCAAGAATAAATAAATATATTAATATTAATATTTGGTCTGAAACATCAATAATAAATATAAAAAAAGGTTTGAAACGTCTACAAAATCAATTAATATGCAAGAATAGATGTACAAAGAATACATCCATCTATAAGCATCAACCATGTTCATCATTCATAGAAGCTGCAGGTTCGAGTCTTGAGAGTGGCCACTTTGTAAACAAAACAGAGTTAGGGACTGTATCCAGCTCACCCCAGAACCCTGCTTAGTGGGGCCAACATTGGGTAATGGCCTTTTATGTGGTCATGGCGGATCTAAGTCTAGCCTCGAAGCTCAAATGTTATGGTTTGGAATACATGTACATTACGTAAGTAGTGTTGATCTGTGTGATGTATTGGATATCAAGAGTAGGAGAGAATGGATGGGATATGACTTACGTAAATGACATAAATTATATACACACATAATCTTATCAAAATAAATAAAATAAAAAAAAAATTATGCACACATAAGAAGGAAAATATAATGGCTGATGTAAATATTGGATGTTTTTGGATCTTAGAATGAAAATTATAATGATTATATAACTGCATGGTGAGAGAAACATTTAAATGGGGCATGTACCCATCTGTACTATTATATTAGCAAAGTCACCTCTTTTATTGAGTTGGCTAGACCAATTTTACTATCCTTTTTCAAAAACTGGCCTCTAATAATTGTACTTTCTAAGTTTCTATGTATGAGTATGTACATTATTCATTGCGTCTAAATTTTGAGACTTGGGCTCCCAAGTGTGGCCTTTGTGTTCTTCTAATAAGATTATAAAAAAAATAAAAATAAAAAAATAAAAAACAAACAAACAAACATAAAATCTCCACAATTATAGGTTAGGTATTTTTTATTTGTAATTTGATTAGCCCTATTTTATACCGAACTATAAATAAGGGAATATAGGGGCAATTTCTGGAATTGTGAGCTATATATATCTTCAAATTGCTCTGCATATCACTTTGATTGGAATACAATACAGGAGAGATGGCTACACTTGGGTGCCACTTGGCAGCGATGAAAAAGAGACTTTGATGTTTATGTGGTGTGGTGTACAGGGTTCTTTTTGCCCTTCTTTTTTTAATACAATTTATCATATCTATAAATGGAAAAGAGAAGAAAAATGTGTGTTTTGGGCTCACTGCTCAAAATGTGTGTTTTGGGCTCACTGCTCAAAAGTGTTTGGTGACATTCCTTTGTTTGTGCTGAAATCTTATTGGAGGGCTGTTTGTCATTAGTTTTATATTCTCCTTTGTTTTTTCTTTCTTTCTTTCTTTCTTTTTTTTTGTGTTCTGTTGGACTTCTTGTCCTCTTGTATTTTTCCTTCATTTTTTATTAATAATATTTTCTTGTTGCTTATCCCAAAGAAAAAAAAAGAAAAAAAAAGTGTTTTAAGGGGGTTGTTTTATGATTTAGAATGTCTTTTTATTTATTTATTTAAATAATTGATTAAGAGGACTTAGAATATTCTATCAATTTGTTTTTTTAATATATATATATATATATATATATATATATTTGAAACATTATATTATCTAATGTTAGACAGTTGTTCTTGGTTCTAAAGTTCCCCTGACATGGAAAGACACAATTTACCTTTAGGGTTCCACATAATTTGACTTCATTTACCAATTTGGAATTTACAATTTTATCCCTCCTAGTCTTGACATAGTGTGAAATAGTTGGCTTGAGCACATTAAATCTAATTCCTTTTCTTAGCTAATGCTCTTGACAGATTAATCATTCTCATAAATTCTAGGAGCCAAGTCGGAGCTAGGAAAGTGGTGGTCTGTGGTCCCAACATGACGAATTTTGTTAGGAAGATCATTGCCTTCAATTAATATGCTTAACTATTTAATGAAAACAATTAAATGAAGAGTGGAATAAAAGATCAGGAGATTCTCTTTATCTATTGTCATTCTCTATGCGTATTTTTATAAATGTATTGCAGGTCGCACTATTTATTATTATTGTATACATTTATTTTCATGGATATACTGCGAACTTATTTTTTTTTTTTTGGCAATTTTTCTTTAAATGGGGTATTAAAATTAGTGACATTTCTGATCCTGGTAACTTCATGTTTGTGTCTTTTCCTATTTTGTTGGACCCTGGGATTGAGGAAAGTTTGTCATGAATCACAGGTGGTACGATTGATCTACACTAACTCTGGCTTATCCCTATTAGCCCTCTTCTCCAATGCCGTTCACAAGCTTTGGAAATGGCAGCGTAGTGAAAGGAATCCGCTGGGGAAGGTTTGCTTTTTGTCTTTTTAGTTGTGATGCTATCTTTTATATAGTTGTGGTGGTTTTATATCTAATAGTCCGTGCTTTGTATTTTTCAGTCTACTGCATATGTTGTGCCACAGTTGTGGCAGCCATCCAATGGAGTCCTTATGACGAATGACACGAGTGACACTAGCCCAGCTGAAGAGTCTGCTGCATGTATTGCTTTATCTAAAAATGATTCTTATGTCATGTCTGCATCTGGTGGGAAGGTCTCTTTGTTCAACATGATGACATTTAAGGTCCATTATCTGCTGCTGGTCTCGTTTTCTGACTGAAATTCTGGGAGTTTATCTCTTTTCAACAACTGAATTTTCATTATTATTGCTTTTCAGGTCATGACAACATTCATGTCCCCACCTCCTGCAGCCACTTTTTTGGCATTCCATCCACAAGATAATAATATTATTGCCATAGGAATGGAGGATTCTACAATTCAAATATACAATGTCAGAGTTGATGAGGTAAAGCATCTCTTATGGTCCCACAATTTTTTTCATTGAAGAGTACAATAATATCATTCGTATAGTTATATGTTTCATATGTTCATAGTGTTAATTCATGATCATTCTTCAAGTGATGATATTTAGTTCTTTGAAATTTTAGAAGTTCTGAGATGTCCCATTTAGACACCACTGCATGACTGTATGTTGATGCACAATTGTGATTTGGCTTTAGAACCATTTGACATCATTGAGTGTTTTCCGTCTGTAAATGCGAGTTATAAATTCTTTTTTGATTTTTGTATTATTATTAATGCAAACCATAAAATTCATTGTGGAATGGTACATTATTGATTTTTTTTAATTTGATTTTATATGATTAGTATTTTCCTTGATTTATTTATTTATTTTTATTTTTATTTTTTTGATGACCTGATGAATGTGAGAGAAATTTGATCAGTCATGGACAAATATTAATGAAAAGGACAAGGTCAAAGAGTAGTGGCTCTTCTTATTTATAGTAATCAAGGTTCTAAGTTATTCAGTTGAAATTTGTTAAGCATCCATCACTAAATGATTTGAGTGCTTCGTCTTGTTCAAGAAGCATACTAATCCTTTGTTTTGATCATGTTGGCAGGTGAAGACCAAGCTGAAGGGCCACCAGAAAAGAATAACAGGGCTTGCTTTTTCCCAAACTTTGAATGCATTGGTATCTTCAGGGGCTGATGCACAGGTCAGTGTTGATTAAATATAATATTATAATATCAGATGTTCCCTGCGGACAGAGGAATCTTTTTGTTACCTATCAGACTTAATTGGAATGCATCTCCACTTTTAGTTGGAAATGAGAAGAATGGCATACTGGCATACTTAGTTCTTTTAAATTTTTGTCCTTTGGGGTGTTTGCTAAATTTTGACGTGGCTGGCTTGTAAGACACACAAATTGTCCCTTCAGTTCGCAAGTGTGCTACAAAAGGATCATTATAAAAATAAAAAAAAACAAAACACAACAAAAGGTGAAAGGTGTGCTACACAAGGGCATTGACCATTTAAGGATGCCTTACGTTTGTGAAACATTTTTTGTTAATTTTTAACAGCAAATAATATGTTAGCCCTAGAAAATGAAAGAATCGCAATGAGAAAGGGAATTTTTTTTTTATTTTTTTGGATCAACAATGAAGAAAATTTTATTGAAGGGAGAAAAGTGCAAAGAAGGACGAGGTGTCCAGCAAAAGAAGAAAAGAGAAGAAAGAAAAACAGAAAAAGACGAACAAAAATCAGTTACATTCCACTAACAGCCCCCAATCAGCTGCAATGATGAACAGAAGAATACCCACAAATTAGTTCCAGTTGCATTATCCCTAATTAGATACATAGTAGAGTAAAATACTTTTTTTTTTCTTTTCTTTTTTTTCTCTGTGATAGGAAATGAAACAAATTCATAAAAAGGACAGAAGAAAATACGAAGGTGGGAGGGATTTCTTCTAGGAAAATAAACAGACAAGAACAACAGGCATAAAATGAATCAACCTAGCTGAATTCAAGAACTGGACAAAAACTGAGGCATTTCTTCCCCTGGAGAGTTCTCCTACATAATAGTACCCCTCTTACCCTGAAAGTTCACCTCCGAATTAACTGATCTAAAGATCCAGACTCAAGACTTGACTAAAATTTACTGATATCAGTAGATTCTGTGGTCACGTCAGAATATTTCAAAGTATCCTGACTGGCACACTCAACCCTTGCCTTCCACCGCATTATTTACAAAATTTTCGTTTCTTAATTCCTCAAGACCCGCAAGTAAGGAATCATCTTTGGATTTATTAGCAAAACCTGTCCTATCGGGTTTAGAAAAATTGAACGGGATATGATCTTTGTAATTACTCAAATTGCCTCAAACTCCTAATTATGCTCTCTTACCAAAGTAGTATCCATCAGAGTTAAGATTTACCAATCCTTCAGGAGGAGGGATCTAGGAGCAACTAGGAGAAATGTGTCTTGGAAAGGAAGGTGAGATTCCTCCTACCGATCATGAAGGATCAGGGATGAGGGTACTTGGTTGAGTAGCTTAGAAATTGAAACCCAGACTGAAAAAGTTTAGAATCTCGATTTCTTTCAGAGAATTAAGATTTTCTTTGTGTATTATTTCATTCTTTCTTCTCACTGTAATGGGTGAGAGCAGTGTTTTAAAAATCTCGCCTAGAGCATGCCGGGGGCTTGCCCTGAGGCCAGGCAAGCCAAAAACGCTCCGGGGCTTAAAAAAGAAAGGCAGAATTCCTTTTTGGCGTACGCTCTTTCCTTGGTGCACATGCCCTATGCATGTGGGGTACACCTTTGGTGCCCCGTGGTAATAGGAATACACCTCATTAAACCAATTTGCAACCCTTTAGAGGAACAATTTTTTTCATTTAGTAAATTTACCACAATCAATTTAACGGTTAGCCATTTGAGTGAAGACCTAGGTTAAGCATTCACATGACCAATTAACGATAGTGACAATGACAGAAAAGATGATTGACCGACGATGGTGATGACAACTATTCATAGTGTTCACTTCCAAGAACGCAACTTATTTGAATTTAGGTTATATGAACATCTTATATGTTGGTTGGACCATGAAAGACAATAGTAAGTTTGTATTGCAAAAAAATATATTTAATGTTTTTATATAATGCTTTCAATTTAATAATATGTAAAAAAATTTATAATAGGTCACTTTAAAAATAAATTTTACTCATTATGTATTTTTTCTTTTACTATATATATATATATATATATATATATAGAGGATTGATCATGTGCGGGATATCTGGAGTATCCCGTTCGATCAAAGTGCGTCGCTCACGGATGGCCGTGATCAAATGGGTTATCCCGCACATGATCAAAGCTTTATATATATATATATATATATATATATATATATATATATATATAAATTAAACACTTGCGAAGCTTGTGCCCCGCCCCATGAGAGGGAAAACGCCCTGCTTTACGTCCATGCCTTTTAAAACATCGGGTGGGAGCTAAGATAATGGTCTTCCATAAAATTATTATCGTTGGCCCCTGACGACTAGGCAAATAAGAAGCCACAAAAAAGGAATATATATTGGAAGCACTCAACTAGTCTAAGTCATATTGAAAAGCAGAATTCCAAGTATACAAGCCTACCTTACAAGGAAGGAGAAAATGATCAAAATAGACTCCCCTCCTTACTTTGAAACCAAATTTGTAGAGAACTTCTTAGGACTTTTGCTGAAGCGAGTCACAACTGTTGACATTGTTTAGGGCCATCAGCCATGCCAATGCCTTAACTTTAGAAGGAACCTTGAATGGCCAGACAGATGGGAAGTTCAGGTAGAGCAAAGTTGAAAAACAGAAAAATCCATTGGGTGTCTTTGAGTTTAATTTTCTACTTTGTTGTAGTGCATTTATTCGACCTTCCATCACCAATCTAAATTTGACAAACAGTACATTAGTGGGATCGGGTGCATTTTTTGGCTTCCTCCTGGGCGTCTATATCTAAGCCTTCGGTGGGATTCCGTTGTTTATTATTAAATCTGATTGGAAATTAGTTTGTGTTTATTTTGTTTTATTGTTGCTGATAAAAACAAAACAAACTAACAAACAAATAGTATATTAGTGTGAATTTATGGAACATTAAAGCTATAAAGACACAAATAAATATTCGGTGGTCAATTTATCATGGATTTGGATTGTAATAAGCTGTTGCAATGTTGTTAACAACACCTTTTATTAAGCCAATGGCTCTAAAATTCCCTTGAACATCTGTTAGGGCATTCCTTACCTATGAAGCATGGATACGGAATGCGGATACGATGTGATACGGATACGCAGATTCAGCAATTCTAAAAAAATGTAGGATACGATCCGGCAGGGATACGTTAATAAATAAATATATTAATGTTAATATTTGGTCCAAAACATATATAATAAACATAAAAAGTTTGAAACATCTACAAAATCAATTAATATGCAAGAATAGATGTATAAAGAACACATCCATAAGCATCAACCATGTTCATCATTCATTAAAGAAAAACTAGAAAGACATTAATATTACGAAATAGTCATTTAACTCTATTGCTTTAGAATTGTTGCCCTAAAATATAGGTAGTGGAAAGAGAACTAAGAAGAAAGAATTAAAATCGGTTTATTGTTTCAATCAAAGTATGGGTATTATGTTTGTTTTTTTGTTTTTGTTTTTTTAATTAATTAATTAATTTAATTTACCCCCATTTATTTAAAAATAAATAATTACAAACTAACTCTAAAGGAATCCCAAATGCATCCGAGATGTATTCGAGAAGTATCCGAGGTGTATCTGATGACGTGGCAATGTGTGTTACTGTTTTGATATGTACGGAAAGTATCCGATACATATCGGGAAATATCCTAGGCGTATCGTATCTGATATGGATTCGTTGAGGGATTTTGAAGTATCCGTGCTTCATAGTTCCTTACTCTTAAGGTAGTGTTAGAAAATCTCCAAATCATGTTATTGAATTAAAGTAACAAATTTGTAAAAATTAAATTAAAGTTTTTTCGTAAGAGGCACCTAAATTGGTTAGTAGAAGAGGAGTATGTTTCAAACACAAGGCAGGACTGTAGATGTGATACGTGTTTCATGAGTGCCTGGCACATTTTGGTGCAAGTTTCAGGCTACTTAAGTAAAGGGCAATGGAGGTCTGCACAAACCATCAAGTGGATCTATGGCATGTTTCTTAACCTCAAATATTAGTTGTTATAGTTCCAAGATTGCTCATGGTGATTTGGTTGATATTGTTAAACGTGGTGCTTCAATCAATTTTTTAATGGTCAGTCTAATGGTCCTTTTAAAAAAAATTATTTTATTTAATTTATTTTGTTGTCTTTAGTTGTTCCTCTCCTTGGGTCGTTGTTTATTCTTTTTCTTTGTTATGCTTCTTTATTTCTTAGTTTTCTTTAGTTGTTCCTCGCCTTGGAGGTATGCTGAAACTACTGAGTAGATTTTTGAAGTGTTTTTTTTTAGCTGAATTATTGGTTTTTAGGGTTTCAAGATTGGTAATGGTGATGTGGTTGGTCTTGTTGACAATGTTCTTGAACCCTGTTTATTTTGGTCAGACTAAAGGTTATTATAACATAATTTTGTTATGTTTCTTAGTTAACTTTAGTTGTTCCTCTCCTTGTGTCATTGAATATTCTTCTTCTTCTATTTATATATATATATTATAATTGTTGAGTAGTTATTTTACAGGACTGTTCCTGCAAAAAGTGTTGCAGGTCTCTCCACAATCACTTTTGGTTGCCATTTTAGTAATTCTTCAATTTAAGGTTTACCTTGAGGTGCACATTACTGCAGTTGAATGGCCCTGAGGTCAATCTGGCAACACTTTTGGAAGAAAAACTCCCTTTAAAACCACTTGCTGTTGGTATTAGTAGAAAATGATGGAACTGGTGGGAAGGGGTAAATTAGCGTATTGAGTCACCAAAAACCTTGAGAAGTATGGGTAGAAGTATGTCGCGTACTTCAACTCTAATATGCTTCTGACAATGACTGGATGTTATAGGATTAGGGTGAGCCCAAATAGTTGAGACCAGACAGGATATTGCTATTGTATTACTACTCATACTAATTTTCTTGGGCTTTCTATTATTATTGTTAGTATTATTATATTATTGTTATTTTTTAAAATTTTGTTTTCATGACTTGAATTGCAGTTATGTTTGTGGAGCATTGATCAATGGGAGAAAAAGAAGACAAGGTTCATACAATCACCAGCTGGCCGCCCATCCTCATTGGCGGGAGAAACTAAAGTTCAGTTTCATAATGATCAAACTCATCTGTTGGTTGTCCATGAAAGCCAAATCGCTGTGTATGACAGCAAGCTTGAATGTTTGCGCTCGGTAAGATCTTTGGCTCGCATCCAGAAGTATCTCATTAATTTTCTTTCAATTATTGTTGGATAACCAATTTATCAGTCGAATGAAAAGCAAAATACAATTGGATAAAAGGTGGGCTTTTTATTTTATTTTATTTTTTTGGAGTTAGGGTGGTGGTGCTGCCTGAGTGCTTAGATACTTACCATTGTTAAAGTGGAGGCCGGCTTGGCCTAAAAATTTCAACTCAACCTATTTTTACAACATAGGTTATTATAACTAATTTTTAGAAGCTGAGAAAGTGCCCCCCCCCCCCAAAAAAAAAAAAAAAAAAAAAAAGGAGGAAACCACCAAAAAATACACCTGCTAGGCCGGTGTCAGATGGCTAGTTTTTCATTGTCTGTGCCGGTCTTCTCGGTAGGTAGTCCATATAATAGGAAATTTGAAAATTTGTACTCCCTCCCCTCCCCCCCCCCCCCCCCCCCCCCCTTCTTTTTTTTTTTTTTTTTGTAAATTTCCTGAAAATCTGGTGAATACCTCTTTCAACAAGGATCTTTATTATTATTATTATTGCTATTATTTATTTATTTATTTTTGACAAATTCTCCTTGAGAGATTCTAGGATCTTCATCAACCCAATTTTTATTAACTGTACAAAAAACGTTGGAATTTTTTATGTTTGAATCATTATCCTTCATTTTCATTCTTAAGAAACCCATGAGGTCCCATTTTCTATGAAATTATTTTCATTTTCATTTTTAACTTTAAAACATGAAACTAGGCTATTTTAAGAGTGTTCTGGTTCAAAGGTGGATCCAACCTTTTGGAATTCTCACGTTGTTCAGAAGAACGTATGTTGGTTTTTCAAAGTTTTAAATATATTTGTTCTATGGAAAAGGCCTGTTTCTTTACTTTTTATTTTTTATTTGTTTACATTTCCATACTGTTTATTGATTGAGTTTATGTTAAGTAGTGATGGTGATTGGACCATTGTTTTGTGATCGGGCCATGTCATGCAGTTCTACTTGATTGGTCCAATGGGGTCCCATATATCTATTTTCATTATATTGAGTCTTTTGTCTTGAATATTGATTGACATGGTATGGTCCTTTAATTTTCATTTTTCTGATCATTGTTCTTGCAGTGGTCTCCAAAAGACACGCTTACAGCTCCCATTTCAAGTGCAATATATTCATGTGATGGTTTGCTGGTTTATGCTGGTTTTTGTGATGGCGCTGTCGCCATTTTTGATGTGGACAGCTTAAGGCTTCGTTGTCGAATAGCACCTTCTGCTTACTTACCTTCCTCTGGGGTCAGGTGCGTCAACATTATTGTTAGAAGATAGTTTAACTTATAATTTTCATATTTTTATTTTTCCATCAAGATCATTCTGAAATTTAGTAATTTAATTTCCTGTCGTAGTACTAGACTGAAAAGGTGGTAGAATTTGCTACTGATAACAGTTTTTTCAGCAGCAGTGGCACTGTCTATCCTTCAGTTATAGCAGCTCATCCATCAGAACCCAACCAGATTGCACTTGGCATGAGCGATGGGACAGTACATGTTGTGGAGCCATCATCTGATGCAGAGCCGAAGTGGGGTGGCCCACAATCCCAAGATAACGGGTCCCTCCCCTCTAATTCGTCAAATGCCGCTTTGAGCAGTCAACAATCGGAACTCCCTTCTAGGTGATGGCGGCATAGAAAAGGGAAGTGCTACCACGAGCCGTATAGAGAAGTTGTGGTGCCCTTCTATGAGTTTTAGTGATTACCCTTTCCATTATTGGCTTTTTTGTTTTTTGTTTTTCTTCTTTTTTCCCCTTTGGGGCATTAGTCCAATGCTTAAAAGCACGGCATGTTATTGATTTTAGCTGTATATCTTTTTCTCCTTTTAATTGTCTTTGATCATTTTGCTATTTCGCTATATGAAGATATTAGGAAAAAGGTTGTATGTTGCTGTGGTCAGCAAATATTGGAAAACATATAGAATGAGGCCATTTTGCCTGCCTTCTCCACTTTTGGGGGTTCTCTATATATGTAATTTTCCTTTTAATGGTTTTCAAATGAGAATGTTTTTATTCTTTGGCTAAAAAGAATGCTTTTACTATTTCATTTTTTTTTTAACCGAATATGCCTAAGTTCGGACATGTACCTTGGGCCATGAAAGGTAGGGGTGTGTGCGGATCGGTTTGGAGTGGTTAGGAGAGAAATCACTCACCAATCTGTTAAGGACGGTTTGTAAAATTTTCAATCCGTTACCAAACCGTTGGTCTTAAAAACCGGTGGATTGGTTGATTTCTTTACGGTTTTGAACCAACGGTTTGGGCGGATTAGGTAGGTTGTATCATTCCTTTTTATAAATTTTATGAGAATTGTTAAATGACCAAAAAGTGTTCTTTTATAATCTTTATAAGGATGGTTTGTTGATTTCTAAGTAAAAATGTTTAGAGACAAATTATTTTTATTATTTATTTATTTATTTGGGGTAAAAAGAGATGAATCATTTAACATTCTATAATATCAAATCCCACAAAATAATTATAGATCGAGCAACAAGAAGTTTAAAAAAAACATATAATGATTTAATATGTTCTTGTAGAAAGTGTATATATTATATATTTATATATATATTTTTTTATGAAGTAGTTTTAATATATATATATATATATATATATATATATATATATATATATATATTTATATATAAAATTGAAAGCAGGTTGGGTTGGTTGGGTTGGTTTATTGGCGGTTTGACAAAGTTTAACTTACCAATCAAACCGAACTATCAAATTTATTATTCAACCCACCCAAACCAATCCGTCTATTCTCTTAAACCGCTTGGGTCAATACGAAATGGAGTGGATTGGTTTGGTTTAGCGAATTGGCCGATTTTTTGCACATCCCTAATGAAGGGTAAATTGGTATAAAATAGGCATTTTAAAAGACGAGAGGGTAGACACATAGTTTGCACGTGTATGACCGTCAATTGTTAATGGTACAGGGAAACAAGAAGAAAAATAGAGGTCACTTTCTAGTTTCTACAATGAGCTTTTCCAGATTTTGGGATTTAAAAATATATTTGAGTAGAATAATAAATTAATTCACACTACTATAAAAATAACGTTAAACATAGTGGGGTAAGGAAGTCAAAAAAAAAAAAAAAAAAAAAAAACTTATTTATTGAAAAAGACAAACTATCTTTAACAGCTTCAATGGGGGTAAATTTTTTGAATAACCTAATCAATAAGCCCACCTAAGGGTATCTCCAATGGCATGCCAACACTAAAATAAAACATGTGAAGTCAAAAATATAAATAACGGTAAAATGCAGAAAACTACTCCTAAGTTTGAGGTGTGTTTTAATTTGATACTCCAAAGTTTAAAACACGTCAATTAGGTACCTAAGCCTTCAAATGTGTTTCAATTTGAGGGCATACCATAACCCTACCGTTTGGGGCAAATATGACAAATTGTAGCAAATATGACAACAAATTATAAATGTGGTGGATTCTATTCCCATTTTGTGATGATGATTGTCATTTTCTTGATTTTTCCCATTCAATGTATCAATTTGTGCCTTCCATGTAAAACATACAGGATTCTTTATGCTATGTTTGGATAAGGAATTTGTAGGTAGAATTTGCTTTTGAAATTGAATTTTTAAAATTTTTATAAATATGAGATGGACAAAATTCTTATAAAAATTTTACAAATTCCATCTCAAAAGCAAATTCCACCAAAAAAATTTTACATAGCGTTAATGAATTGGAGATTTGAAGTATTTCAAAATACTACTAGAGGTTGAGAGAAATGGAGATTTGAAGTTTTTCAAAATACTACTAGAGGTATGAGAGAAATGGAGAGAACTCTCTCTACCTTGTTTGTATTTCTTTCTCTCCACCCTGTTTAGTTAAACTTCATTAAAAGAAGAAAAGTTATCCCTTATTGCACAACAATAAACAAATTTTTTTTCCCGAGAACATGTGAAAGAACACCAAACAATTATATTAATTCCCTTTCTCTTCTTCTCTCAAAATGACTTCTTTTTCTCCCCACTCTCTCTCCATTTCTCCCCACTCTCTTAGTCACATTAAGAGTATTGGCATTGCAAGTATACCCCAAACATTGGAGATACCCCAAAGCATAGTAACATACATACTAATAAAATATGAAAGGATAACTTTCAAAATACACCCCCACAAAAATTTACCAAAAATACTACAGGGGATAGTAGTTTTCCCATAATTAAATAATAATAAAAAATGGAGAGAAGAGAGTAAAAAAACAAAAGAAAGAAAGATTCGTCTCTGTAAAATCTGAATCCTCATTGCCAAAATTTCGAGTTTGCCAACATTATTACAGAGCTCAAGCCAAAAAAACCCATCAAAATTCTGATGTTGTGTATGAGCAAGAAAAAAAAATGGAAACTTTAAAAGGAGTTCAAACAAGGTTTGAACCTTCATGATAACAATAACTTTCTTTCTTCCACAGGGAACAAAACTTTCTTTCTTCCACAGGGTGGTGTCTCTGTGTCTCCTCCCATCTCATCCCCCTTTTTTTCGGGTAGAAGGCACCCTCAGTTTTCCTTGACTGGTCCACCGGCAGCCATTTGATTCTCTGTCAGCGTCTGCAAGGCCGGTCTCTTCTTCCCCACTTCCTCTTGCTGCCCATCATTCAACAAGAAATGTTACTATGCTGATGATACCAAAAGTAACCAAAAAAACTAAAAACTAAAACAAAAAATAAAGAACAATATTTTGCCTTACCTTGCTGACATTTTTATTGTCATCGTTGTTCTTATTATCATTCGAAATCTGTAGTTTTTCTTTCAACATCTTTGTCAGCTGCCTTAGGCTCGCCTCATTCAAAGACTTCTCAGCAGTCTCCTTCCTCAGTTTCTTCTCCTTCTCTTTTCTGGGCTCCACTTTTCTTCCAGTACTCTTGTCAATGTTCTCCTTGTCGTCGTCCGAAACATGCCTTTGAATTGTCGTCTGTTTCTTCTTTGTTGAAGATTTCCTTGGTGTTAATTGAGTCGGACGGGGGATATGGCCCAGAAGAGGATCAACTGCCCAAGTTGATAACGGGTTCTCTTCTCCTGCGTCTTTGCCATCAGAAACCAGAGGACCCAAAGGACTCCTTTGCTTCACAGAAGTCGGAGTCTTGTTTGACGATGGAGACTGGCATTCATGGGTTGTTGTCATCTTTTCAGCCTCAATTTCATAAGCATAATCAACCCATGCATTAGACTTCTTGTTGCTCTCCATCTCAGGCATTGGTTGGTCGTTAGCCTCAACATTACCAGAATTCTTGCTTTCTTCCTCACCAGCAAAAACAACTGGAACCTCAAATTCTAATTTTTCGCTTCCCAAACAACCCATCTGGTGTTGAGGAAGATCATCGCCTCCATCGCCTCGGCCACTCTCTTGAAATTCTGATGAGTTTTCATCAATCCATGCATTAGAGTTGTGGTTAATCTTTTCTATCTCAAGCATTGGTTGGTCGTCAGCCTCAACATTGCTAAAATTCATGCCTTCTTCATCAGCCAAACCAACTGGAACCTGAATTAATTCTTTGCTTCCCAACAACTGCTCGAAAGGATCCATCTGGTATTGAGGAAGATCATCGTCACAGTCACTTTCTTGAGATTCTGATGAGTTCTCATCTAATACTTTGCCATCTGAGGACTCTTCTACAGTGGCAAATTCTGATTCAGGATCTTGAATGCCATGGTGATCTTCTGCTAGATTCATATCAGAGTCCTTGCTTAGCAGGTTCTGATGATCAGCAGAGGATCTCACATTACTCAATGAATTCACCTCTGGATTCTCATAATCTCCTGTTGAATCATTATTAACACCAGATTCTAAACTCGCAGAATAGTCAACTTCTTGTGGCAGTGAAGATTGTGGTGGAGCAACAAACTCCATGATGTTGCCGGGAACATGGCTAGAATCGTCCGAGCCCATATCTTGATCAGTAATCAGATCCTGGACGGTCTCTGATTTCAATACCTCAATCGACTTCTCCGCATCAAAGAGGAACATAGTAACTGGAAAATCATCAGGACCTGCAATATATGATCACTGTCCATTTCAGTAAAATCACAGAAACGCAACTGCAGAAGACTAAGAACACTACATGATTCAAAATGAAGAAAAAAGCCAAACCAGTATTTACCCTTTTTCTCTATGGTTTTATCACTCAAATCCATTGCCTTCTCCGAGTTTTCACCCAACTGAACATCTAGTTCATCTGATTCATCCGTCCTCTCACAACCCACTTCTGGTTTGGTCTGTAAATCAGTTCCTGCTGATATAAAATATACATTTGTTACTAATGAACTAAGAACATTATCAACATTGGATTGAACAGAAAAGAAAGCTTCTTCTTGATTACCCTTGTTCTTATCATGGGCTTCATCTTCTACAACTCTTTCTATCTCCATATGTTTGTTGGAATTTCCATCTGAAACAGAAACAGCAGATTTTGTTTTCAAATCATCTACTTCAGAATTGATACCCTCATTGTTCTCTTCGACTTCATCTTTCAAATCACTTGCCATTCTCTTGCAACCCATTTGATTCTTTACCCAAAAGAACACCTGAATTGTTTGTCCTCTCCAAAACCTCTTCTGATATTGTCTGTGAATCTGCTCCTGCATCATAATACACCATTAGAAAACCTGGTAAAAGTTAAACTTGGTTGATTTCTGAGAAAAACGAGGAGTAGAAAAGAAATTTCTAATGCCACAAAAGGCTACAATTTCTCAGCAACCAAGCAGAGCATAGAAAGCAAGTCACACATAATATATTTATCATTATACATAGAATGCTTTCACGGACACTTAGTCAAACAGGAACCAGACATACCCTTATTGTCTTCAACTCCATCCGAATCACCGGATACCTCTGAACCCTCTTTGGATAAATCATCAATCTTTATTGGTGCCGTTCTTCCTCTCTCCTTCAGACTCAATTCAGCCATTTTCTTCTCCGCCAACCTCACCGATTGCCGCGTGCTATACACTCGCTGCACAGAACTTTCCATATGATTTTCTTCTTGAATCTCCGTTTTCCGGCAACTCGAAGCCGCCGGCGCTCTCTTCCGGCTGCTTTGCATTGCCAGAGTTTCGGGCACATCTTTCTTCTCTTCCTTTGCCTCTCCAGCAGTTCTTCTTCTCGTTCCCCGGCGAGATTGAGTTAAAGGCTGTGAACTTTCGGGTTCTTCTTTAACGGGTCTTCTTCGAGTTGAAGTTTTGCACACAGTACGAGGGATATCCGGCGATCCAATCACTGGCTTCTCCGGTGATAGCGGGGTTTCAGATTCGGATGGATTCATGAACTCTTCAATTCCTTCCACCTGATACATTGATTTGCAGATAAATTAAATCCACTAAATGCATACATACAAATAGAGAGAGAGAGAGAGAGTGCTCCGTTTGGTTGCAGAGAAAATATAAGAAAAGAAAAGAAAACTTGGGATCTTGTAATAATTTGGCGTTAAATTTGGTGTTATAAGATCCCAAGTTTCCTTTTTCTTTTCTTTTCTTTTCCTGTGATTTCTCATCAACCAAACAGAGCATAAACGAAAAAACTAGTAAATGGGTTTTCAAAGATCGAAGAAGAGATTACAACTTGCTGAGAAGAAAGAAAAAAGAATAAATTAATAAATAAATTAAAACACTCCGTTTGGTTCTGAGAAAACGAAAGAAAAGAAAACTGGGAAAAACAGGTTGGATTTGTAAGATTCCAAGTTTTCTTCTCGTTTCCATTGATTTGCCGATAACCAAAAAGAGGGTAAAGATAAATATGAAATAGATTTAGTAGGATTCAAAGAGAAAGATTACATGTTGAAGAGCTTTAAGAGCATCAGCCATGGCAACGTTGGTCATGTTGGCTGCGATTTTGTTCTTCTTGCAGAGAGCCTGGAGTTCTTTCCTTGCGAGGCTATGGAAATCCATGGGTGAAGATGAAGAAATAGAAGAGTGTTGGTTCTTTGATGGAAATGTTGGTATTGATGGATTTGTTGCAGAGAGACAGAATGGGGGAAAGATGGAGAGGTTTTGGAGGGGACGATGAGGTGAGATTGGATATATGTATAGAAAGGGGAGAAAGAGACGTTTGGAGAGGCCATTTTCAAAATATGACCGTTGGAGCGGAGTAGCAGTCGTAATTTGAAATTTGAAATTTGAAATTTACTTAGTTTTCTATTGTTCAGCTATTATGAGGGCGCCCTCATCCATCTTAATGTGAGCTTTCCAATTTTTCAGCTACTTTATGCAGCCAATTCGTAACACGGACTGGAAGGCTGCAATAGCACATAAATAATGTGTTTTAACTCAAATTTCTCGAGCATGCCCATGGACCGGAGCTTAGCACCTCAATGGGCCTTTGAGTCACTAAATTTTTATTTTTATTTTTATTTCTTATTTTTTATTTTTAAGCAAGATGAATTATTTTAAAATAGACAAGCCATTCCCGTTGACGACTTCTTCAACAAAAACTGAAGGGGGGAGGTCGGGTAATGGGAATGTCTCCAAAATGATTACAAGACGCAGCCGATTGGGTAAGTTCATGAGCAGTACAGTTAGCTTCCCTAGAGGTGTGTCTAACAATCCAAAACTGAAAAAGAGCAAGAATAATAAACGGATCAATGGACCAATGAGGAGTATGGTTGATGTTTTTGATGGGGCCAATAACTTCAGTAGCATCCCCTTCCAGGACCACATTGGTGACTCCATAAAGCAAAAAATTATTAAGAGCAAGAGTCGTAGCTTTTGCTTCAGCCACAAGAGGTCCAGGTGGACATCTTTGGCAGTCCAAGCATGGATGAAGACACCATCAGAGTTCCTTGCCACCTCACTTAATACAAAGAAAGTAGGGTGGATGGTTATATCAAAGTTGAGTTTAATCCAAAAGGCAGGGGGATGATCTCATTTAGCATGAGGGATAAGAGACTTAGAAAAGGCAGCCAAATGCTCAGCAACAACTGACTCTATGGACTTGAGGATGGCACTAGGATTGGTATAGGTACCATAAAAAATAACTTTGTTCCCAGCAATCAACACCACCGAGAAGATCAAAAAGGAAAGGGCCTCACAACGGTTAAGGTTGAGGCAGGGGTCGTTGGTGAGACAAACCATGATGCATTCAAGTAGGCTCAAATGGCAGAAGTTGGAAATATGCAAGGCCCAGTTGGAACTTGCCCAAAATAGCTTAGTGATGTCGCAATTCATAAACAAATGCTTCGCCGATTCAGTATGAAACTGGCAAAGAGGATAAGAGATATCGATCGTCAATAGGGAACCTAGAGTTCAGAATAGCTCGAATCGGGCAGATGTCCCGAATCAATTTCCAAATGAGATTTTTAAATTTATCGTGAATGGGAGAGTTCCATAAAGTAAGCCAGTCTTTTTTTGAGAGGGGGGCGTATCCAAGAAATTATGCTGATGATTCGTAAGGTAGGTAGACTTCACAGTAAAGGAACCATTGTTGTTAGGGAGCCAAGCGAGCTTATTTGAGGGAGGGAAAAGGGTTAAGTTTAAGTCATTAACTTTTGATGCTCATGCTATGCTAATTATATGAACATATGGGCGGTTAGATCTCTTCCTAGGGCTATTAATGGAGTTGCCCATTCTTTGGCGCAATGAGTTGCTTACCGTAATTGTTTTGGATATATCCCAATCCCTCTCTTCCGCCTTCTGTTCTTTTTGCGAAGATGGGTAAAGGGGATGAGATCACTCTTTTCCCACTTTCTTAATATATTCTTCTAGGGCTTCAACTTGGGCTAGTTGGGCAGGTCAAGGGATCATCCCAAGCTCAACCCTAAATATAAAACCCCCAACCCAGTCCCAACCCTACTCGTTCTTCGAGTTGAGGTTCCTCAAACCATACTCAACTCATGCTCGAGTTGGGCGGACTTGGGTTGGGCAGAGTGTTAGGCCTAAATGGTTTAATCCCTGAGGTTTTGATGATAACAATACATTACAAGATGTTTAAAGGACTAATGAGCATTTAAGTGATGAATCTAGACAGGTATCAAAGCCGCTAAATGGTTCAAGCATCAAGGATCGAAATGCACAAGCAAACAAAGCAAGATCATATGTTAGCAGCACAATAGATCCATCAACTATTCAAGAACAATCGAGTTTTTATCACAAGTTAATTTGTGACAATTCTAGGAAAACCTTGTAAGATTAATTTCAATCCTTGCTCACTAGTTTAAAGGGCTTAAAACATTGCAAATTCAATGACCTTAAAGGCCTAAAAACGACTTATTTTTCAAAAGGTCAGAAAGTTTAATTTTGTCTGAAAACAGAGATTTTCAGACGGCTGAAACAATATTTCAGCCGGCTGAAAATGTTGTTTCAGCAGGCTGAAAGGTCTCAGCAAGCTGAAAAAGCATCCCTTGTAAATTTTAGTTCTCTGGAATTTTCAGACGGCTCTTTGAGCCGGCTGAAAGTCATTTGAGCCGGCTGAAATTCAGTTTTGAGACGGCTGAATGACATGATCCTTTGTTCCATTTTTACACCATCTCTGGAATATTCAGCAGCCTTACTCAGACGGCTGAAAAGGGTATTTCAGACGGCTGAAAGATGTTTCAGCCGGCTGAAACCCTCAGGGAGAAGTATAACGGCTAGTTTTTTAACGGACATTTGAAGCATTTATTGCCCACCAAACTTCTTTTCCCGGCATTTATTATTCCAGAACGGCTATTTTGGACCCCTTGAGTATAAATACACGGCTTGAGCTCATTTATGAGTATTCATTGAGCTACAAACAAGAAAATCAAATACAAGCCCTAATTCCTCTTGTGAGCATTCATTGAAATCAATCAATAGCTGAAGTGTGCTTTCAATTCCAGTATATTTACTCTTTGAGAGAGCTTTCTTTGAGCACAAAACCATCTCCAAATACTTTGTATCAAAAGGGTTGTGTATACCCTCACTTGTACGCACTTGAGAAGAATGCATTTGGCTAAGTGTTGGTGAAGAACACTCAAGTTGTAAAGGTTTGTTGCTCCACCTTGAAGGAGAGTGATAGTGGATTGGTGAATTCTCAAGCGTGCTCTTGAGGCGAGGACGTAGGCGGGAGGCCGAACCTCGTTAATATCGTTTGCATTCTCCTTCCCTTAATCTCTTTATTATTGCATTGTCTTACATTTAATCTTGCTTGCAATAATCTGATTTTGGATTGCTATAATTTTTTTTAATTGGCCTATAACCCTATTCACCCCCCCTAGGGTTATTCACTTGGGACAACACAGAGGTTACATAAGTTGAACGAGGTGAGATCAGGTTGAACAAGTGTAGGTTGGGTTGAGTAGGTTGGCTTGTTTGTTGTTTATTATTTATTTTATTTTCAGAGAACATTCTTAAATAATAACTAGTAATTGAGCACATACGATATGTGCGCAACACATTTTTTCAAGTTTCCACTCCATTAGTGGAACTGTTATGTCAATTTCCAAGTTTTTTAAACCGCATGTGTGTGTGTGGCAGAGAATTAAAGGGAAACAGGTTGTGGTAGATTTTTTAAAGTTAGTAAAATTACCAAATCGTCTCTTAACTTTATTAACTTATAACTTATAAGAGTATTTTACTATTTCTAGGTGCAGTCCAACCACAAAGGGAATTGGCTTTATATAGTAGTATAGATAATAACTAGTAATCGAGCACATGCGATGCGTGTGCAATACATCTTTTCAAGTTTTCACACCATCTGTGGAACTATTATGTCTATTTCTAAGTTTCTTAAACCACATGTGTGTATGGAAGAGAATTAAGGAGAAACAGGTTGTGGTGGGTTTTTTTGAAGTTGGTAAAATTACCAAATCATCTCTTATCTTTATCAACTTGTAAAGGTGTTTTAGTATTTCTAGGTGTAGTCTAACTACAAAAGGAATTGGCTTTATATAATAGTATAGATAAACAAAAATAAAAATAAAAAAGAAGAAGAAGAAGAAATGACCTAATAAAAAGTGCATTATTACATATGCAAAAAAATTTAAATTATCTAAATTCTCCTAGAATTTATGTCAATGTATTCGAAAAATAATTTTTGCACCAAAAAAAAAGAAGAAGATGAAAGCTTCAAAATAATTAAATAACACTTAGAAAATTCAAAACATTAACATATATATAATTGAGTATATAAATAACTATGTTAAAAGACACTATTCAATATATATATATATATTAAATAGGTCGGATTCGGGTTGGGTTTGGGTTGCCCGACCTCGAATTGAAATCGGGACAAGATTTTTCAACCCAAGTCTAACCAAATGTATGGAAACTATTGCCCAAGCTTGTCCATTGACTGGGTTGGCCGAGCTGCAACTTGGGCGGAGTCAAACCCCTCAAGTTGCAGCCCGACCTAATTCTTCATTTGCTCATTAAAAAAAAAACTCAAATTTCTTCACCTATTCTAACCAAAAAAGGAAAAGAAATTCTCGCCTACCTATAGTTGCTTCTCACATACGGATAAATTTCAATCTTTTTTCAGAAAGGAAGAGAAAAGAGAGCGCGCACATGCACGCACACAATAGAAAGGAAGGAGATAATGGCATCACTTCTTTTTTGGTTGAAAATCATGTTTGAATTTAACTTTATGATGGTATTTTACTATTCTTTACAAGGTTGTTATGTCAAAGAAACCTTTAGGTGTTTTTTATTTACCCTCTATTTTGGTTCATGGATTCTACCAAGGAAAAAAAAAAGGAAGGGAAAAAAAAATAAGAAGGAAAAAAAAAAAATGAAAGAAAAGAATAAAATCATATCAAGTCAAAATAATTCCAACTCTTTTTCTTCTTCCAATTTTCCATTGCAACCAAATAAAGAAAAGTACAATTCTTTATATTTTATTTTTTTTCATTGATAAAATCCGCAAACCAAATAAAGCCTTAATGTATTTTTGTGCATTTGTTTTCCTTCGCACACGCAAATGCGTGTACTCTGTTGCTAGTTACTCTGTATTATTTATGAACTATACTAGTTCACTCACATTCTTCCATCCATCCATATGTAGCAGTTTCTCTTTATTCCATATTAAGCCCCACATAATTGTTTTTACTTATACACTTTTGACACATAATGTGGGTTGTAAAAGATGGGTGAAGTAACATTTTCTATTATTTATTTAGTTATTATATGAAACCAACTCTCTTTGTGATTGGTAGAACAAGGAATTATCCAAATGCTTTTAATACTTAAGTTTAAGTCAAATAATATTATAAGAGTTTTTTGTTTGTCAAATGATAGGAGAACTCACACCTACACACGCACGTATGCAGAGTCGAAACTAAGATTCCCCACACCTCTATTGAGATGAGACAAGGATCATTGGCCATAAAAGTTAAATAATAACTTTAAATCGTTTAAAAGAAACCCACTACTTACTTTGATTTTTCTATTAGTGTAACTCCTCGATAGATAATACAGAGTAGAAAATAGTGGAGGATTGATTTCTTTTTTTTTTTTTTAAAAAGAAAGAAAAAAACCTCTATTTTTTTTGTCCATCGGTTGCCTTATTGTGACTATTTTGGAATTTTGTAATGCTCCTCTACTGTGTTACTAAATTAAATACGTGATGTTACCCTAATTCTGGCATTTGGTTGGGTCTAGATTGGGCCAGCATATGTCCAAACCTTGGCCACCCAAATTTGTGTCTCGGGTCCGGATATTGCAACCTCTTCAAATGATCTCTCACCCCACTAATTTTAATATTTTTATGGTTTGAGAAAAATATAAAAGGTTTTTATGAAAAGTGGTTGCGTCATCCACTACAAAACATTATTTTGAGTAACTTTGCAGAATAAATTTTTTCTAAAATCTATCATTTAAGTAGACTTTTTGGTCATTTATAGTCCCTATTTTATTTTTGGCCAAAAAATCCACTTAAACTATAGATTTTAGAAAAACTATTTTCTGCAAAGTTGTTCAAAATGATGTCTTCTAGTGGACCACATGGTCACTCTTCATAAAAACATTTTATATTTTTCTAAAATTTTAAAAATTAAAATTAATAGGGTGGGAAGATCACTTGAAGGAGTTGCAATATCCAGCCCTTTGTTTCTCATGAGATGGCTAATGCACAGAACCAATCCAACCCACTAAATCAATGGATTACGTGGGCAAACTTTGGGGCCTGGGTAGGCTGTATTCAGGCTGGCCCAATCCAATGCACAGCCCTAACGTACGTAAATGCTCTATAAAATCACACATTTTCATTCATTGTTAATAGGTGTGCATGGGTTGGTTTGAAGCGATTTGGGGAGACTACCATCTCTCTCTCTACTTCGTTGGAAGGCTGAGTTTTTGGGTCTCTACGAGGGTTCTTTGTTCCCAAATCTCACTTATCGAACCTCCATCAACGGCCGTTTCCAGATCCTAGACGAGACTATTGTGTCTCTCTATACTTTGCCAAAGGCTGAGCGTTTGGGTATCAATTCTTTGTTTCTTTTATTTATTTATTTACAATTCAGGGTTTGGATTAGCAAAATAAGTGCTTGGTAAAAATATGGGGTGTGGATCCATTGTAGAGGCATACGAAAATAGTAAAATAGGCACCACAAACCTCTAAAATCCTCTAAAAGTACATCCCACCATAATTTTATAAGAAAGTTATGCTCCCAAACAATACTCCCACCGTTATAAAATCCTAAATTAGCAATGCAATTTGCCACCTTGTTAACTTGTCTAAAAATCTGCCGTATAGCTACGCACTCAAAATGAGATCCAACGGATATCTTGGATCAAATTGCTTATACTCCAATGATTCTGAAAGTTTCCACAAATTTCTTGAATCATCGGTTGAGAATCTTCTTCAATTTGAAGCCATTTATATTAAGAGTCGCAATAAGACCATTTCTAAGAACTGTTCATTCTATCATCAGAATTCAAGCACTGCCTAGTGTGAAAGAAGCTTCCATTAGGGCGATACCTCATTATCCTGGAAGAAATAACCACCAGTAGCTTTTTCCCACTAACTTCTTCTAGAACCATCAAAATTGAGTTTTATCCAAACAGGAGGAGGTAGTTTCCACAATGTCACAAGACATTTTTGGTCAAGCCAACAAAATGATTGTGATAATATAGAACATTGAGTCAAAAGCTGTAAGAGTGCGGATCAGTAGAAAAGGGCTGTGGAAATAACACTACCTATTGTTTATTGGGAAGAGATCCGTTGATAACAATATATTTTTATAGAAATCATTTTTCGTCAATTCAATCGTTGGATTAAAGGTTCTTATCATGTATGTAATGCATATCAAATTTCAACTTAATTGGAAATTAAAAATTATGTTATTCATAAAGTGCTCCAAATTATAATATTATTTATTTAAACAAAATGTAAATAAACAGATCAAACATTTCTTAATGTTCGATTAACTTTAAATTTGATATGCATAACATACATGGATAGAATATCTAATCAAACAGTTAGATTGACGAAATATAATTTTCATAAAAAATTATTAACAAGTATAGAAGTAAAAAGTTTTACACCAACTATGAATGAATCCCTCCCCTTATTTATTATTATAATTATAATTATTCGTATACTCCGTATTATACTTATTCTTAATTTCAATTTGTCCCATGCAATTCACGGGTCCATCATTTTTCATAATTTGCATTTGTCCCATACAATTGCACGGGTTTCTATATTTTTTTGGTAAACGCACGGGTTTATCATTCAAGCTTCATTGCCACTTTAACAAGTGCTATGGAGGAAACCCGTTTGTGATCGGATATTCGGTTATTAGACAGGATAGAACCCGTGAACCGACCCAAATGTAGAGCAGCAAGCATGTGCTACACGCGTTTCGTATATCAGACACATAACTCGTGCGATTCTGGGCGTCGTGGTGGTGGTCAATGAGGCAGCACCGGTGATTCAACCTTCCCCCTCCAACTACAACCCGCCCAACAGTTCTAGTTTAAAGAGAGAAGAAAGGGGAGAGAGAGAGAGAGAGAGAGAGAGAGTCACTTCAAGAAAACAAATTGGATTCGACATGAAAACAGGTACAAAACCCTAGAAATATGAAAAATCCCCAAATCTGAATGGAAACCCTAACCCTAACCCAAATCGCACTTATCGGATCCTCCATCAGCGCCCATTTTCGGATCCTCAGACGAGACTACCGTCTCTCTCTCTGCTTTGCCGGAGGGTGAGCTTTTGGGTCTCTGTTAGGGTTCTTTGTTTCCTTTTTTTTTTTTTTTTTTTGTGTGTGTGTGTGTGTGTGTGAGAGAGAGAGAGAGAGAGAGAGAGAGAGGGTGTTTACTGTTTACAGTTCAGAGACTATATATATCTATATGTAGAGAGGGAGAGAGAGTTTCGAATCTCTAGTCGACTTGTTCATTTTAGATAGAGAGACTTATAGAGAGAGAGTGTTATATATATATACAGAGAGAGAGAGAGAGAGAGAGAGAGAGAGAGAGAGAGACAGAGACAGAGGGAGAGAGAGAGACAGAGAGAAAGAGAAGGGAGATGGGGAGTTCGGGATCAGGAGCGGTGGATTGCAGCGTCGGGTCGATTGTGTGGGTTCGGAGGAGGAACGGGTCGTGGTGGCCCGGTAAAATACTGGGTCCCGATGAGCTCTCGGCTACGCATCTCATGTCTCCGAGATCAGGAACTCCGGTCAAGCTTCTTGGAAGAGAAGATGCCAGCGTGTAAGTTCAGTTTTCAGCTTATTTTCTTTTATTTTAAAATTATTACCTCTGTTTTGGCATTTGGGCTCTGTTTGGTTGCTGGGAAAATTGAGGAAAAGAGACAAGAAAATAAATTTTAATCTTCATTAATTAATTGTATGGGATGTAGTTTAGTTAAAATCTTCATTTATTTTATTTTTTAGTTGATTGGTTTCTTATCGCTACTTATTGTTTTGGTATATGTTGTAACTAAAAGTTAGCTTCGGACACTACTGGAAGTAAATTATTTAATTTATAGATTAAGCTGTCATTAGTTCATTATCAATGATACTCAACCAAAATGGGGCTTAGAACAGGGTTGGATACATGATTTTTACATTTTGCCATTCGGCCTTATTATCAAATCATATTCCATCATGGATTTCTCGTGTCTCGACTGGCCTTGTGTGAGGATTCCATCCGACGGAGAAAGAAAAGCCAAGAACAACACAAAGAACAAAGAAAACAAAAAACAGAGAAAAGCTAGTTCAAAAGAGAGAAAATATAAGAATAACACAGAGAACAAAGAAAACAAAATTCAGATAAAATATAATTATAGGAAGATAGATGTGCGACCCAAACTCAAGATTCGCAATTGGTGGGTAAAAATGCACATGGAATGCTGTAAGGCAGTAGCTCCTCTCTTAGCTAAGAAGCCGCCTTTCATAAGTCATCCTAGATATCCACTTGTACTCCACCTCACTGAAGAAGAAACATGTGCAATCTCTTGAAAAAAGTGAGTGTACCTCCAAGACCCTGCCATGTTAATTTTTGCCCATGTGATAACTATTGTCGTATTCCCCTCAACCATTTTATTAGCTAGCCCCATCTCATAGGCTTTCCTAGACCTTAATACCTTTAGAAGGGCAAAAACTTCTGCCTTAAAGGAATTTTTGAAACCAACTGGCTTAAAAATTGGCTTGAACAGCATTTTTAAAGTGATCTCCAAAAATACTCCTAATCCCTCCCCCACTTGCATTATAAAGAGAGCATCCATTAAGGTTTTAAAATGATTCTTCCCTATGGAGAGGCTTTTTGTTCTTTCATTGTTGTTGTTGGTCTTTTTTTTTTTTTTTGGGGGGGGGGGGGGTTGTGGCTGGAGGGCTCTTACGAAAAGCGGAGGAGCCTCTAGGCCCTCTACTAAAAGAGCACACCCCTCTTCAATAATCCAAGATGCATGCCGAAGGGGCTCTTGAATTCTTCTGTAAATGAAGCTCCTAGTCCAAGAGAACTTCATACCATTTCTCATGACAAAATTTATTTTGGGCTTCTTGTTGTCCTTGTAGCACCTTCAACTTGCAAACGCCTGTATCCTTTTGTCTATATTGCAATTTGCTCATGGCCTTAACTACTTCAAAGTACTATTTGTCCTTTCATTGTTAGGTCACATTGTTTAAAGTCTTGGCCAAGACCGAGTCATCTTAGCGGAGTCATCTTAGGCTTAATTGGGGACGATGCAAGATTTAATACCAAGTTATGTGTAGGAATATATCATTTTAGCCATAATTATTAAACCCGGACCAGACATTACGTTGTCAAGAGACCGGGTCACTGGGTCAGCAGTCCAACAGCTGGATCACTTGTCGGACCGGTCCTACAATTAAAAAATAATAATAATTCATAATAATTATTAAGAAAATGAAATTTTACTTTAAAAAAAGAAAAGAAAAGCATGTATGTCAATTTTTTTTTTTTTTTTGAAAAAAAAAACATCATAAAGAGTTAATGACAAACAACACAAAGCTTTTAAAGTTTTAAGTTTTGAGAAATAAATCTGAAAGTCTGAAACTGAAACATGAACTATAGATCATAGAGTGAATAAGAAGAAGAAGAAGAAGTAAAGTCAAGCACATTTCCCTGATGCTTTAAATCTATGATGCTTCCCAAATCCCAAAATCTAAATGCTTGATGTTGTGAAACTGTGAGCTTACTTGCTTGATGGCTTTATGCTTCCTTGCCATGATGGGCCATGGGGATCCAATAGGAAAATGACTCAAAGAGATGAGCTTACGGATGAACAAAGATGGACTGACTTGAAGAGATGACGTTAGAGAATAGGGATTTAGGAGGTTTGTGAGTTAGGGCTCCCATCACACTTCAAAAGACGAAATTGCAATTCATTCTTAAAATATTAAAAAAATTTGAAGATTTGATTTTTAATGGCTAAACTGTCTTTAAAGCTTTTTTTAGAAAACAGCTCGGTTCTGTCAAAACCGTTTGGGTTGACCGGTTTGACTAAAAACCATCTGGTTCTCACCATATGCATTTCCGATCCAATAGAAAACTGAACAGGTCTAAGCTCCGGTTCACTGCTTGGACTGGCTGGTCCGGTTAGATTTATTGTGGTTTGTCGTAGATCTATTTACGACTGATGAAGTGATGGTTCTAGATAGGGCTCTTATGATCTTATAATATATTTAAGTTGCAAACTAACTCATGTTTTTTTTAATTATTATTAAGAAGGGAAATGTCTTAGACTAGTTATTTCTTTTAATAATGAAAACTGCCTAAAACTATCATTCTTTGTAATTAAAAGTTATAAACAATTACGTATCTTTTCTTAACAATTATATCCTGTTCAATATATATTATCAAGTTTTTATTGGGATACGGTTTGTTCTCCCAAGAGCAAGGGTGGTTTGGGATTAAGGCACCTTCATATGATGAATAAGGCTCTGCTAGTTAAGTGTTTGTGGAGATTTGCTACTGAAAAAGAAGCTTTGTGGAGGTAAGTGGTGGGGTGGAAGGCTTGCAATGAGGAAGGGAATTGGAGATTGAAAGAGGCTAGGGGTCCTTATGGGGTAGGATTATGGAAGTTCATTACTAGGGAGTGGGGCACCTTTGAAAAAGGAATTAACTTTAAAGTTGGGGAGGGTGGCTCCGTTAAATTTTGGGAAGGTGTGGGAAGAGACTGTTGAGTGAGGAGTTTCCCAATCTTTTTGATATTGTTGTCAGTAAGAGGGTTTGCATTGCAGACTATTTCTAACGATTCTCCTCTATAGGATGTTACTTTCGTCAAGAATTTTCATGATTGAGAACTAGAAGGGGTGATGACTTTTTTTGAGAAGATTTATGCTGCTAAGGTGGAGCGCGGGGGAGGGGATGGTATTGTGTGGTCGAGATGAAGAAATGGTGGGTTATTGGTGAAAAATCTATATAGCTTGACGGTGCAGAGGGAAGGCAGAGGGTTTCCATTTTTGAAGCTTTGGGCTCCTAAGGTGCCCACAAAAGTCTTTTTTTACTTGGGTTGCTTGTTGGGAAGTGCTTAACCATTGGCAATTTACAAAGAAGAGGATTCCTGCTGCCTAACTGATGTGTTCTTTTGCAAAAGAGAGTCAGAGACGGTTGACCACTTGTTGCTAGGGAGGTGTGGGATTCTTGCTTAGTACTCTTTTCATTTTTTTTTTTTTTTTTTTTTTTTTTTTTTGGCATCGGATGATGCCAAGGAGGGAAATTCAGGTGATGAAGTCTTGGTGGTGCAGAAGTTCTAAGAATGTGGCTTTGGAAGTTTTAAGGCTCATTTCGCATTCCATTTTTTGGTGCTGTGGAAGGAGAGAAATAGTAGGACTTTTAATAATGAGGACTTTTAAAAATCAGCTTTTAGACTTTTTGTTTGCATAGGGTAAGCCGTTGCGCGCAAGGGCGCTAAGAGCATCACTGCATTCATTAAGACAGATTGAAAGTCTGTAGTTGACAAGAAAAATAGGCAATGAAAGGTATTCAAGTTACGTTGCTTGATCGAGTATTGGCTACGGTATCGAAGCTTCGGCTTAGTCACAATTTACCTTCCCTCTTGTTTCAGAGGGAATGTTAGGAGTTCCCCTTATGTGAGGAGTGAGTAACGAGTGAGGAAAGCTCTATCAAAGGTATAAGAGTGGACTTCTAACTAGTAGCTAGTCTGAGGTAAACGACTAAACGATTGGTAATTGAGTTCAGGACTGGTAATTGAATCATAGACTAAGCATTGTGAAGAGCTCAACTTATTATAATGAATGCAATGATTCTGGGCAATTTCCGAACTCTAATGAGGAACGGAGAATCACCCATTAAAGCTGTGGAAGTAGGGATTTAAGCATTCATTAAAGCAAAGTAAACGATACACGTTGCCCTATTTGAGTAAGGGCGGATAAGCTTTCTTTCCTTCTAACGAAGGCAAGCCGTTAGTCAAGAGGTTAGTTACCAGTTCTTCGTTCATAGGTACTCCCTTGCTCCACCTTTTCGGCCTAGTCACTCTCTCGCCTTATAGCTAGGAGTGTTCAATAAGAGTTGTGAGTGTGAGTGACTCTAAAAAGAGAACAAGCTGTCAAGAGTGAAGTCAACAGAGTCGGTATCAACACCTAAAGTCGGCAATCACTCTCTGTCCAAAGTTAGGAGTTCCGTTACTAGTCATCGACTCAAAGAGTCGGGAAGGCCATAACATGCTTAGTAACCATCCCTCGTTAAGAGGGAAACTGCTTCTAATGCTATTTAACTGGGCAATTTCATTACTTTAATTCAGCGGGAAAATCTATCTTAAAGCGGAAAGAAAGATCGCTTCGCTTAAGCTCGGGCAAGGTAAGCAAGAGCGCGCGCTAAACACGAATAGCCAAGCAAAGGGAGGTAGGGAAGGAACATATTAGATACTAAAGAGCAATAGGGCACTCCTAAGCGAAGAAGGCAGTGAGCTCGGTTCAGCCGGATGATTTTTATAATCAGACGGCCCTAAGAGTTCCTAGATACTCTTACTTTGTAGGCTTTTGCTGTATAGATCATGTGTACAGGAGATTTTCTCTCTTTTTGATCAATAAAATTTTACCTAAATATTTTATCAAGTTTTTATTTAAGCTATTCTAATTCTTGTATTACTTCTATTCACTTCAATTGATAATCATGCCCTTTATTGTTAAAAGAGAGGGTGGGGGGAATATACACAGAAAGTCATATTAAAGAAAAAATAAAAAATTAGGTGTGCTTATGTAATACATTTACTAGGGGAATGTCATGTTTTGAGTATTTAAACCCAAATATTGTGTTCTTTTTATGGTGAAATAGTGCACTAGCCCCGTTTTTTATATTATTTTACCATATTATGTGTCCTAAGTTATTTGTTTTGCTTATTTGATGGTGCCAATGTGATTGTGCCCCCCCCCCCCCCCCCCCTCTTTTCTCCTTATTTCCCTTTTTTAATGAATTTTATGGATTTTTTGTGAACATTCTTTCGTGCATAAAGGTTTGTCTCGCCCAAGACATGATGAGATGGCTGCGATCAAAACTTTGAACCATGGTTAGTCAAAGTCTACTAATTAGATACATTGCATACTAGGATGAAGTATGCTTTGCCCCATTGCTGGAGAGGCTGAGGTTCTAAACCCCTTTTTTATATTGAAGTAAACTAATTAGCTCTTAATAACATATGAACATCTTTGCTTCTTCCTCCTCCTCCCCCTCCAATTGGATATTAGATTGTAATGCCCAAGTCAGAGGTTATAGTTGTGGAGTTTATTGTTCTGGGGGAGCTTGTATGAAGCTCATTCTACTTGCATGTTTCTATAGGTTATGGCGTTATGCTCAGATGATGATTCTTTTTACAGAATAATCTGGGCTACCACTGTTGCTATAACACCCCCTTTGCCTAATGTATTTATGATATGGACTTATTCTTTGTTGCGCTAATCAAACAGCTTGATGAATTATTTGTGTGTTTTCACTTGCACACTTATTCTATTATTTTTAATTCCACAGAAGATTTGTTCTCTCTATGGAAAGAGATATGCATCCACACTTTGCTCACATTTGTTTTAAGTTATTTATGCCTCTTAGAAATACATTATTGTTTTTGTAACATTTTATTTTGACTCTAATTTATTAAGACATTTTTGTGGTATGTCTTCTCAGGGATTGGTACAATTTAGAGAAATCGAAGCGTGTGAAGGCTTTTCGATGTGGTGAGTTTGACGATTGTATTGAAAGGGCTGAATCCTCACAGGGCATGCCTGTAAAGAAAAGAGAGAAATATGCACGTCGAGAAGATGCTATTCTGCATGCTCTTGAACTTGAGAAGCAACTGCTGGAGAAGAAACGAGGGAAACTAGGTATTTCTTCTGATTTTAAGAGCAGTAAATTATCTGATTCTATGAAAAAAGAGATAGTCACATCTTTTGAAGGTTTGGGAGATGAAAATGGCAAAATGGGAAATGCCAAACCACATCAACTTTCGAAGGGACTAGATATGTCTCTAAAGGATGAGAAGAGGGGCAATCCTCTCTATGCACAAAAAGTCAAAGAGGGGAAACAACTGAGCTGGGATGATGATAATTCTGAAGCTGTGCCTCGGATGAGAGGCTTACAGGACTTTGGGCTCAGGATTGCCCCATCAAAGCGAAAGCTTTCTTCTTCTGTTGCTTTAAATGGTTCTCGAAAACCTACAGTTGATGATCATGCTCATGCTCCTTCTAGTGGTGGTGTTAGCATGGGAAATACAAGTCATGTCAACGGTAAAAATTCTGTTGACAAAAGGAAAAGGTCACATGAGGGGTTGACTGAGGATACCCTTGTTAAGAGGCGTGACAGACGCCGTCCTCTTGTTCAAGTATTGCAGAGTAGTGCAAAATTAGCAGCCCCTCATTCCTTGAAGCCTCACACTAGTACTCTTTCTCTCTCTGTGTCAGGAGTGGATCAGACGGGAAACATATGTCGGGCAAAGAGGAGCAGATGTGTGTACCTGCCAGCTGAGTCTAATGATCATTTGGTTTATGCTGAACCTGTGCCGAGCCAGATGGAGATATCACGTTCTCAGAGTGGAGAGGGTAACTGTCATCCTCTTTGTGGTTCTTTGGCGGAAGAGAACACTTCAGGATTGATGGAAGATTCTGAATCTGATTCTTCTGAGACTGAGGATCTAGAACCAGATTCAGATGAAGAGACGAGTGCGCTTTCAGGTCTAGTTTTGACTGTTCTCCTTCCTTATCAATATACTGTCTCTTTTAACATTCGAGTGCTTTATTTAGTTCTTTTGATTAGTATGTTTGAAAGGTTATTCACACATCGCCTAGCTGATAATACATTCTTTTGTAAAGAGATTTAATATTTTTCACTGTTAATAATTCCTCCTGAATTTATATGCATTTAGGTATGCTTATAACATGCATTATGACTACCATCTCAATTTACCGATTTTTATGCCTGCTCAAAATTTATTTTATTATGCGCTTTGCCAATTTTCATCATTGCTTGAATTTCCTTTAATTGTTAATGCATCTAGTGGGTATTACGTCCTTGTAAAGTAGGCATTGAACCCATAAAATTTTCATTCAGTATGGGTTCCTGTATTAGTTCTCCCCTCTCCCTCCACACACCACCGCCCCCCCCCCCCCCCCCCCAAAAAAAAAAAGAAAAAAAAATGTAATGAATGCAACAGTATTTATTGCCACATCCAATTTTGTTGAAGTGAAAATCTTCTACGAGGTGCTGATAGATATCTAAGAAGTCCTTGTAAGAAAAAAGAGTTTTTTGGTGGGGACTATTTCTTCATTGCGAGCACTTTTGTTGAGTGGGGCCAGATTTGGATGCTATCTTGATTGCAAATGAATGTGCAGTCTGTAGGAAATATTTTATGGAAGGGGTTGCTTGTGAATACTGGTATTCTTAAAAGCATATAAACATGTCGATTGGGGTTTTATGGATTATGTTCTATAAAAGTAGGGTTCAGGCACAAGATGGAGGAAATATAACAATGGATCTGTTATGAAAATTGCAATTTTAAGTATTAGAGTTGCTAGGGGATACTTTAATTCGATGTGGGGTGTTAGTTGATTCTCTGTCCCTCGTTTTTGTGCGCATTATTGCAAACATCCTTTATAGAATTGTGCATAAAGGTGAAAATTGTTGTCTTATTCATGGTTTTCTTGTCGGGAGCGAAAGGGTAAGTGTTTCTCACTTATAAATTGTTGTGATACTATTTTCTTCTCGGACATTTGAGGAGTCTTGGCTTATGCTTGGCATCTTTAAAATTAGTTTAGCTTAACAATCGATTTGGATTATACCATGTTGGGAGATAAATGGGTTGTTGATTAACATTATCTCTAGGAAACACTTTGGGTTGTAGTATCAGCGAGTGGCGTTTCAAATGTTTGGGCTTCTCTTTAGGTAGCATTTTGACAACTGTAATTTTTTTTGGATTTGGGGTTTAAAGACTTAGCGAGCGTCTAGCATACTGGTAAACATGGTGCATAACCCTAGAAGGTAGTATAAGCCTCATCAAATATGCCCTCGCTTGTAGTTTTAAATATAGGATCTGAATGTTGCGTAACAGAAAATCTAAGGACTGATACAGTTGAACCTGGTCTATGTTAGACGAGTAAGGTGTGGGTGTTGGGTGTGGGGCATATCTAGGAGTTGAACTCTTCAAATTTTTAAATTTTGGATACGGGGACTCAGCCAAAAAGGATCTAAAAATGGGGTATGGATATGGGGATATGTGTGTGTGTGTGTGTGTGTGTGTGTGTGTGTGTGTATACACGAGGGTTTAAAACTTTTTAATATACAATAATTACCTTATCAAAAAAAAAATATATACACACACACACACACACACACACACATATATATACACACATGTATTTATTAATATTTTAAATTAGGTAAATATGATGAGGGTCATTTTTGTAAAGATTATGATACGTGGGAGCATTTCCATAATAATTAGATTTGGTGGGGTCAAATAATAAATTCAAATTTTGTTTTTTTAAGAATAAAGGAAAGATAAGGATTAACTTGAAAAATTATAAAATATAAAATATAAAAAGGTTCATGGGTGGGGAATGGGTTTCATTTGACATAACCAAAACCTTCAGCCCATCTCCTTCCCACTTCACTTTTGGCGACAGCAACCACGGTAGCCTCTGGCCAAACTTCTGACACACCTCCGGTGAAGGTTCTGGCTAGCAAGGTACTCTCTCTCTCTCTTTTCTTTCCTTCTTCCTCCTTTTTCCAGCCTCTGGCAACGCTGTTGCTGCTGCTTCTTCTCCATCTCCCTCTCTTACTAGTAGCCATGTCGGATTTGTTGGTGAGGTTTCCGGCACGAATCCCATACCCATACGGCCATACCCGTGTTGTGTTGGCATGGGTACCTTGGTGTAAAGTGCCATATCCACATAACATAGAACCTAGTTTATAGCTTTTTAAGAAAATTGTGTTGTAAAGGCTGTTGAGCCTCCTGAAATTATTAAATAACCAAAAAAAATAAAAAAGAACAACAACAAAAAATTCCAATTTTTTTTTTTCTACTTCTCCTATTTTCCTAGCTTCTCTCCTTTGGTCTTCCAATTTAGGTCGAATAAAAATTCACTAAAAATCATTTTAAGCACTAAGATGATTTAGGTACCGTTTGGTTATGCTTTTTACAAGATCTTTTTGGCTTTTAAAAGCAAAAATTTTAAAAATCAAAAAGCGTTGTTTGGTTACAAGTTTTAATAAGTACTTTTTATGAAGCAAAAAGCAAAAAGTTGCTTAAAATCAAAAAGCAATTGAAGATTGCTTTTAAAAGCAAATTTTATAATCGTGTCATACCCCGACACAGCCAACTCCCACTTGAGCTTTTTTCTCTCTCCCACTTTCTCTGGAGACAACAGGCGAGAGGGATTTTCCGACAACAATCCGCCGTACTCCGGCGATATATGCCATGCTCCGAGGACATCCGCATATTTCAGCAACATCATTGTGGCTCCATCAACCTGGATAATTTTGAAGAAGAGCCGGCGAAATTCCAGCAAAGCCACTCTAGCGAAAGGAGATCTTTCTCTTCTACTTCTCTTCAATTTCCTACTTTCCCTTCACATTTTTAAAGTTTTCTTTATCATGTGATTTCTTGTTTGGAATCCCAACCAATTTTATGGTAAATTCAGCTATGTAGCCATTGTCATTTTTTTTTTTCCTTTCGGTTTCGGTGTTAACACTGTTATGTACATCTAGATTGCACTTTCACTATTCAATTTCTTTCAGATTTTGTTTTTGTTTGAAGGTTTTACTATTTATTTATTTAAATAAACTGAGTGCATAAGGTTTGCAGACATACAAGCGTGGAAAGAGAAGTAAAGGGTGGAGTCACACCACCTGTTTGAAAAAATGCTTGAATGAAAAAAAAAAACAAAAGGTCTACGGATTTTTAGGCAATGTAACCCATTGTTATGCCCATGTTGTTGTGATTTTATTTATATCCCAGACTACCATTTGGGGTTTGATGGAGACAAGGGTTTAATCCTTGACAAGAGAAGCATAGGCCATTTTTGTTACCCATGAATCACTGAGCTGTAATTTGGTCCATTCTTTGGTAGATTGGTGTCAAAAAAGGAGGAAAAGCAGAGGTCAATTGTGTTCTTGATGAGGCGGTTTTAGAACTGTTTAATGTGCAAGATTGGTGTCATGTAGTGTTGGTGAAGTTGGAAGTTCTAGTAGGGTTAATGTGCAAGAATTAAAAAGATAATAATAATAAGAAAAAGAAAAACACATTTGAAGGATTGTCATCTTATCTCAGTACGTTAGTGCAAACTGTTATTTTTCGTTAGTTGTATTATTTTCCTGATTTTATGAGCCAAAGTGATGCAAATCATTCAACTTTTTGGTTTTTTTGGCAACTTTTTTTTCTCCAGAAAAGTTTGTTTCTATTTATAGAAAAAGTAAAGGCAGAAATTATGTTATCAAAAATGCTACTTGCTTTTATAATGAAAAGTAAAAGCAAAAATCAATTTTACCAAACATACTATTGTCTTTTTGCTTCTACTTAATAGCAAAAAGCAAAGAAATAAAAAAAAGGACTTTTTCTACTTAAAAAAAGATCTTTTAAAAAGTGCAACCAAACGGTGCCTTATTTATATATTATATTGATCATTATGAACAGTAAAATGTGGGATGTTGGGGTTAGAACATACGTAACTATAAATTTTTAGTAAGTCGTGTTCTCTTGAGAAAAGTGCCCTGAGGAATATTCAGAACTCATGCTTAGAAGCACATGGACATCATGAGGCTTGACTTACTTTTAAGCATGCACCTCATGAAGCACACGATAAATTGGAGTTCTCTACTCATCTCGTACTTTTCTAATGTTAGAGGCTTTAATTTACATTAAGGATGATTACTCTAATGGATATTTGAAGGGGCAGTGCAAACAAGCTTGAATGATGCTCTTCTATCCCCAAGGATGTTTTGTAACTTTTGTTTGACCAGGTAAAAGGAACTCTTGTTATTCAGCTCAAAAAAAAAAGAAAAAAAAAAAGAAAAAAGGAAAAAGAAAAAAAGAGGACCTCTTGTCATCTAGGTCTACTAAGTGGTTAAAGGTGGCAAGGGACTATGCCTTAGGAAGTGGAGGTTCTAAGTTTGACTCTTGCTAAATCCCTTGGGGCCACCCACACAAGGTTTCGTGGTTCTTATGGGCCTTGGACGTACCTGATCCATATGGGTTGTGGGCTCATATATGGGCCTACGTTTTGCCCGAAGGGTTTCCTCGTCATTAAAAAAAAGAAAAGTGGTTAAAGCTCATCTACCATTTTCTATTCTTGTTATTTATTATTTTGTTTTATTTAATTGATTTCTAGCAGCAGCTTCTTGGAATCAAAATCAAAGATATTTAAGTATGACCAAATTTAAATTCTGTGTGCACTTAGCCTTGATATTCTTGAAGATGGCACCAATAATAAGTGTTCTGAAACCTATTTTAAAGTACTTATTTTAAAATCTGTAGTTGCCGAGAAACTTCTCCTTTTTGGTGCATAAGGTAAAAATCTTAGTTTTAGGTGGAAAATTGATTCAGCGGAAAATACATGACTGAGACTAGCTCACCAAATAACAAGCAAGCTTCCACCAATCTATTGATTGTCGCAAGAACAATGCCAGAAGAGTAGGCAACCACAATCAATGCTCATACTAGAACACAAAAGTAGGAAAGAGAAACTCTCTCTCAATATTATTAATCTCAAAATAAAAAAGCTCTCTTTGCCATAAGGCTACAATCCTTTATATAGAGAATTAAAATTATAAAATAGTAAATCCTAATTCTACTAGGACAAGTTAAGCTAACTAGAAAACTAATAAACTTAAACCAATATTAACAAGGAAATACTTAAAAGTCTAAAAAAAATAGCTAAAAAAATAGAACTTTGTAGTGGTGTGCGACTTTTTTAGCAAATTAACTAGATTCCCTTTTGGTGTGCAACTTTTCTTTAAATCTAGTTAACCTCATAACTAGATTTTTGTGTGGCATCAAAATGTGAACAACAGCCACTTCTCTTGACTCGAAAGCCCTCCATGAACTCCAAAGCCAAACACGCGGTGCGATCTGCATCAAAAACCCATTTTGGAGCTGGGGACAATTTCTGAAAAATTTGAGGGTAAACCATTTAGAAAAGTTTGGGGAAATTTTTGGTGGTTTGGATTTTGGAAAAGATGATGGAAAGTAAAGGAAAGGAAAATGCTGAAATTTGCTTTGAAATGAAAACTTAGGAATCAATTCCTTTCTAGCATTTTTGCTCTCTTCCATTTCCTGCCCCTCAAGTTTCTGAGTTCCAAACAGAGGATCAGGAAACCTTTTGGAAATGCTTGTCAAATGTGTCTCTCACACATTTTATTTAAGCTGCCCATCTCTTTTAATGTTTCTCAATCCTTGTCCCCTAATGATTTATGAATGATTTCTTGAAAGTTCCTTTAATTATTCTCTGAAGTTTTCATGTCAATTTTTCTTACAATCTTCAAGCGTTCAAATCCATTTTAGGGTAATTTCTCATTCAGTTTCTATGTAGGATCCCTATTTGATTCAAATTCACTTTCTGCTTCACATTTTCGATACATTTTCTGGACAGCGCATCCTGCTTTGTCAGTATAATTTTAATAATTTGCTTTCTGCAATTTATATGATATAAGCCACATGGAAATCCAACCCATGTTTTAGGAAAAAAAATGAATAAATAAAAAATTCATATTGAGGATTGCACATCGCGTCATCACCCCATGGAAGGAGAAAAAGCTTTACCCTATTGAAGTTTATGTGCCATAAAGACAAGTTTATAGAAAAAAGTTGAATTTCATATTTGTTTGATGGCTTTGATCACTTGCCTTTTCTGAAAAATAATTACAGTTAGTAGTCATTCTTAGCTTATTTAGTATACATCTATTACAAAGTTTGTAGCCATTTACATTGAACTGTAATTATTTGCCTATTGCTGGACCAATATGTTATTCCCCCTAAAATCTATCATATTCTGCATTCACAAATTATGAATATTACATTAAGTAGAAATGATAGATAAGGTTAAATTGTTTAGGACTATAATATAGGAAAAATGTTATATCTCTTGTTCCAAGGTAATTCTCAAATAATAGTAAATGCGTTAATCATATTGTCTTCCACAACCCTTGCATTAGCAATCCTAGTAATGGGGATGCATTTAAAATTGGAACCTTCACATGAAAGATAACTACAGTGGAATCATCATGAGTTTGGCCCTAGGTAATAAGGTATAGCTACATAAGTTTGTTAACATGATTGGCATTGTGATAGATGCCGTGTATTCAGTCTTTTGGGGACGTCGCCCATAAAATTAGAGTAGGATCCATGTTATGGAGAAGTGTATCTGGAGTAAATAAAATACTTATCAAGTTATAAGAAAATTTTACAAGGACAGATACAATACTGAGTATGCTTTGTGGCATCAAATGTTGGGCAATTAAGAAACTACATGTGAAGAAAATGAGTGTAGCAGAGATGAAGATGTTAAGATGGATAAATGGTAATATGTGGAAAGATAAGTAATGAACGCATTTGTGAGAAATAAGGAGTGTTATCAATTGAAGGGAAGATGAAGAAAAATTGTGTAAGGTGGTTTGGTCATGCAGCAAAGACTTAGGAATGCACTTGTACTTAAGGGTACTTGCTTCAAGCCGAAGGCGTTAAAAGGACAAGATCAAGGCTCAAAATAATGTGGTTATAGGTGTTGAGAAAGGATATTTGTGCTAAGGAATCAATAGGGGATATGGCTGAATGGCGTAAAAGGATTCATGTAGCCGATCCCATGCAGTTGGGATTAGGGCTTGGTTGATTTAAGTTGAAGTTTTGTACGTGTATATATATATTTGTAGGGTTGAAAATGTACTGAGATATCCAAACACCGCAGGCCCAGTAGTTCCCTCTTGCTTGGGGTTTGAAGGGCTTTCACCTGAGGCATTAAAACAATGGCAAATGTATCATCTATGATCTATGTATATTTTTTTGTGGGTGTCGATTATGTTTAGGAGAAAATCTAGAAGGTGAGTAACACTACTTTTAGAGACAGTGGATTCATTTTACTTTTGACTCTAGGACATAAGCACATGCTGATCGACGGAAAATTTGCATGTTTTTTTATGTTTGTATTTTTTAATTTTTTTCACAATTTTGTGCTTTTATTGCTGTGTAGATGGGATTTGGTCTCACAGTTGGTTTACCATGCAAATAGTACTTCTATTTGCGCTTGTGAGTGGAACACAACTGCTTTGGTCTTAATAGACAATGCCAATGCATTGTATATAGCCTTCATCAGGGCAAGAGAAATTTTTAGATGATCAGTTCCAAGAGTTTGCGTTACTTTTGGTCTTATTCTAAAATAACTGAAGGCAAGCAACGAGGGTTATTCATGTGAAAGTAGTTCGTTACTATCAGTTCGTGTGCAATTTATTATTCTTTAATATCTTTCAAGTTATTAATTCCAAGCTTTTGTCTCGAGTCTTTTTGATGGATTGATCATTTCAGGTTTTCTTTCTAATCAGCCCAAATCTATTTTCTTTGGTTGTTCAGATGCCACTGTACCTACAGAAGCAGACCCAAAAACTGTGGGAGGATCTGAAGCACTAGGGAAACACATAAGCATGTGCAGTGAGGAGCCAGATGAATTGGCATCTAGTGGTGACATGTCTCACCTTCATCCTCATGACCCTGTTTGTGCTAATGCTGGGGTGTCCAAGTGGCAAATGAAAGGAAAAAGGAATATTCGCAATCTTACAAAAAGGTCTGTGGATGTTACTGATGTAAAAGGTTCCAATGGGTCCATGGATGGAGCATATCTAGAAGAAAGGGGAAGCCCTATGAGCCAAAGGGCATTAGGGCCAAGTTTGAGTTTCCACCACAGAACTGATGACTTTAATGATGGTTTTGACGGACCTGATTTACTTGAGAAGGATTTTAGAACCCAAATGGGTGGTTTTGACAAGAGAGGATACTCGTTAAACTCAAAAGCTGCATCCAGAGGTCGAAATAGCATCAGTCGTGATACCATTGATTGGGAGGACTTGGCTTGGGAGGATCAGCCCCCTTTGAAAGGGTACTGGAAAGACACTGGTGAGTGCTTTGACCCAGTATTTGTTGGCCGTCATCAGCTTGGTGGCAGGACTAAAACCATGCTGGTGGATGTGGATTTGAAGGTCCAAGCGAGCTATCAAAAAGAGCATGTCCCTATTGTCTCTCTGATGAGTAGATTAAATGGGAAGGCAATAATAGGACATCCAATCCAAATTGAAGCACTAGAAGACAGTTCATCTGAAATTCTTTTGTCTACAAAAGATGATTTTGGCAATGACGCATTTTATAATGAGGGAGATACAGCACTTCCACCAGTATGGAGGACTGCTAGGAGGACGGCCAATTATCGGGTTCCACGCCCTCATCCATCATCAGCACTGGATGGTGATGAAGCTGCAGAATATCGTCCCCTTTTAGATCATGAAAGAAAACCACCATTCAAGAAATTAAATACAGGGGGATTCAGTGACAAGGCAAGCCTGACGAGGAAGAGCCTCCCTCACATTCCTCGATCGCCAACAGAAAAAAAATTCCCGAGAAAGCTACCAAAGAAGGTAAGCTCATCTTCTAGCCAAAAAACAAGAACTCTGTCTTCGATTGCCATTGAACAGAAACGCAGTGATAAGCCAAAACATGATAGCGACAGTTACCACATGGATGGGCTTATCAAACAGGAGTCTGGGCCCACTACTGTAGCTTGCATCCCTGTCAAACTAGTTTTCAGTAGGTTATATGAGGCGGTTGGTAGGTCAGCATCAACAATAGCAGCTAGTCATGAGGTTTTGATGAACAGAAATACAGAGAAAAATCAGTTATAGACTATATGTAAATTGTTAATATGGGATCAATAATTTTATACTGCCAAAGCATCAATTGTTGCTATTTTTTTTTTTTCCCCGACGAAGGCATTCCGAACCTAAGCCCTTGTTTGATTGTCAGCGTTGTGAGGGTGAAGATCTGCTGTCTTGATAAGCAGATGTAGGTAACTGAACAAGAAACCCCACACACAGCAAGCGTGAGTCAAGGTGAGGCTGTTTAGGAGTCTTTTGCCATATGTGGGTTTTAAGGACGGGAAAGAAGATTTCAGATTTCATTAGACATAAACAGTAATCTGAAATTCAGATCAATGGAAGTGGATGCTTTGAAATTCACATGGGGGTGAGAGTGTACATTTTATTTCCTTAGAAGCTTATGTATTTTCAAGCTATTTATTACCGTTTCAATTTACATAATAGAGGAACATGCGATAGTGGGAATCAATGTGGATGCCTTTTTGGGGTTTGTTAATTCTGTTTTCGAGTAGTCATCAGATGGAGCATGAAGAAAGATATAGCCTGCTCTTTGGTTATACCTCTCATGTAAAGTAGATACTGGAATCTTTAGTTTGTCTGTGGGGCTCAGTAACAGTATAGGAATAGGAGGCAAAAACCTATAAAGCTCTCCGGAAACTTGTGTATCAGGTTTGACAAGTTGGAATATAGGTATTGTATATTTTGTTGTCTTTGAGTGAATCTTGTTATCATTACTATGTTTTGGAATGTACATTAACTGGATTTTCTATTTATCTTTTTTTATAATTGGATTTTCTATATTTTATACCCCGAAAAGTTGAATGGGGAGTCATCAATTAGAAAAGGCTGCAGTAATCAAGAGTTAAAATGATTGATCCTATTTGATGTGTGGTCACTCAAATTCTCATAGGCATGCAGCTGGAGTAGCGCTACTGTTTGTTCAAGTGAAGTTTAAATTCTTGTTTCTTAGACTTTTCTTCACCGATTTTTATCCACTTCATACTTCTGACTTTTGATTCAAAACAAAACTTGGGTACGTCATTATTTATGTGCCATGTTTGCTCATGGTGTTGTATGATGAATGTCATTCTTTGATATTTATTTTTGTATTTAAACTATTTGCAATACCAATAAACACATTTCATAAATGAGGTTAGGGTTATCTAGTGCTATGATGTACATGGTGGGTAGTGTTTAGTGTGCCAACCTAGTTAAGATGCTATTAAATTCTTTGATGCTTTAGCTCTTTAATTTCAAAAAAAATAAATGAGGTTAGGGTTTGAGATTTGGGAATTAAAATATTTATATATCATTATATAGAAGTGATATTATTAGTTTGAAATAGTATAATGGGAAAACTGAGTGTTTAATCGGGTGGGTTTTTAAAGAAAATCCTAATTCTACCCCAAACTAACATGCTTAAAATGAAAAGAAATAAAAAAAAAAGAGTCAATCTCCACACCCACCCCTATCTCGTTAAGAAACACATTTGTCTTATGATAATCTTAGCCATTAACCTTTGAATGGGAGGAAACATTCTCTCATTTGTAGGGTTGTCATTGACTCTATAATGGGTAAGGTAAAATCATCACGATTTATTGTTCCCATTCTACCCTTTTATCATATTAATTTTTTTTAAAAAAAAAGTCGGGGGAGTAGTGCCCTTAATCTGCCCACTTATAAAAACTAGCTTGTCATTCTAACAAATGTCATACTTCTCTCTTCGAGTTGCTTTGGGAATGCACGATGTGGCACGCATGCTTAGCCCCACGGACGGATTCCCAGGGTCACAAGAAAATAATGCAGACTTCCCAGACTTACCATCTGACCACTTGGCGCGTTTATAGAGGCAAAAAATATTCATAACTCCCGCCAAAGGCTTCTGTCCGAAACCAAAAAAGTGTTTTCTGACTCACTCCCCACTCTCAAGTCTTAATTAAGCAAAAACATCGCTTTCCCTCTCTTCCCCTCTCTCTGCTCTTTCCAAATTAGGGTTTCTTTCCGACAATGGTGGGTGAGACCCCTCTCAGGGTTTCTACCAGACGATCAAAACCCTCCACCTCAGATTCCCAGCCCTCAGATCTAGCACTGTCAGATCCCAGGTCCGTCAGACGATCTCCTAGGCTGTGCGCTCCAACAATGGCAGCTGAGAAGACTCCAAGGTTTTCACCCAGGAGAGTAAAACTCTCTCCCTCCTCTTCCCAGACCTCAGATTTTACAATGTCGGATTCCAATTCCGTCAGACGATCTCCGAGGCTGTGCGCTCCAACAATTGCGGCTGAGAGCACTCCTAGGATCTCCCCCAAACGAGTAAAACCCTCTCCTTCACCTTGCAAGCCCCCAGATCTGACAATGTCGGGTCCCAGGTCCGACAGACGACCTTCGAGGCTTTGCGTCAGCTCGGAGAATGCTAATCTGACGGAGGAGGCCCCTCCAGCTGAGAAACAGCCCAGTAAGGAGCTCAACACCTCTTCTGCTTCTACGAACGAAAGGAAAAGGTCGCGCATTGTTTCCGTCTTCGTGGGCGACCCGGTACCTGATATGGAGGCTCGGAGAAGGTGGCCTTGGAGATATAAAGAGGTCTGCATCTATCGTTTTCTTGACACTCTTTGTTTGCTGAGAAAATGTGGGAAAATAAGTAAATAAAATGAAAATTTGTGCATTAGAATTTCGTTTTCACTCAGCTTATTTGGCTTTTTGAAAAAAAATGTTACAAATAATACGAAACTTAAAAATTTGTTTTGTTTTATTAGCACCGAATGGAGGGCTATGGGTCTCTATTTATAGTTGCATTGGTTTCATTCAACATGCATGTCATTATAATTGCCTCATACCCTTCTTAAATAGTTCAATTTACTTTTTATATTTATTATATGCTTCTGATCTAGTTTTAGATTTGTATACAACAATGCATTGATTTTTAGGCATTTTAGTATTTTTAGGTGAATTTAAGTGACAAGGATTAGCTCATCTTAAGTAATTCTCTACTATACTGATTTTGCTTCGTCAGGGACCATCATCTCGTGGGCACTGATGTTGACAAAATGGGATCAGTACCCAATGGTACCACATTCAAAATAGAGCAGTGCTACATTCCTATTTAGGTTTGGTTACTTATGGCTATAAAGGTCATGCTTGGAGAAATAGAACAATTATAAAGAATTTTAGGAAGCCCCAACAAAATTAAATATTGCATGAAAAATTATTAGGCTATTAAAAGAGAGAAGTGGTTTTAAATCCTACTAGAAGGGTCAAGTCTACTGCTGCAAATGCACTAATAAGCTCTTTTGATACAAATTGGAGGAAAATCCTAGGTCCACCAGCTAAATTGTACACCAACCAATTTTGATTTCAAAATTCACTAGCAATCCCTTGCTAATTTTAAAGTCAAAGCGATGTAGTTAAAAGATTAAGTTTCTGCATAAAACATACTCCAGATGATACAAACAATGGGCCAAAGTATTGTCTTTGGGCATAAGCCTTTTGTATCGTTTTGAACCTTCTCTTATTGTGGGTATTGATAATTTAGGAGGATTCACGATAAAATGAATCTTGAAACCAAGCCTTGATATATGCCATTCATTTACACTTAAAGAGTACCTAGTAACAAATAGTTGCTCTTGAGAAAGAGTACCTAGTAACAAATAGTTGCTCTTGAGGTAGTATATTACAACCTAAGGGTCGATCTTGGGTTTTTAAGGTGATAACGATTGAGCTAGAATTTTACTGTTGGTTCATACAATGGAGTCAATTAAAAATATTTCATAATCAGATGTCACTCTTTGAAAGATTCATATTTCACTTCAAACTAAGTAGAAAATTATAGTCCTTATGGTTGTGACATCTTGTTCTCCATTGTAGTGGGGAAGAGCTCATATTAATAATCTTGGGTCTTGATATTCTTCCTGAAACATGGTTTTTATTTTTTATTTGTATAAGTAACCGGGTATTGTTGATTCACACAATGGTAATGATTAAAGTGTGTTATCAATTAAAGAAGGCAAAACTCTTATAGTCTTATATATACACCCAAAAGAAATGAATAAAGTGCGTATCATTCATTAAAGAGGTCTTTGACTTACACACACACACACACACACACATATATATAAGATATGGTACATTTGTCTAACACAACCCTTCAAACTCTCTGTGAAAAGGAAATACGAAAAAGGAAAAATGTGTTGGAGCGACAAAAAAGATGGATGCTTCAATCTTCTATGCCAGAGCCAACTATAAAAACACACACACACACACACACACATATAGGGCTGTTCAAGTGGAGGATGTCTCGGACTATCCTGTTTGATCACAGATGTTTGTGGATGACACACGCACATCATGTGTGCGTGCATGTTGCTTATGGACAGCTGTGATTGTACGAGATATTCCTAATATCCTGCACATGATCAAAACTGTATATATATATATATATATATATATATATATATATAGGAGAGGGTTCCATTGACACCTGGTGTAAACCTTTTTACACGTACACCCGTCAATATCTTTTTATAGAAATCATATTTTGCCAATCCAACCATTAGATTACATATTCCTACCATGCATGTCATATATATATATATATATATATATATATAGGGGAGGTTCCTTTGCCATTTGTTGTAAAACTTTTTACACGTACACCCGTTTATAGAAATCATATTTTGCCAATCCAACAGTTGGGATTACATATTCTTGTCATGCATGTCAAATTTCAAGTTAATCGGATATTGGGAAGTGTTTGATCTATAAACTTACATTTCTTTTAATAAATAAAACTTTAATTTCGAGTTGGATGACATAGCTCCTAATTTCCGATTAACTTGAAATTTGGCATGTATGACATGCATGATAGGAATATGTAATCCAACGGTTGGATTGGCAAAATATGATTTTTAGAAAAAGATATTGACGGGTGTACGTGTAAAAAGTTTTACACTAGGTGTCAATGAAACCCTCCCCTATATATATTAGAAGAATCAAATCTTTCAAATTGACGTGCATGATCAATTTGATCACCCTCCATAAAAATGGAATCCAAGTAGTAAAGTCTAGGTCTCATGCTAACATTGCCAATCATCCTGCTTATGACTAGGTTCTAGAAACACAACGAGAAGGAAAAAAAGGGTCACATCGTAAATGAGTAATGTTATAATGCTACTAATCCTCATCCTTTTATTTTTATTTTTATGTTTATATAATGCTACTAGTGGGACATCTAAGTCAAAAAATAGCTAATAATGTGAGTAGAGGAAAAAACATTGAGCATCTCAACTAAGCTTCACATATAACCAAAATGCCTAACTAAAGCATCAAACACAACCAAATAAGTGCCTTGAACAAAGTAGCCAACCTATGTTATGGATGAAAAAGTGATTTGATTGATGGGATTTGGTATGATACTTATGAGATCGATGATATTAATGAGATTGATATTCAAATATTAGCCAATATATCTTATGGCTGGTAATCCCAAAAATAAGCAAAAGCACCTTTTGTAGCTCAAATCTACACTGAATAAACATCAAACAATCCTAGTTGGCACCCTTTGTTGTGGATGGACCCATCAAATGGAGGCAAAAACCTCCATATCTAGGATTTTTGAAAAAACTTATAAAAAAAATCAAAGAAAAATTCAAAAACCACCTCAAATGTTGTTGGGTCGGGTTGGTCTTTTACCAAAAAATCCCGCTAGGAGGGACGACTAGCGGGATTAGATAAGAAGGACTCAAATGACCTTGTCGTTGACTGTGCTGATGTCAACAAATGATGACAATTTAGTTGTAAAATTAAGGTTAGGGTTAGATAAGAAGGACAAGAAATAAGGAGAGAATGAAGAGGAATAGGATATAAGTTTAGGACCTCAACTCTTCACCCTAACTTATTATTGTATGAGAGTAATAAATCAGGTTATAGAAGTAGCCTTAAGTAAATATAGTAATAACAAGCTAACAATAGCAAGTAAATAACTTTAATATCAAATAGAAACACCCCTTTTCAAGCTAGAGCATATAGATCAAACATGCCCAGCTTGAAAGACACTACAAAAAGAATTCATGAGTTAACGACTTTGTGAGTGTATCATTGAGCTGGTTAATCAACTGAATGTAAGGGATGATAAGCTATTCCTTCAATAAATCTTGAATAAAGTGACAATCGACCCCAATATGCTTGGTACATTCATGAAACACTGGATTGTTAGTGATAAAAACAGGAGCCTGATTTCACTATACATCTCGATAAGATCAGTTGCATCAATATGAATCTCACAAAGAAGAGCACAAACTCATAAAATCTTAGAAGTCGTATGAGATGTAGCATTATACTCAGCCTCTACAATAAAACGAGCGACAACATTTTACTTTTCACTTCTCTAGGTAGTTGGATTCCTGCCAACAAAGGTACAATAGAAAGAGGTGGACTGTCCATTAAAATGAATACTAGTTCAATTAGCATCACTAAAACCTATTACATATAGAGAAACAAGAGGTTTTCATAATAAACTTTTACCAGAGGCATCCTTTAGGTAACGCTAGTTTTGGTAAAAAGTATCAAATTGAGGTCGACAAGGAGCGTGCATGTACGGACTAACCATAGCAATTGTGTAGGTGATGTTAGGACGAGTAATAGTAAGATAGATGTGCTTTCCAACTAGTATTCAATATCAAATGACATCAACAAACAATTTACCTTGCTCACCATCAAGCTTAATAGTAGAATCCATTGGAGTATCACCGGGTTTAGGACCTAAGAGTAGACAGGAAATCAAGAACTTATTTTTGTTGAGAAAGAGAGATGCCTTAATAAGAATAGACAATTTCATTCTCAAGAAAATATCGAAGGGCACTTGGGTCTTTGATATAAAATTGGTGACCCAAATATTCTTTAAATCATCTCTATGTGTGTGTGTATGTATACTCACTCCACTTTCCGTGTGATTGGGGAATTTTTAAATACATCATAGGTGGAGAAAGGAAGCAAAAAGTGGAGTGCATATAGCATATACATTATATAATGTAAAAGAAACTTGAACAACAGTGTGTAAATATAGTAAGTTGTAGATCTTATGAATTTAGTTTTAAATGAGTTGTGGTGCATCAATTTGGTAAATTTTGTCCCATTTTAGGGAATATGTATATTATCCACCTTCAGTAAGTGGAAGCTATGAATTGACTCTCTTCCAGTACTCATATACTTATGAAGCACGGATATAGATACGTGATACAAATACGATATGATATGGACACGCCGATTTGACAATTCTAAAAAACTGTATGATACGATGCGGTGGGGATACGTTAATAAATAAATATATGAATATTAATATTTTGTCTAAAACTTAAAAAATAAACGTAAAAAAAAAGTTTAAAACATCTACAAAATTAATCAATATGTAAGAATAAATGTCCAAAGAACACATCCATAAACATCAATTATGTTCGTCATTCTTTAAAAGAAAAAAAAAAAGACCAAAAAGACATCAACATTCAAAATAACCACTTAGTTTTATTGATCTACAATGGTTGGCCTAGGAGGCTACGAAAGAGATAGAGTGGAAAAAGAACAAAGATGAGAGAACTAAAATGAGTTTATTGTTTCGATCGAAGTATGGATATTGTGTATTTTTAACCCTCGTTTATTTAAAACTAATAACAAAATAACCCTAAATGTATCCATTGTGTATCTGATGGCATGGTATCCATCTGATGGCGAAGTGTTGTTTGTTACTATTCCGATAAGTATGAAGAGTATTGGATACGTCTCCTAGGTGTATCGGTATCTAATACAGATATGACACGGATTTGTTGGGGTTTTGAAGTATTTGTGCTTCATAGTCGTATACTATTGGATAATTATTGCATATGCTAGTTTATTAGTGAAATTGTTCATGCATATAAGCCTTTTGTTGGCTAAGGGAGTTCATTGGAACCTAGATTGGAATTATTAAAACTGAAGCTAAATCTCTTCATAGTTGGGATTCTTCCATGATTTGTTCAAATTTACTTTCTTTCCCCCACTGTTGAACTACTTGAGTGGGAATTTTCTATTACTTATAACCTATGAATCACAGATACTTCAAGACCCCCAATGAATCCATATTAGATACTCATTCACCGACAAATGCTGATACGTATCCGATACCCTTCGTATGTATTGGAACAGTACCAAACAATGCCATGCTTGGATACACCTCGGATACTTCTCGGATATTTCATAATATGGGATTCATTTGGGGTTTAGTTTGTTATTACGTTTTAAATAAATAGGGGTTTGAATGTAAATTTTAAAAATACACAATACCCATACTTTGATCGAAACAATAGATTCATTTTAGTTCTCTTATATTTGTTCTCTTCCTACTCTATCTCCCTTCTAGGGCAACCATTATAGATTTATAGAGTAATAGAGCTAAATGCTTATTTTGTAATGTTGATGTCATTTTGGTTTTTTTATGTTTTATTTTTACAAATGATGAACATGGTTGATGCTTATGGATGTGTTCTTTGGCATTATTCTTGCATATTAATTGATTTTGTAGATGATTTTGTTAGGATACTCTTGTATATATTTTGTATTTTAGGGGTATTTTAGATATTTTCCTTGTATAGGGTTTTTTTTAATGTATTTATACCTTGTAATATTCAGATTAATGCAATAAGCAATTACTCCTTTTTGCAAATCTTTTATGGTATCAAAGCCACGTACAGGCTTGGTTGTGAAAAGCAGCCTCCATTGAATCAGTAGTTGAAGGACAGTTACATCCCTCTCTCGCAGCATCTCTCTCGATCACGAAAACTTGTCGGACCACAAGAAATCGAGCCAATTGATCCTTAGCAGCAGGTCTGTTGCAATCGAGACCCACTGAAGCAATCGATCTCCTTCTCGAAGTCAGTTGCACATCCCTTAGACCCACGATTTGTCTGTGTCACATCTCCAGTCGACTCGCATCTCCAGTAGAGTCGCACACCATGCATTAGTGCTCAATTGCAAACCCAGCCATCTTTGCATCAGTCGTTCATTATCTTTGCATCAGCATCTTCGCATTCTCTCTCTCTTTCTCCAGCATCTTAATCAGTCTTCTCCCTCGCTCTCTCCATAGTTGCGAATCATCTTGCACCAGTTGCACTTCATTTTGCAAGCCCTAGTCTTCTCTGTCACATCTCTTTGTCGGCTCTCTCCAGGTTACACATTGTTAACCCATCCCATCATCTCTATTAAGTCTCCATCAACCTATTGCTCCTCTTTCCTTTGCTTTCTTGCTTGAAATTTGGGTACTGGTACTTGTGCTTTTAGTATTGTTTGGGTGTGAATTTATAATGTCACTTAGTGTGGACTGTTTGGATTGTTTGAATTGTTAATTCATGGCAAGTGGAAATTCAGATTCTCTTCAAGCCATTAGTGTGAAGTTGACTTGTGATAATTACATGTATTGGGCTTATGTTATGAAAAACTTTTTGATGAGGAAGAATATGTGGCGTTATGTGACTGGAACTGTTATGAAACCAAGTGATGCCAAAATTGACAAATTTGAAGAGTTGATTTTAGTATAGGACATGAACAATGCAAAGATTATTACTTGAATAAATAATTCGGTTGAATAATCTATTGAAATTTAGTTGGCTAAGTTTTTGACAGCCAAAGAAATTTGGGATTATTTGTCCAAGGTATATGTTCAATCCAATTTTGCGAAGAGGTATCAATTGGAACATGACATAAGGAAACCCTTGAGGGAGACCGAAGCATTCAGGAGTTTTTAGCTCTTATGACTGGTTTTTGGGATCAATTTGCTCTTTCAGAACCTAAGGATCTGAGTGTGAACATTGTGTATTGTAACTATAGCGAGGAGCAGCGACTTGTTTGGTTTCTGATGGCCCTTCGAGATGAGTTTGAGGGCCTTCGCGACACTATACTTCATCGTAATCCTCTTCCTTCAGTTGATTCAGTGGTTAATGAATTATTGGTTGAGGAAGCTTTTTTCAAGTCTAAAAAGGGGTTGCTTCTTTTGCCTACTCCATCAGTATTTGTCGTTCCTCCCAAGCCTCCACAAATAAGCACACAAACCTAAAAACAGCTATGGATGAATGTATTTTTTGCCATTAGAAAGGTCACTGGAAGGCTTAGTGTCCTAAACTATTGAGTAGACAACCATCTGATTCATCTCAGTAGGTTTCTAATTCATATCAGCCTCGGAAGAAAGTTGGTGCTAAGCATACAGCAGTTGTTGCTCCATCTATTGATGTTCAACCTGATCCTTCCTTGGCCATTATCGTAGAATATTTGCAGAAGCTTCTTGGTTCATCTCAGCCTAATGCCTTATTTGTCACGTCACACCTTCTGTAGGTTTATCCTCACCTCTTCCAGGTATCTTTAGATCTACATGGGTATTTGATTCAGGTGCTACACATCACATGACTCATGATCCTTCTTTGTTTATTTATTCTACCTCTCCCCTTTCTTCAATTACTATCATGAATGCCAGTGGCACATCTATGGCTTTGGCAGGTGTTGGGTCTATTTTGGCATTCTATTTCTCTTTACCCGATGTTTATTGTATTCCTAAGTTGTCTTTGAATTTAATTTCCGTTAGTCAAATTTTTGATACTGGATATATTGTTTACTTTTCTTCCACTGGTTGCACTGTGCAGGATCCTTATTCCAGACAGCTAATTGGCATAGGCCTTAAGGTGGGAAGGCTATATGTGTTAGAGGCGTTGCATGTTCATGCTTTGGTTGTTTCCATAGTAGATTTATCTTCTTTCGATTGAGTCCTAAGTCATCTAGCTTTTATTTGTGGCATTCCCGCTTTGGACATGTTTCTAGTTCCTGTTTGAAGTATTTATCTTCTATTGGTGTTTTAGGTGATTTGCATAGTCATGATATTTTCGATTGCAGTGGTTGTAAACTTGCAAAATTTACCGTCTTACCTTTTAATAAAATTACAATTATTTCGTTTGCACCTTTTGATCTTATTCACTCTGATGTGTGGGGGCTGCCTCTGCGACCACTAAAGGTGGATTTTGGTATTATGTATCTTTTATTGATGAATAGAGTAGGCATTGTTGGGTTTATCTTATGAAGCATTGCTTTGAATTTCTTTCTATTTTTGTTGCCTTTCGTGCTATGATTCGAACTCAATATTCTGCTGTCATTAAATGTTTTTATTGTGATTTGGGTGGGAAATATAGAGACACTGTTTTTCTTAACATGTTAACCACGGATGGTACAATTCAGCAGTCCTTTTGTATTGATACCCCTTAACAAAATGGTGTTGCTGAGCGAAAGCATAAGCACATCATGGAGATTGCTCGTTCTTTGTTATTTTTTGCCTTTGTGCCTATTCCTTTTGGGGGAAGCTCTTTTTACTGCTGTGCATCTTATCTATTGCATTCCTTCTATTGTCACATCTAGCATCTCTCCCTTTGAATGACTACATGGTCGGTCTTTTGATTATTATGCATTATGTGTTTTTGGGTGCACTTGTCTTGTTCTCTTACCCAAGGTTGCGCGCACTAAGTTGTGGCGATGTGTGTATTTCTTGGTTATGGTGATGGTCAAAAGGGTTATCGTTGTTATGATCCTATTGTCAAGAAATTGTACATCTCTCGTCATGTGGTATCTCTAGAGCATCTTCCTTTCTTTTTCATTCCCTCTGCAGATGTTGTTTCTAAATCTAATCTTGTTTATCTTAATGCTTTTCCTGCTAATGTTTCTTCTGACTCTTATATCAGTGAATTGGCTCCCTCTGATCTCCCATCTCCGTCTTCTTCATTTGATAGTCGTCCTCCTATTATTCATACATATTCTCGTAGGAGCAAAAGTCTTTTACTTGCAGATTCAGCTCTTTCTAATCCTTCAGCTGAGTCTTCTTCAAATTTTGGTGATGTGGATTCTATTGCTCTTCGCTATCCTTAGCGAATTCGTAAGTGTCCTAATCGTTTTGGTTTCTATAATGTTTATAATTCTTTTGCTTTTTAGTCTTTCTTATCTTCCATTCATTCCCTTTTGAGCCAACTTCCTATAAAGAGGTTGTTCTTGATCCTTTTTGGCAATGAAGCATGGATACGGATATGGGATTCGGATACGATACGATACGATACGATACGGATACGTCGATTCGGCAATTTTAAAAAAATGTAGGATACGATATGGCAGGGATACGTTAATAAATAAATACTTTAAATATTAATATTTTATCTAAAACATTAATAATAATTAATAAACATAAAAAAAAAGGTTAAAGCATCTACAAAACAATTAATATGCCAAAATAAATGACCAAAAAACATATCCATAGGCATCAAGCCATCAATTATGTTCATCATTAAAAAAAATCCTTCAAAAAAACATCAACATTACTAAATTACCATGAACCATCGACGTATACTATACTTTAAAAAAACTAACCTTTCAGGGAGAGGAGAACCACACCAGTCGAAGAGAGAGACAGCGAGAGAGAGAGAAGAGAGAGAGAGAGAGCGAGAGTAGGAGAGTCGAACCAAAGCCAAACCACCACTATTGCAAAACAAAGCAAGAGGATGCGAGACGACAACTCGACCAGAGCATCACAAGAAGAGAGAAAGGAACCTAGATTGGAACAAAATCCCATCATAACTGTCACACCCCAAACCCAAGTGATTGAGTCTGAAGGCACAACTAAACATTCATAAACATTCATATTCCAATCGTTCATGTGATCAATAAAAATATTCCATCCATAATAAATTTCCAACGATGAAATTTAATGTATTAATAATCTCCATAGATTCAGTGATGATTCACTAGAAATGTATTATGATAAATCATATGCTTTTGAACACAATAAATATTTGCCAATAGATGTTCAAGGAAATGTGAATTTTTCAAAATTTTTTTTATATCAATAACAAATTTCAAATAAACATTCAGAGTTTTCAGATTAGAACAAATACATATTTATTTTATAACTCTGGCTAACTATATAAATGACTCAAACAGATTGACCCGAAGGTCCAGACAGTGCTCCTATCAAGAGGAGGCTTAAATAGAGCATTGGTACCAAATATCAGTATTATCCCCTATTGATCGGGGCTAAAGCATTATTTATTAGTTTTAGACCATAATTTATTGATAGCAATATTAATTATTGATCTTAGGTTCAAGCTAAGCGTTGGTTTAAGGGGGAGCATTATTTGAATTTGATGTTTTGCTTGAGGTAAGTGGGAGTATGACATGCCATTCTATTTTATGAAAAATGTTTTTAATTGTCAAATAAATGATTTTCACAAATGCTTTTATATCCATTCAAATATGCCTATTGTATTTGTATGAGCCAAGCAAATGATTTTGTATTCTATTTTAAGTAATGCTCGATATGATTTATTGATTATTTGAAAATATGTTTAGGCAAATTAATTATATTTGCAACTATGGTCTGACTGTCTGATGTCCAGCCCTGGTCAGTAGGAGTTAAGTTATTGGCCTTTGGTTCCTTTTGGTTCCAATGCTCTGCCCTGGTTAGTAGGGGCTAATACTGATCTTTGGTACCAATGCTCTGTTTAAGCCTCCTCTTGATTGGAGCATTGTCTGGACCTTCGGGTCAATCTGTCTGAATCATTTGTATGGTTAGCCAGAATTACAAAATAAATATGTATTTGTTCTGATCTGAAAGTTCTGAATGTTTATTAGAAATTTGTTATTGATATGAAAATTCTGAAAAATTCACATTTCCTTGAACATCTTTTGGCAAATATTTATTGTGTTCAAAAGAATATGATTTATCATAATACATTTCTATGAAAACTCGTGTGATTAGCCTGGCTTATTCTCGTGTATGTTATACTCATCCTTACATCATACTTTTCAGATGAGTAGTCTATTAGATTGTTGGGCCAAGTGCAGTGGAAGCATAGAGCGTGTTGGGCTAGCAGCTACTAGATTTATCATTCATTAGTATTAGTTTTGTAGTGATTTATTTTCTTTCTGAGTGGATTATTGACTCATTTTAGTTATTGTTGATGATTGTGACATGACTGAATCTATGGAGATTATTAGTACATTAAATTTCATAGTTGGAAATTTATTATGGATGGAATATTTTTATTGATTACATGAACGGTTGGAATATGAATGTTTAGTTGCGCTTTCAGACTCGATCACTTGGGTTTAGGGTGTGACAATAACGGCACTAAAGTCAAGTGAGAAGAACCCCTATGATAACGCTGCAGCACGAGCAGTTCTCAAGCAAGACGACGACTCGAGTAGACAGCCAGACATCCAACCTTCACTAGGGTTCATCCATCATCCAACAACCACACCAGTAGAAGAGAGATAGGGAGAGAGAGAGAGAGAGAGAGAGAGCGAGAGTAGGAGAGTCGAACCAAAGCCAAACTACCACTATCGCAAAACAGAACAAGAAGATGCGAGGGAGAGCTAGACCAGCCTTCACTAGGGTTCATCAATCATCCAACACCTTCGGAAGAGAGAAGAGAGCACCAAACCCTAGGAAGAGAGGGGGTCGCTGATATGGGTTTTCGTGTGTCTGTTTCTCTGATCGCAGAGGGTGGGTTATCGTGATGGCAAATGGGGAGGTAAGTCAATTTAACATTTTTTCCTTTGAATTTGACCTCCTTAGTTTTTAAATTTACTTTTAGGACCTCGTTTTAAAAAAAATAATTTTATTTATTTATTTATAGAAACACCCTTTTACGTATCTGTTACATATCCAAACGAATCCATAGCGTATTCATGGTGTATCCTGATGTATTCGATCCATTTTTTGAATTTGATATTGTTTCGATATGTAGGGAACGTATCTTGTGCTTATCTAACCGTATCTGAGCCAAATCTTGTATCCGATATGGATTCTTGGGGGGTTTTGGAGAATCCGTGCTTCACAGGCTATGAATGAATAGCTTTTTGCATTGCATAAGACCAATTCATGGGATATTTTTGACCTACATTCAGGCAAACTTGCAGTTGGCAATTGATAGGTTTACAAGATCAAAACCAAGGCAGACGGTTCTATCGAGCGATACAAAGCTCTTGTGGTTGCCAAGGGTTATGCATGGGAATATGGTATTAATTATGAAGAGACCTTTGCTCTTGTTACCAAGATTACCACAGTTCGTACTTTAATTGTAGTAGTTGCTGTTTGCCAGTGGCTTCTTTATCAGATGGATGTTAAAAATGCATATTTGAATGGTGATTTGTTTGAAGAAGTTCATATGGTTCCTCCCCTGGTCTTACTTATTACCCTGATCAAGTTTGCAAACTTCGCAAAGCCCTTTATGTTTTGAAGTAGGCTCCTTGGGCTTGGTTTGATAAATTCTCTACAATAGTTTGTGATTTGGGTTTCAGTTCCAGTACTCATGATTTAGCTTTATTTCTTCGCTCCACTTCTGCAGGTAGATTATTCTTTTATTGTACGTTGATGATATGATTATTTCTTATGATGATATTGTTTGGATTTCTCTTCTTAAAACTTAGCTCTAGAATCACTTTGAGATGAAGGATCTTGGTTTGCTTTGCTATTTTCTTAGGATTGAGATTGCCTCATTTCTCTAAGGGTATCTTCTTTCCTAGTCCAAGTATGCTGCTAATGTTATACAAAGGGCTAACCTTTCTGGTTCTTGGACTGTTGATATTCCTATTGAGTTTAATGTTTGTTACACATTTGCTGATGGTGTTGCCTTGGTAGATCCTAACTTGTATTGAGTGCTTGTTGGTAGTCTGGTCTATCTCATCGTCACCTGTCCTGACATTGCTTATGCTGTGCATATTGTTAGTTAGTTTGTTTCTGCTCTGACTTCAGTACATTGGGTGGCCCTTCTCCACATTTTGCATTATCTTTGTAACTCTTTACATCTGAGCTTGTTATTTTCCTCTACTTATTCTCTTGTGCTTTGTGCCTTCTCTGATGCTGATTGGCCTAATAATGCTATGGACTGCAAGTCTACCACTGGGTATTGTGTTTTCTAGGTGATTCTCTCATTTCTTAGTGTAGTAAGAAGCAGACAGTTGTTGCTCATTCCTCTGTTGAGGCTGAGTACCAGGCTATGGCTGCTACTGTTGCTGTTGAGATTGTTTGGTTATGTTGGTTGCTTGTTGATTTGGGTGTTCCTTCCTTGTCCCCTATCCCGATGTATTGTGACAACCATAGTGTTATTTAGATTGCACATAACTCTGTTTTTCATGAATGCATTAGACACATTGAGATTGATTGTCATTTTGTGTGTCATCATCTCCAATTGGGCATTATCTCCTTGCCTTTTGTTACCTCTACCATGCAGTTGGTGGATTTCTTTACAAAGTCCCACACTATCTCGCGCTTCCGTTTTCTGCTTGGCAAACTCTTGCTGTTTCCTTTGGTCACATCATGAGTTTGATGGGGGGTGTTAGGATAATCTTGTATATATTTTGTATTTTAGGGGTATTTTAGATATTTATCTTGTATAGGGTTTTTCTTATGTATTTATACCTTGTAATATTCAAATTAATGCAATAAGCAATTACTCCCTTCTGCAAATCTTTCAGATTTAAGCTTTTTTTTAAAAATTTTATTTTATATATTTAAAAATGTTGATTATTGATGTTTTAGACCAAAAGATCAGTATCAATATATTTATCTACTAATGTATCATTGCTATATTGTATCCTACGTTTTTTTTAGAATTACCAAGTCGGCGTATTTGTATCCTGTTTTCATATCCATCCTTCATAGCTTATAATGTTGAAGAGATAGCATAGTTACAAAACAATATGAGATGTGTAATGGTTTGTATTTTGTACAAAATCATTCCTGTTTTAACCAAATCAAAACAACAAAACAGCCTTAGGCCAGAAAAGCTTTAAAAAAAACAAAACAGCCAGCCTGAAAACTCCTACTGATTGTACAAAATTATTCTTGAAACCTATTAAATCATTTTATGTGAATTTCAAGGTGAAGAAACCACTTAAAAAGGTCTGACCATTCTATTTCGTGTGATCAACGATTTTATCTAGTTGTTATGATGATCTACATACATTATCCAAGTTTTTTTTATGCTCCAACATGTGATCATGTCTATATGAACTCTTCTTGCTATTTGTAGTTTTTTCACACATTTTAGCCACCACCTGTATCTGTACTATTCAACTCTACTTCAATGGTTGCAAATTGTGTAACAACTTACATTCATTAAGTTGTTAGTACTACATTTTATCATACGCACTTGGGCATTTGCATGCGACTTATTTCTTACTTTCTTGGGTCAATTGATTATGTTGTTGAACTTAATATGTTTAAGATTTTTCTGCCATTTTTGTTCCCCTTATTCTGTTCTTCTTGTGAGTTTGATCTTTCTTCCCCCCACCCCTGGCAAATTCTTAAGAACTGAACATTTATCACTTGTTGATGATGTCTTCAATTTTGCAGGATGGACGAAATAAAGGTCAAAGCTTGAAGTCTGAGTTAGTAATTCTTCATCTGTTTTTATTCTCTCTCTCTCTCTTTCTCTTTCGTGCATGCGCGCCCCTACGAGTGTGCGTGCACACTAGATAGGAATTTTGGGATTTTGGAAAATTGTTTGATATTCACTTTTTCATGAGATTAATCTTTTGCCTTCTGCAAATATTTTCTGAATGATATTCCAGAAATATTTCTGATTTTTTCTGTTTGGGGACAGGAAGATCCTAAAGTATCAATCTTATTTTAGTTGTTGGATTTACTTTCAAATATGTTTGCGTATGCATGTTATAGCTGTGTCACCATCTTTCTTTGCTATCCGATATATCCCATTGTTTTTCATGTAGGGATGATGAGGACGAATTGGTTTTAAATGTAAAATGCCATTATTTTCAAGCTGCAGTTGAAAATTGTATTTTCGATATTGGAGATTGTGCTTATGTAAAGGCAAGTATTTTTTGCCCTTTTAAATCCATCACCACCTTTTAAACATTCTTTTGCCTTCAAATTATTACGTCATTTTTGCTTGTAGTGTATGGCTGTTATAAAATGTTAAGTACTTTCAATATCTATTGGCCATATCTTGTAAGTCTTTTGTGTGGATTTCCCATGGATCAATTATCATGAATCTGAATGTTTAGATTGAATCTTGTACATCATCGATGGTTCCATTTATTACTTGTATGATTTCTTTGTTATGAGAGCATTTAATAATTAGATTTGTAAGTTTGTGTCATTTGTTTAAAATTGATTTATTGTGCAAGGTTAGGCAACTTGTAAATCATTAAGGTAATGCAATGTAAGTTAAGAGAACAAGTACTTGATAGATTCTTGCAGACTGATAAAAAGGCCTTTGACTTTTCATGGGACTGTAGACCTGACAGTGATTTCTTGAGAATTTCCAAGAATGGTAGGGGATTGAGAATATTTATTTTCATGGATGTGGCAAGTTTCAAATGGATGTAGGGTTGTTTGGCTGAGATGGGTAATTGGATAGGTAGCAATACTTGGGTATTTGTTTGAGATGGGTAATTGGATAGGTAGCAATACTTTGGTAAGGAAATTTAGTGGTTGCAATTAGACATTTTCTATTGAGTTGTAGCAGAATAAAAATGGAAGGTTTGGTTGAATTTCAACTGTTGGGGCTGATGGAAGGAGTAGGTTTATTCTGATCCCTAAAGGTTACGAAGGTAATAGTTGGAGGAACTTTACTAATATTGTGGGTGTGTTTTTTTTTTTTTTTTTTTTTTTTTGTGTTGGAAAGAAGTTTTCATTCTCAGTCATATTCGGATAAGAATTTTGCCTTTCATTCTTCGTCATCTTCTTTGCCATCTAGGTTGGAGAAGCAGAATGATGGTGGCCAGTGATGAACAATGCCTAGTGGTGGAGAGCCCTGTTGATTCACATTTGTATGTGGATTTGAGGAGAGCATTCGTTTGTCAACATGAGAAGGCTTTAGATAGTTGGACTGCCATTGAAGCTTCTTTGTCCAATTTTTTGGAATGGCCCACTCAAAATGGGTCTAAGCTGATCACAAGGGGAGCGTAGGTGGGGTTGTGTCTCGTCTATTGCCTTCTACCATTAGGGGCTCTTAGGTCAGGGAGGGAGCGTTGCAACAGTTTGTCTATTCTTGCCATGGTTCTAGTGCTGATCCTTCTTCGTTGATCTCTCACCATCATGCAGTTGTTCTCCTTGATAGTTGCAGTGGTTTTCTTATTGCTGTTAGGGTTTTGACCCCTGTGTTGATTTCAAAGATGGTGTAGATGGGGTCATGCTTCACAATAGGAGTGGGGATGATGATTTGGTTGAACCTTTCCTCGCGAATTCAATGTTTGAAGTTTTTTTAGATGATGCTCGTGGTAAGCTATTGGGAATAGAAAGGAATCTAGTTATTGAAGGGTGGTCTAATGAGGGTTCATGGATTAATGTGGGAATGGGTTTGGGGTTTCTTCATTCTCCTTCTTCACATAGAGACATTTCCAACGAAGCTCTTTTATGGTCTAATTTTGAATGTGATGATGTTTGTGATGAAGTTTTGGTCGAGGGGATGTTGAAATGGTGGAGATCGGTATGTGTGATTTGTGTCAAGATGTACTTAGCCTCTTGCTCATAGGATTCTTCTAGTGATTCCTTGGATTTATACTTAGAGGATGTGTCAGATTCAGTTTTTGTGGTGGGGGATTCTGTCAAGGGTTTGAAGGAACTGTTAAGGCATATGAGGTTCCTCTTTCTGGTCCAAATCAGGAGGCTAGTTTTTTTTTTTTTTTTTTTTTTGAGCACTGTGTTCAGGACCTCAGGTTATTCCTTAAGTGAAGAAGTCTTTGATTGATAAACCATCTTTTTAATTTTCAAATGGGAAGGAAATTTTTGTAAGTCTCACCCAAAAGATAATTAGTGAATTCACAACATTGATCGAATGCAAAAGCTTCAAATAATTCTCATTAATTATTTTTATGGCGTCCCCAAACTTTGCTTATATAGAAAACCATAAGGCCTAATTACCAAATTATACTCTTGGTCAAATTAGAACTCAATGTGATAGTCATTGCTTGGTTATACATATCTCTTTCGGAAGCCTAGAACCACAGTTGTCTTCTTCTTCTTCTTGTTTAATTGTCTATGCTGTTGTGTTTTCCAATTAAGTCACAACCAGCTCCCATTTTCTTCATTTTCTAAACCTAAAACCCTACTTCCATAACCCTAATCCTATTGCTATCCTATAAAATTTATCCTAACATTCTAAACCCTCAAGTAGTTGCTGTCCAAAAATTTCAATGACATATTTGTTGAAGTTCAAACTACTTATTGCCCTAATTCATTTGCAAACCCTAGTACCCTTTTGCTCCGTTCTCTTTAAAACCCTAAAATCACACGCCTTAACCCACGATATAATCTAATAGAAATCATCCTCTTAAAGTTCAAAAAAGAACTTTGAAGGGCCATAATTTTTAGCCTCAGACTATAATTTGGAGGGATGAAGGTGAAACGGGCCACACTTGGGAGAATTTTTAGATTATAGGGGGCTATTGGGTCATTTTCATTTTTGGGCCAATAATGTGGTTGGGCTTTCATTGGTGGAATAATTGATTACTTTGGATTTAGTTGGTCCAAACCTTAGTTTGCTTGACTTGCTAGTTGCTTTCCAATCCTTCAAGTTTACTTGGCTTGCTTTGCAAGCTTCTTGTTCTCTTAAGAATGAAGCCAATGTAAATATGTATTTAAAATTTCTAATGAATGAATGAAATATCCTACTATTTCTATTGGTTTTGAGATTTTGCTCAAGCTCTAAAAAGGTATGATGCCTTCCTCACACTAGGAGTGATTTCTAGGACCCTATCAGTGTAATGCTAGTAGTTTTCTCATTCCTTTTTCTTCTTTGTCAACTAATCTATTGTTTTACTTCTTTCTTTTTAATTTCACAAGTGTTCTAAGCCTCAACAACCCCTTATCCATAACTTGTGGTCCTGTATTGCTGCATTTTTTGTCTTAAAAATAAAAAAAACCCACTAACTATTGTTTTCAAACCTTTTAAGCCTTAAACCCTTACCTTTCATAACCCTAACCCCTCCTGTAACCTAGGAAGCACGGACACTCCTCCGAAGGAGTCGTGACTGTGTCTGACACGTTTTAGATACGGACACGCTCCCTACACACCTCAACATATGGCGGATGCGGTTTGTATGTGTCCAAAAAATAAAATTAATAAAATTATTTCGGACACTTACGAGACATGGCTTTGATACTTGGAAGACACAATTCTAACACTTCATGGACACGGTGTGAGGAGTTCATGACTTACAAAGGTATTTGCCCTTGACGGTGTTAGATATGGATATTACGGCAGAAAATTGAACTAGAAAAAAAAACTACGAAAAGAAAACAATTATGTGCTGGAGATGGAGACCAATTGCTGACCCATCCATCATTGTCGGCAGGGTTTGACTCGCTTCTGCCCTTCTTTCTGCTTCTCTCTCCTCTCTCAAGTTCTCCGCTTCTCTCTTCTCTCTTAACTTCTCCCATTTGTGTTTCCAGAGACTTGGAGAACATTAGAAAAGTAGGTAGGTTCTTTTTTTGAGAAGAAAAAGTAGGTAGGTTCTTTATTTTTTCTTTTAACCAAATGGTAAAACTAGCTCATATTTTGTATAGCAGTAAAGGGGTTTTTAACTAAGGTCAGTTAGATTTTAATCTTAAATGTAGTTAGTTTATGAAAAGGTGTTCTCCCTTAAAGAAAACTAATATTATACAGTGAGCCATACACCCCTTATGGTGGGGTGCAAAAATGTTCCAACACATTTTTTAAAACATTGTATAAATTATATATATATATATATCAGATAAATAAAAAAACACATATAATATATATTTACTTATTGCCGTATTCGCGCCGTGTTGTGTCTTAGGTTTTTCAGAAGTTGTCGTGTTGGAGTGTTCGTGTCGTGTCGTAACTGTGTCACATGTTGATTTCCGTGCTTCATAGTCTCTAACTTTTTAGCATTGATCCTAAACACCAAATCCTTAGATAGCTGCAAATAAACCCTATAGTAGTTATGAACACCAACGAAACAACCAATCGCACCCCCCCACCCCCCAAACAAACACCCACATAGGGGCGGAGCCAAGAAGACCCTAGAGGGGTCTGCTGGCCCCGTTGAATTTTTTATTTTTTATATTTTACCTTTATAATTTTATACTATTTATGGATTTAACCCTTCTCAAAATTTTTAGGCCCTTCTCAAAAGTTTTTGGCCCGTTTATATTTAGTTTTTACTCCTTTCTTTTTATAAATTTTGTTTTTTACCCCCTATTTTAGTGTTTTCATTATTTTTCTTTTGTCGTTCACTCATTATAATTATAATTATGATTTATTTATATAGATGAACAATGTTATATAGCTCAAAATTTTTGTCGAAATTAATTTGCACAAATAATGTTGCAGCCACCACATCAATTCATTACGGACAATTATTCTCTTCATAAAATTTTTGATTGATTGGCCAAGTTGCCACCTCATTTTGGTAAAAAATTTAGCTCTCTACCATTATATATTTCTCTTCTAGCTGTTTATTGGTAAGCAAATCTTGTTATTAGTTCCAAAATTTTCTTTTGTCTTGTGGTTGTGAAGTAAGAAAAAGAATACAAAAAAATTATACTCTGCAGTCATTTTGAGTTAGGATAAAAATATAAAGAATCAATCAAAGTTTGGCCCTCCTCGGCAAATTCCTAGCTCCGCCACTGCACCCACAAAAAAAGAAAAAAAGAATGAACTATAGTAGTTGCTATGTAGAAATTTCCAGCATCTTCTATACCCAAATCTTCAACCGTTCATACTTTTGCCTTAACGTTATACATCACAATCATAGACAAAATTAATCTAGTATTGTCCTGCATAATAAATGCTACTATGCTTGTTGATTCTCCACTTGTAGTCTCTCTTTCTTGTGAGGGTCTTGTGGCTGTTGGACATGGGCTAAATTGTGTTTCTAGTTTGGGGAATATTAACTATAATCAAGTCTTTAATCTTGGGAATGCTCTTGTCTCTGCTGGTCTGGTGCATAATTTGGATTTTGGGGATGGCTTGAATCATTGTTTACTGTTTAGTTGAGAATGGTGTTTTAGGTAATAATGTTACCAATCAGCCTTTACCTCATGCTTTTATTGGTAGTGAGCGAAAGGGGGGTAAGGGCCTAAGGGGGTTGACGATGGTGATGATAATTGTGTTAAGTGGAGTAAGGAGTTAAACGAGTTAATGTCTCTCTCTAGATGACGAAGGTTTTGGAAATTTGAAGAATTTTTTGGGTCAAACGAATCTCTCTTTAGTTAAGATGAGGGCTAGAGGTAAGAAATGTGGGTTTGGTAAGGATCGTATGGGTAATGGTGGCGGTGGTAGTAAGGTAAGTTCTAGAGGGTTGAAGGTTGACGAGTTTTCATTCTAGGGTGAATTATGTAGGGTCTTGTTACAGGAAGGGGAACGGGGATATTTTGGTTTCTAAATGAATATATTTTGTTGGAATGTGAGGGGTCTTGGTTCTAAAAAGAAACTTGGTTCAATTATGGATGTTTTATCTAGAGAGTGTTCGGATATTGTAGTCTTACAAGAAAAAAAATTGGAAGTTATTGATAGGGATGTTTTTAAAAGCATCTAGTTGAGTTGTAGATAGGGTTAAGAATGAAGGAAGAAAGAAAATAAGAGAGAAGAAGAAAAGTTGGTTTAGGTTTGATAATCAGACTTTCACCTTAACATCTTATTTATACTCACGTAATATGATGACAGATTACAAATATACCCTTGAGTCATGAAGTAATAAACAAACAATATAAAATAGAGGAATAAACTCTAAAAGAAACTCTGACACTCCCCCTCAAGCTGCATACAAACAAAATATGCCCAGATTAGAAGACATACTGAAAAGATGCACGTGCCAACGGTTTCGTAAGAATATCATCAATATGATAATTTGACCAAACAGAGGGAGTAACAGTTTATTTCTCATCAATAAATCCCTAGTAAAATGATAATCAAGCTCGATATGTTTGGTGTGCTCATGACACATAAAATTATCAGCAATAAAGATAGTGGCTTGATTATCACAATGCATGTGCATAAGAACAAGAACATTAACTCCCAATTCATGAAGTAGAGATTAACCATAGAATCTTAGAAGCTGTATGCGCCACCGAGTGACTAGAATGCAAGTACGCAACCACATTCTGCCTTTTATTGTACCAAATAACAAGGTTATTTCCAACAAAGGTGCGATAATCAGTTGTAGACCATCAATTTGTATGACTACTAGCCCAATTAGCATTACTAAAACCAATCACAGACAAAGAAGCAGAAGGTGTCTACAACAATCCTCGATTAGGAGCACTCTTTAGATAATGGAAAATATGACAGACAACATCAGAATGAGGTTGATGAGGAGCACGCATATAATATACTGACTAACCATACCAATTGCATAAGTGATGTTTGGATGAGGGAGAGTAAGTTAAATCAACTTCCCAACCAAACGGAGGTATCGACGCAAAATATGACATGCAACATCAGAATGAGGTTGACAAGGAGCATGCATATATCCTTTGAGGATCGAGGATTGAGAAATCTCAATCCCAAGAAAGCATTGAAGAGCACCTAAATTTTTGGTGTGGAACCACAAATCAAATTAACTAAAATCAATTACCACACCTTCAAAGAATCACCACTACCTCATGACAGGTCAACTAACTCGTAAAGAGCCTGGAACAGTGATGACTTGTATCAACCCAATTGGTAGCATTCTTAAGCCACATATCAATTGAGCGGCTCATGGTAGCAACTGGTAGGCAACAACAAAAAATAGAGTAAAACTCAACTAAACAACTCAAACCATCAAAGAAACACCCAAAGTTTCAAAGCGATACCAAATTGGCACCCTGGCATCCTACCGCAAGCATCAACTTTGATAAAAAAATTGCACCAGATTTAAAGAAAAATAGAAAATTTTTTGAGAAGCACAGCAAACGATCTCCAATGGCAAAGAGAATTTTCCAAAAATTAGGGTAAGATGAGTTGACTAGGTTGGTGGAATTAACTCACCTTGCCGATGTCAGCGGCTAACGTTAGCATCTACCTTGCCAATGTCAGCAGGTATGGTTGCTTTTCTCTCATTTTTCTAATTTTATGTAGAGGATCGTTTAGGGCTGCTTTGATACCAGGTTTAGTTGTAGAAGGGTTAAGAATGAAAAAGAAGGAAGAAAAAGAATGGAGAAGTAGAAAAATAGGTTAAGGTTTGATAATCAGCCCCTTCACCTTAACATCTTATTTATAGTCAAGTAATATGACAATTGACGGAAAATTACAAATATACCCTCAAGTCATAAAGTCATAAAAAAACAATATAAAATAGGGGAATAAACTCTAAAATAAACTCTATCAAGGGTCTAGATTTAATGATTGGGTTTGTTTGCCATCCTGTGGTAGGTTTCTTGTGGGATGGGAGAGTGATGGGTGGTTCTATTTCTTCATAGCTTCCTTTTCAGTCTCAATCAAGTTAAGGGCGTCAGATGGTTCTGAATGGTGGTTGATTGGGGTTTGTGGCCCTAATAATCCCAGAGCTAGACAAGAGTTGTGGGGGGAACTTTATAGTTTGTATGGGCTTTGTTGTCAGTTTTGGTGTTTGTGTGGTGATTTTAATATTATTGGATTGCTCTCTTAACTTAATGGTCTGAGAGTTACGAAGAACATGAGTGATTCTGATTGTTTTATAAGAAAGTGTAACTTGAGAGACCCAACTTTGGTAAATGCGTGATTCACTTGGACAAAGAGAGATTGGCTTGTTCTAGGATTAATATGTTCCTTTTGTCGAAGCGAATGGGAAAACCACTTTCCACTGGTTAGGGCAGGAGTGCTTGGATAGGGCAGTGTCAGATCATTTTTAGTGGTTCTCAAAAGTTTTCCTTTTAAATGGGGCCCTTCTCCCTTCAGATTTGAAAATATGTTGTTGAAGCACCACTTTTGCAATTAGATTTTTGAATCTTAGTGGAAGGGATGTGTAGTTCAGGGATGGGAGGGTTTTAAGTTAGTGAGGAAGCTTAATTTGGTCAAATAGAATATTAAGTTTGGAATAAGAAGGTTTTTGGGGATATTAAGGTGGTTTAGGATTCCATTTTGGAGAGGATTAATGAGTTAGATCTTTTTGAGGTGGATGGATCTTTGAGTGGGCCTTTTAGAAGGGACAGGAGTGAGCTAAGGCTAAAGTTTTAGGGAGTCTTATTTAGGGAAGAGATTTCTTGGTCTTAGAGGGCTGAGGTTAAGTGGCCTAAGGAAGGGGATAATAATTCCAAGTTTTTTCATAAGGTTTCCAATGGTTAAAGAAAAAGACATTTTGTTAAGAAATATGATTTTGGGGATGGAGTTGTGGTGGAAGGAAGAGGAGTCTGAAATTGAGGGTGAAATGTCCAATTATTTTTCATTGCTGTACTCTTCAGATGGGGTTAAGAGACCTGGTTTTTAGGGTTTGTTGTGGAGTTTGATTGATGGAGAAAGGGCATGTTGGTTGGAAAGGACTTTTGATCTTGAGGAGATTACGGTGGTAGAATTTGATTATAGTAGGGATAAGGCGCCAAGTTTAGATGGTTTTCTGTGGCCCTTTTTTAAGATTTGTTGGGAAGTGATTAAAGATCATTTGTTGAAGGTTTTTTCAGAGTTCTATGATGGGGGGTTGTTAATGCTAGTACTAGTGCAACTTTTTATCTGCCTTATCCCTAAGACGGAGAGATCTTTAAAGTTAAAAGATTTTAGGCCTATAAGTCTAGTCACATCTGTATACTAGGTTTTGGTGAAGGGGTTGTCTAGGAGATTAAAGGTTGTGCTTAGTGATAGTTTCTCCCTTTGGGTGCTTTTGTGGAGGGCGTCAGACTTTAGATTTGGTTTTGATTTCTAAGAGGCTGTGGAGGAATATAGGTCTTGTGGTAAGGAGTGTTCTGTATTTAAGGTTAATTTTGAAAAGGCCTATGATTATGTAAGTTGGGATTTCTTGGATTGTGTTAGAAAACAAGGGTGGGTCTAGATGGAGGTCCTGGATTAGAGGGTGCTTGTCTTCTTCTAATTACTCCAATGCAAGGATCTTGTCTAGAAACTTTATATAAAAAAGGCCTTTGTAATGAGGTCATTCTCTATTTTCCTAATTTAATTTAATTTAATTTTTTGTTGGAATTTGTACTTGTATGGCTATGATTCTCAAATTTTCTAACGTTTAAGTTCGGTAGAAGCATCATCTTCAACCTTTTTCCCCATACGTATTCTCCCTTAATTTTTTGAATTTCAACTAGATATATTATGAGGCACAATAATCATGGTGTACTTATTTATGTCTTCTAGGGTGAGAAAGGGGGACAGAATTATGTTGGCAGGATATTAGAGTTTTTTAAAACAATGGATGATGAAGATTATTTTAGGGTCCAATGGTTCTTTAGAGCTGAAGATACGGTGAGAATGTTGGTATTGTTTGATTCCATTGTGTCCTCTTTATTCTTATCTTACGTTCGGTATTCACATTTTTTAAAAATGTTTCAGGTTATGAAAGAAGAAGCAGCATCTCATGACAAGAAGCGTTTGTTCTATTCTAATTTAATGAATGATAATTTATTAGATTGCATTGTTTCAAAAGTCAAGGTCGTACAAATAGCACCTGATGTATGCTTCAATCTGAGTTTTTAGTCTTGTAAATTGATTATTTATGCTGATTTTTCGGTTGGTTTGATGTTGAATTATTGCAAATTATATAGTTGACTTCCAGAGTTACTTATTTTGGCAGCTTAACTTTAAAGAAAAATCTGTTCCACCTTGTGACTTTTATTATGATATGGAATACTCAGTGGACTACTCAACATTTTGTACAACAGTAGCTGGTAAGTCTGTAATTATGGTTATGGATTAGGTTGCTTTTTCAAGTTTCTTATCTATACATAATTTCAGATCATGTATTATAAATTGTACTTTTGGTATATTAATAGCGGCCTTGAACTTAGCATGTGACTCTAACATGGCTGTAACACCATCATATCATGAGTCTCCTTCCATTACCACCACTACTACTTGTACTCATTAATGGTTTGATTTCCTTGCCGTAAACTATACAACGTGATATAGTTGTTCTTTAATAATTTCCGTGTGAGGATTTTTTTGTCAACTCTATCTTGTCCCATGATGTGATCCTTGTTTTCCCCAACCTTTCTCTATGATATTTCAATTGCTCCCACCATGCCTGAATTGCCGACTCATGCTTTCAACTTAATTGAAACAATCTTCACTTTTCAGTCATTCGGGACGTCCCTAAAGTCAAAGAGCCTTTTAACCAAATTAGACCAATCTCTTACTCATTGGTTGGAGTAAAAGACTTAGACATTTTTTGTTCTTATTTTTGTTGTTTGCAATTTTTTTTTTTTTTTTGATTGTTTTTTTGTTTTTGTTTTCTTGAAGTGTGTTGAGGCCCAACTTTGTGCAGTGTTTCACATGTAACCCACTTTTTTTGTCGAGCCTATTAGGGTGTGATTTTTTTGTAAAGACACTTGATTTCTTCTTGTGAAGAGGTAGGTGATGCCACCGACTTATCCTATGGGAATGTGATGCCTACTTAATTTGAGTTGTTTTGTATTTTGTGTAAGGGGGAGGGGTCAAAGTCGTGAATGTGATAACGAGTGGTGGAGCAGAACCAAGTGAAGACTTGACAATGGTGGATCGTTGATTGTTTAAAAAATTGAATGTAATTGTCACCCCTTCAATTTATAGGGGAGTGTTGAAGATAAAGATTATTGTGAGTTGTTATTAGGGATAATGGTATACTGTGCTATATAGTACCATTAATGATGATTTGATTAAATTTTGATTGTGGTTTGATTTGGTAAGAATTATTTTTTGAGTATCTCAATAATATATTAAGATGCCTTTTTTTTTTTTTTTTTTTTTTTTTTTTTGAGAAGTTACATTGGAGGGGAATCAAACCCTAGACCTAAAGTACCCAAACCCCCACCCACCCCCAATGCCACAACTAGACCGCAAGACTCGGGGGTTATTGAGATGCCTTTTTAAGACCTAGTTGTTTCAAGTTTAAGAAGGTACTTTAGTTTGTTTGGATTTTTAGTCCCAAATCTCATCCAGATGAGATCAGAATATTGCTCCTTCGCATCATTACCGATCATAACTTTTGTCATTAACATAGATTGTGAGGGTAATAACATTATCCATGCTTGATGTGAATGTAACCTTTGGTGAAATTATATCTCTTATTAACTAGCAAAAGGCAGAATTACAAGATACTTAAATAGGCTGAACAAAACATAACCCTAAGACGAAAAAAGACTACTATACCTTTAATGAATAATATTATACGCATCTCACACCCTTCTTGAATTCAAAATGCGAACATAGAGAGCATTGAGAGTTTGCTAAGAAGAAAGCAGAACCTAGTGGAAGTATGAGTCTTGGTGAAGAAATCAGAAATCTGCAAGGAAGAGGATGCAAATGGTAAATGGATAGTGCCTATCTAAAGATGCTGCTACACGAAATGACAAAGCAATCTTTATGTGCTTCATGCGCTCTTGAAAGATTGAATTGTGAGCAATTTGAATAGGACTCTTGTTATCAAAATAAAGCAGAGTCGAAGAGGGACTAGAGATGTCTAAATCAGATAAAAGTCAATGAAGCCAAACAATTTCAGTAGTGGCTTGAGCTGTAGCATGATACTTGGCCTCGGTTGTAGAACAAGGAACAATTAACTGTTTCTTACTATTCCATGAAATGAGTCACCAAGAAAAACAGAAAAATCAGTGGTGGGCTTGCGGTCAGTAACATCATCAGTCAATCAGCATCAATATAAGCTCTAAGAGTCAGGGATGAAGTAGATGATAATTGTAAATTCTGAAAATGGTCCCATGAACATAATGCAAGATGTGTAGCAATGCAACCCAATAAGTAGTATAAGGTGCAAAAACAAACTAACCAACAATGTGGACAACATAGGCGATGTACTCGCTGTAAGGTAGACAAAACAACCAACAAGCTTACGATACAAAGTAGGATCATCCAGAGGAACAACATTAGAAGGGGAGAATTTGGGATGCAACTCAATAGGGGTATCTACAACTTTATCATTTGTGAGACAATCTTAATGGATAAGCTCATTTGCATATTTAGACTATGACAAGAAATAACACCTAGGAGATGCAACCTTAATACCTACAAATACCAATGAGGACCCAAATGCTTCATCCCAACTTCTAGAAAAAGATAATGCTTCACCTCAGCAATAGTAGTAGAATCAGAACTAGTAATGAACTAATGATCATATCATCCATATACAGAAGGAGGAGAACCAAACCCTAAGAGGTACGACGAAAGAAGAGAGCAGAATCATGACCGACTAGGGTGAAAATAGATTGAAAATGCTCATACCATGCTCAAGGGGATTGTTTTAAACCATAGAGAGCACAACAGAGGCAGTAAACGTAACTTGGAGGGTGAGGAAGGCCTGGAGGAGGATGTATATAGACCTTTTCATTGAGGTGGCCATTTAGGAAAGCATTGTTGACATCAAGCTAAAAGAGTGACCATTGATGGACTACAACAATAGAAATCCAGGTAGGAACAATGGTCATCTTAGCCACAGGAGCAAAGGTCTCATAATCAACCCTATACTCTTGGGAGAACCTTTTTGTAACAAAGCAAGCTTTATAAAGCTTAAGAGATCCATCAGAGTTAGTCTTCACTTTGTAAAGCCCATTTACAACCAATAGGATTTTTATGTTTAGGAAATGGTACCAACTCTCAAGTACAAGTCTTATCAAGAGCAATAAACTCATCTTTCATAGCATCGAACCAATAGGGATTGGGATAAGCTTCTTTATATGAATGAGGTTCATAATAAGAATGAATAACAGTAAGAAAAGAACGATAAGAAGAAGAGAAACATGTATTAGAAAAACTAAGATAAATTGGAGGAGTGCAAGAATGAATTGGATACTTTTGTTAAAAAGGAGCCTTATTCGAAGAAATAAAGCTGGGAACATTTGAGTTGGCACTTGTAGACTGTGGAGGCTGTTGTGTCTTGTGAGAGAAAAACCTTAGAAAAACGTAAAGCATGCTGTGGAGGAGGTTGAGACGAAGGAACTATAGCTAAAGAGGGATGAGAAGAAGCATTATCGGGAGATGGAAAGGAGGAAAGATCAAGACCAGAAGAAACTCCTCAAAAAACTCATCAATAGGGAAGGGATCCAAATAAACTAAATCCTCTTTGGTGACTGGAGCACTCTTTTAAAGAGAATTCTTCTCCTCCAGCATGTCTTTTTTCTACTAAGATTGAAAAGTGTACTCTTCCAATCTTTAGGCATAAAAATAGAAGATGATGATTAAATCAGATTTCAATCTTAATATTATTGAATATCGCTAGATCCCAGTTGGACCCAATTACAATCAGATTACGTATTTGGGCGGTAAATTTGAACAAAAGGATTTTTGAGTGGTTAAAACTTTGCACCTTTGCTTTGGTCAAGTATTGATGTAGTCACATCCCTCTTAGCCCAAAAGGTCAGCTGCATAGTTTCCAGATCTAAGAATTCACTCCATCTTAACTTCCAAAAACCTCACCTTATCTAGAATCTGCCTTAATATATGATTGTATCTTTAGCAATTCCTTGTCCACTCTCTAATCCAACTTACAATCATTGAAGAATCTCCTTCCACAATGTTCTGACTCAAACCAATGTTGTTGCCTCTTGGAGTCCTTCCAGCATGCTAAGTAATTCTGCCATAATAGTATCCCTTCCTATGAAGCACGGACACGGACACGACACAACACGACACGACACGGACACCCCGACACGGTAATTTCTAAAATACCTAAGACACGACACGGCAGGGATACAACAATAAATAAATAATAAATAAATATTATATGTACATGTATATATTTATAATTATTAGATAATGGAATGTTTATTTTTATTTTTATACAAGTTATGCAATGTTTTAAAGAATGTGTTAGAGCCTTGGAGGTGTATTTTTGCATGCCCATTGTCAAAGGTTTATGCCTCATGGTATAGTATTATTGTTTTTAATGACAGAACCCTTTTTCATAAACTATGGTTAACTTTAAACCTTCAAGTTGACTTTGGTAAAAACAAACCTTTACACCTTTTACGATTTATGAGACAAATGAGCTGGCTTTGGTTAGAAACCCACTCTTCTACACACCAAAAATGGGTAAACCCATTTCTCCAAAGCCGACTGGCTATCTTCTCCAAAGGCCGACGATGGGAGAAGAGAGATACACTGGAAACTGGAAAGAGAAGCAGAAAAAGAGAAGGGTCGAGTGAATCTGACGCCACAGTCGAGGATCAACGTGTTATCCACCTCCGGCAACAGTGTTAGTGACAACCATGCAACAGTTCTATTTGCACTTCTCAATTCGCCTCTCTCTCTCTTTGCTTCTCGGTCTCGATCGTCACCTCGCTGCTCTCCTCCCTTCTCTCAGTTTCTCTCTTTCTCTTTCTAGTTGGGAGCGCTAGGGCACAAATGGGGAATTGGGGATTAACAGGAAGAATTTTTGGGCTTTTGCAAAAGCACCCATCAATTGTTTAAAATAACTAAAATTACCCCTTTTAAAACAATTTAAATTTCTTTTTTCTTCCCTGCCGTGTCGCCTTCCGTGTCCGAAATTAATATATATTTTTATTTATTGGAAACGTATGGGAAGTGTTTGACACGTGTCGGAGGTGTGTTAGTGTCCGACATGTGTCGGACACAGCCGCGGCACCATTTTAGGCGTGTCCGTGCTTCATAGATCCCTTCTACTGTTAGCATTGGATAGCAAAAAAGATCTCACACTTGTGGTGATGTCTGAAATGTCTCAACTTCAATAGCACCTGGTCTTTCCACATTATCCTTGTGGAAACATATGAATTTGTAAAAAAAAAAAAAAAACTATGATCTGGATTGTAATTGTGTTGGATATACATAGATCCCAGGTTGATCCAATCACAATCAGATCATGTTATTTGGCTCCGGATTTGAACCATAAGATCTGTGATTAGTTAAAATTTGGATCTCTATTTGGGTCAGATTTCAATATATGATACAACCTATTGAAATGCAAAAGCATGTACCACTAGAACTGATTTTAACAGACAATTTTTAGTTTCATCATAAACTCCTATGATCTACAATTTTACACAATATTATCCTTCCATTTTTCATTCACCTTTGTATGAATTATTGAGAATTACTAGTGAAATTTTGTTCTATATAATTTAACTTTCATATCGTTGAGTTAATGTTGCTTCTTGTTTATCTTACATGCCTATTTTAAATTATTGATGTATTCATATAATGAGTTTCTTGCATGTATTCAATTATTGTTTCTCATTTTATGAGTTATTAAGTTTTACTTCCTTTTTTAATGGTTTATAATGGTAGCTTGGCTTCCATGATTTTTCCTGTTGTGAGGTGGCCAAAGTTCATACCGAGACCACTTTAGAAAATCCGATAGGTACTTCATCTAATTCTCTTTATTGGTCTAGGTAATTGTGCAGATAATAGTAATTTATCTCAATCTGCTTGCTTGGAGACAGTTCATGCAAATGATACTAAGCCTAAGTGTGAGGAATTATGTAATCATAAACCTTACAAATCAGAGGTAGCATTATTAGATATTTTTTCTGGTTGTGGTGGAATGTCAACTGGGTTATGCCTTGGTGCCAAACTCTCTGGCCTAGATCTAGTGACGGTAAATTACCACTAATAAATTTTATTTTCCTATTTTATTATATTAGTGGTGCCTTTTACTCTGTATGATGAAATAACCATTATAATCATTTTTGACTAGAGATGGGCACTTGACATTAATAAATTTGCCTGTGAAAGCTTGAAGTTAAATCATCCAGAGACGCAAGTCAGTATGCCTTCTCTGTTTCTTTGATGGTCACTGAGTTGATGGTAGTGATTAATCACTGAAGGCATTATCTCTGTCATGCTTGTTTTTACAGATCAGGAATGAATCTGCAGAGGATTTCCTAGACCTATTGAAGGAATGGGACACTCTTTGTAAACAATATGGTGTTAAGGATGTTGGAGAAACACCCAAATCAAAATCTAGGTTCTTGAGAGAAGCTCAAGAGAATTTATATTCAAAAAATGACGAGAAGATTCCATCTGGTGAATATGAAGTGGCAAGCCTTGTTGATATTTGTTATGGTGATCCCAGCGACACTGGTGAGCGTGGGCTGAAATTTCAGGTGTGTTCTAAACTATTAATTTTTGAGGATTTTTATACACGGAATAGTCTAGTTATTTGATTGCCTCAATATTTATTCTTAGCCTAAAATAATTTTTAAGACATTACAGGAAAATATCCTCTTTATGAGACAACTATACCTGAGAAGGATTGTTGTTCAGCCTTCAATGGGAAATATATAACATAACAAAGTCTTTCCCAGCTATTTGGGTTGGCTACCTAGATTCCTTTCTTGCAATTCTTCGGAACCCCTTTTCCTTTTTTTTTTTCCCCTTATAAATACTATAAACCATGATTGTATAAAAAAGACGGGCCATGCCTACTATAAAAAAAATGAAAGACAGAAAGACAAAGAACAACAAAAGCAGCATATCAAGGAGGATAAACATACTCACTAAAATCTCCACTGCTTTTTCACCCAAAAATTCCCCTCTTATTAGTTGAGAGATGATTCTAAACAAAATTACCCCCACCATTCTTGCTTTATCTACAATTTCTCTCAAAAGGTGCCAAATCCTCTACGTTTCTTCTATTTCATCTTTAGCCCAAGAGATAACTATGAAAAATCTCCCTCAATCAAAATGTCTTTACAACTATAGGTCTTTGCAAATCTAAGGTCAATCAGAAGTGTTCGTTCTAATGTCGGCCTCAATAGCAATACCAAACCATAGGGGAGATTGAGTCATTGTACACAACTTTGCTACCACTCCCTCTAAAAATATTTTTATTGCCAATTTGATTTGGATTTCCCAACACCTAACTAAATTGAGCTTTAGTTTACCCATTGGGGGAGTAGTCCAAAGTCCAAGCACATACTTTAGGTTTCCAAGGCATTCTAGAGGAGCAAACACAACCCAAAAGATAGTAGTGAGAGATAAAGGAATCCTTTTTAAGTCCTTTGCTATAGAATCCCATAAAGAAACAAAGCACGGATATTGTCCCATAAGCCTCAACATTGCATGTTTTGTTCAAGGATCCTTGCATTCCTAACAGACCAAGTAAACCAAATAGTAGCCATGATGACACACTTACATAGACCTCTTTTTTTTATATACCTAAAACCAGGAAATGAGGCTTCCATGTGAAAGAATACAGTGGATCTAATCCAATGGTTGGTTTCGCAAAATATGGGTTAGAAGTAGATATTTGGATGTGCACTTTGGTCACAATAGTGGTCTTAGGGCCTTAAACAACCCTAAACCCTTAAAAATATAATTTATATAAAAATAAGTGAAAGTACATAATGACCAAACTACCCTTGTTTAGTTAACTTAACTAACCATTCATAACACTCCCCCTCAAGTTGGAGAGTATATATCATATAGTCCCAACTTGCTACACAATACATCTAAGCGAGCTCTAGGAAAAGACTTAGTAAAGATATCAGCAAGTTGATCGTGAGTAAAAACATGAGGAGTCACAATTAAGCCATTCTTTACTTTCTCACGTATGAGATGACAATCCACTTCAATATGCTTTATCCTTTCATAAAACATTGGGTTTGATGAATTGCGAATAGCAGCTTGATTGTCACAGTACCTCTTCATAGGCAATTACACCTGAAAGCCAATTTCCGACATGAAATGTTTGATCCATGAAAGTTCACATGAGGTTTGGGCCATGGCTCAATAATCAACTTTTGCACTAGACCTAGCTACCACACTCTGCTTCTTACTTTTCCATATGATGAAATTACCTCCTAAGAAGGTGCAATATCCAGTAGTCAACCCCAGCATACTAAGAATTTGTGAAAGTCTCCACCCTTAGATGTCCATTGACCTTGTACAAAAGGTCACTACAAGGATGAGATTTAAGATAATTGAACTACTCGAATGGTTGCCTCCCAATGAGCAACATGTGGAGATGCCATAAATTGACTCATAACACTAATGGCAAATGATATGTCTGGATGAGTAATAGTAAAATAATTAAGCTTTCCCACTAAACGTCAATATTTCTCTGGATCTGGCAAGTACTCCCGTGATCACAACTCAATCTTATATTAGGATCCCTAGGAGTTTCTATAGGCTTGAACCCTAAAAGGCCAGTTTCCTCAGGAATATCTAATATATACTTCCTTTGTGAGAAACTAATACATTTTTTTGGACCGAACTATTTCAATTCTTGAAAAGTAACTCAAGTTACCAAAATCTTGTGTATGAAATGTGGTTAGTAAAAAGGACTTCAAGTTGGCACTTGGCAATACTTAGTTGGTCATCTCCAGTAATAATAATGTGGTTTGTAAAAATGACTTCAAGTTGGCAATACTCAGTTGGTCATCCCTTGTAAAAATAGAATTTTCCCCTTGTTCGAATTTAAAGAGAACATCAAATGATCTGACATTCTGATTGACAATGATGCATCCCAAATTGCAAAACAGCTTCACTAAATTTGCCAAACCATGCCCTTGGGGATTGTTTTAGGCCACATATGACCTTGTGCAGACGACATACTTTACCATCTTCACCTTGAACACAAACCTAGGTGGTTGCTCTTTATAAACTTCTTTTTCGAGATCTTCATGTAACAAAGCATTTTTGACATTTAATTGAAAGAGAGGCCATGTACAACTAGCAGCCAACGAAATCAAAATCCGAATTGTAGCAATTTTGGCAATAGGGGAGAAAGTAGTGGATTTGTATAACTAGTGAAGAAAGAAAGAAAGAAATAGAAGAAAGAAAGAAAAGAAGAGAAGAAAATATGGCTGCTGAAAAATAAAAGAGAAAACTTAGGTTTTCTCTCTTATACATTATCTTTTATACTAATATAAGTACAATGGCAATAATACCCTTCAGCTTTTTACGAGTAAATAAGAGCAATATAAGTCACTTTTCCAACACTCCCCCTCAAGTTGGTGCAAAGATATCACACATGCCCAACTTGCTTAAGAAAGTGTGGAAGACTTTACTTATTACTCCTTTGGTCAAAATATCTGCCAATTGATCTCTTGTTTGGACATAAGGCATACAAATCACCCCAAAACTCAATTTCTCCTTTATGAAGTGCTGGTCTATTTCAGTATGTTTGGTTCTATCATGCTAGATTGTGAGCAATGTTAATGGCGGTTTTGTTGTCACAATACAATCTCATGGGTTCATCTTAATCAAATTCAAGCTCTTTCAACAATATTTTCGGTCACATAATTTCACACACTTCTTGAGCCATAACTCTGAACTCAGCTTCAACACTAAACCTGGCTACAACTGTCTGCTTCTTACTTCGCCAGGTCACAAGATTTCCTCTTACAAAGGTGCAATAACCAGATGTCGACCTGCGATCAGTGACAGATCCAGCCCAATCTGCATCTGTATATGATTCCACCCGCAAATGATTATGTTTAGAGAACAATAATCCCTTTCTAGGAGTAGATTTCAAATAGCGAAGGATTCGATGGACTGCTTTCATATGAGACGCTCGAGGTGAATGCATAAACTAACTTACTAGACTAACAGCATAGGCAATGTTAGGTCAAGTGTGTGACAAGTAAATTAGTTTGCCAACCAACCGTTGATATCTACCTTTGTCTACCAATACACCTTTAGAGTCTTCCCCTAGCTTATTGGTTTGTTCCACAGGAGTATCACTAGGTTTGGAACCAGCATTCCAGTTTCCTTGAGAAGATCTAACACATACTTTCTCTGAGAAATGAAAATGCCAGTCTTAGATCTACCAACTTCAATATCCAGAAAATACTTCAAACTCCTCAAATCCTTTATCTCAAATTCATTGGCTAAATGTTACTTTAGTTTTTGTATCTCCTCTTGGTCATCTCCTGTTAGCACAATATCATCTACATATACAATAAGAACTGTTATCTTCCGCTATGAAGAGTGCTTGATGAATAATGTATGATCTCCCTGACTTTGTTTGAAGTCATATTTCAACATAGCTCGAGTAAATCTCTTAAACCATGCTCGAGGAGATTGCTTCAATCCATATAAGGCCTTCTTCAGTTTGCACACCTCCCCCCTGGTTGTATTACTTTCAAAACCTGGAGGTACATCTATGTAGATTTCTTCTTCTAGATCTCTATGGAGAAATGCATTTTTAACATCCAACTGATAAAGAGTCCATCCAAAATTGGCAGTTAAAGAGAGTAGGACTCGAACAGAATTCATCTTGGCCACAGGAGCAAATGTCTCCTGATAATTAATGCCATATGTCTGTGTGGAGCCTTTTGCTACCAATCTAGCTTTATACCTTTTCATTGAACCATCAGCCTTATGCTTTATCGTGAATACCCATTTGCATCCAACTGTCTTATTCTCCACAAGCAATTCAACTAAATCCCAAGTTTTATTTTTTTGAAGAGCAGTCATTTCTTTACACATAGCTTCCTTTCATTTTTTTATCACGGAGTGCATCCTGTAAATTATTAGGAATAGACAGAGAAGACAATTGAGATACAAAGGTACGAAAAAATGGAGAAAGACTATAATAGGAGAAAGTTAGAAATAGGATGTTGAGTACAAGATCTAACTCCTTTACGAAGAGTAATAGGAATATCAGAATCATCAAGAGTAACAGGAGTAGATATGATATTACCTGAGTCCAAGGATGACGGTTGGCCGTAGGAAGGGGAAATGGTCTTTTCCTTCTGTCTCCTTGAATAGACCTGTAATTCTTTGGAAGGTGGATGCATTTCTTCCAAGCCTTGTGATGGAATAGGAATAGGATCAGAAGGAGATATAGAAGTAAGGTCAGAAAGAGATATAAGAGTAGGAAGTATAGTAGACTTCTCTTCACTACAACTCTTCCCCTAAAGAGAAGTGTGGGGAGAGGAAAAATAGGATATCGATTCAAAGAATGTGACATCCATAGTGTGGACCCCGGAAATTGGGCCCACGTCGGGTGGTTGAAAAGGGAGTCGCCACCTCATTTTTTAAAAGGAAACAAGGAAAACCGTAAAATGTTTTATTTTCCAAAACAAGTGACTCCATATTTAAAAATGGTAAGCCTAGAGATCTTTCGAAAATCAAAGATTGTGGATTCGGAGGCTAAGTTACGATATGGGAAGGTTCTAGGCAATGCCTATAGGCACCCATATCGCCCTAATTGGTCTCTTAATTTAATTGGGCTAAATCAAAGTCTTAAACACACATAAATCATCAATTATCATCACAAGACAGCATGCATATTATCCATTCATTCATCCACATAAGCAAGTAAATCAAAGAAAAAGAGAAAAGAGAAAAGGGGGAAAGGAAACCTTGGATACTTAGTATCCTAGGGCGGACTTGAACCTCACGAAGAGCGCCTACGTACTATGTATAGAAATACATGGATCAAAGTCCACGTAGTTAGAATGGAATAGGGTTATAACCTAATAAAGGCCTATGGTAAGCCCTAAGTTTGCTTCCATAAATAAAAGAGTTTCCAAAGATAAATAATTCTTAAAAGATCTTTAGAAAATATGGTATTTCAAGTAAAGATAGAAACTTTTATTTGAAAATGAATTTTTCTATGAAAGAAAACTATAGAGGCGTACCATATTCCCCTATTAGGAAATAACCCTAGGAGGAAGAAGGGAAAATTTTAAGAAAGGAAAGGTGAATTGGGGCACCTTCAAACCCTACTTACCTTTAACAAAAGCAACCTGTTAAAATAACCACCTTATTTCATAAGGTAATTACTTTATTTGCAAAATTTCATCTTGCAATAGCCAAAATAATTACCTCACATTGGTGGGGTAATTGCACCTGTCATATCCCACTTTCTATGGGTTTGTACTTGCCAAACACTTGCAATTTGCATGCAATATACACGAAAAAACCAATCCACACCTAACTAAGCAATTATCATGCTTAACAATAGGTTATCTCATGCTCAGAATGTGACATTACTAACAATAAACAAATCTGGACAGAATTGAAATAAGGCTTAAAATCACCCATAAGCCATGTGAATAACACGAATCATGAACTAATATAAATCCTAATTCAGCTCTATATGCAATGACATGCAGAAACCCTAAAATCTACTATCATGAATGCTCAAAATATCATATTTAGGACAATAAACAAATCTAGACAGAATGGTATTAAGGCTTATAATCCACTAAACATGCAAACAACAAAAATAGTGAACAATCATAAACCTTACTTTGATATTAGAATCATGACATGCATAAAAACCCTAAAATCCACTATATGAATGCTGAAAATATCATAGTTATTCTATATGCAGTACATATACAGCAACTATGAAGAAAAAACAAATAAAAACCCTAAGCTATCATGCTATATGCAATTTTCCTAAAACAAGGATGATAGAAACCCTAGAATCACAATTGTGCATAAAATCACATGAAATAACTCTAAATCATGCAAAACTAATTATGAACAGCATTCTAATCATGCATATTAACCAGTAGAAGCATCAACACATGGTAAAAATGCAAGCTTGCACATGAAATATAGCTATTCTAAGCAAAAACTCAATTTCAGCACAAGGGAAACCCTAGAATCGCAACCATGCATTAAATCACATGAAATAATCCCCTAGCATGCAAAATTAACCATGGACAATATTCTAATCATGCATATTAACTAATAAAAGCATCAACACATGATAAAAATATAGGTTTTAATACGCAGAAGAATTATTTCATGCAGAACCCTAATTTCAACGCCATAGAAACCCTAGAATCACAACTTCACATGAAATCACATGGAATAACACTATAACATGCATAACTACCCATGAATGATATTTTTATCACATATATTAACCAGTAGAAGTATCAACTTATGATAAAAACTCAACCTTGAACATGAAATAATGCTACTCTAAGCATAAACCCTAATTTCAATAAAAGAGAAGAGGAGAGAAAGGTATACCTATGGTGGAGCCTTCTTGCTGCTGCAGAGACTCCTTCTCCTCTTATGAAATGCTGGAAACACTCTCCTCCAAGCCTCCAAGCAAAGCTCCAGCTCTCCTTGAAGCTCTTTTTCTCACTCTCTCACTCATAAATTAGGTTAAATTGCCCTAACGATGGCTGTAATTGCCTCTAAGTGCCTCCAAATGCCTCCCTTAATGCTGAAGTATAGGGGGGTATTTATAGAGTTTGAGGGGAATCCCTCAATGGTTGGAATTAAAACCCTAAATATCGATCCAAGGGTCCTTAGAGACTCCCTTGGGGCTCAAGTAGGTCAATTAGGGTTAAAAATAATGAGGAATGGCGGCTGGAGGCGGAATAGTTCGAGAAAATAAGGAGGCATCTGCTTCAGCACTTCGAAAAAGGGAAGTGGCTCGGGTGACCACCTGGGGCTGGGCGGCTAGCAGTCTGGCCCAGGCGGCTAGCCGCCCAAGACTTGGTGGTCACCAGATCTTGTCACCTCTTGCTTTATTTTTGACCATTTCAGCTTCCAAATGTGTTTCAAGGCCCAAATCAACTCCGATTTTGACGAAACGAAAGTCAAAATGACCATGTTTTGAAGGGGAATATGATTTGAGTTACTTTAGAGCAAAAAACCCTAGCCATGGCTACATGGTTAGGTCTTACAAAGGCGGTTAACCGCTATGCACTACTGTCGTTTAGCTTTGGTATGCACATAAGGTTGCACCAAATGTCTTTCAATTCGAAATTCAACCTCCCTAAACACATTTGGGGATAAAATTAAGACTAATCAAAGTCAAATGAATAGGAATGGAGTGAAAATCATGAGTCGATTCGAGTTAACCTGAAGTTGGTCTCTTAACCAACCTAAGCCATATCGAGCCATTCTAATCCCGAACAATCAATTCATCAAATTGAACCCGTAAATACCTCAAATGCATCCATATGAACTCCAATTGGCAACTTGGAGATCATTTCAAGGTCAAATGGAAAGTTTGTGACCTCAAAGACGATTATGCCCCTCAAGTCACAAAAGTTCTTAGTGCCTGTTTGGATGAGATTCTAGAAGGCCCAAAATCTCTTTTGGTAGTCCATAATCACTTTTAAGGGTGTTTGGCTAAAAAATGAAAAAAGTAATTGTAAGCCCAAAAGAGATTTTGAGGCTCATAAGTTCAAGTTGCCTCCCCCATGCTTTTGCAAAAATCTGACCGGGAATTAGTTTTTTTGTTTAATGAAACTTATTCTAATACCCAACGTGCCCTTCTTCTTATAACATGTGAAACATAAATCCCAGCTATGTCCTTGTCTTTCACGATCAAAATGTTAGCTCTCACTGAGCCACTAACATCGCCCAAACCCAACTTGTCTCCCTCACCAACTGTATCGGCAAGTTCACCCATGGCGTCGGCGACAGCTAGGGGTGTTAATGGTTCGGTTTGGTTCGGTTTTAGGGGAGATTTCAAACCAAACCATTATACTTTGGTTTTGTTCCTCCCAAACCAAAACCAAACTATACTATAAAAAAACCAAACCAAACCAAACCATTATATTTCGGTTTGATTCGGTTCGGTTTCGGTTTTAACCTATCAAGTAACAACAAATAATTGAAAATGAAAAAAATGACATGCCAAACTCCAAATAAAAATATTTTTAATAAAAGCATTACATTAGCAACTAAAAAAAACAAACATTATATCAAAATAGAAACATATTGACATATATCAATACGTCAATTTCACACACAACATTAATATATACACACAACATTAATAGCTAGTTTAATACATGCCAATCTAAAAAAAGGAAAACAATAAGACTTAAAATCAACAAATACAAGCCCATTACCTATTTTACCCTTATTAGAATTGGGAATTTACAAACTTTAAGTTTATATATATATATATATATATATATATATTATATTTTTCGGTTTTTTCGATTTGGTTTGGTCTTTTAAAACTGAAAACCAAAGCCAAACCAATTGAGTTCGGTTTTCTAAAATTAAAACCATAACCAAACCTAATGACAAAAAAACCAAACCAAACCGCCTAGTTCAGTTTGGTTCGGTTTGGTTCTCGGTTTTAACCAAAACCATTAACACCCCTATCGACAGCTAGTAGATCTTGAGCAACGGGGAGGAAGAAGCTTTGATCGAGCAAGGCTGCGTACATGGTCTCCAACTAATGGATTGAGAGAGAGATAGAGTGATTCTAAGGGTGGTTGCCCCTTTCTGTACCAAAGATGAAAGACCCTAATCGGTTCTCATCTGAACCCATGATTTCGCAATCAACAACCCTTCGCTCTCTCTAAGCCTAAAAAAAAAATCTGGCGAGAAACCAAATCGAAACCACAGATCGAAACCGAATCGTGCAAGGGGTGGGTTGCCCATTGATTTGGGTCTCAAGGAGTGGTGTTGTGGTCTAGTGGTCGAGTGGCGTTCCACTGATGGCAGTCGGATTAAAGACGTCGTCGGTGTTTAAGAATTGGGGTTGTGGTCGAGTGGCGTTCCACAGGAGGCAACCGACGGCCACGATGCTCCTTTCCGACGCCGGTTACTTCATCGACCTTGACATGGTGCCGGAATCCTCCACCCTCCTCTGCCGGACCCTTCTTTTCATCGATGATCCAGGCGCTGTTGTGGTGGTCAAGAATGTGGGTGCTTTAACAGGAAGATATTAGCCAGTGATGGGGTTATGCCGTTGGGGTTTGGGGTTGCCAAACACAGATGGGGTTGTGCCATTTGTGTTTTGGGTTGCCAAATGTTTATTTTTCTCTCTTCTATATAAATCTGGAACACTCAAAACCGAAAATGCCCATTTTACATTACACCAAAAAGGAGGAAAAAAAATGAAAATGGGGGAATTAGAGAAATGGCAGCCAAACATGCCCAACAAAAAAAAAAAAAAAAAACTTCTAGCAAGGTTAATATTGTCATTTCAAGATTACAATAGTTTAATCATTTGTTCTTACCAAACATAACAAAAATCACTTATGACAGTAAAATCACTTTTGAGATATAGTTTCCAAACACATATAAGATTCTGTTCTGTTACTGATAGCTTCTGATTCTCTTCTGATTCTGCTTCTGATTATTTTCAGAAGCTATCCCAAACAGGCACTTATTAACCCTCAAGATTAACTCCAATTCGAACCAAAATTCATACACATCATCCTCAAGACCCTAGAAACTCAATGCAAAAGACTTGACTCAAAAAGGACACATAAAATGGCAAACCCTAGCTAAGGTAGCAAAAATGGGATGTGACACATAGTAATAAACTTCTTGCGTGAGGGAAGATGATAGCACTTATACCTTTTTGAGTAGGTGAGTAGCCCAAGAAAATGCACTTCAGAGCTCGAAGATCTAACTTACTATGATCGCATGTAAATAAAGCAAACACACCCAAACACACGAGGAGGAATAAAAAAAAGTACTAGGGCATGAGGGTAAATACAACAAATCAATTTGTGCCTTGTGAGCAAGAAGTCTAGAAAGCATCCGATTCATTAAATATGCTGCAATGAGCACTGCATCCCCCCAATAGGATTTAAGAACATGCATAGAGAACATCAAAGCCCTAATTGTCTCAAGAAGGTGGTGGTTCTTTCTTTCCGCAATGCCATTTTGTTGAGGAGTATTCACATAGGAAGTTTGATGGATGATACCATGGTCCTGAAAATAGGATTGAAGACCTCCATAAAGGTATTCACCTCCATTATTAGAATGAACAATTTTAATGGAGGTGTTAAATTGGTTAAGCACCATCTTATGGAAAGTCTGAAAACATGATAAAACATCACGTTTTTCTTTTAACAGATACACCCATGTAGTCCTAGAGAAATCATCAATAAAAGTAACAAACCAGCAAAATCCAGATAATGAGATAATATGAGGGACCCATACATCAGTATGCACAATAGTAAAAGGCAAGTTACTTCTATTAAAACTAGGTGGTAATGAAGTACGATGATGTTTTACAAGTTTACAAACTTCGCACTTGAATTGAGAAACATTTATTCTAGAAAATAAAGATGGAAAAATTCGTTGAAGCAAGAAAAAAGAGGGATGGCCCAATCTTCTATGCCAGAGCCAAAGATTCTCTTCAGAAGCAGCACATCTCCTAGATTGATAGGCATGCACAATTCGAACATCGTCCTTCTCAAGAGAATCCAAGAAGTAAAGACCATCTCGCACACTACCACTGCCAATCCTCCTTTTCGTGACTAGGTCGTGAAAAACACAATGAGAAAGATAAAAGGTTACACTACAATTGAGATCAGTAATAATGCAACTAATGGATAAAAGATTGTTAGAGAAATTAGGAACATGTAAGACTGAAGAAAGAGACATATCAGGGTTAATAGTAATGGAATCTTTCCCTAAGACAGAGGAAAAAGAACCATCAGTTATCCTAACTTTATTCCTGAACAAGGGTGATAAAAACGAAATAAGGAAGATAAACCAGTTATATGGTTAGAAGCCCCAGAATCAATGATCTAAGGACGATAAGAGGATTTACAAGATGCACTAAAAGAAGTAGCCAAATTACCTGAGTGGACAAAAGAAGTAGATGCAGTGGTGGATGTATCCAGATGAGACACTAGGCGTCTGAGGGACTCAACCTCAGCTCGGGTAAGGGTCACAGACTCAGAATCAGAAGATCGAGAGGAGAATGAAGTAGGTGGAATAGTGTCAACAATAGTAGAATAGTGAGCTCGAGACCCAGATACACCACCAATACGGCCCCTCTTACCTCTAGTAGGGTGACCATGGAGCCTCCAACAAGTTTCTTCAGTATGTCTCGGTTACTTGCAATGATCACAAAATAACTTATCCTTCTCATTAGACACAGAATCAGCACCTTTTCCTCCATCACGACTTGGTAGAACACCTTTTTTATTTCGCTGAGAAGCTGTAGTAAGTGCAGAGCGCTCCTGTGAGGTAGAGTGAAGCATAGTATTCCTTCGGTTCTCCTCATTCTGAACATAAGCATACACACTTCTTAATGAAGGGAGAGGTTCCTTCCCTAGAATCTGTATATGAATCAGATCATATTCATCTCTCAACCCAGCAAGAAAATCAAAGATCTGCTCCTGCTCAACAAGTGTATTAAACTTCAAGACATCAGCTCAACACTCAGCTCGAAACTCTTGATAGTAATCCAACCCTTGCCACAATGCCCGAAATTTGTGAAAATAAACTGATAAAGGCTTATGATCCTGGGTAGTCTCATGAATACGACGTTTCAAGTCATACAACTGGGCTATGTTCCCTACCTTTGAATAAGTTTGTACAACTGCATCCCAAATCTCCTTTGCAGTTCTTAGAAGCAAGTAGCCCTCACTAACCTCTGGTTGCATGGAATGTAAAAACCAAGACATAATCATAGAATTTTCTGCATCCCACCTCTTATATGAAGAGTCAGTTATTGAAGGTTCTTTTACCTTACCATTCAAATATCCCATCTTCCCTTTACTCGTGATATATAAGGTTGCTAATCGAGACTAGGCTAAATAATTAAGCCCATCCAATTTCACAGTTGTGATTTGGAGTGTAGGGTTGTCATTAGTGGGTATTCCTGGACCCATTACCTTATTAGGTTGGCTTTCAGAGGTCTAAATAACTTTTGACATAAGGTAGGCAGCACTCAACCACCCAAAAAACCAAGTCCAAACACAATGGATATATCCCAAGCAATAGATACCACAAGTAAGGTAACCAACGTTCAATTGGTGGGGTTTTTGTGCCTTGCTAATGTTAGCATTTGTACGGCAGACGTCAGCAGATGACGTCAACAATTGCTGACATCAGCAAAATGCTCTTCCTTGACTATCAAACCCTTTTTTGCGTACAGATCGATGAGTAGTGGCTCTGATACCAAGTGGATTTGTATAACTAGTGAAGAAAGAAAGAAAGAAAGAGAAGAAAGAAGGAAAAGAAGATAAGAAAATATGGCTGCTGTAAAATAAAAGAGAGAACTTAGGTTTTCTCTCTTGTACATTATCTTTTATACTAATACGAGTACAAAGATAATAATACCCTTCAGTTTATTACAAGTAAATAAGAGCAATATAAGTCACTTTTCCAACAAAAGTGTTAGTATTGTCAACACCAAAAGTTTTAGTACATCCTTTCGCAACAAGGCGGGTTTTCAACCATTCAACCGATCCATCAGGAAAGTACTCCATGATATACACCCAATGACAATCCATAATAGTTTTTCCTTGAGGACGAGGCAGAAGATCCCATAGTTGTCCTCTAACTAGACAAGGCCTCCTAAATAGACTTGGGAACATAAATAGTAGACAAAGAGATAATTGTTGGAAAAATACCACATCCCATGTTAGTTAATTATAAAATTTAACATTGTCTTCATATATCTGTTTGGGCTTTCCACTTACAAGCTTAAGTTTTTAAGTTGGAAACTCAGCATGCTATTAGAGCTTGTCGTTCTTGGGCCTATTTCGCTCGTGATCTCGTATTTGTTTTCCACGTGACAAGCCATTTTGAATCTTGTTAGGCCTACACGTGAGGGGGAGTGTTGGGAAGTCTCACATCCCACATCGATTAAATATCGAGTTAAACATCGTCTTCATATACCTATTTGGTCCCTCCATTTACAAGTTTAGGTTTTTAAGTTGGAAACTTAATATGATATCAGAGCATGTTGTTTCTGGGCCTATTAAGCCCATCTTTATTGTCCACATGACAAGGTTGTTTCTTTCTTTTTAGGGTTGCACGTGAGGGGGAGTGTTGGAAATATACCACATCCCACATTAATTAAATATCGAGTTAAACATGTCCTCCTGGTTGGGCCTTCCACTTATAAGCTTAGGCTTTTAGGTTGGAAACTTCACAATAACAAAAGCATGAAAATAAAGGGAGATGAGTGTAAGAAACAAAATTAGAAATGGGATGGGCCGTGCACGGACTTTTACCTTTATGCAAGGCAATAGGCAAAGAATTTGAAGAAGCTACAAATAGTGGAAATGAGGAAGCTGAAATAGTGGTTTCACTGTATAGAAGTATGTTGAGTAGGCCTTTGGGGATATACCTATAGGGGTTTCACTGTAGGAGAAGTAGGGTGAACAAGAGGAGGAGGTAAGATAGGAAGACAAAGAAGGAAAGATTTTAACTCAGCAACACATAAGGGTGAAAATAGGGAACAAACTCTGAAAAGGTAACATCAGCACACCCAAAATGACACTTAAGGGAGGGAGAAAAACACTTTTATCCCTTTTGAGTCCAAGAATAACCAAAGAAGATGCATCAAATAGATTTGGCATCAAGTTTATCACTTTCAAGACTTAACACGAACAAAACACACACAACCAAAGACTTTGGGAGGCAAAGCAAAGGGATTGACATTCGGAAATAGAGTGATATGTGGAATTTGTCGAGCAAAAATAGTAGATGACATCCGATGCAAAATAGTAGATGACATCCGATTAACTAAGTAGCAAGTTGTGAGAATAACATCACTCCAATATGGTTTAGGCCCTTTAGGGACATGCATCTGAAATAGTATAGCTTGAGTAGTCTCCAACAAATGTTTCATCTTACGCTCTGCAACGCCATTCTGTTGAGAGGTGTAATTACAAGAAGATTGGTGAATATTGCCATGCTCAACAAAAAAATGCGATGAAGTAGACTCAAAATATTTCTTACCACTGTAAAATCAAAAAAATGCGAATAGAAAAATCAAATCGAGTGTTTATTTCATTATAAAATGCTTGAAAAATGGAATACAATTCTGACCTTTTCTTCATAAGATAATGGTAAGTTATCTTTGGGAAATCCACAAAAATAACCAAAATATCGAAGACCTATTATTAAATTTCCAACCTAAAAGCCTTAGCTTATAAGTGGAGGGCCTATTTATGAAGATATGTTTAACTTGATATTTAATCGATGTGGGATGTGATATATTTCTAACACACCCCTTCACGTGTAGGCTTAACAAGATTAAATGGCTTGTCACATGGACAATAAACATGGGCTCACGAATGTAACGGCCCAAGAACGACATGCTCTAATACAATGTTAAGTTTCCAACCTAGAAGCCTAAGCTTATAAGTGGAGGGCTCAAACAAGTATATGAAGACGTGTTTAACTCGATATTTAATGGATGTGAGATGTGGTATATTTCTAACACCCTTTATAAGATGTGGACCCCAAACATCTGAATGCACTAAATGAAAGGGTGAGGAACCCAACTATCTAACCTAGACAAAAAAGGCACACAATGGTGCTTACTTAACTGACACGCTTCACAAGATTTTGACTCAATTTGATGACACTCAAGAACTAGAAAATTGAGATTCTGAAGAAAAGGACGTCCAAGGTGGCAATGGTGCTCCATTGGAGAAACTGACGATTGGAGAGCTGTTGAAAAAGAGAAGCCATCCTAGTAAAATGATAGAGGACTCTAGTCTCATGCTCACCACCAATCATCTTCCTAGTGTTGAGATCTTAAGACGCACAATAAGAAATGAAGAATGTCATAATAATTTTGAGACGTAGTAATCTTACTAACAGGTGTAAGGTTAAAGGGAAATTTCGGAACATATAGAACCGAAGTAAGTGGAAAAATGGGATTGAGATCATCAGTGCCCAATTAAAAAATAGGTGTGGTTGAGCCATATGCTAAAGTGACACTCGGTAAAGAAAAAATGTTGAAAATTAGAGTGTGTTCCTAAGGTGCTAGTTATATGACATGTTGCCTTTGAGTCAATGACCTCAGGTATGATAAGTAAAGAAGGCTGTAGGAGTACTTGTTTGGGCAAGAGTAGTGGTGGAGGAAGTAGCAGGAGCTTGATCGTGTGGACAGAAGGCAATGATACTCATCCTTAGGAATATAAACACCTTGTGGTGTATGGGCAACTGAAGCACTCATCTTAAGAAGTGACTCGACATCATCATAAAACATGTCACCCCCACAATGCATACACTTGCGAGGACCACTACCCTGACTTCTATGACCTTGCCCTCCACGACCACCTTGAAAGTTTCCACCATCCCCTATGGTGGTAGCTAAAGCATATTTTTCAAGGGGGTTAGCCCCTGTAGAAGTGTTCGAATCAGATAAATAAACTTTTCTAAGTCAAATGAAAACCTTCCTGAGAGAGGGAAGCTCCTTATTACCCAAGATTTGCTTAACTTAGTCAAACGAAGATGGTAGGTCAGAAGGAAATTTAGCTACATGCATACATTCATGTTGTCATTACATAGCCTTAAAAAAGACCAAAATTGGTTGGTAGAGATTTAACTCTTCACAAATGGTCTTAAACTTAGCATAATACTTTGCCAAAGGATGATCATTCAAACTAAATGGAAAAATAATCCAGATAAAGCTAATAAATCTGAGATGGATTACAAGTTGTGGAGTAGATAGAAAAATAAGGTTGCAACTAATATAAGGTTCCATACTATTCCATAAGCTGCTACGATTCTCCAATTAGCATATGACTTATCAATGGAGTTAGGGGGATCATTAGTCAAAAACTTAAATTTCTTTTGCCCAAGAAAGGAAACCTGAATGAGTTGAGCCTAGTGTGCATAATTACTATCATTTAACCGAATGGTTGTAATTGGAAGCAAGTTTGATGACAAAAGAAAGCTAGGGGTTGCATTCTCTTTAGACTCTATAATTCAAGATGAGTAGTCAACCTGAGGTGCTGGCCTAAGTTTATATATGTAAAGAAAATTAACCAAGCAGCAACAAAAGGCTGAAAATTTAAGCAAATAGCAATCTGTGTTGCTAGAAGAGACCACATAAATTCAAGGAAATGTCTCCAACCTTTGACAGATTACTAGGGTGGAGAAGTATAGGCCATCCATCATTGATTCTAGAGAAAAGTATGGTCCCTCAGTTGCTAATTGCACCATATAAAAGTGTGTTGGCACCCTGGGGTCCGTTGAAGGGATCCGAGATGGTGGTAGAATGTGTACTGAGGTTGATCCAGGATGGCAGTGGTTGTTGTAGACATCTAAGAAGTTTGTCAGAGGAGCTAGGGTCGTTGCTGGAGGGAAAGACTGGTCGCCGAAAAGTCTATCATCAATGCCAGTGAGGGTCGGGTAACTTGGTGACTATTAGGCGAGAATGGCATATGGTAGGCAAAGCAAAGAGTCAGAGCAAATAGAGAGGTTGTCAATGATCGTTGGCTATCCAGTAATGGTTGTGGTTGTCTTCGTCGATCGTCGATTGTTGGTGCTTTGCTATCATGTTTTCAATAGTGGTCCTTAGGTCTTAAACAACCCTAAACCAATAAAACTATTATTTACATAAAAATAAATCAAAGTACATAATGACCAAACTACCCTTATTTAGTTAACTTAACTAATGCAATTCATAACACACTTTATATTAACAGGACTACATATATATATGTATATAGTACCATTTGTTTCAATTTCATTGGTTACATCCATTAAAAATATTATGAAAAGATAAAGAACAATGTGGGTAGATTAATTGATTATGGTTGGAACACATGTTATTGACTTATTATACGAAATATTTTTAGTTGGTTAGTTAACTAGTTTTTGCAACACATGTCAATTTAAACTTTGATATGTGCTTTTAGTCCTATTTTTTATTGTTTTTATTTGGAAAAGAACATTAGTAATATGTTCTTTAGAGCACCAAGGGCTAGCTAAGTTGGCAAGGACCACGCCTTAGGAAGCGGAGGTCTTGAGTTCGATTCTTGCTAAACTCTCTGGGGCCATCCACACAAGGTTTCATGGTTCCCATGGGCTTTAGACTTACTTGTCCATATGTGTTGTGGGGTCTTATATAGGCCCGGGGTTTACCCGAAGGGTTTTCTTGTCATCAAAAAAAAAAAAAAAAAAAAAAAAAAAATCTTTAGAGGTAAATGTTGCTGATATCATCAAACCAAGAACCAAACCGACCTTAATTCAGTATGGTTTTTTTTGTTTGATTAGGTTTTTTCTTGGTGTTGGTTTGGTTTTAGTTCAGATTTGATAGAATTGGTCTAGGTTGGTTTAATTCCATTTGTTTAATTACAAAGGTTGTTCCAATGGTAGTCTAAGTGGTCAAAACAGGTATATGAAGTCATATCATATCCAATATTTGGGCGATGTGGGATATGGGACTGTCTAATGACTTGATAGAGAAGTGTACAATGCTTAAGTTTACAAGACTCCATTGTAGTCTACTTCTACTGTTTACTATTTTTGCCCATATAGGTAACGTTACTAGTTTAGTATCTTGTTGTCCTCACTCGAGTTATAGATTTAGGAGCTTCTGCTTATCTGATTGGTAAGTCTAGTGCATTTAGTTCTTTAGGCTCTTCCCCAAATCTTCTGTTAATCTTGCTGATGGTTACTTTTATGAGGAAGTTGGTAGTGAGACTATTTATACCTCTTCCTTTCTTAGTTTTGCATCAATTAAGTATATACCCCAATTTCCCTTTAATATTTTATCTGTTTCTAAACTTACCAAATCTCTTAATTGTTCAATAATCTTTTCTCCAAGTGGTCGTGTCTTTTTGGATCTCAAGACGAAGAATACAATTAGGGGGGGGCATAAGAACGATGGACTGTACAATCTTGATGCAACTCCAGCTTCTTCCTCTGTTGCATTTCAGGCTTATGTTTCCCTGTTTGGCATTGTTGTCTTGGCAATTTTTCCTTGAAATCTTTGAAGTTTTTGTCGTAAGTAGTTTTTTCATTAGAGTCAGTGTCTTGTTTAGATAGTGAGGCCTGTCAGCTAGGCAAGCATCGGAGTCTCTTTTATTTTAAGGAATAATAATTGTTGGTCCAGTTCTTTTGAGTTGGTCCATGTTTTGTTGATCTTCAATATTAAATAGCATTTCAAAACCAATCAATACTTTGATAGCCAAACAGATCACATGGCTTATGTAAAACTTTATTCAAATACGTTTTGATGGGTTTTAAACCTAAGCGGTCAGATATGCTTACTGTACCAACAAAATGCCAAAGTTTTTGGTTGACTGTTTTGACCATCTGATCTGGTCTGGATTTGATAGCCCTAAGCCTTACTCATAAAATTACTACAGCTGTATTCCTTATATTATACTTTATTTTTTAATCCGTATACCTTTTAATTCAAAACATCTTTGTATGGTTTTTAGTCTTTCGACTAAGCATTCAATACATATCCCTTACTTATCCATATTGTGTGCAACAAGGGTAAATCCTACATTTCGAAGTGTTAATGTAACATATGTAATCAGTATTGTTTGATATATAAATCATTTGATGAAGTACCATTTGACAGATACTTTTTGTCTTTTTATTCTTCTATACTTTGTTCTATAATTAATGATGATGTTACCTCTTCATCGAAATATAGCATATGATAAAAATCTATACTCATAGTTATCTGTTTAGGTGCGTTGGGTCGGTTATGGTCCAAGCGAAGACACATGGGAATCAATTGATGGGTTAAGGTATACTATTTCCTATGTGTTGTAAAGGTTGTTTCTTTACCTTTGTGATCATTACTTATTGATAAATGTATTTTTTAGTAAATGCCAGGATCGGATACGAGATTTTGTGCTTAAGGGGTTTAAAGCAAAGATATTGCCACGCCCTGTAAGTTTTTATCTACAAGTTATGCATCAGCCGCTTCCTTTGTTTGACTAGGGAAGATGATTAATGTATCATATATTATTTAATTATCTTGCATATGCGCCCAGTTATTAATGTTTTGTATTCTTCTTCTTCTTTTATTTTTGCAACTATGGTTTGTATGAAAATGCCCTCTCTTGGTGAATTAATATATTGCAGGGAGATGTTGATGTTATTTGTGGGGGTCCTCCATGCCAAGGGATTAGTGGCTATAACCGGCATAGAAATGTTGATTCCCCCATGGATGATGAAAGAAATCGTCAGATTGTAGTCTTTATGGATATAGTAAATTTTTTAAAGCCCAAGTATGTTTTGATGGAAAACGTGGTTGACATTTTGAAGTTTGCTAAGGGTTCTCTAGGGAGATATGCTTTAAGTCGTTTGGTTCAGATGCATTACCAAGCAAGGCTTGGAATTATGGCTGCTGGTTGTTATGGTCTTGCACAATTCCGATTACGTGTATTTTTGTGGGGGGCTCATCCCCATGAGGCAAGTACTCTCTTATTTTTTTTATTTAAATTAATTTTACAAACTTCTTCATGATCATTCTATTGTATGCAGAAATTACCTCAGTTTCCTCTTCCCACACATGATGTAGTCTTGAGATATGGGGCTCCAAATGAGTTTGAGGTGCTGTTTATGTTCCTTTCCATTCATATTGAATTCAACTAAATCATTTTCCATGCTAATTCTTTTCCATATTGCAGCGCAATGTTGTTGCTTATGATGAAGGGCAAACTCGAGATCTAGAAAAAGCTATTGTTCTTAGTGATGCGATCTCTGATCTGCCTCCAGTATTCCCTTTGTCTTTTTCTTTGTTGGTTTATGCTCTGTTACAATTTTCTTGTATTCTTATTAAACTTTTCACATTAAGGTCACAAATCATGAAACTCGTGAAGAGATGTCGTATAGAAAGCCTCCAGAAACTGAGTTCCAGAAATACATTAGAGCAACTAAAAACGGTAATACGATTATTTTCCAAATAACAATATGCCGAACTTCCCCCCCCCCCCCCAACCACTTCCCCGTTCTTATTTATTTATTTATTTATTTCATGCTAGGCCAGCTAAAAAATGTGGAACTAAGTTTAAACTCAATATTGCATTTTTTATAGGTACTTTGTTGCAAATTGTGCTGTGAAGCTTCATGGATTGAGTGAAAAAAAATTCATGAATCAAATTTTCTTTTCTATAATGCTCTTTGTTGCTATTATTTCTAGCTATTATCTTTCTTGCATACAAGAAGGTGTAGGCCAAACTGCATTTTCTTTGACCTTATTTTCATCCATTAGCACCCGATTTGAAGAGACCACATACCCCTATAGCATAGGATTGGAAGCGCTTAGGGTGCGAACTTGGTTGGGATGGTAGGTTGTTTTATGATGCTTGTAGTCCCCCTTTCTTTCTTTTTTTTTTTTTTTTTTTTACAGAAAAAAAAGAGAAGAGACCACATACCCCATGTAGACTGCCCTACCAACACCCTAAGAAGCACGGACACTAACATGTGACATAGTTATGACACAACATGGACACGCCGATAGCAAATCTTCAAAATCCAAGATACAACACAGCGATGACTCGCCATTAATAAAATATGCATTTTATGTATATAACTAGATAATATCATGCGGCATGACATCTATCATTTAAAATGCATCTTTTGTGTTGTTTTTTGAAACCCTAGTGGAGTTATTCATTGATAAGATGGGACAAAAAGAAAAAGGAAGAAGTAGAAAGATTGGTAGAGAGAGGTGTCGTGTTGGAGGTGTGTCGGAGGAGTGTTGTGTCCGATATGTGTTTGACACAGACTTGTCACCTCTAGGGAAGTGTTCGTGCTTCTAGTCAACACCAAAATTACACTTTTTCAAATTGCCGTAAAACTTATCTCTTCACAAGATACCTAACATTTGTTGAAGGTAAATCCAGTTCTCTTCCAAATAGCAGGTATAAACTAACAAATCATCAAATCAAACCACCACACGTACTCCCAAAAGTCACTCTAACATACGAGTTATAACCCTCATAAATGTGTTTGGAAGCCTGAATGGCATAACTAGCCAGTCAAATAGTCCATTGTGTTCTTAAAGCGATCTTCAATTCATCCTCCTAACGAATTCTAATTTGACGCTAATCACTTTAAAGATCATCTTCTGCCAAGCAATCCAACATATCATCCAATCTAGGATTTGGAAAGCAATACTTTATGGTAATTTTGTTGATTGCTTTACTGTGCACACTTAAGATTCAAGAACCATCCTTTTGGGGAGGTAAAGAGCGGGAAGGACAAATGGACTAATAATTGCTCAAATATTGCCTGTCGAGAAGCTCTTCAACATGCCTTTGTAGCTCTTCTTTTTTGAAGTCATTCTATAGGCTGCTTTGTTAGAAAGTGTTAAACCGGGTACTAAATCAATACATTGTTGAATATCTCACATAGGAGGCACCTCAGGAAGCAATTATTGAGGAAACGCATCAAAAATTGCTTCATCAACTCTCCAACAGAACTAGGCACCATATAAAGCTCTTTGGAAATAAGTAAAGAAGTAGTTTAAGGTTTAGAGCTTACTTTCTCCTTTGAAGTGAATTAACACCAATTTAACCTTGTCCTTTGAAACTTCATAGTAACAAAAAACTGCCTCAACAGTAGTCAACTAATCCACGAACTCATTGGATTGAGACTTGCTTGAAATTTTGGAAGCTCAACTTTGATATCATACCCAATTTAGGCTCATATCTGTCAAAAAAAGGCCTACCTTTTTTGTGGTAGAGCATCATTGGAATCTTCACTTACCTCAATAGGGGGTTGTAGTTGTTGTGCCATCTCCATCAGGGCGACACCTTGTCTCCATAATCGTTCAATTTCATCTCCTTGCTGCTGATTTTGTGGTTGAGCATCATTCGTGCATAGGTGGATAAAAATCTGCTCCTTCACCAAAGTTCATTGCATTTTCTCAATCTCTACCCCTTTGACCATGTGCTCTTTGAGCCATAACAAGAGCGGACAAGTTAACAAGAAAGTGATTCTAATTTAAATTGAAAAGCACTCAATTGTGATTTCAGGAAGCACTTGAGCCTGTTTCGTACAAGGCACTTGAAGCTGACCACGACGAGAAATCTGATCCCATCTGAGAGTAAACCACAATCAAGGAAGCAATCTGATCTCAATTTGACCTGATATGCTTTTGTCATAATGTAGTAACAATTGATCTTGATTGCCATTTATTAAAATTTTTTTTGCGACTTGAATTGATGCGATCATAGGTTGCTAGTCTCGAATTACAATAATGATTCGATCTTTAGTGGTAGAAAAAGTAGAAGTTGATCATGACTGTAGTGGTAGGAAGAATCGAGTTTGACCATGGCTGTAGTGAAAAAAAGCAGAAACTAACGACTGAACAAGGGCTCAACACCACAAGGGACTTGATCAGATCAGGTTCTTATACCTAATTGATGTAATCCACAGTAACAAATCAACAAAAGAGAGAAATCTAGGGTTTGGAGATCTGCCATGCTTGAACCACAGGGAGAAATGGAGCCCTAGTTTCTGTTTTCTTCAAGAATTTGTTACAACTAGCTTGTTCAACTAAGTACATAAGCTACTAATCACATTTAGTACACTTAAGGAGCTCAACAAGTAAAACAGAAAACTAATGCTCTCACTGAAGCTTGACAGCTTGCATCCTGGGTGATATGGGGACATTTATGCAAAATTTTTGATGCCATTCTTAAGCTGTTGGATTTACAAGATCCGTGTCATAAGGGAAGGGGGCGGGGTGGGGGAATCAAAAAGGACTTTAACAGTAGAAATGGAGGTTTCTGTGAATCGGACTAGGTTTACAAGTTATAGTGAAGCAGCTTAGCGTACATAAAGATTTGGCATGCAATTCGATAGGTGTATCCACAACTTTATCATCTGTAAAACGAGCACGATGGATAAGCTCATTTGTATACTTCGACTGTGTTAAAAGATAACCCTTAGGGGAAGAGGCAACCTCAATACCCAGAAAATACCGCAAAGGCCCTAAATCCTTCATCTCAAACTCCAAGAAAAGATGTTTCTTTACCTCATCAATAGCAAAAGAATCAGAACCAGTAATAATCATGTCATCCACTTATAAAAGAATAATAACCAAACCCTGGGAAGTAGTGCGAAGAAAGAGAGCATAGTCATGAGCACTAGAGCAAAAACCAATCTGAGTAATAGCCAACTGAAAGCACTCATACCAGGCACGAGGAGACTGCTTTAAACCATAAAGAGCACGACTGTAAACGATAAACATAACCAGTAGGATGAGTCAAACCTGGTGGGGGACGCATGTAAACTTCTTCATGGAGATGGCCATTGAGAAAGGCATTTTTAACATCAAGCTGAAACAGTGGTCACTGACGGATTGTAGCTATAGAAATCAAAGTACGAATAGTAGTCATTTTAGCAATAGGGGCAAACGTCTCTTCATAGTCAACCCCATATTCCTGAGAAAACCCTTTGGCAACAAGTCTAGCTTTGCAGCGTTCAAGAGAGCCATCTGAGTTGGTCTTCACTTTATAAACCCATTTGCAGCCAATAAGATTCCTTATAAGAATGGGGTTCAAAATAAGAATGAATAGAAGAAAGAAAAGAACAATAATAAGAAGAAAAACAAATATTAGAGAAACGAAGTCTTATTGAAGGAGTACGCGTACGCAAAGGATAGCGGTGTCTAGGAAGGGGCTCGTCCGAAGATGCAGTAGGGGGAACATCAGAGATGGTGCAGAGAGGCTGAGGAGGCCATGTCATCCTGCGAGAGTAAACCAAAGGAAAAGAAGAAAATTGAGAAGGGTTAGACTCAGAAGAAACAGTATCAAGAAAAGGAAGAGATGGGACATCAAGATCAGAAACAAATTCCTCAGAGGACTCATCAACAGGAAAAGGATCAATGTAAACCAAGTCCTCTTTGGAGATAGGTGCAACTCTAGAGGAATAGTAAAATAAGAAATACGTTCAAGAAAGACAACGTGACGAGACACATACAACTTTTTAGACACAGGATCATAACACCGATACCCTTTCTGATGAAGACCATACCCCAAAAAGACACACAAAGCAGAGCGAGCACTAAGCTTATTACGTTTTCTTTTGGGAAGAACAACAAAACAAGTAGAACCAAAAACTCGCAAAAGAGAATAATTAGGTGTCTGACCAAACAACTTGGCATAAGGACAAACCCCAGAGAGAAGAGGTGTGGGCATGCGATTTAGAAGGTAAACAGTAGTAAGAACAGCTTCACCCCAGAAAATAGAAGGAACAGACGAAGAAAGAAGAAGAGCTTGAGCAGTTTCAAGGATGTGCCTATGTTTCCTTTTAGCAACACCTTGTTCAGGAGTCCCTGAACAAGAAGACTGATGGAGAGTACCATTGGCATTCAAGAACTCAGTGAACTCTGTCAAACAATACTCACCACCCGAAATTAGAACGGAGAACTTTAATGGTGGTAGATAATTGAGTTTGAATCATGGAATGAAAATTGCGATAGATACGATAGAAATTTGATTTGTAAGTCATGTGATACACCCGACAAAAACGACTGTAATCATCAATAAAAGAAACATAATAGAGGGAGCCACCTTTAGTAGCAATGGGAGGAGGTCCCCACACATCAGTATGCACAAGAGAAAAGGGAGAAAGAGAAACAGACGAACTTTTATTCAATGGTAAAGCAGACATCTTGGCAAGTTTACATCCACTACAATTTGATATGTCACTCAAAGAAACATTTCCCAAATAGCCAGACGAAACAAGACCTTTTCAATCTATCACTTGATAAATGTCCTAATCTAGAATGCCAAGATAAAAAGGGGAAGACTGTTGATCTAAGCAAAAGGAAGACAATGCTGACAAACTACTCTTGACAGGAACTTGCAAGCTCTCCAAGACATACAAGTCACCAACTCTACGCCCGGTCCCAATCTGCTTTTTGGACGTTTGTTCCTGAACAGCACAGTGAGAGGAGGAATAGAGAACATCAAAGCTAGAATCAGAGAGTTGACTAATAGACAATAAACTAAGAGACAAGGTAGGAACATAAAATACATCAGGTATAGATAAAGATGAATATGATGAAGAAGAACAGAGCCTATTGAGACAATATGCATAGGAGAACCATTAGCAGTAGCAATAGAAATAGGAGAAGGAGAAACACAGTTACTCAAGAACGACAAATGAGGTGTCATATGATGAGAAGAGCCAGAATCAAATATCCAAGAGGTGGGAGAAATACCTAAGGAAGAAGAACCATGTAAACCTGAGTAAACAGTAGACATAGCGGAGGCTTGAGACTGATTCCCAGAAGAAGATGCAATAATAACAAGAGCTGCTCAATCATAGATTGTAAAGTGGTAGGTGATACACTGTTAGATGCAGGTGCTGCAAATGCTGTTGGTGGGCGAACTAAGGACTGTGAAGGTGCTCGAGAAGTAGATTGAGGAGGACCACTAAGGACTGTGAAGGTGCTCGAGAAGTAGATTGAGGAGGAGATCGTCTATGCTGGGCCGCAAGTTTAGGACATGTGTACTTCCAGTGTCCTTTTTGACGACAAAAGCTGCACTCATTAACACCAACACGAGGTTTGGGCTTCCCAGTGAGCTGAGTGAGATGCACAGAAGGTGTAGGTAATAGTAGAGGCTGAGCAGAGGAGGCAGTAAACACTGATTGAGAAGGTGGAGCAGGATGAGCAATCTTAAAGCGGGTTTCCTCAGCTATAAGTTCTCGGACAGCTGGCATCAACTTTGGGTGAGGGAACACGATGAAGAATTGCTCCATGGAGGGGTTCAGACTGATCACGAAGTGCCATAAGAAATTGGGTCAACCTCTGCCCTTCCCGATAATTAATATAAACATCTAAGCGCTGCAATTTAACGGGCTCCATAAGTGCCAACTAATCCAATAAGTAGTCCTTTCATTATAAAATTCCTGTATTGAATTTCTCCTTTTGGAAGGCCCCTCGAATAGACATCTCTAGTTCATATTGTTTTGCAAAATTCGATTCCAAATACATACCCTGCAAGTAATCCCAAACTTTCTTGGCTGTGTCATATTTAGAAAAATTCTTACCAATACTTGGCTCCACAGAGTTGTGTAACCAAGTGAGAATCTGTGCATTCTCCATTTCCCACTTTGCAATTGCTTTGTCAAAGCCATCAACCTTAGGATCCGAAGGTCGAATTTCTGTCCTAGTAATGTAACCCCATCGACCTTTACCAATCAAAAAAATTTTCATAACATTAGACCAATATGAGTAATTGTCACCATTCAATCTGATACTAATGGCCTGCATTTTATCTTCTGCCATGATGATGTCTAAGATTATATATATAGCTATAGTCCACAAGTCAACAAGTCACACAAGGACTTCAACCAACAAATTCTCACGATGGGTACTGCAATAACTGGGTAAATAGAGAAGAAATACGCTGGTGGGTTGATGCTAAATCTCGACTAGATAGGGAGAAGGGATGTGCTGCCAAGTTTCGAATGTTTCCAAGCCCTAGGCTGGTGCGATGGTGCAGTTTAGGTTGCAATTTCAGATGAAGAAGGTCCAACAATGGCAAAAGGAGAGAGAGAGATGCAAGGTGTTGACTGAAGGCTGGTGCGATTGAAGGTCCGACAATGGCAGAAGGCTGGTGCGATTGGTTGATCCGATGGTGAAGAAGGTGCGATTGGGTAAATCTGGTGCGTAGTGCGATTGGGTAAATCTGGTGCGATTGGCTGAAGTATAAGATGGCTTTACGGCTTTTGCAAAGAGGATGCAATGGTGGGCTGCTGCGAAGAAGAGATGCAATAGTCGAGGGAGAAGGTGCGGCAGCCCTTAGGGCTCTGATACCATGTAAGTTTGCAATAATCAATTGAATTATTCATTATGCAAAGTGATATTTATACAAAGACAACCCTAAGATATAAAAGACTAAAGTACCCTAATAAAACTAATAAAATAAAGATATACATCTCACAGTTATTACCTGTATGAATCTATTTCTTGGGATCTCCATTTACATAGGTCGGGTTACCATCACTATTGACTTTTTGTCGTCGGCGTAAGTCTCATTCCCCTCTATGTATCACTCACTAGTTTTCTATCCAGTGGTTTAGTCAGATGATCGGCCAAATTCAACTCTGATCTCACAAAATTAAGGGATATAATCCCATCATCAAGCAGCTGCCTCACAATATTGTGTCTCAGAAGTATATGCTTACTCTTCCCATTAAAAGATTTATTTTTAGCTCTGGCAATCGTCAGCCTGGCTATCACAACGAATAGACACGGATGGAATTGGTCTTATCTAAATGGGAATATCAGCTAAGAAGATTCTGAGCCACTCAGCTTCAGTACCAACCTTCTCTAAGGCAATAAACTCAGACTCCATAGTAGACCGAGCTATGCAAGTTTACTTGGAAGATTTTCAAGATACTGCACCTCCACCAAGAGAAAATATATAACCACTCGTGAATTTTATCTCGTCTGAGTCAGAGACCTGGCTAGCATCGCAATACCCCTCTAGTACTGCAAGAAATTCATTGTAAAATAAACCATAGTTAATAGTTCCTCTTAAGTATCTTAGTACCCTATTCAAAGCAATCCAATGATCCTTGTTAGGATAATGAGTATTTCAACTTAATCTGCCTACAGCATATGCAATATCAGGTCGAGTGTAGTTCATTAAATACATAAGACTTCCAATCACTTGAGCATATTTAGTTTGAGAAACACTATGCTCTTTATTTTTCTTTAATTGAGAATTAGCATCATAAGGAGTAGATATAGGATCACAATCATAATGTTTAAATCTCTTTAAAATTTTCTCTACATTGTGTTGTTGTGAAAGTATGATGCCGTTAGATGTTCTGCTTATTTTAATTCCAAGAATTACATCAATTTCACCCATATCTTTCATATCAAAGTTAGAAGCCAAAAGAGATTTTGTTTCATTCACAATATTTAGGCTAGTACCCATAATAAGCATATCATCAACATACAAGCAAATAATTACTCCAGTGTTATCAACAAATTTACTATATACACATTTATCTGCTTCATTAATCAGATAACCATTAAAAGAACAGTTTATCAAATTTTTCATGCCATTGTTTTGGTGTTTGTTTAAGACCATATAAAGATTTCACTAGCCTACAAACTTTGTTCTTATTACCAGGAACAACAAAACCTTCAGGTTGATCCATGTAAATTTCTTCTTCTAAATCACCATTTAAAAATGCAGTTTTAACATTCATTTGATGAATTACTAAGTTGTTAATAGAAGCTAAAGCTATTAAAACTCTTATTGAGAAAATTTTTGTTACAGGAGCAAAAGTATCAAAATAATCTATACTTTTTCTTTTGAGTAAATCCTTTAGCAACCAACCGAGCTTTAAATTTATCAATTAACCCATCAGCTTTTAACTTCTTTTTGAAAATCCATTTGCAACCAATAGTTTTAGCACCCGGAGGTAAACTAACTAATTTCCAAGTATGATTAGACATAATAGATTCTATCTCACTAATAATTACTTTTTTCTAAAAAGGTGAATCAGGAGAAGAAATAGCTTCACTATAAGTTTTTGGGTCATTATCAATAAGAAAAGTGTAAAAATCATCTCCAAAATTAGTTTCTTTTCTTACTCTTTTACTCCTTAATTCAACTTCACCATTATCATTAGTCACCTTTTCAATTTCACTTAGAGTTATATAAGAAACATTTTCAGTTTTTAATTTTAAAGAAAATACATGTTCAAAGAAATCTGCATTCTTCGTCTCAACAATAATGTTAGGTTCCATAATATTATTTTCACTTCTAATAACTAAGAATCTATATGCAGCACTGTTCTGAGTATAGCCAATTAACATGCAATCAAAAGTTTTAGAACCAATTTTCCTTTTTTTAGGTTCAGGCAATATTAGCTAAACACCCCCACACTTTCAAATATTTAAAAACAGTTGCATAGCCTTTCTAAAGTTCATAAGGTATTTTACCAGTTTTCTTAAATGGTATTCTATTTTGAATATAACATGCAGAAAGTAAATCCTCCCCCTACAGGTTAGGTGGTGCTCCAAAACTAATTAACATAGGATTCATCATTTCTTTTAAAGTGCTATTTTTCCTTTCAGCTACACCATTAGATTCAGGTGAATAAGGTGAAGTTATTTCATGCATTATGCCATGTTCTTCACAAAAATCATTCAGAGCTTTATATTCATATTCTCCTCCTCTATCACAAAAATCATTCAGAGCTTTAGTTGATTTTCAACTTCTGCCTTATATTTTAAAAACATTTCAGTAGCCTCATCCTTAGATCTGAGTAAATAAACTTTTGCGTATCTTGAATAGTCATCTACAAAAGTTATATAATATTTTTTACCACCTCTAGTTAATGTACTCTTTAAATCACCAATGTTACTGTGAATTAGGCCTAATAATTCAGTTTCTCTCTCTACTGACTTACAAGTTTTCTTAGTTGATCTAGACTCTACACATGTTTCACATTTTTTGTATTGTTATGGATATATTATGCAATAAACCAAGTTCTTTCATTTTCTTAATATGAGAGAAATTTACATGTCCTAGTCTACCATGCCATATATCAATAGAGTCAATCAAGTAAGCAGAAGAAGATGATGCATTTCAATCATGATTTCAAATACATTTAAAAGAAACAAACCTTAGTTACAATAACCCTTCCCAACATACCATTCTTTGTCATAATAATCTTGTCAGATTCAAAAGATACCTTAACCCTAACCTTACCCAGTAGAGAAACCGACACCAAGTTGTAGCAAATGTTTGGAACATGGAGCACATCACTTAGTGAAAGGACTATTCTTGAAGTTAGCTTAAGAAGAACCTTCCCTTTGCCAATAATAGGTGAGGGCCTCAAATCGCCCATGAACATTGTTCCTCACCTTCCTCCACAGGAGTGTAGGAGACAAAAGCACTTCTGTCACCACGGATGTGCTTGGTAGCCCCAAAGTCTACCACCTAGTCCTACACATTTGCAACCATGTTCACCTCAATAACAACTATAGCAATGACATCATCTGTCCCTACCAAATTAACATTTGTACGTGCTGGAAAATTGTTTGCCTTTCTGAACCTGCACTCAGGAGCATGGTGTCTAGGCTTCCCTCAAACATAACAGTTACCCTTTTTCTTGAAGGTGGGTTTGGACTTTTGGTTCCGACCAGATCTAAAATTCTGATTAGTCTTACAGTCTTGGTTAGGTCTATTGTTCTAGTTGGTGTTGTGACTCTTTTTGTTATTGGTCCTTCTATTGTTATTAGGTCTATTAGGTCCATCTACCAGATTAGCCTTGGAAGTTAATTCCTTAGCTTTTTTAGTCTCGTCTCTAAGCCTATTCTTTTCTTCAATTCGAATGTGAACAATCACATCTTTAAGAATCATATGTTTTCTTTTGTGTTTCAAATTATTTTTGTAGTCTTTCCAGAGAGTTAGGCAATTTTTCAATAAGAAATCCTGCTAGAAAAGACTCTCGCAAAACTATTTCTTCATTTTTTAGGTCACTCACTAGCTATGTTGTACGGACACTCCATTTTTGGAGGAAATGCAGTGTTGGACACATGTCCGATACGGACACTTGCCTGACACGGACACTTGCCCGACACGCCTACGACACGTTTCCGACACTCCAAATAAGTGTCCAGTCAATTTTACCATTCCTTTTTGGTCGGACACGGTCAGGACACGGGGGGACGCTCCCTGGACACACGCGGGACACTCCATGGACACGGCGGGGCCATTTTGTAAATATTTTTTTTAAAAAGGGGGACATAATGTTATATTTTAAAAAGAAGGTCTTTTTTGTAAATAAAAAAAATTAAAGTTAAAAAGGAAGAATAGAAGCTTCTCGATTCAGTTCAAATCCCTAAGCCAAAGAGAAAGCGAGAGAGAGAGATAGAAAAAGAAAGAGAGAGATAGAGAGAGATAGAGAGAGAGAGAAGAGAGTCGAGCGGAACCCCTTCGACCTTCATCCATGATCGACGGCGACGGCGACGACAACAGCCAACAGCCTTCTCGACGATGATGACCTTCCTTCCTTCCGACGATAGCTGACAAGTCGACAACCCTCACTCAATTCCAAACCCTTTCAGCCATTAACGAACAACAGAGAGAAAGAGTGAGAGAGGGAAAAGTCAGAATGGCAAAACCCTTTCGTCCATGACCGACGGCTTTCCCTCCAACGACGACAACCGACGACCCTCATCGCACGACCATCTGTTTGAAAGCTGGGGTTTAAAACAAGTAAGTACCCCTATTTCTCTTGCTTTGCTTCTCTTCTTCCTCATCTTCTTCTTCTCCTTCTTCTACTCCTTGGGTAAACTGTGTGATTATACGAGTTTTGAAAGTTAGGGTCTTTTACCTCCATTGCTTCATCTGGTTTTTGGGTGACCTATTGAAAATTTGTTTACTTTTCTTTTAGATTTCTTATATAGTTATATATGGCTTGCAATTTTTTATATATTGTTGTTTGGGTGATCTTTGTGGACTTTTTTATTTATTTATTTATTTTTTAATATGTAAGTTGCAATTTTTATATATAACCTCCACTTTTTTTGTGAGTTGGGTGTATCTTGTTTGCTTGTCTCGGTATTGAAATAAGCCAGTAATTTATATTAATTATATATAATTAAGCTGTACTTTTTTTTATTCATTTTTATAAGAATCAATGAATGCATATTATTTAAGTAGTTGTTTGTAAAAAATTCTTTGGTCCTTAATATTGTAGGAATGAATCAAGAAATGTCTAGGCCAGTAGTAATGTTTCTAAACAGGATGATGATACTAAGCCTCTATGGAAATTTGTTAAAAAACTAGAAAAGTTAGCTTCGGGTGGAGGAAATTTGTCTTTCCAGTGCAACTTTTCTGATAAAGTTTATAAGGGGTCATACTCTAGGGTGAAAGGCCCATTTGTTGAAAATTCCGAATTTTGGGATTAAAAAATGTCCTAATGTGAATGAATTGAAACTTCAAGAGATGAGAAAGCTTGTGGAAGAGGCTGACTTCCGGGTGCAAGCATCTATGCCAAAACAAGTGCCTTTGCCATCCTCTTCTTTTAGTCAATCATCTCAATCCCAACCATCTTCAGGTGTGACTTCAAGCATGGTGTCGTTGAGACAAGGGGGCTTTGAACCCAAAAAAAAAAGAAAGGCAATGGGAAATACAGCAATAGAGAAGGCCTTCAACCTTGACTCCCGAGAAGAATTGCAATATGAAATTGGTAGAATGTTTTATTCAGCTGGTTTACCATTTCATTTTGCAAGAAATCCTCACTACATTAAGGCATTTACTCTTGCTTGTAATAGCAATCTTGCTGGTTTTGTGCCTCTTGGATACTACATGTTGAGGACAATTCTTCTACAAAAAGGAAGGGCAAATATTGATAAGTTGTTGGAACCAATTAAGTTTTCATGGAAGGATAAAGGGATAAGTCTTGTGAATGATGGATGGACTGACCCTCAAAGAAGGCCACTTATTAATTTTATTGCTGTGAAAGAATGTGGATCAATGTTTTTAAAGGCGGTCAATTGTCAAGGTGAATACAAAAACAAGCACTTCATTGCCTACTTGATTAGTAAAACCATTGCAGAGGTTGGACCTCAAAATGTTGTTCAAGTGATAATGGATAATGCTCCGGTGTGTCGAATGGCAGGATTGCTTGTTGAAGCTCAATATCCACAAATCTTTTGGACACCTATGTGTAGTGCATACCTTAAACCTTACTCTAAAAAATATGTGCGGCTAAAGACACCAATGCTAATGCAATTATATATGATGCATGTAATTAGATTACCACTATTGCTATGGATGCTTCTCTTATCAAGGTTTTTATCACTACTCATTCAATGAGGCTTGCCATTTACAATCAATTTGTGAAATTGAAGATGCTTGCAATTGCGGATACACACTTTGCTTCGGTGGTGGTTATGCTTAGAAGATTTAAGCTTGTAAAGAGTGGCCTCCAAAACATGGTGATTAGTGAGCAATGGTCTTCTTATAGAGAAGATAATGTTGGCAAAGCACAATTTGTAAAGGAGAAAGTGTTAGATGACTTGTGGTAGGATCAGCTTGACTACATTCTTTCCTTTCTTAATCCTATTTATGAGATGTTGAGGGTTGCCGATACAGACAAGCCTTGTCTTCATTTGGTGTATGATATGTGGAATGCAATGATTGAAAAAGTGAAGGTGGCTATCTATCGGCATGAAAAGAAGCAAGAAAGTGAGGAGTCAATCTTTTATAATGTTGTTCTCGCCATCTTGGTTGATAGGTGGTCAAAGAACAACACATTTCTTCACTGTTTGGCTCATTCACTAAACCCTCGGTAATTAACTATTATATTTTTTTACGTATATAAGCAATTAAGCATATATAGGTTGGATACTTAGATTTTTTTATTTTAGATTTTTTTTAATAGGTCATTGGTTTGTTTGTTTTATAGGTATTATAGCAAGGAGTGGCTTAATGAGGGTCCCAATTGTGTTGAACCCCTACAAGGATATGGAGATTACCTTGGAAAGGAGAAAGTGCTTACAAAGATTCTTTCCAAATGGGGATGAGCGTCGAATTGTTAATATCGAATTCGGACAATTCTCTTCTTGTTTGGAGGATTTTACTGACTTTGAATCCATGCATGACAGAGGAGTTATGGACCCAAAGTTATGGTGGGTTGTGCATGGAGCTTCCGCACCCAACCTTCAAAGCTTGGCTATAAAGTTAATAGGCCGACCTTCTTCCTCTTCTTGTTCTGAAAGAAATTGGAGTACTTATTCCTTTATCAACTCAGTAAAGAGGAACAAAATGACCCCACAACGTGCGGAAGACTTGGTATTTGTGCATAGTAATCTAAGATTACTATCTAGAAGAAGTCAACACTACAAGGAAGGAGAGAGCAAGATGTGGGATGTTGGGGGGGATTCTTTTGATCCACTTGAGGGTGCTAGGTTACTTGAGATTGCTAATCTAACACTTAATGAACCAGATTTGGAGAGTGAGGTAATCATAGGAGGAAGTGATGATGATGATGGTGATGGTGATGGGCATGCTACTTAGCAATAGTGATGGATTGATGGGGGAAGACTTTTTTGAGTTTTTATACAAGTAGTCAAGTGAACAATCAATAATGATTGAATACTTTAAGTTGAATAGTTGATTGTTTACTTGACTGCTTTGTTTTTTGAGTTTTTGTAGGGAAAATGTTACTAACTGCTTGAAAGTTAAATGCTAATGTTAGAAGTAGACCAATTGGGCAGTGGACAATCATCCAATCAATGATGATTGATTTTTTGTATGGAAAATGTTGCTAAGTGCTAACTAATTACTATACTTCAAGTTAAATGCCATTGTTAAAAGCTTTTTGATGTCTTGGTTGTCTTTGTGATTAATGATTGTCTTTTTAGTTCCATGTATTTGAATACTTTTTGATGTGTATAACGGAAATATATATATATAATTAATAAATATATATTTATTTATTGCTTATCTCTGCCTTGTCGTGTCCTAGTTTTTATAGGATTTGCCGTGTCGGAGTGTTCGTGTCGTGTTGTACCGGTGTCCCGTGTCCATGTCCGTGCTTCTTGGCTCACTAGGATATGAAAGTCTTGGATTTGAGATGATACATCTCTATCCTCGGTCATTTGGAAATTAGCAAAATTCCCTATGGCATATTTCTGATTACCAGTATCTTCTAAGACATATTTCTTTTTCAAACTCTCCCAAATATCCTTAGCAGTCTTATAGGAATAATAAATATCATAAATCTCATTAGACAGTGTGCTAAGTATTGTGTGTCTACATACCTTATTACCATTTTTCTATTTTTTCAGCTCTTCCTTATATTTTTCAGTACCTTCTTTTGGTTGAGGCTTTGTCAGTATGTGGGTTAAGTTCACCGTGTCCAAAGCAGAATAAACACGCTCTTGCTAGCGCTTAAAGAAAGTATCATTGAAGTACTCGATCTTAGAAACATCATGCAGAATTTTAGTAATTATACTAGCAACATCCATGATCTACTTTTAAGATTGTTGGAAATAAAATATGGAAGCTACAAAAAAAAAAAAAAAAAAAAAAAAAAAAAAAAAAAAAAAAAAAAAAAAAACCAGATACTTGTCAGATTGAGGTGTGTGAGAACACTGCCCTTAAAAGTAGATCGTGCCCCACAGAACAAATTGCTCGGTGCAGATGGACAATGGTAGCCTACTCTCCAAGGTACAACAATCACACCTCCCGCAACCGTGCATTTGCAATGCTGGAGAGATGTGAGTAGCTCGGATCACTCCTTCGTAGAACACAAATTGCAGAACTAGAATACTTCGAACTGCAGAATTGAAAAAGAACTCGAAATACTTGAAAGAAAATATAGAGAGGAAAGAGAGAGCAATAGGTTGCTGGTGTGTTTTGGAAAGGTTGGAAGGACCCTTTAAATAGTGTTTAGAGAGAGAATTTGCTGCAACGTATTAAATAAAAAATTTATTTACGAAATAAATATTGAAATAGCCACAAATGAATCTGGACAGAAACATAGGGAATATGCAGAATTTAAATCTGAAACAGTAAAAAATATTTAATTTGCCAACAGTAAAAAAATAAATCAAGGGAATTAAGTCAAAATAAATTTTTGATTTGAATGCAAATGGTCAGATCAAATAAGTGGACTAGAAGAGTGTTGGACTTAGCTCGACCCAGAAACCTAAAGGCCCAATAACCAAAATGATAAAAAGGGGCCAGACCTGTGCACACACGCGAAACCAAATATCTGGGATTTGCACCCCTGCATGCCTGCGTCGTGCCCGACTAAGTCAATTTTCGGACCCCTATCTCGCAAATTGATCAATTGGGCTTCGGCTCATGTGCATGTGGGCCTTCTTAAACTCTACCACATGTTAACTAAACATAAAGAGTATAAAGGTATATAAATATAAGACAAGGCTTTATCGATTTCCAATGTGGGACAAGGTGTTTTGGGCCAACAACAAGAAACACAAGAACAATATAAGTATTTTGAAATACCTACTATATACAACACCATGTACTTGTATAAATATTTTTATGTAACCTACTTAACTATTATGTTAACTACGTAAAATATGTTGTCCTTAGTCACTAGATATCTGATCTGTTTAATACATGATTCTTTTTCCCTATTATGTCTCCTATGCCATTGTTGTTTCTCCATTTTCTTTAATGAGTGAATTTTGACAAGATTTTTTGTTTCTTTCATTTCATAGAGATGATGGGTTTTCCTTCCCATGATGCAACAAAAGTAGAAAGGTCTATTCTATATGATCATCGACCACACCGATTATATGAAGATGATTATTTGCGAGTCTGCCAAATCCCACGAAAAAAGGTTGGATAAATAATGTATCATGTTCATTAGTTAACTTTTTTGTCTTTACTAGGGTTCTAATATATTCATTTTTTAGGGAGCAAACTTTAGGGACCTTCCAGGTGTTGTTGTTGGTGCTGACAATGTTGTTCAAAGAGATCCAACAATGGAGCCAATACTATTGCCATCTGGAAGGCTTCTGGTGAGAATTATTATTATTTTGCTTTTGTTTCATTCTAATGAAAATGCATGTGTGCATTTTTTGATTTCTTGCTTCTCTGATTCCCTCCCTCCATCCTTCTAACATCGGTTATAATTTTATTATTTTCATTCATTGGAACGAATGTGGTGGTAAAGTATTGAAACTTAAACACTTAAAAGTAAATATAGAAAACTTCATCTTGTGCACCATAGTAAAAATCACAAAATTATGATGAGGTGATTTTTTTTTTTTTTTTTTTTTTGGGTATGTAAATCAATGAGAAATTTATAAAAGAAGAAAAGGAGGAAGAAAAGGGAAGATCTTTACAGGCAAAATGTAGGGTTTCCTCATTTTTTATATATTATAGAATAAGTGTATCCTAGGCTTTACTCCTGTCGTGGTTTGAACCCAAACTAATCCCCTAATGGCTTGTGTGAGATGGCCCATACCTACATAGGCATCAATAGTTGCAAGGAGTTGAGACAATGATCTTTGGGGAGCACACCCAAGGCCTGACCACTCGACCAACCTCGTAGGGGTGGTTTCCTTCCTTCTATTCTCTTAATTATATCTCTTTTATTACAATTACATAAATACCTTTTAGTTAAGCAATAAAAATATAAGATGGTACATAATATTTAATTGATTTTGAACATTCTCCATTAAAGCTGGTGCAAAGATATCCTCTATAGCCAGCTTCTCTAGAATATGATGAAAATTTTTACTAGGCACCCTTTTGTCCAAATATCATTGTCCAAATATCAACAAGTTGATCTTCAGTTCTCATATAGAGTGTACATATCTCTTTAGAACTCATTTTTTCCTTGATAAAATAGCTGTTAATGGTTGCCTTACTATCATTATATAGCTGCATGGAAGTTTTATATTTAACACCAAGTTCTTTCAACAAAATTTTCAATTAAGGAAACTCACATTCCATGAGTCGTAGATCTAAAGTCAGCCTCTGCATTGGATCTAGCCAACACAAATTGTTTCTTGCTCTGCCAAGTCACAAGATTTCCTCCTACAAAAGTACATGAGATAAATGTAAATCTTCAATTAGTGGTTGAGCCAGCCTATTATGCATTTGTGTATGACTATCCTTAAGTGATCATCTCTTGAAAATAATATTCCTTTTCTTGTTGTAGATTTCAAGTAGCAAAGGCCACCATTCTATCTCAACCTGGGACATGAACGAAATAAACACACTTGAATAGGTGAGGAGGAATAAAAAAAAGGACAAGAGGAAGGTGAGGACTAAGATAACACTTTAATGGGTTTTTCAAACTTCAGTACAAGAGAGGGCATTCGGTTGATGAGATATATTGCAGTTAGAACATCTCCTTGGTAGGACTTCCAAACATTCATGAAACAATTCCATGTTCTTGAAAGTATAACCAAGCCCCCCCATAAATTTACTCCCCACCATTATCAGATTGAACAAACCAATACATCGTTTTTTTTTTTTTTTTTTTGGTTTCAACAGGTACATCCAAGTAGCAGCAGCAAAGAATCATCTATAAATGAAACAAGCAACTGGTACCCAAATGAAGATATAATGCGAGAAATGCCCCAAACATTAGTGTGAATAATATCAAAAGGTTAAAACTTTTATTATTGCGGGAAGGAAATGACACCTGATGGTGTTTTGGAAGTTCACACATTTCACAATGAAATTTAAAGACATCAATTCTTGAAAAAATAGAAGGAAAAATTCTTATGAAGCAAAAGAATAGATGGGTTCCACAAATGCTTATGCCAAAGCCATATATGCACAAGTGGATCATTGGAACACCCAAAATGATTTTCTTGTTGTAGTTGTCTCGATATTTCGGAATGTGGATTCTAAAGGCAAAGGCCACCATTCTTTCTACCATTGCCAGTCGTCTTACTTTTGACTAGGTTTTGGATAACATTGTGAGGGAAAAAAATCACGCTACCATTAAGTTCTTTTGTAACTCGACTAATGAAAAGTAGGTTGGTAGAGAAAATAGGAACATGTAGAACATAAGAGAGGGACAAAGAAGGTGTGAAGTTATGGAACCTTTGCCTATGATAGTCAACAAAGAACCATCGATTACTCTAAATTTTTCTCTGAGAGACACCAGTCCATGTGATCAAAAGCCCCCAAATCAATGATTCAGGGTTGAGAAGTAGTAGTCATAGTTATTAAAGGAGCAAGGCGCACTTAGGTGCCAAGGACTCCTGGGGCCTAGGCGCAAGGCGCAAAAAAAAAAAAAAAAAAAAAAAAAAAAAATGCACGGGCATGTGAGAAGTGAAGCGCACATTTAAAGAAAATAAATGAAAAATACTTGATTAAATACAACTAAAAAAATTAAACTATAAGCAATTGTACCTTACTAATTAATTAGTAAGATTTCTAATTCAATAAAATTTTATTTTTTAATTCACCAAAATTAATTTTTTGGTACAAATTCTAGTTCACTTATTTATTTATTTATTATTATTATTATTTTTTTTTGCATCAATAATTTCAATACGAAAAATATACTACATATAGATTAAGATAATGCAAAATTACAAATTCAGTATATAAATTACAAGAAGAAGATAATAGAATTTTTTATTTTTTGTTTCAATTAATTTTTTGGAAGAAGATAAAGATGATACTATTTCAATATACAAGAAGAAGAATAAGTTCTTTTTTTGTTGTATAAAGAAAATAAAATGGAAGTCATACGATGCGGAAAATAAAATCAAAGAACAACAACGAACAACAATCATAAAAGCAGAAAATAAAACTGAAGAAGAAGAAAAGCTACGCATTTGGTTAAAGAGGACCGAGGTAAGTTTGAGGAAGCTTGTTTGAAGACAGCTAGGGCTAGAAACTAGAGTTTTGTTTTATTTCTACCCCGTATTTCTAGTTTGTTTGTTTGTTTTTTTTTTTTTCAAATGTTTGCTCAATCTAATAGTTGTAAATAATATTTAATATGAAAAGGAATTAGATTTTATTTATTGAAAAAAAAAAAAAAAAAAAAGCAAGGTCACTCAAGCGTGCCTTTTTTGTGCTTTGGGCTCTGGAAAAAGCCCTAAAAGTGCGCCTTAAGGAAAGCGCCTTGCTTAGTCCAAGGCAAAACCCGAGCCGTAGGCGTGCTTTGCAATATGCACGACTATGGTAGCAGTATAGATTGTATTTATGGAAGTAGCGAGGTTACTTGAATAAGCCAAGGAGGTGGAAGGCACTGCGAGTCGTATCCAATAGTCACATAAGGAACCTAAGCTACTCAAGCATTTCTCGAGTAAAACTTAAAGTATCAGATAGTGGAGCCTACGAACTAGATGATGAGTTGGTAGAAATAGCAAAATCAATTGCTGTAATATGGTGAGCCCAAGGTCTAGTGTTATTCCCAAGTAACCTACTCTACCCTTAGCAGGACCTCGACCTACCCTTAGTTGGACCTCAATCTGCGAGTCTCCAGGACGTTTCTCTACAATAATCACAAATTAGTTTTTCCAGTCGCTTGCATTGAGCTCTCTTGACCCAAATTGTGTAGATTTCACTGTTTTGGTGATGGATTTCCAATACTCAATGCAATTGATCAAACCTTCTTCTAACACCTTTTGTAGTTGCTCCACTCCATTTTAATTCCTTGAAGCTTGTACATTTTCCCTAGTTTGCATGCAGCGCTTGAACTTTCACGGTCTTGTGACTTGAGGTTTTGAGCTGGATTTTTAAGACTTAAACTAATTTGTCGAAGAAATTGCCACATAAGACCTATACCTTTACAAAGGAAATATGCACCTTTTTCTCATCCATTAAGTCATTATTTGAGAGAATGCAAAGACGATTGAAGTAAAATTGTGCCTATGCAAAACTCTTCTAGATTCCTCGTGGGAGACCTTAAGCCTCTCTTCCCTTCCCTTCTTTGTTGATATGTTGTATACTAACATCAAGCCTCATTAACCTAATTAAATGGCCTTCATATTGGTTAGGTATTCAAACTTGTCTTTAAAAGGCTTCATTGTTTAGAAATCCACAAGTGACTATATATGACTATGGCATATAGACCAATGGAAGTGATGTGGACTGGACCTAGCCCACGCCTTCATTGCTCGAAGGCTGAGATTTACCATATTTTAATTAGCTTTATTTATGGATTTTCTTGATTGTTGCATTTTAATTTTCATGAATTTAGGAGCAAATATTACCATAGTTGATGTACTTGGGGTCTATATAAAGACTCCATATCTCTTAAAATAAATCAGTCATGGATTAATAAAAATTGAGTTCTTTAGGTGTTGTTTCGACTCCATACCCGCTAAGTGTTAACTCTTAGGGTTTTCTTGCTTGTTTGGTGCCGACTCCAAACCCCCCCCCCCAGGTGCTGACTCCTAGGGGTTTAGCTTCTTTTCAAGCTTTCTTTTCTTTTCTTCGTCAATTTCTTTTTTCCTCTTATGTGTTTTGAGGTTGTCCTACATCAGGAAGCTATGTGGGTTTTCCATGTGGGGGAAATGCAAATAAAAAAAAAATGTAAAAAACCAACCTTCTCTTCCAACCATCAGAACAGAGTGAAGAGCTATTCAAAACACAGATTGAAGTTTTGGTATAGACCAAAAAGATATTCAGATTTTATCTTGTTCATCTTGACCTTTAAGAACTATGACAAAAAATTTTTCCTTTTTATTTGTTTATTATTTTAAGTAGTACTTCTTGCTTGCACTTTAGCTCGTTTTATGCTTTCCTAAAAGTTATATTTCATTGCAATGCGCAAAATTCCACCCTTACTTATTCTTTCATACCTATGACTGATGATTTTATTTTTATTTATGTTACAATCTTGCTACAAATAGGTACCTGACTTTGCAATAAATTTATGTAAAGGGAAGTCTCCAAGGTGGGCTTATACTTTTTGGCACCATTTAATGCTACGTTCTTTTCATCTTTTTTACTTGTTTTTTTCCCCCCTTATTACCAAAAAAATGCAGACCTTATGCAAGGTTATGGTGGGACGAGATGGTGCCAACGGTGTTTTGTAGACCAGATTCTCATTTCCAGGTAGCTATAGGTTCTGCTTTCACTCATGCTTAAATTTTGTCTACATGGTTTTGTTGTGAGACGGTCAATTTCTATAGGCAAACTTACATCCAGAGCAAGACAGAGTCCTTACAGTTCGTGAGAGTGCAAGGTTGCAAGGTTTTCCAGATTATTATAAATTCTGTGGCGGAATTCAAGAAAGGTATCTTTTCAATCTTGGCACATTTATCTTTCTAATTTATGATCTAAAATCATTTTTTATTTTATTTTTTTGTTGCTAGGCAAATCTTTCCGTTTTATATTTGTAGTATGCTGCCAGCTTGCCAAGATAAAATAAGTATGTCATCGTTTTTTCTTTTTTATTTTATTTTTATCAGTTGGAGGGGGGGGGGGGGGGGGGGGGGAGAAAACTACTAAAACATGAACTAGAAGCCTCATTATTTATTCTTTCTCCTACCTTGTTCCCCAACCAAAATATTAACTTGCAGGTCATTTTCATGGTCATGCATCGTGATCTAAATAGGGATCTTCACCTTTTCAATGAATCCAATATTTTTCAACTTGTTACATTTATCCTTTATGTGAGATAGACTTTAGCTTTTCATAAGGATAGTGCTCAAAGTAATGACAAGAAGTATGGAGACACTTTGGAATTGGATCATAACAAGGATAAGTGGTGCAAATGGTTGAATCCAACATTTTCACTATGTATAATTCCCAGATGTCAATGCTATTATGAAATGTCTGAAGAGTCATGGATTTCTCTATTATAGGGATTTGAAGAGTGATGAGGATGGCATTCGTAAAATTTTCGAAGCTAATGCGTGCTACGCCAATGGGTCCTACCATTGTTGCTACGTATTAAGAAAGTATTGTTAGTGGAGTATAGTTGGGTCTACTTGGTTCTGGATGGGCATGCGGCTGGGTCTGGTTTAAACCAAGAACCATACCTAACCCGACCAACCTGGTCCAGTTCTAAAGCATTTAGGTTCGGCCCTAGGGTGGAAAAATTGAGAACCAACATCCATCAATTTGGTCTTGAAAGATTTATATGTTAAAATCTGATCTCTTAGCTGATTTACTATTGTAGAAGGCTATTAGGAGAATAAACATGTCACAATCTGGAGGCCAGATAATGACTAATTACGGTGAGGAATTTAATTAAAAATTATTTTCGAGAGAAAGAGGTTTTTGGTCCATTTATGGATTGTGCACAATTGGAATTTACCCCAACCTTAAATAAAATTTCTGGCATGACCCATTAGTATCTAGGTCAATTCAAGTTTTGCAAAACCTATCACAATCTGGAGGCTGGATAATGACTACTTACAGTTAGGAATTTAATTAAACATTATTTTCCAGAGAAAGAGGTTTTTGGTCCATTTATGGATTGTGAACAGTTGGAATTTAACCCAATCTTTAATAATATTTCCTGGCATGACCCATTTGTATCTAGGTCATTCCAAGTTTTGCAAAACCTATAAAACCATCACCATTTCATAACCTGTATAGACGTTAGAAGCAGGAATCGTGCACATAGGGTAATGGTCCCACTCTAGAACCGCGGTTCTACGCTTCCAACTAAGATTTGTGAAAGAATCGCGATTCTTTAAAGAAAGAATCGCGGTCCTAACCTGAGATAGAACCATCCAAATGAGTGGGGGAAGAGGAAGAGCAGATGTAGAAAAAGAAGAATAAGAAGAAGAAGAAGGGGGGGGGGGGGGGGGGGGGAAGAAATCAGCACTAGTAGCAGCGTCGCCTTGAGGCAAGAATCGGCATCGCCATCACCATCATCTTCTTCTTCTCTTCTTAATATGCTTTCTAGATAAAATTCAACCCCAACATAACCTAAAATTAATGTACAATAATAAACCGGGGTGTTGCAACATGTGTCTAGTTTTGGACACGTGTTGCTACGCGTGAAATCCTCTTTTACACATGTTATATCCATAAAAATCTAGATATTACATTTTTCCATTCATGGATAACTTGCCACCTCGTAAGCCACCTCATCTAATAGTTGCGACTTGTGCTAGTTATATGCAATAAAATATTTAACTTTCTAGAACACCGAAAATCATGGAAGATTCAAGATAGTTTCAAAATTACTATTTAATGTTTCCTACCAAAAATGTTACAAAATAACCATAATATACTATAATAACATAATAAGCATAACCGATGAAATCTAAAAATACTTATTAAATAATATTCCCTATGTTCCTAATTGTCTGTCCTCTTTGAAAAATCACGCTTTTTTAGGAAACCCTATTAAATGCTTTCACATCAAATATATGTTCTAACATTCCAATTTTGACCTCAAGTGTACAAAACATTAGAGAAAGATAAAATAGGCATGAGAAAGGATATTTTGGGAAAATAAATAAAAAGAATCTGACTTTTTGAATGTGACTATAAATTTGGAACATCCCAAAAAGGAAAGGAGGTCAATAAAATAGGAACGGAGGGAGTAATTGGTTGGGGTATCACACTAATTTACATGAAATGTGAGGGCAATTATGTTGAAAAATGTTCTAAGTCATAATTGTAACTATTGAATGACAGCTAATCGGGTAGTTTTTTTAAGAATAGAGGACATTTGAAGCCAGTCATCCTTTAAGAACAATCGAGTATGTGCTCAACAGACATCTAATAAATACTAGTTTTTATGACGAATGGCTCATCCTCAGCACCAACACTCTAGTTCTCTTGATAATTATATTGTTTTGAATGTCTTCGTCTGTTGCTAGAGGATTAGTTGCTTTGATTCTTACTTGGCATTTATTTTCTGAAGGTAGATTTTCCATTTCATTAAATGAATCTCCATATGTAAAGTAAAACATGAGAACCTGTCATTATGATCCAGTGGAAGAATGAATGGGCACTCAAACTTAAGACGTGTGTTGTTAACTCTGGCTTTATTTTCAATAATTTATGAACTTTTTTCGTCGTCCAAGTCGGAGTATGTAAGAAGTTTCAGATTCTATAGCTCAGAAGTTGTTTTGATAAAATTCTGAGTTAGTGGCTATGTCTTCAGTTATTACCCCCCATGTTTTGTTTATTTGCCATCAACCACTATAGACGGCTCTGATCTGTATTGTTTTTTGTTTCCGCTTAATTTATATTTATATTTCATATTTTCTTACGTTTGTGTGGATTTTATAACTTATAAACTTATTTGAAATTTAATTTGCATACCAGTGATAGTATACCATATCATCCTGTAATGATGTGGTATATTTGCAGCTTGATTACAAAGTCCAGCAGCTGTTTACAGTAGCTTGGGACATACTTATCTTTTACAGCTTAGTTTTGGGGTATAAGTGTCATGTTACAGTTTTATACCTTATAGATAGGATTGTATACTTATTTTGGGTAGGTTTGATTCGAGAATAGTTAAATACTGATTGTATGAGCAACTGCTCTGTTTCTCTCCGGTAATCAAAGAAATCCTCTGAACTTCATTTTTGTCTCTTTTTCTGTCATCTCTCTAGCATTTTCTAGCTAGGATTGTCTGGTTTCTGGTGTGATTCTATCATGTAAGCACTTTTCAATTAACATCATAACATAAAATTTCACACATCCAATTAGGTTCCTAATTTCTACAAAGTTTATCATAACAGACACCATTTTAGGTGTCAATCTTATGATTCTGGTGCCTTGGTGGTCACAAATTTTTATTAAAATGTTTGGTAATTTGTTTTGTGGTTTCCCCTTCTTGCTTATAAGTCCACAAGTTAAGCTATAATCTCCTTTCTCTTCTTGGTAAACAATGATAGTTGAAGCCCAAGAATGCTTGAGTTTCTTAAATTTTATTATTATTATTTGATAAAAAACAACTGTTAGTCATATACAAAAGGAAAAGAAGTTTGGTAATGAAGAACCAAAAAGAAAACAAGATCAAGGTGGACAAAAATGACCACAAAAATTCTCCATCAAAAGATCTCTTCCCTTGGCCAATAATATGCTTTGTCATTGGCTAAGTAATGAGTCCAAGCAAAAGTAGCCCCCATTAGTTTAGATAGTTATAAGAATGTCTTGCATAATCTACCAATGTCACCAACTACCATTCACACTAACTTTTGCACAAGAAATCACCTTGGAAGAGTCCCCTTCAACCAAAAAATCATGAAGTTCAATCCTCTTCGCATGATGAAGTGATGTCGTAATTGCAACAATGAGCATTTGAAAATGTTTATAATCAAATGACTTTCATTAATAGAGAGAAAAGCTTCAATACAAGTGGAAATTTGGTTGTTTGGGAGCCGAAAAAGAACTAGAAAGCTTAATTCCAGCAGATAGAAGTTTGTACAAATTCTAAATCAATTAAAAACTACTTCTAAGAGCCTATCCAATTCTATTTATAATGATCTATCCAAAGTCTAATCAACTTACAACTAACAGTTGATAACTAACTCCAACTAACTATAGAATCTATTAGTTACATTTGTTACGTTTTAAAGCTTCTAGAAACAAAATAAAGTGAGAATAGCTATTATAATGCTGTTGGACATCACATATATCTTCTCACATCATGACTCCTCGTCTAAAGGGGGGAAAAAAAAAAAATTCTCAAGTTTGAATAATGAAGTAGAAGCTGTTCATGATGTTAGTTGGTTGAATTTCTCCCTTCACACCACCCAAGCAAGATCTCTAGCTTTGGAAAGAAGATTTATACGATGCACATCAATATTTGACTTATATTTGGTGTTAGACTTCTCACTTTTGGACCTCTTTGAAGAATGAATATCTTTTATAAACACTATCAAGTCTTCAATCTTATCTTTCACCTTGTAGGAAGAGGAAAATATAAATCTAGGCTATTCGGAAGCTTAAAACCATGATACGTACCCCCATGCCCTAATTCACAAGGAATGTAGCCATTAAGCGTCACCTCTTCAAGTTGCCAATGTAGTTTAATCTTTTCTAAAGCAGTCATTTCATGGGCTGTCAAGCTAGGAAATGCGAACGAGGACTCTAAGTCGAAACAAGGTGGCCATGTCATGCATAGAAGATGAGCTAGGAGGCAAATATTGAGGATATTCATCAAAATATGGTTGCATTATCGCATTAACAGCACTAGGGACTTTAAAATCAGCCTATTTCTCTTGTGAAATTAAAGAACTTTGACGACTGCTAACAATACTTTCTTTTACAAGTCTTTTTGAAGAAAGTAGAGAAGTTTTTTTATGGTATAGAGACTACCTTTTTTTTCATGGGCAGCAATATATATGCTCTCAACCAATCTTCTTTCAAATCATCACCAACTTCTTTATTTTAGGGTTGGTCGTAAATGGGTTGTGCTTCACTTGGCTCTATCCTTTCTATTTCTTCCATCAAGAGGACTTCGTAATAAGTCTCTGTGTCACCACACTTAAGGAATGTAAAGTCACTTTTTTTTAGTAGCCTTCTCTCTCCACATTAGAGAAATCTGGCTTGTTTGATGAAAATCCGACAATCTCTGTAAGTAGAATTTGCTGTCCAGCATTCTTTTATCTTTTCCTTTCCATCTCATTGGGAAACACTTGTAATTGTTTCCACCACTCAGAGGTTTCCCTTTGACGTGATTAGAGATCAATTTCACTTTCTTTCTTTTCAGAATTTCGTAATAATTGAATACTCTCTCAAGAGTTTCTAACCAATCAACAAAATCTCAGAATGGAAACTTCCATAGCATACCAGAAGTTCATCTTCAATTTGGAGTCTTCACTCTCCACATTAGGAAAGTGAACGTGTTGTACCTTCTTCGTTAAGGCCGCTATTTGTATTTGTAGTTGCTCATATATATATATATATATATATATATTTTGGGTTTTGGTTGTTCAACTTTGCTGCTGATTTTGTTGACCATCATCTTCATTCATTGATTGGAGATAAATAACCCCATGATCAAAGTTCATTGCATTTTCCCTTCCTCAACATCTTCTTACTCTTATTCTTTGAGCCATAACAGCAAGAAAACACATCAAGATGCATCCAGGTTTGAAGTTGTTTAGTGATAAAAATTGGACTTCAACAATAGGAAAGGCTAAATCGAAGTATAGCAGGCACTCGAAACAAGAAATCGTTGAAAGAAACCTGTCACAACACAGTAGTGAAGGGGTAGACCAAGCATAGCAGGTCAAACAAACAAGTCTAAGCCGATTAAACTTGTAGATCATGCTAAAGATTAAGTTTTAACTAGGTAATCAATGCATCATACCTAAGGACTTAAATATCGATATCGATGCATATATCAAGGGTCCCAAAACATAGATATATCAGATATATCAAAAATATCAATATGAATTTTAATTTATATACCACATCCTACATTAGTTAATTATAAACTTGACATTGCTTCATATACCTGTTTGGGCCCTACTTTTAAGTTTAGGTTTTTATGTTGGAAACTTAACATAATATCAGAACATATTGTTCTTGGGGCTTTCATTTGTGAGCTCGTCTTTAGTTGTTCACGTGACAAGCTCCTTTCTAACTTATTAGGCCTACACGTGAGGGGGAGTATTGGAAATATACCACATCCTACATTAGTTAATTATAAACTTTGACATTGTTTCATATACTTGTTTGGGTCCTCCACTTATAAGCTTAGGTTTTTAAGTTGGAAAATTAACAGATTTAAAGATATTACGGATATTATTACGGATATTATTAATTAAACATGGAAATTATCATTGATACTTTAGAAAATATTGAATTAGATTCTAATAAACAATTTAAAATCAAAATCTTGCAAATTAAATGTCTATAAGACAAGTATGTATTGTATAGAGTACACAAAGTGTGTTTCACTCAACAAATAAAAAACCAACTTTATACAAATTCATTCTTTAAATACTCACAAAACATTAAAAAAATAAAATGCATTTATTTTACACAATGATAAGTGATTCAATATGTAAATCAATGTTGTATACCAAAATTAGTACACCATGGAGTTCCTAGGTGACTCAAAAGTTTAAAAATATCATCCCTTTAACTTGGTAATATTATAACAATAGTTTGACCAATTCATACTAGTACTATAATTAGTAACATAATTTTGTACATGACAATCAAATTATTCCAAAATAGCGTGCACAACATTTAGTTAAAGATAAAGTTATATATTTAAATGTGTGAAAATTAGAGTTGATATATCATATATGTGTGAAGAATGAAGATATAATGTTACAAAAAATGTAAAACAAAAGCTAAATGTGGTCAAATGCTACTATAGAGCTGTGAATTGTCGTGGGAAACAAGGCCTAGAAATACAAGGAAAAGTGCTAAGGAGAACTCTAGAAGGTGTCAAACAAATAAAATAACCTATTCACAAATTGAGTGCGAAGGAGCAATGGCGAAAAGGAAGTTCTAATATTTCACTAGTGGCACAACCCAACACATATTAGGAGAAAGAGCTTTACGTTGCCTCCTTTGAAGCATATCAAAGTTGTTTACTTTTGATGGGCCATCGTCCAAACTAAAGCCTTTCTTTTTGGTGAATTTTGACTTCCAGATTTAGGTGAAACAAGAATAAGGTTCAAACTTACAATTTTTTTTTTTCTTTTTTTTTTTATTTTTTGGGGGGGGGGGGGGGGTTGAGAAGAACCAAAGACTTGAGAAAAGTGTCATAAGGGCAATAACTGTTAGGCTGAATAATCCAACATCACTTATCATTAAAATTCAGAGAAAGGTAAACATCTTTCACGATAAGGAGAAAAGAAAGTTCAATCGTCTCAAGATCATTTAAATTCTCTCCCCCCCCCCCCCCCCCCCCCCCAAAAAAAAAAAAAAAGAAGAATAAAATTCCAAGAAGGGCTATTCATGGAGGAATGACATAAACTAGTAATACTCTTACTCCCTTTTCTAAAACAAGCCAATAAAGTTTACGAAACAAGGTGTTAAGAGGTGTCTTGCCTATATTACATGGACTTGAGTACGAGCATGGACTTGAGTAGGAGTGTATAGTGCTGGTGCATCTCCAGGTATGTCAAATTCGTCTGGTTTTCAAAGAATTTCCACTATTTTGAAGTGTCTGATAGTAAATTTCCAAAATAAGTGGTTCCTTGTATTGTCTATTTTAACAAGAAAGACAGGCGATAAAGCAATAGCCAACAAGAAGTGGAAAATATATTGGCCAAAATATGATGAGATATAAAGATAAGCTGGCTGCAACCTTCCAGTGCTTGGACCAGGCCTGAGCAGAGTTCACACGCCACCAATTTATAATCACAAAAGCAGAAAACTTATCCTTTGAATAAGTAAAAAAAAGGCATTTGATTGAGTCAATTAAAGCAACTCAGGCGCTCAGCCTTTGGGAGCTAACCCTAGGGCTCTTGAGTTTTTGGCATCCTTTTGTGGAGAACATTGGTATGAGGCTCAATTTGGAAGAGAGGATGCATTTCTTGGGGGTAGGAATGTAGGATTACCCTCATTCAGTTTGCTTTGGCTAATATACCCACTTATATCTATCCCTTTCTAAGATTCTTGTGAAAGTGGTTAAAGACAATGAGAAGCTTCAAAGGGATTTTCTATGGTCAGGTTTTGGTGAGAATAGAAAAGATCACTTGGTTGATTGGGCTACTGTTTGTTCTTCTAACAATAACGGTGGGCTAGGGTTGGGTAGTGTGGTTGCTAGAAATATTATGCTTGGGGGAAGTGGTTGTAGAGTTTTCCTAAAGAACAAGAGTACGAGACTCTCATTGGCACTTGGTTGTTTTCAGTAGTATGGCTTGCACCACAATGAGTGGGACTTAAATGAAGTTATGTTATGTAAAGGCCGTTGCGTAACAGTTTTAGAAGGGTCTGTTATGCCGTTACAACATTACTGTTAACATTACAGTGCATGTATCCTATTTTTAAAAACCATGATGATGGGTGTTGGCTTAAAAGTTTCTTTATGGGAAGATACCAAAGTTAGGGCGACACTAAGTTACATGGATCCTTTATTTAACCTAATGTACTCGTTTCCATATGACATGACATGGGCAGATTCCCATTTATGATTTAAAGTTGAACTAAAAGTATGGTGTAATTTCATTCATGTTTTGATTTTTACCAGATGAATTATTTTCTGTTGAAGCTGATGCATCTCTGATTACAATAAATGTGAGGGAGCTTGAACTAAATTAGACCTAAAAAATGGGTATCTTTTTATGAGCCAGAGTTTTGAACAAGAAATTCTAACATCTTGAATTAGCCATGTGCATGAGGAAACCATGCAAGCTGTTTCAGATGTTTGTTAATCGACTATAAATCACATTGGTCTAGAATGAACTCTTAGGTTTTGGGGACAATTTGTTTTCCGGATATGAGCTAGTTTCAGTGCCTTAATTGGAACTCTAATTTGGGGGGAAAATTGTAAACGAGGTCTTTCACTAATAGTCTTCTGGGCAGATGAGCACTGCCACAAGGTGAATTAAAAGCTGCTTGTAGTCTTTCTTTGTGAGAAGTCTTTCTTAATGCCAGGTCATTTGGTCAACAGTGTCCCATGCTTTTCATGAGTTTTTGCCTTTGAATGATTGAATCTTTTTGTCCTTTGGCAGATACCGTCAAGTTGGAAATGCGGTAGCTATTCCAGTTGCACGAGCATTAGGATATGCACTGGGGATGGCAGTGCAGAAGCTGAGCAGAGATGAACCTCTTATGACCCTGCCACCCAAATTCTCCCATTCCACGACTATTCAGTTGTTGCAGTCTTCATTTCATGAGGTTAAACATTATTGATTTTTTATTCCTTGCATTTGTAGTTTATACTGCGACATGTACATTAAAACCAACTCATTGAATTGAGGGGGCAATTTTCTCTGAGTTATCCATGCTTCCCTGGCCCCCTTATGCCCAATTTGTAAAGATAGGTGGGATATGAAAGTAAGAGCTTTAATAAGAAAACTTTGAACTTCTGCACAATATCTCCTCTTTTTGTTACATATATCCACATCTCTTTACTCCCTTTATATAGCCCATCAATGATGATAACAATGCCCATCCATCCCCCCCACCCCGCCTTTCCACCACCCCAGGTGCCCCCTGGTAAAACTTCACATCAATTGGGTGTTATCTTCTGACACAGTAATAACCTCTTTGGCCATGTCAGAACCATTCAACATGTGTGAAACATGTATTGCAATTGCATCTGATACATAACGTTTCAGTTGTTTTCAATGTCACTGTACTTGTATCAATTTCAGACATACTTTTCGTAAGTTGTTTTTTTTTTTTTTTTTTTTTTTTTTTTTTTTTTTTTTGTAATGATGATTTGCATGGCATAATGAAGGCATGGATGCTGAAAACCAAACTTTTGCTCTGATCTTTATGGGTGATTTGTTCTAGGCGTTGGGTAGGGCTACAAATTATCAGGCTGGGATAGGCTGGGCCAAGTTCAGCCCAACCTAAACCCGATGGATTTAGGAAGAGTTCGTGCCCACACCTGACTAAAGCTCAGAGAAAATTTTTTGGCCTAAACCCAGCCTAACTGAAATTCACTGGATTTAGTTGCGTTTTAGCTGACCTGAAGTCCATATGCACTTGCTTTTATCTCAAAGAATGGGTTGATGGTGCGTCATGGCCATGCATAGGAAGCCATTCTCACTTGAAGTTACAAACTTATTTTGTTTTTTACCATTTGATTGAAACCGAAATTTAGGGTAAAATACTTTTAGTTCAACTCTAGTTGTGTAAGTTCAAATCTCAGTTCATTTTCATAACTATTTAGGTAGCTAATTAATGGGCAAAACCAAGGGGATTAGGGTAGGAATCTTCATGTGGCTTATATAATGCCAAACCACTCTGTTCGATGCTAGAGAATACAAGATTCGAGAGGCTCATGTTACTCTTTATTTTATTTTAATTTTCATCCATTGGTTGAATTGAATATGTTTCTCCATGGTGCTCAAATTATCGCCTATAACATCTCTCCCCTTGCCCTTTTTCCCCTCGTTCAGTCACGGCCCAGAGCATAATACCACTATTTACAATTGGGTCAGGCTATTGTCACCACTCAAAATACTCTAAGCCCTCCCGCTAATTAAATCCACTCATATTTTACTGAAAGCACCCATTTTTCTTCTTAAAATACCCTTAAGAAAAAATTCTCTAACATTTTTCCACCCCACCCTCAACTTGTTCGGACCTATTAGTAAGAACAAAGTATATATGTTCGGATTTATTAGTAAGAACATATTATATATGTTTCGGACTTATTAGTAAGAACAAAGCATATATGTTTGGCTTTATAAAAAAAAACAATATAAAAATGTTTGGACCGTTAAAACCGAACCTTTATTATTTGTTTTGACTTATAAACACGAACGCTTAAAATCCATTCACAATTACATATAGAAACAATTCTCAATTGTTGTATAGTTAAGTTGTTCGGTGTTTTAAAACGAAACAACACAAGTTTGTTCGGACTCTTACAGGTAAATAATATCCATTTGTTTGGAGTTACATAACCGAACAATATCTATTTGTTCGGAGTTGGAAAACATAACAAAATAACTTTGTTCGGACTTAGAAGTCAAAACGCGTCAGAAGAGTTCGGTGTTATGGAAATGAACATTGTAAACATGTTCGGAGTCGAAAAACCGAACAAAACGAAATTCAGCATATGAAAAACTGAAGTTAAACTCAATAAAAAGTGTATAAATACTTACCTTTTGATTGCTAATATCATCTCTATCAATGCTTTTTTTGTCCATTATTCAATATAACATGAGAAATACTAATTTTTCTTGCAAATATGGATTTGGTGTCAAGGTTGTTAGGGTTTGTGAGAGCATAAAGTCCATAGATGGTGGAATGTTTTTGAAGTTGGGGTGGAGTGAGGTGGGGATAGGAAATTTTTTAAAGTCTTTAAGTAAACATGTCGTTATTGGTAAATTTACATTTAGATATAAAGAATTTCATAAATTATTTAAATATTGGGGGGCTTAGAGTATTTTGAGTGGTGGCAATAGCCTAGCCCTTTACAATTTCATTTCCTCTTTTTTACCGAACTCTCTCTCTCTCTCTCTCTCTCTCTCACACACACACACACACACACACACACACACACACACACACACGTGACTCGACCACTTGAACGGTGATGCCCTAGTTTTACATTCAAACTTAAAGACCTTTGTGTTTGTAACTGAAAAACTATAACTATCCTCCCTCGAGATTTATTGTCATAGTTAAACCTCTTTGTTTTAATAAGTGAAGCACTTGTGGAAAAAGAAACGCCAGGGTGAATCAACTCTCTCTCTCTCTCTCTCGCTCTCATGTCCACACACACACACACACATATATATATATGCACCATGAGCTTGTAAACTCTTGTAGTACAGTCTTTCGTATACTGTATTTATCCAGGTGAGGGAAAAGGTTGAAGTAACCAAGCATGGATAAACATTTGTGTGGATCTCCAACTATGGCGTTCGTGTTCCTCGTTTGCTGTGCCATGCTACTGGTTGCACCATCTGAACAACAAGAGTGGGGAAAACCGGATCCTCGTGATCCATGGTACAACCAAACACTGCCCCGAGAACCACATCCTGGATTCTACAAAGAACTGGCCCAAAAATGCTTGAGTGTGTTAACCAGAGATTGTGGCCTTCAAATATTTAATCACATATTTGGAATTGTCACAGTGGACGACCATTGCTGCCGCAACCTTGTAACTATGGGCTCCGATTGCAACGTCAAATTGGCAACCACGCTTGGTAAGTTGGACAAGTACAAGTACTATCAAGCTACAATCAGGTCGAAGTGCTGGGCAACATTTGATGACTGTTCAAAACGAATTAAGTAGCGTCTTTAATAAAACATGTAACTTCCCTAAGGCACTCGCCAACTATTTTCTTTAGATGTTACCATTAAAATAATAGAATATTGAGATATGCGTTGTTGCAATGGTACGTTGAGGTAGTAATGGGAAATGGGTTGGTGGGACTTTACAAATAAATAAACAGAAAAGAGTTGAAACCTGGTTTGTTGATGAATGTTTCATGGATATATATATATATATATACTAGTTGGTGTACACGTGCGTTGCACGTAAATTATTTTGATAAATTAAAATTTTCTCTACACTTTGTGTCACCAAAAACCATGTTTTGAAATGACCCTCATTTTTTATTGATTATCAACCTCTCATTGTTTATGAAAGTTTTATGATGTTCTTTAAAGGCCTTTTAAATTGATAGAAAATAAATCTTACATTTTTTAATACAATTAATACATTTTAAGAACTTGTATACAATTTAAAACTTCAATGTAGTATTTAATTACCTTCTATCTAAATCCATTTTGAATTTGGTACATGTCCAAAACCATACCTACAAAACCACATCAATGGTGATCTATAGTTCGTACCATAGCAAAAAAAATATCATTTAACTCTACACACACTATACAATAAATTAAACTATAGTCGTATAGCCAAGAAATTTTAGTCACAGATAATCATCTCCATCATTCACTTAATTTGAAGGTTTTAATACGTAAGTAATTAAAAGCAAAAGCCTTAAGCTGATAGAACTCTAAAATTAATCAAGGCCTTTGCCTTGCATGAATGGGTAAAAGTCTTCACATGATAAAGAACACAAAATAGAGTAAAAGCATTAATTGGCCCCACTGTGGACAAATCAGACAAATAGCCCATTGTGGACGAATCCGACAAATGGCTTTTACAACATAAAAAGCTTTTATATTTGTTTTATTTTGTTAAAAGCTATTGGTAAAATTAATTTCCTAAATTATGAGAGAAATTTTCTCCTAATTCCTATTAAATTAAGAACTTTGTATTGTACGTAACAGATAGTAAACAAGATGTATCCTTAACTCTAAGAAATTTTTCCGTGAAAATTATTATATAAGACATGGTTTAATTAGGTATTTAAACAAATAGTTGGCGTTCAAAATGATTAGTACTTACTTTTAATGAAATCTATAAGGAACAATAGCATATAACCAGAACAATGTCTTGACAACTTAGTGTATTTAAAAAATCTCAATAAACAAAAAGTTATATAATGTCAACTATAGGAAATAAAGAAAACCAATACCTCATATGGATGTATTTTGAATCTTAAAGAGAAAATCAGAGAGAGGGAGATTAAGCATATAATTAAAAATGTAAAATACAGAAATTAAATGTTTATGAGTCAAGTTTATTGAAAACTACATACCTGATAAAACACCAGAAGAAAGGAGACACAATGAAGGCACATAGAAGACGCAAAAGAACGAAGCAGTAGTTGTTATTTTCTGTGTTAGGGTTTTATGATTTTTATAATGTGTTTTTATTTGTATTTATATGTTAACATTGTTAGGGTTTTACGAATTATAGTTTCCGTTTTATTAGAATTCTTATTTAGGTTTGGTTTTATTTAATTATTATACGAATTATAGTTTCCTTAGAATTCTTATTAAGGTATTTGTTTTATATTACTATATTTCCTATATATGCAGAAGGGTAGTTGTGTATTTAAAAATTAAAATAAGGGTATATTAGTCAATCAAAAGTTTTTCTCACATTCATCTTTTTATAGGTAGTATAGATATATATATCTATATATATATAGAAAGGGCTGATCATGTGAGGAATATTCCAGAGTAGCTCGTTCGATTATGATCACTTATAAATAATACGAGCGCATTTACGTGTTGGTCACGGACGGCTGTGATATATATATATATATATATAGTTTTTTTTTTTTTTGGGGTCAAAATTAGGTTTCACCACGAGCCCTGGGCATTATTGAACACCTTAACCAGCTGCTTGGTGGTATTCCCTTCTACATCAGTTTGTGTGTTTAATTTTGCATAAATAAAGGATTAGAAACACAAAAGCTAGGGTTAGAAACTCGACAGCAACAATGCCAAACAGCCTCAAAAGGTAAATGAAGCACGCTATTCTGAAGTTGACCAAGATGGGTGGAATGAAGGCCATTGTCACTCATGCTGCGCTTCTTCCTTGTCAAAAAATAAATAAGTAAATAATAATGAATGACAAAGTAGACAGGATTACCACAATCCCTTTATTTTGTTGGAATACCACAATTCCTTGATCTATGCTGTAAATCTGTCTGCATAATAAGAGATCGAAACAATTCCATGAACTCACATTGAGTTTGGAGACCAAAGACTTCCTTCATACTTAGAAGAAATTTTCACTTTGTATAGGGTGAAGGACTCCAGGTGAATTTACATCATCAAATATATTGACATCAATCTAATTATCAGTGGAAAATAATGGCATAAATATTATTAAGGAAATGAGTGGAGAGTAGGAGTGTTGAGAAAAAGGGTGGAAGTGGGGGTCCACATACAGAATTTTGCACAAACAAAAGTGTATGAAAAGACAGAGAGTCTCATGACTAGCATTGGCATCGTGTCTACATGAAAAGACAGACTCAACTTAGAGAATTAGCAAGAGAGATACAAGTTATAGTATTGAAATGGTGCGTATCTTATGAAGGCGCAAATGGCTCTTTTATTGTTGTGAGGAGGTTGCTTTTGAAAGTAGCATGGTTACATTGGGTATGTGGTCAATCTTAACTATGTCAGCTACTTAACATGCTAGGCCTCGAATGATCATGTTCATTTAAAGGTTGTGTCATGTGTCTGAGGATGGCTAGCTCTGGCTAGCTCGTGGACAGGATCTTTATGAGTGGTCTTGTTTAATAAAATTTTGTTGGGTTTATTGCATGTATGCGTGTGTGTGGACTTCAAAGTGTTTGACCGGACAAATGGTTTGACATTCGTTTGTGAAGTAACACTCAATCAAGGGGCAATTGTAGACACCCTATTTTGTACTCGTTGTCATGTTGAGTCCCCAATTCACGTTGATGAGGTTTGATAGTTATTTGAGACTTATTTGGATGATCTTTGACAAATTGATATGATCACAACGGTATTTGGATTTTGGAATGGAAAATTAAATTTTAAATCACATTTTGGAAAAACTGATTTAGATGTGCTTGCTCCTATTTCAAAAGTGTTTACTTGCATTTCAGATATGTGTATTGTAACACTCGTAATTTTTAAATAGGGTATTAAGGGTTTAATCTATGGTTAATGTAGTTAATCCCTTGATTGTCAAATGACCACATGTATGGGTAATGCATGTATATGATAATATGAAGTTGAATGTGTTTTGATACTTGTTTTATGTATTGAGTATTTTTAGTGTGTGTTTAGCCTAATTTACAAGTTAAGGATTTAAGCTGCTGAAATTTGGTAAGGGTTGGAGAAAAGTGAATTTTCGTAAATCTTCGGTTTTAAAGATAATTTTTTACAGTAATAGAAGTTTATAATATTATAAGACATTGGTGATTTTACGGGAATTTATTAGCAAGTTTGGATTGGATTCCTCACATGTTTGTTTTAGGAAAATCTGTCGGGAGACGGATATTGTATTAAAACTGGAAAATGAGATTTTGATATACTTAGAATTTGATAAAAAGAATGAGGAAATGTTTTGAATGAGTATAAGGCAAGGTATGTGTTGAAGTGGATGTAGTTGACTACACCTTTCATGTAGTCAACTACATAGGTCCATTTTAGTATTCTGGAATGTGTAATTGACTACACATTGCATGTAGTTGACTATATCACTTGGGTTTGGCCAAAATTCATGTTTTTAAGTGGTGAAATGATGCATGTGCCCCCACCCCTTTATATATCACTTCAAGCCCGACCTTAGGGGCTTTAGTTTTGGATTTTGGAATGGGAGAGAGCTAAAGAGAGAGAGAGAGATAGAGAGAGAGAGAGAGAGAACTTGGAGGAGAGAGAATGGGTGTTTGGTTGAGAGGGAAAGTGCTGTTCTCCTAAATTTACATGGGTTTTATGCATTTTTGGGTATTCTCTCTCCATTTCCAATTAGGGTTCACTCTTAGATGGCATGAGGGAGCTTCATTCTTACATTTTGGAGTTAGGGTTTCTTATTTGGGTTCATGCATGTGTTCTTGGAGCTTGCTCTTGGTGGGTTGAGCTTGGATTTCATGAGATTTGGCATGGATGTGTTCATCCTCACTAATTCCTTTGCATTTTAGAGGTATTTTCTCACACTTATAGGTTGGGATTTGCATTCCTTCGAGAGTTTATCATCTCATTCTTACATTTATGGGTTTACCTATGCATATTATGATATTAGGAGGTGATTTGGAGTTGGAACCTCCATTATTTTCATCAACCAAGGCATTTGGGAGTTAGGGCTTGGATTGGGAGCTTGCATGTGCATGCTAGAGCTTAGATTTCACATCCACGACACACAAGGTTGCATTTTCCACACATTTGGTTGAGGTAGGTGCAATTTACATAGGTTTAAACTATTGACATAATAATATTGTATATATTATCATAGTATTTGTTATTCTTGGAATTTAGAATATGTATTAATTCAGTTTTATTTTGAACCAGTGGTCGACGGATTTGTAATATGATTAAGGATCTAATTTTATTTTATTTAGGATTGTGTATTCGTAGGATGCGATGCCTGGGATGATACCACTTTCATGGATGACAGGAAATTTTTATGTATGGATTTTTATAACAGGTTTTGTGATGATATGTCCAATCTATGGATGGGTCATGCCCGGAAAATTTTAAAATGGTTAAGATTTTGACACGTGTCATCCACATTTTACCAAATGATTTATTAAAGGAAAGTTTGTTTTATTACTATTGATCACTGCTTAATTATTTTGGGTCGTGACATGTATGTACATATATCTCAAATGTGCGTACGCACATCTGGTGTGCATATGCACATATTATCAGAATTTCCTATTTTATTAAAAAGATAACTTTTCTTTTCCTTTTAGACTTGGGGTATATTTCCAACATATTCTTTTTATGGACTACAAAATAAAAGGTTCAAGAAAACCTAGTTTTCACTTATAAATACATATTTTTACGTACAACTTAAAAAGGAACATTATCTTGTTGCCACTCGATAGAGAGACCTAAGAAAACCTTAAAGCTAAAGAGAGAAGTCTACCAAAGGGCTGCTATACACTACAATAGCTCATCGTCTAGTTTTAATTGACACACCATAATTATCGTTCCCAGGATTTATTTTCAAAGTTAAAACTTAAAGTGTAAATTGCAGATAACCCACTAAAGTATGGGGGTTAGCTGAAAACCCTATTGATTTTCAAAATCAAGCAATGTCCAACCAAATTATCAAAATCAAGTAGTTTTTAAAATGGCTAAGGAGGGACATTGATCCTTTGTCTTTTTTATTTCCTATTTCCATCTTTACCATTCCTTTTATTTTAATTGAGTTTTGAATGCCTACAGTTTTTCTTTCTTTGTTTTCATCCCTTGTTGAATTGGTTTGTAAAATTTGAGCTGACAATTCCATTTCAATTTTGATATCTCTTGTTGTGGAATCATATAGGACAGTTAAAAATTTTTGTAAGCCAAAGTCCTTGCTAGTTTCCCAAGTCCATTACCTTCATCATATATGGTACTAACATCTTTGTTTATCACAATTTCAAGGGCTCCCTCTAATGTTCTCTGCCTCCTTTGAAGTTTAAATCCACTCACTTCACTTCAATATATAGGACTTTACAGTTGTCACATCAACCAACATAAGTGTGTTTATTTTCGATGGTACCTTAGTGTACTAGAAGGGAAAGGATGATGAGAAGATGTCTTGGTTTTCACAAGATCACTAGACTCATAACCATTGAACTCCTTTATGGCTTTCCGTATTTATTTGCAGGCAATGTTCTGCACACTATTACCTCTTTTGATTAACTTATTTGGGAAAATTAGTATGGAAGCTCCTCTCAATTCTTAGCCTAATTAAAAACTCACATCCAAATCTGTCATTGTATACCCATTGATCTCAATAATTTCAGCTTGAGAATGCCTCGTTTTCTAGAATGCATTGCGCTACGAATTTTGTCTCCCCATCTCTATTATAAACTTCTTCTCTCAGTTGCTGATTGAGGTTTCATTTTTTGCCATTTCCTTTCCCTCATGTATCATATTACTTCTAGAATGTTTTGATGGTTTAAGGAGTGTTTTGATGGTTTATAAATTCATTTGATTTTAAGTTTTTTTTTTTTTTTGGGTGAGGGGGGGGGGGGGGGGGGGGAAGGAATATATAAACATTGACCCACATTATATTGGATTTCACTATGGATTAAAAAACATTTTCCATATTACAAATTATAAACAAAAATAATTAATGGAGTAACTAGTAAACATTTTACGACAGAAAATCTCACTTTGAAGAGAAATGAACTTCATTTAACCTCAACTATGTGGCGGGGACCAATTGTTGGTTTTTTTCAATCCTTGTACGTTTCTTTGATAGCAATAACTAATCCTTAGAAGCCGGAACTATATTCATTTTTCCAAATAGGGAAATTTGACACCTGGGTATATGAGTTTAATGATCAAGTTGGGACACTATTTAAGCTGATTATCAATTAGAAGCAAAGGGGATTAGGTGTTGGAGATGTCCTAGAATTAAATGATTGTCAAATAGAGATAACGAGTCGCTAGTTTCATTTTGATTACCTACATGAGAAATACTATGGTCAGCCATTGTAGTTTGACCCTCATGTGTTGATTGGAGCGTGCATGACATGCAATGTGTGACCTATAATGCCCGCATCATTAAATAGGTTATTTCTTTACTTAATGTGTGATTTGCATCATCTTTGAGACATTTGTTGTTTTCTTTTGATGTATTTTGATCATGTACATATGATAAAATGTATGGGTTTTATCATTATATAAGTTTTCAATGCATGGAGGATTGAATTGCGCACTTGGTGATGCAAAGAAAATTTTTTCAGCAAATATACACTTTAAGTTGTGTGAATGTACACTTTCAGTCGTCTAAATATACATTTCAGATGTTTGAAATGTACTGAAATGTACAACTTAGACGTCCGAAAATTCCAAGAAGGAATGAATTTTGGGATATAGTTTCAGACGTCTGAAACTTGCGAGAGATAGTTTTTAAAGAAGGGGTAAATGACGTATATACCCCTCTCCCACTTTTTAAAACACTCTAACTCGACCCACACTCATTCATTTTCAGCATTTCCACTTCAAAACCCTTAGAGAGAGAAGGTGAGAGAGTGTGGGTATAGTTGAGAGAGAGAGTGGGTTTTGGCTTGCATGAAAGGGATTTGGCTCTCTTACCTCATCTTGATGGATTTGAACACATTCTAGGGGCTGGTTTTCTCATTCTACACATGGGATTGGGAGATCAAGCATGATCCATGGAGTTAGGAGCTAGTTCTTGCATCTTAGCTCAGATTTGGACTTCCACAACTCATTTTTTTGCTTTTCTTTGCACTACCTGCATATCATTCATGGCATTTATGGATTTTATTGTATTTAAGCATGATTTATTTTGGTTATATTATCATGCTCCGACCGAATTCTCAAATTCTGGAAAAAAAAAAAAAAGAAAGAAAGAGAAACAACAATATATATATATATACACACACACACACAGTCTTGATCAAGTCAGCACGTCTTGACATAAGTTATATTAGCACCATGCATTAGAGGTTGTACTCCTTGCATTGGCCCAATGTACTCCATAAACCATTAATGTACGAGGTACAACTCCCAATGCAGGTTTTGATATAAATTATATCAATACATGCTTACCTAATCATCATCCTATATATATATATATATCAATACGTGCTTACCTGATCATCATCCTATATATATATATATATATATATATATATAGGATGATGATCAGGTAAGCACATTACCTTATGCATTAATGGGATGTGAGGTGTATTGAATCAATGCAAGGGGTACAACCCCTAATGCATAGTGCTGATGTAACTTATATCAGCACGTACTGATGGGATCACCACTGTATCTCTATATATATATATATATATATATATATAATACTCCATATATAAGTATTATTAAATAAATAATAATACTTATTCAATAAAGTTATTACCTTTTACAAAAAACAAAACAAAAACAAAAACTGAGAATTGGACTGTTTTTGCCGGTTCAGTCCGGTCAATTCCATTACAATTTCTAGTCCTGGTTCCAATTTAATTTTTTAAAGATTGAATTAATTCGGTACAATATAGATTTTCCTCGGCCCGGACCAAGGAGCACCCCTAATGTATATATTGCGATTGCAACCGATACATAGCGTTTCAGTTGATTTCAATGTCACTGTACTTGTATCAATGTCAGACTGATACTTTTCATAAGTTTTGTTGTTTATGATGATTTGCGTGGCATAATGAAGGCATGGTTGTTGAAAACCAAACTTTTGCTTTGATCTGCACTGGGTGATAGGTTCTTGCCGTTGGGTAGGCCTAACAAATCTGCAGTTTTTAGGATGAGTTCGTGCCCACACCTGACTAAAAGCTCATACAAAATCTTTAGGCCTAAACCCAGCCTAACCGAAATTCACTGGATTTAGTTTTGAGCTTTAGCTGACCTGAAGTCCATATGCACTTACTTTTATCTCAAAGAATGGGTTGATAGTGGGTCCTAGCCATGCATAGGAAGTCATTCTCACTTGAAGTTACTAACTCATTTTAGTTTTACCATTTGATTTAACTGAAATTTAGGGTAAAATACTCTTAGTTCAACTCTAGTTGTGTAGGTTTAAATCCCAATTCATTTTCGAAAATATTTAGGTAGCTAATTAAATGGGGCAAAACCAAGGGGTTTAGGGTAGGGATTTTCATGTGCCTTATAGAATGCTAAACCACTCTGTTCGATGCTAGAGAATTCAAGATTCGAAAGGCTCATGTTACTCTTATTTTATTTTAATATTCATCCATTGGTTTAATTGAATATAATGTGTTTCTTCTCCCTAGTACTCACAAATTATCGCCTATAATGTCCAACCCCTCCCTCTTTAGTCTTTCCCCTCATTCAGTCAGGGCCAGAGGATATATACTACTATACTACTATTTTACAATTTGTCGCCTATAACTCGACCACCTCAATGTAACTGAAAAACCATAGTGATCCCTCAGTTTTACATACATTCAAACTTAAAAACCTTTATGTTTTTTTTGGTCTTTGACCCAGTGTATCCCCAAAGCTGACAACCAGGGGACTAATCACTGTTGCGACGAGTGGGCAATGGTAAATCGCTAGTTCAGGGATTTTTTTCAAAGTATTGGGACTCGAATTCGGGATCTTTCACTTCCACTCGAGACAACCACTTTGGGGCCAAATGTCCAACCACTAGACCAACCCACTGGGTTTAAAGACCTTTATGTTTGTAACTAAAAAACTATAACTATCCTCCTTGAGATTTATTGTCATCGTTAAAACTCTATGTTTTAATAACTGAAGCACTTGCGGAAAAACAGACGCCTGTGCGAATTAACTCTCTCTCTCTCTCTCTCACATGCTCACACACACGTATATATAGACGCACCATGAGCTTGTAAACTCTTATAGGACACTCTTTCGTATACTGAATTTATCCAGGTGAGGGGAAAGGTTGAAATAACCAAGCATGGATAAGCAATTGTGTGGATCTCCAACTAAGGTGTTCGTGTTCCTCGTTTGCTGTGCCATGCTACTGGTTGCACCATCTTAACAACAAGGGTGGGGAAAACCGGATCCTCGAGATCCGTGGTACACCCAAACACTGCCCCGAGAACCATATCCTGGATTCTACAAAGAACTGGCCCAGAAATGCTTGAGTGTGTTAACCAGAGACTGTGGCCTTCAAATATTTAATCACATATTTGGAATTGTCACAGTGGACGACCATTGCTGCCGCAACCTTGTAACTATGGGCTCCGATTGCAACGTCAAATTGGCAACCACGCTTGGTCAGTTGGACAAGTACAAGTACTATCAAGCTACAATCAGGTCGAAGTGCTGGGCAACATTTGATGACTGTTCAAAACGAATTAAGTAGCGTCTTTAATAAAACATGTAACTTCCCAAAGGCACTCGCCAACTATTTTCTTTAGATGTTACCATTAAAATAATAGAATATTGAGATATGCATTGTTACAATGGTACGTTGAGGTAGTAATGGGAAATGGGTTGGTGAGACTTTACAAATAAATAAACAGAAAAGAGTTGAAACCAGGTTTGTTGATGAATGTTTCATGGATATATATATATATATATATATATAGAAAGGGTTGATCATGTGAGGAATATTCCAGAGTAGCTCGTTCGATCATGATCATTTGTAAATAATACGAGCGCATTTACGTGTTGATCACAGACGACTGTGATATATATATATATATATATATATAGTTTTTTTTCTTCTTTTTTTTTTCTTTTTTTTTTTTTTTTTGAAGCTCCGTTGGGGTCAAAATTAGGTTTCACCACGAGCCCTGGGCATTATTGAACACCTTAACCAGCCGCTTGGTGGTATTTCCTTCTACATCAGTTTGTATGTTTAATTTTGCATAAATAAAGGATTAGAAACACAAAAGCTAGGGTTAGAAACTCGACAGCAACAATGCCAAACAGCCTCAAAAGGTAAATGAAGCACGCTATTCTGAAGTTGACCAAGATGGGTGGAATGAAGGCCATTGTCACTCATGCTGCGCTTCTTCCCTGTCAAAAAATAAATAAGTAAATAATAATGAATGACAAAGTAGACGGGATTACCACAATCCCTTTATTTTGCTGGATTACCACAATTCCTTGATCTATGCTGTAAATCTGTCTACATAATAAGAGATCGAAACAATTCCATGAACTCACATTGAGTTTGGAGACCAAAGACTTCCTTCATACTTAGAAGAAATTTTCACTTTGTATAGGGTGAAGGACTCCAGGTGAATTTACATCATCAAATATATTGACATCAATCTAATTATCAGTGGAAAATAATGGCATAAATATTGTTAAGGAAATGAGTGGAGAGTAGGAGTGTTGAGAAAAACGGCGGAAGTGGGGGTCCACATACAGAATTTTGCACAAACAAAAGTGTATGAAAAGACAGAGAGTCTCATGACTAGCATTGGCATCGTGTCTACATGAAAAGACAGACTCAACTTAGAGAATTAGCAAGAGAGATACAAGTTATAGTATTGAAATGGTGCGTATCTTATGAAGGCGCAAATGGCTGTTTTATTGTTGTGAGGAGGTTGCTTTTGAAAGTAGTATGGTTGCATTGGGTATGTGGTCAATCTTAACTCTGTCAGCTACTTAACATGCTAGGCCTCGAATGATCATGTTCATTTAAAGGTTGTGTCATGTGTCTGAGGATGGCTAGCTCTGGCTAGCTCGTGGACTGGATCTTTATGAGTGGTCTTGTTTAATAAAATTTTGTTGGGTTTATTGCATGTATGCGTGTGTGTGGACTTCAAAGTGTTTGACCGGACAAATGGTTTGTCTTTTTAGGCTTTGGACATTCGTTTGTGAAGTAAAACTCAATCAAGGGGCAATTGTAGACACCCTATTTTGTACTCGTTGTCATGTTGAGTCCCCAACTCACGTTGATGAGGTTTGATAGTTATTTGAGACTTATTTGGATGATCTTTGACAAATTGAGATGGTCACAACGGTATTTGGATTTTGGAATGGAAAATTAAATTTTAAATCACTCTTTGGAAAAACTGATTTAGATGTGCTTGCTCCTATTTTAAATGTGTTTACTTGCATTTCAGATATGTGTATTGTAACACTCGTAATTTTTAAATAGGGTATTAAGGGTTTAATCTATAGTTAATGTAGTTAATCCCTGATTGCCGAATGACCACATGTATGGGTAATGCATGTTTATGATAATATGATGTTGAATGTGTTTTGATACTTGTTTTATGTATTGAGTATTTTTAGAGTGTGTTTAGCCTTATTTAGAACTTAAGGATTTAAGCTGCTGAAATTTGGTAAGGGTTGGAGAAAAGTGAATTTTCGTAAATCTTCGCTTTTAAAGATAATTTTTTGCAGTAATAGAAATTTATAATATTATAAGACATTGGTGATTTTACAGGAATTTATTAGCATGTTTGGATTGGATTCCTTACATCTTTGTCTTAAGAAAATCTGTCGGGAGACAGATATTGTACTAAAACTGGAAAATGAGATTTTGATATACTTAGAATTTGATAAAAAGAATGAGGAGATGTTTTGAATGAATATAAGGCAAGGTATGTGTTGAAGTGGATGTAGTTGACTACACCTTTCATGTAGTCGATTACATGGGTCCATTTTAGTATTCTGGAATGTGTAGTCGACTACACATTGCATGTAGTTGACTATATCACTTGGGTTTGGCCAAAATTCATGTTTTTAAGTGGTGAAATGATGCATGTGCCCTCACCCCTTTATATATCACTTCAAGCCCGACCTTAGGGGCTTTAGTTTTGGATTTTGGAGTGGGAGAGGGCTAAAGAGAGAGAGAGAGAGAGAGAGAGAGAGCTTGGAGGAGAGAGAATGGGTGTTTGGTTGAGAGGGAAAGTGTTGTTCTCCTCAATTTACATGGGTTTTATGCATTTTTGGGTATTCTCTCTCCATTTCCAACTAAGGTTCACTCTTAGATGGCATGAGGGAGCTTCATTCTTGTATTTTGGAGTTAGGGTTTTTTGTTTGGGTTCATGCATGTGTTCTTGGAGCTTGCTCTTGGTGGGTTGAGCTTGGATTTCATGGGATTTGGCATGGATGTTCATCCTTACCAATTCCTTTGCATTTTAGAGGTATTTTCTCACACTTATTGGTTGGGATTTGCATTCCTTCGAGAGTTTATCATCTCATTTTTACATTTATGGGTTTACTTATGCATATTATGATATTTGGTGGTGATTTGGAGTTAGAACCTCCATTATTTTCATTAACCAAGGCATTTGGGAGTTAAGGCTTGGATTGGGAGCTTGCATGTGCATGCTAGAGCTTAGATTTCACATCCACGACACACAAGGTTGCATTTTCCACATATTTGGTTGAGGTAGGTGCAATTTACATAGGTTTAAACTATTGACATAATAATATTGTATATATTATCATATTATTTGTTATTCTTGGAATTTAGAATATGTATTAATTCAATTTTACTTTGGGCTAGTGGTCGACGGATTTGTAATATGATTAAAGATCTAATTTTATTTTATGTAGGATTGTGTAGTCGTAGGATGCGATGCCTGGGATGATACCACTTTCATGGATGACAGGAAATTTTTATGTATGGATTTTTATAACAGGTTTTGTGATGATATATCCTATCTATGGATGGGTCATGCCCGGAAAATTTTTAAATGGTTAAGATTTTGACACGTGTCATCCACATTTTACCAAATGATTTATTAAAGGAAAGTTTGTTTTATTACTATTGATCATTGCTTAATTATTTTGGGTCGTGACATGTATGTACATATATCTCAAATGTGCGTACGCACATCTGGTGTGCATGTGCACATATTATCAGAATTTCCTATTTTATTAAAAAGATAACTTTTCTTTTCCTTTTAGACTTGGGGTATATTTCCAACATATTCTTTTTATGGACTACAAAATAAAAGGTTCAAGAAAACCTAGTTTTCACTTATAAATACATATTTTTACGTACAACTTAAAAAGGAACATGATCTTGTTGCCACTCGATAGAGAGACCTAAGAAAACCTTAAAGCTAAAGAGAGAAGTCTACCAAAGGGCTGCTATACACTAAAATAGCTCATCGTCTAGTTTTAATTGACACACCATAATTATCGTTCCCAGGATTTATTATCAAAGTTAAAACTTAAAGTGTAAATTGCAGATAACCCACTGAAGTATGGGGGTTAGCAGAAAACCCCATTGATTTCCAAAATCAAGCAATGTCCAACCAAATTATCAAAATCAAGTAGTTTTTAAAATGTCTAAGGAGGGACATTGATCCTTTGCCTTTTTTATTTCCTATTTCCATCTTTACCATTCCTTTTATTTTAATTGAGTTTTGATTACCTACAGTTTTTCTTTCTTTGTTTTCATCCGTTGTTAAATTGGTTTGTAAAATTTGAGCTGACAATTCCATTTTGATTTTGATATCTCTTGTTGTGGAATCATGTAGGACAGTTAAAAATTTTGGTAAGCCAAAGTCCTTGCTAGTTTCCCAAGTCCATTACCTTCATCATATATGATACTAACATCTTTGTTTATCACAATTTCAAGGGCTCCCTCTAATGTTCTCTGCCTCCTTTGAAGTTTAAATCTACCCACTTCACTTCAATATATAGGACTTTACAGTTGTCACATCAACCAACGTAAGTGTGTTTATTTTCGATGGTACCTTAGTGTACTACAAGGGAAAGGATGATGAGAAGATGTCTTGGTTTTCACAAAATCACTAGACTCATAACCATTGAACTCCTTTATGGCTTTCCGTATTTATTTGCAGGCAATGTTCTGCACACTATTACCTCTTTTGATTAACTTATTTGGGAAAATTAGTATGGAAGCTCCTCTCAATTCTTAGCCTAATTAAAAACTCACATCCAAATCTATCATTGTATACCCATTGATCTCAATAATTTCAGCTTGAGAATGCCTCGTTTTCTAGAATGCTTTGCGCTACGAATTTTGTCTCCCCATCTCTATTATAAACTTCTTCTCTTACTTGCTGATTGAGGTTTCATTTTTTGCCATTTCCTTTCCCTCATGTATCATATTACTTCTAGAATGTTTTGATGGTTTAAGGAGTGTTTTGATGGTTTATAAATTCATTTGATTTTAAGTTTTATTTTTTGGGTGAGGGGGAGGGGGGGAAGGAATATATAAACATTGACCCACATTATATTGGATTTCACTATGGATTAAAAAACATTTTCCATATTACAAATTATAAACAAAAATAATTAATGGAGTAACTAGTAAACATTTTACAACAGAAAATCTCTCTTTGAAGAGAAATGAACTTCATTTAACCTCAACTATGTGGCGGGGAACAATTGTTGGTCTGTTTCAATCCTTGTGCGTTTCATTGATAGCAATAACTAATCCTTAGAAGGCGGAACTATATTCATTTTTCCAAATGGGGAAATTTGACACCTGGGTATATGATTTTAATGATCAAGTTGGGACACTATTTAAGCTGATAATCAATTAGAAGCAAAGGGGATTAGGTGTTGGAGATGTCCTAGAATTAAATGATTGTCAAATAGAGATAACGAGTCCCTAGTTTCATTTTGATTACCTATATGAGAAATACTATGGTCAACCACTGTAGTTTGACCCTCATGTGTTGATTGGAGCGTGCATGACATGCGATGTGTGACCTATAATGCCCGCATCATTAAATAGGTTATTTATTTACTTAATGTGTGATTTTCATCATCTTTGAGACATTTGTTGTTTTCTTTTGATGTATTTTGATCATGTACATATGATAAAATATATGGGTTTTATCATTATATAAGGTTTGAATGCTTGGAGGATTGAATTGCGCACTTGGTGATGCAAAGAAAATTTTTTCAGCAAATATACACTTTAAGTTGTGTGAATGTACACTTTCAGTCATCTAAATGAACATTTCAGATGTTTGAAATGTACTGAAATGTACAACTCAGACGTCCGAAAATTCCAAAAAGGAACGAATTTTGGGATATAGTTTCAGACGTCTGAAACTTGCGAGAGATAGTTTTTAAAGAAGGGGATAAATGACGTATATACCCCTCTCCCACTTTTTAAAACACTCTAACTCGACCCACACTCATTCATTTTCAGCATTTCCACTTCAAAACCCTTGAGAGAGAAGGTGAGAGAGTGTGGGTGTAGTTGAGAGAGAAAGTGGGTTTTGGCTTGCATGAAAGGGATTTGGCTCTCTTACCTCATCTTGATGGATTTGAACACATTCTAGGGGCTGGTTTTCTCATTCTACACATGGGGTTGGGAGATCAAGCATGATCCATGGAGTTAGGAGCTAGTTCTTGCATCTTAGCTCAAATTTGGACTTCCACAACTCATTTTTTTTGCTTTTCTTTGCACTACCTGCATATCATTCATGGAATTTATGGATTTTATTGTATTTAAGCATGATTTATTTTGGTTATATTATCATGCTTTGGTTATTTTCATATGAAAATTATATCTACTAATTTTTATACTCACCCCTATTTTTAATAAAACCTTTTCGGATGATTAAATAGCTGGTGAAACATCACCTTGAGGTGATTTGTAGGGTTTAGCTTAGACCATGATGTTAGTCTATGAATTTAGAAGATTTTAATATTATAGATTGTATTAAGTTAAATACTTTTTTCAGCCAATAAGCATTAGACATATATGTAATAACTTATGGTATGTAATATTTAATTACTGTAGGTCTCTTTATATGATTCATTCAGCATGTGATGATACCAATGATGGATGACATGAAATTTTTATGATTATTTTATACAAGTTTTATCATGGTATGTCCCATTTATGCATGGGTTATGCCAAAATTTCTACTGAATTAGTAGTTTTCTTACACGTGTCATCCACGTGTTTTCTAAATAATTTTCTCTAATTAATCTGGTTTTATTATAATTAATCACGGCTTATATTTTTGGGTCGTGACATGACCCACATAACGAGTCATGCACACTCAGCGTACGACGAACTATAGCATCTCCTGTACTTACACATATATCCATAATGATATCTAAGTATTATAATAAGTTTTAAATTCATGTGGCAACAAAATAATCTTCTTACAACCATTGTGGGTCCAATCAATCCACAAGGTGTCTTTGTGTGGAAAGAATTAGGTTTTGTGTGGACACCTTTTTCTTGATAAATGTAGTCGTTGTATCAAGAGGTGCTTGTTTAGAGATAGAGAATAAGTTAGAGAAACATATTCTATTATGCATTTCACAATAATTCAGTGCAATATTCCATCTCTTCAAACCATATCAATTCTATTTGGAATCTGTAGATGTATTTTTACCATGTATTACTATGATATTAACTTGCGAGACACTTTTGTCTCTCACCAAAGCACTACTGACATTTTTATTTTTTCAGAATAAAATGGATTACAACAAAAAAGACTAAAACCAAAAGAAAACAACGACCTAAATAAGGGTTGTTTAGAAAACCTAAAAATCTGGTCAGCTGAGGATAAGTTGGGCCAGTTTTAATTTCGCACTATTTGGTAAATCTCTCTTTCCCCCTAATCAGTTCAACTTTTGTCACGACCCAAATTAATTAAGCCGTGATCAATAGTAATAAAACAAGCTTTATTTTGATAAATCACTTGATAAAACGTGGATGACACGTGTCAAAATTTCAACCATTTTAAAAAAATTTCTCTTTTCGGGCATGACCCATCTATAGATAGGACATACCATCATAAAACCTGTTATAAAAATCCATCCCATAAAAATTTCTATGTCATCCATAAGTGTGGTATCATCCTATGCATCGCATTCCCACATATACACAACTATAAATAATTAAAATTACATACTTAATTACAAATCCGTAGACCATCGGCCCAAAAGGAAACTGAATTAATACATATTCCTTCCCATGAAGATACATTAATAATTAACATAGGAAAATTCCAGTTAAGAGCATCCCCGTGTAAAAGTATAACTCCGCCTGAAAATAATTTCTAAAAAACATTAAAATAGATAGGTGTGAGTTCGACGACTCAGTAGATACAATTTAACATAATAAACTAAAGCGATGATATAAATAAAATTCAATTATATCATTTATATCAAAATATGCCAATCGAGTATATTAAAAAGAATCCAAATCAAGTTATAAACCATAACTTAAAATAAATAATACATAATACCCAATGCTTGTGACTCATGTCCAATTTACATTAATTCCATCATTTACCGACCACTCCTAGGAGTCTTTGCGTGGAAAGGGAGGATTTAACCCAACCTTCAAGAGGACAACACTACACCCTCACAAGGATGGAAAGTAGCCGCTTTTTCAGGACAACACAGCACGACATCCCTATCTGGGACTATAGTAGCCCAAATTTAGGAGCACAATTGTCATCCCTGCCTGGGACCGCAAGCAACCCAAGACTAATGGAAAAGAAAACACTGTTTAGTCCTTTGACCGCAAGTAATCCAATTCCAATGACCCTTTTATGCAATACTTTTACCCAGTGTTCATTAATTCCATTTAATGCATGATTATGCCCAACATATAATACAATTAACCATAAAAATGATTTTTGACCAAAATCATCTCCAAAATATACCACATAAACCATAGTGGAAAATAATCCCATAATTATACCAAAATATGCTAACAACATAAATACCCATTTATGATTATAACCTTAAAATCATAAACCAAAAGTATCAATTACCGATACAAAACTACCCATAAAATCCATTTATAATTCCCAAAAAACATAGGATAATCCATAATTCTCAATGAACATAATTCCCAAATTAAGTTATCAAATACCCAAGGTACCATATCAAGATTTATTCCATAAATCCTCTATATACATTTTCTAAATTCAAGAATAACAAATACTATGATAATATATACCATATTATCATGTCAATAGTTTAAACCCATGTAAATTGCACCTACCTTCACGAAACATGTAGAAAAATGCAATCTTGATGTTGTAGGTGTGGAAATTAAGCCCTAGAATGCACATGCAAGCTCCCAATCCAAACTGTAGCTCCTAAATGACTTAGTTGATGAAGAGAATGGAGATTCCAACTCCAAGATGCAACCAAACCTCACAATTGCATGAATAAACACAAGATATAAGGATATAATAATTAAAACCCAAAAGAAATGCAAACCCTAGCCTTACATATGAGAAATTACCTCTCAAATCCAAAATGGAGGTAAACCATAGTGAATCCAAGCTAGAAATGTTGAAATCCAAGCCCCTATGCATGAAATCCAAGCAAAAGTAGATGGAGAAACTCTTTCTCTCTCATCCGAACACCCAAGAGCTCTTGCTCACTCTCTTTCCCTCTCTCTCACACTAAAATGCAAGAAAAATGAGAGTTACAAGTCGGGGTTGAAGGGTTTTATAACCTCAGAGGAGCACATGCATCATTTCCACACAAATGAGAGTTACAGTTCAATTCAGTTGACTCATGTAGCAATTCAGTCTACTAAATTGAAGATTCAGTCAACTGAAAATCCTAGAATTGGAACACTCAGCTTCTATGTAATTCAGTCGACTGAAATCACACTTCAGTCGACTCAAACAGACATAATACACTCCACAGCCTTATTTTCATTCAAAACATTTAAGTTATTTTAAGTTATTTAATGAAAATCCCATTCGAATCCAAATAAAATATTAGAAAAATCAAATTGCAAGTATATGAAAATCTCATTTCCAAGTTTTAGTACAAAATCCGTCTCCCGACAGATTTTCCTAAAACAAACATGTGAGGAACCCAATCCAAACATGCTAATAAAATCCCATAAATCACACATGCCTTATAATATTATAAACTTCCATTACCGCCAAAAATTATCTTTAAAAACGAAGCTTTATGAAAATTCATTTTTTCCCCACACTTAGCCAAATTTCAGCAGCTTAAATCTTTACATTGCAAATAAGGCCAAACGCATCCTTAAAATACTCATTGCATAAAACCTATCATCAAAACACATTCAACATCATCATCACATCATACACATACATTACCCAATTATGAGGAAATCCGACAAATCATGGGATTAACTATGCTAAACATAGCTTAACCCTTAATACCCTATTTAAAAATTATGGGAGTTACAACTTCATTATGAAAACAAGGTACAAACATAGTTTTTTTCAAACCAACTGGGCCTTGGTTTATTTAAAAACCAAATAATAGTTATAGACCAAACTGGGATCTAGTTTTTGAAGTTCCTAAACAGGTATGAGGCATGGTGCAGCAGCTTGGTGAAACCATGAAAAGATATTAATTGTCCAATAATGTCTACCCAACAATAATGTTCAACAAATTTTTCTAGTTTTTTTAGTTATTGACAAATATTCTACCCTTTTTTTTTGGGGGGCGGGGTGGGGGGAAGGGGAGGCCAACATCTACAAATCTACAACAATCATGCTCAATATGTAAAATATAGCCTTTGGAAATATCTAGAATATAGTTCCAGCTTCCAAGGATTGGTCAATCCTATCAATGAAACATACAAGGATTGAAAGAAAATGATCACCATGTGGTCCCCGTGACATAGTTAAAGTTAAATGAGAAGTTATTTTTATTTGTTACTCTCGAAATAGAGGCCTACTGTTAGAGATATCGATCTCAGATTGTATAAAACCTAAGGCTGTTTACATAGGATTACAATCCTTCATCTTTAACTCAATTCTTTACACCAATGAACTCAAGCAGAAACTTCAAATGTTCAGAAGACGATAATTAGTAAGGTAAAGATAGGGGTTTGCACAGGTCGGTTTGGAACAGTTAGGAGAGAAATTATCAACCAATCTGCCAAGGGCAGTTTGCAAAATTTTTAACCCGTTGCCAAACTGTTGGTCCTAAAAACCAGTAGATTGGTTGATTTTTTTTTTTTTTTTTTTTTTTTTTGGAATCGATGGTTTGGGCAGGTTGTATCATGCCCTTCATTACTTTTATAAGGATTGTCAAACAACCAAAAAGTGTGCTTTCATAATCTCTATGAGGATGGTTTGTTGATTTCTTAGTAAAAATGTTTAGAGACAAACCATTTTTTTGTGTTAAAAGAGACAAATCCTTTAACATTCTATAATATCAAATCCCACAAAATAATTATAGATCAAGCAACAAAAAGTTTTAAAAATATATATATATAGATGAAGTAGTATTATATATATTAATACCACTTCATCAAAAAAGCGGATTGGGTTGGTTTATTAGTGGTTTAACAATATTCAACCCGCCAACCAAACCAAATCGCCAAATTTATTACTCAACTCACCCAAACCAATCCGCCTATTCTCTCAAACCATTTGGGTCGGTGTGGAATAAAACGGATCAGTATGGTTTGACAAATTGTGCAATTTTTGCACATCCCTAGGTAAAGATGCCCCTCTTTCCCATATAAAATATAATATAATATTGGAGTATTTGTTTTCCATAAAGTGTTCTTCGTTCGAAGCATGTATCTAGAGATTTGTGTGTCGATCTTTATTGTGCAAAAATGACAGGTTCAGCGCCATATCGGCGTATGAAGAAGAGACATTTTCTGGCATATGAAGAAAGGACATTTTCTATGAAAAATGTATCTCGTGTATTTTCTAGCTTCTCTTTGTTAGCTCCCATGCCATTACCTATTTGTGTCGAAAACATGAAGGAAAAATCCTCAGATTTGTGTGTGAATCTTTGTTGCTCTTCATCGGATTTGCGTAGATTTGGCTGTCTTGCTTTCGATTTTGGGTTCATTCACTAAAAACCCTTGAAAGATCTGAGTGATTGGTTATAGATTTTACGAAATACGTGAGAAACACATGTAGATGATGGGTCTTTGGACAAAAGAGAAGCAAAGCATAATTTTTTTATTATCTATTTTATAAATTATTTTTTAAAAAAAAAAAAGAAAGGAAAAATTCCCACATGCGATGTCTCATAATCTAGTCTTTATTACTTAAACTGAAACGATTTGTTTGCTTCTTTTCTTTATTTTATTTATTTATTTATTGGTCCAAGAATCGGGAGAGGCCGATCCTCTACTGCACCTCGAAAATAAAGGAGTTTTTATGAACTTATGACACTTTGTTTGCTTCTCGCCTTCTCAGAAATAACATTGCAAGCTGACATGGCATAATATACTTCCAAAACCCCACCCAGGGCCTCTGTTTTTCTATAATTAAATTAAATTAGATTAGATTCCTTCATTAATTATATATTACCAATTATTATTTTGTTTATTGCTTTGCTTTGTTATTTATTCTCTTTCATGTATCGGATAGATGATTTACTAATGTTTGACGATTAGGTTTTCGTATACCCAGAGTTTAACTTAATTTTATGATAATGACTAGCGAGACACTCACCAAAGCATGCTGACGGTATGGCGTTATGTCTTGGAGTGGTAGAGATTCTCAAGCTTGGTTGCCCGATGATTATGATTGAAGGGGATGCATCTATGGTTGTGGATCCCCTTTTGGATGATAGCCTACATCCTCATTGGGCTGTTACTTCTCTGCTATGTGAGATTAGAGTTTTGTTTGATGGTCTTCCCATGTGGGTTGGTCGTAGGATTCTAAGGCTTGCCAACACAGCAGCTCATTCTCTTGCCCAGTGGGCTTTTCATTGTTTTTGCTTTGGTTCTATCTCAATTCTCTCATTACCAGAAGATGTTGTTCTCACAGATAAGGTTGAAGGAGATGGAAACATATGTACTCTTTCATTTTAATTTTCAATAGTGAATTGCTTATTGAAAAAAAAAAAAAAAAAAGCATGCTGACGTTTTTACTTTTTCTGAATAAAATAGATTACAACAAAAAAGACCAAAACCAAAAGAAAACTAAGACCAAGTATACTTAACTGGCGTGTTGCAGCAACTTGGTAAAACTATGAAATGATATTAATCATCCGGTTATGTCTGCCCATCAATAATGTTCAAAATTTTTTCTAGTCTTTCAGTTATTTACAAATATTCTGCCTTTCATTTTTCTTTCTTCCTTTTTTTTTTTTTTCTTTTTTGGGAAAGTCCGACATCTACAAATCTACAACAACCAGGCTCAATATGTAAAATATATATAGCCTTTAAAAATTGCTAAAATATAGTTCCAACTTCCAAGGATTGGTCAATCCTATCAATGAAAAGGTACAAGGATTGAAAGAAACAGATCACCAAGTGGTTCCCGCAACATAGTTAAATGAGAAGTAATTTTATTGGTTACTCTCAAAACAGAGGGTTAGCCTTCGTAGATATCTCAAACTGGATAATACCTAAGGCTACTTACATAAAATTGCAGTCTTTCATCTTCAACTAAGTTCTTCACACCAGTGAACTCAGGTAGAAACTTCAGATGTTCCGGCGACACCAACTGGTAAGGTAAGGACACCCATCTTTCCCAAATAAAATATAATATAATATTGGAGTATCTGTTTTCCATAAAGTTCTCTTCTTTCATAGCGTGTATCTAGAGATTCCTTTATATAGCCCATTAGGAGTGCTAGATGGTTCGGGTAGATCCAAGAGCATGATCGTCTACCCAAGAGTATGATCGTTCTGAGCAATTGAATCTTGTCCGGTCCGGGCCAAACAATAACCGATCCGGTTCTCAGGCCACAATTTCTAAGAACTGATAAGTTCGTTCTGGTCCACGGTTTAAGGGGTTTCAAAACCGGCTCCGACCGAATTCCCAAATTCTGGAAGAAGAAAAAAAAAAAAAAAAAAAAAAAAAAAAACCAACAACAATATATATATACACACACAGTCTTGATCAAGTCAGCACGTGTTGATATAAGTTATATCAGCACCATGCATTAGAGGTTGTACCCCTTGCATTGGCCCATTGTACTCCGTAAACCATTAATACATGAGGTACAACTGCCAATGCGGGTGTTGATATAAGTTGTATCAGCACGTATTTACCTGATCATCATCCTCTATATATATATATATATATATATATATAGATAGGATAATGATCACATAAGCACGTGCTGATATAACTTATATCAAAACTTGCATTGGGAGTTATACCTTGTGCATTAGTGGGATGTGAGGTGTATTAAATCAATGCAAGGGGTACAACCCCTAATGCATAGTACTGATGTAACTTATATCAACACGTGCTGATGGGATCACCCCTGTATATATATATATATATATATATGTTTATATTAATATATTATACTCCATAATACTTATTCAATAAAGTTATGACCTTTTACAAAACAAAAACAAAAACTGAGAATCGGACTGTTTTTGCCAGTTCGGTCCGGTCAATTCCAATACAATTTCTAGTCCGGTTCCAGTTCAATTTTTTAAAGATTGAATTAATTCGTTATAATCTAGATTTTCCTCTGGCCCGGACCAAGGTGCACCCCTAATGTATATATTGCGATTGCAACCGATACACAGCGTTTAAGTTGATTTCAATGTCACTGTACTTGTCAGACTGATACTTTTCATAAGTTTTGTTGTTTATGATGATTTGCGTGGCATAATGAAGGCATGGATGTTGAAAACCAAACTTTTGCTTTGATCTGCACTGGGTGATAGGTTCTTGGCGTTGGGTAGGCCTAACAAATCTGCAGTTTTTAGGATGAGTTCGTGCCCACACCTGACTAAAAGCTCATACAAAATCTTAAGGCCTAAACCCAGCCTAACCGAAATTCACTGGATTTAGTTTTGAGCTTTAGCTGACCTGAAGTCCATATGCACTTACTTTTATCTCAAAGAATGGGTTGATAGTGGGTCCTAGCCATGCATAGGAAGTCATTCTCACTTGAAGTTACCAACTCATTTTAGTTTTACCATTTGATTTAACTGAAATTTAGGGTAAAATACTCTTAGTTCAACTCTAGTTGTGTAGGTTTAAATCCCAATTCATTTTCGAAAATATTTAGGTAGCTAATTAAATGGGGCAAAACCAAGGGGTTTAGGGTAGGGATTTTCATGTGCCTTATAGAATGCTAAACCACTCTGTTCGATGCTAGAGAATTCAAGATTCGAAAGGCTCGTGTTACTCTTAGTTTATTTTAATATTCATCCATTGGTTTAATTGAATAATAATGTGTTTCTTCTCCCTAGTACTCACAAATTATCGCCTATAATGTCCAACCCCTCCCTCTTTAGTCTTTCCCCTCATTCAGTCAGGCCCAGAGGATATATACTACTACACTACTATTTTACAATTTGTCGCCTATAACTCGACCACCTCAATGTAACTGAAAAACCATAGTGATCCCCCAGTTTTAAATACATTCAAACTTAAAGACCTTTATGTTTTTTTTGGTCTTTGACCCAGTGTATCCCCAAAGTTGACAACCAAGGGACTAATCACTGTCGCGACGAGTGGGCAATGGTAAATCGTTAGCCCAGAGATTTTTTCCAAAGTATTGGGACTCGAACTCGGGATCTTTCACCTCCATTCGAGACAACCATTTTGGGGCCAAGTGCCCAACCACTAGACCAACCCACTGGGTTTAAAGACCTTTATGTTTGTAACTAAAAAACTATAACTATCCTCCTTGAGATTTATTGTCATGGTTAAAACTCTATGTTTTAATAACTGAAGCACTTGCGGAAAAACAAACGCCTGTGCGAATTAACTCTCTCTCTCTCACACATGCTCACACACACGTATATATAGACGCACCATGAGCTTGTAAACTCTTATAGGACACTCTTTCGTATACTGAATTTATCCAGGTGAGGGGAAAGGTTGAAATAACCAAGCATGGATAAGCAATTGTGTGGATCACCAACTAAGGTGTTCGTGTTCCTCGTTTGCTGTGCCATGCTACTGGTTGCACCATCTCAACAACAAGGGTGGGGAAAACCGGATCCTCGAGATCCCTGGTACCACCAAACACTGCCCCAAGAACCACATCCTGGATTCTACAAAGAACTGGCCCAGAAATGCTTGAGTGTGTTAACCAGAGACTGTGGCCTTCAAATATTTAATCACATATTTGGAATTGTCACAGTGGACAAACATTGCTGCCACAACCTCGTGACTATGGGCTCCGATTGCAATGCCAAATTGGCATCCACGCTTGGTCAATTGGACAAGTTCAAGTCATTTCAAGTTACTATCAACTCAAAGAGCAGCGAAACGTTTGATCAGTGTTCTAAACAAATTAAATAGCATCCATCACTTTGCCAACCAAATATCTTCTTTACTTATTGTTCTTGAAATTAATAGTATCGAAATTCATATTATTCGACTATTGTTGGTTATAAAGGTTGTGGCAGCAATGAGATACGCCGCCACAAGTTGACCCAATTTCATTTGCTTCGCAGAGAGACTTGGATATAGAGGATTAACAATTTAGATTATTTGGTGTCTTTTTTAAATGATAGGGGCAGCTCATTACTTTATTTCCCTCGCATCTTGCTATAACCATCCCACCATATTCCTAGATACCCTTTTAATTAAAATTTAAATATTATATCCACCCTACAACCCCGTCTCACTTATAACCACCCTCTCTCATCTTTGTATTTGGATGCTATTGTCAATGCCAATGCTGCCATCGTTTCTTCACAACACACCGAAACTGCCAACATACACCTACCATCTCGTTGGAGTGAGTGACTAATTTTCATCCCCTGCTAATTAAATCCCCTCATATTTTACTAAAAGCACCCATTTTTCTTCTTAAAATACCTTTAAGAAAAAATTCCCTAACATTTTTCCACCCCACCCCCAACTTGTTCGGACCTATTAGTAAAAATAAAGGATATATGTTCAGACTTATTAGTAAGAACATATTGTAGATGTTTCGGACTTATTAGTAAGAACACAGCATATATGTTTGGCTTTATAAAAAAGAACAATATAAAAATGTTTGAACCGTTAAAACCGAACCTTTATTATTTGTTTTGACTTATAAACATGAACACTTAAAATCCATTCACAATTACATATACGAACAATTCTCAATTGTTGTATAGTTAAGTTGTTCAGTGTTTTAAAAAGAAACAACACAAGTTTGTTCGGACTCTTACAGGTAAACAATATCCATTTGTTCGGAGTTACATAACCGAACATTATCCATTTGTTCGGAGTTGGAAAATAGAACAAAATAACTTTGTTTGGACTTAAAAGTCAGAACGCGTCAAAAGAGTTCGGTGTTACGGAAATGAACATTGTAAACATGTTTGGAGTCGAAAAACCGAATAAAACGAAATTCAGCATACGAAAAACTGAAGTTAAACTCGATAAGAAGTGTATAAATACTTACCTTTTGATAAGAAGTTAAACTGAAGTTAAACTCTATCAATGCTTTTTTTTGTCCATTATTCAATATAACATGAGAAATACTAATTTTTCTTGTAAATATGGATTTTGTGTTAAAGTTGTTAGGGTTTGTAAGAGCATAAAGTCCATAGATGGTGGAATGTTTTTGGAGTTGGGGTGGAGTGGGGTGGGGATAGGAAATTTTTTAAGGTCTTTAAGTAGACATGTCCTTATTGGTAAATTTACATATAGATATAAAGAATTTCATAAATTATTTAAATATTGGGGGGCTTAGAGTATTTTGAGTGGTGGCAATAGCCTAGCCCTTTACAATTTCATTTCCTCTTTTTTACCGAACTCTCTCTCACACACACACACACACACACACACACACACACGTGACTCGACCACTTGAATGGTGATGCCCTAGTTTTACATTCAAACTTAAAGACCTTTGTGTTTGTAACTGAAAAACTATAACTATCCTTCCTCGAGATTTATTGTCATAGTTAAACCTCTTTGTTTTAATAAGTGAAGCACTTGTGGAAAAAGAAACGCCAGGGTGAATCAACTCTCTCTCTCTTTCTCGCTCTCATGTCCACACACACACACACATATATATATATATATGCACCATGAGCTTGTAAACTCTTGTAGTACAGTCTTTCGTATACTGTATTTATCCAGGTGAGGGAAAAGGTTGAAGTAACCAAGCATGGATAAACATTTGTGTGGATCTCCAACTATGGCGTTCGTGTTCCTCGTTTGCTGTGCCATGCTACTGGTTGCACCATCTGAACAACAAGAGTGGGGAAAACCGGATCCTCGTGATCCATGGTACAACCAAACACTGCCCCGAGAACCACATCCTGGATTCTACAAAGAACTGGCCCAAAAATGCTTGAGTGTGTTAACCAGAGATTGTGGCCTTCAAATATTTAATCACATATTTGGAATTGTCACAGTGGACGACCATTGCTGCCGCAACCTCGTAACTATGGGCTCCGATTGCAACGTCAAATTGGTAACCACGCTTGGTCAGTTGGACAAGTACAAGTACTATCAAGCTACAATCAGGTCGAAGTGCTGGGCAACATTTGATGACTGTTCAAAACGAATTAAGTAGCGTCTTTAATAAAACATGTAACTTCCCTAAGGCACTCGCCAACTATTTTCTTTAGATGTTACCATTAAAATAATAGAATATTGAGATATGCATTGTTACAATGGTACGTTGAGGTAGTAATGGGAAATGGGTTGGTGAGACTTTACAAATAAATAAACAGAAAAGAGTTGAAACCCGATTTGTTGATGAATGTTTCATGGATATATATATATATATATATATATATATATATATATATATATATATATATAGAAAGGGCTGATCATGTGAGGAATATTGCATAGTAGCTCGTTCGATCATGATCATTTGTAAATAATACGAGCGCATTTACATGTTGATCACAGACTACTGTGATATATATATATATATAGTTTTTTTTTTTTTTTTTTTTGAAGCTCCGTTGGGGTCAAAATTAGGTTTCACCACGAGCTCTGGGCATTATTGAACACCTTAACCAACCGCTTGGTGGTATTCCCTTCTACATCAGTTTGTGTGTTTAATTTTGCATAAATAAAGGATTAGAAACACAAAAGCTAGGGTTAGAAACTCGACAGCAACAATGCCAAACAGCCTCAAAAGGTAAATGAAGCACGCTATTCTGAAGTTGACCAAGATGGGTGGAATGAAGGCCATTGTCTCTCATGCTGCGCTTCTTCCTTGTCAAAAAATAAATAAGTAAATAATAATGAATGACAAAGTAGACAAGATTACCATAATCCCTTTATTTTGCGGGATTACCACAATTCCTTGATCTATGCTGTAAATCTGTCTGCATAATAGGAGATCGAAACAATTCCATGAACTCACATTGAGTTTGGAGACCAAAGACTTCCTTCATACTTAGAAGAAATTTTCACTTTGTATAGGGTGAAGGACTCCAGGTGAATTTACATCATCAAATATATTGACATCAATCTAATTATCAGTGGAAAATAATGGCATAAATATTGTTAAGGAAATGAGTGGAGAGTAGGAATGTTGAGAAAAAGGGCGGAAGTGGGGGTCCACATACAAAATTTTGCACAAACAAAAGTGTATGAAAAGACAGAGAGTCTCATGACTAGCATTGGCATCGTGTCTACATGAAAGGACAGACTCAACTTGGAGAATTAGCAAGAGAGATACAAGTTATAGTATTGAAATGGTGCATATCTTATGAAGGCGCAAATGGCTCTTTTATTGTTTTGAGGAATTTGCTTTTGAAAGTGGTATGGTTGCATTGGGTATGTGGTCAATCTTAACTCTGTCAGCTACTTAACATGCTAGGCCTCGAATGATCATGTTCATTTAAAGGTTGTGTCATGTGTCTAAGGATGGCTAGCTCTGGCTAGCTCGTGGACTGGATCTTTATGAGTGGTCTTGTTTAATAAAATTTTGTTGGGTTTATTGCATGTATGCGTGTGTGTGGACTTCAAAGTGTTTGACCGGACAAATGGTTTGTCTTTTTAGGCTTTGGACATTCGTTTGTGAAGTAAAACTCAATCAAGGGGCAATTGTAGACACCCTATTTTGTACTCGTTGTCATGTTGAGTCCCCAACTCACGTTGATGAGGTTTGATTGTTATTTGAGACTGATTTGGATGATCTTTGACAAATTGATATGGTCACAACGGTATTTGGATTTTGGAGTGGAAAATTAAATTTTAAATCACATTTTGGAAAAACTGATTTAGATGTGCTTGCTCCTATTTTAAATGTGTTTACTTGCATTTCAAATATGTGTATTGTAACACTCGTAATTTTTAAATAGGGTATTAAGGGTTTAATCTATAGTTAATGTAGTTAATCCCTGATTGTCGAATGACCACATGTATGGGTAATGCATGTTTATGATAATATGATGTTGAATGTGTTTTGATACTTGTTTTATGTATTGAGTATTTTTAGAGTGTGTTTAGCCTTATTTACAACTTAAGGATTTAAGCTGCTAAAATTTGGTAAGGGTTGGAGAAAAGTGAATTTTCGTAAATCTTCGCTTTTAAAGATAATTTTTTGCAGTAATAGAAATTTATAATATTATAAGACATTGGTGATTTTACAGGAATTTATTAGCATGTTTGGATTGGATTCCTCACATCTTTGTTTTAAGAAAATCTGTCGGGAGACAGATATTATACTAAAACTGGAAAATGAGATTTTGATATACTTCGAATTTGATAAAAAGAATGAGGAGATGTTTTGAATGAATATAAGGCAAGGTATGTGTTGAAGTGGATGTAGTTGACTACACCTTTCATGTAGTCGACTACATGGGTCCATTTTAGTATTCTGGAATGTGTAGTCGACTACACATTGCATGTAGTTGACTATATCACTTGGGTTTGGCCAAAATTCATGCTTTTAAGTGGTGAAATGATGCATGTGCCCCCACCCCTTTATATATCACTTCAAGCCCGACCTTAGGGGCTTTAGTTTTGGATTTTGGAATGGGAGAGAGCTAAAGAAAGAGAGAGAGAGAGAGAGAGAGAGAACTTGGAGGAGAGAGAATGGGTGTTTGGTTGAGAGGGAAAGTGTTGTTCTCCTCAATTTACATAGGTTTTATGCATTTTTGCGTATTCTCTCTCCATTTCCAACTAAGGTTCACTCTTAGATGGCATGAGGGAGCTTCTTTCTTGCATTTTGGAGTTAGGGTTTTTTGTTTGGGTTCATGCATGTGTTCTTGGAGCTTGCTCTTGGTGGGTTGAGCTTGGATTTCATGGGATTTGGCATGGATGTTCATCCTTACCAATTCCTTTGCATTTTAGAGGTATTTTCTCACACTTATTGGTTGGGATTTGCATTCCTTCGAGAGTTTATCATCTCATTCTTACATTTATGGGTTTACTTATGCATATTATCATATTTGGTGGTGATTTGGAGTTGGAACCTCCATTATTTTCATTAACCAAGGCATTTGGGAGTTAGGGCTTGGATTGGGAGCTTGCATGTGCATGCTAGAGCTTAGATTTCACATCCACGACACACAAGGTTGCATTTTCCACACATTTGGTTGAGGTAGGTGCAATTTACATAGGTTTAAACTATTGACATAATAATATTGTATATATTATCATAGTATTTGTTATTCTTGGAATTTAGAATATGTATTAATTCAGTTTTATTTTGGGCCAGTGGTCGACGGATTTGTAATATGATTAAAGATCTAATTTTATTTTATTTAGGATTGTGTATTCGTAGGATGCGATGCCTGGGATGATACCACTTTCATAGGATGACAGGAAATTTTTATGTATGGATTTTTATAACAGGTTTTGTGATGATATGTCCTATCTATGGATGGGTCATGCCCGGAAAATTTTTAAATGGTTAAGATTTTGACACGTGTCATCCACATTTTACCAAATGATTTATTAAAGGAAAGTTTGTTTTATTACTATTGATCATTGCTTAATTATTTTGGGTCGTGACATGTATGTACATATATCTCAAATGTGCGTACGCACATCTGGTGTGCATGTGCACATATTATCAGAATTTCCTATTTTATTAAAAAGATAACTTTTCTTTTCCTTTTAGACTTGGGGTATATTTCCAACATATTCTTTTATGGACTACAAAATAAAAGGTTCAAGAAACCTAGTTTTCACTTATAAATACATATTTTTACGTACAACTTAAAAAGGAACATGATCTTGTTGCCACTCGATAGAGAGACCTAAGAAAACCTTAAAGCTAAAGAGAGAAGTCTACCAAAGGGCTGCTATACACTAAAGTAGCTCATCGTCTAGTTTTAATTGACACACCATAATTATCGTTCCCAGGATTTATTATCAAAGTTAAAACTTAAAGTGTAAATTGCAGATAACCCACTGAAGTATGGGGGTTAGCAGAAAACCCCATTGATTTTCAAAATCAAGCAATGTCCAACCAAATTATCAAAATCAAGTAGTTTTTAAAATGTCTAAGGAGGGACATTGATCCTTTGTCTTTTTTATTTCCTATTTCCATCTTTACCATTCCTTTTATTTTAATTGAGTTTTGATTACCTACAGTTTTTCTTTCTTTGTTTTCATCCGTTGTTAAATTGGTTTGTAAAATTTGAGCCGACAATTCCATTTTGATTTTGATATCTCTTGTTGTGGACTCATGTAGGACAATTAAAAATTTTGGTAAGCCAAAGTCCTTGCTAGTTTCCCAGGTCCATTACCTTCATCATATATGATACTAACATCTTTGTTTATCACAATTTCAAGGGCTCCCTCTAATGTTCTCTGCCTCCTTTGAAGTTTAAATCCACTCACTTCACTTCAATATATAGGACTTTACAGTTGTCACATCAACCAACGTAAGTGTGTTTATTTTCGATGGTACCTTAGTGTACTACAAGGGAAAGGATGATGAGAAGATGTCTTGGTTTTCACAAAATCACTAGACTCATAACCATTGAACTCCTTTATGGCTTTCCGTATTTATTTGCAGGCAATGTTCTGCACACTATTACCTCTTTTGATTAACTTATTTGGGAAAATTAGTATGGAAGCTCCTCTCAATTCTTAGCCTAATTAAAAACTCACATCCAAATCTGTCATTGTATACCCATTGATCTCAATAATTTCAGCTTGAGAATGCCTCGTTTTCTAGAATGCTTTGCGCTACGAATTTTGTCTCCCCATCTCTATTATAAACTTCTTCTCTCACTTGCTGATTGAGGTTTCATTTTTTGCCATTTCCTTTCCCTCATGTATCATATTACTTCTAGAATGTTTTGATGGTTTAAGGAGTGTTTTGATGGTTTATAAATTCATTTGATTTTAAGTTTTTTTTTTTGGGTGAGGGGGGGGGGGGGGAAGGAATATATAAACATTGACCCACATTATATTGGATTTCACTATGGATTAAAAAACATTTTCCATATTACAAATTATAAACAAAAATAATTAATGGAGTAACTAGTAAACATTTTACAACAGAAAATCTCTCTTTGAAGAGAAATGAACTTCATTTAACCTCAACTATGTGGCGGGGACCAATTGTTGGTCTGTTTCAATCCTTGTACGTTTCATTGATAGCAATAACTAATCCTTAGAAGCCGGAACTATATTCATTTTTCCAAATGGGGAAATTTGACACCTAGGGTATATGATTTTAATGATCAAGTTGGGACACTATTTAAGCTGATTATCAATTAGAAGCAAAGGGGATTAGGTGTTGGAGATGTCCTAGAATTAAATGATTGTCAAATAGAGATAACGAGTCGCTAGTTTCATTTTGATTACCTACATGAGAAATACTATGGTCAACCACTGTAGTTTGACCCTCATGTGTTGATTGGAGCGTGCATGACATGCGATGTGTGACCTATAATGCCCGCATCATTAAATAGGTTATTTATTTACTTAATGTGTGATTTGCATCATCTTTGAGACATTTGTTGTTTTCTTTTGATGTATTTTGATCATGTACATATGATAAAATATATGGGTTTTATCATTATATAAGGTTTGAATGCATGGAGGATTGAATTGCGCACTTGGTGATGCAAAGAAAATTTTTTCAGCAAATATACACTTTAAGTTGTGTGAATGTACACTTTCAGTCGTCTAAATGTACATTTCAGATGTTTGAAATGTACTGAAATGTACAACTCAGACGTCCGAAAATTCCAAAAAGGAACGAATTTTGGGATATAGTTTCAGACGTCTGAAACTTGCGAGAGATAGCTTTTAAAGAAGGGGATAAATGACGTATATACCCCTCTCCCACTTTTTAAAACACTCTAACTCGACCCACACTCATTCATTTTCAGCATTTCCACTTCAAAACCCTTAGAGAGAGAAGGTGAGAGAGTGTGGGTATAGTTGAGAGAGAAAGTGGGTTTTGGCTTGCATGAAAGGGATTTGGCTCTCTTACCTCATCTTGATGGATTTGAACACATTCTAGGGGCTGGTTTTCTCATTCTACACATGGGGTTGGGAGATCAAGCATGATCCATGGAGTTAGGAGCTAGTTCTTGCATCTTAGCTCAAATTTGGACTTCCACAACTCATTTTTTTTGCTTTTCTTTTGCACTACCTGCATATCATTCATGGAATTTATGGATTTTATTGTATTTAAGCATGATTTATTTTGGTTATATTATTATGCTTTGGTTATTTTCATATGAAAATTATATCTACTAATTTTTATACTCACCCCTATTTTCAATAAAACCTTTTCGGATGATTATATAGCTGGTGAAACATCACCTTGAGGTCATTTGTAGGGTTTAGCTTAGACCATGATGTTAGTCTATGAATTTAGAAGATTTTAATATTATAGATTGTATTAAGTTAAATACTTTTTTCAGCCAATAAGCATTAGACATATATAGATTGTATTTAAGCATGATTGTATTATAGATTGTATTATAGATTGTATTGTAATAACTTATGGTATGTAATATTTAATTACTGTAGGTCTCTTTATATGATTTATTCAGCATGTGATGATACCAATGATGGATGACGTGAAATTTTTATGATTATTTTATACTAGTTTTATCATGGTATGTCCCATTTACGCATGGGTTATGCCAAAATTTCTACTGAATTAGTAGTTTTCTTACACGTGTCATCCACGTGTTTTCTAAATGATTTTCTCTAATTAATCTGGTTTTATTATAATTGATCACGGCTTATATTTTTGGGTCGTGACATGACCCACATAACGAGTCATGCACACTCAGCGTGCGACGAACTATAGCATCTCCTCTACTTACACATATATCCATAATGATATCTAAGTATTATAATAAGTTTTAAATTCATGTGGCAACAAAATAATCTTCTTACAACCATTGTGGGTCCAATCAATCCACAGGGTGTCTTTGTGTGGAAAGAATTAGGTTTTGTGTGGACACCTTTTTCTTGATAAATGTAGTCGTTGTATCAAGAGGTGCTTGTTTAGAGATAGAGAATAAGTTAGAGAAACATATTCTATTATGCATTTCACAATAATTCAGTGCAATATTCCATCTCTTCAAACCATATCAATTCTATCTGGAATCTGTAGATGTAATTTTACCATGTATTACTATGATATTAACTAGCGAGACACTTTTGTCTCTCACCAAAGCACTACTGACATTTTTACTTTTTCAGAATAAAATGGATTACAACAAAAAAGACTAAAACCAAAAGAAAACAAAGACCTAAATAAGGGTTGTTTAGAAAACCTAAAAATCTGGTCAGCTGTGGATAAGTTGGGCCAGTTTTAATTTCGCACTATTTGGTAAATCTCTCTTTCCCCCTAATCAGTTCAACTTTTGTCACGACCCAAATTAATTAAGCCGTGATCAATAGTAATAAAACAAGCTTTATTTTGACAAATCACTTGATAAAACGTGGATGACACGTGTCAAAATTTCAACCATTTTAAAAAATTTCTCTTTTCGGGCATGACCCATCTATAGATAGGACATACCATCATAAAACCTGTTATAAAAATCCATCCCATAAAAATTTCTATGTCATCCATAAGTGTGGTATCATCCCATGCATCGCATTCCCACATATACACAACTATATATAAATAATTAAAATTACATACTTAATTACAAATCCGTAGACCATCGGCCCAAAAGGAAACTAAATTAATACATATTCCTTCCCATGAAGATACATTAATAATTAACATAGGAAAATTCCAGTTAAGAGCATCCCCGTGTAAAAGTATAACTCCGCCTGAAAATAATTTCTAAAAAACATTGAAATAGATAGGTGTGAGTTCGACGACTCAGTAGATACAATTTAACATAATAAACTAAAGCGATGATATAAATAAAATTCAATTATATCATTTATATCAAAATATACCAATCGAGTATATTAAAAAGAATCCAAATCAAGTTATAAACCATAACTTAAAATAAATAATACATAATACCCAATGCTTGTGACTCAAGTCCAATTTACATTAATTCCATCATTTACCGACCACTCCCAGGAGTCTTTGCGTGGAAAGGGAGGATTTAACCCAACCTCCAAGAGGACAACACTACACCCTCGCAAGGATGGAAAGTAGCCTCTTTTTCAGGACAACACAGCACGACATCCCTATCTGGGACTGTAGTAGCCCAAATTCAGGAGCATAATTGTCATCCCTGCCTGGGACCGCAAGCAACCCAAGACCAATGGAAAAGAAAACACTGTTTAGTCCCTTGACCGCAAGTAATCCAATTCCAATGACCCTTTTATGCAATACTTTTACCCAGTGTTCATTAATTCCATTTAGTGCATGATTATGCCCAACATATAGTACAATTAACCATAAAAATGATTTTTGACCAAAATCATCTCCAAAATATACCACATAAACCATAGTGGAAAATAATCCCATAATTATACCAAAATATGCTAACAACATAAATACCCATTTATGATTATAACCTTAAAATCATATACCAAAAGTATCAATTACTGATACAGAACTACCCATAAAATCCATTTATAATTCCCAAAAAACATAGGATAATCCATAATTCTCAATGAACATAATTCCCAAATTAAGTTATCAAATACCCAAGGTACCATATCAAGATTTATTCCATAAATCCTCTATATACATTTTCTAAATTCAAGAATAACAAATACTATGATAATATATACCATATTATCATGTCAATAGTTTAAACCCATGTAAATTGCACCTACCTTCATGAAACATGTAGAAAAATGCAATCTTGATGTTGTAGGTGTGGAAATCAAGCCCTAGAATGCACATGCAAGCTCCCAATCCAAACTTTAGCTCCCAAATGACTTAGTTGATGAAGAGAATGGAGATTCCAACTCCAAGATGCAACCAAACCTCACAATTGCATGAATAAACACAAGATATAAGGATATAATAATTAAAACCGAAAAGAAATGCAAACCCTAGCCTTATATATGAGAAATTACCTCTCAAATCCAAAATGGAGGTAAACCATAGTGAATCCAAGTTAGAAATGTTGAAATCCAAGCCCCTATGCATGAAATCCAAGAAAAAGTAGATGGAGAAACTCTTTCTCTCTCATCCGAACACCCAAGAGCTCTTCCTCACTCTCTTTCCCTCTCTCTCACACTAAAATGCAAGAAAAATGAGAGTTAAAAGTCGGGGTTGAAGGGTTTTATAACCTCAGAGGAGCACATGCATCATTTCAGCACAAATGAGAGTTACAGTTCAATTCAGTTGACTCATGTAGCAATTCAGTCTACTAAATTGAAGATTCAGTCAACTAAAAATCCTAGAATTGGAACTCTCAGCTTCTATGTAATTCAGTCGACTGAAATCACACTTCAGTTGACTCAAACAAACATAATACACTCCACGGCCTTATTTTCATTCAAAACATTTAAGTTATTTTAAGTTATTTAATGAAAATAATCAAATAATCGCCCATTTGAATCCAAATAAAATATTAGAAAAATCAAATTGCAAGTATATGAAAATCTCATTTCCAAGTTTTACTACAAAATCCGTTTCCCGATAGATTTTCCTAAAACAAACATGTGAGGAACCCAATCCAAACATGCTAATAAAATCCCATAAATCACACATGCCTTATAATATTATAAACTTCCATTACCGCCAAAAATTATCTTTAAAAACGAAGCTTTACGAAAATTCATTTTTTCCCCACACTTAGCCAAATTTCAGCAGCTTAAATCTTTACATTGCAAATAAGGCCAAACGCATCCTTAAAATACTCATTGCATAAAACCTATCATCAAAACACATTCAACATCATCATCACATCATACACATACATTACCCAATTATGAGGAAATCCGACAAATCATGGGATTAACTATGCTAACCATAGCTTAACCCTTAATACCCTATTTAAAAATTATGGGAGTTACAACTTCATTATGAAAACAAGGTATAAACATAGTTTTTTTCAAACCAACTGGGCCTTGGTTTATTTAAAAACCAAATAATAGTTATAGACCAAACTGGGATCTAGTTTTTGAAGTTCCTAAACAGGTATGAGGCATAGTGCAGCAGCTTGGTGAAACCATGAAAAGATATTAATTGTCCAATAATGTCTACCCAACAATAATGTTCAACAAATTTTTCTAGTTTTTCAGTTATTGACAAATATTCTACCCTTTTTGGGGGGGGGGGGGGGGGGGGGGGGAAGGGGAGGCCAACATCTACAAATCCACAACAATCATGCTCAATATGTAAAATATAGCCTTTGGAAATATCTAGAATATAGTTCCAGCTTCCAAGGATTGGTCAATCCTATCAATGAAACATACAAGGATTGAAAGAAATTGATCACCATGTGGTCCCTGCGACATAGTTAAAGTTAAATGAGAAGTTATTTTTATTTGTTACTCTCGAAATAGAGGCCTACTGTTAGAGATATCGATCTCAGATTGTATAAAACCTAAGGCTGTTTACATAGGATTACAATCCTTCATCTTTAACTCAATTCTTTACACCAATGAACTCAAGCAGAAACTTCAAATGTTCAGAAGACGATAATTAGTAAGGTAAAGATAGGGGTTTGCACAGGTCGGTTTGGAACAGTTAGGAGAGAAATTATCAACCAATCTGCCAAGGGCAGTTTGCAAAATTTTCAACCCGTTGCCAAACTGTTGGTCCTAAAAACCAGTAGATTGGTTGATTTTTTTTTATTTTTTATTTTTGGAATCGATGGTTTGGGCAGGTTGTATCATGCCCTTCATTACTTTTATAAGAATTGTCAAACAACCAGAAAGTGTGCTTTCATAATCTCTATGAGGATGGTTTGTTGATTTCTTAGTAAAAATGTTTAGAGACAAACCATTTTTTTGTGTTAAAAGAGACAAATCCTTTAATATTCTATAATATCAAATCCCACAAAATAATTATAGATCAAGCAACAAAAAGTTTTAAAAATATATATAGATAGATGAAGTAGTATTATATATATTAATACCACTTCATCAAAAAAACGGATTGGGTTGGTTTATTAGTGGTTTAACAATATTCAACCCGCCAACCAAACCAAATCGCCAAATTTATTACTCAACTCACCCAAACCAATCCGCCTATTCTCTCAAACCATTTGGGTCGGTGTGGAATAAAACGGATCAGTTTGGTTTGACAAATTGGGCAATTTTTGCACATCCCTAGGTAAAGATGCCCCTCTTTCCCATATAAAATATAATATAATATTGGAGTATTTGTTTTCCATAAAGTGTTCTTCGTTCAAAGCATGTATCTAGAGATTTGTGTGTCGATCTTTATTGTGCAAAAATGACAGGTTCAGCGCCATATCGGCGTATGAAGAAGAGACATTTTCTGGCATATGAAGAAAGGACATTTTCTATGAAAAATGTATCTCGTGTATTTTCTAGCTTCTCTTTGTTAGCTCCCATGCCATTACCTATTTGTGTCGAAAACATGAAGGAAAAATCCTCAGATTTGTGTGTGAATCTTTGTTGTTCTTCATCGGATTTGCGTAGATTTGGCTGTCTTGCTTTCGATTTTGGGTTCATTCACTAAAAACCCTTGAAAGATCTGAGTGATTGGTTATAGATTTTACGAAATACGTGAGAAACACATGTAGATGATGGGTCTTTGGACAAAAGAGAAGCAAAGCATAATTTTTTTATTATCTATTTTATAAATTATTTTTTTAAAAAAAAAAGAAAGGAAAAATTCCCACATGCGATGTCTCATAATCTAGTCTTTATTACTTAAACTGAAACGATTTGTTTGCTTCTTTTCTTTATTTTATTTATTTATTTATTGGTCCAAGAATCGGGAGAGGCCGATCCTCCACTGCACCTCGAAAATAAAGGAGTTTTCATGAACTTATGACACTTTGTTTGCTTCTCGCCTTCTCAGAAATAATATTGCAAGCTGACATGGCATAATGTACTTTTAAAACCCCACCCCAGGGCCTCTGTTTTTCTATAATTAAATTAAATTAGATTAGATTCCTTCATTAATTATGTATTACCAATTATTATTTTGTTTATTGCTTTGCTTTGGTTTTTTTTTTCTTTTTTGGGAAAGTCCGACATCTACAAATCTACAACAATCAGGCTCAATATGTAAAATATATATAGCCTTTAAAAATAGCAAAAATATAGTTCCAACTTCAAAGGATTGGTAAATCCTATCAATGAAAGGTACAAGGATTGAAAGAAACAGATCACCAAGCGGTTCCCGCAACAAAGTTAAACGAGAACTAATTTTATTGGTTACTCTCAAAACAGAGGGTTAGCCTTCGTAGATATCTCAAACTGGATAATACCTAAGGCTACTTACATAAAATTGCAGTCTTTCATCTTCAACTAAGTTCTTCACACCAGTGAACTCAGGTAGAAACTTCAGATGTTCCGGCGACACCAACTGGCAAGGTAAGGACACCCCTCTTTCCCAAATAAAATATAATATAATATTGGAGTATCTGTTTTCCATAAAATTCTCTTCTTTTATAGCGTGTGTCTAGAGATTCCTTTATATAGCCCATTAGGAGTGCTAGATGGTTCGGGTCTTGTCCGGTTCGGGCCAAATAATAATCGATTCAATTCTCAGGCCACAATTTCTAAGAACCGATGAATATACATATTGGGCACTGCCGCAAGAGGGTTAGAAGAGCCGCCGCCAAGGGTCTCTTTTCCGTCAGCCCTGGCCATCGGCTAGGGTCTTCCTCTTCTCTATGGCTTCCACTTCTACGCCTACAGTCTGCTGCCCTTGGGGCTTTTTAGGTCTCCCAGGTGATGATGATACAAGTCTTCCTCTCCAAAATCTAGATGCGAATGCCTCCTCTGTTATTAAGGATGTTGCAAAGAAATCTTTCGCTGGAGTTCTTAAGCAGCACATCGTTGATGAGCCCATCAGTCAAATTCCTATTCCTAGAAAGGTAGGGAACATGGTTACCGTAAAGATTAGTGAGAGTCCATATCGATCGAAACTTGTGGAAAGCAAAACTAATGTTCTTGGTCGTCTTCTTCTTCCGAAGGGCAGTAAGCCTTTGTCTCTCTTGGATCTTAAAGCCAAACTTGAGTCACTATGGAAAACGGTGGGGGAGTGGCGGATGGTTCCCATTGGGAGAGGGTATTTTGATATCCACTTCTATCACCTTGAGGATATGAAAAAGGTTTGGGCAGGCGGAAACTGGAATCTCAATCCGGGGATTATGAGAATTTCTCATTGGATAGTAGATTTTAATCCCAATAATCAAGCCCAGATGCATTCTCAAGTCTGGATACGCATTTACGGTTTAGCGCAAGAGTATTGGCATCGCCAAAATCTCTTGGAAATTTCCAGGGGAGTTGGCATTCCTCTGCAAATTGATAAAGCTACTTTGAATCAGGTGTATGGCCATTACGCCCGAATTCTTGTTGAAATTGATATGTCTCAGCTTCCGCCTGAAAGTCTTAGGGTGGAAAGAGAGGGATTTGGTTTTTTTGTTGATGTCTACTACGAGAATCTTCCTACTTTCTGTTCACACTGTCAGTCCATTGGGCATGATGTCAAAAATTGCAGATTTGTCAAGGAGGCTGGTGCCAAATCGGCTCATGATTCAAAAGCCAAGGCGTCTGGGTTGCAATATAAGCCTAAGCAGCCGTTACACGAGCAAGTTGTTGATAATAGCCCAAATCTGCAGGTTAAGGGTGGCTTGAATAAGGGAGATTCGGGTGAGGGTTCTCCTACTCACATTAGTAACTCTGCTTCATTGAAAACTCATCCTCGATGGGGTGACTTCGTTGAGGAAGAGGAGGATGCTGTTAGGAAGGTATGTGACCTCGTCGTTAATGGCCCTGCCTCTGTTCGGGATAATGCCACTTCCATTACTGGTGTTGTTATCCCAGATAACCAGGTGGTTCTTCGTTCTATTCCCTTTACCTCATTTGTTAATGAGGTTATAGAAGATGCTGCTAATCAGATTTTGGATAAAACTGCCTCTGCAATTCTTAATATTCCTTCAAGTCCCAAAAACAATAATCACTCTGGTGCGATAGTCTCTGACAATCGATTGCAAAGTCAGGAATATGAAGCTCATGATGTGGTTCCTCAAGATGCCATTCCGAAAGTTGTTGATAATGCAGCAGCTGTTGAGAATAGTGTCGGGCTTTATCCGGAAGACATTTTGCATGCTACGCCTCTTGTCCACTCCACTACCGGTAAGATGATTGCATCATCTTCTGCAATTTTGGCCAATAGTGTTAATTCAATTAGCCATAATTCAGAACTTGAGGGTCAAATCCAATCTGCTATCCTTGCGATTCAGGGGGGTGGTTCTTCCCCATTTGTCCCTGTTCTGACTAAGTCTTAAAAAAAGAAAATGAAGCTAAAAGAGAAAAAAGCCTTGCAGCAGGCTTCTTATTCCCTACGGGGTAGCAAAGCCAAAAAAGTTGTTTATGAAGATTTTATATTGGAACATAAGGGGATTAGGCAATAAGCTTTCTCTTACAGCTCTTAAGAATCTTTATTTTTCCAATAAGCCTGACATTGTGTGCTTGTCTGAACCAATGGTGGCCTTTTCCTCTATCTCTTCATCTGTATGGAGATCAATGGGGTTGTCTCTTCTCACTGTTAATGATCGCGATGCCTCTTTGCCTAATGTTTGGGTTCTTTATGCTGATCACTTAAGTACTCCTAATATTATCTCCAATACAGCTCAGCAGATTACTTTTTCCCTTTTCTATGAGGGAGTTACTAGTTTCTTTACTTGTGTTTATGCTGCTACTACTTACATTCGCCGAAGAGATTTATGGGCTACTTTTCATTCTCTTTCTTCCCTGGTTAATGGGCCCTGGTTAGCTCTCGGGGACTTCAATGCTGTTCTAGGTGCCCATGAGAAGAGGGGGGGTAGATTACCTAATATTCTTTCTTGTTCTGAGTTTCAGAGTATGATTGATGCCTGTGGTTTTCTTAGCATGGACTCGAAGGGTCTCTTTTACACTTGGGCTCGAGGTTTGAATTCTAGAGTCGAAATGAAGCTTGACAGGAGTCTATGTACCTCGACTTGGTTGGATATTTGGGCTGAATCCTATTGTCTGGCTCTTCCTAAGTATTGCTCTGATCATTGTCCTCTTCTCTTTGTGGCTAATAAGATTACCTCTTCTGGTGCTAGGCCTTTCAGGTTTATTAATGCTTGGACCTTGCATCCTTCTTTTAAAGATTTAGTGGCTGAGAGTTGGTCCTCTACTTCCTTTTATGGTTGTCCCATGTTTATTCTTCAGGGAAAGCTCAAATTGTTGAAACAACGTCTCAAGGTATGGAACAAGGAAGTTTTTGGCAATATTGATGATAGAGTGAAAAGTCTTCAGTCTTCTTTACATGAAGTGCAACAGGAAATTGATTGTTTGGGCTCAAATGATGGCTTGATTGAGAAGGAGGCTGGCATTCAAAGTCTTCTTTTTGAGGCCTTGAGAGTTCAAGAAACCTTCTGGAAAGATAAGTCTAAGCTTAAATGGCTTGCTGATGGTGACAGGAATTCATCTATTTTTCATTCTTTTGCTAAGGTTCGAGCTACAAAGAATAATCTTGGTGCTATAAGAAATGGGGACAATGTTTTACAAGATCCCAATGATATTCAACAGCATGCAATGAATTATTTTAAAGGTCTCTATAATGCTCCTGCTACTAGGGCTAACTTTGATTTAATTAATGAGACTATTCCTTCATGTGTTACTGACGATGATAATGCTGCTCTTATTGGTGTTCCTACGGCTGAGGAAGTGCGGACAGCCGTTTTTGCCTTAGATCCCTCTAGTGCTCCAGGTCCTGATGGGTTTGGCGGTCATTTTTATCAGGTGTGTTGGGATATAATTGCAAATGATGTGGTGAAGGCAATTTCTTCTTTTTTCGAGAAGGGTTGGTTGCTTCCAAATCTTAACTCCAACTTTATTGTGTTAGTGCCTAAAGTTCCTAATGCTGACTCTATGTCTCTTTTTAGGCCCATTGCATTAGCAAACTTTTTGTTCAAGATAATTCCAAAGATTTTAGCAGATAGATTGGCCCCTATTGCGGGGAAGATTGTTTCTCCTAATCAATCTGCTTTCATTAGAGGGAGGAGAATTACTGATTGCATCTGTCTTGCTTCTGAGTGTTTTAATTTGTTGGATCACAAATGCTTTGGTGGGAATGTTTCCATCAAGTTGGATGTTACTAAGGCCTTTGACACTATTGACTGGAATTTTTTGCTTCGGGTTCTCAGTAAATTTGGATTTCATTCTTCTTTTGTCAGCTGGGTTTCTTGTTTACTTCGTTCGGCTAAGTTGTCAGTTCTTATTAATGGCTCTTCTGTGGGTTTTTTCTCTTGTTCTAGAGGGGTGAGACAAGGTGACCCATTGTCACCTCTTCTTTTTTGCCTTGCAGAGGAAGTCTTGAGTAGGGGGCTTGCTAAGCTAGTTGCGCAAGGTACTCTTAAGCCTATTTCCTCTCCTAGAGGTGTTCCTACCCCTACTCATTTGTTGTATGCAGATGATATATTAATCTTTTGTAAAGGAACAGCTTCTTGTCTTGGGGCTCTTATGGAGTTTCTTGAAGTTTATGGTGAGGCTTCTGGGCAATTGATTAATAAATCCAAGTGTCGGGTTTTCATAGGCAAGGGGGCTCTCCACAGACGTTCTAGTATCACCTCATGTTTGGGTTTTACAGAAGGTTCTGCTCCTTTTCTTTATTTGGGAGTTCCTATTTTTAAAGGGAAGCCTAGGAAAGCTTATTTTCAGCATATTGTTGATAAAGCCAAATCTCAACTTAGTGGTTGGCATACAAAGTTACTTTCCCTTGCTGGCAGAGTGCAATTGATTCAATATGTGTTATATCCCATGCTTCTTCATTCTTTATCGGTTTACGCATGGCCTTCTTCTCTTCTACATCAGGTCATGGTATGGGTTAGGAATTTCATTTGGTCTGGTGACTTTTCTACCCGTAAGCTTGTTACAGTTTCTTGGGCTAAGGTATGTTCTCCAAAATCTGAGGGAGGGTTGGGTCTTCGTTGCGTTAAAGCTTTGAACAAGGCTGCTCTTTTAAAGCTGAATTGGGATATCTTTTCTAAGGATACCTTTTGTTCTTTTTTCTTGAAGACTCGTTTTCAACTCTCTCTTTATTCTACTGTTAAATACTATAAGGTTTCCTCTATTTGGCCTGGGTTACGATCAGTTCTTCCTCATCTTAGCCTTCATGCTCAGTGGTTAGTTGGTAATGGCTCAAGCATTGATATTTGGCATGACAAGTGGGTTGGAGAGGCTTTGGTTTCTCGTTTACATATCTCTACTGCTTTTGCTCACTACTTACACAGTTTTGTTAGTTGCTTAATCAAGGATAATGGTTGGCATATCCCCACTTCCTTTGCCTCTGCTTTCCCCGATATTACACATGATATTTTGCAACTTTCTTTGCCGGTTGAGGATACTGCAGATGTTTTGGTTTGGCCATTTTCTAAGTCTGGTCATCTCAGTTTCGCTGATGCTTATTATTATTTTAAGCCTGCTACATCTGATGTTAGTTGGGCTCATCATCTTTGGAAACATTACATCCCTCCCAAGCTTTCTACTCTGACTTGGAGGTTACTACTTAATGCTCTTCCGACTGATGACAATCTGCAGAAAAGGGGTATGGTCGTGGTTTCTCATTGTAGTTTATGTAGCTCTCCTTGCTGCAGTGAATCGCTAGTGCACTTATTCTTGCATTGTGACTTTTCTCTATCTATTTGGAGTTGGCTAGCCTCTCTTTTTCACGTGCAGCTAGGGGTTCATGGATATTCTTCTATTTCTGCATTTTGGGATTATGTTGTCTCCATGAAAATGAGTTCTCAGATTCATAATTTGTGGGTGGTGGCTGTTATGATCGGCTTTTCTTCTATTTGGCTTACTAGAAATAAACTCCGATTTGAAGATACCAAGCCTAGTTTAAGGAAGTCAGTTTTGCACATTCGTTCTTTATTGAGCGATATTGGTAAACTCAGTTTTGGGCATATGGATAATACTCAGTCTGACCTTCTCGTTCTCCACTCTTTGGGTGTTTCTGCTATTCCTAAAAAGGCTCCTATTGTTTCGGAGGTTCGTTGGCACCCTCCTCCTCCTATTTGGCTTAAGCTAAATACAGATGGATTGGCTAAGGGGAATCCTGGTCCTGCAGTCGCGGGTGGTGTATTTAGGAATTGTCGTGGCTTTGTGAAGGGTATATTCTCTTTTAATATTGGGATTCAAAGTGCTTTCTACGCTGAACTTCTGGCTGTCATTTTGGGCATTGAACAAGCTTGGGATAAAGGTTGGTTTCAAATTTGGATTGAAAGTGATTCCCTTTCAGTTATTCAATGTTTGAGTAATCCTGACTTCACTCCTCCTTGGAGCCTTCGAGTCCGTTGGCAGAATTGTAAAACATACTTACAGCGTATGAGGTTTCAATTTTCTCATATTTTTAGGGAAGGGAATGCTGTGGCAGATAAAGTTGCGAATTTAGGTATTAACTATCCTGGGTTTCAGTGGTGGTCGGCTGCTCCTTCTTCCCTTAATGAACTTCTTTGTCGTGATATGTGCGGAATGCCTTTTTATAGGTTTAAGTCTTAATCTTTATCTTGTGAGCTGGCTAGTGGTGGTTCCCATGGCCCTAGACCAGACTTGTCTTTGAATTCTTCTTTCTCCTCCCCCCCCCCCCTTCTTCTCTTGCTTGTATTCTTTTTCTTCTATTAATAATATGGAGGACTAGAGTTCCTTTAAAAAAAAAAAAAAAAAAAATGTAGATGATGGGTCTTTGGACAAAAGAGAAGCAAAGCATAATTTTTTTATTATCTATTTTATAAATCATTTTTTTAAAAAAAAAAAGAAAGGAAAAATTCCCACATGCGATGTCTCATAATCTAGTCTTTATTACTTAAACTGAAACGATTTGTTTGCTTCTTTTCTTTATTTTATTTATTTATTTATTGGTCCAAGAATCGGGAGAGGCCGATCCTCTACTGCACCTCGAAAATAAAGGAGTTTTTGTGAACTTATGACACTTTGTTTCCTTCTCGCCTTCTCAGAAATAACATTGCAAGCTGACATGGCATAATATACTTCCAAAACCCCACCCCAGGGCCTCTGTTTTTCTATAATTAAATTAAATTAGATTAGATTCCTTCATTAATTATATATTACCAATTATTATTTTGTTTATTGCTTTGCTTTGTTATTTATTCTCTTTCATGTATCGGATAGATGATTTACTAATGTTTGACGATTAGGTTTTCGTATACCCAGAGTTTAACTTAATTTTATGATAATGACTAGCGAGACACTCACCAAAGCATGCTGACGGTATGGCGTTATGTCTTGGAGTGGTAGAGATTCTCAAGCTTGGTTGCCCGATGATTATGATTGAAGGGGATGCATCTATGGTTTTGGATCCCCTTTTGGATGATAGCCTACATCCTCATTGGGCTATTACTTCTCTGCTATGTGAGATTAGAGTTTTGTTTGATGGTCTTCCCATGTGGGTTGGTCGTAGGATTCCAAGGCTTGCCAACACAGCAGCTCATTCTCTTGCCCAGTGAGCTTCTCGTTGTTTTTGCTTTGGTTCTATCTCAATTCTCTCATTACCAGAAGATGTTGTTCTCGTAGATAAGGTTGAAGGAGATGGAAACATATGTACTCTTTCATTTTAATTTTCAATAGTGAATTGCTTATTAAAAAAAAAAAAAAAAGCATGCTGACGTTTTTACTTTTTCTGAATAAAATAGATTACAACAAAAAAGACCAAAACCAAAAGAAAACTAAGACCAAGTATACTTATCTGGCGTGTTGCAGCAACTTGGTAAAACTATGAAATGATATTAATCATCCGGTAATGTTCAAAATTTTTTCTAGTCTTTCAGTTATTTACAAATATTCTGCCTTTCATTTTTCTTTCTTCCTTTTTTTTTTTTTCTTTTTTGGGAAAGTCCGACATCTACAAATCTACAACAACCAGGCTCAATATGTAAAATATATATAGCCTTTAAAAATTGCTAAAATATAGTTCCAACTTCCAAGGATTGGTCAATCCTATCAATGAAAAGGTACAAGGATTGAAAGAAACAGATCACCAAGTGGTTCCCGCAACATAGTTAAATGAGAAGTAATTTTATTGGTTACTCTCAAAACAGAGGGTTAGCCTTCGTAGATATCTCAAACTGGATAATACCTAAGGCTACTTACATAAAATTGCAGTCTTTCATCTTCAACTAAGTTCTTCACACCAGTGAACTCAGGTAGAAACTTCAGATGTTCCGGCGACACCAACTGGTAAGGTAAGGACACCCATCTTTCCCAAATAAAATATAATATAATATTGGAGTATCTGTTTTCCATAAAGTTCTCTTCTTTCATAGCGTGTATCTAGAGATTCCTTTATATAGCCCATTAGGAGTGCTAGATGGTTCGGGTAGATCCAAGAGCATGATCGTCTACCCAAGAGTATGATCGTTCTGAGCAATTGAATCTTGTCCGGTCCGGGCCAAACAATAACCGATCCAGTTCTCAGGCCACAATTTCTAAGAACTGATAAGTTCGTTCTGGTCCACGGTTTAAGGGGTTTCAAAACCGGCTCCGACCGAATTCTCAAATTCTAGAAAAAAAAAAAAAAAAAAAGAAAGAAAGAAAGAAAGAAAAACAACAATATATATATATATATATATATATATATATATATATACACAGTCTTGATCAAGTCAGCACGTGTTGACATAAGTTATATTAGCACCATGCATTAGAAATTGTACTCCTTGCATTGGCCCAATGTACTCCATAAACCATTAATGCACGAGGTACAACTTCCAATGCAGGTGTTGATACAAGTTATATCAATACGTGTTTACCTGATCATCATCCTATATATATATATATATATTATATTCCATATATAAGTATTATTAAATAAATAATAATACTTATTCAATAAAGTTATTAACTTTTACAAAAAAACAAAACAAAAACAAAAACTGAGAATTGAACTGTTTTTGTCGGTTCGGTCTGGTCAATTCCATTACAATTTCTAGTCCGGTTCCAATTCAATTTTTTAAAGATTGAATTAATTCGGTACGATATAGATTTTCCTCTGGCCCAGACCAAGGTGCACCCCTAATGTATATATTGCGATTGCAACCGATACATAGCGTTTCAGTTGATTTCAATGTCACTGTACTTGTATCAATGTCAGACTGATACTTTTCATAAGTTTTGTTGTTTATGATGATTTGCGTGGCATAATGAAGGCATGGTTGTTGAAAACCAAACTTTTGCTTTGATCTGCACTGGGTGATAGGTTCTTGGCGTTGGGTAGGCCTAACAAATCTGCAGTTTTTAGGATGAGTTCGTGCCCACACCTGACTAAAAGCTCATACAAAATCTTTAGGCCTAAACCCAGCCTAACCGAAATTCACTGGATTTAGTTTTGAGCTTTAGCTGACCTGAAGTCCATATGCACTTACTTTTATCTCAAAGAATGGGTTGATAGTGGGTCCTAGCCATGCATAGGAAGTCATTCTCACTTGAAGTTACTAACTCATTTTAGTTTTACCATTTTATTTAACTGAAATTTTGGGTAAAATACTCTTAGTTCAACTCTAGTTGTGTAGGTTTAAATCCCAATTCATTTTCGAAAATATTTAGGTAGCTAATTAAATGGGGCAAAACCAAGGGGTTTAGGGTAGGGATTTTCATGTGCCTTATAGATGCTAAACCACTCTGTTCGATGCTAGAGAATTCAGGATTCGAGAGGCTCATGTTACTCTTATTTTTTTTTAATATTCATCCATTGGTTTAATTGAATATAATGTGTTTCTTCTCCCTAGTATTCGCAAATTATCGCCTATAATGTCAACCCCTCCCTCTTTAGTCTTTCCCCTCATTCAGTCAGGGCCCAGAGGATATATACTACTATACTACTATTTTACAATTTGTCGCCTATAACTTGACCACCTCAATGTAACTGAAAAACCATAGTGATCCCCCAGTTTTACATACATTCAAACTTAAAGACCTTTATGTTTTTTTTGGTCTTTGATCAAGTGTATCCCCAAAGCTAACAACCAAGGGACTAATCACTGTCGTGACGGATGGGCAATGGTAAATCGCTAGCCCAGGGATTTTTTCCAAAGTATTGGGACTCGAACTCGGGATCTTTTACCTCCACTCGAGACAACCACTTTGGGACCGAGTGCCCAACCACTAGACCAACCCACTGGGTTTAAAGACCTTTATGTTTGTAACTAAAAAACTATAACTATCCTAGCCTCCTTGAGATTTATTGTCATAGTTAAAACTCTATGTTTTAATAACTGAAGCACTTGCGGAAAAACAAACGCCTGTGCGAATTAACTCTCTCTCTCTCTCTCACATGCTCACACACACGTGTATATAGACGCACCATGAGCTTGTAAACTCTTATAGGACACTCTTTCGTATACTGAATTTATCCAGGTGAGGGGAAAGGTTGAAATAACCAATCATGGATAAGCAATTGTGTGGATCTCCAAGTAAGGTGTTCGTGTTCCTCGTTTGCTGTGCCATGCTACTGGTTGCACCATCTCAACAACAAGGGTGGGGAAAACCGGATCCTCGAGATCCGTGGTACAACCAAACACTGCCCCGAGAACCATATCCTGGATTCTACAAAGAACTGGCCCAGAAATGCTTGAGTGTGTTAACCAGAGACTGTGGCCTTCAAATATTTAATCACATATTTGGAATTGTCACAGTGGACAAACATTGCTGCCACAACCTCGTGACTATGGGCTCCGATTGCAATGCCAAATTGGCATCCACGCTTGGTTAATTGGACAAGTTCAAGTCATTTCGAGTTACTATCAACTCAAAGAGCAGCGAAACGTTTGATCAGTGTTCTAAACAAATTAAATAGCATCCATCACTTTGCCAACCAAATATCTTCTTTACTTATTGTTCTTGAAATTAATAGTATTGAAATTCATATTATTCGACTATTGTTGGTTATAAAGGTTGTGGCAGCAATGAGATACGCCGCCACAAGTTGACCCAATTTCCTTTGCTTCGCAGAGAGACTTGGATATAGAGAATTAACAATTTAGATTATTTGGTGTCTTTTTTAAATGATAGGGGCAGCTCATTACTTTATTTCCCTCACATCTTGCTATAACCATCCCACCATATCCTAGATACCCTTTTAATTAAAATTTAAATATTATATCCACCCTACAACCCCGTCTCACTTATAACCACCCTCTCTCATCTTTGTATTTGGATGCAATTATCAATGCCAATGCTGCCATCGTTTCTTCACAACACACCGAAACTGCGAACATACACCTACCATCTCGTTGGAGTGAGTGACTAATTTTCATCCCCCGCTAATTAAATCCCCTCATATTTTACTAAAAGCACCCATTTTTCTTCTTAAAATACCCTTAAGAAAAAATTCCCTAACATTTTTCCACCCCACCCCCAACTTGTTCAGACCTATTAGTAAGAATAAAGTATATATGTTCGGACTTATTAGTAAGAACATATTGTAGATGTTTCGGACTTATTAGTAAGAACAAAGCATATATGTTTGGCTTTATAAAAAAGAACAATATAAAAATGTTTGAACTGCTAAAACCGAACCTTATTATTTGTTTTGACTTATAAACACGAACACTTAAAATCCATTCATAATTACATATACGAACAATTCTCAATTGTTGTATAGTTAAGTTGTTCGGTGTTTTAAAAAGAAACAACACAAGTTTGTTCGGACTCCTACAGGTAAACAATATCCATTTGTTCGGAGTTACATAACCGAACATTATCCATTTGTTCGGAGTTGGAAAACAGAACAAAATAACTTTGTTTGGACTTAAAAGTCAGAACGTGTCAAAAGAGTTCGGTGTTATGGAAATGAACATTGTAAACATGTTTGGAGTCGAAAAACCGAACAAAACGAAATTCAGCATACGAAAAACTGAAGTTAAACTCGATAAGAAGTGTATAAATACTTACCTTTTGATTGCTAATATCATCTCTATCAATGCTTTTTTTGTCCATTATTCAATATAACATGAGAAATACTAATTTTTCTTGTAAATATGGATTTGGTGTCAAAGTTGTTAGGGTTTGTGAGAGCATAAAGTCCACAGATGGTGGAATGTTTTTGGAGTTGGGGTGGAGTGGGGTGGGGATAGGAAATTTTTCAAAGTCTTTAAGTAGATATGTCCTTATTGGTAAATTTACATATAGATATAAAGAATTTCATAAATTATTTAAATATTGGGGGCTTAGAGTATTTTGAGTGGTGGCAATAGCCTAGCCCCCTTACAATTTCATTTCCTCTTTTTTACCGAAGTCTCTCTCACACACACACACACACACACACACACACACACACACGTGACTCGACCACTTGAATGGTGACGCCCTGGTTTTACATTCAAACTTAAAAACCTTGTGTTTGTAACTGAAAAACTATAACTATCCTCCCTCGAGATTTATTGTCATAGTTAAAACTCTTTGTTTTAATAAGTGAAGCACTTGTGGAAAAAGAAACGCCAGGGTGAATCAACTCTCTCTCTCTCTCTCTCTCGCTCTCATGTCCACACACACACACACACACACATATATATATATGCACTATGAGCTTGTAAACTCTTGTAGTACAGTCTTTCGTATACTGTATTTATCCAGGTGAGGGAAAAGGTTGAAGTAACCAAGCATGGATAAACATTTGTGTGGATCTCCAACTATGGCGTTCGTGTTCCTCGTTTGCTGTGCCATGCTACTGGTTGCACCATCTGAACAACAAGAGTGGGGAAAACCGGATCCTCGTGATCCATGGTACAACCAAACACTGCCCCAAGAACCACATCCTGGATTCTACAAAGAACTGGCCCAAAAATGCTTGAGTGTGTTAACCAGAGATTGTGGCCTTCAAATATTTAATCACATATTTGGAATTGTCACAGTGGACGACCATTGCTGCCGCAACCTTGTAACTATGGGCTCCGATTGCAACGTCAAATTGGCAACCACGCTTGGTCAGTTGGACAAGTACAAGTACTATCAAGCTACAATCAGGTCGAAGTGCTGGGCAACATTTGATGACTGTTCAAAACGAATTAAGTAGCGTCTTTAATAAAACATGTAACTTCCCTAAGGCACTCGCCAACTATTTTCTTTAGATGTTACCATTAAAATAATAGAATATTGAGATATGCATTGTTACAATGGTACGTTGAGGTAGTAATGGGAAATGGGTTGGTGGGACTTTACAAATAAATAAACAGAAAAGAGTTGAAACCAGGTTTGTTGATGAATGTTTCATGGATATATATATATATATAGAAAAGGCTGATCATGTGAGGAATATTCCAGAGTAGCTCGTTCGATCATGATCATTTGTAAATAATACGAGCGCATTTACGTGTTGATCACAGACGACTGTGATATATATATATATATATATAGTTTTTTTTCTTTTTGTTTTTTTTTTTCTTTTTTTTTTGAAGCTCCATTGGGGTCAAAATTAGGTTTCACCACGAGCTCTGGGCATTATTGAACACCTTAACCAACCGCTTGGTGGTATTCCCTTCTACATCAGTTTGTGTGTTTAATTTTGCATAAATAAAGGATTAGAAAGACAAAAGCTAGGGTTAGAAACTCGACAGCAACAATGCCAAACAGCCTCAAAAGGTAAATGAAGCACGCTATTCTGAAGTTGACCAAGATGGGTGGAATGAAGGCCATTGTCACTCATGCTGCGCTTCTTCCCTGTCAAAAAATAAATAAGTAAATAATAATGAATGACAAAGTAGACAGGATTACCACAATCCCTTTATTTTGCTGGATTACCACAATTCCTTGATCTATGCTGTAAATCTGTCTGCATAATAAGAGATCGAAACAATTCCATGAACTCACATTGAGTTTGGAGACCAAAGACTTCCTTCATACTTAGAAGAAATTTTCACTTTGTATAGGGTGAAGGACTCCAGGTGAATTTACATCATCAAATATATTGACATCAATCTAATTATCAGTGGAAAATAATGGCATAAATATTGTTAAGGAAATGAGTGGAGAGTAGAAGTGTTGAGAAAAAGGGCGGAAGTGGGGGTCCACATACAGAATTTTGCACGAACAAAAGTGTATGAAAAGACAGAGAGTCTCATGACTAGCATTGGCATCGTGTCTACATGAAAAGACAGACTCAACTTAGAGAATTAGCAAGAGAGATACAAGTTATAGTATTGAAATGGTGCGTATCTTATGAAGGCGCAAATGGCTCTTTTATTGTTGTGAGGAGGTTGCTTTTGAAAGTAGCATGGTTGCATTGGGTATGTGGTCAATCTTAACTATGTCAGCTACTTAACATGCTAGGCCTCGAATGATCATGTTCATTTAAAGGTTGTGTCATGTGTCTGAGGATGGCTAGCTCTGGCTAGCTCGTGGACAGGATCTTTATGAGTGGTGTTGTTTAATAAAATTTTGTTGGGTTTATTGCATGTATGCGTGTGTGTGGACTTCAAAGTGTTTGACCGGACAAATGGTTTGTCTTTTTAGGCTTTGGACATTCGTTTGTGAAGTAAAACTCAATCAAGGGGCAATTGTAGACACCCTATTTTGTACTCGTTGTCATGTTGAGTCCCCAACTCACGTTGATGAGGTTTGATAGTTATTTGAGACTTATTTGGATGATCTTTGACAAATTGATATGGTCACAACGGTATTTGGATTTTGGAATGGAAAATTAAATTTTAAATCACATTTTGGAAAAACTGATTTAGATGTGCTTGCTCCTATTTTAAATGTGTTTACTTGCATCTCAAATATGTGTATTGTAACACTCGTAATTTTTAAATAGGGTATTAAGGGTTTAATCTATAGTTAATGTAGTTAATCCCTGATTGTCGAATGACCACATGTATGGGTAATGCATGTTTATGATAATATGATGTTGAATGTGTTTTGATACTTGTTTTATGTATTGAGTATTTTTAGAGTGTGTTTAGCCTTATTTACAACTTAAGGATTTAAGTCGCTAAAATTTGGTAAGGGTTGGAGAAAAGTGAATTTTCGTAAATCTTCGCTTTTAAAGATAATTTTTTGCAGTAATAGAAATTTATAATATTATAAGACATTGGTGATTTTACAGGAATTTATTAGCATGTTTGGATTGGTTTCCTCACATCTTTGTTTTAAGAAAATCTGTCGGGAGACAGATATTGTACTAAAACTGGAAAATGAGATTTTGATATACTTAGAATTTGATAAAAAGAATGAGGAGATGTTTTGAATGAATATAAGGCAAGGTATGTGTTGAAGTGGATGTAGTTGACTACACCTTTCATGTAGTCGACTACATGGGTCTATTTTAGTATTCTGGAATGTGTAGTCGACTACACATTGCATGTAGTTGACTATATCACTTGGGTTTGGCCGAAATTCATGTTTTTAAGTGGTGAAATGATGCATGTGCCCCCACCCCTTTATATATCACTTCAAGCCCGACCTTAGGGGCTTTAGTTTTGGATTTTGGAATGGGAGAGAGCGAGAGAGAGAGAGAGAGAGAGAGAGAGAGAGAATGGGTGTTTGGTTGAGAGGGAAAGTGTTGTTCTCCTCAATTTACATGGGTTTTATGCATTTTTGGGTATTTTCTCTCCATTTCCAACTAAGGTTCACTCTTAGATGGCATGAGGGAGCTTCATTCTTGCATGTGTTCTTGGAGCTTGCTCTTGGTGGGTTGAGTTTGGATTTCATGGGATTTGGCATGGATCTTCATCCTTACCAATTGCTTTGCATTTTAGAGGTATTTTCTCACACTTATTGGTTGGGATTTGCATTCCTTCGAGAGTTTATCATCTCATTCTTACATTTATGGGTTTACTTATGCATATTATGATATTTGGTGGTGATTTGGAGTTGGAACCTCCATTATTTTCATTAACTAAGGCATTTGGGAGTTAGGGCTTGGATTGGGAGCTTGCATGTGCATGCTAGAGCTTAGATTTCACATCCACGACACACAAGGTTGCATTTTCCACACATTTGGTTGAGGTAGGTGCAATTTACATAGGTTTAAACTATTGACATAATAATATTGTATATATTATCATAGTATTTGTTATTCTTGGAATTTAGAATATGTATTAAGTTCAGTTTTATTTTGGGCCAGTGGTCGACGGATTTGTAATATGATTAAAGATCTAATTTTATTTTATTTAGGATTGTGTATTCGTAGGATGCGATGCCTGGGATGATACCACTTTCATGGATGACAGGAAATTTTTATGTATGGATTTTTATAACAGGTTTTGTGATGATATGTCCTATCTATGGATGGGTCATGCTCGGAAAATTTTTAAATGGTTAAGATTTTGACACGTGTCATCCACATTTTACCAAATGATTTATTAAAGGAAAGTTTGTTTTATTACTATTGATCATTGCTTAATTATTTTGGGTCGTGACATGTATGTACATATATCTCAAATGTGCGTACGCACATCTGGTGTGCATGTGCACATATTATCAAAATTTCCTATTTTATTAAAAAGATAACTTTTCTTTTCCTTTTAGACTTGGGGTATATTTCCAACATATTCTTTTTATGGACTACAAAATAAAAGGTTCAAGAAAACCTAGTTTTCACTTATAAATACATATTTTTACGTACAACTTAAAAAGGAACATGATCTTGTTGCCACTCGATAGAGAGACCTAAGAAAGCCTTAAAGCTAAAGAGAGAAGTCTACCAAAGGGCTGCTATACACTAAGATAGCTCATCGTCTAGTTTTAATTGACACACCATAATTATCGTTCCCAGGATTTATTATCAAAGTTAAAACTTAAAGTGTAAATTGCAGATAACCCACTGAAGTATGGGGGTTAGCAGAAAACCCCACTGATATCCAAAATCAAGCAATGTCCAACCAAATTATCAAAATCAAGTAGTTTTTAAAATGTCTAAGGAGGGACATTGATCCTTTGTCTTTTTTATTTCCTATTTCCATCTTTACCATTCCTTTTATTTTAATTGAGTTTTGATTACCTACAGTTTTTCTTTCTTTGTTTTCATCCCTTGTTAAATTGGTTTGTAAAATTTGAGCCGACAATTCCATTTTGATTTTGATATCTCTTGTTGTGGAATCATGTAGGACAGTTAAAAATTTTGGTAAGCCAAAGTCCTTGCTAGTTTCCCAAGTCCATTACCTTCATCATATATGATACTAACATCTTTGTTTATCACAATTTCAAGGGCTCCCTCATTAGTTCTCTAGCCTCCTTTGAAGTTTAAATCCACTCACTTCACTTCAATATATAGGACTTTACAGTTGTCACATCAACCAACGTAAGTGTGTTTATTTTCGATGGTACCTTAGTGTACTACAAGGGAAAGGATGATGAGAAGATGTCTTGGTTTTCACAAAATCACTAGACTCATAACCATTGAACTCCTTTATGGCTTTCCGTATTTATTTGCAGGCAATGTTCTGCACACTATTACCTCTTTTGATTAACTTATTTGGGAAAATTAGTGTGGAAGCTCCTCTCAATTCTTAACCTAATTAAAAACTCACATCCAAATCTGTCATTGTATACCCATTGATCTCAATAATTTCAGCTTGAGAATGCCTCGTTTTCTAGAATGCTTTGCGCTACGAATTTTGTCTCCCCATCTCTATTATAAAATTCTTCTCTCACTTGCTGATTGAGGTTTCATTTTTTGCCATTTCCTTTCCCTCATGTATCATATTACTTCTAGAATGTTTTGATGGTTTAAGGAGTGTTTTGATGGTTTATAAATTCATTTGATTTTAAGTTTTTTTTTTGGGTGAGGGGGGGGGGGGGGAAGGAATATATAAACATTGACCCACATTATATTGGATTTCACTATGGATTAAAAAACATTTTCCATATTACAAATTATAAACAAAACTAATTAATGGAGTAACTAGTAAACATTTTACAACAGAAAATCTCTCTTTGAAGAGAAATGAACATCATTTAACCTCAACTATGTGGCGGGGACCAATTGTTGGTCTGTTTCAATCCTTGTACGTTTCATTGATAGCAATAACTAATCCTTAGAAGCCGGAACTATATTCATTTTTCCAAATGGGGAAATTTGACACCTGGGTATATGATTTTAATGATCAAGTTGGGACACTATTTAAGCTGATTATCAATTAGAAGCATAGGGGATTAGGTGTTGGAGATGTCCTAGAATTAAATGATTGTCAAATAGAGATAACGAGTCGCTAGTTTCATTTTGATTACCTACATGAGAAATACTATGGTTAACCACTGTAGTTTGACCCTCATGTGTTGATTGGAGCGTGCATGACATGCGATGTGTGACCTATAATGCCCGCATCATTAAATAGGTTATTTATTTACTTAATGTGTGATTTGCATCATCTTTGAGACATTTGTTGTTTTCTTTTGATGTATTTTGATCATGTACATATGATAAAATATATGGGTTTTATCATTATATAAGGTTTAAATGCATGGAGGATTGAATTGCGCACTTGGTGATGCAAAGAAAATTTTTTCAGCAAATATACACTTTAAGTTGTGTGAATGTACACTTTCAGTCATCTAAATGTACATTTCAGATGTTTGAAATGTACTGAAATGTACAACTCAGACGTCCGAAAATTCCAAAAAGGAACGAATTTTGGGATATAGTTTTAGACGTCTGAAACTTGCGAGAGATAGTTTTTAAAGAAGGGGATAAATGACGTATATACCCCTCTCCCACTTTTTAAAACACTCTAACTCGACCCACACTCATTCATTTTCAGCATTTCCACTTCAAAACCCTTAGAGAGAGAAGGTGAGAGAGTGTGGGTATAGTTGAGAGAGAAAGTGGGTTTTGGCTTGCATGAAAGGGATTTGGCTCTCTTACCTCATCTTGATGGATTTGAACACATTCTAGGGTCTGGTTTTCTCATTCTACACATGGGGTTGGGAGATCAAGCATGATCCATGGAGTTAGGAGCTAGTTCTTGCATCTTAGCTCAAATTTGGACTTCCACAACTCATTTTTTTTGCTTTTCTTTGCACTACCTGCATATCATTCATGGAATTTATGGATTTTATTGTATTTAAGCATGATTTGTTTTGGTTATATTATCATGCTTTGGTTATTTTCATATGAAAATTATATCTACTAATTTTTATACTCACCCCTATTTTTAATAAAACCTTTTCGGATGATTATATAGCTGGTGAAACATCACCTTGAGGTGATTTGTAGGGTTTAGCTTACACCATGATGTTAGTCTATGAATTTAGAAGATTTTAATATTATAGAATCTAGATTGTACTAAGTTAAATACTTTTTTCAGCCAATAAGCATTAGACATATATGTAATAACTTATGGTATGTAATATTTAATTACTGTAGGTCTCTTTATATGATTTATTCAGCATGTGATGATATCAATGATGGATGACATGAAATTTTTATGATTATTTTATACAATTTTTACCATGGTATGTCCCATTTACGCATAGGTTATGCCAAAATTTCTACTGAATTAGTAGTTTTCTTACACGTGTCATCCACATGTTTTCTAAATGATTTTCTCTAATTAATCTAGTCTTATTATAATTGATCACGGCTTATATTTTTGGGTCATGACATGACCCACATAACGAGTCATGCACACTCAACGTGCGACGAACTATAGCATCTCCTCTACTTACACATATATCCATAATGATATCTAAGTATTATAATAAGTTTTAAATTCATGTGGCAACAAAATAATCTTCTTACAACCATTGTGGGTCCAATCAATCCACAGGGTGTCTTTGTGTGGAAAGAATTAGGTTTTTTGTGGACACCTTTTTCTTGATAAATGTAGTCGTTGTATCAAGAGGTGCTTGTTTAGAGATAGAGAATAAGTTAGAGAAACATATTCTATTATGCATTTCACAATAATTCAGTGCAATATTCCATCTCTTCAAACCATATCAATTCTATTTGGAATCTGTAGATGTATTTTTACCATGTATTACTATGATATTAACTAGCGAGACACTTTTGTCTCTCACCAAAGCACTACTGACATTTTTACTTTTTCAGAATAAAATGGATCACAACAAAAAAGACTAAAACCAAAAGAAAACAAAGACCTAAATAAGGGTTGTTTAGAAAACCTAAAAATCTGGTCAGCTGAGGATAAGTTTGGCCAGTTTTAATTTCGCACTATTTGGTAAATCTCTCTTTCCCCCTAATCAGTTCAACTTTTGTCACGACCCAAATTAATTAAGCCGTGATCAATAGTAATAAAACAAGCTTTATTTTGATAAATCACTTGATAAAACGTGGATGACACGTGTTAAAATTTCAACCATTTTAAAAAAATTTCTCTTTTCGGGCATGACCCATCTATAGATAGGACATACCATCATAAAACCTGTTATAAAAATCCATCCCATAAAAATTTCTATGTCATCCATAAGTGTAGTATCATCCTATGCATCGCATTCCCACATATACACAACTATAAATAATTAAAATTACATACTTAATTACAAATCCGTAGACCATCAGCCCAAAAGGAAACTGAATTAATACATATTCCTTCCCATGAAGATACATTAATAATTAACATAGGAAAATTCAAGTTAAGAGCATCCCCGTGTAAAAGTATAACTCCGCCTGAAAATAATTTCTAAAAAACATTGAAATAGATAGGTGTGAGTTCGACAACTCAGTAGATACAATTTAACATAATAAACTAAAGCGATGATATAAATAAAATTCAATTATATCATTTATATCAAAATATACCAATCGAGTATATTAAAAAGAATCCAAATCAAGTTATAAACCATAACTTAAAATAAATAATACATAATACCCAATGCTTGTGACTCATGTCCAATTTACATTAATTCCATCATTTACCGACCACTCCCAGGAGTCTTTGCGTGGAAAGGGAGGATTTAACCCAACCTCCAAGAGGACAACACTACACCCTCACAAGGATGGAAAGTAGCCTCTTTTTCAGGACAACACAGCACGACATCCCTATCTGGGACTGTAGTAGCCCAAATTCAGGAGCACAATTGTCATCCCTGCCTGGGACCGCAAGCAACCCAAGACTAATGGAAAAGAAAACACTGTTTAGTCCCTTGACCGCAAGTAATCCAATTCCAATGACCCTTTTATGCAATACTTTTACCCAGTGTTCATTAATTCCATTTAATACATGATTATGCCCAACATATAATACAATTAACCATAAAAATGATTTTTGACCAAAATCATCTCCAAAATATACCACATAAACCATAGTGGAAAATAATCCCATAATTATACTAAAATATGCTAACAACATAAATATCCATTTATGATTATAACCTTAAAATCAGAAACCAAAAGTATCAATTACCGATACAAAACTACCCATAAAATCTATTTATAATTCCCAAAAAACATAGGATAATCCATAATTCTCAATGAACATAATTCCCAAATTAAGTTATCAAATACCCAAGGTACCATATCAAGATTTATTCCATAAATCCTCTATATACATTTTCTAAATTCAAGAATAACAAATACTATGATAATATATACCATATTATCATGTCAATAGTTTAAACCCATTTAAATTGCACCTATCTTCATGAAACATGTAGAAAAATGCAATCTTGATGTTGTGGGTGTGGAAATCAAGCCCTAGAATGCACATGCAAGCTCCCAATCCCAACTTTAGCTCCCAAATGACTTAGTTGATGAAGAGAATAGAGATTCCAACTCCAAGATGCAACCAAACCTCACAATTGCATGAATAAACACAAGATATAAGGATATAATAATTAAAACCCAAAAGAAATGCAAACCCTGGCCTTATATATGAGAAATTACCTCTCAAATCCAAAATGGAGGTAAACCATAGTGAATCCAAGCTAGAAATGTTGAAATCCAAGCCCCTATGCATGAAATCCAAGCAAAAGTAGATGGAGAAACTCTTTCTCTCTCATCCGAACACCCAAGAGCTCTTCCTCACTCTCTTTCCCTCTCTCTCACACTAAAATGCAAGAAAAATGAGAGTTACAAGTCGGGGTTGACGGGTTTTATAACCTCAGAGGAGCACATGCATCATTTCAGCACAAATGAGAGTTACAGTTCAATTCAGTTGACTCATGTAGCAATTCAGTCTACTAAATTGAAGATTCAGTCAACTGAAAATCCTAGAATTGGAACTCTCAGCTTCTATGTAATTCAGTCGACTGAAATCACACTTCAGTCGACTCAAACAGACATAATACACTCCACAGCCTTATTTTCATTCAAAACATTTAAGTTATTTTAAGTTATTTAATGAAAATAATCAAATAATCGCCATTTGAATCCAAATAAAATATTAGAAAAATCAAATTGCAAGTATATAAAAATCTCATTTCCAAGTTTTAGTACAAAATCCGTCTCCCGGCAGATTTTCCTAAAACAAACATATGAGGAACCCAATCCAAACATGCTAATAAAATCCCATAAATCACACATGCCTTATAATATTATAAACTTCCATTACCGTCAAAAATTATCTTTAAAAACGAAGCTTTACGAAAATTCATTTTTTCCCCACACTTAGCCAAATTTCAGCAGCTTAAATCTTTACATTGCAAATAAGGCCAAACGCATCCTTAAAATACTCATTGCATAAAACCTATCATCAAAACACATTCAACATCATCATCACATCATACACATACATTACCCAATTATGAGGAAATCTGACAAATCATGGGATTAACTATGCTAACCATAACTTAACCCTTAATACCCTATTTAAAAATTATGGGAGTTACAACTTCATTATGAAAACAAGATACAAACATAGTTTTTTTCAAACCAACTGCGCCTTGGTTTATTTAAAAACCAAATAATAGTTATAGACCAAACTGGGATCTAGTTTTTGAAGTTCCTAAACAGGTATGAGGCATGGTGCAGCAGCTTGGTGAAACCATGAAAAGATATTAATTGTCCAATAATGCCTACCCAACAATAATGTTCAACAAATTTTTCTAGTTTTTCAGTTATTGACAAATATTCTACCCTTTTTGTTGGGGGGGGGGGAGAAGGGGGGGTGGGGGGAAGGGGAGACCAACATCTACAAATCCACAACAATCATGCTCAATATGTAAAATATAGCCTTTGGAAATATCTAGAATATAGTTCCAGCTTCCAAGGATTGGTCAATCCTATCAATGAAACATACAAGGATTGAAAGAAATTGATCACCATGTGGTCCCTGCGACATAGTTAAAGTTAAATGAGAAGTTATTTTTATTTGTTACTCTCGAAATAGAGGCCTACTGTTAGAGATATCGATCTCAGATTGTATAAAACCTAAGGCTGTTTACATAGGATTACAATCCTTCATCTTTAACTCAATTCTTTACACCAATGAACTCAAGCAGAAACTTCAAATGTTCAGAAGACGATAATTAGTAAGGTAAAGATAGGGGTTTGCACAGGTCGGTTTGGAACAGTTAGGAGAGAAATTATCAACCAATCTGCCAAGGGCAGTTTGCAAAATTTTCAACCCGTTGCCAAACTGTTGGTCCTAAAAACCAGTAGATTGGTTGATTTTTTTTTTATTTTTTATTTTTGGAATCGATGGTTTGGGCAGGTTGTATCATGCCCTTCATTACTTTTATAAGAATTGTCAAACAACCAGAAAGTGTGCTTTCATAATCTCTATGAGGATGGTTTGTTGATTTCTTAGTAAAAATGTTTAGAGACAAACCATTTTTTTGTGTTAAAAGAGACAAATCCTTTAACATTCTATAATATCAAATCCCACAAAATAATTATAGATCAAGCAACAAAAAGTTTTAAAAATATATATAGATAGATGAAGTAGTATTATATATATTAATACCACTTCATCAAAAAAACGGATTGGGTTGGTTTATTAGTGGTTTAACAATATTCAACCCGCCAACCAAACCAAATCGCCAAATTTATTACTCAACTCACCGAAACCAATCCGCCTATTCTCTCAAACCATTTGGGTCGGTGTGGAATAAAACGGATCAGTTTGGTTTGCAAAATTGGGCAATTTTTGCACATCCCTAGGTAAAGATGCCCCTCTTTCCCATATAAAATATAATATAATATTGGAGTATTTGTTTTCCATAAAGTGTTCTTCGTTCAAAGCATGTATCTAGAGATTTGTGTGTCGATCTTTATTGTGCAAAAATGACAGGTTCAGCGCCATATCGGCGTATGAAGAAGAAACATTTTCTGGCATATGAAGAAAGGACATTTTCTATGAAAAATGTATCTCGTGTATTTTCTAGCTTCTCTTTGTTAGCTCCCATGCCATTACCTATTTGTGTCGAAAACATGAAGGAAAAATCCTCAGATTTGTGTGTGAATCTTTGTTGTTCTTCATTGGATTTGCGTAGATTTGGCTGTCTTGCTTTCGATTTTGGGTTCATTCACTAAAAACCCTTGAAAGATCTGAGTGATTGGTTATAGATTTTACGAAATACGTGAGAAACACATGTAGATGATGGGTCTTTGGACAAAAGAGAAGCAAAGCATAATTTTTTTATTATCTATTTTATAAATTATTTTTTTAAAAAAAAAAAGAAAGGAAAAATTCCCACATGCGATGTCTCATAATCTAGTCTTTATTACTTAAACTGAAACGATTTGTTTGCTTCTTTTCTTTATTTTATTATTTATTTATTGGTCCAAGAATCGAGAGAGGCCGATCCTCCACTGCACCTCGAAAATAAAGGAGTTTTCATGAACTTATGACACTTTGTTTGCTTCTCGCCTTCTCAGAAATAATATTGCAAGCTGACATGGCATAATGTACTTTTAAAACCCCACCCCAGGGCCTCTGTTTTTCTATAATTAAATTAAATTAGATTAGATTCCTTCATTAATTATATATTACCAATTATTATTTTGTTTATTGCTTTGCTTTGTTTTTTTTTTTTCTTTTTTGGGAAAGTCCGACATCTACAAATCTACAACAATCAGGCTCAATATGTAAAATATATATAGCCTTTAAAAATAGCAAAAATATAGTTCCAACTTCGAAGGATTGGTAAATCCTATCAATGAAAGGTACAAGGATTGAAAGAAACAGATCACCAAGCGGTTCCCGCAACAAAGTTAAACGAGAACTAATTTTATTGGTTACTCTCAAAACAGAGGGTTAGCCTTCGTAGATATCTCAAACTGGATAATACCTAAGGCTACTTACATAAAATTGCAGTCTTTCATCTTCAACTAAGTTCTTCACACCAGTGAACTCAGGTAGAAACTTCAGATGTTCCGGCGACACCAACTGGCAAGGTAAGGACACCCCTCTTTCCCAAATAAAATATAATATAATATTGGAGTATCTGTTTTCCATAAAGTTCTCTTCTTTTATAGCGTGTGTCTAGAGATTCCTTTATATAGCCCATTAGGAGTGCTAGATGGTTTGGGTCTTGTCCGGTTCGGGCCAAATAATAATCGATTCAATTCTCAGGCCACAATTTCTAAGAACCGATGAATTCGTTCTGGTTCATGGTTTAGGGGGTTTCAAAACCGGCCTAGACCGAATTCCCAAATTCTGAAGAAGAAGAAAAAAAAAAAAAAACCAACAACAATATATATATATATATATATACACACACAGTCTTGATCAAGTCAGCACGTGTTGATATAAGTTATATCAGCACCATGCATTAGAGGTTGTACCCCTTGCATTGGCCCATTGTACTCCGTAAACCATTAATGCACGAGGTACAACTGCCAATGCGGGTGTTGATATAAGTTATATCAGCACGTATTTACCTGATCATCATCCTCTATATATATATATATATATATATATATATATATATAGATACAGAAATGATCCTATCAGCACGTGCTGATATAGGTTTATATCAGCACGGCTACAAACTTACAATTGCTGATTAAAAACCTACAATTGACTGATTACAAACTTACAATTGATTGAATTGATTGACTACAAATGGATAATTATCAATCTGTGAGCGATTGTAGTCAGTCAATTATAGGTTTGTAGTCAGTGAAATGGGATGTTTGTAGCTTTTTAAAAGCCGTACATTTGTACATTTGTACATTTGTAGTCAGTCAATGTAAGTTTGTAATTAGTCAATTGTAAGTTTGTAATCAGCAATTGTAGGTTTGTAGCCGTGCTGATATAAACCTATATCAGCACCTGCTGATAGGATCATTTCTGTATATATATATATATATATATATATATATGTTTATATTAATGTATTATACTCCATAATACTTATTCAATAAAGTTATGACCCTTTACAAAACAAAAACAAAAACTGAGAATCGGACCGTTTTTGCCAGTTCGGTCCAGTTAATTCTAATACAATTTCTAGTCCGGTTCTAGTTCAATTTTTTAAAGATTGAATTAATTCGGTACGATCTAGATTTTCCTCTGGCCCGAACCAAGGTGCACCCCTAATGTATATATTGCGATTGCAACCGATACATAGCGTTTCAGTTGATTTCAATGTCACTGTACTTGTCAGACTGATACTTTTCATAAGTTTTGTTGTTTATGATGATTTGCGTGGCATAATGAAGGCATGTATGTTGAAAACCAAACTTTTGCTTTGATCTGCACTGGGTGATAGGTTCTTGGCGTTGGGTAGGCCTAACAAATCTGCAATTTTTAGGATGAGTTCGTGCCCACACCTGACTAAAAGCTCATACAAAATCTTTAGGCCTAAACCCAGCCTAACCGAAATTCACTGGATTTAGTTTTGAGCTTTAGCTGACCTGAAGTCCATATGCACTTACTTTTATCTCAAAGAATGGGTTGATAGTGGGTCCTAGCCATGCATAGGAAGTCATTCTCACTTGAAGTTACTAACTCATTTTAGTTTTACCATTTGATTTAACTGAAATTTAGGGTAAAATACTCTTAGTTCAACTCTAGTTGTGTAGGTTTAAATCCCAATTCATTTTCGAAAATATTTAGGTAGCTAATTAAATGGGGCAAAACCAAGGGGTTTAGGGTAGGGATTTTCATGTGCCTTACAGAATGCTAAACCACTCTGTTCGATGCTAGAGAATTCAAGATTCGAAAGGCTCGTGTTACTCTTGTTTTATTTTAATATTCATCCATTGGTTTAATTGAATATAATATGTTTCTTCTCCCTAGTACTCACAAATTATCGCCTACAATGTCCAACCCCTCCCTCTTTAGTCTTTCCAGTCAGGCCCAGAGGATATATACTACTATACTACTGTTTTACAATTTGTCGCCTATAACTCGACCACCTCAATGTAATTGAAAAACCATAGTGATCCCTCAGTTTTACATACATTCAAACTTAAAGACCTTTATGTTTTTTTTGGTCTTTGACCAAGTGTATCCCCAAAGCTAACAACCAAGGGACTAATCACTGTCGAGACGGATGGGCAATGGTAAATCGCTAGCCCAGGGATTTTTTCCAAAGTATTGGGACTCGAACTCGGGATCTTTTACCTCCACCCGAGACAACCACTTTGGGACCAAGTGCCCAACCACTAGACCAACCCACTGGGTTTAAAGACCTTTATGTTTGTAACTAAAAAACTATAACTATCCTAGCCTCCTTGAGATTTATTGTCATAGTTAAAACTCTATGTTTTAATAACTGAAGCACTAGCGGAAAAACAAACGCCTGTGCGAATTAACTCTCTCTCTCTCTCTCACATGCTCACACACACGTGTATATAGACGCACCATGAGCTTGTAAACTCTTATAGGACACTATTTCGTATACTGAATTTATCCAGGTGAGGGGAAAGGTTGAAATAACCAATCATGGATAAGCAATTGTGTGGATCTCCAAGTAAGGTGTTCGTGTTCCTCGTTTGCTGTGCCATGCTACTGGTTGCACCATCTCAAAAACAAGGGTGGGGAAAACCGGATCCTCGAGATCCGTGGTACAACCAAACACTGCCCCGAGAACCATATCCTGGATTCTACAAAGAACTAGCCCAGAAATGCTTGAGTGTGTTAACCAGAGACTGTGGCCTTCAAATATTTAATCACATATTTGGAATTGTCACAGTGGACAAACATTGCTGCCACAACCTCGTGACTATGGGCTCCGATTGCAATGCCAAATTGGCATCCACGCTTGGTCAATTGGACAAGTTCAAGTCATTTCGAGTTACTATCAACTCAAAGAGCAGCGAAACGTTTGATCAGTGTTCTAAACAAATTAAATAGCATCGATCACTTTGCCAACCAAATATCTTCTTTACTCATTATTCTTGAAATTAATAGTATCGAAGTTCATATTATTCGACTATTGTTGGTTATAAAGGTTGTGGCAGCAATGAGATACGCCACCACAAGTTGACCCAATTTCATTTGCTTCGCAGAGAGACTTGGATATAGAGAATTAACAATTTAGATTATTTGGTGTCTTTTTTAAATGATAGGGGCAGCTCATTACTTTATTTCCCTCGCATCTTGCTATAACCATCCCACTATATTCCTAAATACCCTTTTAATTAAAATCTAAATATTATATCCACCCGACAACCCCGTCTCACTTATAACCACCCTCTCTCATCTTTGTATTTGGATGCTATTGTCAATGCCAATGCTGCCATCGTTTCTTCACAACACACCGAAACTGCCAACATACACCTACCATCTCGTTGGAATGAGTGACTAATTTTCATCCACTACACCCCAATATTACTCCCCTCCCCTCTCCCATCACTCAATTCTATTCTGGGTTGGACAATGATAGTTAATAGAACGGCGAGCATACATCATAAAATGCCTCTAATTTTATTTTTATTTTGAAGTTTATCGTATTCGATCTCATGAATCCAAAGTTGTTAGATACGTTCAGATAGTGATGATTAAACACTTTAGGGTTGTTCGTTTCTATAACTCCGAATGGTTTTTGAAGTTTTCAGTTTTATAAATCCAAACACGTGTTCGGTCTTTCAAAAATGAATAATGCAAAGCTGTTCAGATTTATAAGGCTAAAAACTTGGAAAGGCGTTCGGAGTCACAAAAACGAACAATCCAAGAGTGTTCGATTATCACTATCCGAACTTGTCCAACAAATTCAGATCGCAAGACTGAACATGACGAACTTCAACCCAAAAAAAACAAAAAAAACAAAAAAAAAAACAAAGAAAAAAAAGAAGGTAAAACTCAACAAATTGCTTAAGTACTTTTTTTTTTTTTTTAATGTGTATATGGATTTTGAGTTACCATGGTCAAGGTTTGTGAGAAAATGAAGTTTAAAGATGAATGTGAAATTTCTTTTGAAGTTGAGATGATGTTTGGTGAGGTGGAGTGGAGAAAAGAAAATTTCCTCCAAGTCTTTTAGTAGGTATGTCCTTAATGATAAATGTATATTTGGATATAAAAATAATAACCTTTTTATTTTAATTAGTAAGGGGCTTAGACTATTTTATGTGGTGGCAATAACCTTGCCCCAAATGATATGAATGAATTATTTTAGGGGAGTTACAGATTGGTCTGGCAAGGGGCAAATAATTACATGTCGATACAAATTAGTAGTCATTCTTAATTTAAATTAGTAGTCATCTACTAGGAAGTTAGTAGTTGATACGTAAATAGTCATTCTTAACCAGACCTATCTGTAATTTCCCATCACAGTATTTATACAGTGTTGATTTGCTCTTTTATTTTTACAGCCCAGTTATATCTTCAGAACCCTATTATAAATAAGTTCAAATTAATCCACATCTAGAGCTTGCAATTTTGAAGCTAGGCCCACCACGTCGCCTTAACCTGCATAAATTATCCATGTAACCGACAGCAGTGGTGACTGGTGATAGCAACATCCAAAACAGAAAAGATGAGCCATATATAATATGGTACATATTGGCCGCCAAAAAAAGGCGGCCTCTAGATCAAGGGAGAGAGATACATGAAAGAAAGTCATGACAGATCTTTGTAAAACACCTTCAAGGAGCTCACAAGTTGCTTAGCCAAATGAAAGTCCTCATAGAATTCCACACATGCAGAAGAAAAAATAGTCTTCAGTCTGGACAGCAAACTCAAAGCTAATCTTCGACGGCAACAAAAGGAAGTCCCCTGAAAAAGAAACAAAAGTAAAATTAGTAATCATTTCCCTCAAGCTTGTAGTGCAACAAATCGGCTAAACAATGTATAAAGTTGGACTATTCATGCTATATAATCGTTTGTCATTCCTCAGGCAAGGAAAATGTCGGAATAGGCTAAACAATGGTAAATTTGGCTCAAACGATAGCAAAAACTTGGAAGGAAAACAAAGAGATATGGGAGGGGTGGTTTGCACAGTAAATTGGATCGCTACTTATGGTATCAGCTGACTTGTGGCCCACTGCTACCAGTGCCTCCCCGTGAGCCGTGAGCCATGACGAGTGATTCAAGGATCAAGTATTATAGATTCATTGGCCAGCTAAAACAGGAGTGGATAGGAGCCTAGCCCGTGGACTTGTGCTAGTTATATGCAATAAAATATTTAACTTTCTAGAACACCGAAAATCATGGAAGATTCAAGATAGTTTCAAAATTACTATTTAATGTTTCCTACCAAAAATGTTACAAAATAACCACAATATACTATAATAACATAATAAGCATAACCGTTGAAATCTAAAAATACTTATTAAATAATATTCCCTATGTTCCTAATTGTCTATCCTCTTTGAAAAATCACGTTTTTTTAGGAAACCCTATTAAATGCTTTCACATCAAATATATGTTCTAACATTCCAATTTTGACCTCAAGTGTACAAAACATTAGAGAAAGATAAAATAGGCATGAGAAAGGATATTTTGGGAAAATAAATAAAAAGAATCTGACTTTTTGAATGTGACTATAAATTTGGAACATTCCAAAAAGGAAAGGAGTTGAATAAAATAGGAACGGAGGGAGTAATTGGTTGGGGTATCACACTAATTTACATGAAATGTGAGGGCAATTATGTTGAAAAATGTTCTAAGTCATAATTGTAACTATTGAATGACAGCTAATCGGGTAGTTTTTTTAAGAATAGAGGACATTTGAAGCCAGTCATCCTTTAAGAACGATCGAGTATGTGCTCAACAGACATCTAATAGATACTAGTTTTTATGACGAATGGCTCATCCTCAGCATCAACACTCTAGTTCTCTTGATAATTATATTGTTTTGAATGTCTTCGTCTGTTGCTAGAGGATTAGTTGCTTTGATTCTTACTTGGCATTTATTGTCTGAAGGTAGATTTTCCATTTCATTAAATGAATCTCCATATGTAAAGTAAAACACGAGAACCTTTCATTATGATCCAGTGGAAGAATGAATGGGCACTCAAACTTAAGACGTGTGTTGTTAACTCTGGCTTTATTTTCAATAATTTATGACCTTTTTTCGTCGTCCAAGTCGGAGAATGTAAGAAGTTTCAGATTCTATAGCTCAGAAGTTGTTTTGATAAAATTCTGAGTTAGTGGCTATGCCTTCAGTTACTACCCCCCATGTTTTGTTTATTTGCCATCAACCACTATAGACGGCTCTGATCTGTATTGTTTTTTGTTTCCGCTTAATTTATATTTATATTTCATATTTTCTTACATTTGTGTGGATTTTATAACTTATAAACTTATTTGAAATTTAATTTGCATACCAGTGATAGTATACCATATCATCCTGCAATGATGTGGTATATTTGCAGCTTGATTACAAAGTCCAGCAGCTGTTTACAATAGCTTGGGATATACTTATCTTTTACAGCTTAGTTTGGGGGTATAAGTGTCATGTTACAGTTTTATATCTTATAGATAGGATTGTATACTTATTTTGGGTAGGTTTGATTCGAGAATATTTAAATACTGATTGTATGAGCAACTGCTCTGTTTCTCTCCGGTAATCAAAGAAATCCTCTGAACTTCATTTTTGTCTCTTTTGCTGTCATCTCTCTAGCATTTTCTAGCTAGGATTGTCTGGTTTCTGGTGTGATTCTATCATGTAAGCACTTTTCAATTAACATCATAACATAAAATTTCACACATCCAATTAGGTGCCTAATTTCTACAAAGTTTATCATAACAGACACCATTTTAGGTGTCAATCTTATGATTCTGGTGCCTTGGTGGTCACAAATTTTTATTAAAATGTTTGGTAATTTGTTTTGTGGTTTCCTCTTCTTGCTTATAAGTCCACAAGTTAAGCTATAATCTCCTTTCTCTTCTTGGTAAACAATGATAGTTGAAGCCCAAGAATGCTTGAGTTTCTTAAATTTTATTATTATTATTTGATAAAAAACAACTGTTAGTCATATACAAAAGGAAAAGAAGTTTGGTAATGAAGAACCAAAAAGAAAACAAGATCAAGGTGGACAAAAATGACCACAAAAATTCTCCATCAAAAGATCTCTTCCCTTGGCCAATAATATGCTTTGTCATTGGCTAAGTAATGACTCCAAGCAAAAGTAGCCCCCATTAATTTAGATAGTTATAAGAATGTCTTGCATAATCTACCAATGTCACCAACTACCATTCACACTATCTTTTGCACAAGAAATCACCTTGGAAGAGTCCCCTTCAACCAAAAAATCATGAAGTTCAATCCTCTTTGCATGATGAAGTGATGTCGTAATTGCAACCATGAGCATTTGAAAATGTTTATAATCAAATGACTTTCATTAATAGAGAGAAAAGCTTCAATACAAGTGGAAATTTGGTTGTTTGGGAGCCGAAAAAGAACTAGAAAGCTTAATTCCAGCAGATAGAAGTTTGTACAAATTCTAAATCAATTAAAAACTACTTCTAAGAGCCTATCCAATTCTATTTATAATGATCTATCCAAAGTCTAATCAACTTAAAACTAACAGTTGATAACTAACTCCAACTAACTATAGAATCTATTAGTTACATTTGTTACGTTTTAAAGCTTCTAGAAACAAAATCAAGTGAGAATAGCTATTATAATGCTGTTGGACATCACATATGTCTTCTCACATCATGACTCCATGTCTAAAGGGAAAAAGAAAAAAAAAATTCTCAAGTTTGAATAATGAAGTAGAAGCTGTTCATGATGTTAGTTGGTTGAATTTCTCCCTTCACACCACCCAAGCAAGATCTCTAGCTTTGGAAAGAAGATTTATACGATGCACATCAATATTTGACTTATATTTGGTGTTAGACTTCTCACTTTTGGACCTCTTTGAAGAATGAATATCTTTTATAAACACTATCAAGTCTTCAATCTTATCTTTCATCTTCTAGGAAGAGGAAAATATAAATCTAGGCTATTCGGAAGCTTAAAACCATGATATGTACCCCCATGCCCCAATTCACAAGGAATGTAGCCATTAAGCGTCACCTCTTCAAGTTGCCAATGTAGTTTAATCTTTTCTAAAGCAGTCATTTCATGGGCTGTCAAGCTAGGAAATGCGAACGAGGACTCTTGAAATTCCGGTTTTACCAAGCCTACAATACCTAGAAGGGGGGTTGAATAGGTATTTAAATTTATTTTACCCAATTTTTATTATGAACACTCAAAATCCCAATTATCACAATCAATTCAATCGCATAGCAAGTATAAAAGTATGTAAGAGATTGCACGAGAGATTTTTTACGTGGAAAACCCTAGATGGGAAAAACCACGGGACCTCGTCCAGTTGAAGCAAATCCACTATGAAATAAACGAGTACAAGACACACTTACAGACCACACATGGACTCATGCAATTGTCTTCACTCCCACGATTACACACGATCGATCTCCGTCGTCACGGCTTTGGTCGCAACCAACCTCTTTCACAGCGATACCTTCAATCACGAACTCGCAAGCTCGATCACCGTCGCAACGGCCTCACAAACACTCAAGGTTGTGAATGGTGTGTGGTTTGATAATCTCTAGAGCATATCAATGAAAACCTAGGTTAAAGTGCTCTAGAGAGGTTTTAAAAAGATGAACAATGAAAACCCTAATAGGGAGAGGCTTGCTTCCCTTTCTCTATTGTAATAGCCTCTATATATAGAGACTAAGAAACCCCAAAAGACTAGGATTCGTTTTAGGATCAAATAGGAAGGTTTTAAATACTTTAAAAACTTATTTTTACGAGCTAGGATCGATCCTCCAGGACCCTAGGATCGATCCTAAAAAACAGTGGCAAAATGTCATTTCTGGGTACCCTAGGATTGATCCTCCAGACCCTAGGATCGATCCTAGAAAACAGTAGCAAAAATTTTTTTAACAAAACTTCTCCAATCGATTGGTTATCAACCCCAATCGATTGGGAATGTCACCAAAACCTTAAAAACCACTCTTCCTTTGATGAAAACATTAAAAATGATGTTTAATGAATTAAACACCTATGAAATGGGCAACTATGGTCACTTACCTTCCTAGAGAATGAGTGAGAGCCGCATAGCTTTGAGCCTTTGTTCTTTAACGCATCTTTGAAGCTTCACATATCTTCAATCAACCCAAGACTCAACCATACTTTGGCACGGAATATGACAACATTGAAAACATGGACTTTACAATCTCCCCCTTTGGCAATTCCGTGACAAAACCAACCTAAATCTCGACATGAGATATAAGACCTATTCCCAAACCACAAAACTGAACAAGTCCTAAACTCATTATGAGAATTACAACTCAATAAAGAGATATTACATGTAAAGAACCAAAAACAATACTAACTCTCACACTCAACCTATCAACCTGTGATCTGCAAACAAGAACAAACAATACCCAAGCATAATATCACAGAAATAGATTAAAAACTCAACGAAATTCTATTCTCCTCCAAGCATACAAACTCAAAGATATTCTCCGCCAGCATACAAATATTCTACAAACTCAAAGATATTCTCCGCCAAGCATAAAAATATTCTCCCCCGAGTATACAAACTCAAACTCAAAACTTCTCCCCCTTTTTGTCATGAATTGACAAAGGAAAGCACACATATAAAAGAATGAAACCATATCATAGGGAAATCAAAGAATAGCAAGAAGAACCAAGTGATTTCATAAACCAAGCTTTAAGAACAGCATATCAGAGAGATGAAAACATCAAAGAAACACCAAGAGTCCTAAACTAGGATCCAATCTCAATACCACCAGCATCACCATCCTCACATCAAGAGATAAAAAGATATATAAAAAAAATGTACTCAAGATGAGGACACAAGGAATAACAATTCATATCCACTCTGACATGCACTCTTAACTCCCCCTCAAATAAGGCACAAAAATAAATAAAAAAAATAAACAAAACGTGTGCACTTGACAATACGAGGATATTTTAGGGTGTTCCACAAATATAGAAAAGAACTAAAATTGAGACACCATTCCACAATATAGAAGCACATGAGTCATCAAAGACATAATTGCAAATTTTCAATAAAGTCCAACACACTTATGCACGATTAGAAAAGTTATTCAAGAAATTTCACATGCTAAGTGTCTAACGCACTGACAACGCCAACGGGGTCGGTTGGCAAAACTACTCATGCTAACCAAAGTCTAACAATTCCAAAGAAATAAAGAAAAGGAATTCAAACCATGTTAGAATCGAAAAGATTGCTTTTCACCCTTTGTAATATTTTCTTTTTCTTTTGCTATGAGCTTTGGGAATTATGTTGTAGGTATCAAGTTTTCGTACCTTTCCCATGTTTTCAATTTTTTTAAACATACATTCATTTTTTTCTTTATTGAAGCTCACCATCAATATTTTTTATTATCAACATGATGGCTTTCACACTTTCACGTAGCCAGCCCTCTCCATGAATTACCTCAAGTTAGCTTCGGACAATGCGAAGGTAGCCCTTTTCATGAGACATAGGGATGTGCATAACATATAGGTCATTCAAATTCTGGAATCCCAAGAAATTTTAAGACATAGATTTAACAATTCATAGAATTAGCCTAAAAACCCCAAAGTCATATGTCAGTGGTGCAGTGTAAAGTGTATAGCATGTAAATTCAGAACTACTCCACTAAGTGTGCTTAAGAAAGTGAGACTCAATATCAAATTTATCAATTTATAAATTTCAACTCAATATGACAATCACAAAGGATATAGTCTCAACATCTTAGTGCAAATCATATATAAGAAAAACACACAACTAGCCAAGAATAGCAAAGCACACAAGAAAATCTTTTTGGTTTTTCTGAATTTTTTTTTTTTTTTTATACCAATGAAAAAATAAAAACAAATAAACTCCAAAAAAAACAAAAACACACACAAAAGCAATAAATCCTAAATACTCCATAACTCTAGGAACAACAAGAATGATATAGATAAAAGTTCACACCTAGAGCACTATGGATAGTTTAAGGTCTTTGCGGACCATAGGTAGTTTAATGTCATTTCGGACAAAAAGCCAACTCAACTAGAATCTAGCACAATGCCTTTACCCTTATCCTTTTGCACAACACTAACAAGTGGGGTATGACATTCAGAATCCTTTTTCTTCACCCATTCTTTCCTAGCAATGAATCTCTCTCTAGGAAAACTCACAGCTTGTATAGAATTACTCATAGAATCATGGGAAGAAGTGCCTGATCCTCTATGGGCAATTTGTCTCAAATCAACAACCTCCTGACAAAGCTTCCTAAGACAATCACCTACATTGTCCCAACTCAAGATAGGACTTCTAGAAGTCCTAGAAGAACCATTCCTAGGATGAAAACAGTTAGGACGAATGTGACCCATCTTACCACAATGATGACACACAAGAGTACTCCTAGAAGAGGATCTATTCCAAACATAAGGAATATCATATCCATTAGACCTCTTCACTTGCCTATGGAAGTCACTATCTACCTTCCTAGGTGGATTCTTCCTAGGTAACTCTTGATTCTTCCTAAGGACTGGGCATCTAGGTCTAATATGTCCTTTCAAGCCACAATGGACACAAGTAGGGACTCGCTTTGAAAGCACAATAGGTGGAGGAATGACAGACTGAATAACTTGAGATTCTTGAGCCTTGACAAACATGGTTTCAGATGAATTAGGAGTAACCCTATCACTAACAAAGCCTAAACCACGCCTATCACTAGGACTCTGTCCTACACCTAACAACTTATCTAAGGTTTCTTTACCTTTTGACATTTTCTCAAGATCTCCTATCTTAGTCTTCAAGTCTTTCTCAATATTTACTACTCTCAGCTCAAGACATTTCTTAGACTCAGACAATTCAAACTTCTCCTTTTCAAGTCGAACCACCTCATCAGCAAGAAGTGCTTTATGAGTTTTCAACTGACTCTCATGACCCTTAGATTCAGACAATTCCATCTTTAAAGTCTCTATCTCTTTTTCAAAAGTTTTAACCTTAATGTATAGAGATTTATTAGACTTTTTGGTTTTTAGACACTCTTCAAACAACTTGTCATAAGCTAATTGAAGGTCTTCTTCTTCTTCATCAGATTCAATCATATTTTCAGAATTAATCTCATCTTTTTCAGACTCCCCCTGACTCTCAGAATCAATAACACTTGATAAGATTTTATCATTAACCTGATTAATAGAAGTAAAGGCCATGAAATTAGAGTTATCCTCTTCTCCTTGAGAGGAATCCTCAAAATCCGACTCAGTCTCACTGTCACTCAAAGTAGCATTATATCCCTTTCCATTATTCTGACCACTACTTTGTTTCTTCTTAGTATTAGCACATTCAGGAGCAATATGACCGAAACCATGACATTCATAACATTGAATTTTATCTCTCTCATCATTCATATCATTAGGTCTCTCCCCCTGAGTTCTAGACTGAGATCTAGACCTATTTCTCTCCCTCCTATCCTTATTGGAACTAGAACCATTGCCTTTGTTAGAGTTAGATCCATTGTTCCTACTAGAGCTAGCACCATTACTATTTCTAGAATTGGAAACACTACCTCTAGGATTTCTAAAGAATTTCTTAAATTTTTTAACAAAGTAGGCAATTTCCTCCTCAGAAATATCAAATTCAGAATTAGTCCTAGAATCATGTCTGCTAGATTTCTCACTCACAGCACTCAAGACAATTCCAGTGTTCTTAGGTTCTTTTGTAGGTTTGCAAAATTTCATCTCATAATTCTGAATTTCACCAACCAAGTCTTCCTTTTTCATGGAATCTAAATCTCTATTATCTTCAATTGAAGTGATCTTAGGAAGGAACCTAATAGGCAAGGATCTAAGAATTTTCCTATTTATTGTAGCATCAGACATAACATCACCTAAGGAAAACCTAGAATTGACAATATCACTCAATCTTGCATTAAACTCATCAAACACTTCATCTTCTTTCATAGTCTCTTGTTCATACAAGGCAGTAAGCATTTGAATTTTAGTGTTTTTAACAGATATGGTACCTTCATGAGTTTTCTCAAGGATATTCCAAGCTTCTTTTGCATATTCACAATGGGCTACCCTTCGAAATTCATCTCGGGATATTCCACTGAAAATAGCATTGATTCCTTTGGAATTCCATTTAAGTCCTTCATAATTTTCTTTAGTCCATTGAACTTTAGGCTTGTCAATAGATACACCTTCCACAACCACCTTGGGTGGAGTATATCCATCAATCACTGTAAGCCACACTCTCTCATCAATTGATTTGAGATATGCTCGCATAAGAGCCTTCCAGTACCCATAATCCTTACCATTAAAATATGGTATTGAAAGTTTGACAGGCTCCATACTACCAGAATTGAATGAAAAGATCAATACTCAGGCTGTTAAACCTTAAGAGTGAACCTACGCTTTGATACCAATTGAAATTCCGGTTTTACCAAGCCTACAATACCTAGAAGGGGGGTTGAATAGGTATTTAAATTTATTTTACCCAATTTTTATTATGAACACTCAAAATCCCAATTATCACAATCAATTCAATCGCATAGCAAGTATAAAAGTATGTAAGAGATTGCACAAGAGATTTTTTACGTGGAAAACCCTAGATGGGAAAAACCACGGGACCTCGTCCAGTTGAAGCAAATCCACTATGAAATAAACGAGTACAAGACACACTTACAAACCACACATGGACTCATGCAATTGTCTTCACTCCCACGATCACACACGATCGATCTCCGTCGTCACGGCTTTGGTCGCAACCAACCTCTTTCACAGCGATACCTTCAATCACGAACTCGCAAGCTCGATCACCGTCGCAACGGCCTCACAAACACTTAAGGTTGTGAATGGTGTGTGGTTTGATAATCTCTAGAGCATATCAATGAAAACCTAGGTTAAAGTGCTCTAGAGAGGTTTTAAAAAGATGAACAATGAAAACCCTAATAGGGAGAGGCTTGCTTCCCTTTCTCTATTGTAATAGCCTCTATATATAGAGACTAAGAAACCCCAAAAGACTAGGATTCGTTTTAGGATCAAATAGGAAGGTTTTAAATACTTTAAAAACTGATTTTTACGAGCTAGGATCGATCCTCCAGGACCCTAGGATCGATCCTAAAAAACAGTGGCAAAATGTCATTTCTGGGTACCCTAGGATTGATCCTCCAGACCCTAGGATCGATCCTAGAAAACAGTAGCAAAAAGTTTTTTAACAAAACTTCTCCAATCGATTGGTTATCAACCCCAATCGATTGGGAATGTCACCAAAACCTTAAAAACCACTCTTCCTTTGATGAAAACATTAAAAATGATGTTTAATGAATTAAACACCTATAAAATGGGCAACTATGGTCACTTACCTTCCTAGAGAATGAGTGAGAGCCGCATAGCTTTGAGCCTTTGTTCTTTAACGCATCTTTGAAGCTTCACATATCTTCAATCAACCCAAGACTCAACCATACTTTGGCACGGAATATGACAACATTGAAAACATGGACTTTACAAAATCGAAACAAGGTGGCATGTCATGCATAGAAGATGAGCTAGGAGGCAAATATTGAGGATATTCATCAAAATATGGTTGCATTATCACATTAACAGCACTAGGGACTTTAAAATCAGCCTATTTCTCTTGTGAAATTAAAGAACTTTGACGACTGCTAGCAATACTTTCTTTTACAAGTCTTTTTAAAGAAAGTAGAGAAGTTTTTTTATGGTATAGAGACTATTTTTTTTTTCATGGGCAGCAATATATATGCTCTCAACCAATCTTCTTTCAAATCATCACCAACTTCTTTATTTTAGGGTTGGTCGTAAATGGGTTGCGCTTCACTTGGCTCTATCCTTTCTATTTCTTCCATCAAGAGGACTTCGTAATAAGTCTCTGTGTCACCACACTTAAGGAATGTAAAGTCACTTTTTTTTAGTAGCCTTCTCTCTCCACATTAGAGAAATCTGGCTTGTTTGATGAAAATCCGACAATCTCTGTAAGTAGAATTTGCTGTCCAGCATTCTTTTATCTTTTCCTTTCCATCTCATTGGGAAACACTTGTAATTGTTTCCACCACTTAGAGGTTTCCCTTTGACGTGATTAGAGATCAATTTCACTTTCTTTCTTTTCAGAATTTCGTAATAATTGAATACTCTCTCAAGAGTTTCTAACCAATCAACAAAATCTCAGAATGGAAACTTCCATAGCATACCAGAAGTTCATCTTCAATTTGGAGTCTTCACTCTCCACATTAGGAAAGTGAACGTGTTGTACCTTCTTCGTTAAGGCCGCTATTTGTATTCGTAGTTGCTCATATATATATATATATATATATATATATATATAGATAGATATTTTGGGTTTTGGTTGTTCAACTTTGCTGCTGATTTTGTTGACCATCATCTTCATTCATTGATTGGAGATAAATAACCCCATGATCAAAGTTCATTGCATTTTCCCTTCCTCAACATCTTCTTATTCTTATTCTTTAAGCCATAACAGCAAGAAAACACATCAAGATGCAACCAGGTTTGAAGTTGTTTAGTGATTAAAAATTGGACTTCAACAATAGGAAAGACTAAATCGAAGTATAGCAAGCACTCGAAACAAGAAATCGTTGAAAGAAACCTGTCACAACACAGTAGTGAAGGGGTAGACCAAGCATAGCAGGTCAAACAAACAAGTCTAAGCCGATTAAACTTGTAGATCATGCTAAAGATTAAGTTTTAACTAGGTAATCAATGCATCATACCTAAGGACTTAAATATCGATATCGATGCATATATCAAGAGTCCCAAAACATAGATATATCAGATATATCAAAAATATCAATATCAATTTTAATTTATATACCACATCCTACATTAGTTAATTATAAACTTGATATTACTTCATATACCTGTTTGGGCCCCACTTTTAAGTTTAGGTTTTTATGTTGGAAACTTAACATAATATCAGAACATATCGTTCTTGGGGCTTTCATTTGTGAGCTCGTCTTTGTTGTTCACGTGACAAGCTCCTTTCTAACTTATTAGGCCTACACGTGAGGGGGAGTATTGGAAATATACCACATCCTACATTAGTTAATTATAAACTTTGACATTGTTTCATATACTTGTTTGGATCCTCCACTTATAAGCTTAGGTTTTTAAGTTGGAAAATTAACAGATTTAAAGATATTACGGATATTATTACGGATATTATTAATTAAACATGGAAATTATCATTGATACTTTAGAAAATATTGAATTAGATTCTAATAAACAATTTAAAATCAAAATCTTGCAAATTAAATGTCTATAAGACAAGTATGTATTGTATAGAGTACACAAAGTGTGTTTCACTCAACAAATAAAAAACCAACTTTATACAAATTCATTCTTTAAATACTCACAAAACATTAAAAAAATAAAATGCATTTATTTTACACAATGATAAGTGATTCAATATGTAAATCAATGTTGTATACCAAAATTAGTACACCATGGAGTTCCTAGGTGACTCAAAAGTTTAAAAATATCATCCCTTTAACTTGGTAATATTATAACAATAGTTTGACCAATTCATACTAGTACTATAATTAGTAACATAATTTTGTACATGACAATCAAATTATTCCAAAATAGCGTGCACCAACATTTAGTTAAAGATAAAGTTATATATTTAAATGTGTGAAAATTAGAGTTGATATATCATATATGTGTGAAGAATGAAGATATAATGTTACAAAAAAAGTAAAACAAAAGCTAAATGTGGTCAAATGCTACTATAGAGCTGTGAATTGTCGTGGGAAACAAGGCCTAGAAATACAAGGAAAAGTGCTAAGGAGAACTCTAGAAGGTGTCAAACAAATAAAATAACCTATTCACAAATTGAGTGTGAAGGAGCAATGGCGAAAAAGAAGTTCTAATATTTCACTAGTGGCACAACCCAACACATATTAGGAGAAAGAGCTTTACGTTGCCTCCTTTGAAGCATATCAAAGTTGTTTACTTTTGATGCGCCATCGTCCAAACTAAAGCCTTTCTTTATGGTGAATTTTGACTTCCAGATTTAGGTGAAACAAGAATAAGGTTCAAACTTACATTTTTTTTTTTCTTTTTTTTTTTTTTTTGGGGGGGGGGGGGGGGGGGGGGGGGGGGGAGGGGGGGTGAGAAGAACCAAAGACTTGAGAAAAGTGCCATAAGAGCAATTACCGTTAGGCTGAATAATCCAACATCACTTATCATTAAAATTCAGAGAAAGGTAAACATCTTTCACGATAAGGAGAAAAGAAAGTTCAATCGTCTCAAGATCATTTAAATTTCCCCCCCCCCAAAAAAAAAAAAAAAAAAAGAAGAATAAAATTCCAAGAAGGGCTATTCATGGAGGAATGACATAAACTAGTAATACTCTTACTCCCTTTTCTAAAACAAGCCAATAAAGTTTACGAAACAAGGTGTTAAGAGGTGTCTTGCCTATATTACATGGACTTGAGTACGAGTGTATAGTGCTGGTGCATGTCCAGGTATGTCAAATTCGTCTGGTTTTCAAAGAATTTCCACTATTTTGAAGTGTCTGATAGTAAATTTCCAAAATAAGTGGTTCCTTGTATTGTCTATTTTAACAAGAAAGACAGGCAATAAAGCAATAGCCAACAAGAAGTGAAAAATATACTGGCCAAAGTATGATGAGATATAAAGATAAGCTGGCTGCAACCTTCCAGTGCTTGGACCAGGCCTGAGCAGAGTTCACACGCCACCAATTTATAATCACAAAAGCAGAAAACTTATCCTTTGAATAAGTAAAAAAAGGCATTTGATTGAGTCAATTAAAGCAACTCAGGCGCTCAGCCTTTGGGAGCTAACTCTAGGGCTCTTGAGTTTTTGGCATCCTTTTGTGGAGAACATTGGTATGAGGCTCAATTTGGAAGAGAGGATGCATTTCTTGAGGGTAGGAATGTAGGATTACCCTCATTCAGTTTGCTTTGGCTAATATACCCACTTATATCTATCCCTTTCTAAGATTCTTGTGAAAGGGTTAAAGACAATGAGAAGCTTCAAAGGGATTTTCTATGGTCAGGTTTTGGTGAGAATAGAAAAGATCACTTGGTTGATTGGGCTACTGTTTGTTCTTCTAACAATAACGGTGGGCTAGGGTTGGGTAGTGTGGTTGCTAGAAATATTATGCTTGGGGGAAGTGGTTGTAGAGTTTTCCTAAAGAACAAGAGTACGAGACTCTCATTGGCATTTGGTTGTTTTCAGTAGTATGGCTTGCACCACAATGAGTGGGACTTAAATGAAGTTATGTTATGTAAAGGCCGTTGCGTAACAGTTTTAGAAGGGTCTGTTATGCCGTTACAACATTACTGTTAACATTACAGTGCATGTATCCTATTTTTAAAAACCATGATGATGGGTGTTGGCTTAAAAGTTTCTTTATGGGAAGATACCAAAGTTAGGGCGACACTAAGTTACATGGATCCTTTATTTAACCTAATGTACTCGTTTCCATATGACATGACATGGGCAGATTCCCATTTATGATTTAAAGTTGAACTAAAAGTATGGTGTAATTTCATTCATGTTTTGATTTTTACCAGATGAATTATTTTCTGTTGAAGCTGATGCATCTCTGATTACAATAAATGTGAGGGAGCTTGAACTAAATTAGACCTAAAAAATGGGTATCTTTTTATGAGCCAGAGTTTTGAACAAGAAATTCTAACATCTTGAATTAGCCATGTGCATGAGGGAACCATGCAAGCTGTTTCAGATGTTTGTTAATCGACTATAAATCACATTGGTCTAGAATGAACTCTTAGGTTTTGGGGACAACTTGTTTTCCGGATATGAGCTAGTTTCAGTGCCTTAATTGGAACTCTAATTTGGGGGGAAAATTGTAAACGAGGTCTTTCACTAATAGTCTTCTGGGCAGATGAGCACTGCCACAAGGTGAATTAAAAGCTGCTTGTAGTCTTTCTTTGTGAGAAGTCTTTCTTAATGCCAGGTCATTTGGTCAACAGTGTCCCATGCTTTTCATGAGTTTTTGCCTTTGAATGATTGAATCTTTTTGTCCTTTGGCAGATACCGTCAAGTTGGAAATGCGGTAGCTATTCCAGTTGCACGAGCATTAGGATACGCACTGGGGATGGCAGGGCAGAAGCTGAGCAGAGATGAACCTCTTATGACCCTGCGACCCAAATTCTCCCATTCCACGACTATTCAGTTGTTGCAGTCTTCATTTCATGAGGTTAAACATTATTGATTTTTTATTCCCTGCATTTGTAGTTTATACTGCGACATGTACATTAAAACCAACTCATTGAATTGAGGGGGCAATTTTCTCTGAGTTATCCATGCTTCCCTGGCCCCCTTATGCCCAATTTGTAAAGATAGGTGGGATACGAAAGTAAGAGCTTTAATAAGAAAACTTTGAACTTCTGCACAATATCTCCTCTTTTTGTTACATATATCCACATCTCTTTACTCCCTTTATATAGCCCATCAATGATGATAACAATGCCCATCCATCCCCCCCACCCCCCCTTTCCACCACCCCAGGTGCCCCCTAGTAAAACTTCACATCAATTGGGTGTTATCTTCTGACACAGTAATAACCTCTTTGGCCATGTCAGAACCATTCAACATGTGTGAAACATGTATTGCAATTGCATCTGATACATAACGTTTCAGTTGTTTTCAATGTCACTGTACTTGTATCAATGTCAGACATACTTTTCGTAAGTTGTTTTTTTTTTTTTTTTTAAATGATGATTTGCATGGCATGATGAAGGCATGGATGCTGAAAACCAAACTTTTGCTCTGATCTTTATGGCTGATTTGTTCTAGGCGTTGGGTAGGGCTACAAATTATCAGGCTGGGATAGGCTGGGCCAAGTTCAGCCCAACCTAAACCCGATGGATTTAGGAAGAGTTCGTGCCCACACCTGACTAAAGCTCAGAAAATTTTTTGGCCTAAACCCAGCCTAACTGAAATTCACTGGATTTAGTTGCGTTTTAGCTGACCTGAAGTCCATAGGCACTTGCGTTTTAATTGACCTGAAGTCCATAGGCACTTGCTTTTATCTCAAAGAATGGGGTGATGGTGGGTCATGGCCATGCATAGGAAGCCATTCTCACTTGAAGTTACAAACTTATTTTGTTTTTTACCATTTGATTGAAACCGAAATTTAGGGTAAAATACTTTTAGTTCAACTCTATTTGTGTAAGTTCAAATCTCAGTTCATTTTCATAACTATTTAGGTAGCTAATTAATGGGCAAAACCAAGGGGATTAGGGTAGGAATCTTCATGTGGCTTATATAATGCTAAACCACTCTGTTCGATGCTAGAGAATACAAGATTCGAGAGGCTCATGTTACTCTTTATTTTATTTTAATTTTCATCCATTGGTTGAATTGAATATGTTTCTCCATGGTGCTCAAATTATCGCCTATAAGATCTCTCCCCTTGCCCTTTTTCCCCTCGTTCAGTCATGGCCTAGAGCATAATACCACTATTTACAATTGGGCCAGGCTATTGCCACCATTCAAAATACTCTAAGCCCCTCATATTTTACTAAAAGCACCCATTTTTCTTCTTAAAATACCCTAAAGAAAAAATTCCCTAACATTTTTCCACCCCACCCCCAACTTGTTCGGATCTATTAGTAAGAATAAAGTATATATGTTCGGACTTATTAGTAAGAACATATTATAGATGTTTCGGACTTATTAGTAAGAACAAAGCATATATGTTTGGCTTTATAAAAAAGAACAATATAAAAATGTTTGGACCGTTAAAACCGAACCTTTATTATTTGTTTTGACTTATAAACACGAACACTTAAAATCCATTCACAATTACATATACGAACAATTCTCAATTGTTGTATAGTTAAGTTGTTCGGTGTTTTAAAACGAAACAACACAAGTTTGTTCGGACTCCTACAGGTAAACAATATCCATTTGTTCAGAGTTACATAACCGAACATTATCCATTTGTTCAGAGTTGGAAAACAGAACAAAATAACTTTGTTTGGACTTAAAAGTCAGAACGCGTCAAAAGAGTTCGGTGTTATGGAAATGAACATTCTAAACATGTTCGGAGTCGAAAAACTGAACAAAACAAAATTCAGTATACAAAAAACTGAAATTAAACTCGATAAGAAGTGTATAAATACTTACCTTTTGATTGCTAATATCATCTCTATCAATGCTTTTTTTGTCCATTATTCATTATAACATGAGAAATACTAATTTTTCTTGTAAATATGGATTTGGTGTCAAAATTGTTAGGGTTTGTGAGAGCATAAAGTCCATAGATGGTGGAATGTTTTTGGAGTTGGGGTGGAGTGGAGTGGGGATAGGAAATTTTTTAAAGTCTTTAAGTAAACATGTCCTTATTGGTAAATTTACATTTAGATATAAAGAATTTCATAAATTATTTAAATATTGGGGGGCTTAGAGTATTTTGAGTGGTGGCAATAGCCTAGCCCTTTACAATTTCATTTCCTCTTTTTTACCGAACTCACACACACACACACACACACACACACACACACACACACACACGTGACTCGACCACTTGAATGGTGATGCCCTAGTTTTACATTCAAACTTAAAGACCTTTGTGTTTGTAACTGAAAAACTATAACTATCCTCCCTCGAGATTTATTGTCATAGTTAAAACTCTTTGTTTTAATAAGTGAAGCACTTGTGGAAAAAGAAACGCCAGGGTGAATCAACTCTCTCTCTCTCTCTCGCTCTCATGTCCACACACACACACACACATATATATATATATGCACCATGAGCTTGTAAACTCTTGTAGTATAGTCTTTCGTATACTGTATTTATCCAGGTGAGGGAAAAGGTTGAAGTAACCAAGCATGGATAAACATTTGTGTGGATCTCCAACTATGGCGTTCGTGTTCCTCGTTTGCTGTGCCATGCTACTGGTTGCACCATCTGAACAACAAGAGTGGGGAAAACCGGATCCTCGTGATCCATGGTACAACCAAACACTGCCCCGAGAACCACATCCTGGATTCTACAAAGAACTGGCCCAAAAATGCTTGAGTGTGTTAACCAGAGATTGTGGCCTTCAAATATTTAATCACATATTTGGAATTGTCACAGTGGACGACCATTGCTGCCGCAACCTTGTAACTATGGGCTCCGATTGCAACGTCAAATTGGCAACCACGCTTGGTCAGTTGGACAAGTACAAGTACTATCAAGCTACAATCAGGTCGAAGTGCTGGGCAACATTTGATGACTGTTCAAAACGAATTAAGTAGCATCTTTAATAAAACATGTAACTTCCCTAAGGCACTCGCCAACTATTTTCTTTAGATGTTACCATTAAAATAATAGAATATTGACATATGCATTGTTGCAATGGTACGTTGAGGTAGTAATGGGAAATGGGTTGGTGGGACTTTACAAATAAATAAACAGAAAAGAGTTGAAACCTGGTTTGTTGATGAATGTTTCATGTATATATATATATATATATATATATATATATAGAAAGGGCTGATCATGTGAGGAATATTCCAGAGTAGCTCGTTCGATCATGATCATTTGTAAATAATACGAGCGCATTTACGTGTTGGTCACAGACGGCTGTGATATATATATATATATATATATATATATATATATATAGTTTTTTTTTTTTTTTTTTTGAAGCTCCGTTGGGGTCAAAATTAGGTTTCACCACGAGCTCTGGGCATTATTGAACACCTTAACCAACCGCTTGGTGGTATTCCCTTCTACATCAGTTTTTGTGTTTAATTTTGCATAAATAAAGGATTAGAAACACAAAAGCTAGGGTTAGAAACTCGACAGCAACAATACCAAACAGCCTCAAAAGGTAAATGAAGCACGCTATTCTGAAGTTGACCAAGATGGGTGGAATGAAGGCCATTGTCACTCATGCTGCGCTTCTTCCCTGTCAAAAAATAAATAAGTAAATAATAATGAATGACAAAGTAGACAGGATTACCACAATCCCTTTATTTTGCTGGATTACCACAATTCCTTGATCTATGCTGTAAATCTGTCTGCATAATAAGATCGAAACAATTCCATGAACTCACATTGAGTTTGGAGACCAAAGACTTCCTTCATACTTGGAAGAAATTATCACTTTGTATAGGGTGAAGGACTCCAGGTGAATTTACATCATCAAATATATTGACATCAATCTAATTATCAGTGGAAAATAATGGCATAAATATTGTTAAGGAAAGGAGTGGAGAGTAGGAGTGTTGAGAAAAAGGGCGGAAGTGGGGGTCCACATACAGAATTTTGCACGAAGAAAAGTGTATGAAAAGACAGAGAGTCTCATGACTAGCATTGGCATCGTGTCTACATGAAAAGACAGACTCAACTTAGAGAATTAGCAAGAGAGATACAAGTTATAGTATTGAAATGGTGCGTATCTTATGAAAGCGCAAATGGCTCTTTTATTGTTGTGAGGAGGTTGCTTTTGAAAGTAGTATGGTTGCATTGGGTATGTGGTCAATCTTAACTCTGTTAGCTACTTAACATGCTAGGCCTCGAATGATCATGTTCATTTAAAGGTTGTGTCATGTGTCTAAGGATGGCTAGCTCTGCCTAGCTCGTGGACAGGATCTTTATGAGTGGTCTTGTTTAATAAAATTTTGTTGGGTTTATTGCATGTATGCGTGTGTGTGGACTTCAAAGTGTTTGACCGGACAAATGGTTTGTCTTTTTAGGCTTTGGACATTCGTTTGTGAAGTAAAACTCAATCAAGGGGCAATTGTAGACACACTATTTTGTACTCGTTGTCATGTTGAGTCCCCAATTCACATTGATGAGGTTTGATAGTTATTTGAGACTTATTTGAATGATCTTTGACAAATTGATATGGTCACAACGGTATTTGGATTTTGGAATGGAAAATTAAATTTTAAATCACATTTTGGAAAAACTGATTTAGATGTGCTTGCTCCTATTTCAAATGTGTTTACTTGCATTTCAGATATGCGTATTGTAACACTCGTAATTTTTAAATAGGGTATTAAGGGTTTAATCTATAGTTAATGTAGTTAATCCCTTGATTGTCGAATGACCACATGTATGGGTAATGCATTATTATGATAATATGATGTTGAATGTGTTTTGATACTTGTTTTATGTATTGAGTATTTTTAGAGTGTGTTTAGCCTAATTTACAACTTAAAGATTTAAGCTGTTGAAATTTGGTAAGGGTTAGAGAAAAGTGAATTTTCGTAAATCTTCGCTTTTAAAGATAATTTTTTGTAGTAATAGAAGTTTATAATATTATAAAACATTGGTGATTTTACGGGAATTTATTAGCACGTTTAGATTGGATTCCTCACATGTTTGTTTTAAGAAAATCTGTCGGGAGACGGATATTGTACTAAAACTGGAAAATGAGATTTTGATATACTTAGAATTTGATAAAAAGAATGAGGAGATGTTTTGAATGAATATAAGGCAAGGTATTTGTTGAAGTGGATGTAGTTGACTACACCTTTCATGTAGTCGACTACATGGGTCCATTTTAGTATTCTGGAATGTGTAGTCGACTACACATTGCATATAGTTGACTATATCACTTGGGTTTGGCCAAAATTCATGTTTTTAAGTGGTGAAATGATGCATGTGCCCCCACCCCTTTATATATCACTTTAAGCCCGACCTTAGGGGCTTTACGTTTGGATTTTGGAATGGGAGAGAGCTAGAGAGAGAGAGAGAGAGAGAGAACTTGGATGAGAGAGAATGGGTGTTTGGTTAAGAGGAAAAGTGTACGTTGTTCTCCTCAATTTACATGGGTTTTATGCATGAGGGAGCTTCATTCTTGCATTTTGGAGTTAGGGTTTCTAGTTTGGGTTCGTGCATGTGTTCTTGGAGCTTGCTCTTGGTGGGTTGAGCTTGGATTTCATGGGATTTGTCATGGATGTTCATCCTCACCAATTCCTTTGCATTTTAGAGGTATTTTCTCACACTTATAGGTTGGGATTTGCATTCCTTCGAGAATTTATCATCTCATTCTTACATTTATGGGTTTACTTATGCATATTATGATATTTGGTGGTGATTTGGAGTTGGAACCTCCATTATTTTCATCAACCAAGGCATTTGGGAGTTAGGGCTTGGATTGGGAGCTTGCATGTGCATGCTAGAGCTTAGATTTCACATCCACGACACACATGGTTGCATTTTCCACACATTTGGTTGAGGTAGGTGCAATTTACATAGGTTTAAACTATTGACATAATAATATTGTATATATTATCATAGTATTTGTTATTCTTGGAATTTAGAATATGTATTAATTCAGTTTTATTTTGGACCAGTGGTCGACGGATTTGTAATATGATTAAGGATCTAATTTTATTTTATTTAGGATTGTGTATTCGTAGGATGCGATGCCTGCGATGATACCACTTTCATGGATGACAGGAAATTTTTATGTATGGATTTTTATAACAGGTTTTGTGATGATATGTCCTATCTATGGATGGGTCATGCTCAGAAAATTTTAAAATGGTTAAGATTTTGACACGTGTCATTCACATTTTACCAAATGATTTATTAAAGGAAAGTTTGTTTTATTACTATTGATCACTGCTTAATTATTTTGGGTCGTGACATGTATGTACATATATCTCAAATGTGCGTACGCACATCTGGTGTGCATATGCACATATTATCAGAATTTCCTATTTTATTAAAAAGATAACTTTTCTTTTCCTTTTAGACTTGGGGTTGTTGGACCTAAGGGTTCAATCCCATGTATTTTGATAATAACAAAGCAAGAATGTTTTGCTTAGTTGCTAATGAAGTTGTAAGTTTGAGATTAACAGGCTGTATCATCTATACCCTTCATAAGTAGCAACAATGAAGTTCATGGAGTTCAAAAAAGGCACATTACATCGAATGAATCATGGAATTCAAGCTGAAGGCATTTCAAGCTCTTTTAAGTGAGATTGTAAGAATTTAGGATCTTATGTAAGATTATTTCAAAATCCTTGCTCACTTAGGACATATGTTTTTTTTTACATATTAACTAAATGGTACCATAAGCCTTTTGAGTTGTATCCCAAAGTGGTAGACTTGTTCCAAACATTTCTGCTTTTTATCACTGGGAAACTCAGACGATCACTCAGACGTCCGAAAGTTCCATCAGACGTCCAAGTCTATATCTCAGACGTCTAACTATTCTAGAGAACTTGGCATTGCTTCTCCTTGGACACTGACTTTTTCAGACGATCCCTCAGACGTCCGAAATGAGACTCAGACGACCTAACTATTGATTTCACTGATGAGTCCTTTTTTATTGAAAATTGCTACTGTGATTTTCAGACGTCCAAGTCACAACTCAGACGTCCGAAACCTTCGGATCTGACTTATAACGGCTAGTTTTCTAAGAGTTGTTTGAAGCATTTATTGCCCACCAAACCACTTTTCCCGGCATTAATTGTTACAGAACGGTCATTTTGGACCCTTGGACTATAAATACATCACCTATACTCATTTATGGGTATTGATAGAGAAAAATACAAATAAATCACATTCCATTACTCTCAAGCCCTAGAAAATCAAGTGAGCATTCATTGTGAAATTAATCAGTAGCTGAGTGAGCTGTGTACAACTGTATCATCTACTCCTTGAAGAGAGTTCTTTTATTCAAATATCTCTACAAATCATCTTGTATTAAAGGGTTGTGAAAATCCTTGGCTTTGAAGCCTTTGAAGAAGGCTGTGTATTAAGTGTTTGAGTAAAACACTTGCTGCTGTAAAGGTTTTATCTTCACCTTGGAAGAAGATTGTTAAGTGGATTTGAATCCTCAAGTGAGCTCTTGAGGCGAGGACGTAGGCAAGAAGCTGAACCTCGTTAAAATCGTTTGCATTATCTTTCCTTACATCTCCTTATTATAGCATACTTGTGTTATTTCTTGCTCTAGCAATAATCAGATTTTTTATTGTGCATTTAGATTTTTATTTGGCTAAAAACCCTATTCACCCCCCCTCTAGGGTTATTTACTTGGGACAACAGGGGTATATTTCCAACATATTCTTTTTATGGACTACAAAATAAAAGGTTCAAGAAAACCTAGTTTTCACTTATAAATACATATTTTTACGTACAACTTAAAAAGGAACATGATCTTGTTGCCACTCGATAGAGAGACCTAAGAAAACCTTAAAGTTAAAGAGAGAAGTCTACCAAAGGGCTGCTATACACTACAATAGCTCATCGTCTAGTTTTAATTGACACATCATAATTATCGTTCCCAGGATTTATTATCAAGGTTAAAACTTAAAGTGTAAATTGCAGATAACCCACTGAAGTATGGGAGTTAGTAGAAAACCCCATTGATTTTCAAAATCAAGCAATGTCCAACCAACTTATCAAAATCAAGTAGTTTTTAAAATGGCTAAGGAGGGACATTGATCCTTTGTCTTTTTTATTTCCTATTTCCATCTTTACCATTCCTTTTATTTTAATTGAGTTTTGAATACCTACAGTTTTTCTTTCTTTGTTTTCATCCCTTGTTGAGTTGGTTTGTAAAATTTGAGCTGACAATTCCATTTCGATTTTGATATCTCTTGTTGTGGAATCATGTAGGACAGTTAAAAATTTTGGTAAGCCAAAGTCCTTGCTAGTTTCCCAAGTCCATTACCTTCATCATATATGGTACTAACATCTTTGTTTATCACAGTTTCAATGGCTCCCTCTAATGTTCTCTGCTTCCTTTGAAGTTTAAATCCACTCACTTCACTTCAATATATAAGACTTTACAGTTGTCACATCAACCAACGTAAGTGTGTTTATTTTCGATGGTACCTTAGTGTACTACAAAGGAAAGGATGATGAGAAGATGTCTTGGTTTTCACAAAATCACTAGACTCATAACCATTGAACTCCTTTATGGCTTTCCGTATGTATTTGTAGGCAATGTTCTGCACACTATTACCTCTTTTGATTAACTTATTTGGGAAAATTAGTATGGAAGCTCCTCTCAATTCTTAGCCTAATTAAAAACTCACATCCAAATCTGTCATTGTATACCCATTGATCTCAATAATTTCAGCTTGAGAACGCCTCGTTTTCTAGAATGCTTTGCGCTACGAATTTTGTCTCCCCATCTCTATTATAAACTTCTTCCCTCACTTGCTGATTGAGGTTGCATTTTTTGCCATTTCCTTTCCCTCATGTATCATATTACTTCTAGAATGTTTTGATGGTTTAAGGAGTGTTTTGATGGTTTATAAATTCATTTGATTTTAAGTATTTTTTTTTGGGGGAGGGAGGGGGGGGGAAGGAATATATAAACATTGACCCACATTATATTGGATTTCACTATGGATTAAAAAACATTTTCCATATTACAAATTATAAACAAAAATAATTAATGGAGTAACTATTAAACATTTTACGACAGAAAATCTCTCTTTGAAGAGAAATGAACTTCATTTAACCTCAACTATGTGGCGGGGACCAATTGTTGGTCTGTTTCAATCCTTGCACGTTTCGTTGATAGCAATAACTAATCCTTAGAAGCTGGAACTATATTGGGGAAATTTGACACCTGGGTATATGAGTTTAATGATCAAGTTGGGACACTATTTAAGCTGATTATCAATTAGAAGCAAAGGGGATTAGGTGTTGGAGATGTCCTAGAATTAAATGATTGCCAAATAGAGATAACGAGTCTCTAGTTTCATTTTGATTACCTACATGAGAAATACTATGATCAGCCACTGTAGTTTGACCCTCATGTGTTGATTGGAGCGTGCATGACATGCAATGTGTGACCTATAATGCCCGCATCATTAAATAGGTTATTTATTTACTTAATGTGTGATTTGCATCATCTTTGAGACATTTGTTGTTTTCTTTTGATGTATTTTGATCATGTACATATGATAAAATGTATGGGTTTTATCATTATATAAGGTTTGAATGCATGGAGGATTGAATTGCGCACTTGGTGATGCAAAGAAAATTTTTTCAGCAAATATACACTTTAAGTTGTGTGAATGTACACTTTCAGTCGTCTAAATGTACATTTCAGATGTTTGAAATGTACTGAAATGTACAACTCAGACGTTCGAAAATTCCAAAAAGGAACGAATTTTGGGATATAGTTTCAGACGTCTGAAACTTGCGAGAGATAGTTTTTAAAGAAGGGGATAAATGACGTATATACCCCTCTCCCACTTTTTAAAACAATCTAACTCGACCCACACTCATTCATTTTCAGCATTTCCACTTCAAAACCCTTAGAGAGAGAAGGTGAGAGAGTGTAGGTATAGTTGAGAGAGAGAGTGGGTTTTGGCTTGCATGAAAGGGATTTGGCTCTCTTACCTCATCTTGATGGATTTGAACACATTCTAGGGGCTGGTTTTCTCATTCTACACATGGGGTTGGGAGATCAAGCATGATCCATGGAGTTAGGAGCTAGTTCTTGCATCTTAGCTCAGATTTGGACTTCCACAACTCATTTTTTTGGTTTTCTTTGCACTACCTGCATATCATTCATGGCATTTATGGATTTTATTGTATTTAAGCATGATTTATTTTGGTTATATTATCATGCTTTGGTTATATTATCATGCGTTGGTTAATTTCATATGAAAATTATATCTACTAATTTTTATACTCACCCCTATTTTTGATAAAACCTTTTTGGATGATTATATAGCTGGTGAAACATCACCTTGAGGTGATTTGTAGGGTTTAGCTTAGACTATGATGTTAGTCTATGAATGTAGAAGATTTTAATATTATAGATTGTATTAAGTTAAATACTTTTTTCAGCCAATAGGCATTAGACATATATGTAATAACTTATGGTATGTAATATTTAATTACTGTAGGTCTCTTTATATGATTTATTCAACATGTGATGATACCAATGATGGATGACATGAAATTTTTATGATTATTTTATACAAGTTTTATTATGGTATGTCCCATTTACGCATGGGTTATGCCAAAATTTCTACTGAATTAGTAGTTTTCTTACACGTGTCATCCACATGTTTTCTAAATGATTTTCCCTAATTAATCTGGTTTTATTATAATTGATCACGGCTTATATTTTTGGGTCGTGATATGACCCACATAACAAGTCATGCACACTCAGCGTGCGACGTACTATAGCACTCCTCTACTTACACATATATCCATAATGATATCTAAGTATTATAATAAGTTTTAAATTCATGTGGCAACAAAATAATCTTCTTACAACCATTGTGGGTCCAATCAATCCACAGGGTGTCTTTGTGTGGAAAGAATTAGGTTTTGTGTGGACACCTTTTTCTTGATAAATGTAGTCGTTGTGTCAAGAGGTGCTTGTTTAGAGATAGAGAATAAGTTAGAGAAACATATTCTATTATGCATTTCACAATAATTCAGTACAATATTCCATCTCTTCAAACCATATCAATTCTATCTGGAATCTATAGATGTATTTTTACCATGTATTACTATGATATTAACAGCGAGATACTTTTGTCTCTCACCAAAGCACTACTAACATTTTTACTTTTTCAGAATAAAATGGATTACAACAAAAAAGACTAAAACCAAAAGAAAACAAAGACCTAAATTAGGGTTGTTTGGCAAACCTAAAAATCTGGTCAGCTGGGGATAAGTCTGGCCAATTTTAATTTCGCACTATTTGGCGAATCTCTCTTTCCCCCTAATCAGTTCAACTTTTGTCACGACCCAAATTAATTAAGCCGTGATCAACAGTAATAAAACAAGCTTTATTTTGATAAATCACTTGATAAAACGTGGATGACATGTGTCAAAATTTCAACCATTTTAAAATTTTTTCTCTTTTCGAGCATGACCCATCCATAGATAGGACATACCATCATAAAACCTGTTATAAAAATCCATCCCATAAAAATTTCCATGTCATCCATAAGTGTGGCATCATTCCATGCATCGTATTCCCACATATACACAACCATAAATAATTAAAATTACATACTTAATTACAAATCCGTAGACCATCGGCCCAAAAGGAAACTGAATTAATACATATTCCTTCCCATGAAGATACATTAATAATTAACATAGGAAAATTCCAGTTAAGAGCATCCCCGTGTAAAAGCATAACTCCGCCTGAAAATAATTTCTAAAAAACATTGAAATAGATAGGTGTGAGTTCGACGACTCAGTAGATACAATTTAACATAGTAAACTAAAGCGATGATATAAATAAAATTCAGTTATACAATTTATATCAAAATATACCAATCGAGTATATTAAAAAGACTCCAAATCAAGTTATAAACCATAACTTAAAATAAATAATACATAATATCCAATGCTTGTGACTCATGTCCAATTTACATTAATTCCATTATTTACCGACCACTCCCGCAGGAGTCTTTGCGTGGAAATGGAGGATTTAACCCAACCTCCAAGAGAACAATTGTGAGGAACCAAGGCTTGATTTATGAGAATTTTGGGTTAGGATTTGCTAAGGTAGGTTTTCGTGAGCGTAGCACTTCTTTTTGTATATGTTGAGCAATATAGTTGACTATAGTAACTTATAGTCGACTATATTGTTAGGCAGAATTTCTTATTGTGCATGTTAAACAATTTAGCTGATTATAATGATTTACAGTCGGCTATATTGTCAGGCAGAAGGTTACGATACTGTTCATTTGGGGAGTTTTAGTCGATTATAATTCATTATAGCCAACTATAACGTACGAATTTCAATTTTTAGGCTAGATTTTAATGGGCTAAAAAGACCATTATACCCCTCACTTATACTCCCTTTATAAACTCAATTTCTAGAGGGTTCTCACCCATTCTTCCCAGCTGAGAGAGAGAGAGAGAGAGAGAGAGAGAGAGAGAAGAAGAAGAAGAAGAGAAGGAGAAGGGGGGGAGAAGCTCGACGGCAGCTCGCTGGAGCATGGTAGCCTCGATCCGACACCAGCGAGCTCGGATCTAGCGTATTTTGGCCCGAGCTACACACGTATGGTCGTAGATTTGGATTTCTTCACTCTATTTTTGAGGTAGGGGCATTTTCTCATCTTAAACCATTGATGCATGGGGGTTTTGGGTTTAAATCATGTAAAAATACATGTATTTGGCATGCTTTGCATAAACATCATACATGTGGACATATTCTACGGGTTTTGATAAATTTTGGAAAATCTAGGGTTTTGTATTATACACTATTTGGTCATATACATGTTACATTTCAAACCCTCACATGATTTGGGGTACCATAGGTTGATTTACATAACCCCTTTCATTATATTCTTGTTATTTATGAAACTCTTATATGTTTAAGGGTTTAAATGGGTTGATTTTGATAACCTATTGGGTTAAATGCTTTCAATCAAATATTGGGGGTCACTTTTATATAAATGATTTGAAACCATTATTTTGAAAAATGGTTGGAAAATGATTACCATGATTTATGGAGTTATTTTATATGGTTTTCAAAGTACAAACCTATTATGTGGTTTTTGGAAAATTTATATATAATTTTCCTATTTATGTGGAAATTATGAAATTGGTAAATGAAAAGATAAGTTGTGATAATATAAATATGATAATGAGGGCTACTGGAGACAGGATTACTGCGGTCCCAAAGGAACGGGACGTCTTACTGTGTCTTCCTATCCTTTAGTCCTGGGCTACGTGCCTGAATATGAAGTTACTTTCTGGTCCAAGTAGGAACATAGTGTTTCCTCATAATGGGGTTACTTTTTGGACTAGGTAGGATCCATAGTGTTTCCCTTTATTTTCCGCGCGCGAGGGCCCCGCATGACCTGGGGAGGATTTATCAGTTTAAAAGACTAATGTTATGGATTGCCAGATATGGCAGATGATGGTTATTGGCTAATAAGGCCGTCCTATGATATCAAAAAATGATGGTTAAATTCATTTGTAAAATTATGTTTTTGATAACAAAAAACTTGAGTTATTTCTTACCTCTTTAGAAAGAAAAAAGGGTGTTGGTATTTAATGATTTAACTTCCGCAGTTTATTTCATTATACCTATATCGGTTTTATTTACTGAAAATATATATATTGCAAACTAATCAAGGGTTTTGCAGGGCTCTTGAAAAGTATATAAATTATGGTTTTTAAAACCTTGCGTTATTTTGACAAATGTTTTCCTACTGAGCGTATAGCTCATATCCCCACAGTTTTTCTTGCAGGTCATATTTTCAAAATAAAGCTTAACCTGGGGTTTGGGAAGCACATCAGCATGCTTGCATCCATATAGAGGATCATTGTAATTTTATTTCGGCTTTGAGCCTAGGCATGTATTAATTTTAATTCATGGCCTGTAATAAATAGATAAGTAGTGGGCGTAGATGCGGATGAGACCCATATGACTACGGTACATCCTGTGGATTTATTTATTTTGATTTATTGTGTGGATGATTGAAAATGATTATAAATGAGTTTTCTACAGGTTTTATGAATAGTTGATAACTTGGTATGTCTTATTTATAAACGAGACCATGCCGGATTTTCTAAAAATGTTTTCAAAAGAATTATTTTTATTAAACATCCACCAAGATTGGCTTTAAAATTGATTTTCTTACTATATAACTAACGGTCCCCATTTCGGGTCGTTACAAGAATACTACACCCTCGCAAGGATGGAAAGTAGCCTCTTTTTCAGGACAACACAGCACAACATCCCTATCTGGGACCGTAGTAGCCCGAATTCAGGAGCACAATTGTCATCCCTGCCTGGGACCGCAAGCAACCCAGAACCAAAGGAAAAGAAAACACAGTTTAGTCCCTTGACCGCAAGTAATCCAATTCCAATGACCCTTTTATGCAACACTTTTACCCAGTGTTCATTAATTCCATTTAATGCATGATTATGCCCAACATATAGTACAATTAACCATAAAAATGATTTTTGACCAAAGTCATCTCCAAAATATACCACATAAACCATAGTGGAAAATAATCCCATAATTATACCAAATTATGCTAACAACATAAATACCCATTTATGATTATAACCTTAAAATCATAAACCAAAAGTATCAATTACTGATACAAAACTACCTATAAAATCCATACATTTATAATTCCCAAAAGACATAGGATAATCCATAATTCTTAATAAACATAATTCCCAAATTAAGTTATCAAATACCCAAGGTTCCATATCAAGATTTATTCCATAAATCCTCTATATACATTTTCTAAATTCAAGAATAACAAATACTATGATAATATATACCATATTATCATGTCAATAGTTTAAACCCATGTAAATTGCACCTACCTCCATGAAACATGTAGAAAAATGTAATCTTGATGTTATGGGTGTGGAAATCAAGCCCTAGAATGCACATGCAAGCTCCTAATCCAAACTTTAGCTCCCAAATGACTTAGTTGATGAAGAGAATGGAGATTCCAACTCCAAGATGCAACCAAACCTCATAAATTGCATGAATAAACACAACATATAAGGATATAATAATTAAAACCCAAAAGAAATGCAAACCCTAGCCTTATATATGAGAAATTACCTCTCAAATCCAAAATGGAGGTAAACCATAGTGAATCCAAGCTAGAAATGTTGAAATCCAAGCCCCTATGCATGAAATCCAAGCAAAAGTAGATGGAGAAACTCTTTCTCTCTCATCCGAACACCCAAGAGCTCTTCCTCACTCTCTTTCCCTCTCTCTCACACTAAAATGCAAGAAAAATGAGAGTTACAAGTTGAGGTTGAAGGGTTTTATAACCTCAGAGGAGCACATGCATCATTTTAGCACAAATGAGAGTTACAGTTCAATTCAGTTGACTCATGTAGCAATTCAGTCGACTAAATTGAAGATTCAGTCAACTGAAAATCCTAGAATTGGAACTCTCAGCTTCTATGTAATTCAGTCTGTAATACCCATAATTTTTAAATAGGGTATTAAGGGTTTAATCTATGGTTAAAGTAGCTAATCCCTTGATTTTTCGAATGACTTCATGCATGGGTAATACATGTGTATGATATTATGATATTGGATGTGTTTTGATGCTTGTTTTGGTGCATTGAGTATCTTTTGGGTGCGCCTTATTTGCAACTTAAGGGTTTAAGCTGCTGAAATTTAGCTAAGTGTTAGGAAAAAGTGGATTTTCGTAGATCTTCGTTTTAAAGGATAATTTTTGGCGGTAATGGGAGTTTATAATATTATAAGACGTTGGTGATTTTATGGGATTTTATTAGCATGTTTGGATTAGGTTCCACGCATGTTTGTTTTAGGAAAATCTGTCGAGAGACGAATTTTGTACTAAAACTTGAAAGTGAGATTTTGATATATTGAGAATTTGATTTTTCTTATATTTTATTTGGATTCAAATGGGGGGTTATTTGCTTATTTTCATTAAATAACTTAAAGTAAAAGGAAGAATAAAAGAATGGAGAAGATTACTTAAATGTTTTTAATGAAATAAGGCTGATGTCTATGCTGATGAGGTGTAGTTTGACTGACTGCCAATTTTTCTGCTGACTGTGTGTTTCAGATGTCTAAAATACATTTCAGACGTCTGAAAGTGACATTTCAGACATCTTAAAGTTACATTCAGACGTCTGAAAGTTCTAGAGAGCGAGGTTTTCTGGACTACAGTTTCAGACGTCTGAAAGTTGCGATCTGCAGATTTCATAAAGGGTTAAAATGACATTTTTGCCCCCCTTTTCTATATAAACCCATCTAACTTGTCCCAAACACTACAGATCTGGTTTTTTAGAGTATGGGAGAGCTAGAGAGAGAATGGGAGAAAAAGAGAGGGTACGGTGGAGAGAGAAAGAGCTTCTCCCTCCATTTTCATGGGTTTTCATGCATTTTTGGGTATTCTCTCTCCATTTCAAGCTAGGGTTCACTTTTGGATGGCATGGGAGAGCATCATTCATGGCATTTGGAGTTAGGGTTTCTTGTTTGGGCTCACACATGTGTTTTGGAGCTTGCTCTTGGTGGATTTGAGTTTGAATTTCATGGGATTTGGCATGGATGTTCATCCTCACCAATTCCTTTGCATTTTAGAGGTATTTTCTCACACTTAAAGGTTAGGGTTTGTATTCTTTTGAGGGTTTATCATCTTATTCTTACATTTTTGGGTTATTCATGCATATTGGGGAGTTTTGGTGGCGATTTGGAGTTGGGACCTCCATTATCTTCATTAACCAAGTCATTTGGGAGCTAGGGCTTGGATTGGGAGCTTGCACTTGCATCATAGGGCTTGGATTTCATACCCACAACATCAAAGGTTACATTTTTCCACGCATTTGATTGAGGTAGGTGCAATTTACATAGGTTTAAACTATGGACATGATAATATGGTATATATTATCACATTATTTGGTATTCTTGGGTTTAGAATATGTATATTTACATGATTTATAGAATAAATCTTAAATGGAACTTTGGGTATTTGATAACGTAAATTGGAAATTACGTTTATTAATGAGTTGGTTTGTTTTATACATTCTATGGAATGTAATTGTATAGATTTTATGGGTATTCTTGTTGTTAACATAAATTGGTATAATTATGTGATTATTTTCCACTATGGTTTATGTGGTATATTTTGGGAGATGATTTTGGTTAAAAATCATTTTATGGTTTATCGCATTGCATGTCGGGCATAATCATGCATTAAATGGACTTAATGAATACTGGGTAAAAATATTGTATAAAAAGGGGTCATTGGAATTGGACTACTTGTAGTCAATGGGACTTTGCGGTGTTTTCCATTCCTTTGGTCCTGGGGTACTTTCCGGTTCCAGGTAGGAACCCTTGTGTTGTCCTCTTGGAGGTTGAGTTTAAAATCCTCCGTTTCCGTGCGAAGACTCCTGCGGGAGTGGTTGGTAATTAATGGAATTAACATAAATTGGACATGAGTCACATGCATTGGGCATTATGCATTATTTATTTTAAGTTATGGGTTATAACTTATTCTGAGTTCGTAATATACCTAGTTAGTATATTTCGTTTTAAATGACATAATTGGTTTTATTTATATCATTGCTTTAGTTTACTATGTTAAATTGTATCTACTGAGTCGTCGGACTCACGCCTATTATTTTAAATGTTTTTCAGATAATCCAAGGATTGGTTTTGCTATCTTGGGTGGAAGATGTTCTTAATGGACATTTCATTATGTTAATTATCAATGTAATTAAATCAGAATTGTAAGTGTAAATTTAATCGGGGTTGTAATTGTAATTATTTAATGTTGTATATACGTGGAATGCGATGCATGGGATGATACCACACTCATGGATGACATAGAAATTTTTATGTATGGATTTTTATAATAGGTTTTTTCGATGGTATGTCCTATCTACGGATGGGTCACGCCGAAATTTTTTTTAAAATGATTGAGGATTTTAACACGTGTCATCCATGTTTTATCAAAGGATTTATTAAAGAAAAAGCTCGTTTTATTATTATTGATCACGGCTTAATTAATTTGGGTCGTGACACAGTCGACTGAAATCACACTTCAGTCGACTCAAACAGACATAATACACTCCACAGCCTTATTTTCATTCAAAACATTTAAGTTACTTTAAGTTATTTAATGAAAATAATTAAATAATCGCCCATTTGAATCCAAATAAAATATTAAAAAAATCAAATTGCAAGTATATGAAAATTTCATTTCCAAGTTTTAGTACAAAATCCGTCTCCTGACAGATTTTCCTAAAACAAACATGTGAGGAACCCATTCCAAACATACTAATAAAATCCCATAAATCACACATGCCTTATAATATTATAAACTTCCATTACCGCCAAAAATTATCTTTAAAAACGAAGGTTTACGAAAATTCATTTTTTTCCCACACTTAGCCAAATTTCAGCAGCTTAAATCTTTACATTGCAAATAAAGCCAAACGCACCCTTAAAATACTCATTGCATAAAACCTATCATCAAAACACATTCAACATCATCATCACATCATACACATACATTACCCAATTATGAGGAAATCCGACAAATCATGGGATTAATTATACTAACCATAGCTTAACCCTTAATACCCTATTTAAAAATTATGGGAGTTACAACTTCATTATGAAAACAAGGTACAAACATAGTTTTTTTTCAAACCAACTGGGCTTTGGTTTATTTAAAAACCAAATAATAGTTATAGACCAAACTGGGATCCAGGTTTTGAAGTTCCTAAACAGGTATGAGGCATGGTGCAGCAGCTTGGTGAAACCATGAAAAGATATTAATTGTCCAATAATGTCTACCCAACAATAATGTTCAACAAATTTTTCTAGTTTTTCAGTTATTGACAAATATTCTACACTTTTTTTTGGGAGAGAAGGGGGGGGAGGAAGGGGAGGCCAACATCTACAAATCCACAACAATCATGCTCAATATGTAAAATATAGCCTTTGGAAATATCTAGAATATAGTTCCAGCTTCCAAGGATTGGTCAATCCTATCAATGAAACATGCAAGGATTGAATGAAATTGATCACCATGTGGTCCCCGCGACATAGTTAATGTTAAATGAGAAGTTGTTTTTATTTGTTACTCTCGAAATAGAGGCCTACTGTTAGAGATATCGATCTCAGATTGTATAAAACCTAAGGCTGTTTACATAGGATTACAATCCTTCATCTTTAACTCAATTCTTCACACCAATGAACTCAAGCAAAAACTTCAAATGTTCAGAAGACGATAATTAGTAAGGTAAAGATAGGGGTTTGCACAAGTCGGTTTGGAACAGTTAGGAGAGAAATTATCAACCAATCCGCCAAGGGCGGTTTGCAAAATTTTCAACCCGTTGTCAAATCGTTGGTCCTAAAAACCGATAGATTGGTTGATTTTTTTTTTTTTTTTTTTTTTTTTTTTTTTTGGAATCGATGGTTTGGGCAGGTTGTATCATGCCTTTCATAACTTTTATAAGGATTGTCAAATAACCAGAAAGTGTGCTTTCTTAATCTCTATGAGGATGGTTTGTTGATTTCTTAGTAAAAATGTTTAGAGACAAACCATTTTTTTGAGTAAAAAGAGACAAATCCTTTAACATTCTATAATATCAAATTCCACAAAATAATTATAGATCAAGCAACAAAAAGTTTAAAAATATATATATATGTTGATGAAGTAGTATTATATATATTAATACCACTTCATCAAAAATGCGGATTGGGTTGGTTTATTAGCGGTTTAACAATGTTCAACCCGCCAACCAAACCAAATCGCCAAATTTATTACTCTACCCATCCAAACCAATCCGCTTATTCTCTCAAACCACTTGGGTCGGTGTGGAATAAAACGGATTGGTTTGGTTTGGCAAATTGGGCAATTTTTGCACATCCCTAGGTAAAGATGCCCCTCTTTCCCATATAAAATATAATATAATATTGGAGTATTTGTTTTCCATAAAGTGTTCTTCGTTCAAAGCATGTATCTAGAGATTTGTGTGTCGATCTTTATTGTGCAAAAAATGACAGGTTCAGCGCCATATCGACGTATGAAGAAGGGACATTTTCTGGCATATGAAGAAAGGACATTTTCTATGAAAAATGTATCTCGTGTATTTTCTAGCTTCTCTTTGTTAGTTTCCATGCCATTACCTATTTGTGTCGAGAACATGAAGGAAAGATCCTCAGATTTGTGTGTGAATCTTTGTTGTTCTTCATCGGATTTGCGTAGATTTGGCTGTCTTGCTTTCGATTTTGGGTTCATTCACTAAAAACCCTTGAAAGATTTGAGTGATTGGTTATAGATTTTACGAAATACGTGAGAGATACATGTAGATGATGGGTCTTTGGACAAAATAGAAGCAAAGCATAATCTTTTTATTATCTATTTGATAAATTATTTTTAAAAAAAAGAAAGAAAGAAAGGAAAAATTCCCACATGCGATGTCTCATAATCTAGTCTTTATTACTTAAACTTAAACGATTTGTTTGCTTCTTTTCTTTGTTTTATTTATTTATTTATTGGTCCAAGAATCGGGAGAGGCCGATCCTCTACTGCACCTCGAAAATAAAGGAGTTTTTATGAACTTATGACACTTTGTTTGCTTCTCGCCTTCTCAGAAATAATATTGCAAGCTGACATGGCATAATGTACTTCCAAAACCCCACCCCAGGGCCTCTGTTTTTCTATAATTAAATTAAATTAGATTAGATTCCTTCATTAATTATATATTACCAATTATTATTTTGTTTATTGCTTTGCTGTGTTATTTATTCTCTTTCATGTATCAGATAGATGATTTACTAATGTTTGACGATTGGGTTTTCGTATACCCAGAGTTTAACTTGATTTTATGATAATGACTAGCGAGACACTCACCAAAGCATGCTGACGTTTTTACTTTTTCTGAATAAAATGGATTACAACAAAAAAAGACCAAAACCAAAAGAAAACTAAGACCAAGTATACTTATCTGTCGTGTTGCAGCAACTTGGTAAAACTATGAAATGATATTAATCATCCGGTTATGTCTGCCCATCAATAATGTTACAAATTTTTTTCTAGTTTTTCAGTTATTTACAAATATTCTGCCTTTCTTTTTTCTTCCTTCCTTTTTTTTTTTCTTTTTTGGGAAAGTCCGACATCTACAAATCTACAACAACCAGGCTCAATATGTAAAATATATATAGCCTTTAAAAATAGCTAAAATATAGTTCCAACTTCCAAGGATTGGTCAATCCTATCAATGAAAAGGTACAAGGATTGAAAGAAACAGATCACCAAGTGGTTCCCGCAACATAGTTAAATGAGAAGTAATTTTATTGGTTACTCTCAAAACAGAGGGTTAGCCTTCGTAGATATCTCAAACTGGATAATACCCAAGGCTACTTACATAAAATTGCAGTCTTTCATCTTCAACTAAGTTCTTCACACCAGTGAACTCAGGTAGAAACTTCAGATGTTCCGGCGACAGCAACTGGTAAGGTAAGGACACCCCTCTTTCCCAAATAAAATATAATATAATATTGGAGTATCTGTTTTCCATAAAGTTCTCTTCTTTCATAGCGTGTATCTAGAGATTCCTCTATATAGCCCATTAGGAGTGCGAGATGGTTCGGGTAGATCCAAGAGTATGATCGTTCTGAGCAATTCAGTCTTGTCCGGTCCAGGCCAAACAATAACTGATCCGGTTCTCAGGCCACAATTTCTAAGAACCAATAAATTCGTTCTAGTCCACGGTTTAAGGGGTTTCAAAACCAGTTCCGACCAAATTCTCAAATTCTGGAAAAAAAAAAAAAAAAAAAAGAGAAAGAAAGAAAGAAAGAAAGAAAAACAACAATATATATATATATATACACACACAGTCTTGATCAAGTCAGCACGTGTTGACATAAGTTATATTAGCACCATGCATTAGAGGTTGTACCCCTTGCATTGGCCCAATGTACCCCATAAACCATTAATGCACGAGATACAACTTCCAATGCAAGTGTTGATATAAGTTATATCAGTACGTGTTTACCTGATCATCATCCTATCTATATATATATATATTACACTCCATATATAAGTATTATTCAATAAATAATAATACTTATTCAATAAAGTTATTAACTTTTACAAAAAAACAAAACAAAAACAAAAACTGAGAATTGGACTGTTTTTGCCGGTTCGGTCCAGTCAATTCCATTACAATTTCTAGTCCGGTTCCAATTCAATTTTTTAAAGATTGAATTAATTTGGTACGATATAGATTTTCCTCTTGCCCGGACCAAGGTGCACCCCTAATGTATATATTGCGATTGCAACCGATACATAGCGTTTCAGTTGATTTCAATGTCACTGTACTTGTATCAATGTCAGACTGATACTTTTCATAAGTTTTGTTGTTTATGATGATTTGCGTGGCATAATGAAGGCATGGTTGTGGAAAACCAAACTTTTGCTTTGATCTGCACTGGGTGATAGGTTCTTGGCGTTGGGTAGGCCTAACAAATCTACAGTTTTTAGGATGAGTTCGTGCCCACACCTGACTAAAAGCTCATACAAAATCTTTAGGCCTTAACCCAGCCTAACCGAAATTCACTGGATTTAGTTTTGAGTTTTAGCTGACCTGAAGTCCATATGCACCTACTTTTATCTCAAAGAATGGGGTGATAGTGGGTCCTAGCCATGCATAGGAAGTCATTCTCACTTGAAGTTACTAACTCATTTTAGTTTTACCATTTGATTTAACTGAAATTTAGGGTAAAATACTCTTAGTTCAACTCTAGTTGTGTAGGTTTAAATCCCAATTCATTTTCGAAAATATTTAGGTAGCTAATTAGATGGGGCAAAACCAAGGGGTTTAGGGTAGGGATTTTCATGTGCCTTATAGATGCTAAACCACTCTGTTCGATGCTAGAGAATTCAAGACTCGAGAGGCTCATGTTACTCTTATTTTTTTTTAATATTCATCCATTGGTTTAATTGAATATAATGTGTTTCTTCTCCCTAGTACTCACAAATTATCGCCTACAATGTCCAACCCCTCCCTCTTTAGTCTTTCCCCTCATTCAGTCAGGGCCCAGAGGATATATACTACCATACTACTATTTTACAATTTGTCGCGTATAACTCGACCACCTCAATGTAACTGAAAAAGCATAGTGATCCCCCCGTTTTCCATACATTCAAACTTAGAGACCTTTATGTTTTTTTTGGTCTTTGACCCAATGTATCCCTAAAGCTAACAACCAAGGGACTAATCACTGTCGCGACAGGTGGGCAATGGTAAATCGCTAGCCCAGGGATTTTTTCCGAAGTATTGGGACTCGAACTCGAGATCTTTCAACTCCACTCGAGACAACCACTTTGGCGCCAAGTGCCCAACCACTAGACCAACCCACTGGGTTTAAAGACTTTTATGTTTGTAACTAAAAAACTATAACTATCCTCCTTGAGATTTATTGTCATAGTTAAAACTCTATGTTTTAATAACTGAAGCACTTGCGGAAAAACAAACGCCTGTGCGAATTAACTCTCTCTCTCTCTCTCACATGCTCACACACACGTATATATAGACGCACCATGAGCTTGTAAACTCCTATAGGACACTCTTTCGTATACTGAATTTATCCAGGTGAGGGGAAAGGTTGAAATAACCAAGCATGGATAAGCAATTGTGTGGATCTCCAACTAAGGTGTTCGTGTTCCTCGTTTGCTGTGCCATGCTACTGGTTGCACCATCTCAACAACAAGGGTGGGGAAAACCGGATCCTCGAGATCCCTGGTACCACCAAACACTGCCCCGAGAACCATATCCTGGATTCTACAAAGAACTGGCCCAGAAATGCTTGAGTGTGTTAACCAGAGACTGTGGCCTTCAAATATTTAATCACATATTTGGAATTGTCACAGTGGACAAACATTGCTGCCACAACCTCGTGACTATGGGCTCCGATTGTAATGCCAAATTGGCATCCACGCTTGGTCAATTGGACAAGTTCAAGTCATTTCGAGTTACTATCAACTCAAAGAGCAGCGAAACGTTTGATCAGTGTTCTAAACAAATTAAATAGCATCGATCACTTTGCCAACCAAATATCTTCTTTACTTATTATTCTTGAAATTAATAGTATCGAAATTCATATTATTCGCCTATTGTTGGTTATAAAGGTTGTGGCAGCAATGAGATACGCCGCCACAAGTTGACCCAATTTCATTTGCTTCGCGGAGAGACTTGGATATAGAGAATTAACAATTTAGATTATTTGGTGTCTTTTTTAAATGATGGGGGCAGCTCATTACTTTATTTCCCTCGCATCTTGCTATAACCATGCCACCATATTCCTAAATACCCTTTTAATTAAAATCTAAATATTATATCCACCCTACAACCCCGTCTCACTTATAACCACCCTCTCTCATCTTTGTATTTGGATGCTATTGTCAATGCCAATGCTGCCATCGTTTCTTCACAACACACCAAAACTGCCAACATACATCTACCATCTCGTTGGAGTGAGTGACTAATTTTCATCCACTACACCCCAATATTACTCTCTTCCTCTCCCATCACTCAATTCTATTCTGGGTTGCACAACGATAGTTAATAGAACGGCGACCATACATCATAAAATGCCTCTGATTTTATTTTTATTTTGAAGTTTATCGTATTCGATCTCATGAATCCAAACTTGTTGGATACGTTCAAATAGTGATGATCAAACACTTTAGGGTTGTTCGTTTCTGTAACTCCAAATGGTTTTTGAAGTTTTCAGTTTTATAAATCCAAACACGTGTTCGGTCTTTCAAAAATGAATAATGCAAAGCTATTCGGATTTATAAGGCTAAAAACTTGGAAAAGCGTTCAAAGTCATAAAAACGAACAATCCAAGAGTGTTTGATTATCACTATCCGAACTTGTCCAACAAATTCAGATCGCAAGACTGAGCATGACGAACTTCAACCCAAAAAAAAAAAAAAAAAAAAAAAAAAAAAAAGAAGGTAAAAACTCAACAAATTGCTTAAGTACATTTTTTTTTTTTTTTTGGTTACTATTATCATCCCTAGCATTGCTTTGCTTGTCCACTCTTCAATATAGCATAAGAAACACAATTTTTTAATATGTATATGGATTTTGAGTTACGATGGTCAAGGTTAGTGAGAAAATGAAGTTTAAAGATGAATGTGTAATTTTTTTTGAAGTTGAGATGATGTTTGGTGAGGTGGAGTGGAGATAAGAAAATTTCCTCCAAGTCTTTTAGTAGGTATGTCCTTAATGATAAATGTATATTTGGATATAAAAATAATAACCTTTTTATTTTAATTAGTAAGGGGCTTAGACTATTTTATGTGGTGGCAATAACCTTGCCCCAAATGATATGAATGAATTATTTTAGGGGAGTTACAGATTGGTCTGGCAAAGGGCAAATAATTACATGTCGATACAAATTAGTAGTCATTCTTAATTTAAATTAGTAGTCATCTACTAGGAAGTTAGTAGTTGATACGTAAATAGTCATTCTTAACCAGACCTATCTGTAATTTCCCATCACAGTATTTATACAGTGTTGCATTTGCTCTTTTATTTTTACAGCCCAGTTATATCTTCAGAACCCTATTATAAATAAGTTCAAATTAATCCACATCTAGAGCTTGCAATTTTGAAGCTAGGCCCACCACGTCGCCTTAACCTGCATAAATTATCCATGTAACCGACAGCAGTGGTGACTGGTGATAGCAACATCCAAAACAGAAAAGATGAGCCATATATAATATGGTACATATTGGCCGCTAAAAAAAGGCGGCCTCTAGATCAAGGGAGAGAGATACATGAAAGAAAGTCATGACAGATCTTTGTAAAACACCTTCAAGGAGCTCACAAGTTGCTTAGCCAAATGAAAGTCCTCATAGAATTCCACACATGCAGAAGAAAAAATAGTCTTCAGTCTGTACAGCAAACTCAAAGCTAATCTTCGACGGCAACAAAAGGAAGTCCCCTGAAAAAGAAACAAAAGTAAAATTAGTAATCATTTCCCTCAAGCTTGTAGTGCAACAAATCGACTAAACAATGTATAAAGTTGGACTATTCATGCTATATAATCGTTTGTCATTCCTCAGGCAAGGAAAATGTCAGAATAGGCTAAACAATGGTAAATTTGGCTCAAACGATAGCAAAAACTTGGAAGGAAAACAAAGAGATATGGGAGGGGTGGTTTGCACAGTAAATTGGATCGCTACTTATGGTATCAGCTGACTTGTGGCCCACTGCTACCAGCGCCTCCCCGTGAGCCGTGAGCCATGAGGAGTGATTCAAGGATCAAGTATTACAGATTCATTGGCCAGCTAAAACAGGAGTGGATAGGAGCCTAGCCCGTGGACTAGGCTAAGGGAAAATAACTAAACACATACTTAATATATAATATATATATACAGTTCTGCTCAGTTGAGGGCCCTCAACTTAAGTTTGCAGGACACCTTAATCCACACCGTCAATGCGCTCTTTATCATAGGGAAAGTAAGGAACAAGAAACAAACCCTCTCTCTCTCTGTGGAACTGGAACTCCCTCTCTCTCTCTCTCTCTCTCTCTCTGGAACTCTATCTAGAACATTGGAACTCCATTGCTTGTTCTTCATAAAGAAGAACTTTATATTGAGTAAGGTAAACAAAAGGAAGATATTGAATAAGATCACATGCCTACCTACCCATCCCAGTTGCCAACTTAGTTTCAGCCTTAGTAGAGTCAATAAGGTAAACGTAAGGAAGATATTAATGTCATGACAATTTTATTGAACCACTTTCCATCTACTCTTGTCATGTTTTCACCATCTGCACAAAGAATCTGTTATACTTGACCCTGGTGAAATTTCCACTGTCGTGTTCTTTCAAGGGTGTGTTTGGAATCAACTTCAAGAAGAAAAAAACCTGATTTGGCCACTACTGTTGTTTGGTCGTTGCTGTTGAAGTCATTCATGATTCATGTTAAGTTGAAGAAATCGGTGACTTTCATATCCCTGTTGGATCAACCCCATTTTTAATTATAGGCACGTCCTTGATCTTGATGGGAATTGGGATGGAGGACTGAGACAGAGAGCCCATGTGCCACGCACATTTGAGGGCTGTATGGCTTAGTTTTATTTATTTATTTATATTTATTAATAGTAAATTTCTTTATTTCTATTTTATAACACTTTCTATTTTTTCTATTGTAGGGCTTTAAAGGTTGTAGCCTATTTAAGAACATGAGAATTTTAATTTTGGGAGCACTTGATGAATTGTTGAAATAAGAATTTCCATACCTCATTGTATTTTCCTATTCTTCTCCTTTTCGCTCCCTTTCCCTCCCTCTCTTCTTCTCCTTCTTTCTCTTTTAAGTTTTACATCAATTGGTATCAGAGCCTTCAATCCTACACACCTTTGTGAAACACTTGACAGCAACAGAGAACAACCCAAGGCAGTCAACCATCGTAGCTCTCAAGAACTTCATTGCAGCACCAAGGAGAACTTCAGTTAAGGCTCAACCCATCATAGTTGAACTCTATCCCTATTCAATCAAAATCGCACCACCATCACATGTCCTTCAGTCACACCCCAACCCTTGCTTCTGTTGTTGACCCATCGTCAAGTTCTCTACCAGCAGACCCAAACCCTAGCCTATGCTGCCACTCGCCCGTGCCACAAAAACCTCAACCTTTAATTGCAATTACAATTGGTTTAGTCACAGTCAAACATCCCCCAGCCAAGCCCTCATTGCACCAGTCCGCAGCACCTCTTCTCTCTCACATTGTGTGACACACCACCCTAGCTCTGTCGCACCACGCATCGCAGTCACACCACAAACCTAAAACCTCAACAACAGCTGTGAACCAACCCTCGATAACAGTCAAACCCTAACTCTCTTCCTTTGCTAGTTGATCCCAACATGCCCATAAATCATCAAGCCAAGCCTCCATCCCGTGAAACAGTTAAGACCCACTGTTGCAGTCAACTCTCCCTACAAGTTCTCTTTGTCAGCAAGGGCAAGCCTTGTTGTCGAGTGGATCCTCAGCCCAAAGTGACTATTGGGCTATTATTGTAGGAAACCCTTTTCACTTCATTGGGCTATTATTGGGTCAGATCAAGTGTCCAGGTGCCGTTTGGTTACGCGTATTTGATATTCAGACCGAGAATCAAGGTTTCAAGACCTCGGCTAAAGGATATTCCTTCTACTAAAAAATTGAGATTGATTTCATCTTTTGGTAGGTCATTAATATTTGTGGCAAGTCCTAGATTAATATTTGTGGCAAGTCCTAGATTTGAACCTTGTGCCCTTCTTATTCTTTAAAAAAAATCCTCGCCCCACAATTCTTTGCTCTTTACCCATTCGTTTGCACCTTGCAGTTCATGAAATTTTGCATAATTACTTTCAATGCATTTTTGTTTCTTTGTACGCTCATAGGTAGTAATTTCTAATTTAATTTACTTAAAGTAATTTAAGGTGTATTATCTGCCTTTAACCATTTAAATAAAAAATAAAAAATAAAAAAATACCATCCGTGAGTTAACTAGTGCCCAACATGCCATGGCCCAAGACCTTAATGCCTTAAACAAGACGTGAACAATCTAAGAAACTCATTCACTTAGTTTCGTGAGGACCTTAGGGCACGGAGTTGGCAGGATTTGTGTCCCAATAGATCCCATTGAAAGGAAAACATCCAATAAACAAAAACTTGGGGAACATATCTATTTTCTAGAAATTTAGGCAGGCACCTAGAAGGGAATTAAGTCCACACGCACGAGCACACACACACACACATGCCAAGACAAATCAGCACCTGATGTCGGTGCCAATTGGCATTTGGGGCTAAGACTAATCAGAATTTTCAGTACTCAAAAAGAAATTGCGATGAATAAGAGAAGACAATGGGATGTGGTCTGGGTTTATGGAATGCAGATGTTAGGAATACAATCCTTGTAAGAAGATGGTAATGGAAATTTCCTAAAGAACAGGCTCTCTTCGACAGTCTTCTATGGTTGCCATCCCAATGGCAAGGACTCTAAAGAAGCTATTAGGGAAACTCATAAGTCACCTTGGAAATTCATTATTTATTGTTTACTCGAATTTTCTTTGCATATCAAGTTCATCATTGGTAATGGCAATAGAATCCATTTTTGGTAAGACAATTGGTTATGTGATCCTCCCTTTAAGTCCTCGTTCCCTCAACTTTTCCATATTTTTGGAGAAAGAAATCCCACTATTTCCCTCTTCCATATCATTAGACATTCGGACTTCTACATCTAGGAGTTTAATAATATCCCTCTTCCACTAATTTTGGACGATTGGGAGCTGGTTTACTTGATGGCATGGAAAGTTGCTATAAGTATGTTTTTGGAAACCTCCGTCTTTTGGTAAAATTAATTTTAACTTTGATAGGTGCTCTTGGAAATCCTGGTGTTATTGGAGTTGGAGGTATTATTAGAGATCATGAGGACAATCCTTTGTTTCTCTATGCCTGATAGTGACAGTTTTGTCATTATAGAACAGATTCATGCTACTTTGATTAGATTAAGGCATGCTAAAATTTGAGAGATGCTAGATATTTTGGTGGAGGGAGATTCTATATCTGTTATTTTTGGTTGAAGGGAAGGAAGTTGGAGATGTTGCTATGCTATTAGAGAAACTTTGGACATTTCCAGGAAAATTAGAGACAATTTCACTTGGATTCATAGACCACTATGTTAGAAACTGTTATATGCCATTTTTATCCTCTTTGAGGTTCTTGTTTGGAGGCTTTTTTCCTTCTTTTTTTTCTTTTGGGGGGCGGGGGGTTGATTTTCACTGTTCTTTTTGTTCAGAGATTGGGGTTGTTGATAGGTCAGGTTGCCTTTCTGGTTCCCTAATCCCTAATGACTTCTCCTTTCTCTGTATTACCTTTTTGTGATTAATAATAGACTAACTCCAAACAAGCTTACCAGCCACCATGCCTTGAGAAATAGTCATTATCCAGTGATATAGCAAGGGCAACAGCTACAGCTCTCTCTGACAAAGTCAGTGGACGGATGACCTCCAACTCTTGAATCTGCAACAGAAAGCAGCACGGTAGAGAATCAAGCAAAATAAATATATAAAAAAAAAAAGAGATAATTAGATAGACTTCTATCTATTGATGCGATAATTTACCGCTCTAGCAGGACCAATCCTGGAGCTGGGATCAGCACCCCCAAATCGGATGACATACTGACCAGCATCAGTGAAGATCTGCAACACATTAATTGATTAAAAATGTACACTGCTATTTGTAGGGAAACTAGAATCTATGTAGCCCAGACACGAATACGAGACAAATACAACACAATACGATGCAGAGACACTAATTCACCTTCAAGCTTGGATCCAAATTTTGCACATAATAATCTGACACAGATTGGTATCCAATAGAGTCAACAAAATCAAACAAAAAGGAACTATTATCTCTAATTTCATATTACATAGTTCAGTATATACACAAGAAACCCATGTACGCAAATCTTTTTTTTTTTTTTTTTTTTTTTTTGGGTGCTCCTTGTATTTGGTGTACCTATTTAGTCTGGAAGAAGTTTGATTTTGGATGGATCAAACTCATTTTTTTATCCCTCCTCTTTCCTCTTGTAACTAAGGTACTAAATTTCTCAGTCGCCTCCAAAACAGAAATGCTTCAAAACGCTTCAAGAAACATAATGAAAACGGTGAAAAATTTTAAACACATGGAAACACTTGAAAATATAGAATAAATTATTTAAATGTGAAGATAACTAGACAAGTGTATTAAATGATTAATTGAATAAGTTTAAGCCTACACCTGTCTAAAATAGATATAAAAAATTCAACAACTAAAATGAGAAGGGGAAAAAGGGGAAAGAACCCTTTTGTGATTTGTCTCTCATCAGTTCATATTATTTTCCTCTCTTCTCTCTATACATTAAAAAAATTATAAATAATAAAATAATAATAATAATAAGAAATCTCTTACAAACCTGAATTTTTCTGTGTTTTTTTTTTTTTTTTTTTTTGGATGAAGTAATGATGTATATAAAATAAAAAGGGTTCCACCCCCATACATAAGCAAATTTTCAGAAAAGTTTCGCTCCGTATATATTGGTCTCAACTGAAACATTATCATTTCAATCAATACTGACTGAAACGTCCTATTAAAACCAATGAATTTCAAGATTCCTATGGTTTTTTGTTTTGGTCAGTTAAGAAACGGAAACGTTTTGGCTGTATCAATGGAAAAGAAAAATATTTTGTTCCCTGTTTGTAACTTAGGCAACATGAAATGAGATCAAAGCAAACTTGCACTTGATTAGTTTTATTCTGTTTCCTATTTTCCAATCGAGACATTTTGAGGACTATTTGGTTATCCAAAAGCTAATTCCTTTCCAATCTTAGCGTGACTACAACTTGCATGGTAACCAGTCAATGTGCTAGACAATATCTAAATCCACATAGAAATGTTCAAGTCAAGGATTTTGGGGAGCAGTTCCTTCTATAGCTCTTATATATCACAGGGTAACATTATGGTAGTCTCTTCTACTTAGTGAAGTGAGTCATCAATATGGCCATATGGGTCATGCACATTGTGTTCCTTCCAATGATCTGTATGTTTAAATGGTCCATCCAGAAGTTAATTTGTTCTTTCATGTGGCTGGCTTTAGTCTTAACAGCTCAAAGAAAGCACAGAAGTGTCACTAAGTGCAGGAGCAGTGACAGGATCACACTTGACATAGATGTCCAAAGATATATTAGAACATATAGAGACTGTTGCAATACACATCTGCAAATAAAAACTTGGTCATATAGACAAACATCAACAAAGAGGAATATTAACTTTTTTATAGACTCACTATAATTCACTCCTTATAATGGAAATCTTCGACTTTCTCAATCACAATATGTCTTATACTTTCTAATTCATATGATAATAAAATGAAGCTGTCACAAGAGAAATCTAACATCTGCAAGCTTCCCCTTGCGTAGCATGGAACTATAATTCTGGCATAGGAGCATCAACTAATATGGAGAATCCTGTGACTAAGTTTTGGTGATAGTCCACTGTCTAAAATGTGTTCCAGGAATTGATTCTTCCTCCCATGAACACTGTCCAATTCATACTTTTAAGATATGCCTAGTGAGTCAAATAGCTAATAAATCAACCAGCAAAACTATCTTAGTATTTAGATAGCAATCTTCCAAGTTACCACCAAATTGAAATGTAAAACTAATTGTAGGGATCTCAGGTGGTATTTTAAAAAATAAAAATGGGATGGTCAACAGAAAACATCCCAAGCATAAAATATGGCAATGCTGAAACTATCAAGCCATGAGTTGGCTTCTTAATTCCGACAAAACTGCTGGAACAATAATGTTGTCTTCTTGAATTTAACTGAAAAGATTAGGGACACAATCAATGACGTATACAGTCTACTCTGAATATAATGAATTTACAAGAATATCAGATCTAACAGGAAATTCAGTTCAAAAAGCACAGGAAAGTTTGAGACAGTACCATTCTACCCTACATGCAAAAGCAGAGAGAAATAAAAAATAAATAGATAAAACAGAGCCATCAAGTTTTTACCTTTATAATCATTTTTACCTTTACTACTGATTACCATAATATTCAAGGCCAGATTTTGGTCAATCAAGTATATTCCCTTCTTAAATGGAATATGGTACTATACAAGAATGTCAAACAATTGGGACTACATCCCATTCCATTTTTACTTTTGATAGTTCAACCATGGCATCAAGATAACCTAAGTAGGGGTGGCAAAGCTCGACACAACTAATAATCATGTTGTGTCTGAGCTGAACCATATAGTCAACTACCTATGTCTCAAGACTCTCAACACGACAACATGAATTACCACCCCTAAATTTGTCATGGCAACGGACAAGGTCAAGATCTAGTCGTACATGCAGATTTTCCAGCAAAAATATTAAAGATAATTTTGTTGGTGATAAAGGTACAACCAACAAAATATGTCCGTTCACATTGTAACAAAATCACAATAATGTGGACAAATTTGCAAAAATAATTAACAAATTAGCACTATCATATATCACACAAAGTTCACATACGTGATACGCCATCATCTTCTGACAAGCCCACAGAATTCATTAAGCTAAGCATTCAATCTGCCTTCTAAGGAGTTGTATCTGTTTCCAGTGAAGAAATATAATCAACTGCTTCAACATAACTCTACTCCTGAAGGGTCACAGTACAACACTTCTGTCTAGACCATCGATAGTGACTACAAGCTGAATGATAATATCATAGAGAATGCTAGGAGCACTGTTTTGAGCAATTGGCCTGAGGTGCGGATAAGTATGTCACTCACTATGTCTTAAGCTGAGAGAGAAGTCCATTGAGTGACATTATTGTATAAATAATTTGTATATGGAACAATAAGTCAACCCATATCAACTCAAGCAAGGAATATGTTTCCTAGGGGCTAGGGTCAGCAACAAAAGTCTTACAAGGCTCTTTTGTGGGGAGGCACAAGGCTTGAACATGCATCTGCTATGTAAGGACCGCATATGCTGAACATGAGCATTGGCTTAGCTTCGACCATGCTCACCAGATCAGTATCACTACTGGCGTGATAAAGCGGTAACACTAAGCAAATATGATATCACATTATGGTTATATTGGGACGAATATGTGGCATGTCAAGCGCGATGTGCTTGGATCATAGGCACATTCTAGGTGCTGCTTGTGGAGATCTGTGGATGGCTATTCATGGGGAATAAAGAATGCGCAATATATGTTGTTGGGAAGCCAGCTTGGTCAAGGACCTAGATAGCATAATTAAGTCACATAGTTGGTGACAACACAGTTGGCTGGCGCAGTACTTTTGCAGCACATTATTGGCCCTCCCATTATTTGGGTGTCAATACATGTATAATGGACAAGATACAACTATCATAAGTGAGATGGAAAAAGGCATCATATCATTCACAAACTAGAGCTGTCAATTATAATTGATTTCCCATGTGAATTAGTACCCTGTACAATTCCAATGATAGTTCAACTAAATTTTTAGATAATATTCACTAAGTAAGCATACATGTCATTTTATTTTCATCTAACAACAACAACAATGGCAATAACTCTTAATGACAGACCAAAACATTATAAATCACTATAGCTTCCTCCCCTCAGGCCATTTATTACTTATCACTATTGAATTCTGAGTTATTGAATTTCAAAAAACGTTTAGACTATCAAAGAAAACCAAGAGAAACTCCAAAACCTTTGTCCTTGAAAGTAGATAAATCTATACCATATAATTTAAATAGTTACCATAGGGAATGGGGAGCACAAAAAGTGCACAAGTATCAACCAAATAACAAATAGAGGGAAATGCTAAAGTGAAAGAAGAAAACCTCAAAGCCAAAACCTCTCCAGTCACGATCTATCTCAGCCAACACTTCCCCATCAATATCCTTTAAAGTAAATGTCCAATTCCAGAATCCAGGATTTTCAACCACTTGCAAACTGATTATTCCTACAAATAATACGACAGGCAAAGAGAAAATGTTAGGGCCTGTTTGGTTGTTCAATTTGAAATTAAATAATTCAAGAAATTTTACATAGTATTAAAGGCATAATTTATCATCTTGAATTGACAAATTCAAAATATGATGACCATCGTCACAAATAAGAGTGGAAATTTCAAATAGTGGCATTTCATGAATTTCTTAGAATTGATTCTACAACATCAACTATATTGATAATTTCAACATTTTAAAATATTCTAATTCAAGGTGATGGATTTATGCCTTCAAAACTATGTAAATTTTTTTTGAATTGTTGAATTTCGAATTGGATGACCAAAGAGGCCCTTACTGCATTGGATGAATCTGATGGAAGCAAAAATAAACTTTATAAAATAAAAAATAAGCATCTTAACTCAAAGTATGATGTAACATTAAAATAAAACATCTCACAAATTACAGTAAACATGTTTTCACATAATCATTTTAATATAAGGTTGACCAATATAATGGATGACAGACATTCATCCTTCATATATTTTATGATGTAACAAAGAGAAGCAAGGAAAGATACTCAACAACACACATGCACATAAATACATGCACCCTCACAGGCACATTTACCATTTAATGCAACAATAATAACATGTGGCACATATGAGTAGGACTGCACATATAAAATGTTAGTCAATACTATGTAAGAAATTAAGCAAATGTTTATCATACCCCGAGGATTTTTCAATACTAAGCAGTCACATCAAAACTACTCTGAGATTTTCATATGTAAAACAAGAAAAAGATTATCTTGGTCATCCTCTTTGTTTTTGAAAGGAATACTTTCAATGGAAGGAAATTCATAAGTAGTTATTCATCAATATCGTTAAGATATTACCGTGAATACTTAACGGTAGTTTAGTCTTTCCTGTATTAGTTTAAATACCTTGCAATATTTTTATTTTCATTAATGAAAGATTAGTATCTCTCAAGTTTCCTTGAGAGTTTCCATGATATTAGAACCCCAAGGGCTGAAGCACTAGCATCAGACGATCTAAACTCATCACGAATCCAGTCAACCTGGTTGCGAAGCATCCTTCACCTTCCTCTCTCTCTCTCTCTCTCGTCTGGTGAAGCTCCCTACAGCAGTCACACCATACCCAGCAATTGGACCCTCTCTTTCTACCTCTCAAACTCTTGGAACACCAACAAAACATCTTCGACTCCTGTTGCAAGACCCATTTGACCAGGTCCAGCCTCCATCGCAAGCAACAGCCATCATAGCAACCTCCTTTAACAATCACAGCAACCACATTTTGGCATAATTGAACCCATAGCCTCAGTTGAAGTCGCAATCACCTTCTGTCGTAGTCCATGCAAGCCCTAGCCCACATCGCACCAAGAACACCAGTCACCCCACGTCTGACCATCGCTCCTTTGTTCTTTCTACTATAGTCAAGCACCATCGAGGCCACTTCCACCTTAGATCAACTGTAAGCCACAGTTCTTTTTTCTTTTTCTTTTTCGAACAATCATTTATAAGCCATTGTTGAGCGCTCTACAATCTGTGTCGCATCTTCAAATCCCCATTTGATACCCATAATGGCCCAAACTAGTCGTCTCTCTCTCTCTCTCTCTCTCAATTCCCCTGTTTGCACTCAATTAAGCAAGCCCAGCATTCATATTACTTCAAGCACATTTCACATCATCTCTTTTAGCACTATCTTCAACACCTATTGACCAAATAAGCAACTATTGCATGATACAAACGGCCCCACAGCTCTAGTAACATCCCTCATAGACTTCTACAGCCCTTTCTCATATTTGTCCATTATCTGTTAACGTCCCACAGCTCTAATATTCTTATAGGTCCCTCTTAATTTCCCCTGTTTGGAGTCCGGATCTTCTGGCCCTGCTCTGTGTCACCTCTCTATGGCACTTCAATCAAAATTGTGCCACGTTGCGTGACAGTCTGCGCACATTTACGGCATCTACTTCCATTTGAGGCAAAAAAAAAAAAACAAAAACAAAAAAATTGAAAAAGCCTAGAAATTCCATCAAACAGAGACAAACCAGACCTCTTCTCACTCTCTCAACCAATCTTTCACTCCTCTGGCAGCTCCTCCATTTCTGACAACAAACAGAGATATCAAGCTTCCATCTTCATCCTTCCAACATCCATTTTCTAAAATACCCGACAATAGATCCTGCAGATTGAAAGCCCATAATACTGCCCCCTGCTATTCCTCTTCATCTACCCTCTCCTTCAACAATGCATCCACCAGATCCTCCCATACAAAAACATCCATTTTCTAAAATACCCAACAATAGATCCTCCCATCATCTACCCTCTCCTTCAACAATAGATCCATCAAATCTAAGCCCCTTATTTTCTTCTCTCTGAATAATAAATTCGTAGAAGAGGTGAAAATCTCTCTCTCTCTCTTTCTCTCTCTCTCTCTAGACAGAGTAAGAAACAGTGGTGGCTGTACCAATTTCATCAAAAAATTGGTGATGGTGGTGATATTTATGGCGGATCGTAGTGATAATGGTCGAGAAAGAGAGAGAGTGAAAGTGATTGCAGGAAAGCTTAACACAGCAAGAGACCGAAACTTTTTTTTTAAATCTGAAAATTAGGATAATTAAAGTCTCTTGTTTACACGAAATTTGAAAAAACAGCTTGGGTTAGGCCTATGCATGTCACTCACTTTGGAGAAGAAAACCTGTTGAGTTGCAGATCTAGGCTGGTTAAAGAGTAGCAACTTTTTATTATTTATTATTATTGTAGGCTTTCATTTATTGTTTTTTCAATGAGCACAAACGGGAGACTCACGGTGTAAGTAAGTGAAAGCATATTGCCACATGGCATTCTTTCATTGGGGACCAGAGAAAGGGGACACGAAATGGGGCTAGAAGATCCAGATCCCTTGTTTATACTCAGCTGAGCAAGCCCAGCATTCATACTACTTCAAGCACCTTTCACAACATCTCTTTAGCACTATCTTCAACAACTATTGACCAAGTAAGCACCTATTGCATCATACAAATGTCCCCACAGCTCTAGTAACGTCCCTCATAGACTTCCACAGCCCTTTATCATATTCGTCTCTTTTCTGTTATACACCATAGCTGATGATAAATTGCAAACAGTTGGCATTAGGCTGACCAGGAACAACTATTCTTATTGGTCCATGTTACAAAGAATTTCTTGCTTGGCAGAGGCTTGTTGGGTTAAATTACCAGGACTAAAATTCGACCCTCTAATCCCAAGGTTGATGGCTTTGATAAAGCGGTTGCAAAATTGGAGAAGAGATACAAAACAAGTTGAAGAGCTTTTAGATAGAGGCTATATCCGGGCAAGTATTGTCCATGTGCCCTTCCTGCTCTTCTAACTCCCATTAAGAATGGTTCTTGGAGGATGTGTAGATAGAAGAGCAACCAACAAGATTATCATCAAGTATCACTTTCCAATTCCTAGATTAGATGAGATGTTAGATCGTTTGGCACAGGGAAAGGCAAAGGTGTCTTCAAAGATTGATCTTCGAAGTGGCTATCACAAAATTCGAACCCTTCCAGGGGATAAATGGAAGACCATTTTCAAGATACACAATGGGCTCTGAGTGGCTTGTTATGCCATTTGAACTTACTAATGCTCATAGTCCTTTCATGAGGGTTATGACCCAAATTTTGCAGCCGCTTTTGGGAGTATGTGCAGGAGGTTTATTTTGGTGCTATATTGGTTTATAGCCGTTGTTTGGAAGAGCACTCGATTCACCTTCAACAAATGTCTGATATTTTGTGAAAAGAGAAGTTCTATGGCAACTTGAAGAGTGTAGCTTTGCTATTGATAAAGTGATTTCTTGGGGTATGTTGTATCTTCAAATGAAATGCTAATGGATGAAAGTAAGGTAAAAGCAATTGTGGATTGGCATACACCTTCTAGTATGCAAGAGGTGAGGAGTTTTCATCGTCTTGCTACTTTTTATAGAAGGTTTATTCAAAATTTCAACACTATAGCAGCCCCTCTTACTGGTTGTCTCAAGAAGAAATCCTTTGTATGGACAGAAATACATGAGAGTTTTCAAATCTTAGTGAAAAATTTAGCAAAAGCTCCAATTCGAGATTTGCCTAATTTGCCTAAGTTTGAGCTTGATTGTGATGCCTCAAGTGTGAGAATTGGTGACCAAATGCTTTCTTTAGTGAGAAATTGAATGGTGTAAAGCTCAAGTACTCTACTTATAACTTGGAGTTCTATGCTATTGTGCAAGCTGCTAAGCATTGGAGTTACTATTTGGCCTACAATGAATTTATTTTGAACAAAGACCATGAAATTCTCAAGCACATCAATAATCAACAACATTTTAACAAGAGGCAAGCTAAGTGGGTGGGTTATTTGCAACAATTCAATTTCTCTTTGAAGCACAAGTCGGGAGTTCTAAACAAAGTGACCAATGGATTGAGTAGAAGAGCTAATCTTTTGCTAAAATGATAAATATGGTAGCTGGTTTCGAAGAATTCAAGGAGCATTACCATGAAGATCCCTACTTTATCTTTCATAATTTATGTAAAGTTTCCAACCCAACAGCCTAAGCTATTAGGTAGAGGGCCCCAATAGGTATTCAAAGCCACGTCAAATTTTATATTTAATCAATGTGGGATGTGGTAGTTTCAAATATTCCCTCTCAGATCTGGTTCTTGTTCTCCAAACCCCAAAATCTCAATTTCTCCATGAATGTGATGCTTGATTCCATCAAAGTCAAAAAACAGTTTATCAAAAAAATCATCGCAAATCAAGTCATTGGGCTTTGAACTTCAAATATTAAACAAAATGCACAAACCTAAATAGAATAATTCATTGCACATATAACTTAAATTTGCCATGTAAAAATTACCCCAGGTATAAATCATACACCCGCTTCCAAAGGTGCCATCGTCTGTGAACCACACCAACTTCCTAGAAATGAATAAATATTTGAAATCATTAAAAACCAGATTGCCATTTACTTTCCAAGAAAAAAAAATATTGCAACAATGAAACATAGATACATTGCTTCAACAAAAAATTGAGGACTAGCGTACCTTACCATTTATTTCAGCATAAATTGAACTGGTTATCCACCAAAAGGGCCTGCGAACCTGAATGTAATAGATGACAAAGCATTAGAAGTAACATAGAAATATATCCAAAACTAAAGCACCCAGCAACCTGTAATGTAGTTCAAATCTGTACAAAGTTCTCACCCTAAAGAGCTCATTACCCATGGCATCTGTTATGTAAGCAACAAAAGGCCGCCTTAGACGAAGCAACTGCACAGTAACATAACAGGCATCAAAGTTATAAAATAGAATATCTTTTAAATAATATTATTTATTTATTTTTATTTTTTTGATAAAGATCTTTTAAATGTATTTTTTTATATTATCACAAACAACCAAGATAATTTATCACACCCCCTCCTTTCTAACCACTGCCATCACCTCAATTTCATCGGCCACCCATTTCAAAATTAAGGAGAATGATTTCTTACTCCTTCGGGATTATTTAGTCAGAACCTTTATGTGCTATAGTTTTCTGATCTCAACATTGTTTTGATTGAGTGCCACCACTTCCATTTCAAGAAAAAATAAAAATAAAAAATCGAGTTCTTAAAACACTTTTGTCAATACCTTGAAACTGTAGTGTCCAACAAAGCCCTCAATTAGTTGCAAACTTACAATTGTGCTATTTTGTTTTATTTTCTTCTGATCATCTTAAGTAAAGTTCAAGTTACAGAACTACCCTTACCTATGTAATAACATCGTGATTTTAGTAATTTATCAAAGAAACAAAATCCATGAGAGAGAGAGAGAGAGAGAGGAGGCAATTGATGTTGGATAGTTATTAAAGTCGCTGCATTGTTATTTCATTGTGCTGAGGGATGTCATTGTAATTTCTCATCAGTACTAGTATAAAATAATAAGAGAGAGAACACTAACTCTCTCACTTGTTCTTGCCATCACACTCCTTTCCTCTCTTTCTTCTTCTATTTCTCATTTGTTGTTATTTTACTCACTAAACACATAAACCAACTTGGTACCAGAGCTTCTTGGATCAATCGGAACTGAATTTTCTTTTTTCTTTTTTTTAATAAAATTCACAGCGCTATTTTTTTGGTTTTTTCTTTTTCTTTTTTTAATGAAAGAGCTAAACACATCATAGAGTGTCCTAACATCCCAACCACATTGCACCCTAGGAACTCACAATCATATGCTTTGAGCTCAAAATTTTATTAATAAAATATAAATAAATAAATAGATAATAAAAAAGATAATACAAGCAAACAAGTAGGAGAAAAGAATGGAAACAGAATTGTCTAGGTGTTGGCTTATAACTGCCACACGCCAGCTCACAAGGAAAAAAGTAATCCAAAGAAACCTATTAAGATGAAACTCTATAATGTGGGAACCCATTACAATCATGAGCAATGTCTTCAGCAATAAAGTCTGAGCAGAAGACCACCAAATATAAGAAGATGCCATAACACCTCTGTTAGCCAGCTTATCCGCAGGACAATTACCTTTCTATAATATGAGAATATCAAAAAGTCATTTGGCATAAGCAATGCATGCAATTGAGCCATTGAATCCGAAAAGGCCAAGGAACAGTAGAATGACCTGCAGCAATAAAGCCTAATACCAATGCAGAGTCACACTCAAGCCACGAAAAATTCTAACCCCAAAACCAAGGACACCTCCCTCAAGGCTTCGCACCAGTAAATTCTCGGCCCAAATTTGTTGTTAAGGTTTTCATATTTTTTTTCTTCTTTTTTTTTTTTTTTTTTTTTTTTTTTTGAGGGGGGGGGTAATTTATGAAAATAAGATTTCATTTTTGGAGCAGTTTTTTTTTGCTTAGAACAGGGATAGAGGTGTCTGATATTGAAATTTAGTTTGATCTAAAGGTATGTATTTGTAAGAATAAAGGAGTTCTATGGAATTTTTGCTGTGCCAGGAGATAGGTATCTTCAAATTTACTATTTTTGGCTGATTTTTGTGGTGTGAATGTGTGATTATGTTTATTTGATGCTGTAAGCAAGCATTTCACTTTAATTTGAGTAACTTTCCCTTTACTTGGAGTTGTAATCTTCATCTTATTGACTTTGTCAGGAGTTTGGAGTTGAAAGTTAATCTAGGTAAAAGCGAGTTAATTTCGGTGGAAAGAGTTGATGATATGGAGAGACTTGTTTCTAACCTTGGTTGTAAAGTTGGTAGCTTGCCAGTTACTTACCTTTGGCTTCCTTTGGGTTCACATTCTACGAATCGAGAAATTTTAAATTCTTTTGTGAAAAGGTAAAGGATAGGAATTTAAGTATCCACTTGTGGATTGGCAAATGGTTGGCTTATCAAAAATTTTGGGAGGTTTGGGTGTCAGATCCCTTGTGTATGAACCAAGCCCTTCGTAAATGGTTTTGGAGGTTTGGGATGGGTGATTAAGGTTAATGGAAAGAGGTGGTGGTGTGGAACTATGGGATTAGCAACAGGGGGTGGAGGTCAAGGGAGTTCTGGGGTTCTCACGGTATGGGCCTTTAGAAGGAAATTATGCAAGGATATGATGCTTTCAAGGAGGAGGTAAGGTTCAAAGTGGGTGAAGGGGGAGAGTCAAATTTTAAAAAGATGCTTTGTGTGGTGATGTTCCTTTTATGGTTGATTTTTCTCATTTGTTCACAACAGCAGAAAAAAAGGACATTTGGATGAGAGATTATATTGTGGGAGAAGGTAATGCTATATATATCCATATAGGTGGTTCAATGATTGGGAATTGAAAAGTGTGATGGAGTTTTTTTAAAGTTGTACGAGTGTAAAACTTCTTTGGAAGAGAATGATACCTTCGTATGGCGTAACTTGTAAGGACTCTAAAGGTCTATTTTCAATGAAATCTTTCTACAATATTTTAAGACTTAGTGAAGTAATGTTCTACCTATATAGGAACTCTAAAAGGCTATTTTCTATGAAATCTTTCTATAGTATTTTGAGACTTAGTGAAGTAATGTTCTACCCAGCCCATTGCATTTGGATTGCCTCGATTTCAATGAAAGTGGCTTTCTTTAGATGGTTTGTGGCTAGGAACTGTAACTTTGCAAAAGTGATAATTTATAACTTTGTAAAAGTGATAGTTCTCTTTTTTTTATGAAGTTGCAAAAGTGATAACTCTCACTAATCAAAAATCAAGGTTACAAGAATATAAATACAAACTAACCCTACTATTATCAAAAGACAAAATGACCCTCGATGAATTAAAATAAGTACAAAAATACATTACATCTTACAGGAACAAGTGCTAGACAATGGATCATTTGATTCGAAGAAGATCGGTGATCCCTAATTGATGTATCATGTGCAAAGAAAAAGCGGAAATGGTGGATCACCTTTCTATCTATTGCTGAGTGGCTTGGCATATGTGGGTGTTTATTTTTCACCTCTTTGAAGTGCATTGGGTATTACACCCCCCCCCCCCCCCCCCCCCCCAAACGAAAAAAAAAAAAAAAAAAAAAAGGTGCATTAGGTCTGTCCTTCAACTTCTGACATTCTGGCACGTTGGTAAATAAAAACGGAAAAAAGGATGACAAATCCATTTAGAAAATGGTGCCATATGCCCTTTTTTGGTGCATTTGGAGAGAATGGAATTTGAGAACTTTTAAAGGGGTGGAAGTGCAGTAGAGTTAAATTCCATTTTCATTAAGTCTCTTTTTAGTTGGTTTAGCTACCTTACAACAGGGTATAGTCTTTCTTCTGTTCTTTTTGTAGATTCCCTTAAGTTCCAGTTGAGGGTGTTCGGCTAGTGCTCATATAGGTCTCATGTACATGGGCTAAGACCTTTTAATTTATAATACAACAAATTAGTTCATCCGAGGGGGGAACCAATGGTGGATGATTCTCCTTAAAACTAATGGGAGGTTGAAAATTCCACAACGATGTCTTTAGTCTCTTGACTCCCACACTCCATGAAACCCAAAAATTAGCAGAGGAACGAGCCACAATTGAGATTTGGGATGTGGTCTCAAAAACCTACTCAAAGATAGGGAATGTAGCACAAATTTAAGATTTGAAGCACCAAATTGATGACACTAAGCATGAGTCTTCGTTAGCAACTTATTTTCATACTTTGAGGGGTTTGTGGTAAGAGTTGGACCATTCTCATAGGCTAGATATGGAATGTGCTGCAGATGCTGACATATTGCACAAGTTGATAGTGCAAGAATTAATCTTTAAATTCGTAGCCAAGCTAAATGCTGAGTATGACCACGTCTAAGTTCAAATGTTGGGAAAGGAGCCTCTTCCTTCTTTATGAAGTGTATATGCTTATTTTAAGAGTGAGGACAGTAGACATAGTGTGATGTGATGTTGTATTCCACTCCGTAGGAAGAACTCTGTACTGATTGCTACCTCTCAACGAGAAGGCTAGTGGAGAGCTAGAAGGTGATAAAGGCAAACCAGTGGATGGTTCCTCTCTCATGATAGAGATAAAATGTTTTAAGAATATTGTAACAAAACGAGGCACACTAGGGGAGACTTCATGGACAATTCATGGTCGTCCTAAGTTTGATGGTAGAGGAGGTCGTTCAAATAGTACATCTCGGTCATGTGCTCATCATACGACTAGAGCAGAGGATTCTTCTACAGCTCCCCCTCCTTCTACATCTGATATAGTTGATCTTAACAAAGAGGAGATTGAGACTCTCAGGCATCTTATTCACTACTGGAGACACCTACAATTGCTTCTACTTCTTTTGCCCACTCAAGTAATTTAGCTATTGCATCTAGTGCATCTTATAACAAATCTCATCATCCTAAGATCATTAATAAAGGGAATTAATGGTGAGAGATTTGTGTCCAAGATCACCATCTTGTAACAAAATCTCATCTTGAATCCCATCTATTATATGTCCCTTTTTAGGATGCCAGTCAAAGTGGCCAAGAGATTGGAAAAGATGATGAGATATTTTTTATGGGAAAGGAGCAGGGAAAGAAAGAGAGATCATTTGGTTTGTTGGGATATTGTTTCCCGTCCAAAAAAAGGTTGGTTTGGCTTTGGGTAATCTTGTTGAAAGGAACTTTACTCTAACTGCCAAGTGGCTTTGGAGATTTCCTATTGAGCATCTCACTTTGGCATGCTGTTATTAAGAGCAAATATGGGATGCATGAAAATGGATGGGATGCTAAGTTGGCAATAGGGTGACAGCTAGATGCCCGTGGAAGTTTATTTCTCAAGGGTTGAGTCGCTTCTTGGAGTATACCTCTCTTGTGGTAGGTAATGGGAATTTAGTTTGCTTTTGAGAAGATGTGTGGTGGGGGGATGTTCCTTTCTCTATTCGCTTTCCTTACTTGTATAACTCATCTTCGGCTCATAATGCTCCTGTTTCCTTTTTTGTTTCCTCCCATGTTTATCCTCATTCTTGGGATTTTAAATTTTTTCAGAATCTTAATGATAGGGAATGTGATGAATCGTCTTCATTGCTTTCTATTGTTGAGGGGACTTTTTAAGACTTGAGATTTCTGATAAAAGAAGATGGAATGCAGATTCTTCTGGAGGCTTTTCTTGTAAGTCCTTTTTTGATACTTTGTTTGATGTTCCTCACATTCCGGTTTTTCTTCCCTCTTTGATAATTTGGAAAGCTAAGGTAAAAATCCAAATGTTTGCATGGTCTGTTGCTCATAAGAAAATCAATACCAATGATTTATTTCGAAGGAGGAGACCCTTTTCTTGTTACTCTCCTCAGTGGTGCATCATGTGTAAGAAGGATGAAGAAAATGTGGATCATCACTTCCTTCACTGCCCGATAGTTAAGGGGATTTGGCATCGGCTCTTTCAAAGGGCTGAAATTTGTTGGGTCTCTCCAAGGTCTTGCACTAACACGTTCGAAATTGATTATTGTGGTTTTGGGAAGAGTAAGAGAGCTATAACTCTTTGGAGGTGTGCCATTATGAAAATTTTTTGGGTTATTTGGATGGAGAGAAACACTAGGGTGTTTGAGGATAAACAGGTGTTGGAAGAAGAGTTGTGGGATCATGTTAGTTTTTTAGCCTCTCTTTGGGCATCGGTTTCCAAAGCTTTTGTGGGTTTGTTATTAGTCACAATTGGAAATCAGTTTGTAGCTTGTAGTTTTATTTTCTTTTGTTTGCTCTAGGGTGAGGACATCTTGTCCTCCTTTTATGTATTCTCATTTCTCTTTCTTCTCTAATAAATTTTCTTTTTGTTGTTGATCAAAAAATTAATTCAGGGACCTCTAATCATATCAATAGTTTTTCAACTTTATTTTCATCTCATAACATTTGTTCAAGCAAGAAAAAAACGTTTGGTAGTAGATGGCTGTCTTTCTTTTTTGTCTGGAAAGGGTTTGATTCCTGGTACTCCTTTAATGTCTCTTTCCTCTCTGTTGCACTTTCCTAACCTTTCCAATCTAACTTTCTTTCATTCACATTGTGTTTTCCTTTAGAGGACAATTGGTGGAGAGAGAGAGAGAGGGAGAGAGAAATGGTCTTTACCTTTTGGATTCTCAATTAGGGGAAAGAGCTCAAGCTTTCCAATCAGCAAGTTGTGATGTTTTGATGGAGAAGATTTGCTATGGCATTGGCATTTAGGACACCCATAATTTATTTTATTGTAGAAAATTATTCCTTTCTTGTTTTCTCAAATAAATAACTTTCAGTTTCAATGTGAGGTGTGTGAATTTGTAAAATATCATTGGGTTTCATTTCCTTTAAGTTCTAAACTCTCTTTACTAAAATAAAATATTTACAAATATACATCTCACAGAGACAAATAGTATTGTTGGAAAATTAAACAGAGGGTCCTATTAACTTGTCCCCTAAGGGCACGTGTTATGGAAAAATGTGAAAATTCATAGAAAATGGTGCAAATAACATAGAAATGTGGAGGAAATGCGGAGGAAAAATTGCAAATAGCGTAGACAATTGTGCAATACATTTACCCATGCACTTATTGCTTCATGCCTTCATTAAATGAATCTTAACGTGTGCCCTATGTTAAGAAATCCCTTAAACAAAAATTATTCACTATCTGCACCATTCTCTATGAATTTTCACATATTTCCATGCACTTTTGCTTCATTAAATGTATCTTGACACATGCCCTTACAACACACGTTAAGAAATCCCTTAAAACAGAAATTATTCATTAACCTTCTTTTTAATGAACTGAAGAGAAAAATTATGGGACAGCCGTAAAAGGAAAATTGGACTGTTTTGTAGGATAGAGGGAGTAATTAACTTCAAAAACTTTATTAAATATAGTATATTTAAGGCAATTCCTACAAATGTGTGCCCTAAGTAGATGGTTTTGATCCACCAGTATTCTAAAGGAGGGCAGTTTCAGCTAAATAGCTTAGTATCATGTTTCGACTTCTTTTTTTTCTTTTTTTCTTTTTTGTTTGATAATGGGGGAACCATCCCACAACAAGGCTGTTGGACCCACCCATGAAACCTAAACCTTCATGGAGACTACCGTAGCAACCCACCACCATGCCCCCCACTTAAATCTTGGGTTGTCCTAGTGGGGAATCGAACCAGTGACCATGCGCCTAACCACACAATCACAAGTACACCCTTACCAACTTCGCCCTTACCAACTGGGCCAGCCAAGGGTGGGTCATGTTTTAACTTTATAACAAATTATATTAGAATTATTAGAGAACATCACAGGCCATATTATGTCATGCCAAACATATACATGACACATAGAATGACAGAAGAAAATGCTTTAAAATTGAGAGTACAGATAAGAGAATATACCTGTCTAGAAATCACATTACTCTGTTCGCGAATAAAGCCTACTGGCTGACCCAAAAAAAAACAAAAATTTAATAAGAGTTCAAACTGTGCAATAATAAGCCATTCCATTTCAAACTTTACTCTATATATGACAGAATTCCAAGAGGAATTAAAGGAATTGATGTGGTTAGTGGTTACTTACTGACTGGGGGTAGCATACATCTACTATTGCATACCGGTTTTCCTGCAATTCCAACAAATACAAGCAATAATGAAGACACAAGCAGAAGCAAGCAAAAAATGTAAAACAAACAAAACAATGTTCAAGAAATGCAAGAGTTCAAGGAAAAAACAGTTTCATGATCAGATCAAGCAAACACTCATCATTCAAATATTCAATAATTTAGCCACAAGCAAACCTTAATGTTAAATGATTGCTTAAAATGAGCCATACCAATTAAAGGAGCACAAAATCTGCAAGAGTGGCAGATCATGAAAGCCATGCATCTGCCGACCATAGATTTAAAACTTGTTAACTGAAAACTAGGCAAGTTGAGCTTCCAAGTAAACTGCAAGGAGCCAACCTTTAGATCAAGCATTTGGGCTCCTAACATCAGTACAACCTTCCTAAATCTTGACATAGATCTTGATAAAAGTGAAACACCAGACATCATAAAATATGCTGTCCCACTCCCATCAGATGCAATAAAAACAGAAAAAGATGTATCTAAGGCCAACTGTGTGTGCAAACAAAAACCAGGCCACTTACAAATAAAAGAAAAAAAATACACCTTCCACTAGAAGGCAAGACGAGCACTATAACACCCAAATATGTTATATCACCAACCACATAAAATTAGAAGAACTATAATTCAAACCAGAGGACAAGATGAAAAGGTGACAACAAGATTCCATAAGCAATCATATGATGGCCCTCAGCAGTAAGTAGACAAATTTAATTGAACAAATAAAGCACAATTTAAAAATGGAACCCTATCTTCTATCTGAAAAGGAAAAATGGAATTTATTCCTGAACAAAGCAGAGAAATATTCACTAAACCATTCAGAACATTGTACATTTGTATTGAGGACCTCATGCTTTGATGTGCAAAATCTCAACATTTTTACCATAAAAAATTTCAATCTATAACTTGACCATGTAGCTGAAATAATAAATAATAAATTTGTAGACATTCCGGCATTCAGAAAAGATTGTATGTAATAAGTAGATAATAAAATATAAATAACCATGATACGTTTTCAAATAAGAACATAGATGGAGTCATGACAGTAAGCGAACAGTCAAGAGAGGGGAGGGGGATCACCTGCTCAAAACCAAGTACGAGATTTGCCCATTCTATATCCCTAGTAATTAGCAAATTGGACCGAGCAAGAAGGGGAGCAACCTGCACCTGAAAAAAAATACACACACGCACACACGTAAGGCCCACATGTCAACTCCATGTTAAAAGTACTAGGCACAAAAAATATGAACTTCAACACACTAGAATCTGGAAAAGCTCAAATCCAAACAAGTGAAAGAAAATGCTAGAACAAAAAAGATAACCTGATAATTTATAACAATTAATTTCCAAGAAAAGAAAATAATGAGGAATTACACATATTATACATATCGGTCCTGCTTACATACCCACGATGTGGGTAATAGAAGCATTCTCAATTTTTCTTTGGCAAAAATTTCCCCCACACTAAATGAAGTTTAAGGCTTAAACAAGCACGGTGAATAACCAGGTGAATATGATAAAACACTACTGCTAGAAGAAGATTCATAGGCCCAAAAGCAATGACTCTAAACGATAAGTTCTGATGATAACAATGAAACGGCAAAACAAAGACCCAACCTCACCTCTTCATTAGATGCTGGCTCCAGAAAACCCGTGACGGATTGGCTAAGAGGTGGTTGCTTCAGAACTGGTTTCACATGCTCATTATATTTTTCATTTCTTGGTTTCCTTTTTTCTCTGGAACTTTGCATTTTCCTATCTGCAATCCAGAGCTGCACCAGGAAATCTCTATCCAACTGTGGATCATTCTGACCACCTTGTCCAAATGAGCGAGACAAAGTCATCGCACTCAGTTTCGCCCCAAAGCCAACCTGCTGCAACAATGTAGTTGGTGCACTTCCTCTTTGAGGATGCAAAATGCCATTAGGGTGTTTATTCCGTGACCCACCCAATTGAGAAATGTCTCCAGTGGATTTACTATTTTTGGCAAAGCATCGCCAACCCTTTATCCAATTCATTTGATACAAAAACTCTCTCAGAGTGCGCTGCACAAATTAAAATTGAGGATGATGAATATTTCCTTCCAAATTTTCCAAACAAAAGATGAAGCACATGGTGGATTCAAATTACATCTCATAATTTAGGGCAGTAATCAGTGGTGCCATATGGAATTCATCTTCTAAGAACCTATAGAAAGTAATCTTCATATCAGACAACTGTAATGGCCACTGTAAATAGCTGCAGGAGCAAGCAACATACTCATGATGACTAAAACACTCAAAACTGGGTTCATGTCGAGGTGGGTTTCTCTTCTTTTTGTCGTTTTAATTGGAAAAAATAAATAAAAGAAATATTCAATTTTGGTTCATGTCGAGGTGGGTTTCCCTTCTTTTTTTCGTTTTAATTGGAAAAAATAAATAAAAGAAAGATTCAAGTTTTTTATATTATTCTCTGCTGCTTCGTTTTCTCGGCAATCAAACAGAAAGTGAAACTGACATAATGAAAAATGCAATCTTTTAACATAGTGAAAGCATTCGAAACAGATTACATTTTTATTGAAATGGGATCAGATTATTCCATATACAAAACTGCTTATAGAATCGAAGCGGGAAACAAAAAAGAAAAAATGCTTTCAGAAAACACTTTTTAACTTCACTGTTACGTCGGTTGAAGAAGTCGCCGGATCTGCCTGCATTGTTACGTCGCCGGAATTTGGGGCTTGAAGGTCGCCGGAGCTTCAGACGAAGGGAGACGGAGCTAGACGATACGATATATTTATGGGAGAAAAAATGATTATAATAGGTTTTTGGGATAGGTTGGGAATTTCAAAAAAAATTTGATTATAAATTTGAGTCCAGCATTGGAGACCTCCATATCAAATAAGGTTTTGGCTCCGGTTTTTATCCAAATCTGAGTAAAAGAAATGGGTAAGGGCTGGAGATGCTCTAATGGGAGGCAAAGGGGAAAATAACTCACCCGTGTTTCTTACTTGGATGCCTCTCTCTGATCGCCTTGAACACAGACACACTCTCACTCACTCTATCTCTCTTCCTCTCTCTCTCTCTCTCTCTCTCTCTCTCTGTGCACATTCCCGTTTTTATTGTGAATCTCCTTCTAAAGTCTGCATCCAGATGACTAGATTCCAGTGTGGAAGGCACCACGCGTATACTTCTAGTAGGCAAATGATTCTTCGCCACGTCATAAAACATGACATGGATTACACGTGACAATCTTGACTAGCACATGACCTTTGACATTTTCTAATTTCTATGTGGCAAAATACCTATCGATCTAAGAAGTACGAACACGGATACGAGACATGATTACGAGACATGAACATCTTGATACAGTAACTTTTGAAAAATTGGACACAACACGGTAGGGATAAAACAATATATAAATAATAAATATATTTTATATATATATATATATAATAATTATATATTTATAATTATATATGTATAGAATTGTATATGTATATATATGTATGGGGTAATTGATTTTTGCATTCCATTGTAAGAGACGTATGCCCCCATGTAAAAAATTATTGTTCTGTAGAGGCAGAACACCTTTATTTTTTTAATAGACTAACTAGTAACTATGGTTAGAATTTAGGGAAACCATAAAGCTTGCTCCACTTTACAACTGTGGGACAGTGGGGAAGCATCGAGGCATTAACAAAAATGTCAAAAAGGGCATCACACCTCACACTCTTCTCCATGCGTCCAAGCATCGAGAAAAGCAGGGAGGGAAGAGAGCGATGGAGAGAGAATCAGAGAGAGCAGTGAGGCTTGCATTGCGCGCCGACGATTTGTAGAGATATTTCATCCACCTCCAACAATTGTGACGTAACAGTTTCTTTCTTTCTCTTTTTCTTCTTTCTTTTTTTTGGTTGATTTTTCCAACGTACTGTGGATGTCCACTTCCGTCAACGATGAAGGCCTTGTTATTAACTTCTCATACCGTGTCCGCAAAGTGTCTGAACATATCTCACAGGTGTCCGAGCTGTGTCCGAGCTATGTCCGATTTTTTTTTTTTTTTTCGGACACTTTGAAACCATGTCCGACACATGTCGAAGGCGTGTCCGTGTCCGACACACGTCGGACACAACCATGGCACCATTTTAGCCGTGTCCGTGCTTCCTAGCTATCGGTTTTCGCTGAGCATCTGTGAAAGTGTGAATGAATACTACACTGGAGGCAGACTCCTTTGTCTAAAACAAGTGAGGCAGGCTTGGTCGTAATTTAGAGCACGTCCCGAGAGGCCTCTTAATTCCTGGGAGCGAGAAAAACTTCCATGAAACCGTTGCATATATCATATAGTGCAATCAGCCACTCATAGCCAAGTAAAGTAGCATTATCAATATACTTTTTGACCCCACAATCCCACTTTACTTGGTTGTAATTGACTGGTTGCACCATGTGGCTATGCAACGATTCCATGGAAGTTCTTCTCCCTGGGAACACTTCAAGAATTAATTCCTGAATGTACCAGGTTGATGTGGAAGAGTGTGCCCTTAAGATTGTCCGGGAAGGGATTTAGTCGAGATGCGCGAAAGCTGGTCCGGACACCCTAACCGTCAAACCAAAAAAAAAAAAAAAGCATGTCTAAGGGCCCCTTAACCAAAATATAAAAATAAAAACTAAAGTTTAAAAATCATTTTAGTATATTGAAATTTTTTAAAAAGTAGTATTCAGATTACTCTCACTTTCTATTTTATTGGTTCACTTTCTGTTTTTGAATGTTTCAAAATTATTATTCCAAAAAAAGAGTCAATGATTTTTTTGAATTGATTTCCTAAAGTATCCTTTCTTTTACTTTTTCTAAAGTTTTGTACACTTGATCGTAAAATTTGTATGTTAAAACATTTATATTGATGTAAAAACATTTAAAATAATTTTATAAAATAGTGTGCTTTTTCAAATGTGACAATCAAATAAGAATGGAGAGAGGTTTTTTTTTTTTTTTTTTTTTTCCAATTTAATAATTAAACTTTACTTATGTGAAGCAATGTAATCCTTAACCCAAACTCGGTTTAAGTAGATAATGGAATAGTCACGTGAACTCACGTAAGTAGGCATGTGGCATTTTGCATGTCAAGGATAGTTAAAACTTAATTAATTTGATACAATTTTACTATCCTATATTTTAAATTAAGTTCCAATTTAATACCTAAACTAATAAAATTCTAATTTAATACTTAAAAGTACATTCAAGTGTACCAATTTAATCTAAACACTCTAAACATAAGTTTAGCAAAATTGATTTATTCTAACTAACCTGACGTAGTAAACATATAAACATAACCACAACTATATACTTCGAATAGACAAATGATTGTTCACCACGTCCTTAAACATTGCATGGATTACACGTGACAATCTTGAGTAGCACATGACTTTCGACTTTTTCTCTGTAGCAAAATACCTATTAGTTTTCTCCGAGCATATGTGAATTAGTCTACATAGGAGGCGGACTCCTCTCTCTAAAAGAAGTGAAGCAGGTTTGGCCACAAAAAAAAAATTAAAATAGATAAAAAAAAAAAAGGATAAAAATCATTTTAGTATCTTGAATTTTTTCATAAAGTAGTGTTCAGATCACATCCTCTCTTCATATTTTATTGACTTACTTTTTTTTTTTTTTTTTGGATGCTTTAAAATTATTATTCTAATAAAAAAGTCAATAATTTTTTGGGGGATTTAGCCATTAGTCAAAAAATTACATCTTATTTGGCAATTAGTCACATAACTTTTTTCTTAATTCAATCAGTCCATTTTTATCATTACTGACCAAAATGTCATCACTTTTATTTCTTTTTCCCTCCCTCTCCACCTACCCTTCTTCATCATTAACACCAAACCAAAACCCCCTCACCCTCAACAGTGCGTGACGACCTATGGCGACGAGTCCACCCCAGACGACAACGACTCCGCTGTGCTGATCTTGTCCTAGAGAAGCTAGTTTGACCTGTAAGCCAAAGCCGATCAGCACAGAAGAAAAAGAAGAAGGCCATCATTCCTCTTGCTGGCTCGTTGTTGTAGCTGCTCGTTCAACCTCGTCGTGGCCCTACTCACACAGAGTCGAAGCCACCATTCCTCTCGCTGGCATCGTCGCCGTAGCTACTCGTTCAACTTTGCCGTAGCCCTACTCGCACAAAGTCGAAGCCACTATTCTATCCCTCTCTCAAGTCATCGGCCATAACCCCGCCAAACCCCATTGTTGCTCACACCTGTTGTAACAACCCTAAATAAATATTTTAGTTTAAACAAATATATATATATATATAATTAAGAATAATTCACAACATAATTTTATAAAGATAGTTATGATATTCATTACAAGGTTGTGTTTATGGAATTAAGGATGATAAGAATTAAATGATAAGATGATCATATCGGTTTTATAGAGTTTATTAGTATTAAACATTCAATTTTATAATATAAGAATTTAAAATAAGAATTTTTAGATTTAAATAAGGATTGATTAGGATTTTAATTAAGAGACTAGGTTTTATTTTTTTTTTTATAAAAAAAAAAAAACAATGAATTTTGCATAAAAGCGCTGGCATGGCAGCATATGCTTCTTGTACAATTTGAGGTGTCAAGAAGGAAGGGTTTGGAAACGAATGGAAGTTTGCATGAAGAACGGTGGCAGCTCCTTGAGAAGCCACAAAATTTTTGCAATCATTATAAATTCTAGATATATATATATATATGTTAGCTGTAATATAAGCCCAACCGGAGAATAAGAACTAGAAAGAGGAAGTGTATCTAGAGAGAGAACGTAGAGAAAAAAAATGAAGGCAACTGAAATCTTGTTTTATCAGAAGCTAATTTGAGTTTAGAAGGTAAGAATTAACATGTATTTTAATTCTGTATTGGTTTCTTTACACAATTTGATGTTAGATAACAAAATTTTGAATTTTCAAAGCTTGAAAATGGTGTTTTAATGGAATCCGAATTTGGTGATTTCATTCTCTTTGTGTAGTTAATAATTCTATGCCATTGTTGGGGCTTTAGTTTCTCTTTGGAGTAGAATTAGAGTCTGTGAAATTTGGTAAGGTATAGATTGATGTAGATGGAGTATTTGAAGTTTAAAGTTTGGATAGGGTTGATAAAACTCGAAACTTTGATGCAAAAACTAAATTAATGTGTTAATGATTTCTCAAAATTAACCATAGAATATGAAAATATACATCGTAAGCTTCGTCTGGCTTTTTGAATCACTCAAATCTGACTTCGTATAAAGAAGATATAAGCAATTGAAGTTTTGTCTTTCACTGTAATTACTTTTCTGCAAAATCGTGTCATTTCAGTAATATATCATGAAGAAAATGACTGTTTTGTAAATAAATTGACCTGTTTTGTAAATACATTGTCCTATTTCGTAAATAAAATGTCTATTTCGTAAATAGAATATAAATATGTACTGTTTTGTAGTTTAATTTCGAAAAAAAAAAGAATTTTATTTAAAATGCTAAGGCTCTGTTTGGCTACTGAAAAAGTGATTATCTTTCATTTAAATGCCTTAAGCATTATTAAATAATTACTAAAAATAATAATAATTGTTATTTTGAAAATAAATTAGAGTTTTACATTAGAGTTTTACAATTAAAAGCTATATATAATCAATTTCCATTGGTTATTTCCTTTGATTGGTTAATAAACCATAGTTTTAAGAAATAAATAAATAAATAATGAAATTAAATATATGTTGTTAATATCGGAGATATAATTTCTAAATGATTAAATTATAGGGACCCTTATGACCTTATGTATTAATTTTTGATTCAGTTCAATAATTGTGACACATTTTTCTATTGAGATAATGCTATTTCTATAGCATGAATTATTGTTGTTATTATTCTGGATACTAATGAATTGTAGAGTGGTCAACCAGGGCAGATTCCAGTCAGATATGCCCTACAGTTAGTGCACTAATATACTGAGTCATTGAACAAGTGGGCCATGACTAGTATACACATATGATAGAGACATATGTGCTGTGGCTGTAATAACATGCATATACGGCAAGAGGCTTGTGCATGTTATTTTTATTTGTATTTTGCAGGTTGCAAATAGCAACAGAGGCTCAGGTATGAAAATTTTTATATTGAGAAAATAGTAGAATAATGTGCCATAATATGAATATGCGTTTTGAATCATTATAATATGATTATTTTTGTGCTAAGATTAATACCAAATTAAAATAGATGTTATTCTTACTGAGCTGTGTAACTTACCCTTATTATAATAAATTTTTTAAGCTGATGAGGAAACGATTGAAAGAAGTAAAAAAGCTTTGGGTTGCGCATATTAAGAGAAACTTTTTGATGTTTTATTTGTACTCTATAGTTGATAAATTAAAGTTTGTAAGGAATTATTATAGAGATGAATGGTTGTACCTTTTATGTTTAATAAATTAGTATCAATATTATGTTTTATGGATGAAAATTTCAATTTATTTTTCTTCTTATGTTGTGTGATAATTCCGAGTGTTACACGTTGGTATCAGAGCTTAGGAATTAGGTCTAGTAGGGTTAAAAATTTAGGATAGGTTGACCCTATTAAATATTAATAATTTATTTGACATTAATATTTTTAAGATGTGATAGGAATAGAGGGAGATGATGATAGAAGCGGGTACGTGGTAGGTCCGCAGGGTATCGTGCCACGAGATCCAGAGTAACACCAAGCTTGGATAGTACGTTAGTTTAGGAGGGTTGTCTTTAACAAGGTAGTTAGAGTTGCCTCACGTATGACTGACTATGCTCCTGACTTATATAGTTCCTTGGTGCGATACTATGTGTTGGATGAGTGGGTTGTTATAGAGATGTCCTTGTAGATGTTAGTTGATCGGGATTATTTGATGAGATTATGTTGGACGTTTTCTATTATCTGGGATGGCAACCAGTACCTCCTATATTTCCTCAGATACCTCCGGAGGAGATACCACAAACTCCGCCTCTGATTGTAGAATTATCATCTGATTCAGAACCAGAGAAGGACGTGCCTGAGGATTATTCAGATGAGGATGATCCGGAAGATGATCCAGAAGAAGTATCTTCTGTAGGATCTAGTGGAGGGGATGACTGATGTAGGAAAAGAATGCATTTTTTTGCACTACAACAAAAGTGAGTATTCACGACTTGAAATTAACGACTTGCATATTTGCAAGTCGTTAATATGGGTCTATTACGACGTGTTTATTTGACAAGTCGTTAAAAGACCCCATATAAACAAAATTCACGACTTATTTTGCGCGTCGTAAATATTATAGCGAGAAATGCGTATTTACGACATGCTTGACGCGTCGTAAAAAAAAAGAGCATTCCAGCGCATCTATGAGGGAGATTTCAACTTAGCATTTACGGCGTGCTTTGCACGTCGTAAATACTTTACCGAGATTTGCTTATCTACGACGCATTGTACACGTCGTTAAGAAAACATCAACGCTCAGCGAAATTTTTAGCCGGCATTTTGCCTCACTTTACTGAATATTCCAAAATTTTTTGGGTGCTTTACTCTTCCATCTCCCACACTTCATCTTCTACAGTCCATTCTAAACTAGGGCAATCTCAAACCATTTTTGGCGTTCCATTCCTCTCGACGAAGGCTTGGCCAACACCTCAACCCCGTCAGCGCCAACACCTCAACCCTTTCCTCTGCAACAGCATCGTTCCAGCCATCATCCATCCCTCTCTCCACAACATTCGAAGGGCAGATGCATCTGGGTAGTTCACGGTTTGTTCTAGCCCTCGACCCCTCTCTCTACATCGTTCGAAAGGATGCATTTGGGTAGCTTTGCTCTATTTGTGATCTAGCAGTGGTTGATATGAGCATTTAGCTGCTCAATCTTTCAAATTTCTGCAGTAGCATTGGTTTTGGCTTTACTCTTCCATCTCTCAACCTTCAATCACTCAATCTTTGGGTATCTTATTCTCAATCGATGGTGCGTCGGTTCTCTCACTTCTGAAATCAATGGTATATGTCTGAAATTTCCTACGGAGAGGACTTCGGCCGCATCATCAGCCATCAACTCGACCCACACTCTGGCCAATCAGTATCCAAAACCGGTGAGTCTTTTTCCCTTTTTCCTCTTCTGGTTCTTGTTAAAGGTTGACTGAGTTGGGGTTTTGACGATTTTTGTTTTTGGTGTTAGAGATGCAAAGGGTAACTTTGCTGTTTGCTATCGGAGAGACCAAGCGAGGGTGCGACTTGTTCAGCCAGAGAAGGAATACCAGTATTGGAAATGGCAGCCCCATGGCTGTTCCTCTTGCCAGGTTTGCTTTTAGTTTGAGTTTCTTGGTCCTTGCCCTGTTTTTGCTATATTTTTTGGGGGTTTATCCTAGATTTTGGCTGTCAATGGGTGTGTTTTTTGGGGGGTGCTGTTTCTCTGATTTACTTCTTGAATTCCAAATACAACACTTAACATGAGCATGATAAATTTACGGTTGTGGTTCTATGCTGTCTATTCCCTCTATAATCATAGTGTGTTATTCTTTTCAAATTTTGTGGGTTATACATAAAACAACCGCCATCAAGCACTTCAATTTCTGGTTATGATCATGAACTGGAATGGGCAGAATACAAAATCAAAGAAATCAACATGTTTACTTGCGGACAAGTATCAACAGGTGAGTTCTTTAACAGTTGCAGAAAATTTGGTTATTGAATTCCTCTTTGAAAATATGAAGTATACTGATTAATATTTCCTTGTGGGGGGAAAAAAATTATATCTTAGTTTTGGTGATCGGATTGTTTTCTTCTGAATATCCCTTATGATTAGTCTGCAGATTGGCTTTTTCCCCAATGAGAGGGCATTTTGTTTAAGGTACCAGACTGCTGGCATGTTAGAAACTGTGTTAAGGCAAGGGGTACTAGGGGAAGATGACAATGGAGAAGAATCACCCAAGTAAGTTGTACTTTGAAAAACGTTATGGGTCTGAGTGAATTGATAATTTTTTTAATAGTAGTTATGATACTATGTAATAATTTAGTTCTCTCCCTATAATGAGTCTGGAAGTGTGCCGCATTGGGTGGAGATGGTTTCAAAACTCCCACTCATGTTTTTGTTTCTGTCTCTATTTAAGTAATGTAAAAAATGAGATGAATAGGGGCCCCCATGGCCAGTAAAAAAGAAGCTTCCTAACACATACTATGAGGTAATGCATGCTGCATAATAAGGCCAGCAGCTACTCCATAAAGTTTGGTTTTTTTTTTTTTTTTTCTTTTCAAAATCATAATAGAACAAGTCTAGGGATGTAGTGGATAATATGAGATGCATGATGTTCATTCCCATACATATCATGTTATGAAAGACTTCAATGGTAATTTCAATGCAAACACAAGCATAATTAGAGTGTTTGAACTTTGAAACCATCCCTGGGATTTACTTTCTTGGAAGTATCAAACATGACCTAGACGATTGGTAGGTGAGGGGGTCCATGCTCTTTAGCAAACTCTGTGATTAGCTCTGCCATGAGTGCCTTTTGTTGATGTTGATGAGCTTTCATCTTCAAGCAATAATAATTCCATGATATTCTCAAAATATAGGGTTTTTAATAATTCTTTCGTGTTTTGCCTTGAAAAAAAATAGTATTTTTCATCACATTTGTAATAAATTTAATTTGTTTGCATGCTAAGTATTTTTTTTTAGGATATCATGAATTGATACTGGAGAGATTTATAGGTTTTCTTTTTGCATGGAGGAACTCTGGAAAACTAGAGTTTCGTGCCCTTTGATAGATTTTTGGATGGTTTGAATTTATGATGTAGCTTTGCCTTTGGGGCTTTTTCTTTGTTGGCTTTAGGGCCTTTTGTATACCCAGCGTGTACTGGGCTTTCACCTTTGGTTTTTTCAATAATATTTTACTTAATCCAAAAAATAGAAAAATAATAAAAATTTCTTACTATCATTGTGATTATGGTTCCATTTAGTTATGGGTTTGTGCCAATTTTTGGGGTTTATTGGGATTATGTCTTTAGCTGCCATTGGGTATTTGGGTGTGGTTTTATGGGAAGGTTTTAATGGCATGTTCATATATTGGATCATAGAAACCATAAGGGTTTATGAAACCCAAAGCTGTGTAACATGTTTTGATAACAGCCATAAAAACCGTCATCTTCTTTTGAGTGCTGTGATCAGAGTTCTTAGCGAAAAATTTTGGGCCTTATATGCTTAGAAAGCTCTTCGAATCAGCTTTCCAACGCAACAAACAGTGCCTTAATCGGATTTTTGTAGCTCAAGATATATGTGTTTTACTACAGGCTGTTCAGGTAGACTGCACTGTGCGGGATTAATGCAATCAGCATGTTATGGCTTGTTGGATGAGAATCAAGCCACATATGGGGCTCCAATCTTCACCATAGGGATTGTCCTTGATCGTGGAGGATTATACAAGGTCATTTGTGGCCATAGAACTCAAGGGCTGTTTGCCAAAAACCCCAAAACTTGGACTACCATAGCAGATTTTCGCGCACAACATGAATGTCATGGCAGCTGCTTGTATTATTTTCTCATTCAAAGTCATGGACATCTTCTTTTGACAGCCCCTAAATACATTACATGAATAAAATAAGGGGAAGTTGAATGAGAAGTAATATAAGAATAGAATGATGGAAGTGGGTGAGTTGGTGGATGTAATATTTATGGAGATGAAATGTTTTGAGACCACCAAGGCCACGAGAAGCATGGCTGATGCTTCATATGGTAGGCCCCTTAATCATTTAAAGTCCCTCTTCTTAACATAGTGATTCCTCTTACAAGCTTATTTTGAAATGTTTGGGTCCTTTTTTTTTTTTTTTTTTTGCATGTTTCGTAGAACTGATGCAGAGGTAAATTTGTGTTAATTTTGAGTTTATTCTTGATACTGATAAATAAAAAATGAATATTAATTATTGGTTTTTTTGTTTCAGGACTATAGTTAAGCTATCTCACTAGGTCTCATAGTCGATGAGAATGAGCTGTATTGCTAAGAGGTGCATGGAAGACTGATGCCAGAAGCATGTTTTGATGTTACATACCCTATTTTTTACTTTATTGTAGCATCTATAGGATTTTGTTAGTTCACTTGACAAACAACTTAAACTGTGTGAATGTATGAATATTTATGGGATCATATTCAAATCATATATAAATGGATGGTGGTCTTGACTTTTGATTCATTAATGATTATGGACTTGTTTCATTTGTTAGCTTGTGAAATATATATATGTCCTATTACTATTTGAAAAGCAGGAATCAAAGTGAAATTAACTTGAATGTGTGTATTTAAATTAGTTTTTATTGCGCTCATTTTATGCTATAAAAAGGTTGATGTAAATGAGTTATAGACGGCGTGCAATACACGTCGTTAATAAGTTATTTACGACGCACATTGTAGGTCGTAAATAATATAGGCATCCCAATGATATGGTTTTACATGACGTGAATTGTAAGTCGTGAATAAGTTATTCACGACGTGCATTGTACGTCGTGAATAAGTTATTCACGACTTGCAATGCGTGTCGTAAATAACGTATTCACAACTTGCAATACGCGTCGTAAATAATGTATTCACGACGTATATTGTACGTCGTAAATGTGCCCGGACTTTCCACGGCATCGCGATGCACGACATGCGCCTGTGCGTCGTAAAAGGCCTTTCACGACGTGCTTCGCACGTCGTAAAAAGCCTTTTTTGTTGTAGTGTTGGTTAGTGATGGATGGAAGGGAATAGTTAGTCTAACAGTGAAAGGAAAAGTTTGTTTTTTGTAGGCAGCGTGATAGCTGCTATATATATAGTTTGACTGACATTTTTGTATACCAATAGATATAATGGTGTATGTAAATATTGAACTGATGCAGTATCTAGTTTGTTAAATATAAAAGTATGTTTTATTATAAATTTTCGTGAACATATAATGTGTGTAGAAATTTATTTTCTTTTCTTTATAGAATATGGCAAGAGAAACTGGAAACCAAATCCCTCAAAACGATCAACCCAATGGGCTTGTAGGAATGTTTGGAGCATTTTTAGAAAGGATGGAAAGAAATGAGCAGCAAAACTCAAATCATAATCAGAATGGTTTGATTAAACAATTTCGTGAGTTGGGTCCTAAGGAGTTTAATGGGACAGAAAATGCTGAAAAGGCAGAATAATGGATACAACACTTAGAAGATATTTATGAAGTGCTACATTGTTCAGAGGTGCAAAAGAAGCGATTGGACAGTTTTTCAGTTAATAGCTGATGCTTGAAACTAGTAGGGATCAATAAAGAGCACTATTGGAAAAGAGTGCAAGCACTATGACTTGGGAAGTGTTCAAGAAGAAGTTTCTAGATAAGTCTTTTCTAGAAACAAAAAAGATAAAAAGAGAAATAGATTTTTTGAATCTGAAACAAGAAGGAATGTCAGTAACTGAGTATTAAAATAAGTTTGAAACTTTGCCTCATTTTGGTTCCCATCTAATTAGTACTCCAGAGTGTCATGCTCATTATTTTGCTTAAGGTTTTATACCCTCAATTTGAAAAATGGTGATTGTTGATTCAACAAAGACCTATGAAAAGATTATTGAAGAAACATTGAAGCTAGAAGGTAATGATCGAGAATTCAAAAAGGAAACAGAACAGAGGAACAAAGGAAAGAACACACGCAAAGGAAACCATTCGGGAAGGGGACAAGGAGTGCCAACTTAGAAAAGACAAAGGACTAATACAGGAGCACAAAGGAATACTTCTGCATCACATACAGAAGATGCCAATAGACTTAAGGGCGCTTATTTTAATTGTGGTAAGATAGGGACATTATGTGCAAGACTGCACCCAACCTCATAACGTAACATGCTTTAATTGTGGAGAAAAGGGACATATCAATCAAGATTGTAAGAAACTGTAACGACTCGAAATGGGGACCGTTAGTATATAGTAAGAAGATCAATTTTAAAGCCAATTTTTGGTGGATGTTTAATAAAAATAATTCTTTTGAAAACATTTTTGGAAAATCTGGCATGGTCCCGTTTGTAAATAGGACATACCAAGTTATCGACTAATCAAAAACCTGTAGAAAACCCATTTATAATCATTTTCAACCATCCACACAATATTCCAAAAATAAATAAAACTACAAGCTGTATCGTAGTCACATGGGTCTCATCCATATCTGCATCCACTACTTATCTATCTGTTACAGGACATGAATTAAAATTTATACATGCCTAGGCTCAAAGCCGAAATAAAATACAATGATCTTCTATATGAATGCATGCATGTTGATGTGCTTCCCAATCCCAGGTCAAGCTTTATTTTGAAAATATGACCTGCAATAAAAACTGTGGGGGTATGAGCTGTACGCTCAGTAGGAAACATTTCTCAAAATAACCCAAGGTTTTAAAAACCATAATTTATATACTTTTCCAAAGCCCTGCAAAACCGTTGATTAGTTTGCAATATAATTTTTCAGTGAATAAAACTGATACAAGTATAAAGAAATAACTGCAGAAGTTAAATCATTAAATACCAACACCCCTTTTTCTTTTTAAAGAGGTAAGAAATAATTCAAGTTATTTATTATCAAAATCATCATTTTACAAATGAATTAACCATCATTTTCTGATATCATATGACGGCCTTATAAGCCAATAACCATCATCCGCCATATCTGGCAATCCATAACATCAGTCTTTCAAACTGATAAATCTTCCCTAGGTCATGTGGGGCCCTCGCGCAGCGGAAAATAAGGGGAAACACTATGGATCCTACCTAGGTCCAGAAAGTAACCCCATCATGAGGAAACACTATGATCCTACTTGGACCAGAAAGTAACCTCATATTCGGGCACGTAGCCCAGGACTAAAGGATAGGAAGACACGGCAAGACGTCCCGTTCCTTTGGGACCGCAGTAATCCTGTCTCCAGTAGCCCTCATCATCATATCCATATCATCACCATTTATCTTTTCCTTTACCAATTTCATAATTTCCACATAAACCGGAAAATTGTATATAAATTTTCCAAAAACCACATAATAGGTTTGTGCTTTGAAAACCATATGAAATAACTCCATATATCATGGTAATCATTTCCCAACCATTTTTCACAATAATGGTTTCAAAACATTTATATAAAAGTGACCCCCAATATTTGATTGAAAGCATTTAACCCAATAGGTTATCAAAATCAACCCATTGTACCCCAAATCATATGAGGGTTTGAAATATAACATGCATATAACCAAATAGGGTATAATACAAAACCCTAGATTTTCTAAAATTTATCAAAACCCATAAAATATGCCCACATGCATGATATTTATGCAAAGAATGCCAAATACATGTGTTTTTACATGATTTGAACCCAAAAACCCCCATGCATCAATGGTTTAAATTGAGAAAATGTCCCCTACCTCAAAATAGGTGAAGAAAATGCAAACTCCATGCCATAGACGTGTAGATCGACCAAGAAATACAAGATCTGCGCTTGCCAGCGTCGGATCGGAGCTCCGGTGCTCCGGCGAACCACCGTCGACTTCTTCCCTACTCTCTCTCTCTCTCCTTCCTCTCTCCTTTTCTATTGGCTGAGAAAATGGGTGAGGAACCCTCTAGAAGGTGGGTTTTATAGGAAACATAAGGGAGGGGTGTTGTCCCAAGTGAATAACCCTAGAGGGGGGGTGAATAGGGTTATAAGCCAATTAAAAAAATTATAGCAATCTAAACTCAGATTATTGCAAGCAAGATTAAATGTAAGACAATGCAATAATAAAGAGATTAAGGGAAAGAGAATGCAAACGATATAACGAGGTTCGGCCTCCCGCCTACGTCCTCGCCTCAAGAGTGCGCTTGAGGATTCACCAATCCACTATCACTCTCCTTCAAGGTGGAGCAGCAAACCTTTACAACTTGAGTGTTCTTCACCAACACTTAGCCAAATGCACTCTTCTCAAGTGCTTACAAGTAAGGGTATTCACAACCCTTTTGATACAAAGTATTTGGAGATGATTTTGTGCTCAAAGAAAGTTCTCTCAAAGAGTAAATACACAGGAATTCAAAGCACACTACAGCTATTGATTGATTTCAATGAATGCTCACAAGAGGAATTAGGGCTTGTAATTGATTTTCTTGTTTTAGCTCAATGAATGCTCATAAATGAGCTCAAGCCTTGTATTTATACTCAAGGGGTCCATACTAGCCGTTCTGGAACAATAAATGCCGGGAAAAGAAGTTTGGTGGGCAATAAATGCTTCAAATGTCCGTTAAAAAACTAGCCGTTATAACTTTCCCGAGGATTTCAGCCGGTTGAAAAATCTTTCAGCCGTCTGAAATATCCCTTTCAGCCGTCTGAGTGAGGCTACTGAATATTTCAGAGAGGTTAACTTTTGGCATATGAGCAAGCCTGCTCCTTCAGCCGTCTGATCATACTTTCAGCCGGCTTAAAGTGACATTTCAGCTGGCTCAAAGAGCCGTCTGAAAATTCCAGAGAACAGTCATTCCCAAGGGAAGCATTTTCAGCCTGCTGAGTCCTTTCAGCCTGCTGAAACACCATTTTCAGCCAGCTGAAACATTGTTTCAGCCATCTAAAAATCCCTATTTTCAGACAAGTTTAAACATTCAGTCCATTTGAAAGATAGGTCATTTTTAGGCCTTTAAGATCATTGAATTTTCGATGTTTTAAGCCCTCTCAACTGGTGAGCAAGAATTGAAATTAATCTTACAAGGTTTTCCTAGAATTGTCACAAATTGACTTGTGATAAAGCTTGATTGCTCTTGAACAATTGATGGATCCATTGCGCTGCTTACTCAACATCTTTGCTTGTTTGTTTATGCATTTTGATCCTTAATGTTTTGAACCATTTAGCGGTTTTGATACCTGTCTAGATTCATCACTTAAATGCTCATTAGTCCTTTAAACATCTTATTATGTATTGTTATCATCAAAACCTCGGGGATTAATCCTCTTAGGCCAACAATCTCCCCCTTTTTGATGATGACAATCCATAGATGTTTTAATGGGGTAAAATGCACAAATTTAAGAACAAATATTCTCCCCCTATCATTATGCATCATATAGATATGACATTAGAATTATTTAAGATGCATTATGTATAAATTTCAACAAATCTCCATATATCCATGTTTAAGCGATCATAGAACTAATAATCAATATCCAATAAGATCCAAAAAGATTTCCATATATGTTAGCCATGTTGTAATACATCAGATAGATATCCAAAAAAAATTTCATAAATGTTTCATACAAAATTTCTCATATCCACAAAACAACATCTATCTAGTCATTTGTTAAACATCTATCTATAATTCATCTCCCCCTTTGTCATCGATCAAAAAGAGTCACAAGGGGAAGGCAGGGAGAGTGTCACTAAGTTTCTGAGCCATAGCTGCTTAAGCTTGCTTCACATCTCGAATGTCGCAGCCCATTTCGTCAAGCTTGTCATGGAACCCTTCCAGCTTGGTGGAGACAAAGGTCTTGAGGTCAGACATCTGCTGAGTCAAGATCAGGAACATGTCTCGGACAGAGGAGGGAGGAGCAGGAAGGAGCAGGAGTGAGAGGAGTGGATGGAGTAGTAGGAGGATCTGTCTGAGGAATAGTGGAGGAAGAGGGGGCAATAGAGGTGGTAGGATGGAGGTGGGATAGGGGGACCCTGTCCATCATGCAACACCTCGAAATCAGCATCATCCTCGGCGTCGAGTATTACTCCCTTCTTCATCCAAACTCCATTTACAAGAGTGTAATTTAACCAGCCCATGAAGGAGGAGTTGATTTTGTTGCGAAATGAGGGGTAAAAGACATCACCAACTGTGTGAGGGACCCCATAGTGATGGAAAAGAACAGTCAATGCAGCTCCATAGGGAAGGATACTTTTTCCTTCCATATCGGTGTCCTTCTTAGCAGCTTTGGAGGTCTTAGACTCATTCTTGGTTTTGTCTACACAAGACCGCATATGATAAAGCATCAAATGTCCCAAATTAATGGGTTTTCCATTCAGAATGCACCAAAGCAATGCAATATCCATGTAAGTGACATGGTCTTTCCCGCCGCCTCGAGGCACAATGTTGTAGAATAGTATTTTGTGCAGCAAATTGCATTCTAGAGAAAATTCCTTCAGACTTGGCTTATATGGTTCTGTGATGTCATCCCTACCCAAAATCTGCTTAAGTGCGGTGACATGATGAAAACCTTCAATCTGTGGCCAAGTATGCGTCTCGGTAATTACCACACCATCTTGAGGAGCATGAAAGAGTTCATTTAGCATCCGATCAGTGAGTTTCATGTGCTTTCCCTTGACATAGGAAGATGCTTGAGCAGGAGAAGGCATGGTGAAATGTGTATAAAATACTCGGACTAAAGTGTTAAAGCAAGGTTCAGAAATGGTGCAGAGACGCAATAATCCCACATTTTCTAACAGAGAACAGATACGAAAGTGATGAGAATTTAGGAACACAGGGTCAACAATTTTGGGATAAATCACTTTCTTACTGTAGAATTTCTGTGCAAAGAGGGTGCCATGGGCGGGAGTGAGGTACATAGGAGGATCCACTGGTGCTTCAACCGTATTCCCATCGGAAGGTTCGTTGCCGGAATCGTAGTTTGGATCGCCTGGGGGTACGCGATGTCGTGGAGCCCGTGGAGGAGAAGGATTTGGTTGAGGAAGAGGAGATGGCTGTGGCGCGAGTGGTGGAGGAGATGGGGGTTGTTCCTGCCTTGTCGCAATCCATTGAGATCGAGGTCGACTCCTATGAGTGTTAATGGCGGCGGATTTCTTGCGTGGAGGTTGGGAAGGTCCACCCTCATCGTCATGTGCACGCTTGGGAGGCTCTGCCTTCTTCGTTCGAGCCATATAGGAGAGATTTTGGTGAAGGGGTTGAGTGTGAGTTAGGGTTTTGATCGTCGGAGAAGGGGAAAGGGAAAAGCCGCGAAGAGGAGTTTTGAAAAATCACTGTTTAGGGCTAGAAAAGGTTATATACCCCGATATTTTCAGCCGGCTGAAAAATCTATCAGCCGTCTGAAAGCCCTCTTTCGGTCGGCTTGGATCTATTTCAGCCGGCTGAAACAGTCGTCTGAGAAATCCAGACAACCCTAAATTTTGGAAACCCAAGGGACCCTCTTTCAACCGGCTGAATTCTTTTGTCAGCCGTCTTAAAGTCATCTTTCGGTCGTCTTCTCCACTTCTCAGCCGGCTGAAGCAAGCCGTCTGAAAAAGTCAGAGAGCACCCAAAAAAAATGTTCAAATTCAGGAGTTTCAGCCATCTGACTGAATGAGTCAGCCGTCTGAAAGAATTTTCAGTCGGCTGAAAGTTCCTTCAGCCGTCTGAAAATATCAGACAGAGAATTAAAGAGCATTTTAAAACAAGGAAAAGCATCATAATGATCATGTTAGCAAATTTCATCATTTAAACACATCCCAAGTTCACGTTTAATGAAATTAAACCTATCCTCTTGAAGTGGTTTTGTAAAAATGTCCCCTAATTGATGTTCGGTACCTGTCACACCCCATTTTTGTCACCTTAGCTAGGACATATCATTTCATGTAGGATTTTGAGTCCTTTTTGAGTCTAGTCTCTTGCATTGAGTTTCTATGGCATTGAATATCATGTGTATGAATTTTGAGGTGATTTGGAGTTCATTTCGATAGTCAATTAGAACTTTTGTGACTTTAAGGGTATAATCGTCTTTTAAGCCATATATTTTCCATTTGACTTTGGAATGAATCCCGAGTCATCCCCTCGAGTTCATATGAGTATATAGAGTCTATATATAGGTTCAATTTCATGAATTAATGGTTTAAGATCAATTCGGCTCGTAATGGTTCGGGTTGGCTAAAAGACCCTTTCTTGGTTTGCTCAAATTGACTCATAAGACCCAATCAATTTTCTCTCATTTAACTTCAATTGGGCTTTATTTATGTCCTAAACATGTTTAGAAAGATCAATTTTTGATTGGGAAAGCATTCGGTTCGACCTTGTGTACAAACCCAGCTTAGCGACGGTGAAGCACCATGGTTAACCACCTTTGTAAAACCCAACCATGCACCCATGGTTGAGGATTTTTGTCCCAAAATACTTAAAAATGTGTTCCCCTTCGAAACACGGTCGTTTTGGCTTTTATTTCGTCAAAATCGGACTTAATTTGAAGATTTTAGGACTTCTGAAGCAAGTGGAAGTCAAAACCGAAGCGGAAATAGGAGGGCCTCGGGTAACCGTCCGGGGCTGGACGGTCAGCCGTCTAGGCCCAGACGGCTAACCGTCCAAGCCTAGTTGGTCACCCGAGGAATCCTTCTTTAAGTCAAACTCTGACTCTTCTATCCCTCTTTTGACGGTTTCCTCCGCCAAAACAACTTGTCTGAGCTTAGGAGTGTGTAGGTTTGAGTTGTTTGAGCACCAAGAGAGTCTCTAATAGCCCTAGGATCATTATTTAATGAATTAATCCTAGCCATTGGTTTAGGGGGTCAGTTCTCTATATAAAGGACATGATATTCAGCACATAGGGGGAGGTTAATTGCACTTTACACTTAGAGAGAGAGGGAGCTACGAGTTTGGAGAGCTAGAAGGACTTCAAGAGGAGGCTCTTCAACCCCAAGCAAAGAAGGAAACAAGGGGTTTGAAGACAAGGAAGAGTCTACAAGAGGTAAGCCTATCCCTTTAGTGCTGAAGATGAATTCTCTGCTTCTCTTGCTTCTCTTTCTTCTTCTTCTTCTATGGTAGTTCTAGTGCATGATATAGCTCCACATGTTAGGTTAGTTCCATGTTTTTAGGATAGTATATGAATGATTTTAGGATAGTTTATGGCTTTATATGCTTGATAATCCCTGGTTTACCAAGGATTTGATAGCCTGATTCGCTCTATCTTCTTAAATCATGCATAGTTCACATGTTTAGGTTGCTGTGATAGTTATCATGTGTTGATGTTCCTGTTAGTTAATATATGCTATATGAATGATATTCATGATAATTTGAGCATGTCTTAGAGTCGTTTCATAGGTTTTTATGCATATTTGCGAAATTAGGGTTTCGATAACCCTGAAATCGCACAAGTCTTATACAGTATGCTTAGCTTAGCTTTTTGAGCTGTTGCTCATCATAGTCATTCTATATATGCTGCATATAGTTGAATCATGCTAGGTTTGCATTCATATAGTATATTTTATAGGGTTTTTGGAGACGTTATCTTTTTTTTAAGGATAATTATCCTTTTCGTTGAGTAAGGTTTTGCATGAGAGTCTTCTGTGATGTGTTTAAGCATGAAATCTTTTCTGTTGTGTTCTATGGTATATATTTTACGTAGGATATGCTGATTGCACCTACCCATAACGACTTTCTTACGTGAAATTATCCTAGGATAGTTTCGCTTAAGAAAGCTCGCCGTAGGAAGGTCTATTTTCATGTTTTACATAAAATGACATCTTTTTCATTAGAGTATGCTTTGTTATCATGTTTATTGATGTTATTGGAGTCTCTTATGCTTGTTAGTGTGTCTTTCATAGGTTTTTATGCATGTTAGTTAGGTCATTGCATGTAGGATTGAGTTAGAGTCCTTAGTTATTCATTATTCTTGTTGTTTGCATGATTAATGGATGATTTTAGGCTTTGTCAAGGTTCTGTCCAGATTAGGATATTGTTTTCTTTGCATGATTGTGTGCACTTGTAAGGGTGCAAACAGGTACAATGCTTGTCCTATTGCAAATAGGGCTGCTATGGTCTGAAATGGCTAATGATTGGAGCTTGTGCGCTCAGGTAAGTAGGGTTTGAAGGTGCCCCAATTCACCGTTCTTTTCTTTCTTTTCTCTTCTCCCTCCTAGGGTTACTTCTTAATACAAGCTTATGGTAATTATCAAAGGTTTCCTTCAATATAAAATTCTGGTTTTTATCAAGGTTTTCCTCTTATGGAAGTTTTCTGTTTTGGATTAAACCAATATATTTTCAAATAAGGAAACCTAGGGTTTTTACCATAGGTTTGTATTAGGTTGTAACCCTATTCTTTTCGAACTACGTGGACTTTGATCCATGTATTTCGCTGCATGGTACGTAGGCGCTCTTCGTGAGGCTCAAGTCCGTCCTAGGATCCAAGTATCCTAGGTTTTTCTTTTCTTTTTTTCTTTTTTTCTTTTTTTCTGTTTTGTTTTGTTTGTTTGATTACGCATGAGATGATTCAATGGAATATATGATATGCATGCTGCCTTGTGATGATATATGATGATATTTGAGTGGAAAAGATATTAAGTTAGCCCAATTAAATTAAGAGACCAACTCGGGCGATGTGGGTGCCTATGGGCTTTCGCCCAGAACCTTCCCACGTCGTAACTTAGCCCCCGGATCCAATTTTCTGGTTTCAAAGACTTTGCTTTTCCTTTAATGGAGTCATGTGGTTTTGAAAATAAAACATTTTTGTGGTTTTCCTCTTTTCCCTAAAAAATGAGGTGGCGACTCCTTTTTTTTGTTTGTTGTCTTTCACACCTATCATTTTGCCAAACCCTTGTGGGCGCCGCGCTTTTTTCGTGGGTTCACAGTACCAACAAATTCAATTTCAACATCTCCTCTTTGAACATGATCTCTTATAAAATGATGTCTTATTTCAATATGTTTGGTTCGTGAGTGCTGAATGGAATTCTTAGTAAGATTAATTGCACTTGTATTATCGCATTTTATGGGAATATGATCATAATGCAATCCAAAATCCTCAAGTTGTTGTTTCATATATAACACTTGTGCACAACAACTTCCGGCTGCCAAATATTCAGCCTCGGCTGTGGAAAGAGCAACCGAAGTTTGTTTCTTGCTAAACCAAGAAACTAGGGAATGTCCAAGAAAGTGACAAGTCCCGCTTGTGCTTTTGCGACCATCTTTGCATCCGGCAAAGTTCGCATCGGAATAACTAAGCATGTCAAATGATGTGTATTTAGGATACCATATGCCAAGATTGATAGTGCCACTAAGATATTTAAATATGCGTTTAACGGCAATCATGTGAGATTCTTTAGGACATGATTGATATCTAGCACACAAACATACACTATACATAATATCCGGTCTACTAGCGGTGAGATAAAGTAAACTACCAATCATACCTCGGTATTTCTTTTGATCCACGCATTTACCTTTCTCATCCTTCTCAAGTTTAATGGAGGTGCTCATTGGAGTGGCGAAATTCCTTCCATCTTCCAATCCATACTTCTTGATTAAGTCTTTGACATATTTAGATTGATTTAAGAAGGTTCCTTCCTTTGTTTGCTTGATTTGTAATCCAAGGAAGAAGTTGAGTTCGCCCATCATGCTCATTTCAAATTCTTCTTGCATGACTTTAGCAAAATCCTCACATAAACTTACATTAGTAGAACCAAAGATAATGTCATCAACATATATTTGAATAATAAGCATGTCCTTATCAATGGTTTTGATAAAAAGTGTGGTGTCAAGTTTTCCTCGTTTAAAACCGTTTTTGATTAGAAAACCACTAAGTCTTTCATACCAAGCTCTAGGAGCTTGTTTCAAACCATATAAAGCTTTTGATAATTTAAATACGTGGTTTGGAAATTCATGACTTTCAAAACCGGGAGGTTGTTCAACATAAACTTCCTCTTCAATAAAACCATTTAGAAAAGCACTCTTGACATCCATTTGAAATAATTTGAAGTCTTTATGACATGCAAATGCGAGTAACATCCTAATGGCTTCAAGTCTAGCAACCGGTGCATATGTTTCATCATAATCAATGCCTTCTTGTTGATTGAAACCTTGGGCAACTAGACGTGCCTTGTTTCTTACAATGGTGCCCGATTCATCCTTCTTGTTTCTATATACCCACTTGGTGCCTATTACACCATGGACATGTGGTCTAGGAACCAAGGTCCAAACCTTGTTCCTTTCAAATTGGTTAAGCTCTTCTTGCATAGCTAGTATCCAAGATTCATCACTTTCGGCTTCATTTATGTTCTTAGGTTCAATTTGAGATAAAAATGCAAGATGATCACATATATTTCTCATGGAAGAACGAGTTCTTACCCCACGTGAGGGTTCACCTAGGATTTGATCCTTAGGATGATTCTCACAAATTTCCAAGTTTTGGTGACATCCGGATGAAGTGGAGTATCTTCAACTTCTACTTCTTCTTCCTGGTTTCTTGATTTCAATGACTTCATCTTCTTCTTCCTTCTCTTTGCCTTTGTCTTGTGGATCTTGCTTGTCATTAAGATTCAAGGTCTCAACTTGTTCTTGCAAGCTTGTACCTATATCATCATCATCATCCACATTTCTCTTAGGAGCAAGAGGGTTAGTTTCATCAAATACAACATGCATTGATTCTTGAACGGTCAAAGTTCTCTTATTAAACACCCTATATGCTTTGCTCTTCATAGAATAACCAAGAAATACACCTTCATCGGATTTAGAATCAAATTTGGAGAGTTTATCTCTATCATTTAATATAAAGCATTTACAACCAAAAACTCTAAAGTAACCTATGTTAGGCTTTTTATCATTCCATAATTCATAGGGAGTTTTACCAAGTTTAGATCTTAATAGTACTCGATTCATAACATAGCATGTGGTGTTAACGGCTTCGGCCTAAAAGTATTGAGGTAAGGAATGTTCATTAAGCATGGTTCTAGACATTTCTTCAAGAGTTCTATTCTTTCTTTCAACCACACCATTTTGTTGAGGAGTTCTAGGAGCGGAGAAATTGTGATCAAATCCATTTTCATCACAATATTGTTCAATATCCTTATTGACAAATTCACTCCCCCTATCACTCCTAACATGTGTAATGGTATAGCCTTTCTCATTTTGGACTCTTCTACAATATGCAATAAATGTAGCATGAGTCTTATCTTTATGTGCAAGGAAGAACACCCATGTATATCTAGAGTAGTCATCAACAATTACAAATGCATAATGCTTCCCTCCAAGACTTGCAATAGCAATAGGTCCAAATAAGTCCATATGAATAAGTTGCAAAGGTCTAGTAGTTGAAATATGAGATTTTGTTTTAAAAGAAGACTTGGTTTGTTTTCCAAATTGGCATGCACTACAAACTCCATCTTTTGAAAACTTTGCTTTTGGTAAACCTCTAACTAGTTCATGCCTAGAAAGTTTTGAAATCAAATCCATGCTAGCATGTCCAAGCCTTCTATGCCATAACCAATGATTTTCATTTAAAGCGGAGAAGCAATGTACATTTTGTAATGCGATTTCTTCAAACTCTATAGCATAGATGTTACCAATCCTATATGCAACGAATAGGGTCTTATCATCATCTTCAATTATGCATTTATTTGATTTAAAAGTAACTCTATAACCTTTATCACATAATTGACTAATGCTAAGGAGATTATGCTTTAAACCATCAACTAACAAAACATTTTCAACACAAAGTGAGGAATTCTTACCAACCTTTCCAATGCCAATTATCTTACCCTTGGCATTGTCTCCAAATGTCACGTAGCCGCCGTCCTTGGGCTTCAAAGAGACGAACTTTGATCTATCACCCGTTATATGCCTTGAGCAACCACTATCAAGAAACCATTTCTCATTGCTTGATGACTTCAAGCATACCTACACAAGTTCAAGTAGCTTTCTTTGGTACCCATGCTTTCTTGGGTCCATAGGGGTTAGCCATAGGAGGTGAGGTTCCCTTAACCACCCACACCTTCTTGGTGAATCTTTTTGGTCTTCTTCTCATGTTACAAGTATAAGCATTGTGTCCTTCCTTATTACAATAAGTACATGAGAGCTTAGGTGTGCTAGGAACCTTAGGTTTAGGGAAGAAGTTAATGTAGGATTTTTATTTAACATGTTCTTGATAACCAATTCCGGCCTTGTCAAAGCACCATCTTTGACTAGTTAATATCTTATCCAAGTTATCCCTTCCATTAGTAAACTTGGCCAAGGTATTAGTCAAGTCTTCAATCTTTTCTTTCAATGAAGTGTTTTCACTTTCAAGATTAGATTGAGAGATGGTAGGGGGTGAGTCTATCTTGTTTTTTAACTCTAAGTTCTCATTTTTCAAAGCATTTAATTCTTCTTGAAGAGATGAGATATTCTTTTTCAAATCATTATTTTTGTGAGAAAATCTTTTTAATTCAAGAAAAGTATCTTCAAGAGCATCTTGTAGTTCTTCATAAGTAGGGGGTTCTTCTATAGGATAATCAATAGAGTTAGGTTCGATTACCTCATCTTCTTTTGCCATGAGACAAAAGTTTGCAACTTCTTGATCACAAGAAGCCTCCTCATCTTCTTCATCACTATTTGCTTCATCATCCTAAGTGACGGTGAAAGCCTTCTTCTTGAATTTTCTATTGTCCTTGAAGTTGTTGTTGTTGTGGCTTGTCTTGTTGTTGTTGTTGAGTTGGGGGCAATTTATCTTGATATGCCCGGGCTTCTTACATTCAAAACACACTTGAGGTTCTCTATTTGAAGTCTCTCCTCTATTTGGAATCCTTTTGGAGGAGTCTCCCTTGTTGAATCTTCTTCCTTGATTTCTTCTAAAGAAGAACCTTTTGAGTTTGTGAGAAATGAAAGCAATGTCTTCATCTTCCTCATTTTCACATTCTTCACTTGGTGTTTCTTCTTCATCTTGTGAGGCTTTGAGAGCCATACTCTTGGAAGTCTTTCCTTCATCAATTTCATGAGCTTTGAATGCAAGTTCTTGTGTGACTAAGTTGCCATCAAGATCACTCAAGGTCATTGATGATAGCTCCTTTGATTGAAGTAGAGTTGTGGTGAGGACATCCCATTGCTTAGGCAAGCTCCTAAGAATTTTTCTCACCAATTCGGAGTTAGTGTAAGTTTTTCCAAGAGAACTCAATGGATTGATAATAGCATTAAATCTAGCAAACATATCTCTAATAGATTCATCCTTTTTCATTTTGAACATTTCATATTCACAAACAAGCATGTTAATTTTAGCTTCTTTTACTTGAGATGTTCCTTCATAGGTAACCTCCAATGTGTCCCATATCTCTTTGGCACTAGTGCACCTAGAGATTTTGCTAAACTCATCATTAGTTAGAGCACAATATAACAGCCCAATGGCTTTAGAATTAAGTTCAAGAGACTTGTGATCAGCTGTGGTGTATTCTTGTGGTACTTTAGGAAGTGTAACTCCATCTACCACTTTAGTAGGGATTAAAGGACCCTTAGAAGTAATGTTCCACAGCTCATAGCTGGTGGATTGAATAAAAATTTGCATTCTAATTTTCCAAAAATTGTAGAGAGATACATCTCCATTGAAAAGTGGTGGTCTATTGGACGATTGTCCTTCGGAGAATCCGTTACCGCTATAGTTGGCCATATCGTTCCTCGCAAGACAAATATGTCAAATGCTAGAGGTTGGGCTCTGATACCAATTGTTGTCCCAAGTGAATAACCCTAGAGGGGGGGTGAATAGGGTTATAGGCCAATTAAAAAAATTATAGCAATCTAAACTCAGATTATTGCAAGCAAGATTAAATGTAAGACAATGCAATAATAAAGAGATTAAGGGAAAGAGAATGCAAACGATATAAGGAGGTTCGGCCTCCCGCCTACGTCCTCGCCTCAAGAGCGCGCTTGAGGATTCACCAATCCACTATCACTCTCCTTCAAGGTGGAGCAGCAAACCTTTACAACTTGAGTGTTCTTCACCAACACTTAGCCAAATGCACTCTTCTCAAGTGCTTACAAGTAAGGGTATTCACAACCCTTTTGATACAAAGTATTTGGAGATGATTTTGTGCTCAAAGAAAGCTCTCTCAAAGAGTAAATACACAGGAATTGAAAGCACACTACAGCTATTGATTGATTTCAATGAATGCTCACAAGAGGAATTAGGGCTTGTAATTGATTTTCTTGTTTTAGCTCAATGAATGCTCATAAATGAGCTCAAGCCTTGTATTTATACTCAAGGGGTCCATACTAGCCGTTTTGGAACAATAAATGCTGGGAAAAGAAGTTTGGTGGGCAATAAATGCTTCAAATGTCCGTTAAAAAACTAGCCATTATAACTTTCCCGAGGATTTCAGCCGGCTGAAAAATCTTTCAGCCGTCTGAAATATCCCTTTCAGCCGTCTGAGTGAGGCTACTGAATATTTCAGAGAGGTTAACTTTTGGCATATGAGCAAGCCTGCTCCTTTAGCCGTCTGATCATACTTTCAGCCGGCTTAAAGTGACATTTCAGCCGGCTCAAAGAGCCGTCTGAAAATTCCTAGAGAACAGTCATTCCCAAGGGAAGCATTTTCAGCCTGCTGAGTCCTTTCAGCCTGCTGAAACACCATTTTCAGCCGGCTGAAACATTGTTTCAGCCGTCTAAAAATCCCTGTTTTCAGACAAGTTTAAACATTCAGTCCATTTGAAAGATAGGTCATTTTTAGGCCTTTAAGATCATTGAATTTTCGATGTTTTAAGCCCTCTCAACTGGTGAGCAAGAATTGAAATTAATCTTACAAGGTTTTCCTAGAATTGTCACAAATTGACTTGTGATAAAGCTTGATTGCTCTTGAACAATTGATGGATCCATTGCGCTGCTTACTCAACATCTTTGCTTGTTTATTTGTGCATTTTGATCCTTAATGTTTTGAACCATTTAGCGGTTTTGATACCTGTCTAGATTCATCACTTAAATGCTCATTAGTCCTTTAAACATCTTATTATGTATTGTTATCATCAAAACCTCGGGGATTAATCCTCTTAGGCCAACAATGGTAAAATAGTCTTTTCGTCCCATAAAAATCTTGTTTTTCAGCAGAAATCCCGTGTGTTATAGTCGACTATAATGAGTTGTAATTGAGTTATAGTCGACTATAACTCCCCAATAAATAATACTGCGACATTCTGTTTGTTATAGTTGACTATAAGTTGTTATAGTCGACTATAACACCAAACATGCACAAAAAGAGGTATTCTGTTTATTATAGTCAACTATAAAGGGTTATAGTCAACTATAACGCTCAGCATGCACAACAAAGAGGTATATAGCTCACTAAAACATACCTTAACAAAATCCAACTCAATATTCTCATGAATCAACCTTGGGTTCTTACAACTTGGCCCCTCGATCACTCGGCCTAGTAAAATTACATTAGGGTTCTCACAGAAACCGCTTAGGAACACTCAACCACAACCTCAGAAGAGGCAAGGTAGGGCTTATGCAATGGTGCCAGAACAAGCAGGGATTGAAGGTACCTTATTTCTTTTTGATAATCATGTCGAAGTACTTTTTGATACAGGTGCCACACATTCTTTCATTTCCTCTACGTTAGTGAAAGCTCTAAACTTAATCCCTAAAACCCTAGATGTTCTTTTATCTGTTACTACACTTGTAGGAGGTATAGTAGAATTAACTCAAGTGTGCAAAAATTCTGCAATAAGGATGGGAGCTCGGGTAATGCCTGTAGATTTGATAGTACTCAATATGAAGAAATTTGATGTTATTTTAGGAATGGATTGGTTGACTATTTACCATGCCATACTAGACTGTTATAAGAAGATTATTCATTTCTCAATTCCTCAGAAACAGTCTTTCATCCTTTGCTGTGAACCCATTAATGATAGTTTTATTACTGGTTTTTTAGCATATACTGAGGATACTAGTGAAAGTACACCTATTAGTCAAATATTGGTAGTATGTGAGTTTAAAGATGTGTTCCAAAAGGTATCTGGACTACCACCCAAAATGGAGATTGATTTCACTATTGATTTAGTCTCGGGTACAACTCCAATTGCTATAGCACCTTATCATATGGCACCACTTGAGATACATGAATTGAAGAAAAAACTACAGGAGTTAGAAGAGTAAGGTTTTATTCAACCAAGTACGTCACCTTGGGGAGCACCAGCCCTATTTGTGAAAAAGAAAGATGGATCATTTCAATTGTGTATTAATTACCGTCAGCTCAACAACGTCAGCTATCAAGAACAAGTATCCATTACCAAGGATTGATGATTTATTTGACTAACTTCAAGGAGCTACAGTCTTTTCAAAAATTGATTTACAGTTCGGATATCATCAATTGCTGATCAAAGAAGAAGATGTTCCAAAGACGGCATTCAGTACACGATATAGACATTACGAGTTTTTGGTAATGCCTTTTGGAGTAACCAATGCAGTTGCAGTGTTTATGGATTTGATCAATCGAGTTTTTTGATGATATTCTAATTTATTCAAAGATACGAGAAGAGCACGAACAACATCTACATATTGCACTGCAGACTTTGCGAGATCACAAGCTTTATGCCAAGTTCGAGAAATATGACTTTTGGTTAGAACAAGTCAAGTTCCTCGGACATGTGATTTGAAAAGATGGACTTTCTGTGGATCCTTTTAAGGTTGAAACAGTTCTGAAATGGAATTGACCCACAATACCTATGGAAGTAAGAAGTTTCTTAGGGTTAGCGGGATATTACCGAAGGTTTATTGAAAGATTTTCCTGTATAACAGTTCCTATTAACTCGATTGACCCGGAAAAGACGTGTAATTTGTCTGGGATGAGAATTATGAATGTGCATTCCAAAAATTAAAAGAGAAATTGATATCAGCACCTATTCTAGCCCTTCTTAGGAGTGGTATTAAGTTTCTTATATACAGTGATGCCTCACATCAAGGATTAGGTTGTGTGCTGATGCAAGATGATAGGGTGATTGCGTATGGATCAAGACAACTTAAACCTCATGAGTTAAATTACTCAACCCATGATTTGGAACTAGTAGCTATAGTTTTTGCGCTAAAGATTTGAAGACATTATCTATATGGTGAAAATTTTGATCTTTTTACAAAACATAAAAGTTTAAAGTACTTGTTTTTGCAAAAAGAGTTGAATATGAGACAACAAAGGTGGATGGAACTCCTTAAGGATTATGATTTTACTCTTCAGTATTATCTGGGCAAAGCAAACATAGTAGTTGATGCCTTAAGTCGTAATCCACGAGGAATGATTGCTTTCCTAATGATGCAAGAATGGAGCATGTTGGAACTAGTGGTAGAATTTAACTTACAATTAGCAGGTGAAAAAGGAGTAGGATAACTTTTCACTATTGTAGCACAACCTAGTCTCATCATTAAGATTATAGAAACCCAAACTCAGGATCAAAAGTTCCATAATTGGCTTAGAAAGTTGATAGAAAAATATCCATCAGAATGGAAGGTTGGTAGTGATGGTGTGTATAGATTTCGAAAAAGATTATGTGTACCACCTATAGCCAATTTGAAGGATGAAATTCTTGAGCAGGCGCATCACACAAGATTTACAGTACATCTAGGGAGTACAAAGAAGTATAAGGATCTTAAAAGACAGTTTTGGTGGGAAGGCATGAAGCGAGATGTTGCAGAATTTGTTTCAAAGTGTTTAACGTGTCAATTAGTGAAGCCTGAAAGACAGAAACCACCAGGGCTTCTTCAACCTTTACCTATAGCTGGATGGAAATGGGAACAAATAAGTATGGATTTCATAACTGGTTTTCCAAAGTCAAGACAAGTACACGATGCTATTTGGATAGTGGTGGATCGATCGACAAAATCAGCTCATTTTATCCCGTATTACATTTCATATTCGGTTGATAAAATGAATAGATTGTATGTTCAAGAAATTAGTCCGATTGCATGGTGTTCTAGTATCTATAGTTTCTGATCATGATGCACGATTTACTTCCAAGTTATGGGAAGGATTACAAAGTGTATTTGGAACCTCAATACATTTTAGTACTACTTCATACCCTCAAACAGACGGGCAAATAGAACGGGTTAATCAAATACTAGAAGATATGTTATGAGCATGTGTAATAGATTTTGAAACTACTTGGGAGACTCATCTACCATTAGTTGAGTTTGCATACAACAATAGTTATCAATCTAGTATTGGTATGGCACCGTTCAAAGCTCTTTATGGAAGACCCTGTCGATCACCCATATGTTGGGCTGAAGTAGGAGATAGTGCATTACTTGGACCAGAAATCGTATGTGAAAGCATTGAGAAGATAGTCATCATCAAAGATTGACTACGAGCGGCCCAAAGTCGACAAAAGAGTTATGCAGATCGAAAGTGGAAGGATTCAGAGTTCAAAGAAGGGGACTAAGTGCTTCTTAAAGTATCTCTCATTCGAAGTATTATGCGATTTGGGAAGCAAAAGGGAAAGCTATCACCCAAATTTATTGGACCCTTTAAGATTACTGAGAAGATTGGGAAAGTAGCCTATCGACTTGAGTTACCACTCGAACTATCAAGAGTTCATAATGTTTTCCACATACCCATGTTGAGGAAATGTGTACATGATCCTTCTCACGTGATTGACTTTAGTGATTTGGAAATCAACAAAGATGTGACATACAATGAAGGGCCCATTCGCATATTGGACCACGAAGTCAAGAAATTGCGAAATAAGGAAATTCCTTTGCTGAATGTACAATGGAACCATTATGATGAGAACGAGGCATCTTGGGAATTAGAGTCAGAAATGCAAAATAAATATCCTTAATTGTTCAATAATTAGGTATGTCTAAATTTTGAGGACGAAATTTCTTTTAAGGGTGGTAGATTGTAACAACCCTAAATAAATATTTTAGTTTAAACAACTATAAATATATATATAATTAAGAATAATTCACAACATAATTTTATAGAGATAGTTATGATATTCATTATAAGGTTGTGTTTATGGAATTAATGATGATAAAAATTAAATGATAAGATGATCATATCGGTTTTATAGAGTTTATTAATATTAAATGTTCAATTTTATAATATAAGAATTTAAAATAAGAATGTTTAGATTTAAATAAGGATTGATTAGGATTTTAATTAAAAGATTACGTTTTATTTATAAATAAAAAAAAAAAAAAAAAAAACAATGAATTCTGCATGAAAATGCTAGCGTGGCAGCATATGCTTCTTGCATAATTTGAGGTGTCAAGAAAGAAGGGTTTGGAAACGAATGGAAGTTTGCATGAAGAACGGTGGTAGCTCCTTGAGAAGCCAAGAAACTTTTGCAATCATTATAAATTCTAGATATTTATATGTTAGCTGTAATATAAGCCCAATCGGAGAATAAGAAATGGAAAGAGAAAGTGTATCTAAAGAGAGAACGTAGAGAAAAAAAAAGGAAGGCAACTGAAATCTTGTTTTATCAGAAGCTAATTCGAGTTTAGAAGGTAAGAATTAACATGTATTTTAATTTTGTACTGGTTTCTTTACACAATTTGATGTTAGATAACAAAATTTTGAATTTTTAAAGCTTGAAAATGGTGTTTTAATGGAATCCGAATTTGGTGATTTCATTCTCTTTGTATAGTTAATAATTCTATGCCATTGTTGGGGCTTTAGTTTATCTTTGGAGTAGAATTAGAGTCTGTGAAATTTGGTAAGGTATAGATTGATGTAGATAGAGTATTTAAGGTTTAAAGTTTGGATAGGGTTGATAAAGCCTAAAACTTTGATGCAAAAACTGAATTAATGTGTTAATGATTTCTCAAAATTAACCTTAGAATGTGAAAATAGACATCGTAAGCTTCATCTGGCCTTTTGAATCACTCGAATCCGACTTCGTATGAAGAATATATAAGCAATTGAAGTTTTGTCCTTCACTGTAATTACTTTTCTGCAAAATCATGTCATTTTAGTAATATATTATGAGGAAGACAACTGTTTTGTAAATAAATTGACCTGTTTTGTACATACATTGTCCTGTTTCGTAAATAAAATGTCCTGTTTCGTAAATAGAATATAAAAGTGTATTGTTTTGTAGTTTAATTTCAAAAAGAAAAAAAATTTTATTTAAAATGCTAAGGCTCTGTTTGGCTTCTGAAAAAGTGATTATCTTTCATTTAAATGCCTTAAGCATTATTAAATAATTACTAAAAATAATAGTAATTGTTATTTTGAAAATAAATTAGAGTTTTACATTTAAAAACTATATATAATCAATTTCCATTGGTTATTTCTTTTGATTGGTTAATAAACCATAGTTTTAAAAAATAAATAAATAAATAATGAAATTAAACATATGTTGTTGATATTAGAGATATAATTTCTAAATGATTGAATTATAGGGACCCTTATGACCTTATGTATTAACTTTTGATTCGGTTCAATAATTGTAGCACATTTTTCTATTGAGATAATGCTATTTCTGTAGCATGAATTATTGTTGTTATTATTCTGGATACTAATGAATTGTTGAGTGGTTAGCCGGGGTGGATCCAGTCAGGTATGCTCTGCAGTTAGTGCACTAATATACTTAGTCATTGAACAAGTGGGCCATGACTAGTATACACATATGATAAGGACATATGTGCTATGGCTGTAATAACATGCATATACGGCAAGAGGCCTATGCGGGTTATTTTTATTTGTATTTTGCAGGTTGCAAATAGCAACAGAGGCTCAAGTATGAAAATTTTTATATTGAGAAAATAGTAGAATAATGTGCCACAATATGAATATGCATTTTAAACCATTATAATATGATAATTTTTGTGCTAAGATTAATACCGAATTAAAGTAGATGTTATTCTTACTGAGCTATGTAGCTCACCCTTAATATAATAAAATTTTCAAGTTAATGAGGAAACGATTGAAAGAAGTAGAAAAGCTTTGGGTTGCGCATATTAAGAGAAACTTTTTGATGTTTTATTTGTACTCTATAGTTGATAAGTTAAGGTTTGTAAGGAATTACTGTGGAGATGAATGGTTGTATCTTTTATGTTTAATAAATTAGTATAAATATTATGTTTTATGGATGAAAATTTCAATTTATTTTTATTTTTATGTTGTGTGATAATTCCGGGTGTTACACCTGCACATCCTAGTTCCCCTATCAATCGTTGCCGCCGCTCCCCATTGACCATCACCTTCTCCGTCGCTCACACCCATATATCCCAATCCTCTATCACAGCATCAAACCCACCACAGTACCACCCAATCACTCCACCACCTAACCCCCTTCCTCATTTAACCAAGACCCCATTTTCATCACCAAAAGGATTAAAAAAAAAAAAAGAAAAAAAAATTTACTCTTCCCTTTCTATATATATCCGCCATTATCTCTTCCCTCTCTGTACACTCTCTCTCTCCACAATAAACATACACTATCTCAGTACACTTTACAAAAGAGATATTTCTTTTTTTTTTGTTTTTTTTTTTTTGAGTGATTACAATTTAACAAAATAGTAAAATTTTACTACTTCAGTGTAAAATTTACTTCGTAAAGTAGTAAAATTTTACTACTTCGCTATAAAATTTAGGGCAAACTACATATTAGTGTCACTAATTTTACCCCAAATTTCAATGTGGTGTATAAACTTTTAATTTGTCCAATGTAGTACACTAACTATACATTAGTGTTTCAATGTGGGTAGACATGGGATGGCCGTTTAATTTACTAACGGAGACCTCACATGCGCTCACGTGGTGATCCATGTGGCGCTGACGTGGCATCCCTGGTGGAGTCTCCCCGGGAGAAATTACATATTAGTGTCACTAACTTTACCCCAAATTTCAATGTGGTACATAAACTTTTAATTTGTCCAATTTAATGTGCTAACTATACATTAATGTTTCAATGTGGGTAAACATGGGACGGCCGTTTAATTCACTAATGGAGACCTCATGTGCCCTCACATGGTGGCCCATCTTGAGTTGATGTGGCATCCCTCGTGGAGTCTCCACATTTTTTCTCACCATTTGCATCTCACAGTGCGCAGTATCTGAGAGATTACTTACATTGATGACTTCTTATGATCTAGGGCTTTTGACCCAAGAGCGAGAATGGTGGTGGGGTGGGGGACGCAAGGAGTTGCTTTGCTTCCACATCGACTACGATCTAATCCGAAGAATGGTAAAAATTATCTTCGGGAATGGTGCTGGGGGTGGGGTACGTAAGGGTTTGGGGAGGAGAAAGAATAGGGAAAGGATGGAAGGTGGAATTAGGGTCAGAGAGGGGGAAAGGGAAGACTCCATTTCTTTAAGGAAGTCGTTAATGTGGCAATAAAGGTAGAGGAGAAGGGGGGAAGAGGGAGACTCTCATGTCACACAAATGGCACCAGTATGCCTGGACGTGGACACCAGTATAATGGAGACTCCACCAGGGATGCCACGTCGGCAGCAGATGGGCCACCACTTGAGTGCACATGAAGTCGCCATTAGTAAATTAAACAGCCCTCCCATGTTTACCCACATTGAAACATTAATGTATAGTTAGTGCATTAAATTGGACGAATTAAAAGTTTATGTACCACATTGAAATTTGGGGTAAAGTTAGTGACACTAATGTGTAATTTCTCTTGGGGAGACTCCACCAGGGATGCCACGTCAGCACCACATAGATCGCCACGTGAGCGCATGTGAGGTCTCCATTAGTAAACTAAACGGCCGTCCCATGTTTACCTACATTGAAACACTAATGTATAGTTAGTGTACCAAAATTGGACAAATTAAAAGTTTATATACCACATTGAAATTTGGGGTAAAGTTAGTTACACTAATATGTAGTTTGCCCTAAAATTTATTACTTGATTAAGTAGTAAAATTTTACAGTTTTAATTTTTTTAATAATTACTTAATCAATATGGATCTTTTTTCGAAGATGTCAATGAGTAGGTTCCAAGAATATAATTTTTTTAAAAAACAGATATGTATATTGTAAGTTATAAGTTTTTAAAAATTATAATATTATAAAGCTGAGTTAGTTACATAGGATGCCCTTAATAACAAAAAAGGGAGTGCCCTTAGTAATAATAAGCGCAAAGCAGGGATTTTTAAAAAATGTGTGATTAATTGATAAATAAGTTTTAGTTTCATTGACTAATTGACTTAGAAAAACTCTTACTCGACTAATTGCCAATATTTTACCAAAAAGTAGACTATTCGCCAATTTCCCCTAATTTTTTTAAATTGATTTCCTAAAATACTATTTCTAATGAGTATTTTGCTTTTTCCAAAATTTTGTAAACTTAAAGGTAAAATTGATATGTTAAAACATTTAAAATAATTTTCTAAAAAAATGTGTCTTTTCAAAAATGATAGTCAAATAAAAATAGAGATAGTATTTTTTTTTTTCCAATTTAATACTTAAACTTTACTTCTGTGAAACAATGTGGTCCCTACCCCAAACTTTATCTAAATAGTTGATGGAATAGTCACATAAACTCGCGTAAATAGACATGTGGCATCCTACATATCAAGGATAGTTGAAACTTAATTTGTAAAACCCCAATTTTTTCATAAACTTATTTAATTAATTATAAAATTGATCATCTTTAATTAGAGTTAAACTTATGAGTAAATTTTCAGTACACATAAATTTAGGATTATAAATAACCTCGAACACATTAAACTCTGTAACCAAACAAGGTGATAATTTTCTAATCAATAAGTGTTAATTTTCGTATCTTAATCAGACATTAATATTAAAAGTAAACCTAAATAAATTAAGATTAAGCTGTACCTTGTATAAGATCTTATAAGGGTAGTAATTTATCTTTTTGGATTAATACGGCTGAAATATTGGGGGTTGGCTGCTAAGGGATCTTTGCTTCGTCATCGGCTTCATTTGCCTAGAAATCAAATCAAGTAAGTAATTACTTGGATCAACTGATAATATATATATAACTAAAAAATGGAAACATCAATGAAATAGTGATTGTTCATTGTTAAACTTAATTATAATATTATATATTAATACCATACAAACATTAAAGAAACAATAGTGGGTCACCTTGGATTTTGCATTCTGTTTATTGAAATAGAGTATATAAGAATTTGTGTAATATATTTGTTCACGAATAATACAAAGCTTAAAGGGAATAATGGAGATTTCCATGAATTGGTTTCTTGGGCAAAGTGTAAAAGTAAGTTATAGCTTTAAAGAAACTTATATGTACTAGATATGGGCACACGTGTGTTGCACATGAATATTATTTAAATAAAAAAATTTATAAATTCTATATATATATATATTGAACATGAAAATCTAATTATTTGTTACTTTTGTATTAATTTAACTTATTAGAATAAACGCTCAACACAATAGGTCAAAATTCTTTCAATTGTTAAGAGTTATGGAAGGAATAAGAAGCTAGCTAGAACACATGCATAGTAGTGGAGGCTGTATAGAATTTATAAAGTGAACATAAATTGTGTTATCTTTTTTCCTTATTTTTTGCTAGAAAATAAACATTCTTAATTGGTTAAATATGGGAGGCAAATAAATATTTAAAATTTAAGGATGTAATGGTCAATCAAAAGTGTTTCTAAAGTACAAACTTTTATAGGTAGTATAAATATAATATAATTCAATATGTGATACAAGAGCATCTTTGAGGGAGGTAGCAAAAAAAAAAAAAAAAAAAAATTATTTAAAAAAAAAAAAAAAAGAAGTAACAAATCTATCTTTTGCTACCTTACGTGGGCTGTGGCAATTTGCTACTTCAATTTGAGATTTGCATTCCAAAGGGAAGTAGCAAACATAATTATTTTATTTTTATTTTCTATATTTTATATTTTTTATGCTTTTAAATATTGTTTAATTTATTTTTTTAATAAGTGAAATTGATCCCTCATAATATAGTTTTTCTTACTTTTTCTATAAAAAAAATTCTCAATTTTATTTTTATATGGTATCATCATCTACATTTTTTTTTTGTTCACTTAGAGATTGAAAAGAGAGTGGAGATCGAGATTTTCATTTTATTTTTTTCCTCATTTCTCTTATTTTTTTCCTTTTTCTTTTTCCCTCTCCCTTCCCATCAACAAACAAATTCAAGCAAAATAATAATAATAATAATTATCATATACATATATGACCCATTCCAACAATTTCCACGTTACAATCAAAACACATTCAAGGGTTTTCCTAGTCTACCCAAAATCCTCAAAACAACCAGCCCCAACCACAAACAAATTCAACATTATATGAATTTTCACCAAATTTCAAAAAATACATAATAAAAGTATAAAACACTCACACAACAGCCCTTGAGATCTAGTATCGTCTCCATGATGTGGATATTTGGTTTGTGACTGCGCTGGGAAGTAGATGTGCTTCTAACAGGGCATTCTCGTTTGCTAGAGAATGAGAAGAAGAGGGAGATACGAAGTCAACGTGTTTTAAGATTATATGTCTAGTATTAAATGGAGTATTTGATTTAGGGTTTCCTTTGAATTCCTATTTGTGTTTTATATATTAAGGTATGTGTTTTAGAATTATAGTTTCCATATTACTATATTTCCTATATATGTAGAAGGGTGGGTAGTTGTGTATTTAAAAATTAAAATAAGGGTATATTAGTTAATCAAAAGTTTTTTTTACATTCATCTTTTTATAGGTAGTATAGATATATATTTTTACGTAGGGCTACAATAAAAGATGTAGAAGGAAGGTAGTGGGATTATAGGACATTTATCCTGTGGATGCATGTCCACTCTAAGATTCATATATCCATGCAATTATGATTTATATATTGGAATTTCACCGTTTGGGTTAGACATAGTTTAGCTAATCATATGAGCCTGATCCAATGGATTAGCTTATATGAAATTTAGACCTAGTAAACTATAGTTTGGCATGTGTTTACTTTAACACCACATTAATGAATACGTTAATTATATTAATTAAATACAGTGGTCATTATAAGGTCATGAGATTTAGACATTAAACCCTTAACACACCACTTAATTGGAGAAATCTTTTAGTTTAAGTATGATTTATTGATAAAGAAGATTATTGATTTTAGGTTCTGAGTAGCATTGGAATTGTTAGGAGTTCGATCACTTGGATTGTTGAAGGTTTGGTTTGAGGTAAGGGAACTTGCATAATGTATCGGCCTCTTTTATTAAATAAAAATAAATATGATTTTTGTTCCAATTTTGTGAGCTATTAGGTTTATGAAAAATTGTTTTTAAAATTGTTTCACTGTCAAGGTATTTATTTCTTATGTGTTATGGGTCAAGCAAAATAATCTTTTATTAAAACTGTTTTACATGTGTGTTCGCATCTATTTACTTGAGAAAGATATTTGCCAAACATTTATTGTATAAGTGTGAACTCTGGTTAGATTAGTGGTCCGTCCCAGCAGAGATTCTAATACTGTTAGAAATGTGGTCTGTGCCAATAGAGGATGCTAATTATGTTGGTTATCAGTACTGATGTAGTGTAAAATCCCGCGTTGATGAACACCTATTAGGTGTGAGTTTAACCTGAAGTAGTACTTATATGAACTAATGCTTATTGATTTGTGTTATATCGATCAGTAATTTTAAAGTGATCTATCGAATGCATTGTTATCGAAAGTGTTTCAGTATTATTATTTATTAATTTAAAATCAAGATAATTATTTCTAAAAGTTTATGTACTTATTTAATTGAAAGAAATGATTTATTATGAAACTCTATCATCTTATTACTCATGTTTTTAAATCACTTGGGTAAATTTGTTTGACTTCTTCTTGTATATATTGTGTAATGTTTTCTTACTAAACTTTATACTCACCACTTTATATTTTTCCCCATAAATGAATAGGTTGATGTGAGTGGCTTCTGGGTATGAAGAATTAGAGTGTCGATGGTTTGATCTGCTAGTTTAATCATAACTTTTATATTAGTAGTTAGAATAATTAATTTATTATTTTAGCAAACATTGTAGTAGGTTATTGGAGGTTAATTACAATTTACTTTGATGGATGTAAATTTATCTAGCTATTTCATTTAATTATTGAGACTTTAGTTATGTTGTGGTTTAAAATTTATTATGGATGGATTATTGGAGACAATTTTATTGAAGGTTGATGTTGTTAAGTGGTCTGGTCTATGTGGGACGTAATCTTATGTGGGTTGTGCTAATCATGTCGCCAAATCCAATATTTTGGGTTTAGGATGTGACATAATTAATTTAATATACTTTTACTGTCCTGTATTTTAAATTAAGTTCTAATTTAATACCTAAACTAACAAAATTCCAATTTAATACTCAAATTACATTCAAGTGTACCAATTTAATCTAAACACTCTAAACATAAATTTTAGCAAAATTGATTTACTCTAACCAACCTGATGTAATGAACATATAAACATGATTACAACTGTATTATATATGTTGTTACATGCATCAAAACATATATATAATTTTTGTAATGTAGGTTATGCATTGGAAGTAGGTGGGGTATCAACCCTTGAATTTGTTACGGTCATGTTTTTATATTCATTACATAAGGTTAGGGATTTGCACAGGTCGGTTTGGAGCTGTTTAAGGGGAAAATATCAACCAACCCATTAAGGGTGGGTTACAAAATTTCTAATCCGTAGCCAAACCGTATGTACTAAAAATCAATGGGTTGGCTGATTTTTTAGGCGGTTTATCACTAGCGGTATGGGTGGGTATGACGGTTTCTATCATGCCATTTTTAATCGGGTATTTTCTAATATATATTGGGCCTAAATCAATGAGTTATAAATTAATTCAGAAAATTTAACCATTTTAGTTGGTTATGTAAAGCTTGATACACACATTCATAATATATATCTTAATGCCGAAGAAGTAAATTATGACTTTGTGAGAATAAACACCCAATCAATGTAAATAAAATTAGAGATAATTAATGTTAAATTAGCTTCCAATCTTGCTGGAAGACGTAAAATATAGCAACCTAACAAAGTAGTAATAAGAAATAATAAAAGATACTAATATGCAATAAAATTTCGTGTTTCAAAGTGAGGACTTGAGTATATGAATATATATGTTATATCTTAATGAGTTGACATGCATTGTTTGGGGACTTAGGAATCTACGCTTAAGGTTATTAATTTGGGGATCGGCCCCTCTCCAGTCTCACTCTGTCCAGTTTCCTCCATTTTGTGGTTGAAAAAAATGCCATATCATCGAGGAGTGATTAGACGATTAAGATGTTGCCACATCATTAGTAGAAAATTTTCCTTTGAAACGCTTACGCAAAACTCAGTTTGCTCTGTGCTTCTATTAGCTTTGGCGAAAAACGGCCCCTCTCTGTGAGACTATGCCCCTCTCTCTTATCTCTCTCTCTCTCAAATCTCATTCTCAAATATCATTCGTTCTATCAGGTAAATTACTCCTTCCATCGATGTGAGGACTCGAGCCATGAGTGATGAGGATTTTGGGTTGAATTGTGATAAGTTATGCTTTGGGGAAACCACACGCCTCTTTTTGTGCATATTGAGTGATTTGGTCGACTGCAGGTTGTTTTGGTAGACTATATTTCAGACAGAATGTCACGGTACTGTTCACTGGGAAGTTTGGTCGACCACTTCCTGTGTTGGTCGACTATAACGCACGAATTTTGCTGAAGTTATAGGGTAAAAAGACTATTATACCCCTCACTTATATTTCTTTTTAAACCAACTCTTAAGGGGTTTCTACCCATTTTCTCGACTGAAAAAGAGGGAAAGAGAGAGAAAGAGAAAGAGAGTGGTGGGGAAAAAGAGAGGAGGCCGACGGTGGAGCACTTGACCTCAAGAGCTCGGGTTCGACCTCTTAAAGCTTCACTTCTGCGATTTTCCACCCGATCTATGCGTGTACACCCTTAGATTCCCTTTTCTAACGACCATTTGAGAGGTAGGTGCATTTTTCATGGTTGTAAACCATTGTAGGTATGATTTGGTATATTATCATGGGTTTTTGCATATTCACATGGTGTGATACATGTTTACATGGGATTGGGGTTCAAATTTCTTAAAAATTCGTATATTTGGGAAATTAGGGTTTTGCTTTATGCCCTATTTACTATATTTATGTTGATTTGCATATCCTCACATGATTTGAGGTACAATGAGTTTGTCTTGAAAACCCCTTTGTTAAATTCTTGCAATTGATCATTTAGAGATTACTTTTATATAAGTGTTAGAAACCCATTTTTCTACCATTATAAATAAAATGGTTGTGAAAGATTAACATGTAAATGGATGTGATGATAAGGGGTACTTTCCAGTCTTAACGACCGTAGTGTTCCCGAAATGAGGTTACTTTCTGGATCCATGTAGGATTCATAGTGTTTCCTCAAGATGAGGTTACTTTCTGGACCCAAGTAGGGATCCATAGTGTTTCCTCTTATTTCTGCGCGCGAGGGCCCCGCATAACCTGGGGAGGATTATTCAGTTTAAAAGACTGATGATATGAATTGCCAGATATGGCGGATGGTTTTGTGGATGGCCAGATATGGCGAATTTATGTTATGATTGATTTTCATATTCTCTTGTAACTATTTAAAATTGGTGATATGCAACCTCTTGTTATCTCATTTTATTTATTTGTTTATAATGGTTTTTAAAACCTTGATATACAACTTTGAAAAATGTATTCTACTGAGTTTATACTCACGCCTATTTTCAAAACCTTTTGCAGACTTTGAGCAAAGTAAGGATGACTCTTATGAGGAGGCATCACATCGGACTTAGCATAAGTATCTCATTTTGGATGTTGTGCAAATGCATTCTATAACTTTTATGGCATGTATATTATTTTAGACAGACTTATTGTATTATATACTGCCTGTATTGACAGTAGAACTCTGTGGGAACTAGTATGCCAGCTTATTTTAATTACCTGTTGTGGATGGTTGAATGATTTTGATTTTAAATTGAACAGGTTTAAACTGTCGAGAACTTGGTATGTCCTATTTTCAAACAGGACCATGCCGGATTTTTCTAAAAATATTTTATAAAGCCATAATTTTTATTTTACACCATCCTTGAACTTTATTTTCTTTATTCTTCTTTCTATTGACACGTCATGGCCTAATTTCGGGTCGTGACAATCGAAATTCTCTAAAATGTGGGTCTAATTGATATGTTTAATTGCGTCTATACCATATTTCTTTGAATTTTAAGAAATGCTTAAATCCATGAGAATTGACCCATGAAAAACCCCAATATGAGCTGCTTAAAGAAATGCACTGAGATTGAAAACATTTTTTTTCTCCTTCTTCCTCAATTTTTTGAACTGATGTGTGTTTTTGTGTGCACATATGTGGGTGAGAGAGAGAGGGGGAGAGGGAGGGAGGGAAGGAAGGAGACTTTGTAGCTTAAGCCGAATCGAAATCCCAACATGGTTTTCACTTCCCAGCTCTTCAATCACATCCCTTCCTCGTCGTTTTCGTTCAAACTCAAAAACTCCAGAAAAACTGTTCTGTATTGAGAGTTCTTGAAAGAAATAAGTGGATAAATTCTCAAAAGGATATCAAAATGATTTCTACAGAAGACTAATTCTAATTGGAAACCTCTTTTTCTTTTTCCTTTTTTCTTTCTTTTTTTTTAATTTTTTAGGAGTAATTGGAACTTTGATTAATTGTCTTCTTAAAGAGTTCTAACCTTTGATTAATTGGCTTTTTGATTGGATTCCTTTTCCAATTTGTATTTCTTTCTTTGATCAATACAATATGTTATTTATCAAAAAAAAAAAAAAAAAAAAAAAAAAAAAAAGAGTTCAAACCTTGATGCTTGGTCTGTAAACTTCGTCTCTGCTCTTCTCTAAGGTCATGTGAAAAGTTAATGATGTGGCAGCATCTCCATCGTTGAATCATACCTCGTTGACGTGTCATTTTCAGGACCATAAAATGGAGGAAACTAGATTGAAGAAGACTGGGGAGGAGCTGAACCCATTAATTTGGCCATCATAATTATTATGAGAAGATTTCTATATTTGATTTTTATAATTTTATATATATGTTGTTAAAGGCGAGTTGGTTTGCTTTATTGGTGGTTTGATAACGTTTAACCTATTAATTAAATCAAATCGTCAATTTTATTACTCAATTCATTCAAATCGTCTAACCTCTCAAACTACTTGGGTTGGTGTAGATTGGTTTGGGTTGGTGGATTGAGCGGTTTTTTGCACAGGCCTACATAAGGTTGGTTAAAGCAGGTTTTAAAGAGGTTCAAAGGACATATGTTAAGTTGCAATTAATAACTCAATTTTTGCATAAAAAATTGTGAAAAAAATAATGAAAATTGTTTAAGAAAATGATAAAATATTTAAAAAATATGTGAACGCAATTTTTCATACAATGATTGATTTATTAATTGTATTTTAACATTTGTGTTTAGAACACGACATTGAGAAAACGAAAGGGTATTTATCAAAATAAATTTGAGGAGAAATTTCTTTACAAAATTCAATCAAGTCGGATCATATGCTTTTCCGTGTCTAATCTGATATAGCCATGGGTCCAATTCTGACTTTAATTCTACGAACCTTCAACATCAGCTGATGAGACAAGTGGATCCATAAAGTTATCGACTCACCTAGGAAGATGTTAATACGCCCAATCTGTCTTATCCAATTAGAAAGGACCAAAATTTTATAATCAAACGTGGTAGGCAGCAAAACATTGAGGGGCGGGTTGATTACACTTTGACCCGCCACAAAGGTCCAAAATCCTCGTCATCATCATTATCATCGTCACAGGAAGGCGAGATGGCTCATTATTGGGTTTTCACATACAGAGGCAGATACAAGTTTCTCTTTGTTTTATTCATTTACAGGTATGATTGTTTCGCATTAGCTCTGGTTGGTTTTTGTTCTGCTCATCATTTCTTTCTTTCTTTTTTGGGTAATTTCATTATTGGGTTTTCACATACAGAGGCAGATACAATTTATTTTTTATATTTTATTTTTAAATTTTTATTATCTCGTCAGTGATTGATATTACTTCATTTTCTGAAAATTGTGGAACAAGTCCCTGTTGATGGGCAGACATATTTCAATTTTGCTTCTGTTAATCATAAACGATTTTTTTATTTTATTTTATTTTTTAAACACATTTTAGAAAGGAAATATGTTCATCTCTCAATGCAGGTTAATTTGAGGTTCCACAAAATTAATTCTTCAATATCCTTAGCTGCTGTGGTAATTATTCTGTGTATGGATCACAGTGTGGTCATAGTGTCAATTTTATTACAATGCTTCAATTTCTGAATTATGTTCACTCCTTTAATTTATTAGAGTTTTCATCTTAATGTAGATATGGCACCTTCAAGCTTTTCTGATCTCCTGCAATCACTTTCTCCTATGCATGTAACTTATTTTTTCCCCCTTAGCACCCAAACAAAAGGAAAAAAAAAAATTCCCTTAAAATTTTGGTTATACATCATAATTCTTGCTGTTTCTTAAAAGATGTTATGTTGGATCACCAAATTATAGTACAAAGTCAAACATTCTATCTGTGGTGCAAATTATGCCAGTTTTTATCCTAGTGCTGTGGATGTTTCATTTATTGTCACCTGCATCGAAATAAAAATTGCAGCAAAATTATAGTAGGAGCTTGCCTAAATTAAAATATGCCCTGTGGAGTCACTTAAGACATCTGGACTCTTTTTCATTAACAACTCGAGGAAGGTATTGTATAATCATGTCTCTTGCTAACATACATTCCAGTTGAACAATGTTTATTTTATTTCTGTGGGCACTTATGAGGGTATTCCGGAAATGAAATCCTCCTGTTTTATCTTGTAGCTTTTAACTGAGTCCATATTTATGTCGATAGCATGTAGATTTAGTTTAATTCGTCCAATATTTTTTTGGTATTTGGGATTTCTGAAATTTTTACCATCATTTTTGGTGATGTCTCCAGAAACTGTGATGGCTTCATTTTAGAAGATCAATTTTTAGCAGTCAAATTCTTTGCAAAACAGAATGGACCAATGCCATTTCCAGTTAGATGACCAACTACACCATAAGAGACCCTTAAAATTTCAATAGAGTTATGCCTTTATAGTGCCACTGCCAATTGTAGTTTTCTCTTTATATTTTTATCGTAGAAATTGATAGTGAATGGCACTAACTAGACCTTATCTTGTCAACTTTGTTTAGCTTTTCTTCATAAAAAAGGAAAAAAAAAAAAAATTCCTTTGTTTAGCTTTTATCCTCATCTATTGTCTATTCCATCACATATTTAGAGGCTCGTTCCTAGATTTTCTTTCATGGTTATGGATTATGATTGTTCCTTTAAAAAAACTATTGGGAAGAAAAATGGTTATAACTCATTCCTCACTCTTGTTTCTCTTTTTCCCTTGTGTGAAGCCCAAATGGGATTTAAAGGAGCATTTAAGAGGATTTATGCATCTGGGATTATGTTTGATATATTTTTTTGATAACAAAAAGGCCCTTCGGGAAAACCCCGGATCTGTATAAACAGTCTTTTGGGATTATGTTTGATATTGAATGGCACTAACTAGATCTGATGGCACCATGACAAGAATTTTGGTACACGCCCTCTCTTTCTCTCTCTCTCTCTTATGCATGTGCTATTCTTTTCTTTCAATGGTGCCCTCACCTAATTTGAATGAAACCCAAAAGACTGTTTCTATCATTACATAACCATTGAGATTTCCATATGAAACTAGGATCACAGTGTATTCTTCCTCTAAATTTGCAGGGTTTTGGGAAGCAACATGAGGTGTACTGTAAAGATGTTGCTTAGTGTTCAATTAGTATGATTTTTTGTCATTTCAGTGCATTGCAGGGGCATCCCGCTTGTTCTTTTTAGAGGAAGGATCAGCTTCGTCATTTGAATTTTGGAGTTTATAGTGTTCATCAACTCTGACGCTTCGTAAAGTATATTTTAACTGTCAACCAAATATGGCTTCCAATCTCAAAGGTTTTTTTTATTTTTATTTATAATATTTACTTTTTTTTTTTCTCCGTTCATTCCCTTGCTTCCCTAATTGTGAAGTTGATGCTCAAGATGAACTTCATTTCTGAGTCTCAAATAAACTTGGTTCTCACTATATTTCCTATTCTTCTTAATTATTAAATTTTATTCTAAAATTTTGCTTATCGATATATATATATATTTTGTTTCCTGGACAGGAATAGCTATTGTCATTATGGGTGTTAGTGGAGCTGGGAAATCGTAAGTCCTAAAACTTCATCTGACATGTGTCCCTTGATTATGCACTGAGCTTTGCTGTCCTATCACCATCATCATCTTCCCCTTTGCTCTCCTCTTCTTAAATCTAACTTTGGCTGAAAATTTGCCCATCTGTCATGAATAAAGAAATATATACTCATCTTAGCTTAGTAATCAAACGTTATAATTCTAGCCGCTAAAGGATGGCTGATATAGAGAACCTTTAGCTAGACTAACACAATTTTGATTTGCAAGTCTCCACTGTTGGATTAGTCTCACACAAGGTATATGAGAATTGAGATACTTGTGTTGTTGAGATGAAAAAGTCTCCAACATAACAGTTTTTCCAATTAGGGGCAGGTTCTTGAAATTGCATTCATGAGATTTTAAAGGATGATCATTGTGGGAGGAGACTTCAAAATGTACTTATTGGCCGATCAAGTGGTACTACTGATGCCAGAAATCATTCGCCAGGAGTAGGATGCCAAACCAATTCATCTCGTTCATCAGAAATTTAAATAATTTTATCCTAACAAGTTACCGCAACCTGATTTGGATTTAGTTATAAAATCAACTGACATTGTAAGCACCATTAGTCATTAATCATTATCGCATCTTCTGGCATAGATTACTATTGAATGTAGTTTAATATTAGCCCTTTCAATAAGGAGGTTGTGTGTGGCCTGTCCTAAGCATATGGAATCATTTCTTCGTGTTTATATAACATTCAAAATGAGGCCATCTTGGTGCATGACTAGACGATTTATTTCATAATTAAATGAAATGGTGTCATTTCAATTTTCTTTTCTTTTATCATTATTATTTATTTACAATCAGTTGCTCCTATGATTCCAATACCTGCAATGGTTCGTTCATCATTCTAGCTGGACAGAATTGTGAAGTCAAAAACTATGAGAAACAAGATGAAATATTCCAGTCCCATGTGACATTCAAATGCTTCATGCGCTGATGATTTCCAAACCATTGCCCCGACAGAGATAATATCATCCTGCTCTACCAGCCATCCAAAATGTGCTTTTCGAAAGATGTAATTGCAATTATTCTTCGAAGCATCCTATCATCCTTTCATTGGAAAGCAAGCCTTCTTCAATCATCAGGGATGAAAACAATGTCTAACTCAACACATAATCATCTTCTGCTAATTACTGCAGAATTCAATTTCAGTGAGAATTTTCCCAAGAAATCTGCACTATAGCCAGTCTTGTTTTTCCATGTTACCTCTCGTACACAAGTGCTCTTTTTACAAGGAACCAAATTTTGGAACAAAAATATCCAGCCCCAATGAAAAGATCTCAGATGAATTCATATGAACAATGTCATTGTGGATGGTGGGTTCTTGCATGTGCACGTTGGTGTATGCTAGCATCTATTGACAATACTGACTTGGATTGTTAATGCTGATGCATACTTGTCCATAGATGATGTTATGTGATGGTAGCAATATATACGTAGTCGTAAAAGGACGAGATTGTAGGAGAGTGCTTACCATGAGGAGGAATAGCTAGGCAACTATGGTGAAATACCAATAGGGGGTTACTGTAGCAAAAACTTTAGTAGTGGACCATATTTAAGGTCTCTAAATATAAAAATTGTGGACCAATCTTTTGAGCAGTCAAACTCAAATTTAGAAAGATAGCATTTGATTGTATTCGAGGTCTTGGGCTTAGAGTAGTGGGGATATGAAGTATAGTCTCAAGATATGATTACTAGGGTAGGAGCGCAGTGTAGGGAGATTAGGATATTCGAGATTGTGGCCTGCATTTATGAAGATAGAGTATTTTAGACAATGTTTCCACGCAATTGTGGACCATGTAGTTGCATGTTATTTTGATGATTTTTCTTCTTAAGACAGAATGAGCTATTTATAGCAGAAGAGTGATAGGGAGGTTAAATACAGTGTAAAATTCACATAGGTTTTAGGATCTCATTGGACCAAAAAAGGAACCACTGCATGAACTGAAAGGTGTATTGAATAAGAGGTGACACGTGTCCAGTTTAGACATGTGTCATGAAATAGTTTAGCCACCTGATGTTTAGCAGTCCTGACACATATAAGACCAAGTGTAGAGAAATTATTTATTGGTTTGAAGGTTTTGTAAGGTTTTGGTATATCATTAATAGGTGATAGAAGTAGGTTTTGACAAGTGTCCAGTTTTGAACACGTGTCGCCAAGTTGTTTGCTCCCTATTTCTCCTTCAAAAGACCAAGGCAGAAGGGAGGCAAGTTACGCAACTACCTCAGGTAGCCCTCACTCCATCCCCTATGCTAAAACCTCTCAAGCCATACTAAAAGTGTAGTTAAGGTGACGCAATGGGGCACCTTAACTACATAAACTAACACTGAACCCTAGGATACTTTTAAGTTTATTGGGCCCTTTCATAGACCTAGGCATGAAGTGTTAGGGTGTATGTTAATTATGGACATGGAGCAGGTACTAACCCTAGAGGGGGAAAGCTCTTTTAGACTGAGCTTCCTTGATGCATACTAAGTACTAGGTGGGGCAACTTGGTCCAGTGCAAACCAGGAAGCAAACCGAAACCCACCGCTTGGGTTGTTTTGATTCAGTTCTTGAGCTAACTTGGTTCAATCTTGGGTTAAAATATTAATAATTAACCTCTATTTGGTTTGGTTATGGGTTGAGGCATTGGGTAAACCGACCCAACCCGATAGCCGACCTTATATATAAAAATGTATATGGTATAACATTAACTATGAATATACATTATATTTTCTTTTGTTTCAATTTCAATCTTCGTTTTTCTAAAATTTTTCTACATGAGAGAAAGGGGTGGGGGGCGGGGGAGTGACAAACATTTATTGATGGTACAAAGTACAAGACATCCAAACCTATGGCCTGACTAATCCCCCCTAGAACATAGGTAAGGCCACCGCCCACTCCACATCAGTTAACACAACACTCAGGATAAACCTACTTGATGGCTGACCCAAGAGGGAAGGAGAAGTTGCATCCAGTAAAAACTTCATTTATTGATGTTGGGACAACTAACTATCTATATAACTATATTTAGGAATTCAGTGGCATAAAACCCATGAGCTGTCAAGGATGTGGGAAGTAGACCTATGAGTCATCATTGGTGTCACATTTAAAGAGTTTTGGTTGCACTCCTTGGCATGGAGAAGTTGTCTCTCTTTCATTTTTATTTTTAAATTTTATTATTATTATTGGAGTAAATTGCCCTTTAAGGTCCAAAGTTTGAGTCAAGTTTCACTTTAGGATCCAAAGTTTAAATTGTGTCAATTTAGTACTCAAATTATTAGTTGAGTTGCAATTTTAGGTCTACCATCAAAATTTTCTGTATTATCCATAGTTTGCCCTTTTTATGTGTTTGAAAACCCTATTTTACCCTTATCAACATTTAATAAACATCTATATGTTGACAAGATCTGAATCACTTTGCCGTCAAATTTATGGTTTTGTAAATGGAAAATATAAAGGTTTATTATATGTTGATAGGGGTAATATAGAGAGAGAAAAGATAAGAGTGATTTAGATATGGTGAAAATATAAAGGTTTATTAGATGTTAATAGGGGTAAAATAGGGTTTTCAAACCCAAAAAAGGGACAAAGTAGGGATAATACTGAAAATTCTAACAATAGGCCCCAAATTGCAACTCAACTAATAATTGAGGTATTGAATTGATGCAATTTAAACTTTTGACCCTAAAATGAAACTCGACCCAAACTTTGGACCCTAAAGTGCAATTTACCCTTATTATTGGGAAGGGACATAAAAGAAAACAACAAAAACAGGGTCATGGGGAAATTCATCAAGGTTATCAAAAGTTACACTGGCTTTGTGGTTTGTGTTTCATAAAGAATTTAGGCTCACCACGTTTTTGGGTCAGCATTATAAACATTAAATTTGTACTCTTCGACACCTTTGGTGATGTCCCCTCATGGAAGTATACTCTTCCCAGGTTTGCAACAAATGAGATTGCAACATCACTGCACAGAACTTGGGATAGTATTTCCTTTTGTCAAGTACCTCCAGTGGCCACTCTAATTCTAATTCATTCAGGATAAATATGATGGTGATCCAACTATACCAAAACTCTTCAAAAACTAGTTCTTGGTCATCTACATGCTATGCTTGCCCAAAGGTCCCCAAGATTGAAAAGATATATTGATGGAATAAATGAAATAAGGAGAGGCTAAGAAGTTTGCTGGGACCTGCTTCGGATCCAATGCGGAATTCGTTGAGCAACTAAAACTTCTCCATTAAATAGCCAATGACTGTCCGATGTCTACAAGAACACAACAAACACAATGCAGGAAACCCAAACCCACAAAAACCTTTATGGCATATGTTAGTCGTTTTTTTAAAACTCCTTCGGTAGACGTTACAAGAAAATCTTCAGGCGTAAAAGATAGTAATGTATTTTCAAGCCTAAGAGGCCCACAGAACCTATTCACTGCAGAAATCTTTGGACCGCTTATATGCTTGTATTACTTAGCTATTGATTGTCAAACACTAGTCCACAGACAGAAAATTTTCACAAGAAAATTGGGGATAACACATATCTAATAGTCTGAAACAACATTTTTGTTAGTGCAATGCCTTGAGTGCATGATAAACAGTCTCCATTTGCTGTCTGCTCATGTCACATGTGATTGGGACCCAAAACCCTCGCTACCTGAATCCTACCTGACTGCTTATTATGTTTCATGGGATTTGTGATGTTTCTCCCACACTATACAGGCACATTTGACTTCTGACTAGTGCTTATGTCTCATTCCTTCTGTCTGTATGCTCTGTTTTAATTATTTTATTTAGGATCTAAAGGCTTGGTTCTTTTGAGTTGAGCAGTATATGGATGGAGATTTTACTACTGTAATATAGCCATGGGGTCATGTTTCTCACTTGTTCAGATAACACCATTTTTTGGGGGTCTCTGAGGAAGTATAGTAGAAAAATTTAACAAATGCAAATTAATGATACATCCATTTTATCTTGTGAGCCTTCAACCTCATATATCACTGTGATGGGTTCAAGCTGTGGTAATTATTTGATCATTTAATATCTACAGCTTTTGATCATAGACCAAATCAAACTTCTGTGAATTTCGTCCATTTTTATGCATGATAGAATTTCTTCTTCTTCTTCCTCTCTCTCTCTCTCTCTCCTTTTAAACAATTTATGGTAGTTTGAAATTGATAGCTTTAATCTAAATGGGCTTAGGGTGTCTTAGTTGAGAAGAGCTTCTTTTCTGTCTTTTGGAATTACACATTCATCTTGTGAATGGAGATCAGTAGAGAAACCTATTTTGACTGCTGTAGTGACTAGCACTGTGGCGAACATTTATACTAATTTTTTATTTTTATTTTCCTGTTTTTATTTTTTACACATTTTATATTTCAATTTTTATCTTTTATCTTTTTATCTTTCCACTATATTTTTTTTTTCCTTCTTCTGGGCAAATATCACAAGTTCTGCTGATACTTGTGTAACCATTTTTTGTTTCACAGTACAATAGGCAATATGCTAGCAGAGGCTTTGAATTGTAGTTTTCTTGATGCTGATGATTTCCACCCACAATCAAACAAAGGTAGTCATATAAATTTGAATCTTATTATTTAGCATGCAACTTTTAATTTCTATTGAATTTGTTAATCTTCATTTATTAATTTATCTTTTGTGCAATGGTCTTTTGCGCGACAAAACAGAAAAGATGCAGAAAGGGATCCCTCTCTCAGACTGAAGACCGAATCCCGTGGCTTGAAACATTACGGGATACCCTAAGAGAGAGCTTAGTTAATAGACAAGTTGTGATACTTGGGTGTTCTGCTCTGCAAAAGCGATACAGAGAAATTCTAAGATCTGCTGACCCTAATTGTAAACCAGGAAGCTATGACAGTGTGGTGAAGTTTATTTTGTTGGATGTTCGGGCTGAGGTCCTTGCTGCTCGTCTAGTAAAAAGAGCAGCAGAAGGGAAGCATTTCATGCCCGCTACACTTTTGCAATCTCAGTTAGACTTGCTTCAAATTGATGATTCTGAAGGGATACTTAAGGTTGATGCTACCTTGAGGCCTCAGGCCATTGTGAACACCATACAAGCTATGGGAGTTCCTCACCAATGGGAGAATTGTGAAACGTTTTTTCAAGAATCTCACTAGGCTATAGCATTGTTTGGTACCACAAAAACTAGATCCTGGCCATGGTTTTTGAAAGAAAACCCCCCATACTATTGTTTTTGGAGCACAATAAGACTGATACTCCCATCATATTTGGTAACTATAGAAGTTGATTTAATGAAAGGTTATAGAGAAGTCCCACTTAGATCAAGTTCAGAGCAAATTAAATATTGCACTTCGTTAAATAAATTCTTCACTTTCCCATATAGAAGAGTTTTTATTTAGTTTTTGTGAGATATTGTTTCCAGAATATAGTTTGGATAGACATAATTCGTTCTTCCATCTTGCATACATACGTCAACCAAAATAGCTCAATGCCATCTAAGCACTCACTCTGATTTTATTTTTGGTCAAATTTGAAGGAAAACTACTGCAGTTCTTGATGCAATTTGTTCCCCAGATGGTAGGCTGCTTCATTCATTTACCTTCTAATATGCATTACTTAATTAAGAAGTTAGATTAATACCTAGGTTGATAATTTTACTGGCGTTACATGCAGATATTAATTTTTTCCTGGTTTTATTAATTTTTTCAACAAATTATAACTACTTTTTTTGCACCATGGGAGACAGAGATGCTGAATGTCATGGCTCTTGGCATGAGGTATGTAGTCTTACCCATGTATATTTATCCGTTAAGGGTAATGCTACCTTACCCCACACTTTGCCCTACTAGTGTATTTGGGAAGATAAGTTTGTAGAACCTACTGATATGATTACCCATGTATATTCAGCTTTTTGCATGAATCCCTTCATTAAAAACCCGTAAACCTCTCAACTGGATCAAGCTTTACGGGCGAATCATCTCTATATCCTTTGAATTCGCATTCCTCCTCTTTACTTGGAGCGAACCTTCAATAAACTTCCCAAAATCTCAACATCAAGAGCATTCGTGCTGCCTGTTAACAAGTAGAAAATATTTTAGATGAATGAATCCCTAACCTTTCAAAGACACAAAATACCGATTAGTTTTCTACTGTCTTTTTGGTGCAAAGGCTATGGCTTATTTTTTTTAAAAGGAATGAATAACTAAGAATTTATTATCTCTTGGATATGGCTTGCTTCACTAATATTAATTGTAATATTAATGTGCTATATTGTTAAAGTATTTGCAGCATACCCAGTCTATCTTGGAAATTAGATTGCAATCCAAAATGATTAACTCGATAGTAGGTGAGTTGTCAAGAAAATATGTCCTAGTTTGCATGCTTCATATGGTGCAAAATGTGTGTCATGCAGTCAATAACATGCCCACGAAGTAAACAAGATATTATAGAATCCTGAATGAATCGGTTCGTAAGGCAATTAGAGGTAAGAGAAATTGAGGAGAAGATAAGAGAAAGTTAACTACAGGTAATCTTGCCATGTGTGCTAACATCCATTGACTAAACTATTGCATAGGTAAAATGGTTCCAGGTTAATGTACTTTAAGGACAAGGAAGAGAACCAAAAATAATTTCGGCTGGTGAGATTTGAGATGATACATGATAGATTTAATTTGACGGAAGTAAGTTGTTGCCCTAGAGGCCTAGATATAGTGGAATGGCGAAAAATGATCTGTGTAGCCAACCCCTAAAATAATTCGCTATAAGACTGTTGGACTGAGATTATTTATTTATTTATTTTTTTGAGTTGAATTTTTTTTATTTGTTCCATACAGGAGCATCTGTGTTTGAAAATCAAGGTAATTTAATTAAAGACCTAAGTGTCATAAAACCATGCTTAAAGGATGGAGAAAATAAAGGAAAGACTAAAGAAAGAGTCATTGACAAACCTACAACTAGCAAGGCTAGAAAATAAGTTTTCTGCTCAAATGAAATTTTAAATGCAACCTAGCTATAACTTTGAAATTAATATTATAAACACAAAGACCAAATTTGACTGAAAAAAAAAAAAAAAAAAACGCTGATGAAATAAGAGAAAATAAAAAAGTAACGACATGTTTGGATAAGGAATTTCAAGGACGGAATTTGTCTTTGAAATGGAATTGGTAAAATTCTTAATAAGAAAAATTTTATAAATTCCATTCCAAAGACAAATTCCGCCTAAAGATTTCTTATCCAAACATAGCATAAGTGTTTATGATAGTTGGTTGCCTATGAGCAAGCCATATATATAATTGTCAGGATGGTGATGATGTTTGCACGCCTGGCTGTGATAAAACTTTCCACTCGTTTCACAAAATGGCATGATCGTAACATCTTTTGTTGGGGTCTTAAGTTACATACAGATAGGAAAGAGAAATGAAGCCAAAAAAGAAGAGAAATTTTATTGTAACCCTTAGTTCAGCCATAGGCATAAAGAGTTTAGTTTATCATATTCGATCGTTTCATGAGTATTGGTATGTAACTGCTAAAGAAGAGGATATAAGGAGTTGCAATGGAGCAATTAAGGCAGGACTAGACATCTCTCACTAGTTTATACCTTAGCAGGTAGAATGGCCGGTGGACATATATATCAAATGAAATACATGAGCAAGGATCCTCTCCATTTCAATGGACGGTCCATTGAAATTTGAATTGTTCATATCATATGGGTTCCACATGTTTTGGTGGATCTCACATGGTATGAACAGTCTAAATTTCATTGGACTATCCATTAAATGGAGAGAATCTCTTCCCAAAATACATATTCAGACATTAATTCATTCCATTTGTATTTATAACTTTCAAATAGGAATTTATTGCAACTACTGCATTAATTAAAGGAAAACTAACTTTTTATTGGAAAAAAAATACACTACCTAAGAAGATTAATTTTATAATTATACTATAATAAAGAAAAATAAATGAATGAGATACTTCAACACAATAAGTGGCGTCAAATTAAAGAAGTAAATGTTGAGTATTTTTCCTTTTGAACTTAGGCCATATTTGTTTAGCTGGAATGGAATGGATGGAATGAAATCTCATTTCAATTCATTTCAAACAACATGTTTGGATAAGATAATTTGAATGGGAATGGAATCAAATAGTATGTTTAAACAGTAATTTCAAATCTATTTTCATTCCAGATTACTTAAGCATGGAATCACATTCCATTCCCATCCATTCCATTCCATTCTAACTAAACAAACATGGCTTTAGAGAAAAGGAATTTAAATATCACATTAAATCCAATAATTCATTTGGTATATCTAGCAACACTCTTTAAATCAATCTCAGTTTAGGCACATTTAGACTTTGGAAAGGATCTTTTCACTACAATCGAGTCTGACAAATTTTGTAACTTTTGCTTGGCAAAAATGTGGCCATTGCACGGTTGAAGGTCGAGGCATCAATTTCAAAAGTGACCAAGCGGCATTAGCCCAAATGGGGAAGTCCAACTATAAGTACTCCATATGAAATAATAGCAATTATTTTCCAAATTTCATATTAAATCTACAAGGAATTACATATTGGTCTAGCTATGGGCAAATAATTACAAGTAGTAGTCATATGTGGTTAAATTAGTAGTCATTTTTGTATTGATGTGTAATTATTTACTGTAGCCAAACCAATATGTAATTCGCCCTAAAATCTAAGCAACCACTGTTCTAATTTCCTATGCACATGTAGCGGCTTATAGGAATAAATGCTCATGACTATTTAGTCCTTAAGGGTGCATTTGGTTCACGGGATGGGAATGTGAGTCTTGGGAATGGGGCATTACTTGAAAATGAAAATGTTTGGTATTGATATCCATTCTTACGTTTCGTTCGCAATAATAAAAAGTAGAATTCCTCTTACATTTCCATTTCCACGTTTGGTTGGGTTAAGAAACTTATTCCTAAATGGATGAAATTCCAACACTACCCATCACTCCTTTACACCAAATACCCATCCAGTAAACACCCTCACCACCATGATTTCTCCTTCTCTGGTGAAATCCATAACCAACTTCTCCTACTTCATCTATTCCCAATATCCTTTCCCAAATCACACCCACCAAAACCCAAAACCCCATAACCAAATCAAGATCCGAGCTTCTCGCTATGATAAAGGAGAATCCGTTCCTTCTCCTCCTCTTCAACATCTTGGAGAACAACTAATTGAAACATGATGAGGAGTTGAATTTTAAAAACAACTCATTGAAACAAGAAGCCACAACAAATCTGGGTTTAAAAGCACTGGTTAATTTTATCCAAGTATTGTCTGTTCGAAAAGATTGTAAGTTGCGAATCATTTAAAGTTAAAAAAAAAAAAAAAATGAAAGCAAAAGAAATATTATTAAGAACAAGAACAAACCAAAACACCACAAATCCAAAATACCCAGCACCCACAAAAAACAGTGATTAGTGCTCCCTACCCACCCAAGCTAATATAAGGAACCTTCCTATCATGAGAACCTATTTCAGTGACATATCATCAAACACCAAAGCTACAAAACTGGAAATGCTTATATTGACTCCTACCAAAGCTACACGAGGTACTCCCTTTTCCATAGCAAAACAAATGTAGGCAAAGATCAAGTTTAATTCATGCAAACACCCAATTTGTTACCCCATCCAATTTCTTTTCTTTTTCCTAAATTTTCAAACCAACTAGAGCCCTTAATTTCTTATTCTTCTTCTTTAAACCAACCAAAGCCCCCCTTAATTTTCAAAACAACCCAAACAAGTGATGAACATATATGCCGCCAGCATGTCCCAAGGAACTCCTACATACTATTGCTTCTTCTTCTTCTTCCTATTCTTAATTCGGCTCTTTCATTTTCTTATTCTCCAATCGGATCCTCTCCTTTGGCTCCAAGGTAGCCGCAATGTCGCTGCGATTTGTTCTCCCTCGCCGGTGACATCGTTGGAGTTCCGTCCCTGGCGATCATGTCAACTTCGTGGAAAGGGAGAGAAAGAGTACCGTCATCTGTGAGAAAGCTAGGGCAAGTTTCTCTTTTTCCTCTTGATCGTGTTTTTGAGATGGAGAAGGGACATGAGTTGTAATTATGAATTTGTTGTTACTCAAATATAAGGGCATAGTTGTCATTTTATTTTATTATAAAAGTCATTCCCAGGAGTACAGATGCAAACCCACGTTGGTTGTGGGATTGGCTTTCCTACTTTTTGTGGGAATCCTATTAACGCGGAAATGGAACTTACCTGGGAAAGGGGCTATACCAAACATGGGAATTGGGAATGAATCCTTTTTTCCAGGAATCAAACCCTCCAACCAAACACTACCTAAGGAGTTAGGAGAGGACGCCTTATCCCCACGCTAGTCCTGGCCATATGGTTCTTGTTAATTACCCCCCAATTTCCAATGGCATTATATTGAGGGTCGTTCAACTATTTTTACATTTTCATACTTTCATTAAAAAACAAAATTGATTAATAAACTAGGATTAGAGATCGTCTGTATCTTCTTTTTTGCCTCCTTTCATGTCTCATTTACATAATTAAATCATGTCATCATTATAAAATGATATCGAAATTTCCTAAATATAATGAGTTTTATTTAATGTCTTGTGCTTAAAAGATCATATCCGATAAATGGATATGACCATTTGATTGATTTTTTTAATTTTATTAATGAGACAATTTTAGAAGTTCTAACACAAGTAGAACCTACTTATTGGTTATTTCCAATAATATTTTGGTGATGATGCTATAATTTGATATTGTTCTAAGGGATGCTCACCCTCATATACACAGCTTGGCTTCACTATCGCTCTGATGTAATGCGCCCAACTATATAGAGGAGGTACAGGAGGAGACATGATTAAGAAGGTGAAAGATCTCCATTCATAGAACTTAACGTCAGTGATGCTTAATAACCATACAAAAAAGGCTATGTCAATGACTAAAATTCTAAGATGTTAAAATCACCTATGTTTACCTATTGATGTGCAAATGATGTGATTATAATTAATTAAGAGACAATGCTATATCCACTCAATGAGATGACGATTCACTTTTTCCCAAGACATTAGGAGTTTTTCCTAATTTTACAACTTTTTTTTTCCTTATTTAAATTTTTTCCTTTTTGTTTATTTATTCTATTTACTGACCCTAGTTCCAATTTTAATTAGAAAAAGATTAATTGTTTTTAATTTGTAGTAACTTGAATTATTGCAAGTATACGGTATACCCACAGTTATCGTTACTTTGTAATAACGAGGAAACTTATGGAGTATAAGTACAGAGCAATAGCCCTTCAGGCGTAGGGCGTAACCGGTCATTATATTCTTCTCTCTCTCTTTCTTCTTCTTTGAGTTTTTGAGTCTTGAAAACATGGTGCTCACTTTCTACATGCAGTGAATTGAGCCCCATTAGAGTGTGGTAGCCTGAGATAGACGTGGTCGACAATGACCCCACTTCCTCCTCCGTTCAATTTCATGTGGAGATTTGATTGCGAACCACGCGCCTACTGTTCAACTGTTTCGATGATGGGACGACATCCGTTGAAGGCCTGCTTCGAAGAGCCTTTATCCGTCGAGGCCGTTCACATTCATCCTCAGGTCTTTATGCTCTACCACAACGTCCTATACGGAGTGCTTTCGGATATGTTATTCAAGTTGCGAATCCACCAATCTTGCAACCAACGTATCATTGAAGCAATTATATAGCATGGTCTTCAAATCAGAAACCGGGTTTCCAACATGGGTCGTAAGATATTGCTTATCATTGTTGATATCCATGTGGGGAGGAAGTATGTGTGTGACGAGAGGTTTTTGAACAATCGGGCCGTAAGGGAATCAATGGCGGAAGGTCCACGAATGGTATCGACCATCGAGTCATCGATCAAATCACTGAAGAGGGTGAGAATGGAAGGCGGAGATCAGAGTACTGCATCGGATGAGGCTGCATCAAAGAGAAGATGTGTAGGTACTGAAAGTAGTAAAAGCGAGAGTTGCACCATATGTCTGGAAGAGCTTCCTATTGGGTCATATGCCATACGCATGCCTTGTAGGAATGGCAATGGGGCGGGTCGGGGGCAGGTCGACTATATACCATCCCCGACCCTAACATTGAAACCGTAGTACCAAACCCGCCCCTAAACCCGACGGGGCACAGAATCTAAGAACCATCCCCGACCCTATGGCTTCCTGGGAAAACCATCCCCGCCCCGCCCAAGCCAAAAAAAAAAAAAAAAAAATTCAGCCTAATTTTTTCAAATATAAGAATATCAAATAACATAGGAAAACTAAAAAAAAAAAAAAATGGTAAAAACAAAAGCTCAGCAAGGCAACAAACAGATGTAGATCTAGCAAGAGAAAGTGACTCAAACCAATGAGTTTATCATACAACAACCTGTCAAAGTAAAATCACAAGCTCTAGCAAGTCTTGAACATATACTTTTAAGATTAATATTAATCATTACAACTAAAAAATATAATTCAGTGCAATTAACAAAATCCTTTCCATTTGACATCAATTCTTTCATGTAAAATATATATTGAAATTTGAGAAAGAGAATAAAATTAACCAAGGCAGATCTGGTGAGTGGCTTACAGTGGTTAAAGGAGAGAGACAGAGAGCTAAGAGACTGCGAGAGAAAGTGAGGAACCAACTCAACCAAGGCAGATCTGGTGTAGATCTGGTGTAGATCCGGCGGATCTGGTGTAGATCTGGCGAGGAACCACGGTGAGAGACGGCGAGAGAAAGTGAGGAACCAAGGCAGATCTGGTGTAGATCTGGCGAGAGAAAGCGACAAACCACGGCGAGAGATGGCGAGGTCCGGCGAGAAAAATTGTACTTATGCGGCGGTTCGTGAGGTCCGTGAGCTCGTGACTTCGTGAGAAAAAGTGTACTGATGCGGTGAGGTACTGAGGTTGGGAGGCCATGAGGGTGAGGCGGGGACCAGTGTAGGCGACGGCGGACGATGAGGGAGTGACCGGAGTGTGGGTGAACTGTGAAGTGTGCTGTGTGAGCGACTGTGTGTGTCGCGTGAGGGAGGGAGAGAGCGGCTGAATGAGGGAGAGGAGAGGCGGCTAGGGATTTTTGTGGCTGACTTAAGGTTAATAGGTTATATAAATATAAGGGTAAAAATGTAAAAGCACATGCGGGGCGGGGCGGGTCTATGGTGCGGGTCGGGACTTGTAAATACCATCCCCGAACCGAACCCGATGAAAATTTAAAAAAAAACCCATACCCGAACCGAGAACCGAAAATTTTCAAAAAAACCCGCCCCTATGAGAGCGGGGCGGGGCAGGGCTCCTATGGGGCGGGTCCAAATTGCCATCCCTAATGCCTTGCTTGCATGTGTTTCATGGGAAGTGCATTGTGAGGTGGTTGAAAGAGAGGCAATTTTGCCCAATCTGTCGTTTTGAGATGTCTACTGCTTAGATTCTTCATGGCATATGTATTAATTTAGGTTATTTTTGTTGTTTTATTTTTTTTGAAATATTGTGATGTTATGACATTCTGATTCATATATGTGAAGGATTAATTTGATGCATGTAGTGAGTTGTGAACATAGCAAATAAATCACGGGTCTAAGAGTTACCTCTTGCGGAAGAGACCCAAGAAGGACCGTCGCTTGTCGTTATGAGCCCGCGGGTTGCCGTACGCCATCTGAATGCTATGAACATGAACTAAGCCTTCGTGTATGCTCTATGATCACTGTGTAAGGCATAGGGATCGCTACTAGAGTCCTCCTTTTGTTTGACGCTTCCAAATTTATAAGGCCATGGTGATGCCTTAAAGAGAATACTAGAGAGAGAAGGAAGAGTGGCTGTACAGAATGATAGAGGGTGTATAGAGAGGCCAACGCTAATCTGTAGAGAAAGCCACCTTCAATAGTTTCCTATAAGTCCTAAACCTAATAGGACTAGGGTTTCACACACAATAGGAAACCCACTCAATATGAAACACTTATAAGGTCCACTACCCGTATGTGGGCGGACCACGGGTATGGGTCACGTACTCGACCTGGATATTAACATTTCTCACTTGCCCATGTAGGGTCAGTTAACTCCAAAATCTCTCTCAATCTCCTAATACTCAACTCCTTATAGAGGAAATGTAGCATGTGACCGCACGAAAAGAACGTACAAACATAGGAGTGAAAATGTTAAGTCATCACCACACTAATAAGAATGCATCACTCGAAGGCATCTCGTATGTGCCCTAGACAATCCATAAAACACCCGATTAAACACTCTTTAATCCCTTATAAATATAAAAGCAGTATTGCATCCCACATATATGCAATGTACCTATGTCCCATATCATTACAAATACGACATAGACGCTGACCAGCTAATGAGTTACAAAACATGGTGTAATATCAAATCGTCTTCCCTAAGGCCTCTTGCCAATCCAATTCAACTCAACCGCTTTCTTAGACATGCCTCCATAAGACTAAATTGTTTCCTGGCCTTTGGAAAACACGCTAAAGTAGCGTTATTAAGTATCCTCTTTATGACATAGTCTCAACTAAAAAAGGGCACAAAGATGAATCAAAGTGATTCATGTGGCTCACATAGTGATGAAGCAGAGATCCATTCATCACTCCTACTATTGGTCGATATAGAGCATATACAGTATGAAATGTATGCTATGGTGTTAACTCATAAAAATGATTATGTCACTAGAAGAAGAAGCAAAAGAACGCCATATGCATCTTAGTCCAATCTTTACTAAAGCGCCTAACCTGAGTTTTCTAGCCTAGTTGCTCTCTTAGTGCCTGCCTAAAATCTCACATTCGTCTATAAACAAGTTACATAGAGTTGGGAAAAGACTAGTTCTATATTCGATTTAATAGAGATCTCATCTTAGCTCAATCTAAAGCGACATATAATATAGCAACTGTATATCTTGCTTGCCATTTGGGCGCTAAAAATATAAATATCTCATCTTGCTCGCTAACTCAGCGCCAAGGTGAATCACCTGTGTGAGTGGGTCGATTCAAATCCAGTGATATATTACAAAGATGTGTACAAAAATGATATCAATATCCCATAAAACACAAAAGGAATGAATATCAATCCTAAATAATAATGTTGATTACAAATTAAATGTTTGAGCATATCAAATCTTATAATGTCCCATTCTCCTCACATGAGAAGGGAAAACAGTGGCTTAATCATAGGATCAGCCACCACACTACCAGTGGAGACATGCCTCAAGACTACTTCCCTTTGAGCAATCATATCTCAAACAAAGTACAATAAAATATCTTTGTGTTTGGTTCTGCTATAATACTAGGGATCATTCACACACTTTAGGATTGATACACAATCAAAATTACAAGCTGCTCATAAGCTGTAAAACCTAGACATTGCAAAGATCACCTTAACCAAACAACATCCTTAACAACCATTAAGTAAGTTATATTCTCCGATTCCATCGGGGATAAGGCAATGCGAGTCTGCTTCTTACCACAAAATGAAGCACCTTCACCTCTAAGGATAAACATATAACTTGAGGTGGACTTATGCACATCTCAATAAATAGCCTAATCTCCATTGTTGTAACCTCTTAGTCCTAAGTCTCCACTATGATGACATAGGACAATGTCAGCGATCTTATCTATTCTCATAATATAATTAAGAGTTTTGTTGACATCAGCAAAGTGCTGATGTGTTTCTTTAATGAGTCTTCCCTCCAAAATGCATTCTTCTCATCATCTTTGGCCCCACTTATGGCCCCATAAATGATGTTAGCAACTCCTTAATCTAATAATTTTTTTTCTTCCTTCCCCTCACGGTACAACCTTTCCTCTTCCCTTCCTTTTTCTTTTTCTTTTTTTTTTATTCACACATAATGTCAGCACTTCCTTCTTTTTTTTTTTTTTCCTTGATTCTCTGGTTCTCTTCCCCTTCCCCTTCCCCCTTCCCCGAACACATTGCCTCTCCTAATCTAATAAGTTTTTGTTTTTGGTTTTCTTCTCTTCCCCGTACGCACTCTTTTCTCTCTTTCCTCCCTCTTCCTTTTTCTTTCCCCTTTTCAAATTTCAAATTTCAAACATGAAAACACACCTCTCTTTAATTTCAAGATTTAAACAACCCTTCTCTTCTAACTTCCCCTCCTTCCTTATGTATGGTTCCCAAAACCCTAACAAAAACCAACCTAACCCACTGATCATCGACTCAACCACATCTATAGCAGTCATGGTCTTCTTGTTGGCGTGCTCAGTGTAGGTCACAGCATCACGAATCACATTCTCGAGGAAGATCTTGAGAACGCCACGAGTCTCTTTGTAGATGAGACCGTTGATCCTCTTGACGCCTCCTCTCCTCCTCTCCTGGAGAGACGGCAAATTGCAGGCTTGGTGATGCCTTGGATGTTGTCTCGAAGCACCTTCCTGTGCCTCTTCGCTCCTCCCCTGCCCAAGCCCTTGCCACCCTTTCCACGACTAGATATTTTTCTCACAGAAAGAGAAGAGGGATTTCTAGGGTTTTGAAATGTTCGGGCTGGTAAGAGATTTTTTCTCTTTATTTTTCCTTTAATTAGTCATATTTTCTCTATTTTTTTTTCCTCTCTGTAAAACTAAGCTTTAATTTGTCATTTGCTTTACCTTTTTTCACTTTCTATTTCAGTTTCTTGGGATTCCTGTGTTGGTTTTTGATGTTTCAATTATTTGGTGAATAGATTTGGGTGGGTTAAGAGATATATTCTCCGCTTGATGGCTCTAAACGCTGCCAACTTAAGGTTTCTGCTACTTCCATTTTGAGCTACCTTTGTTTCTTCCTTTTTTTCTTTTATCAAATATTCTTATTTAATCAAATTGCATAATGGTTGTTGTTTTGAGAATTTTAAATTTTGAAATTTTCAGGTGTATTAAAGGGGCAGTGTTCATGAGAAGGTGAGAAAATGTGGGATTTTTCTTATAATATGTATTTTGTTTTCAAAGTTATAAATTAATTTTGAAGTAGATTGTAACTTCAGTTGGAAGGAAACTAAAATTAATTGTCTTAGATTCTAATGCTCTGTTTCTAACAATGTACTTATTCAAGTTTCTCATTGAATACGTTGCGTACATCGGTTGGGCTATATCACAGGAATTCAATAAATGTTTTGATTTATTGACTTTATTGTTCTTATTACTTTCCCTTTCAATTTCTTGCCTTAATTGGTTGCTTAACATTGATTTGGGTTTCTCTCTTATTTCTCAGGAGTTACAAACAAAATTTGCCCTTCCTTATTAAGAGAGGTCAAGCAATTTTCCCACTCAATTTTGGTGTTTTTTTTATTGTTGTGAATATCAGTAATTACGTTGATATCCGTTTCAATGGCTTCGTTCTTCCATTATTAATAAAAGAAGAGTGTATCATTGCAGGCTTTCTACTAAAAATGTTTTGGAATTTTAATTTGGGGATCAAGACTAGCTCAGTTTGAGAATTCTATGTTTGATGCTTTTCTGGATATGGTTTTGGTGGTGTTGTTTATTGAGATTATGTTGATGGGTGTATTATATTTCAAAAAAATATCATATGTTTCAACTGAAATTTTTGCTCTGTTATTTAAAAGAAACAGGGAAAATGAGAAAAAGAAAAGAAAAAGAAAGTGTCGGTCTACTTACTTGAGACTATTGCATTATTAATTATTTCCTTCCAAGTATCACATCTATTTACAAGAATCCTTACTCATTTTGGTTACTTCCATATGGTTGATTGGTATGGGATCATCATAACATTCTATTTGTGCTACCTGAAATAATTCAAGTAGTTGTTGCTTGACGAGTACTTAGATGAGATCAATTGGCCCTTATGGCAAAAAGAGACTACTGTCTATGCCACTGATAACCACACTGGGATTGTGATTTTATGTCTATGCCTATCAATCTTATGTGCTACTTCATCACCTCTATTTAGTAATGCCAAACTTTCCAAATCTTGAGCTCCAAATTTGGGTCTTTTATAGTGTTTTTGTATTGATTTTGATCCTTTTTTTTTTCTTTTTTTTCTTTCTTATTTTGTGATTTCTGTTCTAAAGTTTCTAGTTTTACAATTATCTTATCCCTAATTTTGTTATTACTTTGCTAGATTTTCAATTGCTAAAACTCCATCCACCACACAACTTCAATTCCAATTTCATCCACCAAAATTCAAGGTGCCAATGCCAAGGTATTCAGTTTGTATATTTTGCCTTTCTTTTGATACCTCTCTTTCTTATTTTATCTTCTTATTATAATTTGTGAAATTTGTAGAATCTAGGACGATACTGGACAGTTTCTTATTTTATTTTCATTTGATTGAACGTTATGTTTTGGGGTTGGGTATGAAGTAAACACGTTTCCTTTTTGTTTCCTTTTTATCCCAATTTTTATGCATTAGCATGTTCTTGAAGTCATAGGAGTTGCTTAGACAAAGAGAATACATAAAGGTCAATAAAATAAAAGGAAAATGGTTCTAAAGAAAGACCAAGTTGTAGAAGCCAAACAATTTTTTTTTTTTTTTTTTTTTTTTTTTTTTTTTTTTTTGGGATAGTAACCCAAACTTCAAACTTCCAAAGTACTAAAGGCATAAGGAACATTACCTGTGTTGTTCAATCACATAAAGGAAGATACTAATCTCAATTTCATTTGGATCACATAGATTTTCTCAAACCCATAAACACAAATGTGTAAATCGAGAATAGTGAGTTGAGATTTCTTGCATTTCATATAGTTATTAATTATTTTTAGTTTCTTTTTAATTAAAGCTTAATGATCTCTTCATTACTTTAGAGTTAGATAATAGTTTTAATTAAAGCCTAATGATCTCTTCATAGGAGTTGCTTTAGATAAATCTTTTTCTAATTCTTTTGAGTGGAATTTTATATCATGTTGTTCAATGGAATTCTATTGTATTTTTCTGACCAATGATTTCATGGTACAATTTCAGTAGTCAACTCTCTAAACCCATTTCAATTGTTCTCTCTTTGTCTCTTTGAACCTTTCTGTAGCTTCATCTCAATTCTTTAGGGTGCTTTTATTCTCTACAATATCTTTCATATTTTTGTAGCTATTTCATTCTTGGGTTCTAACAAAGTATCAAATTTATTTATTTATTTAATTTTATAAGGAAATCGGCCAAGTAACAATGGTGCTTCGCTGGGTTGAAAAACATTGAAGAAAATCAATTGTGACAATGAGACAACTCCTTTGCCTCTTAGTGAGATACATTTGGATGGTTCAAGGTCTAATATTTCCATCACTAAGGTTTCAGGATAACAAACAAGCATTTATTTTGGAATTTTGTTTTGTTTCAAGCATTTATTTTGGTTTGATGTGAACTGATTTTTCTCACTACTATTTCTATAGGAATTTTGTTTTATGATAAGGTATCAAATAACCAACTTTATCGAGATTTGGATTCAACATCTATGAGCTCATGGTATTATTAGTTATGTTCAAACATTGTAATTTCTAACTTTTATAATTTCTCACCATGTTATGTTTGGATTAATTAGTGCTACAATGATGATTTGGTTGATGGGTTTGTTGTTTCTGTTAGAACTAACAGAAAAAAAGGGATAGAATTGCTGGTTATTGTTCATGAGACACCTGTACAGCTTATTCTTCCTAATAACTAAGAGGATAAAGCACCAAAGCCTTCTTAAAGTGAGATTTCCCCAAGGTAGGTGTCTTTTCTTTAGATTCAATGTCAATGCTTTTTCTTTTTCTTTTTCTTTTTCTTTTTTTTGGGGGTTATATGTTGTTTTGTAGAGAATTGTTGCATCATTGGGCGGTGGGATGTCTCCTATCTTTGTGTTTGATGCAAAAATTGTATATTTTCTTTGGTGGTTATTATTATCAATAATTGCTTCTCTTTGCCCCCTTTCTTAAGGGAATTTTTCTTTTTATCCATATGCTCTGTTAGGCTAATGGATAAAGAAATAAGAATCTCTTTATACATCCTCCTCCTATCTTGTTAGCTTCTTTCTTTCTCCTATTCTTTCTCTCCTTCTCAAACCCATAAACCCACTTCAAAATTTGAAATGGGTTCCTCTATTTCACTCTCTTTCTCTCAATATTTTTAGGGTTTCAATTGTTGATTCTAACATTTATCTCTTTGTTTGTAGTGTTTCAACCGACTAAGAATCAATGGGAAATTGATAGCTTTAAGAATTGAAGAGATGCGATTCAAAGAATGAAAGAGCTTTGCATCTAACATTTTCATCCATAAGGTTGTGAATCATGAGCTCCACATATATTTACTTTGTTCCAAGTTAATCATAATCTCAAAGGATTGGAAACCTTCAAAGATTTCAATTTTATGGAGGCCACTAAAATCAGGATAAGGTTTTATTGATCCCTTTTGTTATTCTCTTTACATTCCTCTCCTATTTTGAATTCAAGGTTATTTTCCCTAACTTTTATTTATTTTCTCCCAAACCAAAATCTGTTTTGATTCTCTTTTAATTGTGCTAGGTCGCTACAATGCCGTGGAAATGAATGGATAGTTTTGATCGAATAACTCCAATTTTGGTGCGAATATTTTTAAGAAGCACTGCTCTTAATTTTAGCTGCTTTGAATGAATTGTTCGATTTGGAAGTATTGTTTTTTTAATAATAGGTTTTTTTTTTTTTTTTTTTCCCAATAGATTGTTTTTGGAAGGTTTTTGATTGAGCATTTTAATTTCTTAAACTTTTCCTATTGAATGGGTATTATTGTGATAGCAAACTTTGCAAATGGTTGTACTCACTAATATGTTCTCAAGGCTATATAAATAAAACATAGTAAGCACATAGCACAATAGAGAAAGTTTATTAATTGGACAAAAATATGTGATGCAGTGAGTATTAATTTGAAACCTTAAATTCATCTATTTGTACTAATTCTAGGTTGAGGCCATTTTGTTACTATTCAGCTGTAGTAATGAAATGAGATGACATGTCTAGCTTCTTTAGCATTTTTCTGTTTCCCGAATTTTTCTCTTTAGCCCATTTTTTTAATTCTCTCTCTCTCTCTCTCTCTCTCTCTCTCTCTCTCTCACAAACCCAGTTCAATAATTGACATGGATTTCGAACTCTCATTGAATCCATTTCAAACTTTCTCTCAATATTTTGTTGGCTTCCTTTCAACTCTTTTAGTGCTTTTATCCTCTACCTCTATCTCTCCATAAACTCCTTTTAGGGTTTTATTATTGTGGTTCAAATATTTCTGCAATATAACTGATTTTTTGACGTTGTTTTATTGCTTAGTCTGTGTTTGTATTGATAGAAAACAATTCTCAAGAAAATATAATGAGACTTTTAGTTAGATACTCCATCTTTGAACCTGAAAATTTGAAATGTAGTTCCACTTATTGGATTGTACTTCTATTTGTTTTGGGTTATAAATAGTTAATATGTTGTTTTGTTTTTAAACTTGTCATAGTTTTATTTGTTATTTTTCCAGGATGTTACCTATAATGCGTTTTTGGGTTGCTTTCATAGTTATTGAATATAGATGTCCTTTCACCAAAAAAATTTTTTTAGATGTCCTGTCGTGGAATAATAACTCTACTTAGTGAGACCAATATTGCATAATGGCCTTTTAATTTGCTTTATAAGAACTTTAGATAAAATAACTGTTTGGTTCTCAAGTGATAAACCTTCAATAAAGTCAATACAACGTAGCAAAAAAAAATTCCCTGCAACTATAAAAGAGATGAACTTTTATTAGTAATGTTAAGCATTTCGTAATTTTGATTTGAATTGTGTTTCAATTTTTTATAGCGGACATGTTTTTTTTTTGCTTTTGGATTTCCAGGTACATGGATGGAAAGGATAGCTTACGTATTACTTTGTACACCAATAAAAATAGATAGATTTGTGTTTTATTTGTTTATTTTATTTTTATTTTTTTACAAAAAGATTCATTGTATTGAGATTTTCTATAAATATGTCATAGGATTTGAGTGTTTTTGTTTTAGTCATTTAATGTTGGATTCTTTGCATTTATTGATGCAATTGTAAGGATTCAACTTAATATGATTTGTGTTGTAACAAGTCATCTGTGGAATTGTGGGTTATAACAAGTTAACCTTTTAAGCATCTTAAACTATTTTTTATGTTCATTTGTGTTATTTAAAATAGATTTATTTTTCAAATTCTATTTATTTTTTAAACCAATAGTGAATTGGTTTATTTAAAAACCAGATATCAGTTGGAAAGTGTTTAAACAACCCCTGTATCTTTTACTAAAAGGTTGTGAAATAATAATTTTGCTTAGCGAGACCAATACTATATAATGGTTTTTTAATTGCTTTTATAAGAATTTTAGATAAAATAATTGTTTGGTTCCCGCACATCGCGCGGGTTCATACTAGTATATGTATTGAAGAAACTTAATTGCTGCTATCCAAAGAATAGGTCCAAGAAAACTTTGATGATGACTAATAATACCAAATACATGCATGTTTGGACGCATACACAGCATCGCATATTACAAACTTCCTATTGTAACTACATATGACGTTGTGGATATGTGATTCTTTTCCTTATCAATTTTAGGAAACTAGTCTAGGGTTAAGGTGCAGCCTTTTACTATTGGAATGTCAATGAGTTTAGAGTTATACATGCTAAAACATTCAAGAATCTTCCTAATGTAAATTTCTAAAGACAAATCGAGAAACTTCTTAGAAAAATCTCAAGCAATCTTAACTCCAAGAACACAATTGCCTTTGCCCGTGTCCTTTATCTCAAAATAGAAGACAACCACTTCTTAATGGCGACAATAGTCTTTATATCATTCCTAGTTATAAGGATATCAGCAACATACAAAGGAAAATAAGGATATTTCCCTTCAACCACTCAAGAAACATGCAATGTGTTCAATCATCACAAAACCCACAGCGGTAATGGAATTATGAAACCTCAAATGACAGTGCCTAGACAATTGTTTAAGGTTGTAGACAAAATAGTGAGCAAGCTGTTAACACCCCATTCTGTACCACTTGGCACCTCAAGCCACTTTCTGAGACCCGATGATGAAGGGCAGTAGCCAACGGACCATCGCAAGCACGCCCGAAGGACTCGCGGAGACACAGCAGGCCTTTGGCCTTGGTTCAATACCCCATGCACGTACGTGCATGGGATATGCACGTACGTGCATATACCATGCACGTACGATCATGCCTTCTCTTTTTGAATTCCATCTCTTCCCCCCGAAATTACTTCTTACCTTATACAGCCCCCACGCTGACAGCTGCTCAGTGGCGGCTGGGAAACCCTAGAAATCCCCGAATTAAACCCTAATCCCCGCCTATAAATACCCTGCTTTCATTCAAGAGAAGGGATCCGGATTTTGGCTATTAAAACCACCATCCTAGAAACCCTGAGACTGACGGCTGTGTCCACGAGAGGTCCGGAAAGCACGCTTGTGAAGGGACCGCTGCTGCCCAAACCTGAGGGTAACCATTCTCAACCCTTAATTTCGTTCTAGCATGATTACTTATAATATTGCATCTATCCTGTCATTTAATACTCATAATTAGGACACGTTCAGATCTAATCCGGCACCGTTTTATTTGTGCATTTAAGGTTATGAAATGAGTTCCTCATCCATTTCGAATGCGTAGGGCTGCATAAGATTCATCCGTTAACTCCAGCATTTTTTCCACACATGATATATCTCTATCTGTTAATTCTCAGCATTTAATTCGCACGGTTTAGGCCTACAAATATCTGTTGCATCTTTATTAGCATCTGTGGTCATTTCGCCATCTAGATCTAGGACTTCTGCATCATTTTCAAAGCATATTTGAATCATGTGTAGGCTCTCAGGTATATGATAGCAGCATGTAGGTATAAATTGAAGCATATAGCACAGTGGTCCGAGGGCATGTACGTACGTGCATGATATATGCACGTACGTGCATATCATAGGCACGTACGTACATGACCCATATTTTTGCAATTTAATCCTTCTTTCTCTTTTGCAGGCAGTGTAAGTATTCTTGTTAGCCTTTCAAATCTCCTTTCTTGTATATATGTATATGCTCAAATATCTTGTTTTAATATCTCTGCATTGTGTGCCATTAATTGCTTCAGTGTTTGAATAGCGGTAGAATTCAATTGAGTCCTTTCTAATTAAAGCCAATAAATGTATGTGAGGCCGGATTTTAGCCGGGCGCAGATGGGTGCCTAACACCTTCCCGTCCGCGTACCTTAGCTCCGAACCTTGATTCTTTGGGTGATGACGAGTTGGGCCCTTGCTAGGGGTCTATCGGTTCCCGAGGCCAAAATCGGATGGCGACTCCCTCTCCGCCCTAATCGTCCGCGGTTAGTGGCGTACTCTCGAGCCGGGCGTGGTGAAAGGACACGGCGCTCACAATGGCGACTCCACTGGGGATAGAGAGCTTGACTCCGAAACATTTATTGGCTTTAATTAATTAGGAAATTTAATTGAATAAGACCGAAACTGCACACACGCGCACGATATTTGGCATTTGTTATCCCCCGATGGCAGTCTGATTAGAGACCCGGGTTCCATTTAGTTCCTATGGGCGACTCGATTCAGCACCATCAACCCACGGCCTGTGCCACTAGCCTGTAATAAGCTAGTGAGTACGCTAACGGGTCGCTCTTTGAGCACCCTAGCCTGGGTAACCCTTGAAGAAGAAGTACCCCCAATTGACCAACCACACTAGTGTCCCCCGAGACCTTTGCATAGCCTTGCTTGAATGTATGTCATATCGCATGTCATGTTGCATCCATACTCATTTGTATAGCGCGGGTATGGGACGAGGCCCACGTTGTACATGAGGTTTCTAGTTTGAGCCCGAAGTGAGGGAAGATTGAGTGCTGTTGTAATTGGACCTAGGCCCATTGAAAAAAAAAAAAAAGAAAAGAAAATGATGACAATGAACAAAATGGGCCTAGAATCCAAATGAGGTGCAAGATGTGGGCGTGACGGGCTCAAACGAGAAAGCTGATGGACCACGTAGACCTGTTGAGAGTTAGGAATGGACCACTATGATGAATGAACACAACCCATCTAAAATTGAACATCGGAGTCCAATATCATTCTACCTAAGGCTTGATGAGTGAGAGGCAAAATAAAGTGTGATCTTGTAATTGGACTAAGCCTATCTAAGTGAAAACAATGAAATGGGCTTGGATCCAAAGTGAGTATGTGAGATATGTGTGAACTTGTAACGGGCCAAAGGTAGAATGATGTTCGACTTCGTAAATTAATATCTGCCCATCATAGACCCTTGGAAGATCTAGTGAGCATGACAAGGCTCTAGCAATGGGTTTAGATAAGGGGTTTGAAGGTATTCGGATTGGGCTAGGGGAGAAAGTTTAATGGACATGTGCTCATTACGCTCAACTCCTATTTCAGCAAGATTGATTCACCAGGGAGAGAAGCACCGAGTAGTGTTTGGGCCCGATCTCCGACCACTAACAGATTAAGAAGAACTCCGGCTGGAAGAATGGCAGAACAAGTGACTTTGGCTGATATCCTTGAACAGATGAGGAGCGATAGAACCGAGATGAAGGGCTTCATGAATGAAATGCGGGACCGGGTTACTAAGCTCGAGAAAGGGAAAGGGAGAACAGAAGAACCACCTGAAACTGAGGAGAAAGGAGAGCCCAAGGTTAATGAGGAGGAGCACCCGAAGTGGGAAGACGATGACTATGAGGACTACCTGAAAAGGAAAGAAACCAAGGAAAAAGACACTAAAGTGGAAAAGTTGGCGGCAGAGAATGCTGAGATGAAAGCTCGGATGGACTGAATGCAAACAGCATGGCAGAAATCGCAAGGCATGGATGATTACATGTATTCTATGGCAGGGATTACGGCCGACTCCAAGGTGCAACTCCCTCCGAAATTCAAAATAGCCGACTATGAAAAGTTCGATGGCACCGGTGACCCCAAACAGCATTTGCGCCAGTACTTGAGCATTGCCCGAATGAGAGGGTTGACCGCCGATCAAGTGTTGCACGCCTTCCCTTTATCTCTCTCGGCAGATGCCTCGAAGTGGTATTATGCACTTGATCCGAAAGTCACGGACTCTTGGGAACTACTGGCTTCAGAATTTACAAACAAGTATGCGTACAACACTATGTTGGATGTCACTCTGCGGGATTTGGAAATGACTAGGCAAAAGACGGATGAGACGTTCTCAGAATTTCTGACTCGCTGGAGGGCTAAAGCTGTCAAGATGGTAAATAGGCCGACAGAAATTGATCAGATAAACATCATTTTGAGGAACCTGACACCCGTGTACTTTGATCGCATGTTGACTTCCTCTGTCATGAATTTTGAACAATTATACCAGTGTGGAACTCGCATCGAGGATGCTATTCACCGCGGTCAGATGGATAGGCAGAAGAAAGTATATGGTTCTGGTAGTGGTGGTGGAAGCGGAAGTGCTAGAATTAGTGGGGGAGCCCAGCCACAAGCTACAGTGGGAGCCATCCAGCAGACGCAAGCAGCACCGAAAGCGCCAAGGGTATACCATGACTTGGGAGTCCCATTGTCCAAAGCCTTGGCCAACTTGAGCAAAAGGGACTATCTGAAGCCTTTGGAACCAAGGACACTGCCGAACCCGATTCCCTCGTATTAGAGGCAGAATGAGTTTTGCGACTTCCACCAGCGGATCGGACATAAGACGGACAATTGCATGCGCTTAAAGAATGAAATCCAAGACCTGATTGATTCAGGTAAGCTACCTCCTCCAGGCGGCGACAAGCCCAATATTCAGAACAACCCTCTTCCCAATTATCGAAATGCACCGCCTCCTGCCTACATGAATATGGTTAGTGATACGAAGGAAATGGAGGATCCGTCACAATTTATTCTCATGATCAGCATGAAGAAGGCTCCATGGGAAGATTATGACAGTGGGGAAGAAGATATTTGGGCAGAAATGAAGAAGGATTCCATGCATCTAACCCGTTCGGGGAGGCATTACAAGCCTAATTATCTGGAAGGGGATCATCCTGGAAGAGAATTGAACCAAGAAGTAAGAGAAAGGATTGAGCAGCAAAACGAAGAGGAGGAGGACAGGATACTGAAGCAGTTAAAGAAAACACAAGCAAGTATAAGCATTTGGGGCCTGCTGATCGCCTCAAAGAAACATCGCCAGGCTTTACTGGATGCGTTGGCAAGAAAAGAAGTACCAATGGAAACCACACCGGAGCAGGTTCTATCACTTATGGGGGTCAGCTCGGTGAGCAAGGCTGTGATGACCTTTTCCCATGAAGATTTGCCACTTGAAGGGGCAGGGCATGCCAAGCCACTCTATGTCACGGTGGAATGTAGGGATTTGAAAATACCTGTAGTTTTGGTCGATAATGGGTCCGCATTGAATGTTTGCCCGATGCGCACCGCAACTAAGCTAGGGGTTGGCAAGGAGGACTTGATACCTTCTGTTGTGACGGTAAGGGGTTATGACAACAGCTGTCGGAGTGTGATGGGAACTTTCAAGGCCGCTTGTAAAATAGGGCCCGTTGAGTCAATGGTGGAATTCTGCGTCATGGACATTCCCGCCAACTACAACCTGCTGTTGGGAAGAACTTGGTTACACCCTTTGCAAGCTGTTCCCTCAACCGTGCACTAGAAAATAAAATTGCCTTGGGATGAAGGAGTTCTAGTGATCCATGGAAACGGAGAAATAACTGGGCAGATATCAGGAGTAAAGGAAGGAAGCGGAGAGTTGGAATGGAGAGGTTTTGAGCTGGTACAGGTGATTGAAAGGAAGGAAACTGGAAGAGAGAAGGTGTCTCCCGATTTTGGGGAGGGGGTTAGCCATATCGTGACCCATATGATGAGAAAACTAGGGTACATGCCCGGGATGGGGCTAGGCCGAAGGGGAGAAGGGATAGCTGAGTTCCCGGATTTCCACATGCAAACCGACCGGCGAGGGCTAGGGTACACTGAAGAGGACGACAAATGCGTCCCCAAGAATGGAAAAACTCTCAATGGTAATTTTGTGAAGGAAGGAGAAGATTTCCCCTATTGTGGATTTCCTGAGCCATGGATAGACCGAAGGAGCGGAGAAAGGAAGCCTGGGTTGGAGGTATTCTTTAGCGAGAAATTGAATCTGGAAGATACGGACAGGGGAACCCTGGAAGAAGAAAATGAAGAACGAGACTGGGCGGAAAATGTGGATCAGACAAGCTGGAAGGTCTTATTGTCACCTAAGAGCGGCGAAGAAGTGTTCTCTCTGACGGATGAAACCGTCCCTACCAAGCTTATTGTTGTGGCTGATGGGGATACTAGCACCTGGATCTGGGAACGTGCAGCTAGGGTTACGTATGGTGTCAAGGCGATTAATAAGCCTACTTAGGAGAAGTCTAGGGTTGGGTCTAAATCTGAGTCTGGGTCGGGGTATGGGTTTGAGTTTTCCACTGATGTAATTTCCAATAATTCAAAGAAATTTGATTCTGCTTACTCTGCTGTGTCCCCTAACAATCAAATTGCACAAATGCACGATCTTTTAGACCCAGATGAGCTAATTAATGAAAATCAAGATGTGAAAATTGAACCCATTAAAGAAGAGACTATCATTATTAATATAAGCACTGATGAGAAAATTAAGGAAATCCAAATTGGCTCTACTCTGTCCACGCAAGAACGTGCAGATCTTACAGCTCTGCTGCGGGAGTTTTCTGATGTGTTTGCTTGGTCTTATGAGGACATGCCTGGAATTGACCCCGCTATAGCACAGCATCACATTCCTATTAGGGAGGGAGCAAGGCCAGTCAAACAAAAGCTAAGAAGAATGGCACCGGAATGGTCATTGAAGGTTAAGGAAGAGGTGACTAAGTTATTAAAAGTGGGGTTTATCAAAACGGTAGATCAGGCGGATTGGATAGCCAACATCGTGCCGGTACCAAAGAAGGATGGAAAGGTGCGGGTGTGCATTGACTACAGGGATCTTAACAAGGCTTGCCCTAAGGATGACTTCCCCCTGCCTCACATCGATGTGTTAGTAGATAACACAGTAGGGAGCGCTTTAATGTCTTTCATGGATGGGTTCTCGGGATATAATCAGATACGGATGGCGCCGGCAGATATGACTAAGACCACCTTCACAACTGGGTGGGGGACGTATTGTTACACGGTAATGCCATTTGGACTTAAAAACGCCGGAGCGACGTACCAGAGGATGGCTACCACGCTACTCCACGATATGATGCATCAGGAGGTAGAGGTGTATGTCGATGATATGATTGTTAAGGCAGAAACTCGAGAAGGGCATTTAGAGAATCTTAGGAAGTTCTTTGGACGAATCCGGGAATACAGTCTGAGGTTGAATCCACAAAAGTGCACATTCGGGGTCACGTCAGGGAAGTTGTTAGGATACATTGTGAGTAGCAGGGGCATTGAGGTAGATCCAACGAAGGTCAAAGCAATTTTGGAAATGCCGTCACCGAAAACAGAGAAGGAGATTAGGGGGTTTCTGGGGCGATTACAGTACATTAGCCGTTTCATAGCCAAGTTGACCCCCACCTGTGAGCCCATTTTCAAACTGCTTAGGAAAGGGGAGCCTAAAGAATGGAATGAGCAATGTCAACAAGCTTTCGAAGCCATCAAAAGATATCTCCTGAATCCCCCGGTGCTGGTTCCCCCACGCCCTGGTAAACCTTTGTTACTCTACCTGTCCATTTTTGAGGAAGCTTTAGGAAGCATGTTGGCGCAAGAGGATGATCGTGGTATTGAACATGCGATCTATTACCTAAGCAAGAAGCTGCAAGGTTACGAGGCGAAGTACAATGCGATAGAAAAGTCCTGTTTCGCTTTGGTTTGGGCTGTGCAAAAACTGAGGCACATTCTGCTAAATTTCGAGGTGTGGATAGTGGCAAGAATGGATCCGCTCAAATACTTGTTTGAGAAACCGGCTTTGAATGGTCGTCTATCTCGGTGGTTGATTTTATTGGCAGAATTTGAACTTGTATATGTGACACAAAAGTCTATTAAAGGAGGGGCTGTTGCCGAGTACTGCGCCGAACACCCGATCCTGGGACATGGACTTAACGATGAATTTCCCGACGAGAACCTTCTAGTTGTCGAGTGTGATGAGGCATGGAAGATGTATTTCGATGGGGCTTCGAATCAGTATGGAGATGGGGTAGGGGTTTTGTTAATAGCTCCTGATGGTTCTCACATGCCGCTGTCGATAAAGTTGAACTTTCAGAACTCCAATAACACAGCAGAATATGAAGCATGTGTCGCTGGGCTAGAGGCCTTGTTGGCGTTGGGAGTCGAAGAAGTGGAGGTATATGGGGATTCAGCCTTAGTGATATCTCAAGTACAGAGGATATGGAGAACCCGAGAAGAACACCTGAAGCCTTACCAAGGTTACCTAGAGAGACTGACCCAGAGATTCCGGAAAATAACTTTCACGCCCTTACCCCGAGCTCACAACCAATTCGCCGACGCATTGGCTACCTTGGCTTCCATGATTCAAATGCCCGCTGGAACCCAGATAGAGCCATTGACCGTCCAACAGAAGTTCAGACCCGCACATGAAGAGGGGATCCTGGTAATTGACGAAGAGCCAGATGATGGGCACCCTTGGTACTTTGACGTTTGGAACCTCTTGGAAAAAGGAGAGTACCCGGAAAATGCCAATAAGAAGGATCGTAGGGCATTAAAGCTGTTCGCCACGCAGTTTATCATCTGCGGAGGGAAATTATTCAAAAGGTCCTATGATGGGATACACCTGCTTTGCGTAGATCGCCGCATGGGAGAAACACTCATGAGGGAAGTGCATGAAGGGGAGTGTGGGTCACACATGAATGGGAGAATGTTGGTTAAGAAGCTGCTAAGGTTGGGGTATTACTGGACAACTATGGAAACTGACTGCGTACAGTACGTCAGAAAGTGCCATCAATGCCAAGTGTACGCCAGTGCAAACTACATGCCGCCGGAGGAGTTGCATCAACTGGCATCTCCCTGGCCGTTTTCAGTATGGGGAATAGACATCATCGGAGAGATTAAGCCATCTGCAACTGGTGGGTATAAATATATCCTGGTGGCAATCGATTATTTTACCAAATGGGTAGAAGTGGCAGCATATGTCGAGTTGAAATCGAAACATGTGGCCAAGTTCGTCGAAACCAACATAATCTGCCGGTACGGAGTACCCCATGAGATTATTTCAGATAATGGAACGCACTTTGAAGATGAGGTCAAGAAGTTGTTCACAAAATTCGGTATCCAGCATCACAAATCTTCACCCTACAGGCCCCAGACTAATGGAGCTGTGGAGGCTGCCAACAAGAATGTCAAAACCATCCTCAGTAAAACGGCAGTAACCTACAAGGATTGGGTGGAGAAGCTTCCTTATGCATTATGGGGATATCGGACGTCCATGAGAACTTCCACAGGTGCTACGCCCTATTCATTGGTATACGGAATGGAAGCCGTATTACCCGTGGAGCTGGAAGTACAGTCACTTAGGGTTGCATTGGAAAGTCAGATTCCGGAGGTAGAATGGGCCAGAGAGCGGTATGAACAGCTGACGCTATTGGAGGAAAGAAGGCTCAAGGCATTGTACCATGTGCAAGGTTATCAACGACGAATAGCTCGGGCTTTCAATAAAAGGGTCAGACCGCGGAACTTGAAGGAAGGGGACTTGGTTCTTAAGGAATTTAGAGCACCTGTGTTCGATCCTCGAGGGAAGTTCAAGCCCAATTGGGTAGGGCCCTACGTCGTCAAGACAATTTACCCAGGTGGTGCGGTCAAGTTAATGGATGGTGATGGGAACGAGTTGGTGAATCCAGTGAATATGGACAGACTCCGTAAATATTATGTGTAGGCAGAGTCGTGACAATTTGGCAAAATACTCAGTGCCCAAATTAATAATAATAGTTTTTTATTGATTGGGGAAAATCATTACATCTTTTCTGATGCTTATTCATTAACTCATAAGGGATTAAAAGCAAGTGCATGGGTACAATAGTTGATAGGGGTACGGGGGATAGTCAAGTTCATTTCTTCCTCGCCTCTGTTTCGACCTCTGTTTCCATTTTCCTCTTGTGTTCTTCTTCTTCCTTTTCCTCTCTCTCCATGTCAGTAAACAGCCAGTTATAGTAGGACCCAGGGGGGCTAATCACTTCAGAGGGGGTGACAGCCCAATACACTGCCTTGCTATACCAGTCATTTTCCACGCGATCCACATGGTTGGGTTTCCAGGGGCAGGTGTAACCAAGGTGACCCCATTTGATCGGATCCTGGCGTAGCCCTTGCTGACGGCGGATGCGTATAGGGGAGTAGAAAGAAACCTCCTTGAGACCGATCAGCATGACACTGTGAGGAAGGATCAGATTTCGAACAGCATGAGAGGTCCTCCACCAAGGACAGAGCCAGCGGATGTTGTGGCAGGATATGGATTCTAACAAATCCCGGGCTTGCTCAATGTTTGGGAAAGGTTTGATGACCTTCCTGTGACGATAGTGCTGCGGGTGATATGTCCAGATACTCATGGCAGGGTCTTCGACCAGTTTTAGGCGTTCGAACAGCCAAATCTGCATCACAAAGGAATAAAGATGGAAGGGTCAACAGACCATGCACGTACGTACATGAGTTATGCACGTACGTGCATGGACAATGCACGTACGATCATGGCATGAAAAAAAAAAAAAAAAAAAAAAAAAAGAAGAGAGAAGGAGGGAAAAATCCGAGAAAATAAAAGAAGAAGAGAGAGAAACCTGTAGAAGGAGGGGGCTGCCACCGAAGGAGAAACTGTCGCTTCGCGCCACGCGATCGAGCCCATTCAGAGTATCTGCCAAGACAACCATGCTGGGGTTGAAATCCTTGATTTCCGGGATCATGCGCACAATAAAAGTTTCCAAACTCGATGACTCATCTCTGAAAAAGAGGGCGGCAAGAGCACAGAAGCACGCCGCGCGCAGGTAATAGACCCGAGCCTGGCCAGCAGGAGGCATGGGACGGGACATGAAGTATTCAGCGAGTTTCGCCACGTCCACTCTGAAACCCGTAGTCCACCCTTGCACCAGTCGCACAGAAAGGCCTAGGAACTGGGCCACCTCGGCAGCAGGGACCTTGTCAATCGGGGGAAGGAGCAAGCCGTTGAAGCTAGTCCGCCCTATGATACCGCCAAAGTCTTCGAGTGTGGGGCACAACTCGTTCAGATTGAATCGGAAGACGTGGCGGGTTGGCTTCCAGTATTCTGTAGCAACGAGAAGGAAAGTATAGTTGATTTTCACCCGACAGTAGTCAAACAAGCACGGGAGGCCGAAAGCTTCTTTGAAATCATCCCGAGCTCGGTTATCAAAGGACAAGAGCCATCGTTTGATGTCTTTGACAAACTTAGGGTCTTCCATCGTAGGGTTTCAGTGGAGAAGAACGGAGAAGGGGGCTCGTTTTATGCAGAAAAGTTGCCAAATCGACGAAGTGCGAGAAAAAGGAAAGAAATAGACCCATGATCGTACGAGCATAAGCCATGCACGTACGAGCATGGTCTGTGCACGTACGAGCATGGCCTATGCACGTACGTGCCCAGACCCCTTTTTTCGTATTTTTTCATCCCCTTTTCTCGATTTTATGGTCTTGTTGCTGTCGTGTGAAGCCTTTTTGGGGTGCTATCCTTGTATTAAACGGCTGGCTATTTATCCTAGCGCAATAGAGGAAGCACGAAAGGACAAATGTGCATCGCAGTGTAAGAGAAAAGGGAAAGAGAAAAATAAAGCCATATTTGATATATCACAGGAGTAACGGTCATGTCCAAAATATACAGAAAGGGGAGGAGAAATGAGTACATGTCTAAAATATACAGAAAGGGGAGGAGAAATGAGTACATGTCCAAAAAAAATAATAAACAAGTAACCCCTAATGTCCAAAACAAATACATCAACGTGGAACATATAGAGGGGTCTGGGCAGGAGAGGCTGGCGGGCTGTCATCATCATCACCATCATCACCACCATCACCACCATCACCACCATCACCACCATCGCCGTCATCCTCATCAGCCCCGAAGCCATCCCAGTCCTCCCCAGCAGGAGCCTGCTCCGCAATCACTAACCTGCGAGAGAGAGACGTGACCATGACCTTCAGGCTCCCCACCATCCGCAAAAGTGTCGAGGACTCCTCACGGGTGAGCTGCGAGTAGAAAAGCAAGGGGCAATCGTTAGGACATGCATGTTTTACTTGTATATATGCGTGAAAACTAACAAATGCAGGAACTTGGGAACTCACCGGCCTAGTACCCTCAGCCATCGGGTACCCAATGCACCTGTTCAGCCTGGGGATATCCTCCTCCATGGCTAAATCAGGTGTGACATGGAAAGGCACGCTCCACCCCGGCATGATGGGGGCCAGCCCAGCGGGCGCATCTGCAGCAGGAGCAGCCTGTGGAAAGGAGTCAAGCACAGTTGGTAAAAAGAAAGCAGAGATGGGAAATTAACAAGACTCAGAAAAGGGTATACATACCGGCGCAACAAAGATGCTGCCCATCAACCGCTCCCGCGCAAAAGAGGCATAATCGATCTCCTCTGCAGATAAGCGATCTGTATAAGGGATCATGGCCCGCCAGGCAGCCAGGTCACTCGATGTCGCCTCAGCAGGGATAGCGACAAAAAGGGGAGGATCTACTGGGACCGGAGGACCACCACCGCCCACATCGGCAATCTGCCATACCACCCTCTCCGCAAGATAGAAGGAGCGGACCCCTGGGCACTCGAACACCGTGGACAGGGTGGAGAGCGTCAAGGCAGCAGCATCCCACTCAGCAGGGGCGCGTGCGGGGGTGCCCTCCCAGAGGCGCGGGATGATCTGTGGAAAAGCAGTAATATGGTGAATACATGAGTATAATGCTATCAACCGTACCATTAAAGTGAGATAAGACTTACCCGGTCAACGGTCAGCTCGTCCAGGAAGCGACGGGAGCTCCAATAGTCGTGCTTGTCGACGGGGGAATCTGGGTTCCCGCGGAAGTACCGACCTGCCCAAAGCTGCACAAGTAGATGTGATAAGGAACCAATATGGAATGACAGGTAAGGAAAGGAGAAAAGAGACAAAAGAGGAGGAAAAGGAGGAGATATATACCGCCCAGACCCGCCAGTGGCTAACCATGGACTGGACAGCCATCCAACTTAGCGAGTCCATAGCCGAGATCACATGGCCGTACACCGCCGCTCCCCAGCTGAACTCGCAGGCCCTCCCTAAGTCCCTCAAGGCCAGCAACCAGCCGAAAGGGACCGTCTGCGCTGCATTCGGGACTAGATAGCCCCCTATCAGAAACAGCAGATACCCGCGCGCCATCCGGATCCGCTGAGCAGCTGTACCCTGCCCCTGGGTGGACATACGGTCATAGATGTCCAAGATGAAGATGGAGGCGCTGTCATACTCGATCCCCAAAAGATCGTGGGAGAGTCTCTCCCTCTCGCTCTCCTCGTGGTCAAAAGGAAGCGGAAGGCCATCCATACGTAGACCCGTGAGGCGGTAGAAGTCGTAGGGGGTCAGGGTCAGCTCCCGACCAGCAATGTGGAAAGTATGGGTGGTGTCCCACCATCTTTCAGCCATGCAGTGGACCAAAGCTCGGTCGCTATCGTCCACCAATCCCGAGATCACCGTCCCGAAACCGGCATCGGTAACCAAGGCCTTCGTCTCCGCTGTGAGACGAGCCCACCACGCCTTCGCATTCGCCACGCCTCCACGGGTGACGGGCAGCTTCGGCAGCTGTTACACAAAGGAGAAACCAGGTAAGCACAGCACAGGTATGTGTATTTGCAGCAGAATAGAAAGAAAAGAAAAAAGAAGAAAACAAAAAAGAATTCGAAAATAAGGAAGAAAGCACAGCAGGCACGTACGTACGTGCATCAGGCAGGCACGTACGTGTCTGTGACCCTTTTTTGCCTCTTTTTGGACCCACCCCACATTCGTTGCACGAAAAAAAAAAAAAAAAAAAAAAAAAAAAAAAAGTGTATGTAAAGGCCAAGCACGTACGTGCATGCCTTAAGCACGTACGTGCATCAGGCAGGCACGTACGTGCATCAGCCTGTTTGCCCCTTTGATTCCCAGTCATACCCACACGAACCCCTGAGGTTCTTACCCCCTCATGTCTGTTTCGAACCTCGGAGAGGCTCGAATGCGTCCTATTCCACGATTAACTGAAAGGAGCTGGGTTAAGTCCGGATAAAGACACGTGCGCACGTGCCTTTAGCTGGGTTTTTTCCAGTTCTTCTTCCATTTCGGTAACATCCCACCAAATCCCCAGATTTTACCCCCTCACATTTCGTTTTCTTGATAACCCAAAGTCAAGGTTTTTGTTTTGATAACCGAAAATGAAATAAACGTTGCGGAAATGAACACTTACTCGGCCTAACGCGGCGAGATGGGAGGCGTGCTCGGTGGGACGGAGGAGGATGCCACCCTCACTACGTCGGAGGCGGGGCTGGGGGCGCCACCTCTGGATCGCGGGCCTCCCTAGCTCGTCAGGGTCCCTCGCCGGTGCGGCACCTGATGTGCTCGCCTTCGCCGACGTGCGCTGGCGTTTGGGTGCCATGGGTATGCTCGGATGAGATCGAGAAGTGGGAGGTGAGGTTGGGAGATGTAAAGTCTCTTGGTCTGTAAGAGTGTACGTAAGGATTATGGGACGTGGGTGCGAGTTTATAGGCGTTTTCGCGCCTTTTGAACTGCCCCATAACCATGCATTGAAAACGACGCCATTTGGGGAGTCTCTTTGAATACCCACAAGAACCGGATGCACGTACGTGCATTGGGCATGATCGTGCGAGCACGACCGAGGCACGTGCGATCATGGACTTCAATTGCCGATTTATTTGCGGTTCGACTCGGTAATCAACCAATCCAAGTTCATTTTAAATATCCCTTCAATCAACCCGGATTTAATTGAAATTCACCCCGCGAATTTTAATTCGGAACTCAATCAACCCGGATTTAATTGAAATTCACCCCGCGAATTTTAATTCGGAACTCAATCAACCCAGATTTAATTGAAATTCGAAATTTAATCAACCCGGATTTAATTGAAATTCACCCCGCGAATTTTAATTCGAAATTTAATCAACCCGGATTTAATTGGAATTCACCCCGCGAATTTCAATTCGATACTCAATCGATCTAGATTTAATTCGAAATTAAATCAACCCGGATTTAATTGGAATTCGAAATTTAATCAACCCGGATTTAAATTCACCCCGCGAATTTTAATTCGAAATTTAATCAACCCGGATTTAATTGGAATTCACCCCGCGAATTTCAATTCGATACTCAATTGATCTAGATTTAATTCGAAATTAAATCAACCCGGATTTAATTGGAATTCGAAATTTAATCAACCCGGATTTAATTGAAATTCACCCCGCGAATTTTAATTCGGAACTCAATCAACCCGGATTTAATTGAAATTCACCCCGCGAATTTTAATTCGGAACTCAATCAACCCAGATTTAATTGAAATTCGAAATTTAATCAACCCGGATTTAATTGAAATTCACCCCGCGAATTTCGATTCGAAATTTAATCAACCCGGATTTAATTGGAATTCACCCCGCGAATTTCAATTCGAAATTAAATCAACCCGGATTTAATTGGAATTCACCCCGCGAATTTCAATTCGAGACTCAATCGATCTAGATTTAATTCGAAATTAAATCAACCCGGATTTAATTGGAATTCGAAATTAAATCAACCCGGATTTAATTGGAATTCGAAATTTAATCAACCCGGATTTAATTGGAATTCACCCCGCGCATTTCAATCAACCCGGATTTAATTGGAATTCACCCCGCGAATTTCAATTCGAAATTAAATCAACCCGGATTTAATTGGAATTCACCCCGCGAATTTCAATTCGAGACTCAATCAACCTGGATTTAACTGGAATTTACCCCACAAACTTCAAAATGCTGGACTCCCCGGAGGCCACGCATTACCTTCCGATTGCCCCGGAAAGGTATCACCATACACTATGAACTATGGTAGGTCTGATCCTCGTTAAGAGGTACGTAGGAAGTAGGGAGCTTCCCCCGATCCGACCTTTTCATACATGCATTTGCATCATTTAAGGTTTGCATGAGCCAATTGGTCCAAAATGAGTGTTTCCGGGTCTTTTAATTTTGTTCGCTACACGAGCAAAATCAAAAGAAGGGGTAAACTGTTAACACCCCATTCTGTACCACTTGGCACCTCAAGCCACTTTCTGAGACCCGATGATGAAGGGCAGTAGCCAACGGACCATCGCAAGCACGCCCGAAGGACTCGCGGAGACACAGCAGGCCTTTGGCCTTGGTTCAATACCCCATGCACGTACGTGCATGGGATATGCACGTACGTGCATATACCATGCACGTACGATCATGCCTTCTCTTTTTGAATTCCATCTCTTCCCCCCGAAATTACTTCTTACCTTATACAGCCCCCACGCTGACAGCTGCTCAGTGGCGGCTGGGAAACCCTAGAAATCCCCGAATTAAACCCTAATCCCCGCCTATAAATACCCTGCTTTCATTCAAGAGAAGGGATCCGGATTTTGGCTATCAAAACCACCATCCTAGAAACCCTGAGACTGACGGCTGTGTCCACGAGAGGTCCGGAAAGCACGCTTGTGAAGGGACCGCTGCTGCCCAAACCTGAGGGTAACCATTCTCAACCCTTAATTTCGTTCTAGCATGATTACTTATAATATTGCATCTATCCTGTCATTTAATACTCATAATTAGGACACGTTCAGATCTAATCCGGCACCGTTTTATTTGTGCATTTAAGGTTATGAAATGAGTTCCTCATCCATTTCGAATGCGTAGGGCTGCATAAGATTCATCCGTTAACTCCAGCATTTTTTCCACACATGATATATCTCTATCTGTTAATTCTCAGCATTTAATTCGCACGGTTTAGGCCTACAAATATCTGTTGCATCTTTATTAGCATCTGTGGTCATTTCGCCATCTAGATCTAGGACTTCTGCATCATTTTCAAAGCATATTTGAATCATGTGTAGGCTCTCAGGTATATGATAGCAGCATGTAGGTATAAATTGAAGCATATAGCACAGTGGTCCGAGGGCATGTACGTACGTGCATATCATAGGCACATACGTACATGACCCATATTTTTGCAATTTAATCCTTCTTTCTCTTTTGCAGGCAGTGTAAGTATTCTTGTTAGCCTTTCAAATCTCCTTTCTTGTATATATGTATATGCTCAAATATCTTGTTTTAATATCTCTGCATTGTGTGCCATTAATTGCTTCAGTGTTTGAATAGCGGTAGAATTCAATTGAGTCCTTTCTAATTAAAGCCAATAAATGTATGTGAGGCCGGATTTTAGCCGGGCGCAGACGGGTGCCTAACACCTTCCCGTCCGCGTACCTTAGCTCCGAACCTTGATTCTTTGGGTGATGACGAGTTGGGCCCTTGCTAGGGGTCTATCGGTTCCCGAGGCCAAAATCGGGTGGCGACTCCCTCTCCACCCTAATCGTCCGCGGTTAGTGGCGTACTCTCGAGCCGGGCGTGGTGAAAGGACACGGCGCTCACACAAGGACACGGCGCTCCAATCTAGTAATACAACAATAATTAGGATTGGGCGAATAGAGGCAAACATCACCACTTGGGAGAATGTCTCTAAAAGTCTATACCCATACATTAGGTATTAATTTTTTGCCAGGAGGCGCACCTGATACTTATTAATTGAATTATCTACCATTGTAAAAGATCAACTAACTCTTAAACTCTATTTTCATCAATTAAGCTCAACTCACCCTATATAGCAATCATCCACTCATCTCTAGCATGAGAAGAAAGCGCTTCTTTATAAGAAGCCAGCTTATCATCTTCTCTAAAAGCACATAGGAAGGTATCCCCTTCAATCTCAAAATGATGATGGGGAAAGTTTCCACATTTGCTCCTATGCACTTAAAAATTTTAATAGTCCTACAACACATTTAATTTCGTACAAAACACCCTATGGGACACTCCCACTGGGTTGAAGACCACTCCCACTATTTTCAGCGACTACAAGACGAGGAACTAATCCCCCACCTCGCTCGAAGATGGTAAGACGCCTTCGCATTCCTCTAACACATAGATGTAAAGATTTTATCTAGTGCCACCTATGCTAGGGAAATTATTTTCTAATGAAATCAACATTGCGCGATTCTACTTAGCCATTCCTTAATCGAGATGTTTATTATACATCAAATAACCTTTTGAGCCTTCAAAATATTTTATAAAAATGTTTTTGTAACTCTAGAGTTAACCTCCTTACACTCATGGAGAGCGATACGAACAAACCTTCTAATCCCCAAAGGGCGTAAATGCCCCATAAATTGGGCTTTCGCATCCCATCGCTCATAAAGGGTTGAAGAGACTAACTAAAAAAGCACTTTAATAAGGATGTAGGTAGCAATCAAAAAGAGTATCCCTAAAAAGGATATTAAGAGGTAAACTTTCTCCATTATCAGTCTAGCCAAAACTAGAAAAGTCCTATAACTACTCTCTGCTACACCATAATGTTGCGAAATGACAGAAATAAAAAGTTTTCTACGCATTCCCATTTTTTCACACAGCTCCCTGAACTGATCAGATAAGTACTCGCATCATTGATTAGTCCTAAAAGTTCTCAAGCTTCTATCTCTCCAATTCTCAACTTCTACTATAAAACATTTGAAAGAATCCAAAGTTTCATAGCGGTGAGTGATTAGATGGACATAACTAATACATAGTTATCGATCAAAGTAAGGAAGTCAGAAGTGCTAAAAGTGCCTTAACATACATAGGGTCACAAATGTTTAAGTGGACTAACTCTAGTGGTTAAGTAGCTCAAATAGCCTTACTAAAAGACTTCCTACATGCTGTACTAGCTAAACAAGACATAATCACAGGTAGGTCAACTTTAGCGAGTGGGCTCCAAAAGGCCTTCCTAAGCTAATCGGGTCATCCTTTTATGTTTACGTCCAGCTTGCTAAATAGAACTAATATTCTTATTGACATTAGCAATATAAGATAAGGAAAAAAAGAATCATATTGTTAAAATCTAAAGTGAAACATGTCCAAAAAATAAACAATACCATTCAACCATCTACCTGCAAAACAAAAAAATATCCAAAATCTAAGAATGCTTAAACTGGTAGTAGATATATTGATTATCAAGCACATAAAACTAATTGTGTAGAAATAAGATGTGCCCTATGCACAATTGAAGCTAAGACAAACCAACTTCAAAAACTTCTACATTAGTGCTATTACCCATACACTCTATGGGCGCCAACTCAAAATGGCGATAATTTTTTAGTCCTATACCATCTCAAGATACATATTTAGTTGCACCAGCATCTCAATCCACATAAGGATAGAATGGGCAACTAAATTATGATCACATGCACATATGTAGAGAGAGTTCAGTGAAAAAGATACGTATTTTGGCTTAGTGCATTCATGAGTGAAGTGTTTCAACCTTTCATAGTTATAGCATATTATTTTGGATAACCTTTCTATCCTTAGTAACAAGATAGTACACGTACTCCCCTATTAGATTAATAAGAACGTTGCTTAACATAATAAAGCGTGTGTGGGGTAATACACATTCCCCAATAAGATCAATAAGCATGTTGCTTAGCATAATAAAGCGTACGCTATGATCTATTTTAAACCAAGAATGGTAGGCCTCAAACTCACAAAGTCAAGGCAGTGTAGGGTTGTATACCCATTCACAAGTCGGATCACAAAACTGGTCAAAATATCCAGGAGTACTTACTCATTTAAAAGGTATTGATTTTCTAAGCCATATGTACGCTAGTCATCATTTCATTCATATTACACATGGTTGACATTATTATTTACATATCTTTCTATTCGTTCAGAAAACCCAAATGAAAAGTATTATCCCTTCCCACACACCAAGAACGAAAAGTGTTGCTATTGCTCATAACCATCTCCTGATAGTGTAGGTTAGGAGTATAATTCTCAATTGTTTTTCAAACAAATATACATATTAGGAGGTACAAAATCTCAACTAATAATATCCACGGTATTATATTAAAAAAAATAAAATAATAAATTGCTACATAAAAATAAGCACACAGGTCCTCACATGGAACCAGATTGGTAAATTTTAGAGCCTATGCTAAGAAAATTCCACATACATAATGCGCGTCGCGAAACACATCTCTTTACATGGTTTCTCAAAATAGTACATGAAATAATACATTGCATTCTCAAAAATCCTACTACAATGGATCTACCACAATGAATAAACAAATGGGGATGCCGCACCACACATTATGCCTCATAGAATAATCTTATACACCAAAAGCAAAGAAAACACAAGTTCTTTTCAAATTTACCAAAAATCCATCCATTTAATCCTAGAACTAATATGCTAACACATAACAAGCAAAAAGGTCCTTTAAATGGATGGTTAGACTACGCTCAATCCCAATAGGAGCATGCCAACAAGTCTCGTAAGGTGGGTAAAATGTTGGCAGCAATCAAATTGCACAACACAATAAAATAATTAATTACACAAATTAATTAATTAATTACCACATGTAATTTGGTGATGCACAATAAATCCACGTTGCGTAGCTCTCTCAATAACACATACCCACTCCTATATGGTTAAACAAAATTAACATAACCTCTAGAAATTTTTATTTTGTACAAACTAATTTTATTTTATTTTTCGACAAGGAAAAACTCACAAAAATTATCTAAATAAAAAATCCAGAGGTTGGTATGGGAGGTGCAGCAAGCCAGGGTCACAAACAAGCCCCAAAAATAATTCACAAATTTTCTAGGCTACCAAACACCCATGCATGCACTCCCACGTGCGCAAGTGGGGTTCTCATTATGCATGTTTTCCAATTTAATTTTATAATAAATTTTTTGGTAAAAATAAAAAATTTTAAAATCTCCCAAAACTCAAAAATTTTAAAAATTCCCAAAACTCAGAAATTAAATTTTATGAATTTAGGAAAAAACGGCATACAAATCGGAGTTCTACAACCTCTATACTCTTTTGTACTCTCCCATAGGCGAGAGTGGGCATCGCAATTTTCTGCACTTCATCTTCTGCCTTAAGACAAATTCGCACCAGATTTGCATGTTCAAGGGTCCAATTTCTAGGGCTCATATCTTTCACATATGGTATCCAAATTGTGCAAATAATATGTCGTTGGAAAAACCTTGTGACGTAGATTACAAATATACCAATTATATCCATTAATAACAGGTCTAGGTGCATCAAAAATCAGCCCAAAGTTTTGAAAAAACACAATTTTCAAAAACAAGGGTTTGTGTTTTCTCTCAAAATTCACATCCGTTTCTCATGAAATTTGACGGGGATGTTCTTCACACATAGGAGAACAAAACCACATAAAATATTTCAAGTAAAAACTACTTTAAAAATTCGATTTTAAGAGACCCATCAATGGTGTTTTTAGAGAGAGTAAACAACCATGGCAACCATTGGGCGAACCAACAAGACTATGGCTTTGATACTGATGTAAACATGCTATATATATTGCACATACTTCTTGCGGAAGAGACCCAAGAAGGACCGTCGTTTGTCGTTACAAGCCTGTGGGTTGCCGTACGCTATCTGAATGCTGTGAACACGAACCAAGCCTTCGTGTATGCTCTACCATTGCTGTGTAAGGTGTAGAGATTGCTACTAGATTCCTCCCTTTGTTCCACGCTTCCAAATCCATAAAGCCATGGTGATGCCTTAGAGAGAATACTAGAGAAAGAGGGAAGAGTGGCTGTACAGAATGATGGAGGGTGCATAGAGAGGCTAACCCTAATCTGTAGAGAAAGCTACCGTAAATAGTTTCCTATAAGTCCTAAACCTAATAGGACTAGGGTTTCACACACAATAGGAAACCACTCAATTGGAAACACTCATAAGGTCCACTACCCGCATGCGGACGGATCATGGGTATGGGTCACGTAATCAATCTGAATATTAACAATTCTAAAGGCAATTTTTGGCAATTTTAAAGATTTGATGTGAACGGGAAGCCCATCCATCAATGTGTAATTAGTTACTTTCACATTGGGAAATTAATTTCTTGGGATTTACTTAATTGAGTCTAGGGTCCTTATTGCAAGTTTAGGCTTAAGCCAAGGCCATCTTTTTGTTCTTGTCATCATGAGGGTATCAATATTCGTCATGATTCCATGCATATTTTGCTTTGAATATGATCTTAGTTTGGCCAAAACCCAGTCTAGCCGGTCAGCAGTTAAATTAGTCTTCTTGTTTAAAAACCAAAAAACAAGAAAATTAGACACCTAATTGAGCAACAAAATAAAGGATTAGAATTCACCATCAAGAGGTTCCAATTTATAAATAAATAAAGAAATTCAGTGTACTAACAATAAATCGGTTAGGGAAAAAAAAATCATTAACTAAGCAAGTTGTCTTCTAGCCTAGAATAAAATATATACATAGGATGAGTGGATGACTATGATTGCTATATATAGGATTGTACATACCATGTTCTTTGTAAGGAAAATACTATTTATATCTTGAGAAAAGAACAACCTAAGTTGATTGAGAACACCTTCCAAACTGCTTGAAGTACTACCAGCCTGCTGAACACAAAATTCAATCATAAAGTTCCTTTTTTGATTATTAAAAAAAAAACACAACAAGATGAAAGTAAAGATAAAATAATCGAAATTATTGATTAAAAAGTAAACAAAGAATTTGTCGAAAAGAAGCCGTTGAAATTATGCCAATTGCCTTGTGACCTAATTGCACTAGCTAATTCTCTCCCCAACCCAATTATGGGGGGAGGTTCTAAGTTCGAGTCTTAGGAATAGTTAATAATATTGTAATGAATTTCTCACCCATTTTACCAAAAGAAGCCCTTTAAATTATGTTAGCTATACCCGTACGGCTCAACATTGGCACCCAAGTAATGGCCCGTGTCATGATTTTTTGCTAATAAATTTGCACAGCCAAAAATTATATTTCATTTTGTTTGCTAACAGAAGCTTTTAACTTTATGAATCCCTACACTGCTCTGAAGAATATCTTCTAATTAACTATAGAAGAGACTAACAATCAAAGCATACTCCATATAAACAGAAAACGTAGAATTCATAGCAAATTTTAAATAAATAAAAAAAGAAGAAAGTGGAACATAAATTGTGCCCTACTAAAGGGTATTGTACGTACATGACATACACCGATATTAAGGAGAGGGAAGTTAATAAGATCACCAACATCCCTACCATAGTAGTATCAAATGCCACCCGGAGTTCCCCCAAACACTTCAGTAGGGAGGGTAACTCATTTCAATTGATCTAGACGGTCCCAGTGAAGTGGTCAAGGGAACTCTAGGGGACACATGATGTGCCCTAAATTAGCACAACTTCCTTCATTTGCTTGGTAAGGTAATGCCTACAAATCCCTCTATTTATAGTGAGCTCCCTCTTTACACTTTGTTGCAAACATTGGCCTGGAGATCGACCACATATATCCCTTTGAAGGAAGAAAACAAATATGAGGAGATCGATCCATAAAGCTGCAAGCAATGAACCTAGACACAACTGTTGGTTAGATTAAAGGTTGGGAATAATAGTGAGATGAGTGACCACACACCATTTACCCTTTCTCACTCTGTCCTCTTTAGGCTTTCTTTTTAAGCTTTTATCTTGATAGATACAAATCTAGTCCTAACCAGAAAGTAGTTAGTCCCTTTCCTAGTCTGGTGCTTACAACAAATTTCTTCTAATATAACAAAGGCATGAACATATTCTTCCTTCTAATATGTAAGACCTTTTGTATCCATGAAAAAAGGCTGAAAAGGATGGGCATTAGCTATGAAAGAGTACGTAAAGGTCAGAAAGCTTATGGCCACTCACCACAATTTTACTCTCTACCTTTCATCTGACCTACAATTCCAACCAGGTTCAAGTTCTGCAATTCATTTACTCAGATTTCCGTCCTTTCAAAATGTCCAACCCATAGGCAGTAAGGCACCACCTCTAAAAGTTGGAAATCTTCACTATAAATAGTAGGTTAGGGCTGTAATACATAACCAAGCGACCAAAACAAGGGAAAAGCCAGATGTCCCCTTGAGTTCCCTTGAACACTTCATTGGGACTCTTTTGAGACCCTAAAACGTACTTAGGGTTGCCTTACCCTACTGAAGTGTTTGGGGGAACTCTGGGTGCCACCTGACAACAATTTGCAAGATGAAGTTGCTGTGTAAAATTTATGGACAACCATTTTGAAAATTTATGGACAACAATTTGCAAGATCAGAGGGAATTCCACTTCCATGTTTTCCACTTTGAAAATTTATGGACAACCATTTTGAAGGGTTTTCAGTCATATACAAACTAACAATTGAAAAGAACAATGAGTAAAATTTTCTGCACGTTTGTTCGTATTAGAAATTTATTTCTTCCCCTTTTTGAGATTTTCAAATTTCATAATTAGGATGACTATGGGATAAATTAACAGTGTTGTAAACAAAGAGTTTACAAAACCAGTGGCCAGCTACAAAATCAATAATTCAACAAGTGGACAAGCTTCTTTTATTAGATGCTCAAAGACCCTCTGCCTTCCGACGGTGGTCCATGCATCACAAGCTTCTGAAACATCCCATTTTCCATCCCCCATGTAGTACCTCCGACGTGGGTCAATCTCCATCCTATCAAGTGTCATCGCATTGTTTAGTAGATAAATTGCAACCTCAATCTCGCTCAAGTAACCACGGGTTCCAGTAATCACAACTTCCTTGAGATGATTGTGGGGGAACACAGGAGGCATCCTAATTTCTCTCGGTTCTTCTACATAATCATAGGTGCGTAGCTGTCATGAAGATCAACGACACAATTACAATCACCAATTTGAAATATGACTTTACTATTCTAATATCAATGCATGCCAAGAAATTACCTAATATCTTTCTTTTCCCTTTATTAATTGGACTAACAAAGAAAATAAAATGCCAAGTGTATTGTTGAGATTTTTAAGAATAATTAGATATAATGAAGAAGCTTACATGCAATTCTAATATTTGCAGTAAAGGAGATGCCTTGAGAAGAGTTGCTATCCACAGCAGCTCTCGTTTAAATATGGCTATCTCAATAATTGTTAAATTTTCTAGATTAGGAAATGTGGGCAACCTCTCCGGCATAATCCCAGCCTGAACCATCAAAGAACAAAATGTTACTAAGAAAAAGTAAGCGAAAATATACTCCAGCCGGCCAGTCACAAATGTTTAAGCATTTACCAACCTCCAAGTAACAGCTGCAGGGGAGTAACAAAGTCTCGAGCTGGGGAAGAATAATAGGAAGCCCAGAGAGTGTCCAAACCATGCCTTCACCCACCCTCCAATGATTAACACAACTATATACAGTCTTCAGTTGGTGGACATTATTGAACAATAAGTTTATCGTGAAGTAGGCCTTTTATTCAAACTTCTCAAGATCAATGCCATTGATTTCGATCACACCCGAGTCGAAACAATCATACACATTCAAGTACTTCAGTCGACGACACAATGGATGCCTGATCGCCAAATGTTTTATGTTTGCACATTCGTATAAACTCAACCACTCGAGGACACAGCAAGTTGATAGGAGATTATTTAGATTTTCATCTGACTTCAAATTTACGCCCATGAGATCAAGCGTTGTGAGGGTGTTAAAACCAAGGAAACTAGGTGCAAGATTGCAATATGCCAATCGCAGGCACTTTAAGGATGACCTTATGCCTCTTGCAGTCCCATCGTCACGCAGAAGAATACCACAAGGAAAATAATATAACTCACGGTTACCTGGGGCATGGAAAAACTGTCTTCTAACAAACCCAGATCGAGCTCTTCGATTCCTCTTGATATAGCAAATTAGATCCATTGATCAAGATAACTACCATACTCATCGTGGCAAAAACTGAAGTATACCTTGAGTTTTTAAACCTTAAGGACGTCTGAGTTAAGATGCAGTAAGAAATGGTGGACAGAATTCAAGAAGGCAATCATTCTTTTCCATGTAAAGCTATACAGCTGGTCACAAGTAAACATGGTGTTGTTGCAAGTGTCGGAATACTCTTTTGTATCCAGCATGTTGTCCACATCAAAATTAAGGTTTGAAAGAGATGTAGTCCAAAGGTACCTCCATCTAGTCGAGAGTACACTAGTCCTTACAGCTTCTCTCATTGTGAGAAATGATAAGATGATGCCGAGAAGATTGTCGGGAAGTTGGCTTATCCGATTATCGTCTTCTATGATCCTCTGTTTCTTTTGTTGCTGTTCCTCCATAACAGATTGATGCTCTGATATTGTTAACCAAGGTTTGGTGCTAGAACTTTGAGACAATAGTCCTGGAGATAGAAATTGTGTGTGAGAAAGAGAGAGAGAGAGAGAGAGATGCTAAATTGGGGAAGAATATGAAGGCAACGATGCTATCAAGGTTGTCTTCATTACAATGAGCTGAGAAAGCAAGGTTAATTTGGATTTTTTGAAGGATCACGGATGATTGTAAAATTCCTTATTATTTTAAAGGCTATCTACAGCTTAACCATATATTTTTATGGATATGTGTCCGAGTGTTCACGGACTGTCATGTAAGTGTTTTCCGTAATTAGATCGATCACAATACTACTATTAAGTTATTATTGATCACAAAGTCCTTAAATAGATTGCAATTGTAAGTCCTCAAATAGATTGCAGAGTTTGGGAGTAGGACACTTATTAAGTTATTATTGATCACAATACTACTACAACGTTATACAAGTCTGCCTTGGCATGGCATTTATAGGCAATCAAAGAACAAAAAAGAATAACAACTTAGTGGTCATGGTCAAGCTATGAACAATAAGGTGATTCAACGTGCAACGCCTATGCACCTTGGCAAACTAAGGTGAGTCAGCCTTGGCCAAAATCATTTTATAAAGCTTGAATTAGCACCTAGCTCGCCCTTACTAACCCCAAGGTAGAGTTACAAAAGAACCAATCCTCTCGTTTAGTTTACAGCTCATGAGCAGACTCGATAAGTGCTCGGGTCAAAGTTGGTCAACTATTAAACAAGCCAAGCTCAAGCCTAAATTACCCAAGGTAGTGCTTCTGTGCTAGGCTGGAATCTAGTCCATCTAAAATTCACAAGTTTTGGGGCCTGCCAAAACTCAATCCGTAGGCAGTAATTAATCAGCAATAGGCACTGACATATATTTACTTCAAAATGCGGGAATGATAAATTGTTACATCATGCATATGGATTAATTGATGCCAAAATATTACAGAAATACTCATCCAAAAAAATTTAACTTCTCCAAAAGAAAAAAAAAATATACAGAAATACTATCGAGCTGCCATGGAAATAAACATGGAGAAGATGAATCCATGGCTGCTTGAACATATCTGGATTTTCCAAGAGGCCTAATGTGTATTAGTCAAATGAGAAAATGCCAACCTTAAATGGGGGGAACATTTTTGAAAGAAATTCTGACCAAATGCTTCCCACCCTTACTCAACTTTGTAACTGTTCTTACCGGCTGAACAGAGGCTGAATCTCACACACTTTAACGGTCAATAATTCCAGCAATAAAGTTCACTTGCTAACTTCACATATATATATATATATATATATATATATAGATTTATAAACACACGTTCTTCAGTTATTTTATAATTAGTCTTTTACCATGGCTTTTATTTTGACCCAAAACAACCATGGCATACTTGTTATCCTCCTCATGGCACTGTGTTTATCTACAGTTGTGAATTATACTGGCGCAGAAGTAAGCACTTCTTGTTCTTCACAGCCTCTCTTTTGCACTTCCATAGTGAAGCATAACTAGTACGTTCTAATTAGTACGTGCTCTGAGGTGAAAGGTTTGATTATCACAATGTGTTGCTATGTTTTCTACTCATGTTCCTTGGAATAAAACCCCTGTCGACCCATATGTGTGTGTGTATAGTGTACTATGCCTTTTGCCAGGGAAAATGTGGGGTTGCTATATTTTTCACCATTTAAGGGCTATATGTACATGTTCTTATATATTTCCAGCAGTAGTCCTAATCTTCCTTTGATTAAGATTTTGTAGATTATTCCCCGGGGGGACTTGGTTTCACTGGCAATGCTACAAAGGCAGTTGGATGTGGACATCCCAGTGACTGGTCACACCCATCAGTTCAAAGCCTACAAACATGAGGACAGTCTGGTGTTGTTATAAATCCTGGATGTTCAGACTGAGGTCCTTGCTGCTCGTCTAGTAAAAAGAGCAGCAGAAGGGAAGCATTACATGCCCGCTATGCTTTTGCAATCTCGGTTAGACTTGCTTCAAATTGATGATTCTGAAGGGATACTTAAGGTTGATGCTACCTTGAGGCTCAGGCCATTGTGAACACCATACAAGCTATGGGAATTCCTCACCGGTGGGAGAATTGTGAAAAGTTTTTTCAAGAATCTCACTAGGCTATACCATTGTTTGGTTCCACAAGAACTAGATCCTGGTCATGGTTTTTGAAAGAAAACCTCCCGTACTATTGTTTTTGGAGCACAAGAAGACTGATACTCTCACTATATTTGGTAACTATGGAAGTTGATTTAGTGAAAGGTTATAGAGAAGTCCAACTTAGATCAAGTTTAGAGCATATATATTAAATATTGCACTTACGTTAAATAAATTCTTCACTTCCCCATATAGAAGGATTTTTTATTTAGTTTTTGTGCGACATTGTTTCCAGAATATAGTTTGGATAGACATAATTCGTTCTTCCCTCTGGCATACATATGTCAACCAAAATAGCTCAATGCCAACTAAGCACCCACTCTCGATTTTATTTTTGGTCAAATTTGAAGGAAAACTACTGCAGTTCTTGATGGAATTTGTTCCCCAGGCAGTAGGCTGCCTCATTCATTTACCTTCTGATATGCATTACTTAATTAAGTTGTTAGATTAATACCTAGGTTGATAGTTTTACAGGCGTTACATCCAGATAGTAATTTTTCTTGGTTTTATTAATTTTTCCAACAAATTATAACTACTTTGTTTGCACCATGGGAGACAGAGATGCTGAATGTCATGACGCATGGCATGAGGTCTATAAGTCTTACCCTTGTATATTTATGTTAAACCATTTACCAAGAGATTGAATTGTATATTGCATACATATTGGAAGAAGACTATTGTGTAATTGGGCACTGAATTTTGTCTAGAAATAAGGTGAAATCATCATCTTCGAGGAACTTGTGTCTATAAATGTAGATATATGCTTGTAGGTTGATGATTCTCATGTGGCAAACTTATACCTCTGCTTTAGAGGAAAGATTCTGCTTTCAGCATTGGATAAGGAAACATAGCCAAACAGCAACTTGACATAGAATCACTTGTTCTAGTGATGTCGGGGCTACTTGTTATTTTAGTTATGTCTTGGCAAATTGGTTATTTCAAACTCTTCTTTCTTTCCCTTTTTTGGTTCAATTGGAGGGGTTCAAATCCCTAACCTATCCTAATTCTACCCCTTACCCCACCCTCCCTCAGAACTAGACTAGACCTAGTGCTTCAAACTCTTCTTTCTTTAACTGAATAGTATGTCATACTACCAGGAATATATCAGGGTTTTTGACAGGTTCACATATAATTAAGACATTTCAGACTGATTTAGCAATGTCGCCTTATTCTTGCTCAGGATATATCATGTATATTTCCCTGTCTTGCCCTTGATTTTCTCTAGTCATGCTAATGTGTAGATCCTATGCATCTGAACCCAATAATCTAACAAGCTCAAATATCTGTTATTCCAAGATTTAACTTAATTTGACCAAAGTAATCTTATCCAATATATATGCTACTCCCCCATTGCCCTACTCGTTCAAAAATACAGAGTGGGGGAAAAGAGAGTAAATTTTGTCAGCAGGAGTCACTAAGGGATCAAACTAATAGACAAAAAAATTTAAAAACCTAAACTTTCTAGAGAGTAAATTTTGTCAGTGGGAGTCACTAAGGGATTAAACCTAATAAAACATATTTAAAAATCCGACTTTTTAGATTAATTGTGGCTCATTAAAATTTCCTTGCAGATCTGATCAAGTACTGAAAGGAACTCCTTCAATGCTATGAAGATTTTGAATGGATGAGCTTCCTCCTCAGCTGGGTTTTCATTGAAATGCTCAATTATCTCCTTCACTAGAGAAAGGGCAGAACTCTCTTGGGCTTGAATCCTTGCAATCTCCTCCTCAGCATTTTGCGTGAATCCCTTCATTGAATGTGAAAATTTTTTGCCGCTTTTGTCTAGCAGCATTGCTTCATTCCATCTCTTCACATCCTCAACATTCTTAATTCCCTTGAAAAGATCTGAGGCATAACTGCTAAGATCATTGAAATCAATGGTGGCAGCTTTCTTCACCTTGGTGAGCTCAGAACTGAGATTTGTAACAGCTTGCAGGTCAAGTTTCACACGCTTGCATGATGGACAGAAACGAGAACAAATATCCTTAACAGCCATATGCAACAGTGTAGACCTCTGATCAGTGGCCTTGATATTGATCAACTCGAGGAGAGTGTCGAAGTTGCATGCATGGGCATCACCATGGCTTATCCCAGCCTTGAGCACAATATCTAAAAGCTTCAAGAATGTGCTATTGTTCCTCAGTTCCTTGCAGACTGCCTATAAAGGAAGAAAAAAAAGTATTAAAAAAAAAATATATATATATATATATATATATATATATACACGAGAGCAGTCAATTATGCATTTTTCACTTTGAGAAAATATATACCTGTACATTAAAGGACATACTAGAAAAATTGCTTCTCATTCATAGTAGTTTGATTACAACCAACTCATTAGTGGATTTTTATAGACAACAAGAAAGAATAACATGAAACTACATAATAATAAAATTACATAAAGAAGGAAATGAATCAAATTTTTCTGACTTCTAACCTCAATCCTTGATATGCTCTATTTTGATTCATTTTCATAATCACTTTATTCCTTGACTATCATGTGTTGATTTATTTCCTCAATACTCCCTTTCAGATTTATGAAGATTTTAAATAAAAATGTTATTCAGTTTGATGCCGAATGATGAAAGATATATATCATTGTTGATGCAAATGAATACCATATGTAAATATATGGATACTTATGGATTGATGGATTTATGCATACATTTATAATTAAAGCTGTGGTAAAAAGCTTCTACCAGAGTGTTTATTGGTACAACTTAAAATTTATTTGTAAGGTGCTATGTACCTTTCAAGTGATTGGAAAAGAGTTGTCAAACATAAACACCAACTAATCACATATGAATTAATCAACTTGGAAAATGAAATTACATGAAGAAAAAGAGAAGATATATGGATTTATTTACCTTTATACTTTCATACGATTTCATGAGGAACTCAACTTGAATATTGAAGTTGGTTATATAAAACAACACTTCTATCCTCTTGAATGCGAAAGGAACACCCAGCAATGCCCTCAGAAACCTCTCAGCTGGATCAAGCTTTATGGGTGAATCATCTCTATATCCTTTGAATTTGCATTCCTCCTCTTTATTTGGAGCGAACTTCAATAAACTTCCCAAAATCTTAACATCAAAAGCATTCGTGCTGCCTGTTAACAAGTAGAAAATATTTTACATTAATGAATCCCTAACCTTTCAAAGACACAAATAAAATACCGATTAGTTTTCTACTTTCTTTTTGGTGCAAAGGCTATGGCTTATTTTTTAAAAATGGAATGAAATAAACTAAGAATTTATTATCTCTTGGATATGGCTTGCTTCACTAATATTAATTGTAATATTAATGCGCTATATTGTTAAAGGATTTGCAGCATACCCAGTCTATCTTGGAAATTAGATTGCAATCCAAAATGATTAACATGATAGTAGGTGAGTTGTCAAGAAAATATTTCCTAGTTTGCATGCTTCATATGGTGCAAAATGTGTGTCATGCAGTCATTAATAACATGCCCACAAAGTAAACAAGATATTATAGACTCTTGAATGAATCGGTTTGTAAGGAATAAGAGGTAAGAGAAATTGAGGAGAAGATAAGAGAAAGTTTACTACAGGTAATCTTGCCATGTGTGCTAACATCCATTAACTAAACTATTGCATAGTAAAATGGTTCCAGTTAATGTACTTTAAGGACAAGGAAGAGAACCAAAAATAATTTGGGCTGATGAGATTTGAGATGATACATGATAGATTTAATTTAACGAATGTATGTTGTTGCCCTAGAGGCCTAGATATAGTGGAATGGCGAAAAATGATCTGTGTAGCCAACCCCAAAAATAATTTGCTATAAAACTGTTGGACTGAGTAGATTTTATTTTTTTTGAGATGAATTTTTTTATTTGTTCCATACAGGGGCATGTGTTTGAAAATCAAGGTAATTTAATTAAAGACCTAAGTGTCGTAAAACCATAATTAAAGGATGGAGAAAATAGAGGAAAGGCTAAAGAAAGAGTCATTGACAAACCCACAGCTAGCAGGTTTAGAGAATAAGTTTTCTGCTTAAATGAAATTTTAAATGCAACCTAACTATAATGTTGAAATTTATATTATAAACACAAAGACCAAATTTGATTGAAAAAAGAAAAGAAAAAAAAAGCTGCTGAAATAAGAGAAAATAAAAAAGTAATGACATGTTTGGATAAGGACTTTCTAGGCGGAATTTGTCTTTGAAATGGAATTGGTAAAATTCTTATAAGAAAATTCCTTATGAAAATTTTACAAATTCCATTTTTCCTTATAAGAATTTTACTAATTCCATTTCAAAGACAAATTCCGCCTAAAAATTCATTATCCAAACATAGCATAAGTGTTTATGATAAATTGGTTGCCTATGAGCAAGCCATATATATAATCGTTAGGATGGTGATGATGTCTGCAGATAAAAATTTCCACTCGTTTCACAAAATGGCATGATCGTAACATCTTTTGTTGGGGTCTTAAGTTACATATATATAGGAAAGAGAAATGAAGCCAAAAAAGAAGAGGAGAATTTTTTTTTTATAACCCTTAGTTCAGCCATAGGCATAAAGAGTTAAGCTTATCATATTCGATTGTTTCATGAGTATTAGTATGTAACTGCTAAAGAAGAGGATAAAAGGAGTTGCAATGAAGGCAGGACTAGACATCTCTCACTAGTTTATACCTTAGCAGGTAGAATGGCCGGTGGATATATATATCAAATGAAATACATGAGCAAGGATTCTCTCCATTGCAATGAAAGGTCCACTGAAATTTGAATTGTTCACACCATATGGGTCCCACATGTTTTGGTCGATCCCACATGGTATGAATAGTCTAGATTTCATTGGACTATCCATTAAATAAAGAGAATCTCTTCCCGAAATACATATTTAGACATTAATTCATTCCATTTGTATTTATAACTTTCAAACAAGAATTTATTGCAACTACTACATTAAAGGAAAACTAAATTTTTATTGGGAAAAAAATACACTACCTAAGAAGATTAATTTTATAATTATACTATAATAAAGAACAATAAATGAATGAGATACTTCAACACAGTAAGTGGTGTCAAATTAAAGAAGTAAATGTTGAGTCTTTTTCCTTTTGAACTTAAAGAAAAGAGATTTAAATATCACATTAGTCAATAGGTAAATCCAATAAATTCATTCGGTATATCTAACAACACTCTTTAAATCAATCTCAATTTAGGCACATTTAGACTTTGGAAAGGATCTTTTGACTACAATCGAGTCTTTGACAAATTTTGTAACTTTTGCTTGGCAAAAATGTGGCCCACTGCACGGTTGAGGGTTAAGGCATCAATTTCAAAAGTGACCCAGTGGCATTAGCCCAAATGGGGAAGTCCAACTAGAAGTACTCTGTATGAAATAATAGCAATTATTTTCCATATTTCATATAAAATCGACGAGGAATTACACATTGGTCTAGCTATGGGCACCTAATTACAAGTAGCAGTCATATGTAGTTAAATTAGTAGTCATTTATGTATTGATGTGTAATTATTTACCATAGCCAGACCAACATGTAATTTGTCCTAAAATCTTAGCAACTATATGCGTACTGTTCTAACTTCTGATGCACGTGTTATGGCTTATAGGAATAAATGCTCATGACTATTTAGTCCTCAAGGAGTTAGGAGAGGATTCCTTATCCCCATGCTAGTCCTGGCCATATATGGCTCTTGTTAATTACCACCCAATTTCCAATTATTGAGGATCATTTAACTATTTTTACATCTTCATATTTTCATGGGGCGTTTAGCCAGAAGTCTAATTTAGCAAATTGTTATGGGTGGGAGTCATAGTAAAAAAGTTTCTCAAGCTTCAAGTCCATTAGTTGACAAATGGACTAAAATGCCCCCAAAAAACACAGCGACTTTACTAAAATGACCTTCTCAGTTGGTATATACATCTTCCGTTTCAAAACGTTAACAAATAAGAATCCCATGAAACACGGAACTCCCTTTGGCATCTCCCTCACAAATCTGTGATTTGTAATCTCGCAAAACACGTAATTGAATCTACTGCGAAGGAAACTATACGACTACATCATTTTTCAATTTTAGGGCTTGAAGGTGGAATGTGTTGCTGCTATTACATTGTCGGTGGACAATCACCGAGTTCATATTTGGGGGAAATCCTCTTTCAAAGGGAAAATGGCCAAAAAACATGAGTTCTTCTTGAATAAATGCGTTTTTGTATGTAAAAGCTTGGAACTAGACCCAAAGATTCATTTTTTATGGATCGTAAATATGCTGATGATGTAACAGTTTTAGGGTTTTGAAATTTTTTTGCCAAAAATTTCAATCCTTGTCCTAAAAACCCATTTGTGTTTGTAATGTGCTGAAAAATAGTTACTTTGTGAATTTGGTACAAGTTATTTGTACGATGGCTTCTTGTGCATCGGATGGTCCTTGTTTGGTTTATATTTGGTTTGATAAATTGGTGGTTAGTTATTGTTTGAGGAAAAATAGTTACTTTTTGAGTATTAGTTACTTTGTGCATATGATGGGGATTCTCTCGAAAACTAGTTGTGAAACTAATTTGTGTTGGCAAAACAGTTACTTTGTTTTTTTTGATACATGTGTTAGAAAATTGGCATTTGGTTTGGTATGTTTGATCTGTATTTGGTTGATGAAAAATAGTTACTTTTTTTTTAGTATTAGTTACTTTGTGCATATTATCTTTATCAAAAAAAAAACTTTGTGCATATTGTAGTGGATGGTTATTGTCCTAAAAACCACTTTTGAAAGTAATACTATTTGTGAAATAGTTACTTTGTTTTTTTGGTACATGTTTTAGAACAGTGGTATCTAGTTTGGTATGTTTGATATGTAGTTGGTTGATGATACTGTTTGATTTGTATTTGGATCGATTTGAACTTGCTGTTGTAGAATATGTGTGTATGTTAAAAGTTAGTTGGTTAATTATGTAAGTTATTCTCATAGATAATGTAAAATAGTTACAAATGTTATTATCTGTTTATAGATGCAGATAGATACATGCTTGTATCTTTGTTGGGTTATTGTATAATTTTGGATTCAAAATGTGATATGTCACTCAGTGATCTTCATCATCATATAACTGTTGGAGTTTATAGAAGTAACTGATTCCTTCCTCTGCATGTAGCTATGTGTCTCACATTTAGTTACATATTTGTGTAATGGTGGTTGACATGATCATATAACTGTTAGTATTTTTATATTGGACTCTTGTGCGGGCTAAAAGTCCCAAGATACGTTTGTTATATGCGCTATCATGTTATGCATGGTGGACAAAGGATGTGCATTTTTTTTTTTTTTTTTTTCATAGAGATGGCTAAGAAAAAGCCATGTATGTCAAAAGTTTGCAAGGTGGGAGATGCCTCCTCATTTGCAAAGAAAAAAATTCAGAAAGAAAAATAATTGGTTGCTACACAACGTACTCACAAAGGACACCAGACGCAGTACAGGTCGAATTTCAGTGCGATATGTAAACTGATACAGAAGCTGAATTTGCGGACAGAGCTTTGTAGCATTGAAGAAAACACATTTTTGGTGCATTTTCAATGCTTTCATATAAAAAAAAAAGGTGACATCTCCCGCCGTGAGAAAGTGTGATAATTACGTGGTGGGGATTTTGAGATGTTTTGACTCGAAACTAAAGAAGTTTGTGATTGGTGGCAAACATGTACCACTTGCTATGGAGGATGTTATGATTATTTTTGGTATTCCCGTTGGCAATGAAGAAATGATATTGAATCCAAGAAGCAATCCTCATTTGGGCTTTGTTTTGAGAAGATTAAACAGTTAAAAAAGAGTTGATAGACCTTTGATTGAACAACAAATAATGATAGCAGTTTAAGGGGATAGAGTTAAGGATTTTTAGGATGTAGCCAGGCTTATGATGCTACATTTGTGTGGAACTCTATTTTTTCCTATCTAGGGTCATACTATTGGGTGGAACCTCATCCACTATGTTGAAGATTTGGATAGAGTGCGGGATTACAGATGGCCTAAGGCGATATGGATGACATTGATGTTTTACATTGAGGAAAAGATCGGTAAACTTGAGAAAGTGAATGGTTGTGTAATGACATTGTTGTTAATTTTTTAACAGGTTACTTTAGTGTATGAATAATTTAGGATGACTAAGATGTTGCATGTGTAACACTTTTAACATATGTTTACAATTTTTTTTTTTTTTTTTTTTTTTTTTTGCAGTATTGGTTGTGTGAACACTTGACAATCATAGAACCATGTGGGGAGGACACATGTCCAAGGTTCATCAAATGGAACCTTGGGAAACTTTCCATGGCTTTGAAGGATAAAGCTATTCGATTAACACCACCAGATGAGGTAGTTATTTATCTAAAGAAGGAATTTATATTAGAAATGTTAAATAGTTTAATAGTTTAAGGGGAAAAACTTAACCCAAAAATCCACTCAGTCATCGAAACGATACCAAATGAATTGTGAAAGTTCTTACCCTTTTTTTTTTTTTTTTTTTTTTTGTGTTATATTTATGTGTAGATAGTTATAACAGGATGGTAACTGTTTCATACAGGATGTGGTGTTTGTATGTTATGGTTAGTATCTAGTGTTTTGTTTGTTAAATTAAAATGTTAAATTTATTTATAGGTAAATTATGGGGAGTTGCAAATGTCTGAAGTAAAGGCAGCCTTGTTTAGGAATGATGGACAAATTGGTGAGTGTTGTAACAAAGGTGAAATGGGTGCTGACCAAATAGAAAAGGAGATGAGCGCAAGTGGAGATCGTGAGAATATAAAGGAAAAAAACGAGGAAGACCACGAAAATAATGTAACTGAAGATGAGTGTCATACTGATACATATAGACATGAGGAAACTTTGTAGGTGCGGAGGATTTGATGAGTTGTCATTTGGATGGCAGATTAGGGATATTCTCCCTAAAATTAAGTTTGGATGATGATGCTGTGTATGGTGAAGAGAGCAAAATAGTGACTGAGTGTATACTAAATGAAAACTCAATTGGTAAGCAAGAAAAGAATGAACCTATTGTCATGTGGAAATTGAAAGATGTTGTAAAGGTATTAAGAGGTTACGTAATTGAAATTATATGTCATAAAATAGTTACTTTACGTTATGGTCTTGTTAAAAGATGTGACATGTTTTTTATTTCTATTTATTATAGTTTTACATGATATACTAATATGTAACTAAACTCAGGAAAATATATATACATTTTTTTTTTTTTTTTGTATAGGTAATGGAGGGTGAGATGGAGGATGAATGTTTGCATAATCAAATGGGGGCAGTGAAAGCCAGTGTCGAAAAGACAATTAGAGCTAAATACGAAAATAGGATTCAACATTTGGAGGCAATGCTTGCTACAATGCGTAATAAAGTTGGACAAAAGGATCAAGAAATATGCAATCTGCACGCTAGGATTGGGGTGCTTGATGATGAAATTATTTTGCACAAGGTTCATCAGGTTACTCAGTAATATAAAGATAGTGAGCCTCAGATGAAGGATATCAATTTGATTAAAGTTGAAGTGGAGGATAAAGGAAAGCATGATGATATGTCACAATTGAAAATCAAATTGGCAAAGTTGGGTGCACATAATAGTTACCTTATAGCCAAGACTGCTGATGTTGCTAGTTTGAGAGCAGAAATTGATCACAGGATTGAGATGCAAATGGAAAATAACTCTGTAATTGAAAGCTAGAAAGAAGTGGTGGAGCAGCTGAAAAAAAGGGAAGCAGAAAAATCCCTAAAAGTAAAAGAGGTATCACATGCGAAAACTGGTGAAGCTGAAAGGTTCGAATCCCTTGATAATGTGGTGCCAATTGATTGTGTTGAAAAGATGAATGGTCTATGATTACTCATTTGAAAGGGAAGACAAGGAAAGAAAAAAGGATAGTAGACTTCACATATCCAAATAGGAGAAATCCACCAAGAGTTGGAAGAACAAAAAATGGGGTGAAAATGGTATTACCAAGGCAATTTGCAAAAGAAAGCATGAAAGAGAAGAAAAAGTGTGAAGACAATGGTTTCGAGGATGTTGAATGTGTGTATGATAAGGCACCCAAAGCTAAACCGATTAAAGGCTGCAAAAAACTGAGTAGTGTTGGTCAAGTCATGAATCCTGATGATTATGAGCTTTTGGAAAAGATTAAGTACTTAGATCCCAAGTAATTATTTAATATTGGTTGGTTTATGTTCTAATGAGTAGTATAGACTTTAATTTTGACTTAAATTTAGGTTGTAATTTTGCAAGACAATGAGAATCTATTATTATAGGGATTGTAACACTGTTACAATGATGTATACTGTCACACCCCATTTTTGTCACCTTAGCTAGGACATATCATTTCATGTAGGATTTTGAGTCTTTTTTGAGTCTAGTCTTTTGCATTGAGTTTCTATGGCGTTGAATATCATGTGTATGAATTTTGAAGTGATTTGGAGTTCATCTCGATAGTCAATAAAAACTTTTGCGACTTTAAGGGCATAATCGTCTTTTAAGCCGTATATATTCCATTTGACTTTGGAATGAATCCCGAGTCATCCCATCAAGTTCATATGAGTATATAGAGTCTATATATAGGTTCAATTTCATGAATTAATGGTTTAAGATCAATTCGGCTCGTAATGGTTTGGGTTGGCTAAAAGACCCTTTCTTGGTTTGCTCAAATTGACTCATAAGACCCAATCAACTTTCTCTCATTTAACTCAAATTGGGCTTTATTTATGTCCTAAACATGTTTAGAAAGATCAATTTTCGATTGGGAAAGCATTCGGTTCGACCTTGTGTACAAACCCAGCTTAGCGACGGTGAAGCACCATGGTTAACCACCTTTGTAAAACCTAACCATGCACCCATGGTTGAGGATTTTTGTCCTAAAATGCCTAAAAATGTGTTCCCCTTCGAAACACGGTCGTTTTGGCTTTTATTTCGTCAAAATCGGACTTAATTTGAAGATTTTAGGACTTCTACAGCAAGTAGGAGTCAAAAGCGGAGAAAAAAATAGAGGACCCTCGGGTAACCGTCCGGGGCTGGACGGTCAGCCGTCTAGGCCCAGACGGCTAACCATCCAGGCCTAGTTGGTCACCCGAGAGAGTCCGTCCTCAACTCAAATTCTGACTCTTCTCTCCCTCTTTTAACGGTTTCCTCCGCCAAAACAACTTGTCTGAGCTTAGGAGTGTATAGGTTTGAGTTGTTTGAGCACCAAGAGAGTCTCTAATAGCCCTAGGATCATTGTTTAATGAATTAATCTTAGCCATTGGTTTAGGGGGTCAGTTCTCTATATAAAGGACATGATATTCAGCACATGGAGGAGGTGAATTGCACTTTACACTTAGAGAGAGAGGGAGCTACGAGTTTGGAGAGCTAGAAGGACTTCAAGTGGAGGCTCTTCAACCCCAAGCAAGCAAGGAAACAAGAGGTTTGAAGACAAGGAAGAGTCTACAAGAGGTAAGCATGTCCTTTTAATGCTGAACATGATTTTCCTGCTTCTCCTTCTTCTCTTTCTTCTTCTTCTTTTAAGATAGTTATGGTGCATGAGATTGTTCTTCTTATGGATGGAATTCAATGTTTATGTGATGTTATATGAATGATTTTAGGATAGTTTATGGCTTTATATGCTTGATAATCCCTGGTTTACCAAGGATTTGATAGCCTTATTCGTTCTATCCTCTTAAATCATGCATAGTTCACATGTTTAGGTTGCTGTGATTATTATCATGAGTTGATGCTCCTGTTAGTTAATATATGTTATATGAATGATATTCATGATAATTTGAGCATGTTTTAGAGTCGTTTCATAGGCTTTAATGCATAGTTGTGAGATTAGGGTTTCGATAACCCTGAAATTGCACAAGTTTCATACAGCATGCTTAGCTTAGCTTTTTGAGTTGTTTCTCATCATAGTCATTCTATATATGCTGCATATAGTTGAATCATGTTAGGTTTGCATTCATGTAGTGGGTTTTATAGGGTTTTTGGAGACATTATCCTTTTCTAAGGATAATTATCCTTTTCGTTGAGTGAGGTTTTGTATGAGAGTCTTCTGTGATGTGTTTAAGCATGAAATCACTTCTATTATGTTCTAGGGTATTATGTGAAATTATCTTAGGATAGTTTCGCTTAAGAAAGCTCGCCGTAGGAAGGCCTATTTTCATATTTTACATGAAATATCATCTTTTTAGTTAGAATGTGCTTTGTTATCATGTTTATTGATATTATTGGAGTCTCTTATGCTTGTTAGTGTGCCTTTGGTAGGTCTTTATTAGTTGAGTCATTGCATGTAGGATTGAGTTAGGGTCCTTAGTTATTCATTATTCTTGTTGTTTGCATGATTAATGGATGATTTTAGGCCTTGTCATGGTTTTGTCCAGATTTGCATATTGCTTTCTTTGCATGATTGTGTGCACTTGTAAGGGTGCAAACAGGTACAATGCTTGTCCTATTGCAAATAGGGCTACTCTGGTCTGAAATGGCTAATGTTTGGAGCTTTTGCGCTCAGGTATGTAGGGTTTGAAGGTGCCCTAATTCACCTCCCTTTTTCCTTCTTTTCTCTTCTCCCTTCTAGGGTTACTTCCTAATACAAACATATGGTGTTTATCAAGGGTTTCCTTTATTAATAAAATTCTGGTTTTTATCAAAGTTTTCTTCTTGTGGAAGTTTTCAGTTTTAGACTAAATCAATGTATTTTCAAATAAGGAAACCTAGGGTTTTTACCATAGGTTTGTATTAGGTTGTAACCCTATTCTTTTCGAACTACGTGGACTTTGATCCATGTATTTCGCTGCATGGTACGTAGGCGCTCTTCGTGAGGCTCAAGTCCGTTCTAGGATCCAAGTATCCTAGGCTTTTTCTTTTCTTTTCTTTTTGTTTTGTTTTATTTGAGTGATTGTGCATGAGATGATTGGATGAAATATATGATATGCATGCTGCCTTGTGATGATATATGATGATATTTGAGTAAAAAAGATTTTAAGTTAGCCCAATTAAATTAAGAAACCAACTCGGGCGATGTGGGTGCCTATGGGCTTTTGCCCAAAACCTTCCCACGTCGTAACTTAGCCCCCGAATCCAAATTTTCTGGTTTCAAAGACCTTGCTTTTCTTTTAATGGAGTCATGTGGTTTTGAAAATAAAACATTTTTGTGGTTTTCCTCTTTTCCCTAAAAAATGAGGTGGCGACTCCTTTTTTGTTTGTTGTCTTTCACACCTATCATTTTGCCAGACCCTTGTGGGCCATTTTCCGAGGTTCACATATACATGCAGTGCAATCATGTATTGTGGGCCAACAAAATTGACGCGTGTTGGTTTGTTTGATGTGGAGGCGATACATAATATGGAGCAAATTGAGAGCAATGAAAGTATGTTATATGTAGTGAAGTTACATTTTTTCATGTTTTTTAAAAGTGTAACTCGTTTAAACTTATACAATGACATGTAATGTAACTTTCTGACTAATTTTGAAATGGTCTATGCCACTGTATTTTTGAAGATGATTGATACGTATAGGGAGATACTAATGGAAAAACAAAAGAAGAAGGAAGAAGCGCATTGAGCATTATTGGCGTCAAATCCTAAGCATAATATTGGGGATACTGCCTTTATTTTTACTTCATTGTGCTGGGTAAATATTGTTGAATAAATATAAATTAGAGTTTTTTTTTTTTTTTTTTCATTTAAATTCAAGTAATAACACATGTTTTATTGTTTGATGTGGCAGTCGTTAGTGATAACTACAGGGATACAAGCACTGGGTTGAAATCTAAATTGATTTATGATAAGATTTTTGGTGCATATCATAATCACAGATATCTCATGTTTACCATGAACTCACTGGGGAGACATAACACATTAGACCATTGGACCCTGCTAGTGCTGGACACAAATGAGGGAGTGTGGAAGCACTATAACTCCTTGTGACCCCGATTGTCAAATAGGGACTTTTATATGGAAGATGCACAAATTTTGGTAAAACGCACCACTAATTTTAAACTTGTTTCAGATTTTTAGCGTGTCATGTTTTTAATATCAGTTTGCTTAGTTGTAATGCATATAAATGTCATTAAAGTTTTAAAAAATATAGATTGGGACTTATAATAATGGAAGTATTATCATATTTCTTGCAGAAGACATATATGGAGGAGTTTTTGAATAGGAAATGGGATGAGGCTAGGGATGAGGTTGAAACCCAAGATAGGATTTTGGGGATGGTCCAAATGGATTGCCTGCAACAACCTGATGGATCGTAAGATTCTGAAACTTACATTCATTCCACAATTCATATGATCATGCTAATGGATTTTGTAGGAGCTTACAACTGATGGAAATTTGCAGGGTTGAGTATGGAGTTGTAGTGTGCTATGTGATGTTTAGACTGGCAAACAATTTGGACATTGAGACAAATTTCCGTAGGCAAAACTGTTTTCTAATGCGGAAAAAATTGATGAATGAGTATTTACATCAAGGAACCGGATCTTGGAGTGAAGATAGATTCTTGAATCAGATGAATATTGTGAAACGCCGTAAACAATGATGATAGGATATGTGTGGGTGTGAGTTTTTGTGTTGGACTTCAATTTTTTGGGACTTAGGTTGGCTTATGTGCCTAATTTTTTAAGGCCTTTGGATATGTTTTTACGTAGATAATTTTTTTCCTAGCAACATCTGTCATTGATGTTTACATGTACCCACTTGACATGTAATTGACCATGGAAAGCCGTCGTTGTCACATTGATCTCAGTTTTGAGATATTTTGTTTAAAAAGCAATCATGGACAGACTACAATTCTATAATTCCATACAATTTGGATGTATTGTTTTGTGGCCCCATTGAATTATTGGAATTGAGTTTCATTGTGTGTGCCATGTTGTTTATACCAAATATAAAGGTGGTGAGTGCAAAATTGCATAAGAGATGTAGGTACCCAAATTAAATTGGCACATCGGTTCTTTATTACCTTTGGAATTTTTACATTATTTTGAGTGACAGTGGCTACCTAATATGACATAGAATAGTTATGTATGTGTATGAAGAGGATTATCAACATTTTTTGACAAATTGGTTATATCCAAATGTAATTAAAACAGTTATCCAGAATTAAGTTGACACATTTGGTCCCATTTGACATATGAAAATGTTGCGTAAGAGATATAGGTACCCAAATTAAATTGGTACATTGGTTCTCTATTATCGTGTGGAAGAGTTATCTAATTTTGCGTGACACTGGCTACATAATATCACATGGAGTAGTTATATATGTGTATGATGAGGATTATCAACCTTTTTTTGTCGAATTGGTTATATTAAAAATTAATTAAAAACAGTTACGCAGAATTAAAGTGACATGTTTGGTTTGGTTTGACATATGAAATGTTGACGAGGGTGTAGTAACATTATGTATTACACTTTGGTTTTTTTTTTTTTTCAATGGATGAATCAGTTGCATAATTGTGTGATGTGGGTTGAACATGTTTTTTTTTTTTTTTTTTTTTTTTTTCATATTGGCAATATACAACAAATACCAAAGAAAAGTAAGTCTTAAACATAATATTTACATGATGGAATAGTTACCTCGTACAAGTATTAGTTACACCATGGAATACCTAAAAATGTATTAGTTACACTATGGAATAGTTACCTAGTTAAAATATTTACCGAATAATATTTACTGACCAAAAAATGTCGCATTTGTTATATATTATTGAATGTAATAGTTGCCCAGAATTAAATTGACAAATTAGTTCTGTTATAACATATGAAAAATGACCAAAATGAATAGTTATAGCATTTGTGACACATTAATTCTGTTACCAATGCACATTTTAAGAGATGTAGATAATATAACAACAGTATGAATAAAACTGAATGATTAATTACTCACTTTTTAAAGGAAAAAAAAAAACATATAAACTAAAAATCATAGGAAAAAAAAATTATAGTAACTAAAATGTGTCTTCAAACTTAAATAGAACATTATGTCTATAGTAAACAAAATCATAGTCACTCAAATGGGTTTCCATACTAAAATCAGAGATGCTCCTTGCATGTTTTCTTGTTATGATTACCCAACTTATTGTATCTGCCGCACCTTATCTGAGTAGTCTTCTCCCCCTTGGATGGAATTCTCTTTTTCTTGGGCCGTCCAGGTTGTGTTTTTGAAGACGATGGCAAAATAACATCTCCATCATTTGGGTAATCCTATATACCAACAGTAGGGATCGGGTATATGCTTTGGGAGAAAGATGATTCATAATAGTGTGTGTGAAAATAATCTTCAATGTAATTGTACATATTTTCACCACTTTTCTGTATCACTTGGGTAGCATGAACATATCGGAAGCCATTCAATTGCCATTGGTAGCATGAGCATGTCTGTTTATGTATATTAACTGATATAGAGGGGTATGACTGTACCTCAAACACACAATTACAAGCAGAACGAACAATCCAAGTTCTACCCTCTTGTAAAATATTTTGCAACCTGGCATCCATGTTGGGGCATAGCTTAGTCTCCCATTTCTAAGATTGTTCCCTTCTAATTGACATTTGATTCATTAACATAGCCCTTATAGAATCAATCAGTTTAGTTACGGGGAGATGGCGAGCTTCCCTAATCTGTGAGTTGAATGACTTAGCTGTGTTTGACTACATCTCACCATAACACTGGCCTTTAAAATGTGCATTGCTCTAATTTTTGCGTGGAAGGTTATGTAAGAAAGTTCTAACCTTATCCCTGTCTTTTTGAAGCAACTGAGTTATTTTGTAGTTAAAAGATGTCGTGGATGGAGCATAAGCACATTCACTTAACAACTTAACCATCCTCTCTTTATACGAGCTTGGAGTCCCTGCAATATATCTCTCAAATTGCCCTTCAGATGGTGCAAACAATATGCGTGAAACCCATCTGGGAAAGCGAAAGGTATGTTATTTATCAAGCCTCTGTGCCTGTCCGATATGAATGTGATAGATCGATCATGTGGCAGCAATATCGATAGGTCACCTAAGAACCAGTACCAATTGTTTTCAGTCTTCAGCATCAACAATAGCAAATGCTACTGGGAACAATCCTATAATTATGAATAATTAGAAATGATCCTTCGTTGAAAATGTGTATGGAATGTTAATCTAACGTGTTACAATTCACACATAATTTGTGGTAAAATGTGTTTTGTACTTCTGAAATAGTTACATGTGTATAAACTGACATTAAACACAAATGATAGTGTGACATGTAAGGGTGTTTTACCTTGGTTACCATCTTTAGCAGTGGTAGCAAGCAAATTGCCCTTATATCTCCCTTTTAAGAAAGTTCCATCGAGAAATAACATTGGACAGCAATAGTGAAAGCCATATTTGCAAGCATAATAAGACACAAACCTTCCAAAAGTGCTGTCATATTCTATTTCAACCATGCTACTGGGATTTGTCTTCGTTACTTCATCTTTGTACCATCTAAATAAGTCATAAGACATCGATTGGTCACCGAAAAGATTTTTCTTCGCTCTTTTAACCCCTCACCATGCATAGTGATATGTGATATCAATCCCGTAATGTTCCTTTATGTCATAAATAATATCGATTAACTGGTTTATGCAGAGGTTTATCACGAATTTTTTCGTGTATCAGACTTGCCACTAATTGAGAACTCACACGAGAATTGTTTGTAGTTCTAACAGCTAATCCGCATGAGTAAACATTGTTCAATACTTTAATATAAAAGAAATTATTAATCTTTAATAGAGGGGCATGAACACGCCACATGCAACTATTGGAATTGCGCATCTTACACACTACAATCACCTTTTTGTCAATGTTTTTTACAAAATCATACTCAAACCCAACCTCAATGGAGTACTTAAGAAGGGCCATTCTAAATTCGTCAGCACCACCCTCAAAACTCTGTCCAGCTTGCTGGATTCTATCAACCCAACTTGCCGATAACAAATTTTTTTCTTATGTCGACAATAATTTGAAAGCATATTTGCCTCATTGTCACTACAGTCCACCCGTTGCAATGCGTTGTGATTTTCTCCCCTCTTGAAAGTAACAACATCTTGTGTTATAATACTATGCTCATAAATAGCCACATCTATGCGATCAATTCCGATAGAACACACCAATCTAAACATGTTTTGAATGTCTAAGTCACATTCACGCATACAACATGCGTGTCCGGGTAAAGTATACGAAAATAACACCAAATCTGACTTCAAGCCATTCTACTTAGAACACACAAACCTGACTAAGTCAACGAAACCAAAACTGCATGGTGCATCCAAAATAACAGTGTATACCCCATGTTTGCAAAGTAACAACATCATATTTATGATACCAATCTGCCAAAAAAAAAAAAAAAAAAACAGTTACACATTACAACTAAACACTATCCACATGTATGCTAATTCATTTACATATATTTGCAAAGCAACAACACCAAAGTTATGATACTAATCTGTAAAAAAAACACAGTTACATATTACATATACACACTATCCACAGGGATGCTAATTCAGTTACATATGACAAATAATATTTGATCAGTTACACTATCCATAGGGATGCTAATTCAGTTACACTATCCACAGGGATGTTAATTCAGATACATATGACAAATAATATTTGATCTTGATCACATCCATTTCGGTAACAGTTATGTGTACCATAATCATGAGGGTTCACACAAAAATACACATCATTATCACCCGATGACAGTTCATTGTGTGCTTCCCCTAATGTCTCTTTTTACTGATTTTATGCTATATGACATACGTCAATACCCACATTATCAAGCACAACTTGGAATGCATTTAAACATTGATACGTATTTTCCTTTTACAAATCAGAGGTCACATACACCTGGATGTGAAGGTCTATTCAAGCATTTATCAAAATGTGTAAGGGAAATCAAGAAAAAAAAAATGATGTATACTTGGTGTAAATGGGAGAACGACTATCATTTATGCAAAGAAAAACGATATACACCATGAAAAAATTGAACTTGACATTATAAACGACTTACCTAGTTAAATTTAGAATTTCAATTTTAGAGGAATCTGCCCCAATTTCTTGTAAAACATCCGCAAAATCTCTGACATACGGAATAGGCCCAAAAATGATGACGATTTCAAATTTGAACATATGAGCTGCTGGTTGTTGACAGTGGCAAGGTGATCCTCTATCCCCTATTTTGTTTTGCTTGGCAAAGGAAGTTCTTTGTAGGGGTCTGGATAAGCTGGTTTTTGATAAGAAAGTTCACCCTATCTCTTCTCCACGAGGTACATCTTCTCCTACCCACTTGGTTTATGCAGATGACGTCTTAATTTTCTGCAAAGGTACTTTGTCCTGTATTAATCATATCCTCAAGTTTATGGATCTTTATAGTAAGAATTCTGGTCAAGTCATTAATAAATCTAAATCAAGGATTCTTATTGGGAAAGCTGCTCGGCATAGAACTGCTTCTCTTACTGCTGATGCTGGTATGCAAAAGGCTTCTTTTCCTTTTAACTATCTTGGAGTACCTCTCTTTAAAGGGAAACCTAAGACAAGGTTTTTGCAACTTGTTGTGGATAAAATTAAGGGAAAAATGGAGGGTTGGCAGGGGCATTTGTTATCTATTGCGGGGAGAGCTCAACTTATTAAGTCAATTATTCAACCTATGTTTTTGCACTCAATAGCAGTTTATCAGTGGCCTTCTCAATTACTAAACTCTATGCAGCAGTGGATTCGAAACTTTCTTTGGTCTGGATCAGCTTCTACTTCCAAACTTGTTACTATAGGATGGAATAAGATTTGTTCTCCAATAGATGAAGGTGGCCTAGGCATTCGAGATCTCGCAACTCTCAATAAAGCTGCTCTTTTAAAGCTTAGCTAGTCTATTTTGAAATCTGATTCCCCTTGGGCCTCTTTTATCAAATGCAGGTTTCGTATCTCTTCTATTTCTGCTTCTACTCTTTACAAGTCTTCATCTATTTGGCCAGGTCTGAGATCCGCTTTTAATTATCTTAGATTGCATTGCACATTGGATAGTTGGGGATGGATCCAAAATAAACTTTTGGTTGGATAAATGGACAGATGACCATTCTTTGATTAGTAAATGGCCTATTTCTATTACTGTAGATCTTCAAGCAACTGTCTCTCAATTTATTGTGAATCAGACTTGGGTTTTGCTTGCTTGGATTAATAATACTCATTTTGCAGCTCATATTACCACCATAATGCATCCTTTTGCCTCTATTCCAGATGAGATTGTTTGGCCTTATTCTTCCTCTGGTTGCCTTACTTTTAGAGATGCTTATGAGTTTTTCAGGTCACATCATCCCTCTGTTTCATGGGGAAAGAAAGTTTGGACTAAATTTATTCCTCCAAAAAGATCATTGCTTTTTCTCAGATTATTTTATAATAGACTTCCCACTGAAGACAATTTGCAGCTTAGGGGAATGCCGATTGTTTCTCACTGTTGTCTTTGTGCTTCTCCTTCTAATGCTGAGAATGCTTGGCATCTTTTCTTTGAGTGTCAATTTGCTAAAACTCTTTGGCATTGGATTCACGAACAATTTCTTATAACTTTCTCCGTGCAACCCACTGTGAAGGATTGTCTCATTGCTTTGCTTGGGAATTCTTTCAGCTCTCAAGTCTCTGATCTTTGGAAACTAGCTGTTATGAATGTTCTTTGGATGATTTGGAAGGCTAGAAATGATTTGCTTTTCCAAAATATTGACAAATCTATTGTTCGAGCTAAAAGCTTTATTCTAGCTTGGATTCGTGAAGGTAGCTCCTTAATTTCTTCTGTTATGAATAATTCAACCATTGATCTTAGAATATTGCATGCCTTGAAGGTTAAAGGAATTCCTAGAAAGGCTCCGAAATTTATTCCTGTTTTTTGGAATCTTCCTCTCTTTGATTGGGTTAAAGTGAATACTGATGGGGTTGCTAAAGGCAATCCTAGACTGGCAGCTAGTGGAGGTGTTTTTCACAATCATCGAGGCTTTATAAAAGGGCTTTTTTGTGTTAGCTTGGGAGTTCAGTCGGCTTTCTATGCTGAGCTTTTGAGTGTAATTATTGCAATTACTTATGCTTGGGAGAAAGGTTGGCTTAATTTATGGATTGAATGTGATTCTTCTGCAGTCGTTTGTTGCCTTCATAATCAATCTTTCTCTCCTCCCTGGTCCTTACGTATTCAATGGAGGAACTGTCAGTATCTGCTTCAAAGGATGAATGTTTATTTTTCTCATATTTTTCGGGAAGGCAACTGTGTTGCAAATAAGATTGCCAATATTGCTCTTAGTTATCCTGATCTTACTTGGTGGCCTTCTGATTCGGGGTTTGTTACTTCAGAGCTTGCTAGGGATATGAGTGGTATTCCTTTTTACAGATTTGTGGTGTAATGTTTTCTGGTATCTTGTGAGCTGGATTGTGACATTTATAAGTCACCAAGGCCAGACTTTTGGCTTGTTTCGTTATCTTTGTTCCTAGTTTTATATTTTTCTTCATTTGTTAATAATATTTAGAACTGATAGCACATGATTGGGAGGTCTTAGAGTGCCAACCATGGTTGGGATTCTAAGCTCCTCTTTGATGCTTAAGTTCTTTCCTGAAAAAAAAAAGAAAAAAAAAAAAAAAGAATAATTGCACTAGCTAATTCTCTCCCCCGCCCCATTATGGGGGGAGGTTCTAAGTTGAAGTCTTAGGAATAGTTAATAATATTGTAATGAATTTCTCACCCATATTACTAAAAGAAGCCCTTTAAATTATGTTAGCTATACCCGTACGGCTCAACATTGGCACCCAAGTAATGGCCAGTGTCATGATTTTCTGCTAATAAATTTGGACAACCAAAAATTATATTTCATTTCGTTTGCTAACAAAAGCTATTAACTTTATGCATCCCTACACAGCTCTCAAGAATATCTTCATACTATAGAAGAGACTAACAATCAAAGCATACTCCATTATTGCACTATAAATAGAGAACGTAGAATTCATAGCAAATTTTAAATTAATAAAAAAAGAAGAAAGTGGAACATAAATTGTGCCCTAATAAAGGGGATTGTACGTACGTGACTTACACCGATATTAAGAAGAGGGAAGTTAATAAGATCACCAACATCCCCACCATAGTAGTATCAAATGCCACCCGGAGTTCTCCCAAACACTTCAGTAGGGAGGGTAACCCATTTCAATTGATCCAGACAGGTCCCAGTGAAGTGGTCAAGGGAACACTAGGGGACAAATGATGTGCCCTAAATTAGCACCACTTCCTTCGTTTGCTTGGTAAGGTAATGCCTACAAATCCTCTATTTGTAGTGAGCTCCCTCTTTACACTTTGTTGCAAACATTGGCCTGGAGATCGACCACATATATCCCTTTGAAGAAAGAAAAAAAATCTGAGGAGAATTATCGATAAGGCTGCAAGCAATGAACCTAGACACAACTGTGGGTTAATTAAAGGTTGGGAATAATAGCGAGATGAGTGGCCACACACCATTTACCCTTTCTCACTCTGTCCTCTTTAGGCTTTCTTTTTCAGCTTTTATCTTGATAGATACAAATCTAGTCCTAACCAGAAAGTAGTTACTCCCTTTCCTACTCTGGTGCTTACAACAAATTTCTTCTAATATAACAGAGGCATGACCAGTTTTCTTCCTTCTAATATGTAAGACCTTTTGTATCCATGAAAAAAGGGTGAAAAGGATGGGCATTAGCTATGAAAGAGTACCTAAAGGTCAGAAAGCCTATGGCCACTCACCACAATTTTGCTCTCTACCTTTCATCTGACCCACAATTCCAACCACGTTCAAGTTCTGCAATTCATTTACTCAGATTTCCGTCCTTTCAAAATGTCCAACCCATAGGAAGTAAGGCACCACCTCTAAAAGTTGGAAATCTTCACTATAAATAGTAGGTTTGGGGTGTAATACACAAGCAAGTGACCACAACAAGGGAAAAGCCAGATGTCCCCTAGAGTTCCCTTGAACACTTCATTGGGACTCTTTTGAGACCCTAAAACTAAGGGTAGCCTTACCCTACTGAAGCGTTTGGGGGAACTCCGGGTGCCACCTGACAACAATTTGCAAGATGAAGTTGCTGTGTAAATTAAGGGTAGCCAACCCTACTGAAGTATTCCTCTCTCTCTTTCTCGCTCTCTCTTTTTTTTTTTTTTTTTTTTTTTGTTGGGTTAACATTTTTTGTCTCTCAATTCCTGGCATTTTATCAATTGGATATCTAATGTTAGCTACACTGCCTAGCATTTTATATTCCAATATATCATAATTCCTAGAAACTCTGTTCCTCAGAGGGAATTCCACTTCCCATGTTTTCCACTTTGAAAATTTATGGACAACCATTTTGAAGGGTTTTCAGTCATATACAAACTAACAATTGAGAAGAACAACGAATTAAATCTTCTGCACATGTTTGTTCATATTAGAAATAAATTTCTTCCCTTTTTTGAGATTTTCAAATTTCATAGTTAGGATTACTATGGGATAAATTAACAGTGTTGTAAACAAAGAGGAGTTTACAAAACCAGTGTCTAGCTGCAAAATCAATAATTCAACCAGTGGACAAGTTTCTTTTATTAGATGCTCAAAGACCCTATTGCAGTTGAACACAGAAAGGGAGAAGGGAAAAAGAGGGTAAAACCCTTATATTCGATGTGTTTCTTTCATGTACATGAGGGACCTATATATAGAGTTTAGGCTAGGAATAATCCTAGGTATAGCTGTACAATACAGGAGGAAAACTACGCTATACATTATACAGTACAAGGTATACTGTAACACCCCCCCTCAAACTCAAGTAGGGTTTGTAGAGACCAACTTGAGTTTGGAAACTAAATTGAGATGGCGTCCTGGGGGATGAGCTTTGGTGAAGATGTTTGCAGGCTGATCTGTGGAAGAGACGGAGAGGAGACGCATAGTGCCACTGGTAATGTACTGACGAATGAAATGACAATCAATTTCGATATGTTTAGTGCGTTCGTGGAATACATCATTATGAGCAATCTGAAGAGCACTACGATTGTCACAGTAAAGAACAGTAGCTGTCGGAAGAGGAACCCCCATAGTAGTAAGAAGCCAACGAAGCCAAAGAAGTTCTTGGGTAGTATCGGCGAGAGCATGATATTCAGCCTCAGTGCTGGAGCGGGCGGTGACGGTTTGCTTCTTGCTACGCCAGGAAATAAGGGAGGTGCCAAGAAAGAAACAGTAGCCAGTGGTAGAACGTCGGTCAGTCGGATCACCGGCCCAATCAGCGTCGGAGTAGGCACGCAGGTCAAGGGAAGAGGCGGCAGAAAAATGAAGACCATGATAAAGGGTACCTTTAATATATCGAAGGATCCGGAGAACAGCTGCATAATGAGAAGAGCGAGGAGCAGACATAAACTGATTGACAAGATGTACTGCATAGGCAAGATCGAGCCGAGTAACAGTGAGATAAACAAGGCTGCCAACCAACTGTCGGTACAAGGTAGCATCATGGAGAGGTGTACCATCTAGAGGAGTGAGGCGGACATTAGGCTCGAGAAGAGTTGAAGCAGTCTTGCTATCAGTAAGACTAGCACAGGTGAGGAGATCAGAAACATACTTGGCCTGAGAAAGATAGTATCCCCGAGAATCAGAAGAAATCTCAAGACCCAAAAAATAGCTAAGGGAACCAAGATCCTTCATCTCAAAGTGCTGGCTAAGAAACTGTTTCAGAGTAGAAATGCCAGTAGAATCATCACCAGTGATAATCATATCATCAACATAGAGAAGCAAAAGAATGGTGCCATGATCAGTCTGACGAACAAAAAGAGCAGAGTCATAGGGACTAGATGTAAAGCCGAAATCTCCAATAACAGAACTGAATTTGGGAAACCAGGCTCGAGGAGCTTGCTTGAGTCCATACAAAGCGCGACGGAGGTGACAGACCTGGTTAGGCAAATGATCATACCCAGGAGGTGGTTGCATGTAGACTTCTTCATGAAGATCACCGTTAAGAAATGCATTCTTAACATCCATCTGAAACAATCCCCATTGGCGGACAGCGGCCACAGCTAGGAGACTCCGGACAGAAGTAAGACGAGCGACAGGAGCAAAGGTCTCTTCATAGTCAATCCCATACTCCTGAGTAAAGCCTTTGGCAACGAGGCGAGCCTTATAGCGTTCAATAACTCCATCAGAGTGAGTCTTGATCTTGTAAACTCATTTACATCCAATGGCATGTTTGCCCAAGGGAAGATCAACCAAGTCCCAAGTATGAGTTTTGTGTAAAGCCTGTAATTCATCATCCATTGCTTGCTGCCAAAGAGGGTTAGTACAAGCCTCGCGATAAGATTGAGGCTCATGTTGAGAAAGAATAGTGGAGAAACAATGAAAGTCACGAAGATGGGCTGGCAATTCTCTTACCCGAGTAGAACGGCGAAGAGATGGCGGAGGAGTGGGAACGGGATCATCAGGATCGTCAGGCGGGACGGGCACTGCAGGAGGGGCCGTAGTTGGTGTGTCTGATCCTGTGTCAACATCATCAGAAAATAAAGAAATAGAGGGGTTAGTGAATAGAGAAAGGGTAGATGAGGGAGGGAGATGAAATTTGGAGAGAGAGGAGAACAGTTTGTGTTCCCAAAAGACCACATGACGGGAAATACGAAGACGTTTGGAAATAGGATCCCAACACCTATAGCCTTTGTGTTCTATCCCATAACCCAAGAAGCAGCAGAGACGGGCACGAGGTTGAAGCTTGGTACGTTCATGTGGTTGAAGTAACACAAAACAGGCACAGCCAAAAACACGGAGAGTACTGTAGTTAGGAGGTGTACCATAAAGCCGTTCATGGGGAGATTGATGATTAATGACAGGAGAGGGAATGTGGTTGATGGTGTAAACGGCGGTGAGAGCAGCTTCTCCCCAAAAATGCTCAGGACAAGAGGAAGAGAGAAGAAGAGAACGAACAGTGTCCAAAATGTGACGATGTTTGCGTTCGGCGCGACCATTTTGCTGAGAGGTGCCTGGGCAAGAACGATGAGGAAGGGTGCCTTGTTGTTGAAGAAATTGGAGGAAGTCAGTGTCGCGGTACTCCATAGCATTATCTGCACGAAAGATTTTAATAGGACGCGAAAACTGAGTGGTAATCATGCGGGCAAAGTTATAGTAAATCTGTTTCAGTTCAGAGCGATGCTGCATAAGAAAAATCCAAGTAAAGCGAGAATAATCATCAATGAAGATAACAAAATACTTGGATCCACCTATGGTGGTGGTAGGAGAGGGACCCCAAATATCAGAATGAACTAAATCAAATGGGGCATCAGAAACAGAATCACTACTTGAAAAAGGTAAAGCAGGTTGTTTACCGAGCTGACAAGATAAACAATCATCATGTTTATTTATTACAGAGCCCAAAATACCACTAGAAGCCAATTTTTGTAAACGACTGAAAGAAACATGTCCTAAGTGAGCATGCCAAAGAGTTAAAGAGAGAGGAGTTGAGGCAGCAGCGAAGTGAGCGGGAGAGGTAAGGTGGGATGGAGTGTGGAAGTTGACCAGTTCAAATAAACGTCCAACTTTACGGCCGGTCCCAAGCGTCTGTCTCGTCTTTGGATCCTGTACAATACAACCAGTAGAAGAAAAGGTAACATTAAGACCAAGTTCACAAAGTTGGCCCACAGAAATAAGATTTAAAGTGAGTTGAGGAATGAAATAAGTATCAGGGAGAGTCACTTTTGAGTTAGAGACTTGTCCAATGTGATTAACATGCATGTGAGAGCCATCAGCAGTATGAATAGTAGGAAGATGGGAGGTATGAACTTGAGTAGTGAAAAGAGAGTGATTAGAGGTCATATGATTACAACAGGCGGAGTCAAAATACCAAGAGGAAGTACCTGGTGTAGCAGAGAGAGCAGTAGGAGGAGGTTACCAGAATTAGAGAGGACCTGTTTGAGAAGAGCAGTGAGATCGGCATTAGAGAGAGATGAAGTGGGAGAGGTAGGTGGAGAAATGTCCTTAGTAGCAGCAGCAGTAGCAGCAGCAGTAGTGGAACGATGGTGAGGCTTGAACCTGTTAGACCTGGATGAATTTCCTCTGGAATGATCATGTTGAGGTTGTGGGTTTGGATTGCGTGGACAGTCATTTAAGAAATGACCTGGACCGCGCTTGTGACAGTGCTTGCAGACTTGAATAGGGCAGTGAAGCAGAGTATGATTCGGCTCATGACAAAACTTGCACCCTGATAGAGATGGACGCCCAGAAGGAGGAGTAGCCATAGCAGTGTGGGCCGGTGCTGAGAAGGGAGTTGCAAGAGCAGATTCAGTAGAAGGAGGAAGGCGAGTACAGCGTCGAGTCTCATATGCAACAAGTTCAGAAACAGCACTTTCCAAGGTCGGTAATGGAGTGCGATGAAGCTGAATGGCACGTGTAGGTTCGAATACATCATCTAAGGCCATCAGAAAATGGATTAGACGCTGCTGATTTCGGTAATTGAGAAACTTCGCCGCATCCTGAGAACAGGTCCAAGTAGGTTCTGAAGCGGCCAATTGATCCCAAAAGGCCTGCATGCGGGAGTGGAAACTGTCAATTGCTTCTCCAGGTTCTTGACGCATGCGGTGAAGTTGATCTAAAAGTTGGTACTGATGAGAGAGACCAGCAGTGGTGTAGCGGTCAGCAAGAAAATCCCAAGCAGCTTTGGCGGTTTCAAAACGGCCAAACTGCATACCAATGGATGGAATAGAGGTACTGCGAAAAGCAGAGATAATCTTCTGATTCTTACTGTCCCACTCTTCAAGACGATCCACAAATTTTTCTTCAAGTTCTTCTGTCCCTTTCTTTGGTTCAGTGATATCACCAGTGACAATTCGCCAGAGTTTGTGACCACGAAGGTAGCCAGACATGGCTTGAGCCCAGAGAACATAATTCTGGCCATTTAAGACCAGAGGGATGTTGATAGCAAGCTCCGGGTTACTCATAACTGCACACTCGGAGTAGAATTAGCCAAAAAGGAGCTCAAAAATGAGATCAGAGGGCTGAAAATACCTAAGAATGACTGTCTGTTTGCTGAAAATAGCCCAGAAATGGAGAAAATGAAGGAAAAACAGCAAACGGATGCAGTAGGGCTGACGTGGCAGCAGTGCTGACGTGGCAGTGCTGACGTGGCGCTGACGTAGCACTGACTGGGCACTGACTGGGTGCTGACTGGGTGCTGACGTGGCGATGACGGAGCGCTGACGGAGTGGGGATTCCTGCCGGCGCGTGATGGCGCGTGAGATCTACAGTGCGAGTAGATCTCACTCGCGTTTCTTCAAGAGGCGCGTGAAGGCGCGTGCGGCGGTTTCTGGCGACGCGGTTTTCGCCGTTCTGCGGATCACGGTGAGGCGAAGGTTGTTAGAGGTGTTTTAGGCGGTGAGTGCTGACGGAGCGTTGCCGGAGTGAGGATGCTCGCCGGCGCGTGATGGCGCGTGAGATCTACAGCGCGAGTAGATCTCACTCGCGTTTCTTCAGGTGGCGCGTGGGGGCGCGTGAGGCTGGTTCTGGCGACGCGGCTTTCGCCGTTCTGTGGATCGCGGTGAGGCGAAGGTTTTTGGAGGTGTTTTAGGTGGTGGAGGTTTGCGGAAGGCTTTCAACTGTGATGGACAGAGATGTTTTAGGTGGAGGACGACAATGGCGTTGGTTGTCTTCGCCGGAAATGGAAGGCAGTGGGCGGTGATCAGCGGCGTGGTGAACAGCGGCTGTGGAAGAAGGCACTTGGCTCTGATACCATATTGCAGTTGAACACAGAAAGGGAGAAGGGAAAAAGAGGGTAAAACCCTTATATTCGATGTGTTTCTTTCATGTACATGAGGGACCTATATATAGAGTTTAGGCTAGGAATAATCCTAGGTATAGCTGTACAATACAGGAGGAAAACTACGCTATACATTATACAGTACAAGGTATACTGTAACAGACCCTCTGCCTTCCAACGGTGGTCCTTGCATCACAAGCTTCTGAAACATCCCATTTTCCATCCCCCATGTAGTACCTCCGACGTGGGTCAATCTCCATCCTATCAAGTGTCATCGCATTGTTTAGTAGATAAATTGCAACCTCAATCTTGCTCAAGTAACCACGCGTTCCAGTAATCACAACTTCCTTGAGATGATTGTGGGGGAACATAGGAGGCTTCCTAATTTCCCTCGGTTCTTCTACATAATCATAGGTGCGTACCTGTCATGAAGATCAACGACACAATTACAATCACCAATTTGAAATATGACTTTACTATTCTAATATCAATGCATGCCAAGAAATTACCTAATATCTTTCTTTTCCCTTTATTAATTGGACTAACAAAGAAAATAAAATGCCAAGTGCATGTTGAGATTTTTAAGAATAATTAGATATAATGAAGAAACTTACATACAATTCTAATATTTGCAGTAAAGGAGATACCTTGAGAAGAGTTGCCATCCACAGCAGCTCTCCTTTAAATATGGCTATCTCAATAATTGTTAAATTTTTTAGACTAGGAAATGTGGGCAACCTCTCTGGCATAATCCCAGCCTGAACCATCAAAGAACAAAATGTTATTAAGAAAAAGTAAGTGAAAATATACTCCGCCGGCCAGTCACAAATGTCTAAGCATTTACCAACCTCCAAGTAACAGCTGCAGTGGAGTAACAAAGTCTCGAGCTGGGGAAGAACAATAGGAAGCCTAGAGAGTGTCCAAACCATGCCTTAACCCACCCTCCAATGATTAACACAACTATATACAGTCTTCAGTTGGGCGACATTATTGAACAATAAGTTTATCGTGAAGTAAGCCTTGTATTCAAACTTCTCAAGATCAATGCCATTGATTTCCATCACACCCAAGTCGAAACAATCATACACACTCAAGTACTTCGGTCGACGACACAATGGATGCCTAATCGCCAAATGTTCTATGTTTGCACATTCATATAAACTCAACCACTCGAGGACACAACAATTTGATAGGAGATTATGTAGATTTTCATCTAACTTCAAATTTATGCCCATGAGATCAAGCGTTGTGAGGGTGTTAAAACCAAGGAAACTAGTTGCAAGATTGCAATATGCCAATCGCAGGCACTTTAAGGATGACCTTATGGCTCTTGCTGTCCCATCATCACGCAGAAGAATATCACAAGGAAAATCGTATGACTCACCGTTACCTAGGGCATGGAAAAAACCGTCTTCTAACAAACCCAGATTGAGCTCTTCGATTCCTCTTGATATAGCAAATTTGATCCATTGATCAAGATAACTACCATACTCATCGTTGCAAAAATTGAAGTATACCTTGAGTATTTCAACCTTAAGGATGTCTGAGTTAAGATGTAGTAAGAAATGGTGGACAGAATTCAAGAAGGCAATCATTCTTTTCCATGTAAAGCTATACAGCTGGTCACAAGTAAACATGGTGTTGTTGCAAGTGTCAGAATACTCTTTTGTATCCAGCATGTTGTCCACATCAAAATTAAGGTTGGAAAGAGATGTAGTCCAAAGGTACCTCCATCTAGTCGAGAGTACACTAGTCCTTACAGCTTCTCTCATTGTGAGAAATGATAAGATGATGCCGAGAAGATTGTCGGGAAGTTGGCTTATCCAATCATCATCTTCTATGATCCTCTGTTTCTTTGGTTGCTGTTCCTCCATAACAGATTGATGCCCTGAAGATTGCTAGAACTTTGAGACAATAGTCCTGGAGATGGAAATTGTGTGTGTGAGAGAGAGAGGGAGAGATACTAAATTGGGGAAGAATATGAGAAGGCGACGATGCTATCAAGGTTGTCTTCATTACAGTGAGCTGAGAAAGCAGGGTTAATTTGGATTTTTTGAAGGATCATGGATGATTGCAAAATTCCTTATTATTTTAAAGGCTATCTATAGCTTAACCATATACATTTCTTTCAATCTTTCCAATGTAAATGATTATTGAGTCCAACTAGCCTGACGGACACCCGTAATTAGATCAATCACAATACTACTATTAAGTTATTATTGATCACAAAGTCCTTAAATAGATTGTAACGGTAAGTCCTTAAATAGATTGCAGAGTTTGGGAGTAGGACACTTATTAAGTTATTATTGATCACAATACTACTACAACGTTATACAAGTCTGCCTTGGCATGGCATTTATAGGCAATCAAAGAACAAAAAAGAATAACAACTTAGTGGTCATGGTCAAGCTATGAACAATAAGGTGATTCGACGTGCAACGCCTTTGCACCTTGGCAAACTAAGGTGAGTCAGCCTTGGCCAAAATCATTTTATAAAGCTTGAATTAGCACCTTGCTTGCCCTTACTTACCCCAAGGTAAAGTTACAAAAGAACCAATCCTCTCGTTTACAGCTCATGAGCAGACTCGATAAGCGCTCGGGTCAAAGTTGGTCAACTATTAAACAAGCCAAGCTCAAGCCTAAATTACTCAAGGTAGTGCTTCTGTGGTAGGCTGGAATCTATTCCTTCTAAAATTCAAAAGTTCTAGGGCCTGCCAAAATTCAATCCGTAGGCAGTAATTAATCAGCAGTAGGCACTGACATATATTTTCTTCAAAATACGGGGAATGATAAATTGTTACATCATGCAGATGGATCAATTGATGCCAAAATATTACAGAAATACTTATCCAAAAATATTTAACTTTACCAAAAAAAAAAAAAAAAAAAAAAAGAAATACTATCAAGCTGCCATGGTAAGAAACATGGAGAAGATGAATCCATGGCTGCTTGAACATATCTGGATTTTCCAAGAGGCCTAATGTGTTTTAGCCAAATGAGAAAATGCCAACCTTAAATGGGGGGAACTTTTTTGAAAGGAATTCTGACTAAATGCTTCCCACCCTTACTCAACTTTGTAACTGTTCTTACCGGCTGAACGGAAGCTGAATCTCACACGCTTTAACGGTCAATAAACTAGTACGTTCCAATGTCATATATATATGTCGATAAACACACGCTCTTCAGTTATATTTTATAATTAGTCTTCTACCATGGCTTTTATTTTGACCCAAAACAACCATGGCATACTTGTTATCCTCCTCATGGCACTGTGTTTGTCTACAGTTGTGAATTATACCGGCGCAGAAGTAAGCACTTCTTGTTCTTTGCAGCCTCTCTTTGGCACTTCCATATTGAAGCATAACTAGTACGTTCTAATTAGGACGTGCTCTGAGGTGAAGGGTTTGATTATCACAATGTGTTGCTATGTTTTCTACTCATGTTCCTTGGAATAAAACCCCTGTTGACCCTTATGTGTGTGTGTATAGTGTACTATGCCTTTTGCGAGGGAAAATGTGGGGTTGCTATATTTTTCACCATTTAAGGGCTACATATATATGTTCTTATATATTTCCACCACTAGTCCTAATCCTCCTTTGATTAACATTTTGTAGGTTATTCCCTGGGGGGACTTGGATTCACTGGCAATGCTACAAAGGCAGTTGGATGTGGACATCCTAGTGACTGGTCACGCCCATCAGTTCAAAGCCTACAAACATGAGGGCGGTCCAGTGTTGTTATAAATCCTGGATATTTGGGCTGAGGTCCTTGCTGCTCGTCTAGTAAAAAGAGCAGCAGAAGGGAAGCATTTCATGCCTGCTACGCTTTTTCAATCTCGGTTAGACTTACTTCAAATTGATGATTCTGAAGGGATACTTAAGGTTGATGCTACCTTGAGGCCTCAGGTCATTGTGAGCACCATACAAGCTACGGGAATTCCTCACCAATGGGAGAATTGTGAAAAGTTTTTTCAAGAATCTCACTAGGCTATACCATTGTTTGGTACCACAAAAAATAGATCCTGGTCATGGTTTTTGAATGAAAACCCCCCATACTATTGTTTTTGGAGCACAAGAAGACTGATACTCTCATCATATTTGGTAACTATGGAAGTTGATTTAATGAAAGGTTATAGAGAAGTCCAACTTAGATCAAGTTTAGAGCATATTAAATATTGCACTTACATTAAATAAATTCTTCACTTCCCCATATAGAAGGATTTTTTATTCAGTTTTTGTGCGACATTGTTTCCAGAATATAGTTTGGATAGACATAATTCATTCTTCCCTCTTGCATATATACGTCAACCAAAATAGCTGAATGCCATCTAAGCACTCACTCTCGATTTTATTTTTGGTCAAATTTGAAGGAAAACAACTGCAGTTCTTGATGCAATTTGTTCCCCAGACAGTAGGCTGCCTCATTCATTTTACCTTCTGATATGCAGTACTTAATTAAGCGGTTAGATTAATACCTAGGTTGATAATTTTACAGGCGTTACATCCAGATATTAATTTTTCCTGGTTTTATTAATTTTTTCAAAAAATTATAACTACTTTGTTTGCACCATGGGAGATTTTACAGGCGTTACATCCAGATATTAATTTTTCCTGGTTTTATTTATTTTTTCAACAAATTATAACTACTTTGTTTGCACCATGGGAGACAGAGATGCTGAATGTCATGACCCTTGGCATGAGGTCTATAAGTCTTACCCTTGTATATTTATCTTAAACCATTTACCAAGAGATTGAATTGTATATTGCATACATATTGGAAGAAGACTATTGTGTAATAGGGCACTGAATTTTGTCCAGAAATAAGGTGAAATCATCATCTTCGAAGAACTTGTGTCTATAAATGTAGATATATGCTTGTAGGCTGATGATTCTCTTGTGGCAAACTTATACCTCTGCTTTAGAGGAAAGATTCTGCTTTCAGCATTGGATAAGGAAGCATAGCCAAACAGGAACTTGACATAGAATCACTTGTTCTAGTGATGTCGGGGCTCCTTGTTATTTTAGTTATGTCTTGGCAAATTGGTTATTTCAAACTCTTCTTTCTTTCCTTTTTTTGGTTCAATCAGAGGGGTTCAAACCCTTAACCTATCCTAAATCTACCCTTTACCCCACCCTCCCTCAGAACTAGGCTAGCCCTCTTCATTCTTTAACTGAATAGCATGTCATACTACCTGGAATATATCAGGGTTTTTGACAGGTTCACATATATATAATTATGACATTTCAGATTGATTTAGCAATGTCGCCTTATTCTTGCTCAGGATATACCACGTCTATTTCCCTGTCTTGCCCTTGATTTTCTCTAGTCATGCTAATGTGTAGATCCTTTGCATCTGAACCCAATAATCTAACAAGCTCAAATATCTGTTATACCAAGATTTAACTTAATTTGACCAAAGTAATCTTATAAAATATATATGCTACTTCCCCATTGCCCTACTCATTCAAAAATACATAGTGGGGGGAAAAGAGAGTAAATTTTGTCAGCAGGAGTCACTAAGGGATCAAACTAATAGACAAACAAATTTAAAAACCTATAACTTTCTAGAGAGTAAATTTTGTCAGTGGGAGTCACTAAGGGATCAAACCTAATAGAACATATTTAAAAACCTGACTTAGTGGCTCATTAAAATTTCCATGCAGATCAAATCAAGTACTGAAAGGAACTCCTTCATTGCTATGAAGATTTTGAATGATGAGCTTCTTCCTCGGTTGTGTTCCCATTGAAATGCTCAATTATCTCCTTCACTAGAGAAAGGGCAGAACTCTCTTGGGCTTGAATCCTTGCAATCTCCTCCTCAGCTTTTTGCATGAATCCCTCCATTGAATGTGAAAAATTTTTGCTGCTTTTGTCCAGTGGCATTGCCTCATTCCATCTCTTCACAACCTCAACATTCTTAATTCCCTTGAAAAGATTTGAGGCATAACTGATAAGATCATTGAAATCAATGGCGGCAGCTTTCTTCACCTTGGTGAGCTCAGAACTGAGACTTGTAACAGCTTGCAGGTCAAGTTTCATATGCTTGCATGATGGACAGAAACGAGAACAAATATCCTTAATAGCCATATGCAACAGTGTAGACCTCTGATCAGTGGCCTTGACCCTTAGCAACTCGAGGAGAGTGTCAAACTTGCATGCATGGGCATCACCATGGCTTGTCCCAGCCTTGAGCACAACGTCTAAAAGCTTCAAGAATGTACTATTGTTCCTCAGTTCCTCGCAGACTGCCTATAAAGGAAGAAAAAAAAGTAATAAAAAAGGAAAAAAAAAACTATATATGAGAGCATGGAAAGGTCAATTATGCATTTTTCACTATGAGAAAATATATACCTGTACATTAACTGACATACTAGAAAAATTGCTTCTCATTCATGGTAGTTTGATTACAACCAACTCATTAGTGGATTTTTATAGACAGCAAGAAAGAATGACATGAAACTACATAATAATAAAATTATATAAAGAAGGAAATGAATCAAATTTTTCTGACTTCTAATCTTGATCCTTGATATGCTCTATTTTGATTCATTTTCATATTCTCTTTATTCCTTGACTTTCATGTCTTGATTTATTTCCTCAATACTCCCTTTCAGATTTATGAAGATTTTAAATAAAATTTTCTTTAGTTTGATGCCGAATGATGAAAGATATATACCATTGTTGATGCAAATGAATACATAAACTATATGTAAATATATGCATACTTAAGGATTGATGGATTTATGCATACATTTATGATAAATTAAAGCTGAGGTAAAAAGCTTCTACCAGAGTTTTTATTGGTAGTACTTAAAATTTATTTGTAAGGTGCTATATATGTACCTTTTAAATGATTGGAAAAGAGTTGTCAAACATAAACACCAACTAATGACATATGAATTAATCAACTTGGAAAATGAAATTACATGAAGAAAAGGAGAAGATATATGGATTTATTTACCTTTATACTTTCATACGATTTCATGAGGAACTCAACTTGAGTATTGAAGTTGGTTATATAAAACAACACTTCAACCCTCTTGAATGCGAAAGGAACACCCAGCAATGCCCTCAAAAACCCTCTCAGCCGGATCAAGCTTTATGGGTGAATCGTTGCTATATCCTTTGAATTTGCATTCCTCCACTTTACTTGGAGCAAACTTCAATAAACTTCCCAAAATCTCAACATCAAGAGCATTCGTGCTGCCTGTTAACAAGTAGAAAATATTTTACATGGATGAATCCCTAACCTTTCAAAGAGACAAAATACCAATTAGTTTTCTACTGTCTTTTTGGTGCAAAGGCTATGGCTTATTTTTTTTTAAAAGGAATGAAATAAACTAAGAATTTATTATCTCTTGGATATGGCTTGCTTCACTAATATTAATTGTAATATTAATGTGCTATATTGTTAAAGTATTTGCAGCATACCCAGTCTATCTTGGAAATTAGATTGCAATCCAAAATGATTAACATGATAGTAGGTGAGTTGTCAAGAAAATATTTCCTAGTTTGCATGCTTCATATGGTGCAAAATGTGTCATGCAGTCAATAACATGCCCACAAAGTAAACAAGATATTATAGAATCTTGAATGAATCGGTTCATAAGGAATTATAGGTAAGAGAAATTGAGGAGAAGAAAAGAGAAAGTTAACTACAGGTAATCTTGCCATGCCATGTGTGCTAACATCCCTTGACTAAACTATTGCGTAGTAAAATAGTTCCAGTTAATGTACTTTAAGGGCAAGGAAGAGAACCAAAAATAATTTGGGCTGATGAGATTTGAGATATATGATACATGATAGATTTAATTTAACAGAAGTACGTTGTTGCCCTAGATGCCTAGATATAGTGGAATGGCGAAAAATGATCTATGTAGCCAACCCCAAAAATAATTCGCTATAACATTGTTGGACTGAGTTGAATTTTTTTTTTTTTTTTTTTTTTTGAGTTGAATTTTTTTATTTGTTACATACAGGAGCATCTGTGATTGAAAATCAAGGTAATTTAATTAAAGACCTAAGTGTCATAAAACCATGCTTAAAGGATGGAGAAAATAGAGGAAAGACTAAAGAAAGAGTCATTGACAAACCTACAACTAGCAAGGCTAGAAAATAAGTTTTCTGCTCAAATGAAATTTTAAATGCAACCTAGCTATAACTTTGAAATTAATATTATAAACACAACGACCAAATTTGACTGACAAAAAAAAAAAAAAAAAAAAAAAACGCTGCTGAAATAGGAGAAAATAAAAAAGTAACGACATGTTTAGATAAGGAATATCTAGGCGGAATTTGTCTTTGAAATAGAATTGATAAAATTCTCATAAGAAAATTCCTTATAAAAATTTTACAAATTCTATTTCAAAGACAAATTTTGCCTAAAAATTCCTTATCCAAACATAGGATAAGTTTTTATGATAAATTAGTTGCCTATGAGCAAGCCATATATATAATCGTCAAGATGGTGATGATGAAGAGCCTGTGATAAAAATCTCCACTCGTTTCACAAAATGGCATGATCGTAACATCTTTTGTTGGGATCTTAAGTTAGCTATATATAGGAAAGAGAAATGAAGCCAAAAAAGAAGAAGAGAAATTTTTTTTGTAACCCTTAGTTCAGCCGTAGGCATCAAGAGTTTAGTTTATCATATTCGATAGTTTCATGAGTATTGGTTTGTTACTACTAAAGAAGAGGATATAAGGAGTTGCAATGAAGGCAGGACTAGACATCTCTCACTAGTTTATACGTACCTTAGCAAGCAGAATGGCCGGTGGACATATATATCAAATGAAATACATATATAGACATTAATTCATTCCATTTGTATTTATAACCTTCAAAGAGGAATTTATTGCAACTACTGCATTAAAGGAAAATTAACTTTTTATTGGGAAAAAAATACACTACCTAAGAAGATTAATTTTAAAATTATACTATAATAAGAAAAATAAATGAATGAGATACTTCAACATAGTAAGCAGTGTCCAAACGACACAAGGCAAAAGTGTAGTAGTACATTGCTTAGAGAATTTATTTATAAAAAATAAAATAGAAGGAATAATTAAGTACCATCTAGAAGGGCTTCGCAGACTTCTTCGCTAGTCAGCCTTTGTACCCTCAGCAAATTTGCAATACCCTGAGATTTATTCGGATCAAGTATCCTATTTACTTGACTTGGTGAGGGACCATCCGCGGCTCGAGTTGTTACCTCTGAATGCGAGTTTGAGTCATTGCCTACAAACTTTTTCTCATTCAATCTGCACCCAACCAAATTTATTTTATTTTTGATGGGCAAAACAAATTTTTTTTTTTTTTTTGTTTTTTTAAGAGTTAAAGAGATTACATGCAGTACGCCATAGAACAAAATACACCAACACACCCAAAGACCTAATAAAACACCCTACACCGCCCCCCCCCCAAAAATTTATAAAATAAAAATAAAAATAAAAATAAAAAGGAAGAAAAGATTAAAGGTATCCGAAGCCTTATTCCCACCAACGTTTCAATTTCAAACTAATCCTTAATGGCTCATGTGAAATGCCTCATACCTACATAGGCAACAATTATCAAGGTTTTAATCCAAACTAATCCACTAACGAATTAATTTGTAAAATGAATTCATATTCAATCTGCATTATTATATATAATAACGAACATGTATTAGAATGTGTGAACCAAACCAAGAACAAGAAGAAGGAAAAAAATATATACAGTGTAGATTTTTGCACGAGAAAGAAAACTAAAGTTTGGAATCCTACATAGAAGAGTCCATCTCCTCTTCATGATCAGAACTGATTGCTCGCTCTTCTGGCTTCAACATCCAATGTGGAGTGTCCTCAATTTGAGAATTCTGCGGTAACTCAGTTTCTGGGTTGTGCAGTCTCCTTATTTTGCTCTCTGGCGATGAAGGCGGGGTCACCAACATCGAAGAAGACTTCCTCTTGCTCAACAATGGAGCTGTGGAAGGATGCGGTGTTGTTGGTGGCGGTGGTGGAGACAAAGGAGCTTCCATCGATACACGTTGTGGAGACATCTGAATCGGGCCTCTACGGCTTGAGTTCATTGGGTGGACCAGAGAATCCAGTTCATGATCAGCAACAATAATATTAATATTGTTACTCTCAGCATCAGCAGCAGCAGAAGCAGCAGCAGCATGGTTGTTCCTTGGAGAATAACTGGAAGTCCAACGGGCATAATTTCGATTACAAAACCAGGGATCGTCATTAGAAGTAGGTCTTTCTGGAAGGGGACTGGGATCGACAGAAAAGGCATAGGTCATCATAATGACAACAATTAAAATGAAAACACATACAAAAATAAGAAAAGAGTCGGCCATTATGGCTTATAAGGTCAATAAGAGAGGGTGAGGGAGTATATTGGTGTACGTGCAGTGTGGTTTATGGGGGGTGGGACTGTGAGAGAATAGTGTTAATGGAAGGAGGCCTAGGAGGAGGAGGAGGAAAGAAAGACAAGGGATGAGGATTTGCATGTGAACCCTAAAATCTCTACGCATCTATATATATATATATATACTAGTTAAAAGGAAAAACCTAAAAGGGGCGGGGGTTCAAAAAGGTTGGATACAGAATCCAGACAAGATGGTAAGGAGTGTACGTGAAAGCTGTAACCCCTTCCTTTCCTTTTTTAGGTGTGTTCTCACTGTTCTCATAATGCCATAACGGGCACATAAGATCTTTAATTATTCTCCATCTTGATTCTCATATATACATGCCTACAAAACTTGAGGGAAAAGGGTGGGAAAATTTTGAATTTACCTTAGAAAGGAATCCCTTTTATGGTTATTTTATTTTATTTTTATTTTTAACTATTTCAGAATTTTTCTAATTAGATCATGGGTACTGAACCTTGCTCAGCACTAGTAGACAGGCAAACGCAATTTCCGTATAATATGCTTTACACATATTCTCCCATGTGATCATGGATTTGCAAGAAATTTCATAACAATGAGTTCTTTAATTTTCAAAGACTCGAGCCATCAAATGGTAGGCAATGTTGCCCACACCGATCCCACATTTCCTTAGATTAGACAAAAAATAAAATAAAATTACAGAACTGTTTTAAGCCACTCAATATTTTTGGAACAAAGATGTATTTTTAGAAAGAAAAATATTAGAGAAAAAGAGTTAATGGTTGTGACCTTTGTAAGTTGGTTGAGCGATTAGGTCTTGAATGTGTTATTTTGGAGGTCATTGTTTTCATAGTTTATAACCCAAAATTGAAGTGATGATTTAAATAACCGAATCAAACTCCTCATGGACTTTGCGTGTATGTGGAATCGGATTGCATGTGTTCAAGGAGATTAGTTGGGTGTAAAGCATTTAGAACCTCTTGATATAAAAAAATAATAATAATAATAATAATTAAAACAAACAAACTCAAGAAAAGCCCATGACAGGACATTAGGTCTAATGACATGTCTCATTCTAATAGTGTTGTAGGATTTGCATATGTTTTGATTTTGAATCCGCGAAAATGTGTGTTCTCTTATTTTTTGGCAAAAAAACTAAAGAAAAAACATCAAGTTGGTTCGATCAGTTCCGATTTCGATAAGCTAATAAATAATTTCAGTTCTTAAAACTGATAAATAATTTTAAATAATTTATTCACATTAGTTCTTCACTTCAAACTATTTTTAATTGTCGATAGTGACGTAAGGAGCCAAAAATCACTCGGGCCAACCCATGAGGGGCAGAACAATAGGTACTAGGTGACGAGACCCAATAGCCAATAGAGGGTAAGGAGAGAAGCTCGTCATCCCTAGGACAGTAGGATTGAAGGATTCAATTATTCTAACCACAGGATATAAGCCTTTTTATTAAGGGGACTTCGGCAACAAGTATATATTATTGTACTTACATATTCATAAGTTTATGAAAAAAATTTATAAAGTTTTAAGTTCATAAATATAGCCATAAATACAAATATTCTTTAATAAACATTAAAAGAAGACCTTATCTTCACTGTTTGTTTAGATCTAACCATTCTTTTATGAGGCTTACTGATTGCATTAAACATACTTATATATATATATATATATATATATTTTCTTTCTTTCTTTCTTTTATTTTTTATTTTTTATTTTTTTTTCCTCCTCCTCTTTCTCCTGACTGAAAATGATAGTCACTTATGGCATCTAATTGTTTTAAAAGCACTATATTATCTTAAATTCAAAAAATTTCAAATCACTAATACCAAATTTAATTGTTTTATTCATAATGTAACTGTTAAACTTACTCCCAAAACAATTAATTTTACTTTAAACTCTACTAAAAACAATTAATTTAAAAAATTTAAAAATAGTTATGTGTTACTATTTTAAAACAACACATTTAGTCAATGTAACTGTTTATTTTTTTCTTCCTAATTTTATATTTATCATGAGTCTTGTTTCGAAGCTTTCGACGAATAGATTACAAAAATATAAATTTTATAAAAAACCGACATATAAATTAGGGGACTTTGGCCATAAGTCCATCTTATTGTACTTGTATAGCCATAAGTCTATGAAAAAAACTTATAAAGCCTAAAGTCTACAAATATAGCCATAGAGACAAGTACCCTTCAATAAGCGTTGAAATAAGACCTTATCTTTACTGTTTGTTCAGATCTAGCCATTCTTTTATCAAACCTACTGATTGGACCAAGCATATCTATATATATATTCTTTTTTTTTTCTTCTCCTCCTCTTTACCCTAACTGAAAAATGATAGCCACATATGAGATGTAAATGTTTTAAAAGCACTATATTCTCTTAAATTCAAAATATTTCAAGTCACTAATACCAAATTTAATTGTTTTATTCATAATGTAACTGTTAAAATTACTCCCAAAACAAAATTTAAACTCTACTAAAACCAATTTAGTTTAAATTTTTTAAAGATAACTATGTGTAACTATTTTAAAATAGCACATTTAGTTAATGTAATTGTTTTTTTTCCCCCTAAATTTGTAATCATCATGGGTCTTGTTTCGAAGCTTTCAACTAGTAGATTACAAAAATATAAATTTATAAAAAAAATGACATATAAATTAAAAGTTATATCATTTTAATGTTTGAAAACAAAAAATAACAACTTAAGGGTAATGTAGATTTTATGCAATTAACACCCTTATAGAACACTCACGTTTTCTTAAGATTGGACTTATGCCTGTACAAGATTCTCACATAGACTTTTACCTCTACAAGCTTACTAAAATTGTACTTTAGGCTATTTTTTCCTATAAATTAAAAGTTGTGTCATTTTAATGTTTAAAAACAAAAAATAACAATTTAAGGGTAATATAGACTCTATGCAATTAACACCATTATAAAACATTCACGTTTTACTTAAAATTGGACTAATGCTTATACAAGATTCCCACATGAACTTTTGCCTTTACAAGTTCACTAAAATTATACTTTAGGTTAATTTTCCATTTTATTTATTTATTTAAGAATCGGTAGAAACCTATCTTTGTCCCTAATTAATCCTCTTTTACTATCAACAAATGAATATCAATACTTATTTATAAGTTTGAATCCTAGCCTAGATTACTCACTTAACAAGTAAGACAAATGTCACATGATAGCCATAAGCCAATGTACAATTCTCCCTTATATCACATGCCTGATTGTCCCCCCCCCCCCCCCCCCCCCAAAAAAAAAAAAAAAAAAAAAAACCACCCAAAAAAGAAAAGAAGAGCCTTATTACCAACTTTGCTAAAGTGCATGCATGCCTACGAAAGAAAACATCGACTAAACTATTGCATAGTAAAATGGTTCCAGTTAATGTACTTTAAGGACAAGGAAGAGAACCAAAAACAATTTGGGCTGATGAGATTTGAGATGATACATGATAGATTTAATTTAACGGAAGTACGTTGTTGCCCAAGAGGCGTAGATATAGTGGAATGGCGAAAAATGATCTGTGTAGCCAACCCCAAAAATAATTCGCTATAAGACTATTGGACTGAGTTGATTTTATTTTTTTATTTTTGAGTTGAATTTTTTTATTTGTTCCGTACAGGAGCATCTGTGTTTGAAAATCAAGGTAATTTAATTAAAGACCTAAGTGTCATAAAACCATGCTTAAAGGATGGAGAAAATAGTGGAAAGACTAAAGAAAGAGTCATTGACAAACCTACAACTAGTAAGGCTAGAAAATAAGTTTTATGCTCAAATGAAATGTTAAATGCAACCTAGCTATAACTTTGAAATTAATATTATAAACATAAGGACCAAATTTGATTGACAAAAAAAAAGCAAAAAACGCTGCTGAAATAGGAGAAAATAAAAAAGTAACGACATGTTTAGATAAGGAATTTTTAGGCGGAATTTGTCTTTGAAATGGAATTGGTAAAATTCCTTTTTTAAAATTCCTTATAAAAATTTTACAAGTCCCATTTCAAAGACAAATTCTACCTTAAAAATTCCTTATCCAAACATAGCATAAGTGTTTATGATAAATTGGTTGCCTATGTGCAAGCCATTAATTAACCATAACACCCTTATTTAAAATTATATTTACCTTTTTATCCTTTAATTAAAACAAACCTTAAAACAATTATAATATAAATAATATAAATACCATATCAACAATTAAACGATGGAAACCAAACAAGAAATGCTTTTCGGCGTCCTTCATTCTCCTTAGGTCTGATCCCATCAACCAAAACAAGGTTCTCTCTTTAATATTGTTCTTTTCTTTTCTTTTCAATGTTTTTTCTTTTTTTCCTCCTAATTTTAATGGTTGACTATGTAGTAGTGGATAAGTTAAAAACCAAAGAAGATGACTATTTGTTTACACAGTAACTCTTTGTATCTTTTTTCTTGTTTTTTATTTTTGTAGATCAATCACACTTCCAACCTTTGGTATTATCAATTGTTATTTTTCAAATATTGGTAGGGTTTACTTCTTCTACATCATTCTTTTTCCTATTATGTTTTTCTATGCACTGTGCTTACATATAAATTTTTATTGTTATTTTTTATAAAACTTTGCAATCTTTGCTTGAATGGCCAAATTAGTATATATATTGGTAATCACATGAAGAGAGAAAAAAAATGAAACTTTGCAATCTTGGTTTGAATTGCCAAATGAAAAGATAATCACCTAGAGGGAGAGAGAGGGGAAGGGGGAGACAACAATAGATAAAACTCCACATGAAGGGGGAAAAAAAGATATGAAAAACTCTCTACGCTATTTTCAATCTTTGCGTGGACTAAAAAAAAATGTAGATAATGATGCCATAAAAAAAATTGAGAAAAAAAAAAAAACATAGAAAAAGAGAGAAAAACTTTGTCTAGAAATCAGTTTCGCTTTAAAAAAATATATATATTTAAAAAAAAAAAACATAAGCAAATTTACTTCACAAAGAGCATGTCTTTGACAGTGGATGACAATACCACCAAATAAACAGATGAATCCAAAAAAAAAAAAAAAATATCCTAGAGGCAACCTAAGATCGTCTCCAAATCTTGGTTGTGGATCACAGGAGTATAGCTGAGAAAAAACAACTTGGGTTTGTTCACCAAATTGTGTTATTTTGATGGTAAGAAAGAGAGAGAACATTGTGGGGAGCAGATTATTCACCAAAGTGGGAGTATCGTTGGATGAGAGAAACGTGATGGGAAGGGCGGTCTTCAGCAGATTAGAGATTTTGACGATGAAAGCGAGGGCGAAAGAGATTGTATAAATTGAGTTTTGACCATTTATAAAATTAATGACTATGATTGTGATTATAAGAGTGAATGGCTGTGATCTCATCATAATTTGAGGTTATAAGAGGTCAAACCTTAAGAGAATCTAATGCATAGGAGAGAGGACATTGCAAAATGTGGGAACTTTTTTTTTGGTAGAATCAACCATGTTAATTAACCAAGAACTTTCATCACCGTAAATTGTATTTGTTATACTTCTTATGTTCATAAAGATAGTGTTCAAGTCCTTCAACTCCTCATAACATAACATATATATCAAAATATTACTTCAGCATTAGTGATAGGATGCTTGTCCTCAACGACTCGAGGTAAAATGGTCCGGGTATCACAATTACATAATTATTTATTTAAATATAAATAAATACGAAAGTAATCATATTGAAACTAGGCTAATCAGGAAAAAAAAATCGTATTGAAAATAATTCACGTGCAATGCACGTGTGTACCAACTAGTATATTTTAAATTAATGAACCTCAAGCATCATTAGATCCTCTAGCATCCCAATTATGTTGGCACCCTAAAAGACCATCAATCATGTGATCAAGCCATATATATAATCGTCAAGATGGTGATAATGTCTGCACGCTTGGCCTGTGATAAAAATCTCCACTCATTTCACAAAATGGCATGATCATAACATCTTTTGTTGGGTCTTAAGTTACATACATAAGGAAAGAGAAATGAAGCCAAAATGGAAGAAGAGATTGTTTTTTGTAACCCTTAGTTCAGCCATAGGCATCAAGAGTTTAGTTTATCATATTTGATCGTTTCATGAGTATTGGTATGTAATTGCTAAAGAAGAGGATATAAGGAGTGCAATGGAGCAATGAAGGCAGGACTAGACATCTCTCACTAGTTTATACCTTAGCAGGCAGAATAGCCGGTGGACATATATATCAAATGAAATACATGAGCAAGGATCCTCTTTATTGCAATGGACGATCTATTGAAATCTGAATTGTTTATACCATATGAGTCCCACATGTTTTGGTGGATCTCACATGGTATGAACAGTCCAGATTTCAATGTATTGTCCATTAAATGGAGAGAATCTCTTCCCGTAATACATATTCAGACATTAATTCATTCCATTTGTATTTATAACTTTCAAACAGGAATTTATTGCAACTACTGCATTAAAGGAAAAATAACTTTTTATTGGGAAAAAATACACTACCTAAGAAGATTAATTTTATAATTATACTATAATAAAGAAAAATAAATGAATGAGATACTTCAACACGGTAAGTGGTGTCAAATTAAAGAAGTAAATGTTGAGTCTTTTTCCTTTTGAACTTAGAGAAAAGGGATTTAAATATCACATTAGTCAATAGGTAAATCCAATAAATTAATTCGGTATATCTAACAACACTCTTTAAATCAATCTCAATTTAGGCACATTTAAGATAGTAAGTAGCCCATTGCACGGTTGAGGGTTGAGGGTTGAGGCATCAAATTCAAAAGTGACCCAGCGGCATTAGCCCAAATGGGGAAGTCCAACTGGAAGTACCCATATGAAATAATAGCAATTATTTTCCAGATTTCATATAAAATCTACGAGGAATTACATATTGGTCTAGCTATGGGCAAATAATTACAAGTAGCAATTATATGTAGTTAAATTAGTAGTCACTTATGTATTACTGCGTAATAATTTACCATAGCCAGACCAATATGTAATTCGCCCTAAAATCTAAGCAACTCTACGCGTATTGTTCTAACTTCCTATGCACGTGTCGTGGCTCATAGGAATAAATTCTCATGACTATTTAGTCCTTAAGGAGTTATGAGAGGAACGCCTTATCCCCACGCTAGTCCTAGGACATATATGGCTCTTGTTAATTACCACCTAATTTCCAATGACATTATATTGAGGGTCGTTCAACTATTTTTACATTTTCATACTTTCCTTAAAAATTAAAATTGATTAATAAACTAAGATTAGAGATCATCTATATCTTCATTTTTGCCCCCTTTCATGTCTCATTTACATAATTAAATCATGTCATCATCATAAAATCATATCGAAATTTCCTAAATATAATAAGTTTTGTTTAATTTCTTGTGCTTAAAAGATCATATTCGATAAACTTGGGTCCTTATTGCAAGTTCAGGCTTAAGCCAGGGCCATGTTTTTGTTCTTGTCATCATGAGGGTATCAGTATTCAGTCATGATTCCCTGCATATTTTGCTTTGAATATGATCTTAGTCTGGCCAAGACCCAGTCTAGTCGGACAGCAGTTAAATTAGTCTTCTTGTTTAAAAACAAAAAAACAAGAAAATTAGACACCCACTTGAGCAACAAAATAAAGGATTAGAATTCACCATCAAGAGGTTCCAATTTATAAATAAATAAGTAAAATTCAGTGTACTAACCATAAATCGGTTAGGGAAAAAAAAAAATTCATTAACTAAGCAAGTTGTCTTATAGCCTGGAATAAAAAATATATATACACAGGATGAGTGGATGACTATGATTGCTATATATAGGATCATATATACCATGTTCTTTTTAAGGAAAATACTATATCATGAGAAAATTAGAACAACCTAAGTTGAATTGAGAACACCATCCAAACCGCTTGAAGTATTACCAGCCTGCTGAACACAAAATTCAATCATAAATTTCCTTTTTTGATTAAAAAAAAAGTAAAAAACCACAACAAGATGAAAGTAAAAATAAAATAATCGAAATTATTGATTAAAAGTAAACAAAGAATTCGTCAAAAAGAAGCCCTTGAAATTATGCCAATTGCCTTGGGACCTAATTGCACTGGCTAATTCTCTCCCCTGCCCCATTATGGGGGGAGGTTCTAAGTTCGAGTCTTAGGAATAGTTAATAATATTGTAATGAATTTCTCACCCATACTATCAAAAGAAGCCCTTAAAATTATGTTAGCTATACCTGTACGGCTCAACATTAGCACCCAAGTAATGGCCAGTGCCATGATTTTCTGCTAATAAATTTGCACAGCCAAAAATTATATTTCATTTCATTTGCTAACAAAAGCTATTAACTTTATGCATCCCTACACTACTTTGAAAAATATCTTCAAACTGTAGAAGAGACTAATAATCAAAGCATACTCTATTATTGCACTATAAACAGAAAACGTAGAATTCATAGCAAATTTAAATAAATAAATAAAAGAAGAAAGTGGAACATAAATCGTGCCCTAATAAAGGGGATTGTACGTACTTGGCTTACACCGATATTAAGAAGAGATATTAGGGGATTGTACGTACTTGGCTTACACCGATATTAAGAAGAGAGAAGTTAATAAGATCACCAACATCACCAACATCCTCATCATAGTAGTATCAAATGCCACCTGGAGTTCCGCCAAACACTTCAGTAGGAAGGTTAACCCATTTCAATTGATCCAGACAGGTCCAGTGAAGTGGTCAAGGGAACTCTAGGGGACACATGATGTGCCCTAAATTAGCACTACTTCCTTCATTTGCTTGGTAAGGTAATGCCTACAAATCCCTCTATTTATAGTGAGCTCCCCCTTTACACTTTGTTGCAAACATTGGCCTGGAGATCGACTACATATATCCCTTTGAAGGAAGAAAAAATATCTGAGGAGATGATCAATAAGGCTGCAAGCAATGAACCTAGACACAATTGTGGGTTAGATTAAAGGTTAGGAATAATAGTGAGATGAGTGGTTGTTGGAATATTTTAATAAAAATAATATATTTTAATATATATTATTACTCTTTGACAGTTGGATTGTAATTCGTATTGTACAATTATCATATCATAATGGGTGTCGATATTCCCACGGCAATTTATGTTGTTTACACAGCACTTCAAATTTTTAAGTGATCAAAAGACAAATTTGCCCCTAACTCAAAAAAGAGGGGAGAAAAAGAAGATAAAAAAACACAGGAGAGAAAGAAAGGAAAAGGGGAAAGGAAGGAGAGAGAAGGGGAGTGCACCACGATTGCCACCCCTCAACGCCCACGGTGGCTTGCTGGTAAAAGAATAAAGTTCGCCCCATTCCATATTTCCATTTATTGCTTCTTTCCCTCAAAAAGCCCCCTTCTAATGCGTTTTTGGGGGAATTACTGATTATGTTCATCATCATTTCTTGGTATTGCCCCTGGAGGATTGGCTTAGAATTGTAAAATTGGTAATGACCATTCAGGATGGGGTTAACTAGAGGTGGATGTGTGGTTAGTTTTTATTTCCCCATTCTACCCTTCTGCCTCTCTCTCTCTCATCCCCTTTACAGTACCCGTACAATCTCTCTCTCATCCCCTCAGTACCCGTCCAATCTGCCTCTCTCTCATCTCTGTCAGTCTTCATATGCACAGCCCTCTCTCTCTCTCTCTCTCTCTCTCTCTCTCTTCCCTTCAAGCTCCAGCTCAAGGAAACTTAACGGACCAACATCTCACGGCGACCTCCCTCATACATCCAAACGACAGCCTCCTCCCTCACCGGGGGCAAGAAACAGCGGCAAGGAATGTGATGACCTAAATTATATATAAATATATATAGATATATATATGTCACGTACTATATATTTACATATGTATATGCAATTTTATTTTCTTTAATTATTTTTGGAAACGATGATCCTTCCTTATGTTTTTGGGACCAAGGAAAACCATGGTAGTGTCAAATTTCAGAGAAAATGACCGTAGGTAGAAGTTTTAGAAATTCAAGAATTTTGGATCATGAAAACCCAAAAGTTTAGGCTTAAAAACGAATATGATTTTAAAGGATTTTGAATGAACAATTTATATATGCACGTAGTGCTCCGTGTGAGTTTCGATTTGATACTTAAATGATTCAAAACGGTTAAGAAACGAGGAAGATATTAATCGTGGAAGTTGGCCCATTGAACACACGGTGTAACCGGGTTGCACAATGCAACCCGCGGGAGGTAGAAGATGAGCCATAGGATTATGATCCTGTGTGGGTGCATCCGTATACTTTACTGTGTTCTCATGCATTTAAAAGCCATATGATAATCATATGAATCCCAAATTTGACCGTTGGACTCGTCTTGGTAGGCTCCACCATGTGGGACCCTTGGTTGACTTTTTGACTAAGTTTGACTATAGTTTGACTTTTTGTGCAATTTAATATTTGTTAAAAATTCTAGAAAATACTAAAAAATTCCAAATATTTGCGAAAATTATGAAAAATTCTCAAAAATTATAAAGAGTGTTTTAAAAATTATTTTGATCATTTTGCGACCATAGTTCATTGTCAGAAGGCCAATAGTAATTTTTAAATACGTTATATTTATTTTAAAATTTACCTAAGTATTACGTATGCATAATTATCAGATTTTATCGGTCCTCGGGAGGACCCTAGGGAGCATTAATGCTGCATTCCTATTGTCAGTATCTATCACGTGGATTTGGGTTGGTATTGCTCGCAATTGAGATAGGAAATGTAGCTTCTTTACACTTAATACAGTATTCTTTTTTCAATGTGATTTAAAATACCTTAATTATGTTGTTGGATTTTCCTAGTACAATGAGTCCAATATCATCCAACCATGTTGATTTTTTTTTTTTTAACAAAAAAAAAAAAAAAAAAAAAACTTTAGAGTCTTCTACATGGGGCTATCAACATATATATATATATATGAGAAACCCCTTATGGGTAAACCCTGAACCCATGCAAGAATAGTCAACAATCACTAACTACAATTTTAGGGTACTGAAATAATCTTTGGGGTAGTAAAAGTTATTTGAAAAAATAATAAACAATTTTACGATGTATTAAGGGTATAAATTAGTAATAAACAATTAATAATAAATTAGTAATTTATTTGGAAAAAAAAAATTACAAATGAAAAGCTAGAACGCATGTGTTTTGACTTTAGTGTGTACATTTTAAGTAACCAATGCATACATGTTTCAAGTTCATTGCGTACATATTATATCCTCGTTTAGTATACTTGGGGTCGGGACCACGTTTGAGATTTTTTACACATTTTAGGATACTAAAATGATTTTTGGGACAGTAAAATTTATTTGAAAGAATAATAAACAATGTTACGATGTGTTAAGGGTATAAACATATTTAAATGAATTAGTAATTTATTTGAAAAAAAAAATTATAAATGAAAAAATAGAACGCATATGTTTTGACTTCATTGCGTACATTTTAAGTAACCAATGCGTACATATTTCAAGTTCATTGCGTACATATTATATCCTCGTTCAGTACGCTTGAGGTCGGGACCACGTTTGGCATTTTTTTACACATTTTAAGATATTGAAATAATCTTTGGGGTCGTAAAATTTATTTGAAAGAATCATAAACAATTTTACAATGTGTTAAGGCTATAAGCATGTTATAATGAATTAGTAACTTATTCGGAAAAAAAAAAAATTACAAATGAAAAGATAGAACACATGTGTTTTGACTTCAGTGCGTACATTTTAAGTAACCAATGCGTACATGTTTCAAGTTCATTGCGTACATGTTTCAAGTTCATTGCGTACATATTATATCCTTATTTAGTACATTTGGGGTCGGAATCACGTTTGGGATTTTTTACACATTTTAAGATACTAAAATGATCTTTAGGGTAGTAAAATTTATTTGAAAGAATCATAAACAATTTTACGATGTGTTAAGGGTATAAACATGTTATAATGAATTAGTAACTTATTTGTAAAAAAAAAATATTACAAATGAAAAGCTAGAACGCGTGTGTTTTGACTTCAGTGCGTACATTTTAAGTAATTAATGTATCCATGTTTCAAGTTCATTGCGTACATATTATATCCTCGTTTAGTACACTTAGGGTTGGGACCTCGTTTGGGATTTTTTATACATTTTAGGGTACTGAAATGATCTTTGGGGTGGTAAAATTTATTTGAAAGAGTAAAATTTATTTGAAAGAATCATAAACAATTTTACGATGTGTTAAGGGTATAAGCATGTTATAATGAATTAATAACTTATTTGAAAAAGAAAAAAAAATTACAAATGAAAAGATAGAACGCATGTGTTTTGACTTCAATGCGTATATTTTAAGTAACCAATGCATACACGTTTCAAGTTCCTTGCGTACATATTATATCCTCGTATAACACACTTGGGGTTGGGACCACGTTTGGGATTTTTTACACATTTTAGGGCACTGATATAATCTTTGGGGTAGTAAAATTTATTTGAAAGAATAATAAACAATTTTATGATGTGTTAAAGGTATAAACATGTTATAATGAATTAGTAACTTATTTGGAAAAAAAAAAAAAGAAGAATATACAAATGAAAAGATAGAATAAGTGTTTTGACTTTGGAGCGTACATTTATGTAACGAATGCGTACATGTTTCAAATTCATTGCGTACATACTATATCCTCGTTTAGTATACTTGAGGTCAGGACCACGTTTGGGATTTTTTACACATTTTAGGATACTAAAATGATCTTTGGGGTAGTAAAATTTATTTGAAAGAATAATAAACAATGTTACGATGTGTTAAGGGTATAAGCATGTTATAATGAATTAGTAATTTATTTTAAAAAAAGAAAATTACAAATGAAAAGATTGAACGCATGTGTTTTGATTTCAGTGCGTATATTTTAAGTAACCAATGCGTACATGTTTCAAGTTCATTGCATATATATTATATCCTCGTTTTGTACACTTGAGGTCGGGATCACGTTTGGCATTTTTTACACATTTTAGGATACTGAAATAATCTTTGGGGTAGTAAAATATATTTGAAAGAGTCATAAACAATTTTACGATGTGTTAAGGGTATAAGGAGGTTATAATGAATTAGTCACTTATTTGAAAAAAAAAAAAAATAATATTACAAATGAAAAGCTAGAACACATGTGTTTTGACTTTAGTACGTACATTTTAAGTAACCAATGCCTATATGTTTCAAGTTCATTGCGTACATATTATATCCTCGTTTAGTACATTTGGGGTCAGAATCACATTTAGAATTTTTTAACACATTTTAAGGTACTGAAATGATCTTTGGGGTAGTGAAATTTATTTGAATGAATCATAAAGAATTTTACGATGTGTAAAGGGTATAAACATGTTCTAATGAATTAGTAACTTATTTGAAAAAAAAAAAACAAAATCTCTATATATATATATATAGATATATATTACAAATAAAAAGCTAGAACGCATGTGTTTTGACTTCAGTGCGTACACTTTAAGTTATCAATGTGTACATATTTCAAGTTCATTGCGTACATATTATACCCTCGTTTAGTACACTTAGGGTCGGGACCACGTTTGGGATTTTTTTACACATTGTAGGGTACTTAAATGATCTTTGGGTTAGTAAAATTTATTTGAAAGAATCACAAACAATTTTACGATGTGTTAAGGGTGTAAGCATGTTACAATGAATTAGTAACTTATTTGGAAAAAAAAAAATCACAAATGAAAAGATAGAACGCATGTGTTTTGACTTTAGTGCGTACATTTTAAGTAACCAATGCGTACACGTTTCAAATTCATTGCGTACATATTATTTCCTTGTTTAGCACACTTGGGGTTGGGACCACGTTACCACGTTTGGGATTTTTACACATTTTAGAGTACTTATATGATCTTTGGGGTAGTAAAATTTATTTGAAAAAATAATAAACAATTTTATGATGTGTTAAGGGTATAAACATGTATAATGAATTAGTAACTTATTTGGAAAAAATAAAAAAAAGAATATACAAATGAAAAGATAGAACAAGTGTTTTGACTTTAGAGCGTATATTTAAGTAACCAATGCTTACATGTTTCAAATTTATTGCGTACATACTATATTCTCGTTTAGTATACTTGAGGTCGGGACCACATTTGGGATTTTTTTACACATTTTAGGATACTAAAATGATTTTTAAGGTAGTAAAATTTATTTGAAAAAATAATAAACAATGTTACGATGTGTTAAGAGTATAAGCATGTTATGATGAATTAGTAATTTATTTTAAAAAAGGAAAATTACAAATGAAAAGATAGAACGCATATGTTTTGACTTCAATGTGTACATTTTAAGTAACCAATGCGTACATGTTTCAAGTTCATTGCGTACATATTATATCCTCGTTTAGTACACTTGGGGTCGAGACTACGTTTGGGACTTTTTACACATTTTAGGGTACTGAAATGATCTTTAGGGTAGTAAAATTTATTTGAAAGAATAATAAATAATTTTACGATGTGTTAAGGGTATAAACACGTTATAATGAATTAGTAACTTATTTGGAAAAAAAAAGAATATATAAATGAAAAGATAGAACAAGTGTTTTGACTTTAGACCGCACATTTTAAGTAACCAATGCGTACATGCTTCAAGTTCATTTCGTACATATTATATCACCATTTAGTACACTTGGGGTCAGAACCACGTTTGAGATTTTTTACACATTTTAGGGTATTGAAATGATCTTTGAGGTAGTAAAATTTATTTGAAAGAATAATAAACAATGTTATGATGTGTTAAGGGTATAAGCATGTTATAATGAATTAGTAATTTATTTAGAAAAAATGTGTAAAAAAAAGAATTTGAAACATGTACGCATTGGTTTCTTAAAATGTACGCACTGAAGTTAAAATACATGCGTTCTATCTTTTCATTTGTAATTTTTTTTTCAAAAAAATTACTAATTCATTATAACATGCTTATACCCTTAACACATCATAACATTGTTTATTATTTTTTCAAATAAATTTTACTACCCCAAAGATCACTTCAGTACCCTAAAATGTATAAAAAATCCAAAACGTGGTCCCGACCCCAAGTGTACTAAACGAGGATATAATATGTACGCAATGAACTTGAAACATGTACGCATTGGTTACTTAAAATGTACGCATTGAAGTCAAAACATATGCGTTCTATCTTTTCATTTGTAATTTTTTTTTTTTTCAAATAAATTACTAATTCATTATAACATGCTTATACTCTTAACACATTGTAACATTATTTATTATTCTTCCAAATAAATTTTACTACCCTAAAGATCATTTCAGTATCCCAAAATGTGTAAAAAATTCAAACGTGGTATCGACCTCAAGTGTACTAAATGAGGATATAATATGTATGCAATGAATTTGAAACATGTACGCATTGATTACTTAAAATGTACGCATTGAAGTCAAAACACTTGTTTTATCTTTTTATTTGTATATTCTTTTTATTTTTTCTAAATAAGTTACTAATTCATTATAACATACTTATACCCTTAACACATCGTAAAATTGTTTATTATTCTTTCAAATAAATTTTACTACCGCAAAGATCATTTCAGTACCCTAAAATGTGTAAAAAATCCCAAACGTGGTCTCGACCCCAAGTGTACTAAACGAGGATATAATATGTACACAATAAACTTGAAACATGTACACATCGGTTACTTAAAATGTACACACTAAAGTCAAAACATATGCATTCTATCTTTTCATTTGTAATTTTTTTTTCTCCAAATAAATGACTAATTCATTATAACATGTTTATACCCTTAATATATCGTAAAGTTATTTATTATTTTTTCAAATAAATTTTACTACCCCAAAGATCATTTTAGTACCCTAAAATTGTAGTTAGTGATTGTTGACTATTCTTGCATGGGTTCAGGGTTTACCCATAAGGGGTTTCTCATATCAATATATATATGTGTGTGTGTGTGTGTGTTGATAGTCCCATGTAGAAGACTCTAAAGTTATAAAATAAAAAAAAATAAAAAAAATAAAAAAAATAAAAAAAAATCAGCATGGGTGGATGATATTGGACTCATTGCACTGGGAAAATCTAACAACATAATTAAGGTATTTTAAATCACATTTATAAAATAACACTATATTAAGTGTAAAGAAGCCACATTTCTTACCTCAATCACCAGTAATGCTAACCCAAATCCATGTGATAGATACTGACAATGCGAATGCAGCATTAATACTCCTTAGGGTTCTCCCGAGGACCGATAAAATCTGATAATTATGCATACGTAATATTTAAGGTAAATTTCAAAATAAATATAACATACTCAAAAATTACTAGTGGCCTTCTGACAGTGAACTATGGTCCCAAAATGATCAAAATAATTTTTAAAACACTCTTTATAATTTTTGGGAATTTTTCATAATTTTTGAAAAATTTTCGAAATTTTCTAGAATTTTTAACAAATATTAAATTGGACAAAAAGTCAAATTACAGTCAAACTTAGTCAAAATGGTCAATCAAGGGTCCCACATGGTAGGGCCCGCCAAGATGAGTCCAACGGTCAAATTTGGGATTCATATGATTATCGTATGGCTTTTAAATGCATGAGAACACGGTAAAGTATACGAATACACCCACACAGGATCACAGTGCTATGGGTCATCTTCAACCTCCCGCGGGTTGCATTGTGTAACCCGGTTACACCGTGTGTTCAAAGGGCCAACTTCGACGATTAATATCTCCCTCGTTTCTTAACCGTTTTCAATCATTCAAGTGTCGAATCGAAGCTCACGTGGAGTACTACGTGTGTATATAAATTGTTTATTCAAAATCCTATAAAATCATATTCGTTTTTAAGCCTAAAGTTTCAGGTTTTCATGATCAAAAATTCTGAAATTTCTAAAACTTCAACCTACAGTCATTTTCTCTGAAATTTGACACTATCATGATGTTCCTTGGTCCCCAAAAACATAAGATAGGGTCATTCTTTCCAAAAATAATTAAAGAAAATAAAATTGCATATACATATGTAAATATACATTAGGTGACATTACTGATATCTATATATATATATATATATATATATATAAAATTCAGGTCATCACATTCCTTGCCGCTATTTCTTGCCGCCGGTGAGGGAGGAGGCTGTCGTTTGGATGTATGAGGGAGGTCGCCGTGAGATGTTGGTCCGTTAAGTTTCCATTGAGCGGGAGCTTGAAGGGAAGAGAAAGAGAGAGAGAGAGAGAGGGGCTGTGCATATGAAGACTGACAGAGATGAGGGAGAGAGAGAGAGAGAGAGAGAGGCAGATTGGACGGGTGATGAGGAGGGATGAGAGAAAGATTGGACGGGTGCTGTAAAGGGGATGAGAGAGAGAGAGGCAGAAGGGTAGAATGGGAAAGTAAAAACTAACCACACCCACTTCTAGTTAACCCCATCGTGAATGGCCATTACTAATTTTACAATTCTAAGCCAATCCTTCGGGGCAATACCATGAAATGATGAACCTAATCAGTAATTCCCCCTTTTTTTAACATCCTTAAAGTCCTTTCCAAGGACTGGTGGCTGAGCTTTAGACTTATTGGGGTGCAGTGGTTGTTCATTGGACGATGGAATGCAACTGCTTAAGTAAATGAAGATAGAAGGAATGGTAGTAGTGGGTTCAGAACAACGACAAGATGGTGGTGGAGTTGCAGTGGTCAGAGATGGGTTTGTGCAGAGAGACCGAAAAATGATCTGCCGACATTGGTGCATCCTCTCTTAATTAATTCCTCTCTTCTTTACCAGCAAGTTGCCGCCGGCATTGAAAGGCTTCACCGCAACAAACTCGGCGGTAAACCCCTTTCTCTCTCCCTTTTTCCCATTTTTTCCTCCTATTTTTTCTCTCGCGTGTGTTCTTTTCTCCTCTTCTCTATCCAACCTCATTGGACTTAAAAGGGCAAATTTGTCTTTTAATCACTTAAAAATTTAAGTTGCTTTAGAAGCAACAGAAACCGCTGTGGCAATATCGCCACCTTATCATAATTGCTTCTTATATTTAGTATACTATCCGTTGGCTTGTGGAAGTTACTTACCTTACTTCTATTACATGGAGGTTACATGTATTAAACCTTATGAGCTGGTGTAGTGTTTAACACACTAGTTGTTAGGCTTTGGGTAACCGAGCGGCATTCTTATATAGGGAGATATGTACAATCTTTTTGATAATAAGGGGGTTTTCATTGATAGAGATATACACAAGTTTATATTATTTCATACTAGTGAAGAAAGGGTGTATTGGTGTGGAGCTTTTGCTCTTTGAATAATGCAGATTCGTTGAGTTTACAGTGTAAGTAGCTGGGCTGTTGTATCCTGGAGTGATGTGCTAGTAAATCTATTGCATCGGACCACCTTTTGCAGATGCACGAATTATCTTAAAGAAAGCGAGATACCCGTGCCTCAACCCACCATTTCGCTTTTATTGGTAATATTGTTTTATTATTATTTTTTATCATGATTTTTATTTATGATTTTCTTGAGAATCCCCAACAATTTTAAGATGAATCGCCATTGAAAATATAAGTGCAGCTACTGATTCTCAGGGAAATATAATACGAAAGAATTTCTTGCATCTAGCCATTAAATATTGAAAAAAAATAATTTTGAGTTGGTTTATTGTATGCTTATTTATGTTATAGTGTTATTGGAGTTGTATAAATGGCTAGGAAGATGGCTCTGCTTTGGCTCGATTTTTCTTATGGAAATTGATTTAAGTTTAATTGAATTAAAAAAACCTAGTGGCTAAAGTTTGTGTTACTCTCAACTGATCGATATAATAGTGCTTGGCATGGGTTTGGCTAGACACCTATTATCATTATGGATATATGATCACTGGGAAGATATTGGAATCCAGTGGATTCACTTTCATAGATTTTCTTGTGAGTAGACAATTATCATGTATTGCATTATAGATAGATTAGTTGTGCAATTGGTTTTTCTTGAAAATCATAAAACTTTCAAAGATCACTTTGAAGTAAATTCCATGTGGTATTGCCTAAGTTTGTGCTTACTTAATCTTTAGTCGATTTTTTTGTAAAGACTTGAAAATATTATGAGAAATTTTCCAATCCAACATATTGAGAACAAGTGTGCATTAGTGTTGCACTGGGAATATGGTCTTGCCTATAAATTGGCTTTAGCTCATACTTTGACTCTCGCGTTGGAGATGCTTTAAGACGTGTGTGGAGTCTTTGATTCCCACGCTAGAGTATGTGTAATATCCTGAATTTTAAAAATACAATATTTTATTATTGGGTAAAATGCAGAAAACCCCCCTCTATTTATACCCATTTTGCAAGATACCCCCTCTAAAAAAAAACTCAACAAAAAACCCCCTATATTGTGCCAGGAGGGTATGCCGTTAACGGCAATATTAAAAGTCTATTATACCCCTGTACAGAAAAAAAATAAAATATTAATATTTGACATTTATAAATGATTTTTAAAAGATTATAAAAATTAATTTTGTTTTATATATGAAACGGTGTCATTTCAGAAACAAAAATAAAATTAAAAAATGCTCTCCATTCCTCCGGCGAACTTTCCTGGTCATCTTCATCGGCGTACACATATACACCACCAACAGCGGCAACAGTGGCCCACTGGAGGTGCAACGGCAACTGTGGCCAACTGGAGGTGCAGCAGGCAACAGTGGAGGTGCAGCGTTGGATCTCGATTGTAACGGCGACAACAGTTGCGCACTGAAGATGCAGCGGCACCGGCACCGGCACCGGCACCATCATCTTCACTTCACTAACACCTCTGTTTTTTATCTTTAAATACCCATCCGGAGGTGCAAGTGGCAACGGCGACGATGGTGGTGTGAACGAAACCCACGTGTGGGCAACGACAATGATGGTGGTGTGGAGGGTTAGGGTTTTTATTAGAAAGGGCAAACCCAGCTCAAATCATGGTCTAACGGACTCCCAATTGTCGCCAATCGTATTCCCTATACGGATATTCTCAATTTGAAGCGCCAAGGAAAGCTTAAACACATCGTAAACCCATAAATCGATCAGAACCCTAACTACCCACAACCTATGGACAGAGATGAAGATGAGAGAGCTAATTGTAGTGGTTTAGGGTAACGCCGGTGGAAGATGAGAAGGATAAAGGTTCAGATTTGGACCTAATTGGATACCCACAATTGGATCAATTCACACCGGTGGAGCAATAAACCCTTAGCTACAAAACACCCACTATCAGGTGGTTTTAGGCGACACCATTATCCTTCACCGGCACCACCATAGACTAGTAGGATTGGGATTATTCGTTGACCGTTTTGGATGGATCTTTGAATGGATGTTCACGAAAGTCAAAAGGGGGTTTGTTACAGGTGCTTACATGGGGGTTTGTTACAGGTGCTTACAATCGAGATCCAACATGGGTTTTTGTCAATCCCACTAGAGGTGCAGCGACAACAGTGGCCACCGTCGGTTCATATCTACAAAATAACCACTGTGGTGGAGAAGACCTCCGTTGTTGCACCGTCACTGTCACCTCCTCCACTGTCGCGCCGTTACCGTCTCGCCGTCATTCTTTACCGGTAAGCTCCATGGGCGATGATGTCGTCGGGACAAAGAAGATCTTTTTTCTCTCTCCTTTCTTTCACTCTCTTTTCCTCTTCCTTCCTTTTTTCTCTTTCTTTTTCTTTCTTTCTTTCCATTTTTTTGTTTTGTTTCTTGGATTGTTGTGCTCGATCTGGTACGCCGGTGTGGCAGCCATGGCCGGGGTGGTTCGTCGGTGAAGAAGAAAGAGAGATTCGCCGGTGAAGAAGAAAGAGAGAATCACGTAATGGTCACGTGATGTCATTTCAGTAGAGCAAATGGCATTTTTGTCTTAAAATCAACGAATAACATCACGTGCGTATCATGTGATGGTATTTCGTTACTTTCTTTGACGACAGATGGATGGTAGGGGGTAAATTGTCAACCCTAGACAATAAGAGGGGTTTTTTGTTGAGTTTTTTTTTAGAGAGGGGTATCCTGCAAAATGGGTATAAATAGAGGGGGGTTTTTTGCATTTTACCCTTTATTATTTTTAGAAAAGTTTATGATCTAAGGTTATAAACCCCACCCTAAGTCCCATGCACTACACCTATACACCTACACTCCAAATGACAGCACACTTATTCTATCCTATTCCCTACACTACCTAAGCCTGCACACCCTATACCCCTAGTTCGGCGCTGCACCCTTATTACCTCCTTTCGGCTCTCTTTTCAGATTTTGTCTCCTCTCAGAGATATAGAGAATGAGAGACCATAGAGAGAGGGAGAGAGACAGAGAGATCAGGTGGCTTCTAGCTGAGCTTGTGGAGTTCTCTCGGTGAGGTAAGAACTTCACCTTTAGGTATTGGGTATATAGAAGATTTCATTTCCTTGAGTTATCTTTGGACATGATGACTCTATTCTATGTTTTTGGGGTCAAGGAAACCATTTATGAGGTTAGATTTGAGATTAAATAAACATAAATTAATATTTTGATAAAATTATAGATTTTTGGGTTATAAACCCGAAACTTTAGGCTTAAAAACAGTTATGATTTTGTAAGATTCTGGATGAATAATTTATATACGCATCTAATGCTCTGCGAGAGTTTCGATTTGACACTTGAATCATTGAAAATGATTAAGAAACGAGGGAGATATTAATCGTCGAAGTTGGCCGGCCGTTGAACACACAGTGTCCGGGTTACTCAGTGCAACCCACGGGAGGTTGGAGAAGAATCCATAGGATTATAATCTAGATGTGGGTGCGCTCACCCACACCCACATGTTCTCATGCATTTGAGGACCTTCGGTTAACCTGATTGACTCGAAATTTGACAGGCGGATTCGTATTGATGAATCCGACAACGTGAGACTCTTGGTTGACCTACTTTGACCTCAATTTGACCAACTTTGACTTTTACCTTAGTTTCCTATTTTCTAAAATTCCCAAAAATACCAAATAAATTCCGGAAATTAGAGAAAATTTCCAAAAAATAGGAAAATGTTTTCAAAAATTATATTGACATTTCAAGACCCATGTTGGCCAGTTTGACTGTATTTTGACCACGTTTAGTCTTTTTATCAATATCCTATTTTTCTCGAAAAATATCGTCAAATTTCATAAAATGGTTGGAAATTTCTAGAAATTATAAAAGGTATTCTAAAATTATTCTGACCTCGTGGAACATTAGTTTGACCCTAGAGAGGTCTTAGATAATTAATTTGAGTATACTTTATTATTTTATTTGATGTGGAAACCTTAAATATTATGCATGTGCATTATCATTAGACTTTGCTTAGTCCTTTGGGAGGATTTTAGGACACATTAGCATTGCATTGGTATCATTGGCATTGTCACACGTGGGGACTTGGGTTTGGATTTACAAGCGAACCGAGGTAGGAAATGTGACTCTTTTCTTATGATATAATATGTTTTATCGAGTATGTTTTTATACATCAATGATGAATTTTAGTTTTCAATTGAAAATATGATACATGGAATATCGCATGACGTGTGGTGACATTTAATTGTGAAATTGAGGCATATTGATTATGGCGAAATGATTACTTTATGAAAACTGCTTAGAGTATGTTATTGAGAAATATTGTTTAAAACCATGCCTCACATGATCATAAAATGTTTTTGGATTTATATGGATACTTTGGTTTATGATATTATTTTGTGGAGACTACGATTCTTAGATTGTATCACGTGGGTTAGGGCCTACGGTCCTTGGTTGAGAATACTCTTAGAAGTGAGCAAGTACGGGTCATAGGCCCTTGGGTGAAAGCCCTAAGACCCTTGAGGAAGAACCCCATGCAGGTGTTGGGTATTTATGTGCTTTGGCTGGCGCCGGGGGCTAGGTTAGCTTGAGAGTCAGCGACGGGTGATATAGTTCTTGACCCTGTTTTAGGGGTAAGAACGGATATTGGATGAACCATGGTTTTGGAACGATGTTTGGATATGAAGTGAAAACCCACACATGATTTATTGGAAAACATTTTTACTACTCTGTGATTTTAGAACTGTTTAATTTAATATCCCATGTATCAACATTATATTATTAGTTGAGAGCTCACATATATTCCTATTGGGCTTCGTAGCTCATTCTGTATTCCACGCAGATTCTCGGGTAGAGATTGAGGGTTCACCTCGGGCAGACGCTTGGTTGTATGGATTTGAGGTTGGACCTCGGGATCATGATCTTGGATATTTATAAATACATATAACATTAAGTACATGGGCATCGTCGTTATCATTGTTACGTGGATATTTTGGGATATTCAATCTCAACCTATAGCTAGGGATGTTGACATTAATAGTTTGGGTTCATGTGAACACTTGATATTATGGGCATAATGTATGAGCACGGCATTTCATATTATTTGTTTGGATGTTATTGATGGGCTAGTACAATCTTTATTTCCAAAGTTATTTAAAAAAAAATACATATGGATCTTTGACTAAGTCTTCGGCTAAATTTTTATCCTTTGATTTGTCCACGTGTGTAGCTTTTCCACATTGACTTTTCAACACTTGGACCCTCCGGGTCGGGTTGTTACAGTATGCATTGTCGTTGAGTCAATCATTCACTTGATTTACTGTACTAATTTGTATATCAATCCACTACACTACTATGCAACCAAAATTGGGTGTCATGAAAGGAAGAGTCACCTGGTTGTTTAGAGTACTATTATTAAATTTACCAAATCTGAAATATCTGTTTTTATTATGAGAAAAACGGTTGCATAATTAAATTTTTTTATTGGTGTTACACTTGAAGAATTTATGCAGAATTAATTACTCAATTATATTCGCATAATGCCACTTCTATGAGAGGTAAGTATCATGTATGTAAGGAATTTTAATGTGGTCTTTTGACATGCTTGAAACATTGCTTTTATGTATTATTTAGATATAGATAATTAATGTTAAACGTTATAATTTTTTTTTTTTTTTTTTTCAGTTGATTATAATCTTGCATGGATGCTAGACGGTACGGTCAATCGTATTTTATTGATTTAACCATTTTGGGTTTTTTGTGGTTGGAGTATTATGTACCAGCATTTGCATGGCCGTTTAGAGATTGATCAATTGAGGCTTACTAAAAATTGATTTTAAACTCTTTCTTCATTTTGTATCTATCCATTATTTTTTCTAGCTCAATATTATTCTAGACCATCATATATATCTTATGCTACCATTTTATTTTAGATGTTGGGTCACTATTTGAAGTGATTGAGAATGTCATAGCTCATAAAGCTTACCTGGGCCAATATTGTACTAGCTTATTTTTGTAAATGCATTGGCCCGATAAATAAATATTTATATTTTGAATTATGATGGCATACTTGAATGTGAAAATACATGTTTTTTGGTTTAATTTTCACTAAGCCTTCTACAACTATTTAGTTGATCCTAATTAGATGGGATTAAGGCTTTACTGGAGAAAATTATAAAAATGTTAATTTTGGATGATTTTTATGGACCATTTGGAGACATACATTTATATGGAAAAGTGAATATTTTTCTTATCTTATGTGTTCAGAATGAATTGACCCATAAAGGAGTTTTTATATTTTGAGCTGTGGGGCACTTTAATGTAAAAAATATTGAGTTATAGAATTTTTTTCTCAATATATATGTCATGTGTTGATCTCTTATTTTAGAGAAGATAAAAATTTTCCACATTACAGATGAGGATATGTCCCTTTAATTCTACAGATAGTGGGGGTTTGCAAATTGTAGTTAAGTAGTTCTTTGGACTACTAACATGGTTTATTACATTAGAGATATCCACTATACTTGAAGGTATAATGATGATGATTGAAACTCTCGATTGAATGATTTTGTGTTTACCACTGATTACGTGTTTATTGGGAGATGGAACTATATATTTGTTGAAAAGTCCACCAAGAAGGCAAGCTAATAGCTTTGGCCTCAGTCAGTAAAGAAGCAAGGTAGGTTTTGTGAAATATTATTTGAGATATATATGTGAAATTTATCACCATCTGTCTTATTATATTTGTGAGACTACTGCCGTAATTGGCAAAGCCCATATAAATATTATGATGGGAAATCTAGATCAGTGATATATCATGAGATTATGTTGAGACAATGATCAAAGGCTCTAGCAAGAGAAATTATCTAGATTGATTACATCGAGGGGGATGAGACGATTAAAGCCAATAAAATATAAACCGCTTATGAGGATACCCAACCCTGGAGATCCCAAGAACTAGGTTCAAAGGGGAAAACGAATCATAGAGTTGGTTGGTGGTGAGATGCACAAATTGGAGTTTATACTCTCGGTCTATCCTTATGATTTAGGTGCATCAATTCTGTAACAGATATAAGGATGAGATTATCTCTTAACAAAATCTGTAGCTCTTATGAGTGGGATGTCATAGTTACAGAAGCATCTTTGATGGATTTTACTTATATGAGTGTGGGAGTGGGGCCGCTTCCTATGAGAATTTGGCTTGTTCTCTAGATCGCTCATGAAACTGGGATTAAGCACAAGGTTGTAACGTGCTGGCTTTAAAAAGCTCAAGTTGACACCTGGATTGTCATGTGTCTGATGCAATTTTTTGTATTCCAAAAGTAGTCATAGTTCAAGATTTGATTCACTATTGGCTCTGGTACAGGAATTGCTGACTTACTAAGTGAAAGTTCAAGGCATTGTTACCTTCATTAAGCATGATAGTCTATCTTCACCCAGTATGTGTGTGTATTTAATTTTTTTTAAAATAAGTGAGGGATTGTTGGAGTATTTTAATAAAAATAATATATTTTAATATATATTATTGCTCTTTGACAGTTGGATTGTAACTCATATTGTATAATTATCATATTATATAATTGCTTCTTATATTTACTATACTATTCGTTGGCTTGTGGAGGTTACTCACATTACTTCTATTACATGGAGGTTACATGTGTTAAACTTTATGAGCTGGTGTGGTGTTTAACACACTAGCTGTTAGGCTTTGGGTAACCGAACGACATTCTTATATAGGGAGATATGTACAATCTTTTTGATAATAAGGGGGTTTTCATTGATAGAGATATACACAAGTTTATACTATTTCATATGGGTGAAGAAAGGGTGTATTGGTGTGGAGCTTTTGCTCTTCAAATAGTGCAGATTCGTTGAGTTTATAGTGTAAGTGGTTGGACTATTGTATCCTGCGGCGACATGCTATCTACTACATCAGACTAGCTTCCGCAGAGGCACGAATCGTCTTAAAGAAAGCAAGATACCCGTGCGTCAACCCACCACTTCGCTTTTATCGGTAATATTTTTTCATCATTATTTTTTATCATGATTTTTATTTATGATTTTCTTGAGAATCCCCAATAGTGGCCACACACCATTTACCCTTTGTCACTCTGTCCTCTTTAGGCTTTCTCTTTCAGCTTTTATCTTGATAGATACAAATCTAGTCCTAACCAGAGAGTAGTTACTCCCTTTCCTACTCTGGTGCTTACGACAAATTTCTTCTAATATAACGAAAGGCATGAACATATTCTTCCTTCTAATATGTAAGACCTTTTGTATCCATGAAAGAAGGCTGAAAAGGATGGGCATTAGCTATGAAAGAGTACGTAAAGGTCAGAATGCTTATGGCCACTCACCACAATTTTACTCTCTACCTTTCATTTGACCCACAATTCCAACCAGGTTCAAGTTCTGCAATTCATTTACTCAGATTTCCGTCCTTTCAAAATGTCGAACCCATAGGCAGTAAGGCATCACCTCTAAAAGTTGGAAATCTTCACTATAAATAGTAGGTTTGGGGTGTAATACATAAGCAAGCGACCAAAACAAGGGAAAAGCCAGATGTCCCCTAGAGTTCCCTTCATTGGGACTCTTTTGAGACCCTAAAACTAAGGGTAGCCTTGCCCTACTGAAGTGTTTGGGAGAACTCCGGGTGCTACCTGACAACAATTTGCAAGATGAAGTTGCTGTGTAAATGTTAATTAAGGGTACCCAACCCTGCTGAAGTATTCCTCTCTCTCTCTCTCTCTTGTCTTTTTTTTTTGGGTTAACATTTTTTGTCTCTCAATTCCTTGCATTTTGTCAATTGAATATCTAATGTTAGCTACACTGCCTAGCATTTTATATTCCAATATATCATAATTCCTAGAAACTATGTTCCTCAGAGGGAATTCCACTTCCCATGTTTTCCACTTTGAAAATTTATGGACAACCATTTTGAAGGGTTTTTAGTCATATACAAACTAACAATTGAAAAGAACAACGAATTAAATCTTCTGCACATGTTTGTTCATATTAGAAATTTATTTCTTCCCCTTTTTGAGATTTTCAAATTTCATAATTAGGATGACTATGGGATAAATTAACAGTGTTGTAAACAAAGAGGAGTTTACAAAACCAGTGGCTAGCTACAAAGACCCTCTGCCTTCCAGTGGACAAGTTTCTTTTATTATTTGCTCAAAGACCCTCTGCCTTCCAACGATGGTCCATGCATCACAAGCTTCTAAAACATCCCATTTTCCATCCCCCATGTAGTACCTCCGACGTGGGTCAATCTCCATCCTATCAAGTGTCATCTCATTGTTTAGTAGATAAATTGCAACCTCAATCTCGCTCAAGTAACCACGCGTTCCAGTAATCACAACTTCCTTGAGATGATTGTGGGGGAACATAGGAGGCTTCCTAATTTCTCTTGGTTCTTCTACATAATCATAGGTGCGTAGCTGTCATGAGGATCAACGACACAATTACAATCACCAAATATCTTTCTTTTCCCTTTATTACTTGGACTAACAAAGAAAATAAAATGCCCAGTGTATTGTTGAGATTTTTAAGAATAATTAAATATAATGAAGAAGCTTACATGCAATTCTAATATTTGCAGTAAAGGAGATGCCTTGAGAAGAGTTGCTATCCACAGAAGCTCTCGTTTAAATATGGCTATCTCAATAAATGTTAAATTTTTTAGATTAGGAAATGTGGGCAACCTCTCTGGATAATCCCAGCCTGAACCATCAAAGAACAAAATGTTATTAAGAAAAAGTAAGCGAAAATATGCTCCGCCGGCCAGTCACAAATGTTTAAGCATTAACCAACCTCCAAGTAACAGCTACAGGGGAGTAACAAAGTCTCGAGCTGGGGAAGAACAATAGGAAGACTAGAGAGTGTCCAAACCATGCCTTCACCCACCCTCCAATGATTAACAGAACTATGTACAGTCTTCAGTTGGGGGACATTATTGAACAATACGTTTATCGTGAAGTAGGCCTTGTATTCCAACTTCTCAAGATCAATGCCATTGATTTCGATCACACCTGAGTCGAAACAATCATACACATTCAGTCGACGACACAATGGATGCCTGATCGCCAAATGCTCTATGTTTGCACATTCGTATAAACTCAACCATTCGAGGACACAACAATTTGAGAGGAGATTACGTAGATTTTCATCTGACTTCAAATTTACGCCCATGAGATCAAGCGTTGTGAGGGTGTTAAAACCAAGGAAAGTAGGTGCAAGATTGCAATATGCCAATCGCAGGCACTTTAAGGATGACCTTATGCCTCTTGCAGTCCTATCGTCACGCATGCAGAAGGATATCACAAGGAAAATCATATGACTCATCGTTACCTGGGGCATGGAAAAAACCGTCTTCTAACAAACCCAGATTGAGCTCTTCGATTCCTCTTGATATAGTAAATTTGATCCATTGATCAAGATAACTACCATACTCATCGTGGCAAAAATTGAAGTATACCTTGAGTTTTTCAACCTTAAGGACGTCTGAGTTAAGATGCAGTAAGAAATGGTGGACAGAATTCAAGAAGGCAATCATTCTTTTCCATGTAAAGCTATACAGCTGGTCACAAGTAAACATGGTGTTGTTGCAAGTGTCAGAATACCCTTTTGTATCCAGCATGTTGTCCACATCAAAATTAAGGTTGGAAAGAGATGTAGTCCAAAGGTACCTCCATCTAGTCGAGAGTACACTAGTCCTTACTGCTTCTCTCATTGTGAGAAATGATAAGATGATGCCGAGAAGATTGTCGGGAAGTTGGCTTATTCGATCATCGTCTTCTATGATCCTCTGTTTCTTTGGTTGCTTTTCCTCCATAACAGATTGATGCTCTGATAAACCCCTTGTTAACCAAAGTATGGTGCTAGAACTTTGAGACAATAGTCCTGGAGATGGAAATTGTGTGCGTGTGTGTGTGTGTGTGAGAGAGAGAGAGAGAGAGAGAGAGTCTACAGCTTAACCATATACGTTTCTTTTGATCTTTCAAGTGTAAATGATTACTGAGTCCAACTAACCAGATGGACACCCGTGATGTATTTTTATGGATACATGTCCGAGTGTTCACGGAATGTCATGTAGGTGTTTTCCATAATTAGATCGATCACATGCAACGGTAAGTCCTTGGAGTAGGACACTTATTATTGAGCACAATACTACTACAGCGTTATACAAGTCTGCCTTGTGTCACGAGTCAGGTCTCCAACCCAAAAGGCTAGCCCATTAGGTGGAGTTGCCCTCCCCACTTATATGCCTAAGATTCCCCCAGTGCCTATCCGATGTGGGACAGAGATCCATGACATTCTCCCCCACCCAACCCGCATGACGCCCTCGTCGTGGTTGGGCCCACCCTACCTACCTGTCCGCACCCCGTACCCCTTGCGAATCGCATACGCCCTCAGTACCCCGTGGGCCAGGCGCTTGGCGTGACATCGGATAAGGGACCAGATTGGCTCTGATACCACTTGTCACGGGTCGGGTCTCCAACCCAAAAGGTTAACCCATTAGGTGGAGTTGCCCTCCCCACTTATATGCCCAAGATTCCTCCAGTGCCTATCCGATGTGGGACAGAGATCCATGACACTTGGCATGGCATTTATTGGCAATCAAAGAACAAAAAAAAAAAACAAACAACTTAGTGGTCATGGTCAAGCTATGAACAATAAGTTGATTCAATGTGCGACGCCTATGCACCTGGCAAACTAAGGTGAGTCAGCCTTGGCCAAAATCATTTTATAAAGCTTGAATTAGCACCTAGCTCGCCCATACTAACCCCAAGGTAGAGTTACAAAAGAACCAATCCTCTCGTTTACAGCTCATGAGCAGACTTGATAAGCACTCAGTTCAAAGTCGGTCAACTATTAAATAAGCCAAGCTCAAGCCTAAATTGCCCAAGGTAGTGCTTCTGTGCTAGGCTAGAAACTAGTCCGTCTAAAATTCACAAGTTTTAGGGCCTGCCAAAACTCAATCCGTAGAGAGTAATTAATCAGCAGTAAGCACTAACATATATTTTCTTCAAAATACGGGAATGATAAATTGTTACATCATGCACATGGATTAATTGATGCCAAAATATTACAGAAATACTTATCCAAAAAAATTTAACTTTTCAAAAAAAAAAAAAAAAAAATACAGAAATACTATCAAGCTGCCATGGTAAGAAACATGGAGAAGATGAATCCATGGCTGCTTGAACATATCTGGATTTTCCAAGAGGCCTAATGTGTATTAGCCAAATGAGAAAATGCCAACCTTACTTAACTTTGTAACTGTTCTTACCGGCTGAACAGAAGCTGAATCTCACACGCACTTTAATGGTCAATAATTCCAGCAATAAGTTCACTTGCTAACATCACATACTTAGTTTGTATTACTAAACTAAAATTCCAATGTCATATATATATATATATATATATACACACACACATATATATATATATATATATAAACACACATTCTTCAGTTATATTTTATAATTAGTCTGTTACCATGGCTTTTATTTTGACCCAAAACAACCATGGCATACTTGTTATCCTCCTCATGGCACTGTGTTTATCTACAGTTGTGAATTATACCGGCGCAGAAGTAAGCACTTCTTGTCCTTCGCAGCCTCTCTTTCGCACTTCCATATTGAAGCATAACTAGTACGTTCTAATTAGTACGTGCTCTGAGGTGAAGGGTTTGATTATGACAATGTGTTGCTATGTTTTCTACTCATGTTCCTTGGAATAAAACCCTTGTCGACCCATGTGTGTGTGTATAGTGTACTATGCCTTTTGCTAGGGAAAATGTGGGGTTGCTATATTTTTCACCATTTAAGGGCTATATATGTATGTTCTTATATATTTCCAGCACTAGTCCTAATCCTCCTTTGATTAACATTTTGTAGGTTATTCCCTGGGGGGACTTGGATTCACTGGCAATGCTACAAAGCAGTTGGATGTGGACATCCTAGTGAATGGTCACACCCACCAGTGCAAAGCCTACAAACATGAGGGCGGTCCGGTCTTGTTATAAATCCTGAATGTTTGGGCTGAGGTCCTAGCTGCTCGTCTACTAGACGACGTCTAGTAAAAAGAGCAGCAGAAGGGAAGCATTTCGTGCCCACTATGCTTTTGCAATCTCGGTTAGACTTGCTTCAAATTGATGATTCTGAAGGGATACTTAAGGTTGATGCTACCTTGAGGCCTCAGGCCATTGTGAACACCATACAAGCTATGGGAATTCCTCACCAATGGGACAATTGTGAAAAGTTTTTTTTGAGAATCTCACTAGGCTATAGCATTGTTTGGTACCACGAAAACTAGATCCTGGTCATGGTTTTTGAAAGAATACCCCCCATACTATTGTTTTTGGGGCACAAGAAGACTGATACTCTCATCATATTTGGTAACTATGGAAGTTAATTTAATGAAAGGTTATAGAGAAGTCCAACTTAGATCATGTTTAGAGCATATTAAATATTGCACTTATGTTAAATAAATTCTTCACTTCCCCATATAGAAGGATTTTTTATTTAGTTTTTGTGCAACATTGTTTCCAGAATATAGTTTGGATAGACATAATTCGTTCTTCCCTCTTGCATACATATGTCAACCAAAATAGCTCAATGCCATCTAAGCACTCACTCTCGATTTTATTTTTGGTTAAATTTGAAGGAAAACAACTGCAGTTCTTGATGCAATTTGTTCCCCAGACAGTAGGCTGCCTCATTCATTTATCTTCTGATATGCATTACTTAATTAAGCAGTTAGAGTAATACCTAGGTTGATAATTTTGCAGGCATTACATCCAGATATTAATTTTTCCTGGTTTTATTCATTTTTTCAACAAATTATAACTACTTTGTTTGCACCATGGGAGACAGAGATGCTGAATGTCATGACTCTTGGCATGAGGTATAAAAGTCTTACCCATGTATATTTATGTTAAACCATTTACCAAGAGATTGAATTGTATATTGCATACATATTGGAAGAAGACTATTGTGTAATTATTGGGCACTGAATTTTGTCCAGAAATAAGGTGAAATTATCATCTTCAAAGAACTTGTGTCTATAAATGTAGATATATGCTTGTAGGTTGATGATTCTCATGTGGGAAACTTATACCTCTGCTTTGGAGGAAAGATTCTGCTTTCAGCAATGGATAAGGAAGCATAGCCAAACAGGAACTTGACATAGAACCACTTGTTCTAGTGATGTCGGGGCTCCTTGTTATTTTAGTGATGTCTTGGCAAATTGGTTATCTCAAACTCTTCCTTCTTTCCTTTTTTTGGTTCAATCAGATGGGTTCAAACCCTTAACCTATCCTAATTCTACCCTTTACCCCACCCTCCCTCAGAACTAGGCTAGCCCTAGTGCTTCAAACTCTTCTTTCTTTAACTGAATAGTATGTCATACTACCTGGAATATATCAGGGTTTTTGACAGGTTCACATATAATTAAGACATTTCAGACTGATTTAGCAATGTTGCCTTATTCTTGCTCAGGATATATCATGTATATTTCCATGTCTTGCGCTTGATTTTCTCTAGTCATGCTAATGTGTAGATTCTATGCATCTGAACCCAATAATCTAACAAGCTCAAATATCTGTTATTCCAACATTTAACTTAATTTGACCAAAGTAATCTTATTAAATATATATGCTACTTCCCCATTGCCCTACTGTTCAAAAATACGGAGTTGGGGAAAAGAGAGTAAATTTTTTCAGGAGTCACTAAGGGATCAAACTAATAGACAAACAAATTTAAAAACCTAAACTTTCTAGAAAGTAAATTTTGTCAGTGGGAGTCACTAAGGGATCAAACCTAATAAAACATATTTAAAAACCCGACTTTTTAGATTAATTGTGGCTCATTAAAATTTCCTTGCAGATCTGATCAAGTACTGAAAGGAACTCCTTCAATGCTATGAAGATTTTGAATGGATGAGCTTCTTCCTCAGCTGGGTTTTCATTGAAATGCTCAATTATCTCCTTCACTAGAGAAAGGGCAGAACTCTCTTGGGCTTGAATCCTCGCAATCTCCTCCTCAGCTTTTTGCGTGAATCCCTTCATTGAATGTGAAAATTTTTTGCTGCTTTTGTCCAGCGGCATTGCTTCATTCCATCTCTTCACATCCTCAACATTCTTAATTCCCTTGAAAAGATCTGAGGCATAACTGCTAAGATCATTGAAATCAATGGTGGCAGCTTTCTTCACCTTGGTGAGCTCAGACCTGAGACTTGTAACAGCTTGCAGGTCAAGTTTCATACGCTTGCATGATGGACAGAAACGAGAACAAATATCCTTAACAGCCATATGCAACAGTGTAGACCTCTGATCAGTGGCCTTGACACTGATCAACTCGAGGAGAGTGTCAAACTTGCATGCATGGGCATCACCATGGCTTATCCCAGCCTTGAGCACAACATCTAAAAGCTTCAAGAATGTACTATTGTTCCTCAGTTCCTTGCAGACTGCCTATAAAGGAAGAAAAAAAAGTACTTAAAAAAAAAAACTATATATGAGATCATGGGAAGGTCAATTATGCATTTTTCACTTTGAGGAAATATATACCTGTACATTAAAGGACATACTAGAAAAATTGCTTCTCATTCATAGTAGTTTGATTACAAGTTACAACCAACTCATTAGTGGATTTTTATAGAAAGCAAGAAAGAATAACATGAAACTACATAATGATAAAATTACATAAAGAAGGAAATGAATCAAATTTTTCTGACTTCTAACCTCGATCCTTGATATGGTCTATTTTGATTCATTTTCATATTCTCTTTATTCGTTGACTATCATGTCTTGATTTATTTCCTCAATACTCCCTTTTAGATTTATGAAGATTTTAAATAAAAATGTTCTTCAGTTTGATGCCGAATGATGAAAGATATATATCATTGTTGATGCAAATGAATACATAAACCATATGTAAATATATGGATACTTATGGATTGATGGATTTATGCATACATTTATAATTAAAGCTGTGGTAAAAAGCTTCTACCAGAGTGTTTATTGGTACAACTTAAAATTTATTTGTAAGGTGCTATGTACCTTTTAAATGATTGGAAAAGTGTTGTCAAACATAAACACCAACTAATCACAGTATGAATTAATCAACTTGGAAAATGAAATTATATGAAGAAAAAGAGAAGATATATGGATTTATTTACCTTTATACTTTCATACGATTTCATGAGGAACTCAACTTGAGTATTGAAGTTGGTTATATAAAACAACACTTCTATCCTCTTGAATGCGAAAGGAACAACCAGCAATGCCCTCATAAACCTCTCAGCCGGATCAAGCTTTATGGGTGAATCGTCTCTATATCCTTTGAATTTGCATTCCTCCTCTTTATTTGGAGCGAACTTCAGTAAACTTCCCAAAATCTCAACATCAAGAGCATTCGTGCTGCCTGGTAACAAGTAGAAAATATTTTACATTAATGAATCCCTAACCTTTCAAAGACACAAATTAAATACTGATTAGTTTTCTACTGTCTTTTTGGTGCAAAGGCTATGGCTTATTTTTTTAAATGGAATGAAATAAACTAAGAATTTATTATCTCTTGCTTCACCAATATTAATTGTAATATTAATGTGCTATATTGTTAAAGTATTTGCAGCATACCCAGTCTATCTTGGAAATTAGATTGCAATCCAAAATTAACACGATTGTAGGTGAGTTATGCAGTCAATAACATGCCCACAAAGTAAACAGGATATTACAGAATCTTGAATGAATCAGTTCGTAAGGAATTAGAGGTAAGAGAAATTGAGGAGAAGATAAGAGAAAGTTAACTACAGGTAATCTTGCCATGTGTGCTAACATCCATTGACCAAACTATTGCATGGTAAAATGGTTCCAGTTAATGTACTTTAAGGACAAGGAAGAGAACCGAAAATAACTCGGGCTGATGAGATTTGAGATGATACATGATAGATTTAATTTAACGGAAGCACATTGTTGCCCTAGAGGCCTAGATATAGTGGAATGGCGGAAAAATGATCTGTGTAGCCAACCCCAAAAATAATTTGCTATAAAACTGTTGAACTGAGTTGAAATTTTTTATTTTTTTATTTTTTTGAGTTGAATTATTTTATTTGTTCCACACAGGAGCATCTGTGTTTGAAAATCAAGGTAATTTAATCAAATACCTAAGTGTCATAAAACCATGCTTAAAGGATGGAGAAAATAGAGGAAAGACTAAAGAAAGAGTCATTGACAAACCTACAACTAGCAAGGCTAGAAAATAAGTTTTCTGCTCAAATGAAATTTTAAATGCAACCTAGCTATAACTTTTAAATTAATATTATATACACAAAGACCAAATTAATTTGACTTAAAAAAAATAAAATAAAAAAATACGCTATTGAAATAAGAGAAAATAAAAAAGTAACGACATGTTTGGATAAGGAATTTCTAAGCAGAATTTGTCTTTAAAATGGAATTTGTAAAATTCTTATAAGAAAATTTCTTATAAAATTCTTACAAATTCTATTTCAAAGACAAATTCTGCCTAGAAATTCCTTCTCCAAACATGACATAAGTATTTATGATAAATTGGTTGCCTATGAGCAAGCCATATATATAATCATTAGGATGGTGATGATGTCTGCATGCCTGTGATAAAAATCTCCACTCGTTTCACAAAATGGCATGATCGTGACATTTTTCGCTGGTGTCTTAAGTTACATATATATATAGGAAAGAGAAATGAAGCCAAAAAAGAAAAAAAGAAATTTTTTTTGTAACCCTTAGTTCAGCCCTAGGCATAAAGAGTTTAGTTTATCATATTCGATCGTTTCTTGAGTATTGGTATGTAACTACTAAAGAAGAGGATATAAGGAGTTGCAATGGAGCAATGAAGGCAGGACTGGACACCTCTCACTAGTTTATACCCTCGCAGGAAGTATGGCCAGTGGACATATATATCAAATGAAATACATATTCAGACATTAATTCATTCCATTTGTATTTATAACTTTCTAATAGGAATTTATTGCAACAACTGCATTAAAGGAAAAATAACTTTTTTATTGGGAAAAAAATACACTACCTAAGAAAATTAATTTTATAATTATACTATAATAAAGAAAAATAAAAGAATGAGATACTTCAACACAGTAAGCGGTGTCAAATTAAAGAAGTAGATGAGTGCATGCGCATGCAGGCTCCTACGAAGGCTTGAAGAAGTTTACTTGAGACGCTTACTACCAAGATATATAGCTACCATCAAAGCATGCCTTCACAACCTGTATCTGACGTTTTAAAACTTGAGAATCATAACAATATAACAGACACAAGGGCAAAAAGTGTAGGATTTGGATTTGCTTAAGTTGGGGTCTTCAACTTGACGCTCAATTTGGCGTTAGATTTTGGACACGTGGGGGGATGCAATTATCAACGGTTGGGATGAGGAAGTTTTACCATTTGTAAGAAAAGCCTAGCCGTTGATAATTGCATCCCCCCACGTGTCCAAAATCTAACGCTAAATTGAGCGTCAAGTTAAAGACTCCAACTTGAGCAAATCCCAATCCAAAAGTGTAGGAGTAGTACATTGCTTAGAGAATTTATTTATATATAAAAAAAAAAAATAGAAGGAATAATTAATTACCATCTAGAAGGGCTTCGCAGACTTCTTCGCTAGTCAGCCTTTGTACCCTCAGCAAATTTGCAATACCCTGAGATTTATTCGGATCAAGTATCCTATTTACTTGACTTGGTGAGGGACCATCCGCCTCTGAATGCGAGTTTGAGTTATTGCCTACAAACTTTTTCTCATTCAATCTGCACCCAACCAAATTTATTTTATTTTTGATGGGCAAAGCAATTTTTTTTTTTTTTAAGAGTTAAAGAGATTACATGCAACACGCCATAGAACAAAATACACCAAAACACCCAAAAACCTAAGAAAACACCCTGCACACCCCCTAATTTAAAAAAAAAAAAAAAAAAAAAAGATTAAAGATATCCGAAGCCTTATTCCCACCAACGTTTTAAACTAATCCCTAATGGCTCATGTGAAACGCCCCATATCCGCATAGGCAACAATTGTTGAGGTTTTAACCCAAACTAATCCACTAACAAATTAATTTGTAAAATGAGTTCATATTCAATCTGCATTATTATATATAATAACGAACATGTTTATAATGTGTGAACCAAACGAAGAACAAGAAGAAGGAAAAAAATATATAGAGTGTAGATTTTTGCACGAGAAAGAAAACTAAAGTTTGGAATCCTACATAGAAGAGTCCATCTCCTCTTCATGATCAGAACTGATTGCTCGCTCTTCTGGCTTCAACTTCCATTGTGGAGTGTCCTCAATTTGAGAATTCAGCGGTAACTCCGTTTCTGGGTTGTGCAGTCTCCTTATTTTCCTCTCTGGCGATGAAGGCGGAGTCACCAACATCGAAGAAGACTTCCTCTTGCTCAACAATGGAGTTATGGAAGGCTGCGGTGTTGTTGGTGGCGGTGGTGGAGACAAAGGAGCCTCCATCGATACACGTTGTGGAGACATCTGAATCGAGCTTCTACGGCTTGAGTTCATTGGGTGGACCAGAGAATCCAGTTCATGATCAGCAACAATAATATTAATATTGTTACTCTCAGCATCAGCAGCAGCAGAAGCAGCAGCAGCATGGTTGTTCCTCGGAGGATAACTAGAAGTCCAACGGGCATAATTTCGATTAGAAAACCAGAGATCATCGTCAGAAGCAGGTCTCTCTAGAAGGGGATTGGGATCGACAGAAAAGGCAGAGACTATTCGTAATGACAACAATTAAAATGAAAACACCTAGAAAAATAAGGGCAAAAGTGTCGGTCATTATGGTTTATATGGTCAATAAGAGAGGGTGAGGGAGTATATTGGTGTACGTGCAGTGTGGTTTATGGGGGATGGGACTGTGTAGAGAATAGTGTCAATGGAAGAAGGAGGCCTAGGAGGAGGAAGAAAGAAAGACAAGGGATGAGGATTTGCATGTGAACCCTAAAATCTCTAGGCACACACATATATATATATATACATACTAATTAAAAGGAAAAACCTAAAGGGGCCGGGGGGTTCAAAAAGGTTGGATACAGAATCTAGACAAGATGGTAAGGAGAGTATGTGAAAGCTGTAACCCCTTCCTTTCCTTTTTTAGGTGTGTTCTCATTGTTCTCATAATGCCATAAGGGGCACATAAGATCTTTAATTATTCTCCATCTTGATTCTCATATGTATATGCCTACAAAACTTGAGGGAAAAGGGTGGGAAAATTTTGAATTTACCTTAGAAAGGAATCCCTTTCATGGTTTATTTATTTATTTTATTTTATTTTTATTTTTATACTATTTCAGAATTTTTCTAATTAGATCATGGGCAGTGTGCCTTGCTCAGCACTAGTAGACAGGCATACGCAATTTCCGTATAATATGCTTTACACATATTCTCCCATGTGATCATGGATTTATAGGAAATCTCATAACAATGAGTTCTTTAATTTTCAAAGACTCGAGATATCAAATGGTAGGCAATGTTGCCCACACCGATCCCATCTTTCCTTAGATTAAACAAAAAATAAAATAAAATTACAGAACTGTTTTTTCTTTCTTTTTATTTATTTATTCTTTTATTATTATTAACTATTAGGGGTATCTTAGGTGTTACTCCCATCGAGATCGTTTTAACCCAGACTATTTCCTCTAACGACCCGTGTAAGATGACCTATACTTACACAAGCAGCGATCTTTGCAAGGAGTTGAAACGATGACTTCTGGGAGTACACCTAGGGCTTGACCACTCAACCAATCCCGCAAAGGCAATTATAAAACTGTTTTAAGCCACTCAATATTTTTGGAACAAAGATATATTTTTAGAAAGAAAAATATTAGAGAAAAAGAGGTAATGGTTGTGGCCCTTGTACGTTGGTTGCGCGATTAGGTCTTGAATGTGTTATTTTAAAGATCATTGTTTTAATTTTTCGCAACTATCATTGCTTGTGTGTATATGAGTGTCTCACACAGGCTGTTAGATGTTTTGGTGGGAGAATGACATGGGGTACCTCTGACTTTTTATTTTAAAAAAAAAAAAAAACATAAAATGGTTTTATATTATTTAATTAATGAAAGTATGTATTATCTAATTTTGGTAAAATAGTCCAATTAAGTATGTATGTACGAGTTAACATTAATGCTATAAGAATAACCCTCGGTTCAATTTATCATCAAATTAGAACCAAGCCGGTTAAATTGGTTTTCATAATTTATAACCCAAACCTGAACTGATGATTTAAATAACCAAATCAAACCCTCATGGACTTTGTTTTATAATTGTCCAGTATACTTGGGACGGGGATTGCATGTGTCCAAGGGGATTAGTTGGGTGCAAAACATTTAAAACCTCCTGATATAAAAAAATAAATAAATTAATAAAAATAACTGAAACAAACAAAATCGAGAAAAGCCCATGGCCAACCATTAGGTCTAATGACATGTCTCATTCTAATAAGGGTGTAGGATTTGCGGGGGTTTTGATTTTGAATCCGCGCAAGTGTGTTCTATTATTTTTTTTGGCAAAAAAAATACAAAAAAGAAAAAAACATCAAGTTGGTTTGATCAGTTCCGATTTCGATAAGCTAATAAATAATTTTAGTTCTTAAAACTGATAAATAATTTATTCAAATTAGTTCTTCCCTTCAAAATATTTTTAATTATTGATATTGACGCAAGGAGCCAAAAATCACTTGAGCCAACCCATGAGGGGCAGAACAATATGTACTAGGTGACGAGACCCAATAGCCAATAGAGGGTAAGGAGAGAAGCTCTTCTCCCAACCAATATGTAGGACAGTAGGAATGAAGGATTCAATTATTCTAATATATAAGCCTTTTTATTAAAGGGACTTCGGCAACAAATCTATATTCTTGTACTTGTATATTCATAAGTTTATAAAAAAAATTTATAAAACCTTAAGTTCACAAATATGGCATAAACATAAATACCCTTCAATAAGCGTTAAAAGGGGATCTTATTTTCACCGTTTGTTTAGATTCAGCCATTCTTTTATCAGGCCTACTGATTACATTAAGCATACCTATATATATTCTTTTGTTTTTTTCTTCTTCACCTCTTCAATCTTGACTGAAAAATGATAGCCACACATGGCATGTAATTATTTAAAAGCACTATATTCTCTTAAATTCAAAAAATTTCAAATCACTAATACCAAATTTAATTGTTTTATTCATAATGTAATTGTTAAAATTACTCCCAAAACAATTAATTTTACTTTAAACTCTACCTAAAACAACTAATTTAAAATTTTTAAAAATAGTTACGTGTAACTATTTTAAAACAATACATTTAGTCAATGTAACTGTTTATTTATTTTTTTCCTAATTTTATATTTATCATGAGTCTTATTTCGAAGCTTTCGGCAAGTAGATTACAAAAATATAAATTTTATAAAAAACCGACATATAAATTAGGGGACTTTGGCCACAAGTCCATATTATTGTACTTGTATAGCCATAGTTCTATGAAAAAAACTTATAAAGCTTAAAGTCTACAAATATAGCTATCGACACAAGTACCTTTTAATAAGCGTTGAAAGGGGATCTTATCTTTACCGTTTGTTCAGATCCAACCATTTTTTTTATCAAGCCTACTGATTGGATCAAGCATATCTATATATATTCTTTTTTTTTTTCTTTCTTCTCCTCCTCACCTTGATTGAAAAATGATAGCCACACATGACATGTAAATGTTTTAAAAGCACTATATTCTTTTAAATTCAAAAAATTTAAAATCACTAATACCAAATTTAATTGTTTTATTCATAATGTAATTGTTAAATTACTCCCAAAGCAATTAATTTTAATTTAAACTCTACTAAAACCAATTTAGTTTAAATTTTTTAAAAATAGTTACGTGTAACTATTTTAAAACAGCCCATTTAGTCAATGTAACTATTTATTTTTTTTTTTCCTAATTTTATAATCATCATGGGTCTTGTTTCGAAGCTTTCGACTAGTAGATTACAAAAATATAAATTTTATAAAAAAATTGACATATAAACTAAAAGTTATATCATTTTAATGTTTAAAAACAAAAAATAATAACTTAAGGGTAATGTAGACTTTTTGCAATTAACACCCTTATAAAACACTCGCGTTTTACTTAAAATTGGACTACTGCTTGTACAAGATTCCCACATAGACTTTTGCCTTTACAAGTTCATTAAAATTGTACTTTAGGCTAATTTTCCCTATAAATTAAAATTTATGTCTTTTTAATGTTTAAAAACAAAAAATAACAACTTAAGGTAATATAGACTTTATGCAATTAACACCCTTATAAAACATTGACGTAATTTTACTTAAAATTGGACTAATGCTTATACAAGACTCTCACATAGACTTTTGTCTTTACAAGTTCACTAAAATTGTAATTTAGGCTAACTTTCCATTTTATTTATTTATTTAAGAATCGGTAGAAACCTATCTTTGTCCCTAATTAATCCTCTTTTACTATCAACAAATGAGTGTCAATACTTTTTTATAAGTTTGAATCCGAGATCACTTACTTAACAAGTAAGACAAATGTCACACTAGCCAATGTCTAATTCTTCCTTATATCACATGCCTAATTGTCTCCCCCCAGCCCCAACCACCCAAAAAGGAAAAGAAAAGCCTTATTACCTACTTTGCTAAAGTGCATGCATGCCTATGAAAGAAAACATAGAGCCTATTCTATTGTAACTATGAAACATGTGACAGCACATTAATTATCTCATATCGATATATATATTTATATAGGTCTGTTCCTATAGGCTTCAACCTTTATACCATATATCAGCGTGAGTGAATCTTGTTCGTCTATAGCTTTCAGTACCAGATCTAAGGGCTGAGAATGGAAGGCTTCATTTAAGGTCAAACAGACCCGTTTTTTCAGTTGCTACTGCAGCTCTTGTCCCATCATCACATCAACTCTCCAAGAATGGTGGAATGGAAGGCTCCTAAACATGGTTCAAACCCATTCATGCAACATCAAATGAAGCTCTTCACTCTTTACACTATGAAACTCACCCAGATTTGGAAGAGCTCCACATCCAGCCACTCACACACCACCTACGAACCCTCCATCTCCATAAATTGCATCGCTAGTGAACACCTTCACACCATGTGACCCTCGTTGCCACAGTAACACCGGAGCTACGAACCCTCCATCTCCACGAATCACACCGCCGGCGAACTGGTGAGCTTCATTTTCGATTTCTATTTTTCTTTCTCCAAACCCACCCTCACACCATGTGACCCTCCCCATGCAGTAAACCCTCGCCATCATAGCAACCCCACTCATTACCGGCAGCAACCCCACTCATCGTCGGTGAACATTGGTGAGTCTTCACTTTTTCAATTTTGGCTATTTTTTCCTCTTCTCTTCTCCAAACCCTCACCCTGACTGTGAAACCCTCCCCATCGCAGCAAGAGGTATCAATTTCCATAAACCCACTATCGCCTGGTGACCCCACCCACCATCGCAACAAAAACCATCCCCACCAGTGACCTGACACTCAGGTGAGTCTTCACTTTGTTTTCTCGATTTTTGCTATTTTTTTCCCCCTAATCCCTCACACCGTGTGACCCCTATCGCAGTAAATGTTCTCACTGCAGCTCTCCTTCCCGCTAGTGACCTGAACTTAGGTCAGTATTAATACTGTTTGAGCAAATTTTGAATGTTTTTCTCCTTGCATTTGGGCTACCTAGGTATGTGTATTATGTATTAGCAAGTATACAAAGGCATCCTCCCAAAACTCCCACATCCATGTGAAAATTCCTATCCAAAAAATTAGGTTGTGGCACTTCTTGGTATTCCTCAACCCCAAGATCAATAGCAATGACTATGTTGATGTTTGATTTAGGAGTTCGAGTATGAGCTACCCAATGTAAAGCACCACCAGCAAACATACCTCATGCATTTATGCGAAGAAGATAATAAGGAAAATCTTGAATCCTTCTCCATGAATTTGTTTCCAGGCTATAAACCTTAACTTTAGAGTCATCTGTGTAAAAAGAGTAATGTACAATCCTCACCATCTTATATTCATCATTGATAAAATCATATCCAAACCCATAACAACACAAATTCCCCCAGTTTATATATTGTGACCCAACCCCAGTTTACACTCAAGATTATCAAATTTCCCAATCAACTACAGGCCTTACCAAGCCAAGTTTCAGATTTCATATGATTTCATTTATATTTTTTTAAACTCAAGAATATGCTTACATTCATAACAGCACAAAACAATTTGAAACAATTATATAGGGTACATAAAACTAATTTAGGTACACACGACACGTATGCAATGCAGTGTATTGTGTATTGCTTGGTTTTGCCATGACTACTGTTCGAATGGGTATAGGGGTAAGTTGATTTGTAACCTTTTTTCTCCTTGCCATGACTAAGTGAAAATTTCTATTTTCCAAGTATAGAAGCCATTCCTTCCATTAAACCATAGACTACAAAATTGATTGGGTTAATTTTATTCAGTGTTCACTATGTTTAAGCAAATTTTGAATGTTCCTCCTTTTTTTTACCTTGCATTTTTGCTGACCTGCCTGCTTGGGTTGTGTATTGTTTAAATTTTTTTTTTGCTTGGTTTTAAAACAATAGTATGGTTCCTTCTTCATACAGATCAATGGAGGACTTTAAGATTGAATCAGATGACTCACAAACATGAATTAGATGACTCACAAACATAACACCATGACTCCTCCTCAATTAATTCGAAAGTGTGTTACGTTCCCACTGTAATGCAAGAACACAAACCTTTTATGGGATAAGAGTTTGACTCTTTGGATAACACTTATGCCTTCTACAACAATTATGTGAGGCAAGCTGGATTTAGTATTCAAATTGGGAGTAGTAATAGGAATCGTGAGAATGAAATAACTAGGAAGGTGTGTACTTGTTTAAAAGAAGGTGAGAAAATAGTCCAAGCACCAAAGCCTGATAGTAAACAACCAACAAGGCATCGAGGGCTAGTACAAGAGAGTTGCAGTGCAAGACTCATCGTTCTCAACTTAGGTACTAAATTTCAAGTGTCTATATTTGAGAAGGTGCACAACCACACTTTTTCATCCCCTGTCAAAGTACAGCTTTTGCCATCTTATCAGCCCAAAGGGCATTGGCACAAACCTTTGGCAATGTGAATATCCCTCCATCTCAACTGATGAGTGTTTTGGAGCTACAGGCAAGTGGTTTACAAAACATTGAATGCACTAAATAGGATATTAGAAATGCTAAAAGAGATGCAAGAAAAGCAACTAATAGCTATGATGCAAATATGCTGAATGAGCATTTCCTTGCACTATAAAGAGAGAAATCCATATTTCACATACATTGAGATAGATGATGAGAATCGGATTTCGCATATCTTTTGGATAGACGCAACAAGTAGAGAGGCTTACAAATATTTTGGGGATGTTGTGGTGTTCGACACCACATATCAAACAAATAGGTATGAAATAATTTTCACACCACTATTGGGGTTAACCATTATGGGCAAACAATAACATTTGGTTGTGAGCTTCTTGTGTGACAAGAATCATGAATCTTTAATTTGGTTGTTTGAGCAGTGGATGAAAGCCATGTCAGGCGAGCCGCCCAAGATGATCATTACTGATCAAGATTCAGCCCTGGAGATTGTTATTAAACATGTACTCCCAACTACATACCATAGGTATTGCATTTGACACATCTTGAACAAGTTTTCTAAGAAACTTGGTGCTCGCATTTATAACCAATATTATGATAACTTTCATGAATGTATTTGGTATTTAGAGCGACCAGAGGAGTTCGAGTGTAGATGGGAATATAAAACTGGAGGAATGGTTTCTTGTTGATGCCACGTGTCAAGGTAAGAAAATATATATATATTTTTTTTCAAATCACATTCTGAAATAGTGAAACACAGCTAGAGAAAATGTAGAAATTACATTTTAGTGAGCAATTTCCAACCTAATACCAAAAAAAGGATAATGTCCGTCAACTTGCTACCAATCAATTGTATATTTATGTCAAAATAACTACCAATATTCTTTGTTTCATATTAAGTAACGAAATAGTCACTAAAAAGTAATTTTTCCAAAAAGAAAGTTACTTTTAGTGACTTTTGGAGAAATTACATTTTAGTGATCATTTTCCAACTTAATACCAAGGAAAGAATATAATCTGACAACTTGCTACAAATTAACTGTATTTGTGCTTCAAAAGGACTACTAATTTTCTTTGTTTCGTTTTAAGTTGGAAAGTGATCACTAAAAGATAATTTCACCAACTATTTTTTTGTTGGTTTTCACGGCTCCTTTTCATGTGGTATAGGTGAGTAGATGCTTGGTGTACACTATATATCTCTTTGTTTTATGTAGGAGAATCAGAAGACCTACACTATACAATGTTCAACCCAAACTTAATAGATTGTACCATATTTCTTCATTTTCTTTATGCCTATTCATATCCTTTCCCAAAAATTGAATGTATAAAACTATAAATAGTTATAATTAGAAAGAGAGACAAAATAGAGGCAATGATGATTAAAAAAGAAAACACAACACATCGAAATACGTACTAACATATCAAAACCATGAACATAGGATGGACCAGGCTCTAGAAAGTCTTAATTTTTTTCCACTAAATATCATAACAGTGTCACATCCTTCATTTTTTCACAAGCTTCCACCATTAAAATAATTTCTTTTTCAAAATAATTTATCTTTTTTGGAAGTATATGTAAATTTTGTGTGAAACATTACGCTAACATCACACCAAAGATTATTTTGATTTAACTATGTAATTTATTTTTGTTTATATCTTTTAAATTTAATTGACATACGAAGTATTATATTAACAATTACATTTTATAATTTTAGAGAATAAATATTTTGTTAAAATTATAATTTTCTAATAATATTATTTTTATAAATAAATTTGTGCATCGTACAGGTTTTGAAGCTAGTATATATATAAAATGAGGCAGGCTATTGCCACTACAAAAATTTCTAAGCACCCCTACTAATTTTATATTTTTCAAGGTTTTATGAAAATATAATAGTTTTCATGAAAATTGGCTGCATTATGTACTAGAACACATTGTTTTGAACAACTTTATAGAAGAAACTTTTTCCATTATGTTGTTTAAGTTGACTCTTTTACCATTTACATTTTTTGTTTTATTTTACAGATTTTGTCATGAAAAATGGCCAAAAAAATCAAAAAAAAGATTTGGAAAAACTTTATTCTACAAAATTGTTCAAAATGATGTTTTCTATTAGATAACACAAGTAGTTTTCGTGAAAACCTTAAATATATATATATATATATATATAACCTTGAAAAGTTTAAAATAAATGGGGGTGTTGAGGAATTTTTGTGGTGGCAATAGCCACCTCCATATAGAACTATGCTATTATATAAAAGAGAGTGGCACATGGCAAGTCTCTCAAATCTTTCCTCCTTAGATATTGACCTACCATGTGGCATGTCTCTCAAGCCTTAATTCATTTAGGCATCAAAGTCTTCAAAAGAAAAGAATAATTACTAAGGTAAAAAAATCACTAATCACATGGTGGTCAATGCTTACAGGCAGCTTGCCAAAGTCCATTTAACTCCAAAAAAATAAATAAAGCAAAAAAATACCAATCACGTGGGGTTGTTTGTGTATTGAAATCTTCAAAGGTTAATTTTTTGAGTTGAGAATGATTTTTTTTCTAACTACTTATTTAATTAATTAATTAATTTATTTATTTTGTATTTTTTCGCCAAATCTAGAAATTCATTTCATAATAAAAAGTATAATATTTTAACAATACAGTTCCATGAACAAAAATCTAAGCCACAAAAGAACACAAAAGATGCTCCAAAGGACAAGAAGCGGCACAAGCTCAAACCACTACCTAGATGACTGAGTAAAAAAAAAAAAAAAGAAACCAAACCCAAAAAGCCACCACAACACAACTGTTGGCCTAAAAGGTTTCAATCCCATGATTTTGAGGATAACAATGCACTAGATGGCCTAATGAACATTTAAATTCAACATAAGATAGGTACTTAAGGAATTCAAGCAATCAAGGACATATTTGCTTAGTCAACAACCAAAAAGCAGCAATGAACTCAAGACAAGATTGACCAATACTCAAACGAACATCGAGCGAAGAAATTAGCTTTTATTAAAAGTGTTAGGATCAGATATGTAAGATTTGATCTCAATTTTGGTTCACATGTGATCAAGGGCTTAGGTTCATGCATTTAAGTTTCAAATGAATCTTTATAATCATCTATGGAGAAGGGATATTAATCCCAAAGCCTAAATGAATTAGGATTTTTTGTTAAGTTTGTGAAATAGACATTTCAAATTACTGAAAACAGCATTAAGTCGACTGAAACATTGTTTTAGACGACTGAAAGAAGTTTCAAACAACTGAAAAGGAATTTCAGCATATTGAAAAGTCTTTCAGAAGACTGAAATAGACCAAGCCTTAAACCATCTCTCTGTAAGTTTCAAACGACTCATTTGAGTCGACTGAACTATAGTTTGAGTCAACTGAAAGAACATTTGAGACGACTAAAAGAGCCTTTGAGACAACTGAAAATCGTATACATAAAGACCCAAATTACACATTCTCTAGTATTTTTAGTAGCCTCATTTCAGACAGCTGAAATTGTCATTTCAGCTGACTAAAAGAAGTTTCAGACGACTAAAACCTTAGGGTAGTCACATAACGGCTAGTTTTTTAAACGGTCTTTTGAGCATTAAATGCCTATCAAATCATCTTTCCTGACATTTATTGCTACAGAACGGGCTATATATACAAGTGTTAAACTCATTTATGAGTATTCATTAAACTAAAAACAAGATCATTCATTTACAAGCCCTAATTTCACTTGTGAACATTTATTAAGATTCAATTAATAGTTAAGTGTGCATTCAATTGTTGTGTATCTACTCTTTTGAGAGAGTTTCTTTAGCACAAAAACAAACTCTATTTATCTTGTATCAAAGGGTTGAGAGAACCCCCAATTTGCAAGCACTTGAAGAGTGCTCTTGGTTGTGTAAAGGTTTGCTACTCCACCTTGAAGGAGAGTGATAGTGGATTGGTGAATCCTCAAGCGAGCTCTTGAGGCGAGAACGTAGGCGGGAAGCCGAACCTCATTAACATCGTTTGCATTCTCTTCCTCTTAATCTCTTTATTATTGCTTGTTTTTGTATTTATTCTTACTTGCAATAAATTGTTTTTGAGTTTGCAATTAGTTTTAATTTGGCCAATAACCCTATTCACCCCCCTCTAGGGTTATATATTTGGGACAACAATTAGTATCAGAGCCCAACCTCTTGCATTTTATATATTTGTCTTACGAGGAACGATATGGCCAACTATAGTGGTAACGGATTCACTAACAGGACAATCGTCCAACAAACCACTTCTTTTTAATGGAGATGCTTCTCTATATAATTTATGGAAAATTAGAATGCAAATCTTTATTCAATCCACTAGTTATTAGTTATGGAATATAACTTCCAAGGGTCCTTTGATCCCTACTAAAGTGGTAGATGGTATTACACTTCCTAAAGTTCCACAAGAACACACTAGTGCTAATCACAAGTTACTTAAACTAAATTCTAAGGCCATTAGCTTATTATATTGTGCTTTAACTAATGATGAATTTAGCAAAATCTCTAGGTGCACTAGCGCTAAAGAGATATGGAATACTTTAGAGGTCACCTATAAAGGAACCTCTCAAGTGAAAAAAGCAAAGATCAATATGCTTGTTTGCGAATATGAATTGTTCAAAATGAAAAAGGATGAATCTATTAGAGATATGCTTGCTCGCTTTAATGCTATTATAAATCCTTTGAATTCTCTTGGAAAAATTTATACTAACTCCGAATTAGTGAGAAAAATTCTTAGGAGCTTGCCTAAGGAATGGGATACATTCACAACGGCTATCCTTCAATCAAAAGAACTTGGTTCAATGATTCTAAGTGACCTTGATGGAAACCTAGTTGTAGACACCCCATTTTGTACCACCTAATAATTATGAATCCTTTTTATCCCAATGATGATAATTATTGTTCGACCTAAAGCACGTGAAATGATCCCAAGCCAGCCCGCAGAATCATAGCAAGACTTCAGCAAAATTACACAAAGAAGCCATGTGTACGCATCCTCACTGGATGAGTACGCACTATGTGTACGCAACTACTAGGGTTGCATAAGCACCTTACCTTATTTTTCTGAAACCACGTTTCCCTGTGTGCGAGGACTATCCAACCCGAGAGTTAGAGTCCATTTGGGATGGGCAAGAGAGAGCAATCTGGGGAGGGACTCTTAGGAACCCTAGCAAACCCTATAAATATACCACTATAATTCTGTAGAGGGGATGGAGAAAATAGAGTAAAAAAAATAAGAGGAAGAGACGACTCTTGCATACTAGGAGAGGGAGAATTGCTTGAAGGAGAGCTGTGATTCCAAAGGACTACAAGGAAGAATTGATCGAGGAGGATGAACAAACCTGAGGGTAATTCTCTATCAATTTCTATTTAGTTTCATGAATTGTGATTATGTATGATTGAAGTAATATTGGTATAATCATGTGCATATTGGTTGATGTATTTTATTTATTTATTATGCATGATTTGGAAGAGTAGGGTTGTTAGAGAGTGAAACTCGTCATAATTCAACAGCAGTTTTCTAAAATCAGCGATCGTATTTTAATCATAACTTTTGACTCCAAAGTTAGAATTGGATGAAATTGGTCTTCTTAGAAAGATAATTCAATTCCCTACAACTTTGTGTTTCACAAGTTTTGTCTAATTCCAACATTTTCATACCCAAAAACGCGATTGACGTTTCTGCTGTTGCAAAGTGACGAAAATCACTTTCCTTTCTCTTTTTCTCTTTTGTTTATTTGATCTCATTATGCATGATTATGGGTGAAACATGATGTTAAAATGCATGCTTAGGATGAATAAGTTGTATAATCATTGTATATCATGCGAAAATAGTGGAGTAGGTTAAATCTGAATAGGACCGACTGCTCGTTTATCATTGTTATCGTCAAACGATGATGTTAACATTGATATGTTAGGCAAATATTCCATCTCATGATTTCGTAGTAATTTTATCTATTTACAGTGTTCTTGATATTTAGTCTTAGGGTTAGGTTAGGTTATATTTTGTTTTCTGGAATCTGAGATGCTTACGAGTTGCGTACGCATTGGTCATAGGTGCATACGCACCCCATTGGAGCAAACAGTCTTCTGTTCGTTAGGGTTTTCTTCGTGATAGTAGTTAGGGGGTTTTTATTTTTATTGTCCGAAATTATTAATGCATGTGGATTATTGAAGCAGGGCTAACAGAAGTGCAGGTACATAAATAAGGGTGCATACGCAACTGGCATTAATGCGTACGCACCACGTTAAGCCTGTTCTTTAGTTTTGATTCTGTTTTGCCTTGTTATATGATTCCTAGGTTATATTCTGCATATTTCATTCATTATTGCGTGATATAATTATTGAATGCTTTAGGGTTGATTTTAATTGAATGACAATTTAATTATGGCCAATAGTTATGTGTGGGGGCTGGTTTCGACCGGGCATTGTCGGGTGCCTAACACCTTCCCAATGATATACCCTAGCTCCGAACCCAAATCTCTGGTTATGACGAGCTGGACCCTACTAGGGTTCATTGTTCCCAGGCAGTAACTGTATGGCGACTCCTCTCTGTGATTAGTCTTTCAAGGTTAATTGCGTACTCTCGAACCATTGCGGTGGTTAAAATTACCTTTTTATGGGTGTGGCGCTCACTGTAAGTGTGATGAGTATGGAAAATACCTCTTTTCTTTCTTTATCTTTTCTCTTCCCCTTCCTAGGGTTATTTTCTAATAAAGGGATATAGTAGATTTTAGAGTTTCCTTTCATAAAAGATTCCTTTTACTAAAAAAATTTCTATCTTTATTGTAATACCATATTTTCTGAAGATCTGTTTAAAATCATTTATCTTTGAAAACTCCCTATATTTTATAGAAGGAAATTTATGATTTATCATAAGTCTTTATTACATTATAACCCTATCTAAACGAACTATGTAGACTTTGATCCTTGTATGTTAAATACAAGGTACGTAGGCACTCAATTGATATTCAAGTCTGCCTAGGATACTAAGTATCCTAGGTTTCTTTCACTTCTCTTTCTTTCTTTTCTTTTTTCTTTTATTTATTTGTTTCATTGATGGATGGAATAATGATATGCATGCTGTCTTATGATAATAATTGTTGATTCTTGCAAGATTAAGACTTTGATTTAGCCCAATTAAGTTAAGAGACCGGTTAGGGCGATATGGGTGCCTATAGGCTTTGCCTAGAATCTTCCCATATCGTAACTTAGCCTCCGAATTCACAATTTTTTATTTTCAAAAAAAGATCTTTTGCTTTTCCATTTTAAACATAGAGTCACTTGTTTTGGAAAATAAAACATTTTTAGGATTTTCCTCTTTTCCTTAAGAAATGAGTTGGTGACTCCTTTTCCCTTTTTGATTTCCTACAGTGGACCACTTTCCTGGGTCCACACCAGCCATGGCTATCATCCTTTTTTTTCTTCGTCTTCTTCTAATTCTTTTCATTTTTTTCATTTTTTCCCACTAGATCTATTACCACAAATCTCTTCTCCCTTTCTTCTATTTTCTTCTTTTTCCCTTTTTTTTTTTTTTCATTTTCCCCATCAAATCTATTTTTGTTATGATGATAATTTTTTGGGGATTGCTGCTTGTGTTTGTGTTCATCCAACCATAAATACTGTTTTTTTATAGTAAAAAATAGTAAACTATTACTATTTTCTATAGAAATTTTTAGTAGCACAAAAAAGTAGAATCTAACTAAATCTCAACCATGGGCATGGCCTATAATAGCCACAATAGTGCTTGCAACACCTCCCAAGGAGGTTTTGTTGTGATGATAACTTTTCAAGGGCTGTTACTTGTTTTTGGTCAGACCTAATTGTACAGAATGTTTTTAATAGCTTAAAATAGTAAACTATTATAATTTTCTATAGAAATTTTTTATAGCACTAAATAGTAAACTATTATTGTTTTCCATATAAATTTTTAATAGCATAAAATAGTAAAATATGTCTATTTTCTACTATAAATTCTGCAACATATTGTAAATAATATTTTATATTATGCTATTTCTTTTGATCCAAACAAGAACAAGTTTCAAAGAAGAAGAAGAAGCAGAAGGAAGAGGAAGATGTAGCAGTAGCTATGGTGAGGATTAACGAAGAAGAAGGAAGATGTAGCACTAGCAACATGAGAGAGACAATGCTTGAATCCCGTCAAGGTTACATCGTCAGAGATGGAGGTCAGGGGTAAGGTCGTCAGAGATTGAATAGTCGTCAGAAGATGGTCGGAACTCAATCGCCGATGGAAGTCACTGCTGATGATAACCTTGAGAAAGAGGGAGAGCGTAGGAGAAAGGAAAAATGATGAGGTTAGGGTGTATAAAAGGGTTTTTTTGTTAGAAAGTAGGGAAAAGAGGTTATTAAGTTAAGGAAAAAAATGTTGGAGTAATTGTAAAAGAAGTCTTATACTATGGATCTATGCCAAAAAATCCTATTATTTTATTTTTATACCATACTTCATTTTCCATTTAAAAAAAATTCCAACGAACATTAGATAATTAAAATAATTTGAGTTGTAGTGGGAGCTAAGATGCATAGCGGATAATGTGTGGTATTTTAAATTTGAGGAATCCTAATTTTATTTAGAATTCTAATTACAGTCCTACTATTTGGACCGAAGAACATGAGACCAAGTAGTAAGTCGACACAAGTGTCTACATTCTATTTTGCAATTAAAAAAAAAAAGAAAAGAAAGAAATAACCGGCTTAAAAACCATGGTTCCAAAAATGCCCTTAAATAGAAACTCTGAGAAGCCATTTAGGTAGCCAATCCTGTAAAATCTGGGAACCATTAAATCAACATTCTATTAAATAAACCTGATATATATATTTTTTAAAGGGCTAGGCTATTGCCACCACTCAAAATACTCTAAGCCCCCCACTAATTAAATCCCCTCATATTTTACTGAAAGCACCCCCTTATCTTCCTTAAATACCCTTAAGAAAAATTTTCCTAACATTTTTTCACCCCACCCCCAACCTGTTCATACCTATTAGTAAGAACAAAGTATATATGTTCGGACTTATTGGTAAGAACATATTATATATGTTTGGACTTATTAGTAAGAACAAAATATATACGTTCGGCTTTATAGAAAAGAACAATATAAAAATGTTTGGACCTTTAAAACCGAACCTTTATTATTTGTTCCAACTTATAAACACGAACACTTAAATCCATTCACAATTACATATACGAACAATTCTCAATTGTTGTATAGTTAAGTTGTTCGGTGTTTCAAAATGGAACAACACAAGTTTGTTCGGACTCCTACAGGTGAACAATATACATTTGTTCGGAGTTACATAACCGAACAATATCCATTTGTTCGGAGTTGGAAAACGGAACAAAATAACTTTGTTTGGACTTAAAAGTCAGAACGCGTTAAAAGAGTTCGGTGTTACAGAAATGAACATTGTAAACATGTTCAGAGTCGAAAAACCAAACAAAACGAAATTCAGTATACGAAAAATTGAAGTTAAACTTGATAAAAAGCGTATAAATACTTATCTTTTGATTGCTAATATCATCTTTATCAATGCTTTTCTTGTCCATTATTTAATATAACATGAGAAACACTAATTTTTCATGTAAATATAGATTTGGTGTTGTCACACCCCATTTTTGTCACCTTAGCTAGGACGTATCATTTCATGTAGGATTTTGAGTCCTTTTGAGTCTAGTCTTTTGCATTGAGTTTCTATGGCGTTGAATATCATATGTACGAATTTTGAAGTGATTTGGAGTTCATCTCGATAGTCAATAAGAACTTTTACGACTTTAAGGGCATAATCGTCTTTTAAGCCGTATATTTTCCATTTGACCTTGAAATGAATCCCGAGTCATTCCATCAAGTTCATATGAGTATATAGAGTCTATATATAGGTTCAATTTCATGAATTAATGGTTTAAGATCAATTCGGCTCGTAATGGTTCGGGTTGGCTAAATGACCCTTTCTTGGTTTGCTCAAATTGACTCATAAGACCCAATCAATTTTTTCTCATTTAACTTCAATTGGGCTTTATTTATGTCCTAAATATGTTTAGAAAGATCAATTTTTTATTGGGAAAGCATTTGGTTCGACCTTGTGTACAAACCCAGCTTAGCGACGGTGAAGCACCATGGTTAACCACCTTTGTAAAACCTAACCACACACCCATGGTTGAGGATTTTTGTCCTAAAATGCCTAAAAATGTGTTCCCCTTCGAAACACGGTCGTTTTGGCTTTTATTTCGTCAAAATCGGACTTAATTTGAAGATTTTAGGACTTCTACAGCAAGTGGGAGTCAAAAGCGGAGTAAAAATAGGAGGGCCTCGGGTAACCGTCCAGGCCTAGATGGTCACCCGAGGAATCCTACTTTAAGTCAACTTCTGACTCTATCTTCCCTCTTTTGACGGTTTCGTCCACCAAAACAACTTGTCTGAGCTTAGGAGTGTGTAAGTTTGAGTTGTTTGAGCACCAAGAGAGTCTCTAATAGCCCTAGGATCATTTTTTAATGAATTAATCTTAGCAATTGGTTTAGGGGGTCAGTTCTCTATATAAAGGACATGGTATTCAGCACATAGGGGGAAGTTAATTGCACTTTACACTTAGAGAGAGAGGGAGCTACGAGTTTGGAGAGCTAGAAGGACTTCAAGAGGAGGCTCTTCAACCCCAAGCAAGCAAGGAAACAAGAGGTTTGAAGACAAGGAAGAGTCTACAAGAGGTAAGCATGGCTCTTTAATGCTGAACATGAATTTCCTGCTTCTCCTTCTTCTCTTTCTTCTTCTTCTTCTAGGATAGTTGTAGTGCATGCATGAAATAGCTTCTCTTATGGATTGAATTCAATGTTTATGTGATATTATATGAATGATTTTAGGATAGTTTATGGCTTCATATGCTGGATAATCCCTAGTTTATTAAGGATTAGATAGCTTTACTTCTTTCTATCCTCTTAAATCATGCATCGTTCACATGTCTAGGTTGCTGTGATTGTTATCATGAATTGATGCTCCTGTTAGTTAATATATATGATATGAATGATATTCATGATAATTTGAGCATGTCTTAGAGTTGTTTCATAGGTTTTAATGCATAGTTGTGAGATTAGGGTTTCGATAATCCTGAAATCGCATAAGTCTTATACAGCATGCTTAGCTTAGCTTTTTGAGTTGTTGCTCATCATAGTCATTCTATATATGCTGCATATAGTTGAATCATGCTAGGTTTGCATTCATGTAGTGGGTTTTATAGGGTTTTTGGGGACATTATCCTTTTTAAGGATAATTATCCTTCTTATTGAGTGAGGTTTTACATAAGAGTCTTCTGTGATGTGTTTAAGTATGAAATCACTTCTGTTGTGTTCTAGGGTATATATTTTACGTAGGATATGCTGATTGCACCTCCCCATAACGACTTTCTTACGTGAAATTATCTTAGGATAGTTTCGCTTAAGAAAGCTCGCCGTAGGGGGGCCTATTTTCATATTTTACATGAAATATCATCTTTTTGGTTAGAATGTGCTTTGTTATCATGTTTATTGATATTATTGGAGTCTCTTATGCTTGTTAGTGTGTCTTTGGTAGGTTTTTATGCATGTTAGTCAGGTCATTGCATGTAGGATTGAGTTAGAGTCCTTAGTTATTCGTTATTCTTGTTGTTTGCATGATAAATGGATAATTTTAGGCCTTGTCATGGTTCTGTCCAGATTAGTATTTTGTTTTCTTTGCATGTTTGTGTGCACTTGTAAGGGTGCAAACAGGTACAATGCTTGTCCTATTGCAAATAGGGCTGCTATGGTTTGAAATAGCTAATGCTAGGAGCTTGTGCGCTCAGGTAAGTAGGGTTTGAAGGTGCCCCAATTCACCTTTCTTTTTCTTTCTTTTCTCTTCTCCCTCCTAGGGTTACTTCTTAATACAAGTCTATGGTTTTAATCAAAGGTTTCCTTCAATAATAAATTTTGTTTTTTATCAACGTTTCCATTTTGTGGAAGTTTTCCTAAATTCAAACTTGTTTATTCAATTCTCTTTCAAATAAGGAAACCTAGGGTTTTTACCATAGGTTTGTATTAGGTTGTAACCCTATTCTCTTCGAACTACGTGGACTTTGATCCATGTATTTCGCTGCATGGTACGTAGGCGCTCTTCGTGAGGCTCAAGTCCGTTCTAGGATCCAAGTATCCTAGGCTTTTCTTTTCTTTTCTTTTTATTTTGTTTTATTTGAGTGATTGTGCATGAGATAATTGGATGAAATATATGATATGCATACTGCCTTGTGATGATATATGATGACATTTGAGTGGAAAAGATCTTAAGTTAGCCCAATTAAATTAAGAGACCAACTCGGGCAATGTGGGTGCCTATGGGCTTTTGCCCAGAACCTTCTCATGTCGTAACTTAGCCCCCGAATCCAATTTTCTGGTTTCAAAGACTTTGCTTTTCCTTTAATGGAGTCATGTGGTTTTGAAAATAAAACACTTTTGTGGTTTTCCTCTTTTCCATAAAAAATGAGGTGGCGACTCCTTTTTGTTTGTTGTCTTTCACCCATCCCATATATATACCAAAATCTTTCTCTTTTTCCACCAAATCCTTGTGGGCCGTTTTTCGTGGGTTCACAGGTGTCAAGGTTGTTAAGGTTTGTGAGAGCATAAAGTCTATAGATGGTGGAATGTTTTTGGAGTTGGGGGTGGAGTGGGGTGGGGATAGGAAATTTTTTAAGTCTTTAAGTAGACATGTCTTTATTAGTAAATTTACATTTAGATATAAAGAATTTCACAAATTATTTAAATATTGGGGGGCTTAGAGTATTTTGAGTGGTGGCAATAGCCTAACCCTTTTTTAAAATGTAGTTTGAACTATATTTCACCAGATTTTCAAGTCAAAGGTACCTTAAAAATCTAGTTTGATTTCATGAATAATTTAAACTATCTCCCACCAAATTTTCAAGTCAAATGTACCTTAAAAATACAATTTGATTTCATGAATAAATGAGTTGTGAACAATGAAGTTTTATCCAACTAGCAGCAAAAAAATAAAAATAAAAATAAAAAATAAAAAAACTTAAAGATCTAGTTTGATTTCATCAAAAACCAAATTATAAAATTGTTCCAAACAAACAAATTGTTCCAACCAAACGAAAAAAAAAAAAAAAAAAGGAAGGAAGGAAGGAAGAAGAAAAGGAACCACCACACTGCTGTTTGAAGAAGAACCACTAGCCTTTAGTCAAATCATCATCTTTGTTGGTAGAGGGGACGAGATGGGCTCAATTTGAAGATCTAGGTTTGTAACTTCCGATCGATAAGCAAATCTAGGGTGGGATTGGATCTCTGGCATGATCGATAAGCAAATCTAGGTGGGTTTCTTCCATTGCAAGCCTTCAGTTGCACCTAAGGGAGTTGTAGGTTTCACCGCTAGTGTGGACTTCATCATAGATTCCATCCATTTTCTAGTTGCTAGTTGCATCTCCAATGGTAAAGGTTGGTCTATTTGACGGAAATACAGAGGAGATAAAAAGAGGAAAGAGAGAAAAGGTAAAATGTAGATAAAAATGAGGGGCATAGTGACCTAAAGTATTCTAGAAGGGGATAACTCAATTTAATAAAGAGAGAGAGGGCATAATAATTGACAATGGGGTTTTTTGTATTTTTATTATTTCGTCTCACAAATTCGGTTGACTCTTTTGGTTTTAGAGCATCTCCAGCAAGAGCTAACAAATTTGAGGTAGCACATTGTACTTTGCTACCTTATATGACAATTTGCTACCTCATCTAAAATGGGGAGCTCCAAGAGAGGTAGCAACTCTCAATATTTTATTATTATTTCATATAGTTTAATGTTTTAATACTTTTAGTATTATTTTATAAATTTTAAGACGGTTGGAACAAAAAACGAGCGTGATTATTATTAAGATAATAAATATATTATTTTAATAATAATAAATTATTTATTAATTTTATATTATTTTTAAAATAACATGATTATTCTAAAAAATACTGTTATTAAACATATAAATATTTAAAATGTTATTTGAACTCAAATTTTTAACATGAAACGTTTGAATTTAATTTTAATAAAATATAAAGTATAAAATAATTTAAACAACTATTACTTTTTAAAAATCTAAAAATGGTAACCATTGTCTATTTGAAATCAAACCGCCAATAAATTTTTTAATATAAATTTGAATTCAAATTTATTACCAGAAAGTTAAAGCAGATAATAACAAACAACAACCAAACACAATCAGTAAACTAAGCAGGACATTGACAACAAGTTAAATGTTCTAACGAGTTCCCTGATATTGCCACAGATGTTCAATAAGATCTGCTTGTAGTTGAGAATGCGCTTCTCTGTTCCTGATGCGCTAGTGATTTTGAAGGAATTGCACAAAATCTATTGTAGGCTTATGCGACAAATCAACATTTTCCTCAAATACTTCATAATTGTTGTTAGGCATGTGAACATCACGTTCATCTTCAACAATTATGTTGTGCATTATAATGCATACAATCATGATATCTTTAAGTGTTGCAGGATCCCAAAAACGAGAAGGCCATGAACAATCGTAAAACGTGATTGGAGCACTCCAAATGCTCAGTTCGACATCTTTCCATATCTATTCTTGAGTTGTAGCAAAATTTTTGTGCTTATTCTCTTGTGGATGTGGAATTGTTCTTACAAATGTTGACCATGGAGGATATATTCCATCTACAAGATAGTATCCCGTCGTATATATAGTTATGCCCATTGATTGAGTAATTAGCTACAGAAGCATAGCTTTCAGTGAGATTAGCAAACAAATGAGATCGTTCTAAGATATTTATGTCATTATGAAATCCTGGATAAACCAAAATAAGCATGCCATATCCAAAGATCATACGAAGCCACTGCTTCAAGAATAATTGATGGATCGTGGATGTCTCCATGGACATACATACTTTTCCATGCGACTGGGTAGTTCTTCCACTTCCAATGCATGCAATCAATGCTCCCCAGTATCCTAGGAAATCCACGCACTACAACAAAAAAGGGTTTTCACAGCGTGGCTTTTACAGCGTGCAAAGATGGCTAGCCATCAATGAGGGTCATTTACGATGTGTTGCACTTGTACGCCATTAATAAACTTTATGTAGGCAGTTTTAGCAGTAGGTGTAATAAAAACGCCGTGAATGAGGTTTGTTACGGCGTTTAATCGCATGCCGTGTATATGTTAACCCCATCGATGCACACCACGGCTTGCTCAAACACCGTAAAAAAAATATTACATGGACCACGAAAATTTAGCGGTCATTTTTCTTCTTTTCCTTCTTTGATTTTTTTGTCTCTTTTTTTATTCTTTTGGTTTTCCCAGCTTGTATTATTCTCTTCTCTCTTCGACTGAAGGCATCTATCTACACGCACCTAGGTCTTCCCTACCCACACCTAGGGTTTTCGCTGCTTCCTCCTCATCTCTTCCTTTGCATGGATAGTCTCTCACCCGTTTATGATTGGTCTATCGTGGAGAATTGAGAAGCCGGCATCTAGGGCTTGATCGAGAAATTAGGGCTTTCAATTTGGAGAAATACTCAGGTTTTTCTCTTTTAACCTAATGTTTTTTGGTGTCTTATAGCTTGATATTGCCAGTTTGAAGACTATAATTGGTTTATTTTTCTGATTTTTGTTTTCCTTATGTTTATCATCTACGATTTGTGAAATTTCTAAACTTTGTTCCTAGATTTCTGTGGGATTTGTTCTACATTTTTGGATATTCTTCTGGGATTTTTTCTGTAATTTGTTATATTTGTTATTTCTTTTGTTAGATCTATGGGAAGGAGTAGAAGAAGGGTGAGAAGAAGGGGCGGATGATGAGAAGTGGAAGTTTGGATAATAATGGAGGTTTGTTTCTCAAGATGGTTTTTCCATTTTCGTTTGGATCAAAGAGCAAGACCATAGCTTGTATCTGTGGTGACCATAGCTTTTCAAAAAGCTTGGCTGAGCTCATGTGATGCTTGGGCAAGGTGCCCATATGTTGCTCAAAATATTTGTCATGTATAATACTGTCATTCATTGTATCTGTTGTTTAACATGTATTGAATCTGGAATGTATGGATTACACCATCTCTTACATGCACATGCACTCCTATCTTGTAAGTATACTAAAAGAACGGATTGACCTGCACTGTTCACTTTGGTTTGCCAGCCACTGGATACAGAGAGCGTTGTTTGTCCTTTGAAATGATATCGAGAAAAATAGTACATTTTGGAGACGGCTAAGATCTGAAAAACAAAAGAAATCGGGTTGAATTTTGATTAGAATGGAAATGGGTATACACTTCTCAGATGACTCATAACTCTCTCTATTTTCCCTTCCCTTTTTTATCTTTTCCTATCCTTTCTTGATGTTTGTTTATGAATCTTGTTTTTTATCTGTTATCAGTTGTAAAACTGGAAATTTTATTGATGTAGTGGAAGGCATTAATTCTAAGGGCATCATGTTTTCATGTTACTTCATCTGATCAAGCAAAAAATGCAATTTAGCTACAGTCGTTTTGACTTGTGGAAGTTTTAACATTCACTTTGAAAGTGCAATAAGTAGAAGAATCCTAGCCAACCAAAAAGAAAAATAAAATAAAATAAAAGAGGGGGGTGGGGAAGGGGAAGGGGAAGGGGCAGAAAGAAATTAATATTGTTTCACCACCAAAAATAACAGGCCAATAAGAGGTGGCAATGTGCTCTTTTTTAGCCATCATATACCTTATTTGTTTATCAAGTGACACAAGTTTATACCATTTTATATTTCTTACATGATGAGTTGCAATATCTAGGCATAAAAAAAATGTTTTGTTGTAGATGGACATGCATGTAAAATGGAGAGCACAAAGGGTCACATTTTCTATTCCTAAAACTAAAAGTGGTTCATATTATATTTTTACATTAGTCGTCACCATTCTACAGAATTTTCTGTTTATTTAGTTGTTGTTGGTGATATACCTTAATGTTCTTTCATGATATCCAGAGATGAACTCAAGCGCTTGAGAGAGATAATACATTCAAGGGCTGTTAACCATTGTGATCGATGTTCTTGAACCAGGAAAGGAGAATTTAGACATCATTGCAGGAACATCAACTGCAGGGATGGAACTGGCCAAGGAAAATCCTGTAACACCAAAAGAAAACAGGTAGACTGGAATAAATTTTGGACAAAAGCAAAAAAAAAAAATTTACAGGGGAAAATTCAAAATCTCTTACCTAGTCAAGTGTGAATAAATTTGCAGAAACTTCATTATGTATATTCAATGATGATGTTCAATTAATTGCTTGCATTTTATGATATTCTGCTGATTGTCTATAAATTTGTAGGTACAAGATGAAATTGGTGGTTCACCTGTAGAAATTGCAAAAGCTTACATGGAAGCTCGAACATCAGAATCAATCTCTAGCTCTCGAAGTATAATAACGAATGGTGAAAGACATTCACTTCATAGTGATGCTTTTATGTCAAAGTCATATTTTCCATCATCTTTAGCAAAGTCATCAATTTGCTGTCCAGGTGCCATGGTTCAGGGTCGACATAGTTATCAGACCCCACAATATCAAAGACACAGGATTGAGTGACATAAATTGCCCCTAAACCTCTTACTCTAAAACTTTATACTCAAGGTCCAATTTTAAGGTCTGGAATTTAAATTTTTTTTTAAAATTATTACTTTTATATACCTTAAATATTGCACTGTATTTGTATATAATGTTAAGAAATGATGTATGGCAATTTTTTTTTTCATGCTAAAATTTTGTCAGCTAAATGAGGTGCAAGATGGCAGTGACAGTTTCCTCAACATTTCGGTTACTCGGTGGAAAAAACCACCAACTCCCATCTATGGGAGTAGACAGGTAATATCTTATGGTACTGTTTCTCATATGAAGATGTTAAAAACACTATAGACACTAATTCTGACTAACTTATGATCCCATGGAAATTAGATAGCCCAACCTTTTTTTGTATGGTCATCGAATGCTTAAGTTGATATTATATTATGGAGATAAAATAGTAAAAATTAATGAATAAGTGATCTCATTTTCTTCACTAAGCATCCTAAATCCTAGTAAATTATGTTGCTACATGGATAATTAACCATGATAACTCTCCATAATCTCTCTGCCGATTCACTCTACCGAACCATAAAAGTTTGAGAGTTGGCTTCTATGCATGTTTACGGTTTGTGTGGTTCTTTCTATCTTTCTTTCTCTCTTCTCTCATTATCTATTATCTCCCTCTCTGTATTTATGTGTTTGCCGATTCTGTGCCTTCACTCAAATCATAGGGCTAGGGTTTGGTATGAGTCCTTCTAAGCTTGCAAATAAAAATTGGGCTTCTTGTGGAATCAAACATTGAAGGAGATTCCAATAACTTGGGTTTTTGATCTTTCATACCCAAAAAAGTCTTTTTTTGGGAGAATTTTGTTATTGAATTTTTCACTCGATTAAACTGAGTTAAATTTTTTCTATGTTTGGGGTTTTTTTTTTTTTTTTTTTTTTTTGGGTATGTGAGTATGAATATATAAGTGAGTATGAATTTTGATATTTGGTAACTTTTATCGAGTATGATTGCATATCCTTGGGACTGGTATGGATACATAGGATACATTGCCATCGGTTTTGCTTTTCTTTGACAAGAAAAGGTTTATCTTTAATGCTGGCACTACTAGAAAAACGCTGATAGATGATCGTTTTTAACGGTCATCTTTTAAAAAAACAGTCATCTTTGTTTTAGGCAAAAATGGTCATCTTTAGAGCCGTCATCTATTATCACTACAAAAGATGACTATTTTTAACAGTCATTATTGGCTTTTAAGATGACTGTTTTTATCTCAAAACAGTCATCTACTGGCTTTAAGATGACTGTTAAAATTGGTCATCTATTAGTGTTAAGATGACTGTTAAAAAAGGTCATCTATTATTATTAAGATAACTGTTAAAAACAATCATCTTATGAATGGAGATTTTTTTTTTTTTTAATATATATACAAAATAATCTGTCATATACCATTAGCAACCTATAAACCTATCTTGTCCTACCCACTATGATTTGCCAAATAAGGGCTTAACGGGGCTGAGAGAGAGCCCTAAATAACCATATGTAATATTCCCCTTCCTAAGAAGTAGAAATCCAATCCAATCAAGAAGAGGTGTGTTCTGGACGAAGTCAAGGAGAATGGGCAATGAATTCCACCTGTTTAAACAAATTACGCAAATACTCACAATTAAATTCTTAATATAAAATGAAAGAAAGAAAGAAAGAAAAAGAGACAAATAAAATAACAAAGGCAGTCACATTCAATTTAAGAGGTGTTAAGTATCCATTTACAAAGAGTCAATAAAGAGGTGTTAAGTATCTCGTGCTCCTCCAATGGCCAAAACATAAATCTTCTATAAAATTGCGGATTATATACATTTTTCCCTAACCAATTTAACATATATATTCTTGGATAGCGTCAACACACTCTATTCGCACATCATCAATTTCTCTTTTGCTGTAGGTATCTTTTCCAATGAACTACAAGATTAACATTTATAGTTAGAGTCAAATAAGCATATCAAATTGTGTAGTGAAATGACAAATAAAAAGTAAAAATAATCTAACCTTTTCTGTAATTGAAAGCCTTTGATCTTCAATGAGCTCTTTCATGTACCTCATTACATAATAGCCACATTCCACATTCCCGGGCTGTTTTGGGCACTACATACAAGCATCATGATTGTTCATAACATGAATTGAAGACATAAAATATACAAACAAAAGCATTGCAACACTATAACATGATTGTTCAGTAAAGTAGCTAGACACTAAGAAGCCCAAGAAGGCACTCCAAGTAAACTGCTTAGCTCACTTGCAATGAAAGTTAATACAGAGAACACAAACCAAAGTCTTGAAAATGCTTGGAAGGTGAGAAGCAATCATGCATTTGCTTAGATTTTCAGCTGAGTGTCACTTGTAGCGACCTCATAGTATACTTGAGTATCTCAAATTTCCTGCTCAAATAGGATCAATAAAAGAAATGATGGACACAAAGTTTGCATATCCTCTAAATATTAATCGCATATGACATTCAGGTTCTCATTCAAATTTAAATTTAAGAAAGTTTAAATTTAAGAAATGATGGACACAAAGTTTGATGGAAGTCGACCATCTTGGAGGTAATAAAAATGGGGTCAACTCATTCAAATTTAAGAAAGTATTTTGTACCATATAACATCTAATTGCCAGTTGGGATACTATAGGCAACCTAATTTATATGAGGAGTCACCAGGAAGCTTTGAGTATAGTATAGGATCAACTCTCATATCCCAGATAGCTGGTGATATAACAGAACAAACTCAAGCTGAGATGTGTGCACTACATCAAGATATTGGAGCTGGGATACAATCAATTCATAGTGCGGAGCAAAACGGTGATGATGAATGCGAAAATGGGATTCTTTTCAGTCCAACCACAAATCAAGGTAATCAATTATTTATATTGAATATAAGGCATATGGAATATTTCATCAGCCAATCAAAGCCTTTAATAAGCCCACATAACACAAAACGGTCTAAAGACTTTCTCCAAAGAAGTTACTAATTTGTCATCCATTCACAAGAAAACAAAAATAATATTTTCTAGAACGTGATGAAGTGGAACAAAATAACAAGTAGCAACATGATTAAAATAAGAACCTGAGCGCACTTCACCACATATGCATCACTATACCATGTGTACTACCAATTAGTGTAAATTCAACTGCTCACGATTTATTTCACTATATGCATCACTATACCATGTATGAATTTTGAGAAAATATTAATTACATACCTTGATAGATCTCCATTTGCACTTTTTCCTAATGGTTTTCTTCGTCTTATCAATAAACATCTTGAGCCCACTTCACACCCAAAAACACATTAAATAGGTTGAGGAAAAAATATTGCATCACTTTGTGTGGAAATTTGAAATACTTACACCTCTATTACATTCTGGATATCAGGGAGGATATCATTTCCCGAAGGATCCATGTAGTAGGCAATCATTGATACTAGATTGATGACTATCAAGATCCAATGAAACCTACAGTGCACAGTCATTATTACGATGATATCAACACAAATACACGAGTGACAATCTTAAACTTATATGCTCAACAAATTTACCTGGGGTTATATGGCACAAAAAATAATTCTATATTCCTTTCAGCCGCTAATCTATCAGCTAGCACCTTTGATCTTGAAGTAATAGGGTTGATTGATCCAGCACTAGAGATGGTAGCAGGATTAACAAATCCATACTTATACTCCAAGTTTTCATTCTTTAAAATTTGGTAGAGGTACCTAATTTTTACCTAATTTTACAAGATAAAAGAATGATCATTATTACAATAGGTGGAAAACATTCTTAATATTTACAAGATATCATAAAAGAAATATGTAATGCATCTTACCGTATATAGATTATTATGCACGTAACTGATAACTCCTGATTTTAACATAACCAGGTTATGTCATCTAGCAGAAGATAGCTAAGAATTTCCTTGCCAAAGATGCCTGCCTCAAAAGTAATCTGGATGGTGGTATCTTTTTCTACAAAAACCCCTTTGGCAGTTTTGAGAAGATAGTTAATAATAGAGGGATTTTGGGTTAAAGATTGGGAATTTGGCTTATTGTGTGATGGTTGCCCTTTTCCCAAAGATCCCTAAGACAAAAATCAAACAAAAATCAATAAATATATGTATATATATAGGCTTAATATCAAGGGGCAACATTTATGTTCAAAATCTTTTACAACAATCATATGATTCCCATTTCCATTTCCCTTCCATCCAATTGTCTCCAAATAAGTTGTTGTGGCGTCAATTTGATTGGAGGTAAATGGAGAACACATGACTTGTAAAAGAAATTGCGCAAAAATGTTGTTCCCCAATCATAACCTATATATATATATATATATAACAAGGTGGATTCGAAATTCACATAACCAAATAACCTCAATAGGAGTCGTTATAACAAGCAATTTGGGCCATGCCACTTGAAACCCAACGGCCTGTCTAACAGTGACTATCTCATCACGAATTGGTATTGGGAGCAACGCCTTTTCATCTAATGCAAAATCTAAAGCCACACGTACATTTCCGTCTCCTAACGGAACAGAATGGATGGTTGTCCCCATTGATTCGATTACCGTACCTCGAGCAACAATATTCTTCATGGAACCTATAGCCAAACTACACGGTCTGCCCAAAGGTTTGCCATTGACTGGTTTTTTTATTGGTTTCATCACCTCATCCTTCGACCTATGATAATTATAGAAAGAAATGATAACATAGAAATTATCTACCAAATAAAAAATCAAGGACACTAAATTAGAATATCCAATAAGTTACCTATGACAAACATCAGTTTTGGAGCAGTTTGAGCTAACTCTCTCTAATAAAGGCGAACTATCAGGGGTGCCTTTGCCTTGTTCTTTGCCCTTGCTTAGATTTTTCTTTCCTTTCTCTTCATGTTGGTCAGCAGTATAAAAATAGGCTGTTTGAGTAACACCTTTTGATACACCTCTTATGGCTCCAGAATGTTCAGGTGTGTCCAAAGCCATAGTAAGAATGTCATTGGTTCCTTCAACTTCTATGTAGCCATCATTAGCTTGTTGAGTCAACTCATCCTGCAACATTAACAATATAAGGGCATGCAATAATATAAAATTAATATAACATCTTTCCAATAATTTTAAAAAGACATCTTACAATTTTTTTGGCACGGTCCTTAACACCTTCATCATCATAGTATCCATCTTTATTCTGACAAGTTAGCTTCCATAGGACACTCCTATCAGTTCCTTCTCCCTTTTGATTTATTTTTAGCCCAAAATAAATATAAAATGAATTGCAGTAAGATTTTCTAATTCTATTATAGCAAAATCAGAATTTTGAAGTTCAAACACTTACAATTTCATCTTCCAAACCTACATAGCCCTTCCGGCTTAGTCGATGATCATATCTATTTAATTTTTGCCTCTCTATTTGTGTACTCCTGATTTCCTAGAAGATGTAGAAGTAAGAGTAAGTACAAAATATATACCAAACTCCAATACTGGGTATAAATAATTGAATATTAGCATACATACCATAAATTCTGGTGTCATTCTACTTCTAACAAACAACTCCCAATGCCCCTTTTCAATGCAATCTTTATATAACTCCAGCGGGGCTCTAAGATTTTTGAGGTCATCCAAGTTTGGAATTATGTATTTTGTGGTCAGTCGGTTCTTGAAAGTTTTCCATTTAAGGCCAATTGAATATAAAGTATTCTTCTTACTGTTCGGATCCACCACAAATGTGTCCTAAGAAGTTGATATAAATTAATGCTATAAGATGAAAAATAATAATTAGAACCAATTTAAATGCACATGAACCCATCATACTTACCTCCACATAACTCCATAGTTCATTCTTTAGCTCTGTTGGCACCACATACCAATTAGTGCAAATTATTGGGACATTGGTACGGGCCAAAGTTCCATGGTAGCTAGATAATGTTTTTAGCAACTTTGCCTCTCGAGACATCCTTTAAATTATATTCCACAACTGGTTTTATACTGGCACTTCGACTCTTTATGAGGTGCGGCAAGTATGTTACTCCTCTGCCTTTCCTATTCTTATGTGGTGCTACCATTGTCGTAAAGTATCCCTGGATGAAACAAACCACATAATAAACCCATACACATTTATAAAAGCGAAAATGATGAATACGTAAAGAAATATAGTTAAGTCTACATTAATAATTTATCAGGACATACTGGTAGATGCAACACTTACATTAAAGTGATAGCATCTTGGCACAAAATAACAAAAGAAGAAAGCAAAGGAGGAAAAAGAATTGAAGATTGAAAACGTTTTAAAAATAAAAAAGTCTGCTAAGAGTCTCCTTGATTTCCTTAATCTAATATATGAGGTTGAGAAGTCAAAACAATTATCTTGAACAATAACTATGTAAAACCCTCTCTTAAATATAGCCCACCAAGAGAACTCCTAGCACTGCCCAGTTTTCCTATAACAAGAGACTACAAAACATGAATAAATTAGTACCAAGAAAAATGAAAAGCAGTCTAACATGAAAATCATGAAACCAAACCAAACATAAACATATAAGAATCAAGAAAAATCACATATTTCTTACATTGTAAAACGTGTCCTTCTCATTTTAGTGACCTTCTCAATTAATACAAAAATTGGCAGCATAAGACTAATTACAAACATAGTCACCTCTACTTGAAAAATCAATACATTTCAACACAATTAAGGAGAAGCAAAGTTTCAATAGAATTGAAATGGTCTACTCAATGTGTATGTGCTCCCCTAAACAGTGGTCAAAACTTCCTATGATTTTGATGTGGTATGGTCAACCCATATTCCCTCACAGTCTGGTCGTATGTAAGCCGTCTCTGAATGATCCACTACATCACAAGATTCAACATCCGGGCATGTTTTGGCAAATGCTTGATGTTCTAGAATAGTATCACCTAAGTTATCATCATTTGCATTGTAAAGATAGTCTCTTTGAGTTGTAAAACAATCGACCATTCCAGACTAAGTTGGTCTTTTACATAAAAAACTTGCTTCACTTGGGAGATAAAACGAAAGAATCAAACTTATGCCCTTTCTTATTGAGATCAACTAATGTAAACCCCAACTCATCCACTTTGACGCCATTCTTGCTGTCAACCCAATCACATTTAAATATTGGAATTTTGAACTTAAGATAGTCAAGCTGCCATATATTGGTAATGACTCTATAAAAACACATATCACTAATCACAGGGTTGTTATCCTTGCCACCAGCAACTTGCATTGTTGTCGCAACTATGCTCACTCCGCTGTTTTGGGTTTGTCGGTAATCATCACAAGCTTTTGTATAATAGTGACAACCATTAATGACCCATCCAGGATATGTTATTACTTCCTGAGGTGGTCCATATGCTATCCACCTCAAGGTGTTGGAGATTGTATTATTTGGAATATTTAACTCATCCGCAACCTGTATAAATGGTTAATTAAGTAGATAGACATTTTTTACTTGCATATAGTTAATTGCTACAATACCTTCTGACGTAGCCAATAGATAAATGTGCGATTGTGTTTGACTTGTAGTTGTTTTTTTGACTGACGGGGATGTTCTGCCTTCAACAACACCATATGCTCACTATCAAGTTATCAATACACAACACATGGTTAGTAAGCAATACCATTAGTTCCATTAGCATTGAGTTTGTATATAAAAGGTGCTTACTCTATGTAGGGTTGAACATCATTTATGTCTCTCAACACATAAAGATATGCCTGCTCCCATAGTGAATTGTCAACTTTTAAGACAAGACCGCCAGATATAGGTTTGCCACTTTCTGTATCATCGGTTGTCATGTTTCTAGTAGATGGAATCCCAATAGTATCTACTCCTGATAAATAATCCGAGCAAAACTCCACAGCTTCTTCTGCAATATAACTTTCAGCAATGCAGCCTTCAGGACAATTATGATTGCGTACATAACCCTTTAAGACCTTCATAAACCTCTCAAATGGGTACATTCATCTAAAGTAAACTAGGTCCACAAAGACGAACTTCTCTGATGAGGTGCACTGTTAAATAAACCATGACATCAAAGAATGCTAGTGGAAAGAACTTTTCAAGCAAACATAAAGTTACCACAAGATTGCTTTGTATTTCATCCAACCTGGACACATCCACCACTTTACTACAGAGAGCATTAAAGAAGAAACAAAATCTGGTAATAGCATATCTAACTTGCTTAGGCAACACTGATCGTATTGCCACAGGTAGAAGTTACTACATCAGTGTATGACAATCATGGGACTTAAGACTATAGAGTTTCAAATCCTGCATTGAGACAAAGTTGACTATAGAGTTTCAAATCCTGCATTGAGACAAGGTTTTTGAAATTTGAAGAGTATCCATCAGGAACCTTGAGCTCAAACAATGTTTGGCATACTCTTCTTTTCTCATCCCTAGATAATGTATAACAAGCTGCAAGCAAGTATGCTCGCTTTTTCTCCAATTTTTGGGGCTAATTCCTTCCTTAAACCCATTTCTACAAGGTCTAGGCGAGAATTGACAACATCTTTTGTTTTATTAGGAATGTTAAGTAATGTACCAAATATGCTCTCACAAACATTCTTCTCAATGTGCATAACATCTAAGATGTGTCAAATATGCAAATATTTCCAATATTCAAGATCAAAGAATATTGACTTCTTCTTCCAATAAATTATAGGATCATTTGATGCGTTAGAATTTCCTTTCCTCTTTCCCCATGAGATATTAATCCCCTCATCCCTTTTTAAAATTTCTTCTCCACTTAGCGGCTCTGGAGCCAACCCAAATTCTTGCTCACCATTAAATGCCTTTTTTTGCTTTCGATATGGATGATAGCGTGGAAGAAATCTTCTGTGGCTTGGATATGAGAACTTCATACTACATGGTAATTTATTGGAATATGTTTCTTCAGCACATACTGGACAAGCATAATATCCCTTGACTTTGCAACCACACAAGTTTCCATATACAGGAAAATCGTTGATTGTCCATAACAGTACAGCTTTCAACATAAAGGTTTCTTTGTGGTAGGCATCATAAACTTCAACACCTAACTCCCATAAACTTTTTAGATCATCAACCAACAACGCCAAGTAAACATCAATGTCATTTCCAAGTTGTTTAGGACTTGATATCAACAATGTCAACATCATAAACTTTCTTTTCATGCACAACCATGGTGGAAGGTTGTAAGTAACCATTATAACTGGCCAACAACTATACCTACTGGTAAGGGAACTATGTGGATTAATCCCATTTGCTGAAATGGCTAATCGAAGGTTTCTTGAATCTACTACGAAATCCGACCACATGTGATCTACTTGCTTCCATGCTAGGGAGTCAGCTGGTTGGCGAAGGTGACCATCATATTCTCTTTCATCGGAATGCCATGTTAAGTTCTTTGCTGTTTTTGAATTCCAAAACATCCTTTTGAACCTCGAGATAGGAGGAAAATACCACAAAACCTTAGCAGGCACACCCTTGCTTTTCTCAATCGGTTTCTTAGTTCCTTTCCATCTTGATGTTCCACACGTGGGACACAAAATTGCATCATCGTACTCCTTTCTATAGAGTATACAATCCTTAGGACATGCATGTATTTTCTCATATTCCATTCCCAATGCAGTCAAGGTCTTCATAGCCTCGTACATGGATAAGGGAATTTCATTATTGTCAGGTAGCATATCTCCTAACAATCCTAATAGCTTTGAAAAGCTTTTGTCAGACCACCCATATCTGCCTTTCAAGTTATACAATTTCACTAGAGAAGATAACTTTGTAAACTTCTTGCAGCCGAGATACAAAGGTTTTTCAGCATCCTCAAATAACTTTGCAAACAACTCAGGATTACTTGTATAATTGTCATGTGCATCTTGAACCATTTCTACGGTACTAGCTACATCGTCTGAATTACACTCATCAAATTGAGCATATATACTTGGCGGTGCCCCACTATAAGCTACTTCTCCATGCCATATCCATGAGCGGTAACTTTTATCAACACCATTGTAAAATAGATGAGCTTCTATCTCTTTAGGGGTTTGCATTTTCACATTCCCACATCGTAAGCATGGACAATGTAGGGAATTAGGATTACTTGCATGCTGTATTGCAAATTATAGAAATTGTTTAACCCCTTCTTCGTATTCCCTTGATCGTTGATCCACGGACATCCAAGCTCTATCCATTCTGAATCAATCTAGTTAACTTCCTCCTATCCATTCAAGAAGAGGAGATGTGGAGAGGAAAGTGAAGTTTAGTACATACAAATGGAGTATTAGAGGGCTTATAAAATTTTAAAAAAAAAAAAAATAGAGTACTAGAGGGAATTTATAGGTGAAATGACATAGACAAGCGCTTATGAAGGCTAGGTAACTTGACTATCAGGTATTGGAGCTGAATCCTCAATGTAAGCAGTCTAGCAAGCAGCTAAGGAACTGGTTAGAAGTAAACTTACAGCACCACAGGTACAACAGTTACAAACTTCCTATTGTGGGTGAGCTGCTTTCCATTGTCAGTCTGCTCCCACCAAGTCAACCTATTATAGATCCCCTGGTCTTCGGCAAATGGAGTTCCTTTCTTCCAATGGAAAAATTGAAAAGTGACCTGAATGGAGAGGCAAACTTCTCAATAAACTAACAGAGTAGGATAATTAAAATTTATAATTCAGCTTCTTCAATAAATATTTTAAGCAAAGGTTCATTAATAATTGCTTATAACAAATGTCATAAGACTCATAACAATAAGGAAAAAATTACCAGTATTAAGAAGAAGTATTATGGTTAAATTTCAAGGCTACACAAGCCGAAGCAAATGCCACGAGCCAAGACAACAAGAACAGACCTTATACAGAAGAAATGTCCACAAAGGGACTGCAGAGGCAGAACAGGATTTGTTTAACTGACTGAAAGCAATATGGATAAGGTTTTGCAGAGTTCAAAACATTTATATTCTATACATATAAATTTCCCCCACAGGTTCCACAACAAAGAGAGGACATATCAGTTGAATCAAAGTTCTGGTCTGTCAAAAAGTGCTTATAGAGGCAAAGAACATAAACCTTTCTTAGTCTGGGAATAATAGTGGCCTCGGAAACTATGGTCTGTGCCTCTCTTTTAGAAGTTGTTTTGGAGCAAAGAAGATGGATAATTCCCACTTTGGAGAATTTGTTTAATTTTAATGTGTGTGTATTCAAATAGCAAATCCTTGACTATGTTCACATATCTAAAGAATGAAGACGTACACCTTTTTGGTCATCTATTTGTTGCAAATCCAGAAAGGGTATATTTGTTGCAAATTCCTCAAAAGATCACATGAAGCTAAATGTGTGATTAGAAATAAAGATCACAATTGACAAGACTGATTAAGACTTTAGATAAAGAGAGATAGGAAGGGTGCGTAGGGGTGGAATCATGAGCCTGTGTGAACACAGGAGACAACAGAAGGTGCTCACGTGAAGATATAGAGACACCTCCAAGAATAGGAACTTTCACAAGGTCCAAGACACCCAGATTGGTTTTGCCCAATTGCTTCCCTTAACCACATTTAATTTCAGGGCAATTGGTTCAAGGAAATTGGTCAGGGCAATTGGTTCAAGGCCAAAGGTCATTAATATATAGTTGTTCAGTAGAGGAGTTCTGGCTGGAAATTTCCTTTTCCCAATGTCCTGTATATATATATATATATATATATATATATTGGTTGCTGTGGGACAATGTCTTGTACTTACTGGTTGCTACTCATACAAGTGATGTCACTGGTAGGACCTAAAAATCAACTTGTTCAGCCCAAGTTAGGTTAATTTCAAAAGCATATTGCAGATTTTACTCTCTTTTTTTATACTAAGATTGTGCAAATTTTATTTGAAACTACAACTTTCACGGGAGATGCACACAATTTCTGCTTTCCCTCATACACACCCACTAACATAACACAAAATATGACTACAACTGACACAAACCAAACACCAAACACTTAACAAGCACCAGTGAAGAACTGACCTAACGATTTTGAAGAAGGGATGGGAGAATCCAGATCGAGAGTTGCAGAGTAGTGATGGCTGACGAAGGGGGAGAGACGGAGAGAGAGAGAGAGAGAGGACCAGTGTCGGAATAGCAACAAAGGCAAACTGGTGACGATGACAGGATTGGCAACGACGATGGGATCTGCTAGGGACTTAGGGTTTGGGAGAAAAATGGGAATAGGGAAACAGGATTGACTGAGGCTTGACTGAAAAAGTAAGGGAATCGGGAAAAGAGGACTATTTGCGTATGTTTTTTTTTTTTTTTTTTTTTAAGTTAAAGAGATGACTGTTAATTAAAAGCAGTCATCTAATATAACAATGTTAATGACCGTTTCCAAAAACCGGTCAACTTTTACATTAATAAAGATGACTACTTTTTTATGTTGCTTAGATAAAAGTCATCTTTATCTCTTTAAAATTAAAAGATGACTGTTTTTAAATAATAAAAAAAAAGGTCATCTTTCAATTTTTTAAAAACGTCATCTATGAGCATTTTTCTTATAGTGTGGATAGGTAAACATTATATAGTAATAATCAAAGAACTTTGTGTACCTATATTTAATAGGTAATTTGATATAAACAAAGCAAAATAGCAGCAAAAACAAACAACAATAACAATAACAACAACAAAGAAAATTCTGGTGACACTTCGAAGGATAATTCAAAGGTTTTTTAGGTTAAAAACTTGATTACATTTATGTCCGAGCACGTCGTGGCCAAGCCATTGTAGCCACAGCTTAGCTGAAAGAATAAGAAAGGATTTCAAATATATTTTATATCTTTTTATAGACCTCCCCTGTTTTTTACTCTGTCTAATTTATGTTTTATCTCCATGTGTGTTATGCAAGTGAGAAGGGAAAAATCAATGAGAGAATGAAATATCTGCAAGATAGGTATTTCTCAGTTGAATGTGGACGTTCATAATTGTCACAACCCAAATTAATTAAGCCATGATCAAAATAATAAAACAAGCTTTTTCTTTAATAAATCCTTTGATAAAACGTGGATGACACATGTTAAATTCCTCAATCATTTTAAAAATTTTCGGCATGACCCATCCGTAGATAGGACATACCATCATGAAAAACTGTTATGAAAATCCATACATAAAAATTTCCTGTCATCCATGGAAATGGTATCATCCCATGCGTCGTATTCCACATACACACAACCATAAGTAATTAAAATTACAACCTAGATTAAATTTACATTTACATTAACCCAATAGAAACCCACTTAATTACATATTCCTTCTCATGAAAAATACATTCATAAATAACAAATAAAATTTCCGATGATAGCATCTTCCGCCTATGCTAGCAAAACCAATCCCTGGATTATCTGAAAAACATTTAAAATAATAGGCGTGAGTCCGACAACTCAGTAGATACAATTTAACATAGTAAACTAAAGCAATGATATAAATAAAACCCATTATATCATTTAAATCAAAATATACTAACCAAGTATATTAGAAATCCCAAAATAAGTTATAACACTTAACTTAAAATAAATAATGCATAATGCCCAATGCATGTGACTCATGTCCAATTTATATTAAATACATTTATTACCAACCACTCCCGTAGGAGTCTTCGCGCGGAAACGAAGGATTTAAACCCAACCTCCAAGAGGACAACACAAGGATTCCTACCTGGAACCGGAAAATAGCCTCTGATTTGGGAACACAAGGGTTCCTACCTGGAACCGGAAAGTACCCCAGGACCAAAGGAATGGAAAACACCGCAAAATCTCAGTTGACTGCAAGTAGTTCCAATTCCAGTGACCCCTTTTTATGCAATACCTTTACCCAGTATTCATTAAGTCTAATTAATGCATAATTATGCCCAATATACAGTGCGATAAACCATAAAATGATTTTTAACCAAAATCACTTCCAAAATATACCACATAACCCATAGTGGAAAATAATCACATAATTATACCAATTTATGTTAACAACATAAATACCCATAAAATCTATACAATTATATTCCATAGAATGTATAAAACAAACCAATTCATTAATAAACGTAATTTCCAATTTACATTATCAAATACCCAAAGTTCTCTTCGAGATTTATTCCATAAATCATGTATATATACATATTCTAGGCCCAAGAATACCAAATAATATGATAAAATATACCATATTATCATGTCAATAGTTTAAACCTATGTAAATTGCACCTACCTCAACCAAATGCGTGGAAAAATGTAACATTTGATGTTGTGGGTATGAAGTCCAAGCCCTAGGATGCAAATGCACAATGCACGCTCCCAATCCAAGCCCTAGCTCCCAAATGACTTGGTTAATGAAGATAATGGAGGTCCCAACTCCAAATCGCCACCAAAACTCCCCAATATGCATGAATAAACCCATAAATGTAAGAATGAGATGATAAACCAAAGGAAATTACAAACCCTAACTCTAAAATAAGAGAAAATACCTCTAAGAATGCAAAAGAGTTGGTGAGGATGACAATCCATGCCAACACCCATGAAATCCAAGCTCAAATCACCATGAACAAGCTCCAAGCTTCACCAAGAGGTTGGAGAATATGAATCTAACCATAATAATGCATTCCCAAGCATCAAAGAGAGAGAAAAACCCAAATCCACAACCATACACGCGTAGATCGGGCCTAAAATACGCTAGATCCGAGCTCGCCGGCGTCGGATCGAGGTCGCCGTGCTCCGGCGAGTCGTCGTCGAGCCTCCGCCCCCTCTTCTCCTTCTCTCCCTCTCTCTCTCTCTCTCCATGCCCAAAAAGACCAGATCTGGCTATAAAATCGTGGGGGATGGGTTTTTATAAGGGGTGAGGGGCACATGCGTCATTTGACGCAAAAAAATTTGCAAAATCCGCGATGCACGATCGATCGTGGTCTGAGGGCACGATCGATCGTGAAAAACAGAAGAAAAATAACATTTCCAGGACACCTACGATCAATCGTCCCCAAGGCACAATCGATCGTCCCTTGCTGAAAATGCCCAATAACTCAGGCAAATGTGTATAAACCCACACAGTACATACCACTGCCTTATTTTCATTAATCTTCTCCATTCTTTTCTTCTTCCTTTTTCTTTAAGTTATTTAATGAAAATAAGCAAATAACCCCTCATTTGAATCCAAATAAAATATCAGAAAAATCAAATTCCCAATATATCAAAATCTCATTTTCAAGTTTTAGTACAAAATCCGTCTCTCGACAGATTTTCCTAAAACAAACATGCGTGGAACCCAATCCAAGCATGCTAATAAAATCCCATAAAATCACCAATGTCTTATAATATTATAAACTCCCATTACCACCAAAAATTATCCTTTAAAACGAAGATTTACGAAAATTCACTTTTTCCCCACACTTAGCCAAATTTCAACAGCTTAAACCCTTAAGTTGCAAATAGGGCTAAACGCACCGAAAGATACTCAATGCACCAACACAAGCATCAAAACACATCCAACATCATAATATCATACACATGCATTACCCATGAATGTAATCATTCGAAAAATCCAGGGATTAGATACGTTAACCATAGATTAAACCCTTAATACCCTATTTAAAAATTATAGGTATTACAATAATAATAGAGGTATGAGGGTGAGGGAAAAGAAGTGTTATGGGAAGAGGTGATTTGGGCACTGAGTTTAAGGCATTTTAACCCCAAAAGCTAGCTCAGTTGACTGTTTACCAGGTATGAAGCTTGGTATGTCCATGGATATACATTTATATTTGCTGGTGAGAAGAATGTGAATCTGTATGTGTGTGTGTGTTGGTGCAAGCATGTGTGTTTGTGTGCTTGATCAATGTAGGACCATTTTGCTTATCATTGTTGATTGGACCTAGATTACTTATCAACATCTGCTCTTTCTTTATGTGATTTTTGAGAGTTGAAACTTTAAAGTTATAAAACACAAGGGTGTGGAAAAAAAGTTAGCTTCCTTGTATCTAGAATTTTAATATGTCTGAATATTGCTTGTTGTTGTGCTGCCTTTCTCATCTTGAAGTTCTAAACATTGCTAAGTTATCTAGGTGGGCGAATCTGAGTCTTGCTTTTCCACTATAGAGTCTCAAAAGCTACTTCACTCCCAACAAAGTTAGATTATTGTTCAATTATAATAAGCTAAACCTTTTTATTTAAGCAACCAGATTGTTCTTTGTGAATGGATTTAGGTTTTACTTCTTTTTCAATTGGTTTTTCTCAATTACTATAAGAAAGTAGGGTTCAATGATAAAGTTCTTTGCATCAATTAGTTGTGTTAGTTTTGATCTTCTCTGTATTTGCCCTCTAACTTTGCATTTAGTGAAGTATCCTAATTTATTGTATTTATTATTATGCCATAATGCTTTGGAAGAAATGAACTAAAACTGCCTTCAGGTGTTGCTTAGTAGTGTTCATAAATTAAAATTTGACAACATATAGTTCTAGTTTAGCATCATAGGTGTTTGGCTTTTTCTATGTTTCCTTAATTACTAATTAATATAATTGGTTTTCAGGATTTTAGAGAAGAACATGAGGGTATGAACGTAGTCCAAGAGTATATGAAGTCCCGTTGAGTAAAAAGTAATGGAGAATGAGGTTCTTCAACATTGAGGGATGTTTTCTCTAGGCAGTGCTGAGCTTTTCTTCTTTTCTATTTCTATTTCTATTTCTATTTATGATGATGATGAAAAAATTGGTGCAACTCATCATTCTAAATTGATAATTTCTTGGAAAACAAAAGAACACTATTAATTAGTATGTAATAGAAGATTGATATTCTATTTTTGTGAATCTAATGTATTGGATATTTCCGTTTTTGTTGTTCAATTTCTCATTTCAAGTGAGTTTAATGAAATAGAGAACTCTTTACAATTCTCTATGTTTTGGATATGAATGAGTTTATTAGTATTGCTACAACTGCCCATTATCATTATACCATGAAAATTCAGTTATGGCATACTATAAAGAACATGAAACAACTTTTTATGGTGTGCATTTAATGCCATCAATTATTACTTGTAGCATGCAATTGTAGGTCGTAAAATAGTATTTACGGCATGCAAGGGCAAGCCATAAAAGAGAATTTACAGCGTGCAAAGGCAAGTCGTAAAAGAGTATTTACAGCGTGCAAAGGCAAGTCGTAAAAGAGTATTTATGGCGTGCAAGGGCAAGCCGTAAAAGAGTATTTATAGCATGCAATGTGCACCATGGATAACGTCTGACTTTCCACAGCATTGCACCTTACGGCGTGTGAGGGAATGCCGTGAATGGTCATTAACGGCGTTTTTTGAACGCCGTAAAAGGCCATTTTTCTTGTAATGACAACTCTCTCCTTCGCCTAGCAATTTGGCTACATCGGCATTGTTTGGTGATCTCAAGTACTCAACACCAAAAACTCCAATAACTGCTTTAACAAATTTTTTCAGACTTTCAATTGTTGTGGTCTCACCAATCCTCACATAATCATCCATAGCATCCGTTGTTAGTCCATAAGCTAGCATTCTCATTGCAGCAATGACCTTTTGCAAAGATGACAAACCGAGGACTCCAGCTGCATTTCTTTTTTGAACAAAGTATTGATCGTGAGCTTCTACTGAGTTGACAATTTGGAGAAAGAGAGATCACCTCATTCAGAACCTCCTCTGAAAATCAGCAGGACTGTACACGGGGTTTTCTGCGAAATAGTGTTTGTAGAGTCTATTGTGCCCTTCAATTCGATCTCTGTCCTTAGTTGCGTGGCCTTGAATGGATCCGCAGCGACGTCTACTTCTTTTATCTGTATTCAATAGCTCTTGTTGCCAAGCAACTACTGCCATGATTTCCAACTCATCAGTCGGATGAGTAGGAATCGGAACTATTAAGAAGTAACTCCATATAAAGATCGTCTACCATGGAAAAAAAAAAAGAAATGTGTAAAAAGTAAATAAATAAATAAAAATAAGAGAAGAGAAGAGTTTGTAGGATACGATAGGAGATAATATTGAGAAGTTGGTAGAAATTAAGAAATGTGTAAGAGAATGATTTGGGAATAAAGAAAATTGGAGTAAAAAAAATAAAATTGTAGAACAACAATCTTTAAAAAGGTTACTAGAATAGAGAAAATTGGAAGAAGAAATTTGTAGAATAAATGATTTGGGAATGGTTTGATTGAGGGGATTTGTATGGTATTTATAGGAGAAAAAATACTGAAAAAAAAAAATACAAAACAACAGTAACAATTTTTACCTTTTATTTCTGATCAACACAGAACAGTAATAAAATCTAAAATGAAAACGGTATGATTTTCTAAATGGTCAAAAATAATAACAATAATAATGGAGGCAATTAATCCTACCCACACAGTCACACACACATCCCCACCCTTAACCAAAAAGTCAACTTTTCCCCTTTTTTTATCTCTGCATTTCCTCCCACAAAGAACACCTCTTTCCCCAATTTCCTCCCCTTTCCCTTTCTCTCCATAGGTCCATCTCTCTCCACCGTCCCTATCCAACTAAAAAACATGAGTTTTTTTTTTTTTTGGTATACCCCTTTCCCCCATTTCCTCCCATTTCCCTGTCTTTCCACAGTCCATCTCTCTCCACCGTCCCTATCTAACTAAAAAAATGAGTTTTTTTTTTTTTTTTGGTTCCAATTTAGGGCCTGTCATAGCCACTGTGAATATCATCATCATCAATAAATTTGGAAGAAGATTTTGAGGGGTTCATCCACATCATCACCATCATCATCATGAGGGGTTCTCTTCCACAAAACCGTGAATCAAGGTTTTAGGATTTTGAGGGGCTCGTCCACAAAATCGTAAATCAAGGTTTTTTTTTTTCCTTTAAATTTCCATTCATTTTCACTTAATTTGGGTTTTTTTTTTTTTTTTTTTGTTTCATTGAAGAGAAAAGAGGGGATGATGATTTTGATTTGGGTTTTTTTTTTTTTTTTTTTTTTACTTGACAGTGATTCGATGGTGAGGAGTTTCGCCGAATTTCTCCAACTCCAGCGATGGTGACGGCAAGCGTTTTCTGACGATGACCGTTGGGTTACCGCCATTTCCTTGTTGCAATCTTTTGTTGGAATTCCAGGTAAGGCCTTCAATTTTTTTAAGCAAATATATGATTTGCTACCTTATCTCTCCTCTTCTAAATTTGAAGTGAGAGAAACAGGTAGAAAATTTTGGGTTATACTTTTGCTACCTCAAGAGCTGATTTGCTATCTCTGTTGGAGCGTTTTTCTGGAGGAAGAGGTAGCAAATCCCACTTTGCTACCTCTATTAGAGATGCTCTTATAAATCATTTCCCTTCTAATTAACTTAATCTCATAAAGCAATGTGTAAGTGCTATGTCAATTTAAAAATGGGGCCACAATTAATGAGAAAAGAGCAAAAATGAGAAAAAAAAAAGAGTCAAAGAAGTATGTCACATCAACATACTACTCTCTATATAATAGTTTATAGATATAGAGTAAAGCCAATAGCACTGTTACACCAGATGGCACATCTTCTCATGCAAAGGGAGGGTTTGAGAAAGATTGTTTATCATGTTACTTGTCCCAAAATGGACCATTTTTAACCTTTAGGGTAAAAAACCATTGTTTTCATCACCAATCCAAAAATGCATATATTTCAATTCAATATTTCCACACTTCACCACAATTTCTTTTGTCTAATGATAGCTTATTCTCACAATGGAGAAGATGACATTAGTTCAATTCTACCTAATGGAATTATAAGAAAAATAAAATAAAATGTTTTTCACACTTTGAATTCAAAACGCAAAGTTTGAGAAAATTCTCCAAAATAGCCCATCGCCTTGCTCTAACTTCAAAACACACCATTTTCGTTTTTATCGAAGTTTCATCAAACAGCATTGTTTTTACCATTTTCCCAAGACACGTTACTTTTGAGTGGCACTTCCAAATAATTAATCACGTATTACCAAATAGCACCTATCTGAAATGGTTAGTGTATCAATCATAGATTACCTACGTAGCTCTTAACATTGAGAGAGAAATAATTGATAATAATATTACTCCCTCCATCCCATAAAGATAGGCTTTCTTTCTTTTTTTTTGCTGTCCCAAATGTTTGCCACTCTGAAAAATCAAATTATAAATTTCCTTAACTTTCCCAAACTATTGTTTATTACACTAAGAATTACTTTAAACATAACCAATGCTTTTGTAGTAGGATAATGGTACTTTTGGAAAGAAAAAGTTGAGTGGATGACAAATCAATGTATTAATTCATTTTCTTAAGCGGAAATTAGAAATTACCCGTAATAGGGGCTGCTTTAACAATAACAGTCACGACCCGAAAAATAGGCCATGTCGTGTCAATTATAAAATCTAAATTATATAGAATTCAAGGATGGTTTATAATTAAAATCACAATTTACGGAAATATTTTTAAGAACATCCGGCATGGTCCCATTTGTAAATAGGATATATCAAGTTCTCAACTTTTTAAACTTGTTCAATCTAAAACAAAATTCATAACCATCCACAATTCAAGATATAAAATTAAGCTGGCATTCAATCCCATAAGGTTCTATTGTCAATATACACATTATAGAGTAAAAAAGAGTCTGTCTAAATAATGTACATGCCATAAATAATATGCACATTCATCATGAAATGCCCATGCTAACCCCAATGCGATGCCTCCTCATATGAGTCATCATTATCTTACTCATAATCTGAGAAAAATATTTTAAAAATAGGTGTGAGTATAAACTCAATAGGTTACATTTTTTAAAACTGTATATCAAAGTTTTAAAACCATTTTGGAGCATTTAAACAAAATGGTATAGAAAGGGGTTGCGTATCACAAATTTAAAGTAATAAGGGAGAATATGAAAATAATCCATTACATCATTCACCATATCTGACAATCTGTAAAACCAGTCTTATAAACTGAATACTCCTCCCTAGGTCATGCGAGACTTTCGCATGCGAAAATAATAGGAAACACGACAAGACATCCCTACCTAGGACTACAGTAACCTCAAAAGGAAACACGGCATGACATCCCTACCTAGGACTGCATTTGTAACACCCGTAATTTTTAAGTAAAGTATTAAGGGTTTAATACTTTGTTACTATACGTATTATTAGATTTTTTCGGTTTGTATTCATGCATGGGCATGGCATGATATTGATTTTTATATGCGTGGGCATGTTTATTCTATATTTAAAAGTTATTTTAATGGGTTTGGGAAGGTTCCAGGTGATTTGGAAACGTTTGGGTGAGTTTTTGCTGAATGCTGACAAAAACTCACAAACCGTGAGGGTAGCGATCAATCGTGGTAGGGGGCCAATCAATCGAACAACCTCTAGAAATGGCTATTGGGTACTGTTAACCCTGATCGATCAGACTATCAACCCCGATCGATCGGGACTATTAGAATGCTGAAATTTTTTTAAAATGCGTCAAATGACGCATGTGCCCCTCACCCTTTTTAAAAACCCTCCCACCATGATTTTTAGAGACCAGATCTGGTCTTTTTGGGCATATATATATAGAGAGAGAGAGAAAAGAAGAAGAAGAAGAAGAAGAGAAGAGAAAGAGAAGGCAGAGGCTCAACAGCGACTCGCCGAAGCACGGCGACCTCGATCCGATGCCGACGAGCTCAGATCTAGCGTATTTTGGCCCGATCTACACGCGTATGGTTGTGGATTTGGGTTTTCTTACCCTCTCACCTCACTTTGATGCTTGGGAATGCATTATTATGGCTGGATTCATCTTCTCCAACCTCTTGGTGGAGCTTGGAGCTTGCTAATGGTGACTTGAGCTTGGATTTCATGGGTTTTGGCATGGATTTTCATCTTCCCCAACTCTTTTGCATTTTTAGAGGTATTTTCTCATATTTTAGAGTTAGGAATTTGTAATTTATTTTGGATTATCATCTCATTCTTACATTATTGGGTTGTTCATGCATATTGGAGAGTTTTGGTGGTGATTTGGAGTTGGGACCTCTATTACCATCATCATTCATGGCATTTAGGAGCTAGAGCTTGGATTAGAAGCTTACATGTGCATCTTAGGGCTTGGAGTTCACACCCACAACACTTAAGAATGCATTTTCTACAGATTTCATGGAGGTAGGTGCAATTTTCATAGGTTTAAACTATTGACATGATAATATTGTAAATATTATCATAATAATTGTTACTCTTGGAATTAGAATCTTGTATATATGTTGTAAGAGGGTAAATTATAAGTTAGGAAATAATTGAGAAACTGTGTTAATTTTGAATATATGCTTAATGTGAGTTTAAGCATTTATATATTTTGGAATTATGAATTTATGGATATAATTCGTATGGTTATTGTTAGAGTTATTTTATGATTTCAAGTATGTAAATCATAATGGATATTTATGTTGTTTATTTTATCATAAATTGGTATAATTATGATATTATTTTTATTATGGATTATACAGCATATTTTGGAGATAATTTGGTCAAAATCAATTTTATGGTTAATTGCGTTGCATGTGGGCATAATCATGCATTAAATGGAATTAATGAATACTAGGTAAAGTATTGCATAAAAGGGGTCATTGGAATTGGACTACTTGCAATCAATGGGACTTTGCGGTGTTTTCCTTTTCTTTGGTCCTAAGTACTTTCCGGTTCCAGGTAGGAACCTTGTGTTATCCTCTTGGAGGTTAGGTTTAAATCCTCCTGTTTCCGCGCGAAGACTCCTGCGAGGGTAGTCGGTAATTGATGAAATTAATGTAAACTGGACATAAGTCACATGCATTAGGCATTATGCATCATTGTTTTAAGTTATGGATTATGACTTATTTTTGGAGTTATAATATACTTGGGGGAGTATATTTTTGTTTTAAATAATATAATTGGGATTTTATTTATATCATTGCTTTAGTTTACTGTGTTAAATTATATCTACTGAGTCGTCGGACTCACGCCTATTTATTTCCATGTTTTTCAGAGATTATTTTCAGGTGGAGTTATGCTTTTACATGGGGATGCTCTTAACCGGAAATTACCTATGTTAATTATGGATGTATTTAATGGGAAGAATATGTATTAATTCATTTTATTGGGCCAATGGCTAATGTAAATGTAAATTTAATTGGGGTTGTAATTTTAATTATGTAATGTTGTGTATTCATGGAATGCAATGCATGGAATGATACCACTTTCATGGATGACAGGAAAAATTTTATGAATCAATTTTTATAACAGGATTTATGATAGTATATCCTATCTATGGATGGGTCATGTCCAAAAAAGGAGAAAATTTTCAAAATGGTTGAGATTTTGAAACGTGTCATCCACGTTTTATTAAAGGATTTATTAAAATAAAGCTTGTTTTATTACCATCGATCACGGCTTAATTAATTTGGGTCGTGACTGCAGTAACCTCTATTCGGGCACATAGTCCAGGACTATAGAATAGGAAACACGGCAAGACAAGCTTTTCCTTTCGGGACTACAGTAATCCTATCTCTAGTAGCCCTCTACATCACATCCATTTACATGTTAGTCTCCCATAACCATTTTATTCTTAATGGTAGAAAAATGGGTTTTCAACACTTGTATGAAAGTGACCCCCAATGTTTAATTGTATGCAATTAACCCAATAGGTTTTTAAAATCAACCCATTATACCACAAATCATGTGAGGATTTTGAAATACAACATGAATATAACAAACTAGACCATGATATCAAACCTTAGATTCCAAACATATGAAATTCTAAGATTTAAACCCCATTCCCATGTAAAACATGTAATATATTATGTAAATGTGCAAATACCCATAAGAATGTACCAAATCATGCATACAATGATCTACAACTATAAAAAAAAATGCACCAACCTCTCAAATGGAAGCTAGCAATGCAAACCCACGGGTGCACACACATAGATTAGAGTAGAAATTGCAAAGTTGAAGCTCCACAAGGTCTCGTGCTTCGTCCACAACCTCCTCTTTCTCCCCAAGCTTCTCTCCCTTCTGGCTGAAAAAATGGAGGAGAGTCTAGAAATTTCGAGGGTTGAGGGTTTATATAGAAGGAAGGGCAAAAGGATCATTTCAGTATATAAAAAATCTCATTTCGGGTCATATTTCGCAAGGTATAGTCGACTACATCAATGGTGTAGTCGAATATAAATATTAGAGAGCATTTCTGCAAAGTTTAGTTGACTACAAGTAAGGTGTAGTCGACTACATAAAACTTGTAGTCAACTACATCATGTTTTAGTAGACTAAACTCCCAAATTTTGAGAAAAATGGAATTTTCTTCAATTCTAATCAACTATAACTTCTAATATACTTAATACCAAACCACAATAGCTCATCGAATCATTCCTTAGGCACATTATAACTCCAACAACTTCATAAATCAAGTGTTGGAACCTCACAACATCATTCTAAGTCATCACAATAGCCCCACCATAAGAATTTTTAATTGTAGGTATATTAAAGATGTTTGGAGTATTGTAGAAGGAACTTGTCCTATTCCTAATGAGGATGTAGATAATATAGTCGATTGGGTGGAAAATATTCAGAAAAAAATTAGTAAGAATGAGTAAAGTATGAGTAAGACAATGGAAAGAATAGCAAACTTACTTTGGCAAATTTGGTGTGCTAGAAATGATGTTATTTTTAGAAATGATACTTTTAATAAATTTTTAGTTACTGAAAGAGCAACAAATCTTTTTTCTGACTTCGTTTTGGATAATACTAACCTTTAATCTACTAGCTTTATAAATAAGATGCAAAAGAAATAGAAGAAAAGTACAAGATTTATTCGTTGGATTCTTCCAAATGAAGGGTGGTTTGAATTTAACTTTGATGGTTCAGTTAAAAATAAAAAATGAGCAGCTGGTTGTATTATTAGAGATAGTTATGGTAAGCCTATTATCATGAAATCCGTTTGGTTTGATGATGATACAGCAGTTCTTAAAATGGAAGCAACTGCATTTCGAAATGGTCTTCTTCTTGCACAAGGAAAAGGAATTAAAAGAATTTATTTAGAAGGGGATGCTAGTATTGTCATTAATAGTATTAGTAAGTCACAAAGTTGCCCTTGGAAGATTTATAGTATTTTAAATAATTGTATGAAGATTATTTTAGAGTGTAATATGGAAGTTAAAATAAATCATGTTTATAGAGAGGGAAATCAAGCTGCTGATTTCTTAGCTAATTTAGGTCACATAATTAATGGTAATCAGATTTGGCCGAGAGAAATTTTAGGTATTCTTTGAGAAGATGCTATCGGTAGATCCTATCCACGTTGGTGTTGACATGTTCTCTTCTACCAAAAAAAAAAAAAAAAAAATGACAATTGAATAGATTTTAATTAAGTTTTCTTGTGCGAGTGTTGGGGGATAACTAAGGAAATCAAGAGAAGACTAAAGGAAAATAGCTTTAAATTAAAACAATTTTTCATAGCACTGTAGAGTAGGCATGATAATATCGCCTTCATAATTGTATCATCATAAAAGGAAAAATGAAAATGAAATTGAACTAAAGGGAATTTAAACCCACAAATGAGGGCACCAATGAACCAAGTCCAAAATGGAAAATAGCTTTAAATTGTTACCAAAGCTATCATAGCACAATGGTGCAAGCATGCTATTGTGGCCTTCATAGGAAAGAATAAATACAAGGGAATTGCAGGGCATTTTAACTCGCAAATATGTACAGCTATATATGAACCAACTCTCCAATATTGTGGCCGTTTAAAGTGTCTTAAACAACTTTCCAAACAAACAATCACTGAAATGGAATGGAATTTTGCTGATGATCTGCATCATTTTCCATCTCCTCTATTAAAAGGGGAGACTCTATTTCTCCATGAAACCATCCTCGCAAGTTTGATGCATACTTTGCCCTTTTGGCCTTTTGGTTCATAGAGAATGGACAAGCTATTTCAATTTGTGCTCATGATGCTGCTTGTGGTCCTATTGATCATGTTCATGGTTGTGCCATATGCTATGGGAGCTAGACCAAACACAGCCTCCATAGCAGACTTCGTGTGTCCTTGCCCAGGAATTCCCATATGCTGCCGTCCATAAAGAGATTTTTGAAGTTTCTTGTGGAGAGAGGGTGGGGAGGTTGTTTCTAATGGATAGATGTTTTTCTGTAAATAAATAAATGGTTTTATTTTATTAATGCCACAGGTGTTTTGGTTGCTTCAAAGTCTTTCAAGTGGAGATGTCTAAATAGTTATTTTGAATGACTGAAAATAAGTAAATCTCTCTAGTGGTTTGATGATTTTTTTTTTTTTTTTTCCTTCTTAATTTTGGATAATTGACCAGGAAAATAATATAAGAGACATCCAAGCAGCTGCAATAACAACAATAAGCCTATCTATAATACAAATATCCTCATGCATCCCACTCAGCAGCAAGGCCATTCACTATAATTGGGAAATTGGCTTTCTTATTTATTTAGGATGCTACTCTTCATAAAATTGGCTCCTTCTATTTTGTAATATGAATAGAGTCAATGTGAAGTTTTCAAAAAAAAATATATATATATACTAGAAATCATAAAACAAGCATGACCTTAACCCAACTTATTTTGACATTCCATCCTTTAACTTAGAGACCTTTTAGATATAGAAGAAATTTTTTGGGACACTAGATTTTTCTAGAATTTTGTGTTTCTCGTAATTAAATGAGTTCATGTTAGGGTTAGGTCTTCTATATGGTGTGATTATCTATTCAATGCATGAAATAAATGAATATCTTAGACAGAAAACCTTAAAATTGGGAATATGATCAACACCAATGCCTGTATGAGTGGGTCATGAATGAGAGTTGTGTTCAATTATTTCGGCGAATCTATACTAGAGTGTATATATGTAGTTGAATGATTAGTGAATTTGAGTTGTAGTGGGAGACGGGGAGTGAAAATGCATATGAATTTCAATTTGAGTTAAAAATTACAAAATTTGAATTGATAAGTTAGACCAAAGTTATGGTGTCACGTCAATTTAATAATGGGATTAAAGTAAAGGCTAGGAGAGAAGAGAATGAATGAGAAGAAAGAGTTGGGAGGTAAAGCTTATGGAAATTGTCACAATAGCATATGGAATTTTATGTACTAACTCGCGGAAATTGCATGGGATTTATCATAAATATTCTATAAGGATAATTGTGTAAATATATGAGAGCCTAGAGATCTCATAAATCTATAAGGCTAATTTATGAGAGCCAAAGAGATCTCATCTAATAGATTAATTGTGAGTGTGTGTGTATATATATATATAATATATATATATATATACATACGGTTATGTTCTTATCATCACGTGTTGATATAAGTTATATTAGCACTATGCATCGGGGGGTTGTACTTCTTGCATTGGTCCAATGTACCTCATATCTCACTAATGTACAAAGTATAAGTCCTAATGCGAGTGTTGATATAAGTTATATTAACACATGTTTACCTAATCATCAGCCTATATATATATATATATATATATATATATATATATATATATAGATATATATGTATAGATGCACACACATAATGATTGGATGATTCAACCATTTGGTCTCAGTTTAGTTCAATCTATAAGGCTGCATTTGGTAGGTTGGAATCAGGATGGAAATGGAATGGCCATTATATTTCTAACATATCTTGGAATTTTGATTGATTATATATAAAGAAAGAAATGAGCATTCCCTTGTGAGATCTATTCCCTATTAAAAAAGGAAAAATATATAAAACATTGAAGAGAAATAAAGTAGGAAATCATGTAGGACCATTGTTGAAAAAAGGAAAAAGAAAAATAATAAAGAGCGAGAGAGGAAGGCCACACAAGGGTTTGTGATTTTTTTTTTTTTTTTTTTTTTTTTTTTTTTTTTTTTTGGTGGTGGATAAAAGGGCCACAAGGTTATGCACATACAATTCCATACGAAAATGCCCAACTTAAATGTCACTCAATTAGACGCATTGTTTTAATCACTTATCCAAAACGCATCGTTTTCAAATTTTTAAGAGTCGGAAGCACTGTTTTTGTGAATAATCCAAAACTACATGTTTCAATTCAACATTTCAACATTCCAAATGTTTTTTGCCTAACTAGATTATGGAGCACACGTGCTGTGTGTCAAAAAAAAAAAAAAAAATTCTCCCAAAAAATAATACTGACGAAAATGTTAAAAAATAAAAAATAAAAACTTGAATTCAAATTGAAGACAAAAACCACTATTAAATGATTAAGGGGAGAGAGAGAAAGTGAAGGTAGTTATGATAGAGAGAAATCATCTCCATAATCTTAAATGACCACTTCAAAAATAAAATAAATATGAGGTTTTGCCAAAGCATAGTTTGTTATTTCTATGAAAAAGACGAGGCAAATTCAATTCTACCAAATGAATTTTTAAAAAAGAAAAAAAAAATCCACAATTTGAGATCAAAACGCACCGTTTTGGAGAATTATACAAGATACTCTGCCTCCACACTCTAACATCAGTACACACAATTTTCGTGACTAATCAAATAACTTTCCTTTATATCAAAATGCATCATTTTTATAATTATTCCAAAACATGCTGTTTGTGCCATCTCCTCAAAATGTGATTAGGTAATGAATTTGATCTACTAATGATGTGGTCAATATATTAATCATGGATTACCTAAGTAGGTCTTCACGTTGAGAGTTAAAACTATATCAATAATAGTATTGGAAATGACAAGGAGACAGACTTTAAATGAGTTTCCCGATATGAATGTCTATCAATCGCCTTATTTCCGGATGACATGATCATAGGTATAGTTAGTAGGTCTGTAATACCGATCCTTGAAACCCTGAATGAAGGGCACTGCTTAGGTAAGGGTAAGAAAGAAGCGCTGATCCACTTATACTCGCTAGGGGTTACTCTATCACACGCATCCTAGCTTATCTCACTTCTTCCTTGAAGGTCCCACGGACTGTTCGAATCCTTAGCCTGATTTTAGCCCTTATAAAAAGAAAACTGATTCTTGAACCCCTTTCACGCTCATGTCACGTCGAGGTACTGCAGAAGAATAGCGGCAGAACAAACACAGAAGCCGCAAGGGCATCTCTCCATTTTTTAAATGGGGAAGGCAGGACGCAAAAGCCAAAGCAAGATACCCCTTATTGAGCCCGAAGGTTAGCCTAGTAAGATCTTTGGCACAAGAAGAAGGGGTTGACCTACAGGGCTCGTTTTTACGTAGGGGCAAGCGTATTTGTGTGCATTGATTGATAGAAGCGGCGAGTTTTGGTTGGGACAAGCTATCGCATGCGTGGAAGTGGGGCAAGCATGATATCTTCACAAGCACATCATTAGAAATTAGAAAGTTAAATTTAAAAAGAGAAAAAAAATTGCAGAGCATTTAAACACACAAATGTGTACATAGATGAACCAAATCATCAGTTTTTTTCAAATGCTGATTGCAGGAAGACAAAAGGCTTTCAAGTAAAAATAAAGAAAAAAGGGCACCAAATTTATATTTACTTTCTAACATTTTTTAACACAATGACTTTCAAAATGTGCCTTCACCAAACATCAATGTCTTTTTTTTTAAATGCCTTTTTAAAAACAACTTTTTGAAAATGTCTTTCTCCAAAAGGTCTTTTTATTTCAAATCAGTGCACCAAACGCCCACTTAGAATTGTTATAAATTGATATAATAAATTTTTGATCCATATTACCAAAAGAATATAAAATAAAATAAAAATAAATAAATAAAGACTTGAATTGACTAACTCAGAGTCGAACTAACTTAATTCTAGTGGGTTTTTAGAATCGATTTAGTTCAAAACATTGAAATTACTAGTTTCTGAAACTAGATATATATTTTGTTTAATACCCAAAATATGTCTTGCCTGTCATAGCAATTGTGAGAAAATAGTTGAATATAAAGAGAGAAGTCAAGAAATTTTGTTCAGATTATGCATTAAGAGGTAAGTTTTTGGATTTTTTAAAAATTTTGTAGCGTCATTTCAATTGTATCAAATATGTCTCGAGTTCACAAATTCTGATAGGAGGAGTAGTTAAGATTTTGTTCACAATCATGCCTTCAAAGTGTTGGAAATGCCTTTAATATTTCTAATCATTTCCTCTTTTATTTCTTTTTGTTTATTATCTCTTATGATTGTATATTTTAACAAATGAATAAAAAAATAAGATTAATTAGTTTTTTCTTTTTAAAAAAAAAAATTGTATACTCCAAAAGGTGCTTTTAAAGTAGGAATTTGAATAGTCATAAATTTTTTTTTTTATCTGTATTCAATTTTGAATTGAGATTTTATATTATTTATTACAATTATTTATATATTATTTTTTATCTATATTTTGTTCCATGCATTGCATGAGCTCATCACAAATATATATAAATCCACTCATTTGCATGTGGATATAATCGAAGTCCTAGTATGACAATTTTATGTTCTTACAGGGTGGTGGAGCGGGTAAGCTCTGTGTGTTCCTAACTATCATTATTTCTATTTTTTACTACTGATAGCTATTGTTGACTCTATATATGGATACGAGACATTTTACACAGGCCATTAGGAAATTACTTTGGATTAAAATCTCAATGGGTTTAGATACCGCTACTAGTTAATCATTTTTTAAAAAAATAAAATAAGGACGGCAATTTCATGAAATCACTAAAATGGCACTACATAAGAATGACAATAAAAGTCTTGAAGTAAACGCAACTGCGGTCTTCTTAGAGGGACAATTTCGTCAAACTGAATTACAACGGCTCTTCAAAAATATAGCCGTTGGTGCTTTTTTAAAACCTATGGGAGCACAACCCACGTAATATATAGACCCCACCAATACTTCTTATGCTCTCATTCAAATCTCTCTCTCTCTCTCTCCTGGTACTTCCAATCAATACGCTCAAAGATCAACAAGGCTCGTCCCCGCCCGGAGATATCCTTGCTCTCCCCTCTCTCTCTTTCTCCACTTTTTCTCTTTCTAGAATTATCTTGTGCTTTCTTTGTCCTGTGATTATTATTACTTTTGGGTTTTGCAGGCTTTGTTTCTCTTTTATTCTTTGTTTTGCAGGGTTTCTTTCTTTCTGTGTGTGTGTGTTTTCTGTGCTAACGTGATGGATGCAGGAACTATGAATTCTTTAAACAAGAGCCAGTCTCGATGCCCTCTTCAAGAGCAGCTTTTTCAAAGAAGGAATTCTCGAGAAAACGTAGGCATAGCCTTTCTATACATTCCTTGTGTATTATTTTCTTGATTTGATATCTGAAGTTAAGGTTTGGGTTTTAGTTAATTTGATTTCTGAATTTAGGTTTAATTTGGTTTCTGAAGTAAGGGGGTTTTGTATTTCATTTGACTTTTTAAATTAGTGTGAATTTAATTTCTGAATTTTAGGGGTTTGCATTCAATTTGAATTTTGATATTAGGGTTTACTATTTATTTACTTGAGTAAAATACTGGAAACTGAGGTTTCTGTTTTTATCTTTGAAAAGGAGGGTTATGGGTTTGTTGTGAATTTGATTTCTACAAATAGTGGTGAATTTGAATTTCAAATCTTTAATTAGGGTTTTGTTCTTAATTTGATTCCTAAAACTAGGTTTTGTTTAATTCAATTTCTGAGACTAGGGTTTTGTTCTTGATTTGATTTTTGAAACTAGGGCTTATTCTTGATATAAAATTTTTGGAACCAGGGTGTTTGGTTTGTTTTTAATCTGAATTCCAAGAAGTAGGATTTATTCCTAATTTGATTACGTAAACTGGAGTTTTATTCTTAATTTGGTTTCTGAATCTAGGGTGTTTGTTTACTCGTTGATTTTATTTTTTTTTTATTAGGGATTTGTTTTTAATTTTACTCTTGAACTAATCAATCTTGTTGTGAATTTCTGATCCAATTACTCTGTTATTATTACCAGCTGGACAGGTTCATACCAAATCGCTCTGCAATGGACTTCGACTATGCGCATTACATGCTGACAGAAGCGAGGAAGGGCAAAGAGAATCCAGCTGTGAGCTCTCCATCCAGAGAGGCCTACCGAAAGCAACTGGCTGAGACCTTCAACATGAACCGAACCCGTATCCTCGCCTTTAAGAACAAGCCGCCAACCCCAGTTGAATCAATCCCTCATGAATTCTCATCTCTTCACCAGGCCAAATCATCAAAGCCTCGACGGAATATTTCTCAGGTGAGCAAATATTCTCTCTTTCAAAGATTTTTTCATGCTAGATAATGGTTTTTAAATAATTCAACTTCTAGTCATAAAATAATCATAATTTGGATGATGAACAGAAAGGGAATTTGCACTGAAAATTAAACAAATTGGAAAAACTTGGGCTGCCCATACAGTTGTCTCAGAAACTGTGCTGGGTTTACATTTGGGTTGACAAAAAATGTGTCTGCCTTTTCGGAATGCTTTGATTGGCTTATTGTGATGCTTATTTATCTCACGGTTAGAACTTAGAACAGAATCGCAGTTCTAATTTTTTTCATTTGATTATACAGACTTCTGAGAGGACATTGGATGCTCCTGACCTTGTGGATGATTACTACTTGAACTTACTGGACTGGGGTAGTGGCAACTGTTCTTGCAATCGCTCTCGGAAACACTGTATATCTCTGGGATGCTGCTGATGGGTCTACCTCAGAATTAGTCACAATTGATGAAGAAAATGGCCCCGTAACAAGTGTCAGTTGGGCTCCTGATGGACGACACATTGCTGTTGGATTGAACAATTCCGAGGTCCAGCTATGGGATTCTACTGCTAATCGGCAGGTTTGTACTAGAAAGCATTATATAGTTTATTAATTTATAATTTCCTTTTCTTTGCAAAGAAACATATTTGTTGATGATTTTCCATGACTTCCTGCAGCTAAGAACATTGAGGGGTGGCCACCGGTCACGTGTGGGTTCCTTGGCTTGGAACAATCACATTCTTACTACTGGAGGAATGGACAGTCAGATCGTAAACAATGATGTACGAGTAAGATCACACATTGTTGAAACTTACAGTGGACATCATCAAGAGGTTTGCGGGCTAAAATGGTCAGCCTCAGGTCAGCAGCTAGCAAGTGGAGGGAATGATAATCTCCTCCACATATGGGACAGATCCGTGGCCTCCTCAAATTCCCCAACACAGTGGCTTCACAGGCTTGAAGACCATACGGCAGCAGTTAAAGCCCTTGCTTGGTGTCCTTTCCAGGGTAACTTGCTTGCATCTGGTGGAGGTGGAGGAGACCGTTGCATAAAGTTTTGGAATACCCACACGGGTGCGTGCTTGAACTCAATTGACACTGGCTCACAGGTCTGTGCTCTGCTGTGGAACAAGAATGAGCGGGAGCTGCTTAGCTCTCATGGGTTTACTCAGAATCAGCTCACTCTTTGGAAATATCCATCAATGGTTAAGATGGCAGAGCTCACTGGTCATACATCCAGAGTTCTTTTCTTGGCTCAGGTACCGTATGGACTTCATTAATATAAAATCCTTATTGTAGATGATTTCTTGAAGCATTGTAGTTAATCGTGCTTTTATCATTTCAGAGCCCAGATGGATGCACAGTGGCATCTGCAGCAGGGGATGAGACACTAAGATTTTGGAATGTCTTTGGGACACCAGAAATTGCGAAACCTGCACCAAAAGCAAATCCCGAGCCATTTGCTCATTTGAACCGCATCCGTTGAGATGGCAGAAAGACATTATTCATTATCAGCTAATATCGATTATAATGTTCGTTTTGAACAGATAAATGGCGAACAATACTGTATTGTCATGTAAATGGAGGAGTGACATGCTATGGTGACAATGTGGCGATTATACTTCCAACATTGGGATTCAATTTTTATGTATAGTTGACATGGTATTGTGTATCTGGTTTGGGATATGATCTGATCGCTGTTTGGAGTACTGAATTTCTTGTTACTAGGGAGATTCATGAGAGAGGGAAGGGGTTTGGGATTACATGTTGTACTGTCAATATTTTACTTCAGTGGAAGTTTTGGGTTCCTTCTTCGCCCGTGGATGTAGTCACTGACTCATGTGACGAACCACGTAAATCTCGTTGTCATGATTTTTCTTGTGCTTTCTTTGTTTTCTTTCTGTTGTTTATTTTCTCCTGGCATTGTTGATTGTGATAGATGGTTCCTAACTTGCTTGCAAACAAGGGATGGGTGGGTTGCATTCGTTGAAATTCTGGGCCTCCAAAATTCCCCCACCTTTTTAAGATTGAGAGTGTGTCCTGTGACACGTGTTTTAAGAATGTCTTACAACATGGATTGCTTGGCATTAATTAAATGAAATAGGCAAGAGAAAATGTCAGTTTTATTCCTTCAACAAGAATGCATTATGCCGATGCCTGTTGGCCCAGTGGAAAGGGGATATCTATTTATCCAAAAAAAAAAAAGGGGATATCCGTCTTCATATCAATTGATGTTGTATAGTTATTTCGATTTGCCGACTTGGAACATTTTTCCCAATCATATTGTTAGAAAGACGAAATTGACATATTTATAATACTACTACTCTAGGATATATCCTATTTCTATTGTCCATGTGAGTCGCTATCATATTCATGTCATCATTTGTTAAATGAGCCAAACTCAATTTGGTTGGGTTAAGGATTCATGAATAGGCTCATGAGTGATGAGTAGGCTTGCAATTGGGCTCATGAACACACTTGAGTAGTCCACTCTTTTTAGGGTTATCATTTCTTAGAATCTATTATTCATAAAACTCTAATTCTCAAGAGTCAAGACTGTTAATTATGAACTCTCAAACATACATGGTAAGGATTCATTCGAGTTTGATCATTTAACAAACCAATCAAGTGTTTGTTTGTTTGTTTTTTTTTTTTTTTTTCTTTTTTCTTTTGGGCTTTTTATTAAGCACTCTCATACCAAGCTTGAGTTTAGCTTTAAACACACTCTTCTTTTTTTCCCCTTTGAGCTTTATGAATTATTGAAATAGATCAGTAAACCAAACAGACATGGTAAGCCTTTTTTTTTGTTTTTCTGCTTTTTTTGGCACAATAGGAAGGAGTTCGAACCCCCTAACCTATTCCTAATCCTAACCCTTTACTCCACCCTCCTGGCCAATTAACCAAGCCAATATCAAGCAAAAATCAAAGCTTGGCTCGGTTGGGTTCACTAGCAAACTTGCTAAGGGCTTGTAACTAGGCTCATGAATAGACTCGCAATTAGGCTTGTATGTAGACCAATCCTTTTAGGGCTTTCCTCCCTTTGTGTCAAATTGTTTGTAGAACTCATCTAATCTTGAGGAGGCTGCAATATTGAAATGAGCAAAGTCATTCATAAATAATTCACCAACAAGGGATCTTTCGAGTTGTTTGGTTACAGATCTTATAATTCAATAATTCATAAATTATTCATAAATATTTGGTTTATGGATTTTATAAAGGAAAAAGAATAAAATATAAGAAATTGTACTTTTCCCTTATTTGGTTACAATTGAAAATTAGAAAAATAAAAAGAATTGGAATAATTTTAGTTTGATATGATTTTATCTTTTCCTTTCATTTTCTTTTCTCCTCATTTTTTTTCATGGTAGAATCCACGAACCAATAGAGGGTAAACGAATTAGGCTTAAGCAAATTTATGCTCGGCTCGTAATAACCAAGCTTTTTTTCAATAAAATTGGATACTTTGACTTAGATTATTGGCCGCCCCCTCCAGGCTGTAAGGCTCAAATTGCCGCCATCCTATCTATGAGACTAGACTCCTAAGGCCCAGATTGTCGCCCTCATCTCGATAGGATTAGATTCCCTAAGCTTTGATTGCCTTCCTGATTTGATTAGGACGAGAACTCAGCAAATAAGCTCGATAAGAAGAGCTCATTCAAAATAGTTTCTCTTTATGCAGACTGCAAACGAGCCAAGCTGACCCAAGTTCTGGAGTGTTTGAATTCAAGGATATTATAATTACGCTGTGATCTTTTTAAGGAATGAACAGTGATCAGAGCATATATTTGCCCCCCCTCCAATTTTTAATTATTCATTCTTATTTTCCAAAAATAAAAATTATTAGCTGAGTTGCAATTTGGGGCCTAATGTCAGAATTTTATATATTATCCCTACTTTGCCCCTTTTATGGGTTTGAAAACCCTATTTTACCCTTATCAACATCTAATAATCATTTATATTTAAACCAGATCTGAATCACTTTAATATTCTTCTCTCTCTATATTACCTCTATCAACATTTAATAAACCTTTATATTTTCCATTTACAAAACAACTCTGACAGCAAGAGTGATTCAGATATGATCAAAATATAAATTTTTATTAAATGTTGTTAAGGGTAAAATAGGGTTTTCAAACTCATAAAAGGGGCAAAATATGGATAATACATAAAATTCTGACGGCAAGCCCCAAATTGCAACTCAACTAATAATTCGGTATACTGAATTGACGCAATTTAAACCTTGGACCCTAAAGTGCGAATTTACCCTAAAAATAAAGATGCATAACATTTCCAATTATTAATCCTTATGAAATGAAAAATATATGTAGTTAGATGTATTTCAACAGTCTTGATCTATACACGATCACATCAATTGTATACAAAATAGCATTACCCTATGAATGAAAACAGCCAAATTCCCCTTCTATTACCAAAACATTGCTTTATTGATTTTAAATATTGTTTATTTAAGTTGCTCATTAGTTTGAGATTGTTCAGCCATTGGTCTTTAATGTGTATAATGTTGGTATGAATAATCCCAATGTACCTGTGAAGAAGCTGAAGTTGAATGATCAAGAATTTTGTGTTTTTGGAGAGGTAAGTTGCCTTGGATCCATTAGGACCCACCCCATGGTACACCGTGGGCATGCTTTCTATGTTGCCTTCGGTGATGAAATTGACGCCAAAGATAATGGCCTTTTGAATCCAAGCAGGATCACTATTACTTTTGTGCGGCCAAGTTCTTCCTAGTGTTCCGTCTCTTTCCTTTGCACACACTACTGCAATTGGACTCCTCGAATGATAGCCAAGTTTCCTGCATAAGATTTTACGCCCAAAAGCAAATATTTTGATAGCCAGGTTTTCTGCATAAGAATTTACGCCAAATAGCAATTTCCTTGCATTAATATAATCCATCCGTCTCAGATAGAAGATAGATTATGTTTAAAATTATATACATATAAGTGATATAACCTCACGAACTGTACCAAGAAAAAGAAAAGAAAAGCAGCAGCATATTTTTATCAATGCCAGCAAACAAAGCCGAATTCCATTGAAGAAAATCCCCCATTCCTGCAGAGCGCCGATGAGATCTTCCAAGACTGATCGGAGCATATTTTCATATCTAGAAGTAAAATTCACCAAAAAGTGTTCGAACAAGAAATTTACTGATCAGGTGAATTGCCGCCTGATATAGGTATCTTCGTGTACAAAAACTGGTTCTTGGGTGTTCTGTGGCGGGATCTGGGGTTGTCCCATAGCTATACTGCCTTGATTGGGAGCAGCTGAATTGCCAAAGGGAGCATTAGTGTTCTTTGCTGAACTCAAAGTGCAATAATAGAGAATTCCAAGGATAACACTTGCAAGGGACAATACGGCACCTCCCGCGAAGACTCCAGGTTTTACAACATAGCAATAGTAGTTACTAAAGTACATGCTCTCTTCACCATGTTGATCATTAAGTGCAGCACCCGTTAGCAACAGGAGAAATGCTATAACAAATGTAAACCTGCACAGTGATGGAATTTACCACATGCATTATTAGTCAATTAAAGTCAGACGATAAATTACTCCCGGATGACTATTCTCTAACTTAATACCAAAAATTCCACCACCTCCAAAAGAATGACCAAAATGTAAATAATTATAGAGAGGAATTTTTCAAATGTTTGAGTCAGACTTACTTTAGAAGAGATCGATGACCAATTGGTAGCTAGATACATAAATGGTTTAAAGCAAAAATTCAAGATGAAATATTAAATGGAAAGATCTCACGAGAAACTAAATTGCTGCAGACAAGAAAATAATAGCAAGGTGAAATGGGAGAACAACACTAAATTGGGGGTCTGGGGGTGCGGGATAGAACTAATGCAAAACCTGGGAGCTGGCCCAGGCCATTGGAGGTGATTGTGCTGACATGCTGTGATTAACTGGGAAACAAATGGGCTCACTGTCCTTGAAAATTTCTTGGTCCTTGGTAAGGTATTATTGATATCAGCTTAGGAGTCCTCTTTGCACTAGATACCTTGATTGGATAATATGAGCCCGGAATCTAGCCAAGATGGGTGCCACTTCTTTGGAGTCCTATTTTCAGAGTTCTACCTTGGTCCTTGGTAAGATATTATTGATCTTTCATCAGCTAAGGCGTCCTCTTACATTATATCCCTTGATTGGACAATATATGATGGGGACATGAACCCTAGAGCAACAGATCAGCCCCGTGACTTGACGACCAAGGCTCCTAATTTTATTACCTTATCATATTTTATGCTATTTATGGAACAATGGAATGTTGCCTTTTAATTTCTTAGACTTTAGGGTTAAGTATTACCAATTTTGATGTATTGGAGTCTCTTTATAAAGGCTCCAATATTTCTTTAAGAAAACAGATTATGATGAATTGAAATTAAAGCTTGAAGCTTTTCTTAGGTTTGGTGCATACTCCAAACCACCCCTAGGTATCGATTCCTAGGGTTTTTCTTTTTCCTTTCTTGTTCGGTGTCAACTCCAAACACCCTTAGATAGTTAGATGCTGATTCCTAAGGTTTTCTCCCTCCTTATTTCTCTTTATTTTTTGTGAGATTGTCCTACATCAGTTTTGGTATTAGAGCAAATCTTGATCCCACGCTCTCATCAAGTGAAGCCGCACACACCTCACTCATTAACCCTGCCTCTGTCATCATCCTGAACAACCATCACCATGAAACCCATCATAAACCCACAAAACCATCACAACACTTGAGCCACTACATCAATCGATCCCAACCACAAATTGAGTTGGCATTCAATCCTCCAACCAAGTTTCTTCCAACGCCATAAGCAAACCAAAACACTCCACTATTGGCACCCTCTCACTCTTATAGACTCTCTCTCACACACAATCAAACCCACCAAAGCCTTGTCGAACTCCATAGCCTCCAAATACCAACCCATCCAGACCCTCGATTTGCACAACCCCAACCCTCGATGACCTTAATCATAGCAGCAGTCGAACACCACAACCACCACCAAGCCCTAATTGCACCATATCTACACTCTTTCGCACCCTATCCTTGAGCCAAACCCACAGATGAAATCCTAACCCAAGTGTGAAGCCAGTTGCATCTTCATTCTTTGCAAACCGACGCATAGCAAGATTGGGTTTTTTCGGGCCATTGTTTTAGCTTAACCCTCGATCTTGCTCTCCACAACCCACTACCATAGATCCTCAGTAGTTGCACCAGTTGATTCAACATAATCGAAGCCGTAGCTCCCACTCATCCTTCTCTTGATCTCAAGACTCATGAAGCTACCAACACCGGCGAACACTATCATCCCACACTCACCTCTACGTTTCTCTCTATCATCGAAAGTCACTCCTACCCTCTACCTTCAGATCTGTGACATTCTACGGCTGGTCCATTGTCATCAAACCATTGCCGAAGTACTGGTTAACCCTAGCTTAACTGTTGAACCACCTTCTCTCGATCTCTAGTCGAGGACCCTAGCTGCGAGCCTCTACCAACATCTTAGCACAGTAGGTATCAGACACCGCCAAAGCCACCACGTCAAGTATCTATTGCTGACCATTGTCGATTTCACTTTCGTTTTGTCGAGCCCTTGTTGTACTTGGAACGAAATCTGTTTACATGGGTCGAATCAGATGAACCTTCAAACCTCCATTTTATCTCTCTTTTATTTCTCTTGGGTTCGAGAAGTCTTAGCTAGTCAGACAGAAAACAAAAAACAGGGGGAAGGAGGCAGGGGGCAGGGGCCAACAAAACCCTTGTTGGTTGGGACGAACAGGCCCACGTGCTAAATCTAGAGTTGTTTAGCAAAGTTCGTAAGTTGTTTTGGGCATTGGTTTGGACTATTATTGGCTTCAATCAAGTGCTAAAGACTATTTGAACACAAATACTTGCTACCCAAGCTTGGATAAAGATATCCTCGACTCAGCCAAGACATTTTTTATTTTTTTTTTTTTGTTTTTTGATGGGGAATGAAAAATTTTATTAAGAAACTAGAGAATGTACAAGAGGACGAGAAGTCCTACAACAAAAAGAGGAAAGAAAAAACAGAAAAAAACAAAAAAAAAAGGCGCCTCTACATCCCACACACTGCAAACCACTTAGAAGAAATAAGAAATAAAGGAATCCCACAAAACTCTTTAGTCATCAAAGCCCAAAAGCAGGCTAAAAAAACCACCCTCTCCCATAAAATCCCGTTCTCTTCTACCCTGTCCTCAAAAACCCTCTTGGATTTCTTTCTAACCACAAAACTCAAAGGATGGCAAGAACCACACATCTCCACAACACAGTGCCCTTGGAACTCCTACCAAAGCCACAGAAATCAATCACAAATAAATCAACACAAGAGGCCGGAGGCACCCAACAAATACCAATCAACTGAAACAGAGACGTCCACATTGAGTATCAGTTAGTCATGGAATCCACACAATTTGAGACAACGTTTAAAGCCCTCCAAACCTGTCTACTAAGATAGACTGACATCACAATAATCTTGATGCTGGATTAGAGAGGTTCAACAAGATGATTTAGCGAATTGATACCGCCAAATTCAATGGTCTAAAATGCGACGAGAAACAATGCCTAACACAGCAAGTTCAGCTTCATGTTTTTGGTTGCAATGACTACAAACATCAGTCGAATAACGAGAATGTAGTGTTTTATGCCTATGTTGAGTCTATGCCTGAAGTTGAAAATTTGTGTTGTGAATGTTATTTCTTTAGCAATTCAAGGTGGAATAATTGACGAGAATGAACCTATGAAACAAGCAATTGTTTCATTCCACGAAAACTTGTGCTGGTTATAGAGACTTGGGTATAGATCTTGTAGTCGTCTCTGATAATTAAGAAGTTGAAGAATTTGTTGTGCAAGAATTTTAATGAAAGTATAAAAGCTCCAAAAGTAATGATCGTTGAGGAAGAAGAATTGAGACAAGAGAGTATGGTTATATCAAAGGAGGATCATGTTGTCTTTTGCTCAAGGTACAAAAGACAGAATTTCTTGGTATTGACAACTTCGAATTAAAATGTGTTTCTTATTTGATCGAGTTTTTTGACAAATTAAAGTCTATATGTCGAGTTGCGTACTTTGAAGCCAATGTATTTCAACAACACTAGAAGCAGATGACATATTTGAAGTATTTGTTTCACTGGAAAAGACAGATTTAATATCTCAGGCCAAACTCTGGATCGACTTTTTCCCACCCCAGGAGAGTTGATGCGGACATCAAACCTAGAGCAACAGATCGGTCTCATGACTTGACAACCAAGGCTCCTAATTTAATTACCTTAGTTTATTTTATGTTATTTATGGAATAATGGAATATTTGCCTTTTAATTTCTGAGACTTTAGGCTATGTATTACCAATTTTGATTAATTGAAGTTTCTATATAAAGGCTCTAATATTTCTTTAAGAAAACAAACTATGATGAATTGAAATTAAAGCTTGAAGCGTTTGTTAGGAATGGTCCTGACTCCAAACCAACCCTAGGTGTCAATTGGTTTTTCTTTATCCTTTCTTGTTTGGGGTCAACTCCAACACCCTTAGGTGTTGATATCTAAAGTTTTTTCTTCCCTTCTAAGCCAAGATGGGTCCCACTTCTTTGGAGTTTGGAAATTCAATGTTTCCTTTAGCATTTTGTTCTATAGTACTTATTTTCTTGTGATGATGCTCTTTCTTTCCCATTTGCCTTCACCACTACGCTCTAAGATCTCCTCTTCCAATGAACATTCCCTTCCCTTTTCTCTTTTCACTTGCAAATCCCTTATCGTTTTCAATTTCATTTCATTTCTTATTCTATATACATATATATATGGAATAAGAAATGGTTCTCCACTATAAATGATTTCCGCCTATCAAAAACTATAAAAAATTTCTTCTACTTTGTCTCTTATAAAATAGCTTTGAAAAAAGGTATTAGCAAACATTTAATGAAATCTCTTATTTGAAATCTAAGAACCACTTATACAGTAAAAGGCAGTGGAGCTTGTAACGACGACATTGAAAAGATATTTAATGGTTTATGTTCTGTTGGAAGCCTCCAAGGCACAATTTCTATGGAGCAGAAATTTCCTACATGGAAATAATTAGTAACACCTTTATAGCTACTCAAGCATGCCTAGAAAGTAGGGGTGCCCCTTGCATTGGTCCAATGTACCTCATATCCCACTAATGCACAAGGTACAACTCCCAACGCGGGTGTTGATATAAGTTATATCAGCACATGCTTACCTGATCATCAACCTATATATATATATATAGTATAATATATATATATATATATATATATATATATATATATATATATATTATACTCCATAAATAAGTATTATTCAATGACTAATAATGCTTATTCAATAAATTTCTTACCTTTTATGAACAAAAAAAAAAAAACAGTGAACCGGACCATTTTTCGGTCCAGTCCGGTCCAATGTTTATTTCAGTCTGGTTCCTATTCAAATTTTAACGTCCCAAATTAGTTCGATCCGATCCAAATATACCTCTGGCCCGGACGGGCCCAGACCGAGTTACACTCCTACTAGAAAGTTGAACCAAAAGGAGATATCAATAATTGAATAGTAAAGGGGGCAATCAAACCAAGCAAGAGTCTATGATGCAAGACCACCTCACAAAAATGAAGAAAAATAAGAAAGAGGGAAAAAAAACGTTAGGAATCAACACCTAGAGGTGTTTGGAATGACAACAAACAAGAAAGGGTAAAGAAAAAAACCTAGAAATCGACACCTAAGGATGGTTTGGAGCAATGTTACCTGGAGCGTGGTTCGCTATGGTACGTGGTATACGGTACAGGTACAGGTACAATGCTTTGTTAATATGTGGTACGTTAGGGGGTAGGCTTAGTTGGTTTGCTCTAGTACAATAGGGGGTATGTATGTATATCTATGTATTCCCCATTTACTAAGAGAGAGATTCTTTTGAAATATTATGAAGATTGAAATTTTAATTAAATTTAAATATTGAATGATTTTGGAAATTGAATTATGTATAGAATTTACTGACATTTTATAGTAGTTTAGAGTCTCATACCATTGCAAATAATCCTAATTTGGGAATTAAAGTGGTAACTTTGCAAACAAAAGTATCTATGTATGTGTGTCTCCTTTATATTTCGAGACGCTAAAAGTGGAGATCCAGATCGCAAATGAGTCGCATTTTGGGTCGGGGACCACGGATTGCGGTTCGAAGGGGGTCAAGAGATCTTGGTAACACTAGTTTGAAGTCAACACCAAACCTAGGGTTGCTTCACAGTAAGGAGTGGCGAGGTTTGGGCTCCATTGGGTTCTCTGTTGCTCCGATTTGGGTTAGGGTTTGATCGGGTAGGCCAACTGGTGTGATGAGATGCATTTTTTTGAGTGTTGGGTATGGCTGGGTTATGATGGATTTCAAAGAAATGGGTTTTCATTGTGGTTCGATTGTGACGAGTGGCTTTGATGGAGGCCCACATGACAAACTTTTGGTGCTTAACAAGTCACGTGAGAGAGGGTATTGTTTCGACTTGAGCAACTGATTAACGGTATAAAAAGGGTTTGAGATGGGTGTTTATGCAACTAGTTAGTGTTGTGATGATGCAAGGAGATGATCAATTGTACTGACGAACAGGATCGAGGATTGCTCTGATACTAAAACTAACGCAAGACAATGTCACAAATATAAATAAAAATAATAAAGAGGTAGAAACCTTAGGAATCAGCACCTAAGGGTGTTTGGAGTGGACACCAAAGAAGAAAGGGTAAAGAAAAAAAAAACTTAGGAATTAGCACCTAGGGATGGTTTGGATTTGGGACCAAACCTAAGAAAAGCTTCAAGCTTTAATTTTAGTTCATTGTAAGCTATCTTCTTTAAGAAATATTGGAGCCTTTATATAGAGACTCCAATTACGTCAAAATTGGTAATAATTAACCCTACAATTTTAAAAGGTACCGATGCATTTATTCCATAAATAAGCTAAAATAAAATAGGAAAGTCAAGTAGGAGCCTTGGTCACCAAGTATTGGCTAATCTGTCTTGGTGCAGGTTCGATGTCCCCATCAATCTATGGCTTTGATAGTTTTTAAATCCAAAAGTTTTATTGCGAAAGAAAACAGCATGTCATACACTCATACTTGAAATAAAAAAGCTACAAAACAGTACCTTCCCAATCCTAATTCTTAAATATCAAGCTATCCTATTCCGAGAAGCAAAATGGTTATAGGAAGCTGGGTAACATGCTCAAGTTTGGCAAGTGGAGATAGTTTTCAAAAAAGAAAAATGTTAAAAAGGAAAACTAAAAATCATTAAAAGAATTGACATAAGACAGTTATTTCGACAGACAATAAGAGGATTTTCTGACACTTTTTAGAAAGGACACATAACTTAGACTTCATTTGAATTATAGCTTAGATAATAAACCTATAATTCTTTTATTACCGTCTCAACTAATGGTATCATAATTTTCGAAGAGGAGCATACTGACTTGCACCAGAGTCAGTAAAAACACTAAAGTGGTTTCAAAAATGAAATGCAAGAAACACCATTACTCGTGCTACAAGGATGAAGTTTCTCAATGAAAAAATAATAAGATTTGAAGCTATCTAAGACATAAGTTTGAATGTGATTTAGATGATGATCATCAAGTGTGCTCTATCCAGACCATCTAAGATTGGCTACACCCTTCCAGCTTCACATGTTCAACCTGCCAAAGGCCAGGTTTCTAGTTGAAGTATGCTTTGAACTTCAGACAGTGATGGTCATGTATTTTATTTGCCCCTCATTTATTCTAATTTCTCAAAGAATTGCACCAAAAGTATGAAATTGGAATAGAAGTTTATCATCAAGTCATGGTTGAGAATTACCATGAAACAACAAAGCAGACCAATGCTAATGGCCAATTTGAGTTTCTAGGATGAGGACTTCTTCTGCAACAAATGCACCCAGTTTCAACATTAATGATTACTTGAGCCATCACAAGAGCCACCACTGCAGTTAATCCAAGAGCCAGAGCTGGACTCCTAGGGTATCTACATTCAGTAGGAGAGATGAACTGAACTTCAGAACTCTGCGAAATAAAATAAAATGAACAATAATAGGTCAAACCATATTAAAAATGAGTAAGATAAAAAAAATTAGCAACAGTTCCAGCATTGCTTCTATTATAAACCAAGAATATGTGCTGATTTATCAATTTAGAAACAGTAACTGCAGAGATAATCTAGAGATGACAAAACAGGCCCTTAAAATTAATTGCCTGACACTTGTTGAAAACTATAGTTGTGAGCTACAAATACAATGCACTAATCAACTGAGTAGGGTTCTCCTTCATAAGTAATATATACACACACACAGATATGTAAAACAAGAGACCACAGTGGTGTATTATGTGAAAAAAAGAGTTGGAGAGCATTGATCATTCTTTTCTATTTTGTCCAGTAGCTTCTTGGTTGTGGCAAAGTCTTTTCAGTCTTGGTGGCGAGTCTTGGGCTGTGCCCAATTGTGTTTCGAGGATGTTTGAGGTCCATTTTTGGGGTCTTGGGAGAGGTAAGAAGGCCAGGGTTATCTGGAGGAGCGCCTTTTGGCGGGTTTTTGGGTTATTTGGCTTGAGATGAATGCCAGAATATGCAAAGACAGGGCAGCTTCCTTGGTTGGCTTGTGGGATAAGATGCACTTTTTGGGCTCATTCTTCAAAGGAGTTTGGAGATATTCCATTGTTTGTATTACAATCAGATTGGAGGGCTGTGTGTTGTTAGTTTTCTTTTCTTCGTTTCTCTTGTGGTTCTAGATGAACTTGTCCTCCTTTCGTATTTCCTTTTTTATTCGTAATACTATTTTATCTTTTGTTGCTGATCAAAAAAAAAAAAAAAGAGAGACCACTTTCAGTTGTACAGAGAATAATTCACAATGCAGTACTGATTAATACAACATACCCTCTTAAGTTGATGAGTTCGTTGAGTCTACCATTAAAGATCAGCGGGTTTCAGTGAAACTGGCATATAGTTAAAGAAGGTTTCATGAAATTTACCCTTTATAAAATAAAATAAAATAAGAAACTAGTAATCATAACCAAATATTACTTAAAATCATCATAAAATGATTTACTCCCATACTTAAAAGGGTTAATAGATTGCATAAAGTTCACTATGAATCTTTAAAAACATTAACATACAACGTTCAACAGGTGAAACATGTGCAAAACTAATTTTGAAGCCTGTTATGCAAGCTTAAAAAATTTCATGGTCACGATGATTGTGACTCTTTACGTAATACCACTGCACTCATAACTCATTACACCTTTACCAGTTACTGTACATCAACCTTTACCATTATTTAAAACCATGGTTTCATGCCATGGCACTGCACCTCCTTCTGTGCAAGGAAGAGGGGCGAAATCAATGGCAAACAACGTATCCAGATGCACTAAAGGGGGCAAAGTACAATTTTCAAATTAAAGGCAGGTAAAGTGAAACAATCCAAACTTGAAGGGGATAAAGTTTATTTTTTCCTTACATTTTTTATGGTCTGTGGGTCTATGGGGTATTATTAAACTTATTAAGTGTATTTTTATTAATTAAAAGTTTTTCCAAGATTTTAACTTTTAATAGTCATAGATTTGTAGAACTTAAATCCATCTTGGTGAACTCTCCATCTTGGTGGTATTATAGTTATAGGGGAGATTGTAAACCTTCCTTCATTAATTTTGTTGACTCCCTAAGACTATAGTTGGGAGTCAGGGTGATTTTGGTGCTCCTTTGTTTTGGTTTTCTTGTTTTTTTTGCTGCCTTGCTGTGGAAGACCTTCTTTTTTTTTAACTCTTGTATACGGCTCATACACTTGGGTTATCCCTTTTCTTTTCAATACACTTAATTACTTCATAAAAAATATAAAAAAATTAAAAAGTTGATTAAAAGTTTTTCCAAGATTTGCACTTTTAATAGCCATATAGTATCCAACCTAATCCCTAATTTTAAGTGTTAGACATAAAGGAATGAATACTTGACACTATGTTGATCAAAAAAATGAATACTTGACACTAATTTGTTATATAAATCAACATTAACACATTTCATTTCCCAAAGTTAAAGATATTTTTTTAGCCATTTATCTACTTCCAACAATTTATTTTATAAAATTAAGTTTATCTTACAAGTTATGATACATGATACAGAAAATACAGATTTCGTTACTCAATATGATACATAATCTAATAGCCACACTCAACCAAAAAAAAAAAAAAATCAAGATATTTATTAAAGCATATAGAAATCATCCCAAGAAGAAATAAACATCACATCTCTTTGCATTGAAAGCACAAGTTAAGCATCACGAAAGTGAGAAGATAATAAAGCAATACCAACACATTGCCATGATATTGTGGGGGTTGATGGTATACCTAGAAGTTTAAGGGTGTATGGTGCATGGGGCCTTCGGGTTAGCTTTTTTGGTATCTTGTGGCTGTTTTTTGTTGTTTTGATGGAAACCTGGTCCATGTTGTCTTTTCTTTTTCACTAATACAATTTTTTACTTTAAAAAGAAAAGTAAAAAAAAAATGTATTGGGAGTTCTGATACAAATTATCGATATCATGAGTGATGTGATATTGCCCATGAGTTCTACTGCTTGAGCTATGCATTTAGTAGCAAAGGATCACAAAACTTCGCCAACACAAGTACTTTTTTTTTTTTTGTTTTTTTTTTTTTTTTGGTGGAGATAGGCAACGAAAGATTTTCTTGAGAAAACTGAAGAATGTACAAGAGGACAAGAAGTCCTACAACAAAAGAGGAAAGAAAAAACAGAAAAAATTCCTACATCCCACGCACTGCTAGCCAATCAGAAGAAATAAAGGAACCCCGCAAAACTCTTTAGTCGCCGAAGCCCAAAAGGAGGCTAAAAAAACCACCCTCTCCCATAGAATCCTGGTCTCCTCTACCTTGTTCTAAAAAATCCTCGCATTTCTCTCTAACCACAAAACCCAAAAGATGGCAAGAACCACTCATCTCCACAACATCACTCCCTTGGAGCTCCTACCAAAGCCCCAGAAATCAATCACAAATAAATCAACACAAGAGGCCAACGGTACCCAACAAATACCAATCAACTGAAACAAGGATGTCCACATCAGTAAAAGCTACATCACAATGCAAAAGCAGATGGTCCAAGCTCTCAGCCGCCCTCCTACACATATTACACCATTGAGGTGATAGACAAAATGTGGGTCTTCTCTTCTGACACACATCATTAGTATTAATCCTTCTATGAGCAATAGTCCATGAAATAACTTTAACTTTTAAAGGAACCTTTGATTTCCAAATCATCTTAGAAGGAGGAAAAGTGGACAAAACATGATCATCAACAAGGACATCCAAAAAATATTTACGTGAAAAAACTCCGGAGCAAAGAGGGACCACCTTCTCTTATCCATCTCCAAAGAATTAAGAATAACTCCATCAAGCATGGTCAACAAAGAGGAAAACTCAACCAACTCTCTATCATTAAGATTTCTAAAAAAATGAAATCCCAACCAATAGGCACCGAGGACGAAGCAACCATAGTCTGGATAGAATAAGAAAAATTATACAATCGAGGAAAGCGAATTGAAAAAGGACAACCATCTCTCCAAGTATCCTCTCAAAAACGAATCATTTCCCCATTCCCCACCACTAGAGAGATATGATAAATAAAATAAAATAGAGCAGAAAACCTTGAGCAATAAACCCCCATGGCCTCCGGGTGGAAGTCCTCACACCAACACCAGAATCCCAACGATTATTCTGCAAGCCATATTTGCTTTTGATAACCAAGTGCCATAAAGAATCCCTCTTCAAAGGAAATCTCCAAAGCCATTTACCCAATAAAGCAATATTCCTGGCAATAATATTACCCAAACCAAGCCCCCCTTTACATCTAGATCTAAACACCACCTCTCAACTAACCAAATGATCCTTCTTTCCTTCCCCGCTACCCTCCCATAAAAAATTCCTCATCAACTTCTCAATCCTTGAAGCCACTTCCATAGGAATCTTAAAAGGAGATAAGTAATAATTGGGGAATACTGGCCAAGACTGACTAAACTAACACCAATCTTCCTCCCTTTGAAATCAATGCTCTCTTCCATCCATCCAATCTCTTTCCAATCTTGTCAATAACCGGTTGCCAAAAGTTTTACAAATCTCGGATCCCCCCCTAAAGGCAAACCTAAATACTTTATTGGCCAACTCTCTAAAAAACACCCAATCTCCCTTGCTAACCTGCCCAACCTATCTTGAGAGCAATTCACCCAAGCTAACAAACTCTTTCCCATATTCACCTTCAACCCAAACACCAACTCAAAAATCTGTTAAATGTATTTCAAAGTAATGATATTTTGTTCATCGCCAGAAGCAAAAAAGAGAGTATCATCAGCAAACTGCAAATGAGAAACCGAAACTTTATCCCTCCCAATAAAAAACCCTTCAAACAAATTACACTCCTTAGCTCTATCAACCAACCTACTCAAAATATCCACCACCAAAGTAAATAAAAAAGGAGACAGTGGATCTCCTTGCCTCGACCCCCTAATGCCTTGAAAGCCCTCTCTGGTTTCCCATTCAACGCAACAGCCAAATTAACAGACGACAAGCAACCCAAAATCCACCTCCTCCATCTATCCCCAAAGCCCTTCCTCTCAAGTACAAAATCCAAAAAATCCCAAGCTACATGATCATAAGCTTTTTCAAAATCTATCTTGAAAAGGAAACCCTCCAAACCCTTAACCTTGTAATCATCCACTGCCTCATTAGCCACTAAAACTGCATGATTTTGTCCCATTCTGTTGGCACTCACAAATAAGATCTAAATAATGTACTAAATCTTGTCTCCTGCTCTCTTCTCTTCTCTTCCCTTGCCTGGATTCCGGCCAAGCAAATAGGGCCTTATAGGAATCCTTTCGGGGAGATATATTAAGACCAATTAAGCTATTTATCAAGGACAAAAGAACTACAGATAGTCTTTTTGAGAAAGATTCCTAACATAAAATGATCTCAAAAGGTAATGAAGCCTTAAATAAGAGTACATATCATCAACTGGAAAGCACTCATAGGTTAAAGTAGACTTTAATGGTTTGAACCTAATACAATTGAATCACAAAAATTATTTACTCAAGATAACCCTTCATTGACGAAGTAAAATCAGTTGACCCTGTAGAACATGAGTCCAGCCGATGTTTAAGGAAAACAAAATACAGTACCCAGACGACATATTGCACACTTAAATGGACAGGTGAGAGACAGAGTCATTCTAGCAGAGTCTTCTACCGTGCAAAAGAACGAAAAAAATAAAAATAAAAATAAAAAAAATGCCTAAGTAGAACACTAAACACCTACACCAGTTCTATTAGGGTGTCCTCTGGCTAAGCTAGTCCTTGATATTTTATAAATAAGTGCGAAAAAGTAAACACTAAACACCTACACCAGTTCGTTAGTAAACACTAAACACCTAAACCAGTTCGTTCAAAATGGCTAAGTAGAACTATCAACCATTTAGCTCACCAAGAAAAAGAAGAGAAAAAAATTTGCTGGATCAGTTGATTAGGAGTAGGTCTTTGGTTTCTCCGGTTCCAAACATTGAATAATCTAAAAGAATCAAACTTCTGTTTTCTATTCTTTTCTTACCTTTTCTCAGCAACAAAACTAAGAGAAAACTTCAAAACAGACATAGGATACGCATACCCTTTAATTAAAGAAATCACATGAAACCAAAACTAACTATAAATGAAAAAATATGGGTTATACTCCGTTTGGTTGATGAGAATCTCGAGAGAAAGCAAAGAAACTGCAACTTCAAATTCCAGATTTTTCATTACAGAGAGTTTAGAAGAGCAATAAGGTAATGAAAAGGCAGTAAAACATCAAGTTCCGAATATAAAACGCAGTTAAGGAGAAAAAGATCTGAGAGCAAAACCCGTTGATCACCTTTATCCTCTTGGCCTCTGCACCAAAACCCATCGCAGCTGCTAATAACCCTAAGAAACCCACCACACTGCACACCACTAAAACCCTTCTCTCCATGCCCCTCTCTCCAAATCTCACTCTCCAACTCTCTCTCTCTCTCTCTCTCTGTCTCTTTCTCTCTCTAATCTTTTATCTTTCTGGTTAAGTATTTGAGTCCATGTATATATTTTATTGCTAGGAAAAAGGAATATGTGTGCGTATTTATACCACTTTGTCTGAAAAAAAAAAAAAAAAAAGAAGAGAAAAAAAAATGGTATGAGAGGTAAAAGGTTACTACCAAAAAAGAGAAAAAGGGGCGAGAAGAGGACGGACAGAGAAAACGTAAAGCCAGTGAAGAGCATTTTTTTTTTTTTTTTTTTTTTTTGGCTAAGTAGTGAAGAGCATGCTCGTTCCGTGTGTTTTCTCCTTTTCAGTTTTTTTTTCTTTTTTTTTTTTTTTTTTTTTTGTGTTATGTTTATTAGATGGGCCAAGGACCGAAGAAACAGGTCACCATGATAATCTGGGCCCAGGAGGGCCAGACCAGGTCCTGAAAAGACATGTTTTCACTTTGCGGGCCTTTGTTGGCACCCAAAGATCGGAATCAGATTTGGTGAAGTTTGCAGGTTTGATTGCATGGTATAATTATTGTTGGATCATTGCCATGTGGTAAGAGAAAAGTATGAATGGTTAGGATTCGAAAGATGAGTTTGGCGTCAAAGTGTTAACTCCATAACCTTTGGGCGTGAAATCCTTACAGCAAATATTAACTATTTATGCTTCTCCCTTGTCACATGGCGCCCATCCACCGGTAATTACATCAGGCAATTAAAGTGCAAACTATACCAAATCCGAGTCTCCCAAAGATTTTCTTTTCATCCCCCATTTATTGTCATGGCAGAAAACTTTGTTTCTACAGCAATTGTATTGAATGGACCATTTTACCTTTTACTATCCACAGTTATTTTCTCCCTTTTGTCACTTCCATGCATCACTTACCCCCTCTTTTTTTCCAAGTCGACCACCAAAAACTTACCAACGGTGCCATGTACAAAACGAGCTTCAATCAAACCCTCCCCTTCACCACACATCCACACCCATAAATCCTCCTCCTTTGCCTCAGCGAAAAAATGGAAGTCGTCGGAACCTCTAAGACATCTTTTTGGTTGCTACAAGCTCCACCTTCCATTAACTTCTCCTCCTCCGTCAAATCCTTCTCCTCAATCTAGGTTCGCGGGCCTACTTGATTGCTGTAAAACCCAATGTCAGTGTTTTTCGCAACCGCTACCCTCTTTTCAAACCCTAAACAGAACTCGCCCCTTCTCCATAGCAACTCATGTGTACATAAATGGCAACCTTCAATTTCATTTTTATTTTTTTTTTCAATTTTTTCCTATATTGGATATGGTTGAGATGGTTACAAAACAATGTTTGAACTTCACCTCGAATTTGGAGTTCTCCCAATGTTCTCTGATGAAACCATCGACCCACCACTGAAAAAGTGGAGCAGTGGGTTTTGGGGTGTACGACAATAGATCAGTGAAATGCATTGAAAAGTTCGCATCAGCATATCCCAAGGAAAGCTATCATGCAGAGAGTAGTCGAAGGGTAACGTTTACAGAGCAATGGCTTAATTAAGGCAAGTTAAAAAGGGATTAGGAGTCTTCAGATTGAGGCTTAATCCCAACTGGTGGTAATCAATGTGATATGTGGAAGTATTCGGAATCATTAGAGCATTACTAATCTTGTTTAGCATATTCAAAACCAACTACTATCTAGGTTTTTTAGGCATGTGTTTAGGCAAGCAAATAGGGTTGCTAATTGTGTTGCAAATTTGGGTTATGAATGTAATGATACTTGTATTTGGGAAAATAAGTTTCCTAAGAAGTTTTGGCCAATTATTTAGGAAGATTATCATGATGTTCCTTCTAGAAGATGTAAACATTATTTTGATTCTTAATGAGATTTCCTTTCTTTCCAAAACATTGATGAAGTAAAAAAGATTGTTTTTTTTTTTTATTTATCAAAATGGGCAACTCATTGTATTATTACTTTTGGGGATGTGGAAACAAAGTTTTCTAATGAGGCAATAACGTTGCCCATTAGTTATTAGAGAGCTTTAGTGGCAAGTCCATATTATTGGACTTGTACAGCCACAAGTATATAAAAAAAATTTATCCAACCTCAAGTCCAAGAGGATAAGCCATGGACCAAAATACCCTTAAAATACAATACGAGAGTAATTGTGATTTGACCGGATCTACTTTCTCGATCACTCTCTCTCTCTCTCTCATCCAGGCAACATAGCAAATGTCTAACAATCCCTCCAACCTTCATCCCATCCATCCGCTGTCCTTCATCTCCAAGGTTTGCCTTTCTACTATAGAAGATTTTTTTGTTTTTGTTTTTGCTGCAATACTATGCAAGATTTGTTGATTCCAAGGCATAACATGCTGTTTTTAGATGTAATTGAACAAAAAAACCAAGCCATGTGATTACATGGATGAGAAAGCTTCCATTGTTGCTTATTCTATTTGGCAATAAGAACCCATTTTGTTCCCAGGTTGTGTTGCATCTTCGACTTTGCCTAAGACAACTTTATCTGCCTTAGTCACTGGCTTCTTGTTCCCTTTGTCATGACTTAGAACCATTAATTTTTGCATGAGATCTGGTGGTGACTTGCTCCGATGAAGTTTCTGCACTAGATCTGGTAGTGAAACCTCTAGTTTTTGCACCAACTCCCCCAACCCCTGCTCCAGCTTCTCTAATACCTCCTCTGGTAGTGAAATCATCAGTTTCCACACGAGATCTTATGGTAAAACCACCGTATTTTGCACCAGCTCTACCAACCCCTATTCCTATTTCTCCAATGTATTCTCCGCTGGCTTCAACACCTATTATATCAAACGCGTGTGTGAAAATAACAATTAATCTTAAGTTTATCTTTAAACAGTTACATATAACTGTTTTAGAAAACATTCTTTTTTTGTAATAGTTACATCTAAAACCAATTATACACACATAAGTTCATAAACTAATTTACATTCAACATTTATTCTACACAAATCTGTAAACAGTTACATCAAAAAATAATTACATATAAGTATATAGTATAAAAAGTTACATATAATTGTTTTACATTCACTATTTCTTTTACACAAATCTATAAATAGTTACATGAATAGATTTCATTGTGTGAGTAATTTGTGGAAGTATAGGTGTTTCGTATCAATTCCTCCTAATTTTCTTTTCTTTAGTCATGAATTTTGAAACAGTTACATGTAACTGTTTAAAAACAACTATATGTAATTGTACGGGGAAAAGTCCGGACAGTCGGCGGAGCGCTTTGAAAGAGTGGTCCGGGGATTCGGAACGCCGTGCGACTTTGGCCCGGTCAGGTCGTAAGGACTGAGATGGCTCGTGGTAGCGCGGGAATATGGGGCTTTCTCGATGAACAGGAGAGCTATGTGTTGCGTAGAACAGGGGCCTGAAAACAAAGAGGATCGTCAGGGGAGACCGGGGGTTTCCCGGTCTAAAACCCTCGATGCTCAAGTCAGTTTTAGTGTCGAGGGAGAGAGGGAGTAAGCAAGAGTAGAAGGAGAATCTCTAGGGTTTCGTGCTAAGTGAGCTTACCTTTCTTGGCGTGAATAGTGTTCCTTTTATAGGCAAGTGCTAGGTTTCGGATTGGTCCAATGCCCTGACCTGACCGCGGTCAAGTTAGGGCTCCGAGCTAACCATGGTTAGATAGGGGCTTCAGACCAAATCGCGGATCTTTCGGGGTTACAGGCCTGACTGTTGACAGTCGTACCCCTGAGTCGGTTTCCAGGAGCGTGCTCTGCTCCCGATCTGATTTCCTCTGTCGGATCTGGGATGTAAGACAAATTCGACGCACGTGAGGGGCACGTGCTCATGCGGCCCGAAAGGGTTCATTTGACCGAGAGGGTGCCTACCCGAGGTTGGCACGAATCGAGGACATCAAGGCCCGAGGGCCAATTTGCCCCGAGGGCGGGCAGGCCTGAGGGCTCGGATGCTCCGAGGACGTGCTTGCCCGAGGGCGGTTACAAGTAATTGAGGGAATAGGGTAGCCCGAGCTCATTACCGAGGTCATACACATGTCGCGGTTTCATTTGCTTTTCAGAAATATCCCACACAACTTCCCCCGAGCCATCATGTCCTCGGTCACTCAGTTACCGAGGATGTGATGGTTCTGACATGGTGGTACTGCCTTTCAATCAAGCGCCGTTTCGTATGCCCGAGGCAGTTGTTGGGCACAAAATACGAGGGGGTGACGTCATCCTCGTGAGGCTAGGTATATAAGGGTTTTGCCTCCCTTATTTTCCCACTTTCACTTCCAGAGCCAGAGCCTTGCCAATCGAAGAAACTTTGTCAGAGAAAGGAAATCCGACCATCGACAGCTCACCGGAAATCGCCTTCCTTGAGTTTTCCGGTAAGTTCTTCATCTGTTCTTGGTGTTCTTCATTTTCTCCATGCATTTGTCTTTGATCTCCTTTTTTCAATCCGTTCATAAAAACCAAGTTGTGTGCTCGGTTGTTTGTGAAACGTCTGAACCGAGCACATCATATGTGCTCAGGTTTCTTCAATGTGTTTGAACCGAACACAACATATGTGCTCGGTTAAGACTAGGTTTCAAACCGAGAGATTAACTTACCTAGGATTGTTCGACGATTCCCTTAAAAGATAGGATTGTTATCTGTTCCGTGCGTCCTAGGACATTTTGTCCTTACCGAGCTCTGTACTTAATAGATGACTCATCAAATTCGAGGGAACCCGAACAAGGAGAGGGACTTCGGGGAGAAGTTCGGTTTCAGGGCCGGGATTACATTTCGGTCTGCCGAGGTCGGTGAAGAAATCAGCTCAACCGACGACCGAGGGGGAGTACCCATCCACAACATCAACTTCTTCGAGGGTGGTGTTCGGGTCCCTTTCCCCGAGCTCCTAGTGGATTTCCTTAACTTCATCAACTTGGCGGCCATCCAGTTGAAACCGAACACATATAAAGTAGTGCTCGGGGTTGTAGAACTCAACAGAATTCTTGGCACCAACCTAGGTGTTGAAGAGATTTTCAGCTGCTACCAGCTGTCTCGGTCGCCGAGCGGGTTCTACCTCAGATCCCGAGACCCCGAGCGGGTGCTTGTTACTCATATTCCCGACAGTAGCCAGGGGTATTAATCGGACATAGTGTTCGTTTATGGCGACTTTGAGCCTCCCCTGCTCGAGAGAGAAGGGTGAAGAGTCCCTCGGGAGCTCGGGGAGCCTCGTAAGTTTTTTAGACTTGGTGCTTTTAATCACTTATTTTCTTTCTATTTTTCTATCTCTCGGTTTATGACTTGTTTTTTGTCCACAGCTGAAGCTGCCTTTGAGTTTCCTCTTGAAGTTAGGGAGGAAGAGATCCAGAGGGTATTGAGCTACCGAGGGGAAGACGGCTTTGGTCGGGCAGCCCACGTCCTTCTCAAGTACCCACCTCGGTACCGAAGCTTCCAGGCGACGAGCGTTCCCAGAGGGTACCCTTCCTTTGGTCAGGCAAAGAGGAAGAAGGCTCCCGGGCAAGAACCGAGCATAGTGGTTGCTCTCGGTACGCAGGGCCGAGCTGAAGGAGAGGGTTCAAATTCCCCTCAAGAGTGGTCGCCCGACGATATGGCCGACCGAGGCATTTCCATGAAGGTCCCTACGCCAAAAAAGAAAGGCGCAGGCCCGAGCAGGCAGAAGGGGTCTGACCCCCTTAAAGAAGCTATGCGTAGGAAGCAGCAGCAGGGGAAAGCGCCTCAGGTCACCCCGCCCGAGAAGCTTGCCCCGAGGGAACCGATCACAAAGGTACCGGAGAAGAGGGCAGCTCCGGAAATTCCTCGGTCCTCAGAGCCGAACACGTCTCGGGAGGTGGGCTCCTCGGGGAGGCCAGAGAAGACTATTGTGATCGAGGACCACTCCCCCGAGCAAGCCAAGAAGAAGCAGAGGGTGGAGATGGATTACCCCTTCCCCTCCTCGGATTACCAGCCCCTGACAATAGACCGAAGGCGCCGGGAGATTATGAGGGACCTGCCTTAGTTCCCCTTTCCAACCGACCGTCGCCTCTCGGTCATGACCGACCCCGAATTCACGTACCATTCCATCGGGAATTTACTGAAGTTCCCGTTGGACATGGCGAGCCACAAGAAGCATCGGTCGGTGGACTTGGGCTACGAGACCCTCATCCACCAACTCTTGGTAAGCTTCTGTTCTTCCAACACTTAGAAAATTTTGAGTTTGTTATCTTTACTAATTGTGCTCGGTGAACGCAGGCCGCGCAACAAACCATGCTCCTAACCGAGCGCCTCTTGAAGACCGAGGACCGGTATAAGAAGGAGGTGGTTGAGTGGTCGACCGAGAGGTCCGACCTTAAGGCCGAGGGAAGCCAGCTAAGGGAGGAGCTAGCCAAGGTGCAGTCGGAGTTGGAGAGCATCCGAGAGGCTGCTTGGTTGTCCCAGGACGAGCTTGCTAAGTCCCAGGCTTTGACCAAGGACCTAAGGTCCAAGCTTGATCAATACCGAGGCGACGCTTCACACTGGAAGAAGCAAGCCGATGAGTGGTATGATCAGTGGCAAACCGAGGTCGAGTCTCGGGCGGTTTTGATCAAGCAAGCAGAGGACAAGGCTGCTGACGAGTATGTCGACCGAATGGAGCCATACCTGGAGAAAAACTATAGGCTCGGTTGGGATACTCTCGGCTCTCGGGTGAAAGAGGCCTACCCAGAGGTGGATTTGGAGAGGATTCCCTTTGAGAGGGTAGCATTGCCCATCTCTGACGATGAGGGTGAGGAAGAAGAAGGTGACGCCGAGGATGGGGAGACTCCACCCGAGGATACCGAGGCAGCCGAGCAACAGAACGACGTGCCCCAGGACACCGAGCAGCCAGCCACCAATCAAACCGAGCACCAAGCAGCCGAGGACCCGTAGGATCCGGCAACCGGGAACACCGAGCACTTCGTTCCCGAGGCTCCTTCCACTTAGTGATTTTTCTATCTTCTTTTTTTGTTTTCTTGAGCTTTTGTAGCCTGAGGGGCTTATTATGTACAGAATCTCCATTTGTAAAAAAACTTTAATTTTTTGAATATATATATGCTCTTTTTTTTTGCCCGATGGGCTCCCATTGTATGCTTGGCTTAAATGTGTATACGCTTGTTTTCGGCCCGATGGGCTTATCGTTTGGTTATTTCAATGCATGTTCCAAGCGCTTATTTTTCTTCGGACACTTACGCCTTTCCTATCTTTTCTTTCTTGCCTGTTTATGTGTTGGCGAGTCGTCGTTGCTCGGGACATTCTTCCGAGCTTCCTCTTTCATGTGTTGGGAAAAAGTTTTATTTTTATTTTATTTTTGGGGGATCCGAGACTTTTAGTAAGTGTCCCTTTGTCGCCCAGGTAGGGCTAGGGTGATCGGCCCTCACCACCTTGCGAGACTAAGGTTTTCTGTGTATATTTCCTTATTGTTATGGTGAGGCTAGGGTGATCGGTCCTCGTCACCATGACAAGACTAGGCGTTTCTAATAATGGCAGCATTTTCATTGAATAAAAAGACTTCATTGATTAGATCGAGCTGGTGTTTTGCCGACCAGGCCCGTATTACATCTTTCTTCATTTGTGGAATATTCTAAGGTTTGATACGTTTACCGACCTTGGTAGGTCTCTATTGTCTTCACAATGCTTTAGATCATAAGAACCTTTCTCTCCGATAGCGACGACTTCATAGGGCCCTTCCCAGGTTGCCCCGAGTTTTCCTTCCTTTGGGTTCCGAGTTCCCGAGTTTACTTTTCTGAGGACGAGATCACCGACTTTAAACTCTCAAGGGCTGATCTTCTTCTCATAATACTTCCGGAGTTCTTATTGATAGATCGCCATTCGGATCATTGCTTCGCCTCTTCTTTCTTCGGCTAGGTCAAGCTCGCGCGCCATGTTCTCTTCATCCTGTTCCTGACTGAGTTTTTCTGTTCTTAGAGTCAGGTATCCCATTTCTGCTGGGATGACTGCCTCTGTCCCGAAAGCGAGTGCAAAAGGGGTTTCGTTTGTCGACCTCTAGGGGGTCGTCCTGTATGCCCATAGGACCGCATGAAGCTCCTCGGGCCACCTCCATTTTGCTTTCTTCAGCCTTTTCTTGATTCCTTTTACAATTACTTTATTTGTCGCCTCTGCTTGCCCATTTGATTGCGGATAACTCGGACTAGCGTAGAAGAACTTCGTTCCGAATTGTGCGCAGAACTCTTGAGTTCTTCGACTCTCAAATTGAGTGCCGTTATCCGAGATAAATGCTTGGGGAACCCCAAATCTCGTGAAGATGTTTTCCCAAAGGAAACTGATAATATCTGAGTCCCTGATGGAGGCTAGGGCAGCGGCCTCCACCCACTTTGTGAAGTAGTCGGTTGCGACGACGAGGTATCTCCTATTGCCGCTCGCTCGGGGGAGCGATCCGACCAAATCAAGGCCCCATTTTGCAAAGGGCCAAGGGCTTGATAGAGGATGCAGGTTTCCTGCCGGTCGGTGGATTTTATCCGAGAAGAATTGACAGTTCGGACATTTCCGGGTGTACTTAAGGGCATCCTTTTGCATGTACGGCCACCAGTAGCCGTGCGTTATTGCTCGGTGCGCCAGCGAGCGTCCCCCTGCGTGACCTCCACAACTTCCATCATGGAGTTCTTGCAAGACTCCTTCCACTTCATTCGGATGAACGCACCTCAAATACGCTCCAGTGAAAGATCGCCTGTATAGCAAGCCTTTTGGGGAGAGCCAGAATTGTGCCGATTTGACCCTGATCTGGTGTTTCTGATGGTGGTCTTCAGGAAGGACATCATTTTTGAGATATTCAATTATTTCGTCCATCCAGCTTGGACCAAGTTCGACAATTTCGTTAACTTCCGGGCTCGGTTCTATGCTTGGGGCATGGATAGTTTCGATATTAATTGTTTTTCGGGATTCTGTTTCCAGTGCCGACGCGAGAGATGCCAGCGCGTCTGCGTGCTTGTTCCGTTCTCGGACAAGTTGTTGGATGCAAACGCTTTCGAAATTTGAAATAAGCTTCTTGGTGAGCTCGACATAAGCTTTCATCCTTTCGTCCCGAGCCTCATATTCATCGTTCAGCTGCCGAACCACCAATTGAGAATCACTGAAAAGATTTAACTTGGTTGCCGATAATGCTAAGGCAAGCCTCAGTCCTGCTAGAGTGGCCTCGTACTCGGCCTCGTTGTTTGAGGCGGAGAACTGCAATCTGATGGCGCTTTCTAGAACTTCACCTGTCGGGGATCGGAGGACAATCCCGATTCCTGCCCCCCGATTGTTCGAGGCCCCGTCGACATACAGCTCCCATCTCCTACTATCCTCGCCCCCGAGTTCGGCCGAGGAGGAGGTATCCGAATGTTCAGGCGAACTTTGGTTTGACTCATCTCGCTCGCTGTTACGATCGGTAAACTCAGCAACGAAGTCGGCTAAGATTTGCCCTTTTATTGCCGTCCTTAGTCTGAACTGTATATCAAATGCCGCTAGCTCGATCCCCCATTTAGAGATTCTTCCGGAAAGGTCGGGCTTCCGAAGTACATCTTTTAGGGGTTGGTTCGTTAGGACAATGATGGTGTGTGCTTGAAAATAGTGTCGAAGCTTTCTCGAAGCTGTTCGGAGTGCTAGGGCAATCTTTTCGAGAGGCAAGTACCGTGTTTCGGCATCAAGTAAGGTCTTACTTATGTAATACACAGGTCTTTGTTCTTTTCTATCTTCTCGGATCGCGACGGCGCTGACCGCGTGTTGGGAAACTGCTAGGTATAAGAACAATGGTTCTCCGTGTCTTGGTTTCGACAAGACAGAAGGGCTTTCCAAATGTCTTATTAAACTCTTCAAGGCGACTCGGCATTCCTTCGTCCAAATGTGCTTTGTTTTCTTCTTCTTTAGAGCCTGGAAGAAGGGTTGACATTTGTCCGAGGATCGTGAGATAAAGCGCCCGAGTGCTGCGATCATTCCGTTCAGCCGCTGAACCTCTCGGTATGTGCTCGATTCCTTTAGTGATCGCAATGCCTCTATCTTCGTGGGGTTTGCCTCATTCCCTCGTCGAGTAACCAAGTGTCCGAGGAACTTTCCTGACCGCACCCCGAAAGAGCTTTTCTTAACATTGAGTTTCATCCTGAATCGCCGCAGTCTTTCAAAAGCCTCGGCAAGGTCAGCTATGTGGTCGCACTCATCCGAGCTTTTTACGATGGTGTCATCGACGTAAGCTTCCAAATTCTTCCCAATTAGTCCTTCGAACATCTGAGAGACAAGTCGTTGATATGTTGCCCCGGCATTTTTGAGACCGAAGGGCATCACTTTGTAGCAATAGGTGCCGATCGGGGTGATAAATGCTGTTTTCTCTTGATCTTCTTCCGCCATCGGCACCTGATGGTATCCGGAAAAGGCGTCGAAGATGCTCAATCGAGCGTAGCCGGCAATCAAGTCTATGACTTGGTCGATCTTCGGCAGTGGGAAACTGTCCTTCGGGCAGGCTTTGTTTAGGTCCGTGAAATCAACACATATTCTCCATTCGCCACTCTTCTTCCTGACACACACTGGGTTGGCGAGCCATGTCGGGTACATTACTTCCCGTATGAATCCAGCTTTCGAAAGTTTCTTTACCTCCTCGTTTATGGCTCGAGCTCGGTCATCGGACAACCTTCTTTGCTTTTGTGCGACAGGCTTGGAGCTCGGATTCACTCTAAGCCTATGTTGGACTATGCTCGAATCAATTCCTGGTATCTCATGTGGTGACCAAGCAAACACATCAGCGTTTTCCTTCAAGAACTGAAATAACTCCGACGCTTCCTCCTCCGAGAGAGAGCTCCCGAGAAGAAAGTATCGTTCGGGACATTTCTCATCAATGATCATCTTGCGGAGCTCTTCACTTGTTCGGTCGTCGGGCTCGAGTAAGTATCTTCAACCCCAAGCCGACCGTGCTTTAATTGCTATAATGGGTCGATGTCTCTTTTAGATTTTTTCAGCTCGACGGAGCAGTCCTCCATCATTTCGGTCCGAACGTTGCTCTTTTCCTTCTTCTTAGCCGCCGACGACAGAGTGTGACCTGTAAGTTCATACATAAAACATTCTCAGGCTACAGCTTGGTTTCCGCGGAGTTCCATTATACCTTCAGGTCCCGGGAAGCGGACGGACTGGTGGTAAGTGGAGGGAACCGCTTCGATGGCGTGGAGCCAAGGCCTTCCCATTATCACGTTGTATGCTGATCGTTCTTCTAGAACGATAAAGTGCTGAATGGTCTGGACTGGGCCAGTTCGGACGGCTAGGGCGACCTGCCCGAGGGGGTAAGAAAGATTCCCGTTAAACGCTTTCAAGCTCAAATTACTCGGGGAGAGATCGTCCTTTTTCAACCCTAACTGGTCGAAGAGTTTTTTGAACATGACATTAACCGAGGCTTCCGTTGTCGACATAGACTTTCCCCACGTCGTAATTCGCGATCATCATTCGGACTATCAGGGCGTCATTGTGGGGATGGTGTGTTTCCGCGGTCGGATAATCTCTCCCGAAGAATAGGGCGGAGCTCAAATCGTCCTTCCCCCTTTCAGCCACGAGCGTTGGCTCTGATTTTACTTCGAACACCTCCCGAAGGTGGGAGGCTTTCTGATATTGCGCCTGAAGGGCGTTTATAGAGACCGAAGCCCTGTCATATGCTCCGCTAATTACGTCGATGGCTCCCAAGACGGTATACCCCTCGGTCTCAGTCCTTGGTTTCTCGATTTTCTTATCCTCGGGCCTTTTCCGATCGTCGTTCTTAACTATAAACTCACTCAAGTATCCGGCTTTTGCCCAGGTCTCCAGGTTATGCTTTAAGGTTTTGCAGTCTTCAGTCTTATGGCCGTGATCTTTATGGTATTCGCAAAACCACTTTTTGTTCCTCCTTTCGGGGTCTCCGCCCATCGGCCTTGGTTTTTCGAAGAAGTCTTTATTTTCGACGATTCGCAAGAGCCTGTAGATTGGCATAGTGAAAACAGTGAGGACTGCTTGATTTGGATTTGTTGGTACCTTGTCTCTTGTTGGTTCATGTTTTGCTCGGTCGTCCCTTGCTCGGTCCGCTCGGGGATTCTTATCTTTCTTCTTATCCGCCTGTTCGGTTTGCTTGGCCATCCGAAAAGCATCGTCGAGTTGTATGTACCTCTGTACTCGATCAAGCAGCTTTCCGATGCTGGATGGCGGGTCGAGGGTGAGCTGCTCGAACAACTGAGAAGATCGAATCAGCCCTCGTCTGAAGATGTCGAGAGCGCTTCGCTCATCTGGTTCCTTGATCTCGGTGTAAAGCTCCCAGAATCTCTGGGAATAATCTCGCAAGGGTTCCTCCGTCCCCTGCCTCATCTCGTACAGGTTCTGCATGGTCTTGGCGTACTTTTTGCTTGTGATAAATTGATCCCGAAAGAGCTTGACCAGTTCATCCCATCTTCGGATCGATTTTTCTGGAATCTTTGCCCACCACCTCAGAGCAATCTCCCCAAGGCTCATCGGGAAGATTTTACACATGAAGCCCTCGTTGTCAATATAGAGGGACATTTTTTGGACATAATACGTCAAATGGTAGTCGGGATCCTGTTACCGGGGAGTAAAGAGTGAAAGTGACTGCACTATAATTCTTTGGGGTTGGCGTGGTTTGGATCCAGCTCGCGAAGGGAGACTTTCCCACTCGCAAATAATTCAGGCGTCGGCCGCACCGGCTCCTTCATTATCTTGATCTCTTCTCAGACCTTCCTTGCGAATTCGTCCGAGGTTAAATCTCCAATCCTCCTTCTCCTCTCCTCTCGAGAGCTTCTCCTATATCGACTCGGCTCTGCCGAGCCCTCAACTGCCTCGTAACGCTCTCTATCCCTTCGGTTGGCCTTCAGAGCCGACATCTCGGAGCGCCGCTCGCTTCCTCTCCGACCTTGGTTATCTTCCCGGGGGGTTCGCCTAACTCGACTAGAACCCGCTCCAGTGATGACTTTTGAGGAAGAGTCATGCACCCCCCCGTTAGTTCTTTGGCGTTCAACCTTACTCTTCAACTTCCTGTAGCTTTGATCCTCGCCTCTTTCAAACCGCCTCTCTTGGACAAGTATTCTACGCCGTCGTGGCCGGGATTCGGCGGGGTAAGAGGTATAGCTTCGCTTGTCGCCACGGTCCTCCATTGTGATTCGGGCGTGGTGGGGGGAGGCTTGCTGGCGGCTGCGCTCTTTTAGATTGAGATACTCTTGCTCTAGGACGAGCTTCTCGCGATTCGCCTCGTCTAGCCATGCTTGGAGCATTGCGACTACGGCGGTAACCGCTTCTGGGTTGGAGTGCTCTGCGACCGCCCGCTCATACGCGGCCTGGACTTCTTGCATCTGGGTTTGCTCCACCGGCCTGCTGGTCTCCCCGATGAAGGAAGCGCTTGCCGGGGGACGCCTAGCCGGTGGTGGTGGGAGCACTACACTTGCTCCATTCATCTCTGGCCCAGCGTACGTTGCCTCGGACCTAGTTCGCCCCGCCATTTCTAAGAAAGGGAACACAAGCTCAAGCGAAGGCGAGCACAAATGCCTCTTGCTCGGATTCCCACAGACTGTGCCAAACTGTACGGGGAAAAGTCCGGACAGTCGGCGGAGTGCTTTGAAAGAGTGGTCCGGGGATTCGGAACGCCACGCGACTTTGGCCCGGTCGGGTCGTAAGGACTGAGATGGCTCGTGGTAGCGCGGGAATGTGGGGCTTTCTCGATGAACAGGGGAGCTATGTGTTGCGTAGAATAGGGGGCTTGAAAACAAAGAAGATCGTCAGGGGAGACCAGGGGTTTCCCGGCCTAAACCCTCCGACGTTCAAGTCAGTTTTAGCGTCGAGGGAGAGAAGGAGTAAGAAAGAGTAGAAGGAGAATCTCTAGGGTTTCATGCTAAGTGAGCTTACCTTTCTTGGCATGAATAGTGTTCCTTTTATAGGCAAGTGCTAGGTTTCGGATTGGTCCAATGCCCTGACCTGACCGCGGTCAAGTTAAGGCTCCGAGCTAACCATGGTTAGATAGGGGCTTCAGACCAAATCGCGGATCTTTCGGGGTTACAGGCCTGACTGTCGACAGTCGTACCCCTGAGTCGGTTTCCAGGAGCGTGCTCTGCTCTCGATCTGATTTCCTCTGTCGGATCTGGGATGTAAGACAAATTCGACGCACGTAAGGGGCACGTGCTCATGCGGCCCGAAGGGGTTCATTTGACCGAGAGGGTGCCTGCCCGAGGTTGGCACGAATCGAGGACATCAAGGCCCGAGGGCCAATTTGCCCCGAGGGCGGGCAGGCCCGAAGGCTCGGATGCTCCGAGGACGTGCTTGCCCAAGGGCGGTTACAAGTAATTGAGGGAATAGGGTAGCCCGAGCTCATTACCGAGGTCATACACATGTCGCTGTTTCATTTGCTTTTCAGAAATATCCCACACAGTAATGGTTTTAGAAAACATTATCTTTTGTCAAATCTACAAAATCTTTTGCTACTAATACCAAAATTAATTGTTTTATTCATAATTAATAGTTAAATATACTCACAAAACAATAATTTAAATTTAAACTCTATTAAAAATAATTTAATTTCAATTTTTGTTAAACAGTTACATGTAACTGTTTGTAACAATTACATTGAATACAATGTAACTGTTTTTTTTTTTTTTTAATATACATAATTTCATATCTAACATGGATCTTGTTTCAAAGGTCTCAATTAATAGATTTCAAAAATATAAATTTTATTGAAAACCGATATATAAAATAAAAGTTATGCTATTTTAAAGTTTGAAAACAAAAAATAATAACTTAAGGGTATAATTAACTTTATGCACCTAAGGCTCTTATAAAAAAAACTACCATTTCATTTAAAAGGGAACTTATGTCTACATAAGATTTAGCCTTGGACTTATACCTTTATAAGTTCTAAAAAGTGAACTTTTCATTAATTTTCCTTAGTTATTATAGTTTTTTTTTAAAAAAATTATTTTTTGCGTGCAGGCTCTTTCACCCACCTATTAATATTTAAAAAAAAATTATTATTAGAGGGAAGTTATTGCAACTCCTTAATTTTTGCTGCATGGTCATTAATTTTTTTTTTCTCAAGATTTTACAAAAAAAAATATAAAAGGTTTTTACAAAAATTGGTCATACTGTCAACTAAAAAACATTATTTTGAACAACTTTGCAGAAGAAAGTTGTTCCAAAATCTAATATTTAAGTGGATCTTTTGGCATTTTACCGCATCTGTTTCATTTTTAGGCAAAAAGTCCACTTAAACGAAATATTTCAAAAATACTTTTTTCTGAAATGTTGTTCAAAATGATGTTTTCTATTGCGCAACACAGCCAATTTTCATGAAAACCTTTTATATTTTTTTGTAAAACCTTGAGAAATTAAGATTAGTGTGGTGTACAAATAAAATTAAGGGTTACAATAACCAATTTCTTATAATTATTTACTTATTTACAACTATATTATCAATGATCTATCTTCTCTCTCCCGTCCCAAACCCTAACCCCCTTCAAAGATAATAGAGAAAGACCTTACCGGTGAGCAGCACAACTACATCCATTTCCACCAGTGGACACCATAGCCACCACCATCTCTCTCTTCCTTAGCAAAGCTCACCACCTCCATTTCCATCGGTGGACACCATAGCCACCACCATCTCTCTCTTCCTCAACGAAGCTCACCATCAATGCTTCATGCTTCAGTGCTTCATGCTTCATACTTGGACACCACCCTAAACAATCGCTTAAACATTCAGTACCACACTATACGTAACAATTGACGATGTTGGCTGTAATGGCAAAAACCACAATCCCCACCTCCATACTACCTCTCCTTCCCAAACCATAAAAATAGGGTTCTTCAACCACTACTCAACCCTAGCATGTCGAACAACCCAATCATGTTCAAACCTCACACCAAAGGCGAAAAGTTATCAGAACCGGTCCTGTGTTTTTTGGGTCCCTAGGCGAACTCCTAAAATGAGGCCCTCTATACATATTTATACATACAATAAAGTTAATACCCAACAATTTTTTTTCCCTAATACATACAAAATTTGCCTAAATATATGAAAACTAAAATTTGCTTATATAAATTAAAATAAAAAATAAATCTTTATAAGAACTATAAATAAATAAAATCTGATCTTCTTCGTTTATAATTTAGAAAAAATTACATATACAAGAAGAAGAAAAAGAAAAAAACACAAAATTAAAGCTATAATACCAAAAGGAAATGAACCAACTATAGCAAAGTATCACTTAAATATTACTCTTCTCGCGATTTTAGTTACAAAATCACTTATTAAGTTACCATAATCAAGCTTTTTTACCATATCATGTTCAATGGATAATATAATTAATCTGGTCAATCTTTCCCATGACATAGTGGAACGAAAGTAAGATTTGATCAACTTCAACTTTGAAGAAATTATTTTTGCAAATGTAACTATAACTAGTATGATTAACAATATTCTATAAGCAATCCAAGCATTTGGGAAACAACTATCCATTTTTTCAAATAATTCAGTACTTCAATTAGCCATTTTAGATCTATTGGTAAAACTTCTTTCAACACCTTTAATTCTAAAAATAAATCTCCTCCAATAATATTAGAGTGCTCCTTTGTGTGTGTGTGTGTGTGTGTATATATATATATATATGAAAGAAAAAGTAAAGAAATTAATTAATTAAAGAGATAATGGTTTGGATGTTTGGTGTACCTGACTTCATTGTCTGAGAGGTAATCAAATACTTTTAATCTTACAAATAGAACTCTGATCTGATCTGATTAGGATGGAGGCTGTGAGAGGTTGAGAGCATGAAGAGAGGAAGAGAGGAGGTTGGAGTTTGGAGGCTTGAGGCAAAGTAACTGAAGTGTTAGATCGGATCTGATTTAGGATTAAATGAGTTTTTTTTTTTTTGGTTTTGGGCTTGAGTTTAGTAAATTATTTGGAGCCCTTAAACTTGGATTAGGGCCTTTTCTTATCTAGTTATTAAAAAAATTTTTTTTTTTTGTCCTTTTTTTTTTTTGAGACTTATTACAAAGGTAACAACTAAGTTGGGCTCTTATTTTATGTCAAATTTTGGGGCCTTAGGCGACTGCTTAAGTGGCCTGACCTCATGGCTGGCCCTGAGAGCTATCGAAGGTTTAATGCTATGGCCATGCCAATGAGCTTCATGCTTCGTCTTTGAAGGTTTGAGCTTAGACGAACTCTCGTTGCAACTCAGGCGAAGAGTAATTAAAAACACCCACCGAACCTTCAAGTAAATCTTGGGATTAAGCTTAGACGGAGAATCATGGTGACGAACTCTCGTTGCAACTCCCTAATGCTTGTTTCTCTACACATAGATCCGGCAACCACAATGGTGTCTGGTGTTGTTACGAGTTCTGACGCCAGCAGTGAGGAGGTCAAAGCTAGCCATGAAAAAGGAAGAAACTAGAAATAGAAAGAAAAACAGGAAGGGGCCGGGAGAAAGACAAATAATGTATTGTGTTGAGTTCATGAATATGGTGCACCGGAGGATATTTTAGTCCGGAAGATTATTTGATGGACTTATGGTTGTATAAGATTATTTGGTGTACTTATGCTTGCATAAATCCAATTTTATGGACCTGTGGCAAAAGTCCTCATTAATTAATTTTGCCTCTGTATCACTTACTAGAGGGTTGAGTGCTTAAATCGATGAATATTTGAAGAGTCCTCCTCACCCCCTCTAGGATGGATATTAGTACCACTCACATCAATGTATGCTGACTGGAATCTCAGTTCCCACCGCTTTGTGAGGCACTTGAGCCGTGCTTCTCACAGTCCCCATAAGAAACTTTTCCTTTTGCTAAGTACAAACCTTTTAAAAAAAAAAATATATATTATTATTATTATTTATTTGCTTAGATTCAAAGGAGAGTCCAATGAATCCTTACTCTACACTTTCTTTTGCAGGTACACTACCACAAATTATCTCTTGGAACACCTTTCTAGGCCCGTGCTTCATTAGACTTGTTGCTTTTGCACTTCATCCATATGGGCTTAAATAACATCTATCATATTTTCTGCTCTTATTTTCATGGAAGCTTAAGTAGTGGTACCATAGCAAAAGCATCCTTTAAATAAAAAAAAGGAAATCAAAAGCATCCTTCGATGGTCTGTAATTCATGATAAATAGTTTCTTCCTTGTCAATCTATTACCATGTTGAATGCAAACTCAGCCACAATGGCTGAGGCAGTGTAAGGCCTCCACAATGATACTTTTTGTGGTCTGATTTACTATCTCCACTTGTCTATCCATCTAGGGATGGCAAGTATTGTAATAATGAGGCAGTAAGTGTATTAAAAAAAAAGAATTTTCACTAGTTTTTATGCATTTTCACTATTTTCATTTATTGCATCATTTCCTATATATTTTCTCATTTTTCTATGCTATTTGCATTAGTTTTTTTATGCATTTTCAAAATTTCCAATGCATTTATTTGCTTCATTTAGAAATACGTTAAATGATTGAATGATTGTAACACAAGCAATTGTTTTATAACAAACTAAAATATTCAAAAGCAAATTTTCAGGAAGAAAATGATTTCCATAACAAACAAAGCCAAAACTCCTTAGGACCAAAAAACAGGAAAGCCAAAACTCCCACTATTGTGAAGATAAAGACCCTGGAACTCAGACCTTCAGAAAAAATAAAAATTCATAAATTTTTTTACTTGGAAGTTGTTTCTACACATCCCTTCTAGATTTTCACTTCATTTGACAGCTAGTACATGAAAAATCCCATCATTTGAACTCTAACATATGAAAGATATCAAAGGGAAATATGAGCAACATTAAAATAAATTAGATTATCGTTCGTGTGATAGTAAAGTGCATCATTGAAGTCCATAAACAAGCAATGCCCCAACTGCACCAACACCAGCCACCAACCCAATGATGACACCAATCGGAGGCAACCCCCCACCAATTGGCTTCCCAGTGTTCACATCATATCCTGTGAACCTCTTCTTTGGTGCTGAACACTGTGGGCATACATATGTATCCGGCTGCAGAGAAAGAAAATAAAGAAATAACCCAATTTCATAAGGAAAAAAAATATAGATCTTGTCAAAAGATAGCGAGGACTATCATTGATTTGCCAAAAGAATCAAAAGGTAATAATTATCATTGTACCAATCAATTCCCATGTGCTCCACAATTTGGTAATGGGTTTATTGAACTCAAGAGGTACATCACAAAGTTCTGGTGACGTTTTTGTGTTTTATCTGTTTCTTTTGGCCCAAGAAAAAACGAAAGAGAAGGGTGGGTGGGTTTAGGTTTCTGGGCTTTGGCATTGAGAAGTGTTTTAGCGGATATTTTTCTTCATCAGTTGGAAAGAAAATAATGAACTATAATTCAGACAATGACTTATAAAAATAAAAAAAAAAAATTCAAATTAATTTTTCAAACAAAGGAGATAAGTAAGCTTGCCTGCTCTTCAAAAGGTTTCTGCAAGAAGTATATGAATCCACAATCAAGGCATATGTGAGTTGCTCTAGCCTGCAAGAATGGTGAACCCATTTTTTGGATGTTGAAATTTCAGAGTTGGAGAAAAATGGGAAGAGTTAAGAGCACGAAATATAAACTTATCATGCCAAGATGTGCTTGCCTTTTGAGCATCAGTTAGCTTCCTTCCAAAGCGGGGAGGAGCTGGACGCTTTGGCAATCGTTTTACATCTACTTCTGCACCTCTGCATCACATGGCTGAAGTCATAATAAGGCATGGATCTCCTTTAAGGAAACCAAAACAATACTAAAATAAAACCAATGTCATCTGTTAAAAGTGGATCCTCATCTTTCCTTTTGGGTAGGTAAGTATTTTACTACATATATTATTTTATTTTATTTTTTAAGAGGAAACCCTTTAGGCAAACCCCGGGCCCATATAAGACACCACAACCCATATGGACCAAGTAAGTCCAAGGCCCATGAGAACCATGAAACCATGTGTGGGTGGCCCCAAGGGGTTTAGCAAGAGCCGAACTCGGGACCTCTGCTTCCTAAGGTGTAGTCCCTTGCCAACTGAGTTACGTCTTGGGGTTTACTACGTATATAATTACATGGGCATGGCATTTAAGGAACCAAAAGTGACGCATGGGCCAAAAAGTACTGAATTAAACAGTAAAATCAAGGGAGACAAATGCTGTTAGAAAAGAATTAACAAAAGAAAACAGAAATGTGAACCCGTCCCTAATCCCCTATACATAAGGTACAAATAACACCCAATAGGACAAAAGGAAATGAGGGAGAAGACCCAGCATACATGTGAGATAAGCAATGATGCCATAAAACGGTCACAAAGCAACAGTGAATAAAAAAGAAAATGAGATGTACAATAAAACTAAATTTTATTAATCTATATCTCAGGAGATATTGCAAGTGCAGTTGATTGAGATAGTTGTTCCACTTCACATGTAGGTTCATCACATAATCAAAGAAGAGAGTTACTATACAATTGAATTTTTTTTTTCTCTCTGGTAAATGTCAAACAATTAATTAACAATATTATGATGTTCCCATCTATATATCAGCTTCAGAGACATTTCAATTCTAAATTCTTTCTCCCTGACCACTCCAAGATCCAGATAAAAAAGGCCACCAGATGAATTAACACTATATAAATTAATAATATACTATCACAGTTAACCCATATTTATGCATCATAAATATAAGGGACATTTGCTTATTAATGATGGCAAATGAAAAATCCAATAATTTGTATTGTTTTTTCTTCTTCTTTTTATAAGAGAAAGTCATCTAAGTTAAAGGGCTCTTTTGCAGGTCTAAAAAGGCATAAACCAAAACTTGAAGGAATTAAAGGACTGTTATCTGAAAATCTTGTATTGGGCTTAATCAGAGTATACTAAGCTTAGCTTGTCTCATCAATAAACCTCTCTTCAACATTAATAGAACCTAGCAATTGACAGCACCTCAAAAGCAAATTTTCTTTATGTATAAAAGAAATTTGGTCCAACTCAGCTAGGAGGGTTGTCCAAGTTTCATCTGTGATGACTAAGTGAATAATGGCCTTCTCAGGTAACTTTGTGGAAGATGCTTGATTGAGTTAGGAGTGAACCAAATACACTCAGTGATTGATTAGTGATCCTTGAAGGTTCACTGAGTTTGGTGCAACTTACTATGCCTGATTGTGTTAGTATGAGTATCTATTTTGTGTGGACCCAAAGTTTGCAGTCTTTTACGGGTAGGTCTGTCCTTGGTTACTTCCACTCATCAGTTGCAATCTATCCATTGAGATTAAGCAACGTAAGGGAAGAGGAGAGTAAAAGGACTTATCACATATCTATGTTTCAGAAAGATTCTTACATGTGTGAATATGGATACAGGTACGTGCAAATAATTTACATTCACGTTTGCATTATTTTATTGTGTTTATGAATCTAGCAAGACATATTGCAGTTCTTGAACTGTTATCAATTTGACAAAGTGCATTCCTAGCATGGACTGAGGAATTCAAAACAGTAGTATTCAAACGAGATATTGAAGTCATAATTAGCAAGCTTAAAGGAGGAGACATTCTTTTGACCCAAATTGGAGGCCTTAACCTAAGGCCTCTAGGCCTAGTGGTTAGTGGTCTCCGCTTGTTGAAGAGAGATCTTGGGTTCAAGCACATGGAAGACCATGCACCCCCCCTGCGCCCCCCCCCACCCCCCCACAGTTGTGTAGCCCAAGTGTGAACATTGGGCTCTCCTATGAGCCAAAAAAAAAAAAAACAAAAAAATGAATGCCTTAATTGCAACTATAGAACAATGAAAAGAAGACCTAGGCAATGTATTCAACACACTTTGTGAGAAGGAATTTGTCCCTGTTAATTTCTTGGCCAATTTGCAAATATTTGAACCATACAGGGTAAAGATGTGGTGACAACCTTTAGGGGACATTGAGCCCATACTCAAAGGGTAGATCTTACTAGAACTGCCTTTCCAAGGAATGATATATAAGTTTCAATCTCCATTCACCAAAAAGAAAGAAAGGAGGAAAAAGAGATGGCAGGCTTAACTTGACGACGGCAATGGCCCTAAACAGATTGATTTTAGTGCACTGATGCTCCACTAAGAGGGCAGCAGGAACCTTTGCAAAACAAGTGTAAGTCAGAGAAAAGTTCCACATTCCTGAAGTCTCAAACAATATATCAAGACCATTTGAAATGTCAACAGCAAATTCAGAGTGTTCTGAAATCATAATTCGAACAGATTTTGATTCCTTGAGATGTGAATTTCCCAATAGTAAATAAAGAAACAAAGATATTCACTTCTTCAAACCAATCCATAAAGGGAGGCATAAATTTATTCCAACCATATTCTTGGTTAAATCATGAACAATTATGTTAATCTCTGTTGAGCATATCACATATTTAAGCATATCAGTTTCTCTCTGCTGTAACAGAGTCGATCATGTAAACCTAGTCTTACTATCACAGGTTATCTGTCCCTATGATCATGGGATCTCCTATCTTGTATTATGCATATTTACACAATCGGTTAATAAATCTAGCAATTCTACTCAATTTTTCTGAACATGGGATCAACTATCCTCCTTTCCTGCATTGTCCTTTCCTGTGCTATCTTCTTTTTGATTCCTATAATATCTACCAATTCACAATCCAACACCTTCACAACCATCAGACCGAAATTGAGAACAAAATCAATCTGGCGAGTCCTCCATAGAAACGCCAACTGAAGTTTATTTTTTAATCAGCAACTGATGTTTATTTGTCTTTCTCCTTATTTTATTTTTCTTTCTGATATGATAGCCTTGGGGCCATGCTTATTTCTAAACCCCTTACTGGTGATCACTATGGCATGCAGTAGTGAACCATGCACATGGCACTAAATGTTTAAAAGAAACTTCCATTTGTCGATAGCCCTTTACATCATCCAGCATCTTTGTCTCAATTTCCGTCAATGGGAATGAGGTAATAATGTTGTTCTTTATTGGATCCTTAACTCTATCTAGTAAGATTGCTGATAATATCACATATGCTTCTAGTGCCCATGAAATTTAAGCCGATTCGAATCATTTCTCGCAGAATAATGCTCTGTGCATTCATGATATTTCTCCCTGTTTGCCTTCTTGCAGTGGGTGGACTCCGCTAATTCTTCTTATTTCTTGGGATGAATTATCCTCATGTTCCTCATTTCCAGCATGTTCATGTGGTGCTCTTAAAGCAATTTCTTGCGTTCAACACCAACAACAATTGTGAATTCCTTAGGGGACTCAATGAGTCCTACTTGCCTATTCACATCCATACACCTCTCATGGATCCACTACCTTCATTAGTCGGGCTTACTTCTAATTTTTCTTCTCCAATAATATGACGTCAATCTGTTCTTATTACGCCCAATCAAGCATTACAATGTCTGCTCTTGTGGCTTCTCCTAGTTTAAACAATCAAAACCTTTGTTGGGAAATCGAAACCTTGTATGAAATGCAATCACTGTGGCAAAGAAAATTATATGATCACCAAATGGTTCAATCTTCATACATAACAGCCAAAAAAAAAAAAAAAAAAAAAAAAAAAGGTAGTTCAGCAGCTAATTCTGCAGCCACAAAATGTATGCACAATGTTGTTATCAAGACCAGCAGCAGTCTCCTCTACACCAGTGTTCTGCTTGAAACTACGAACACTTTTCTTAGCCCAAAAAATAGTTAATCCAGCCCAGACCAGCACCTGCTGTATTCTCTCCAGGAGAATATTTTCGCCTCTTCAAAATCAACATGAACAGAACACTCATCTCCTCTCTCTCCTTTCTCTCTCCTTCCTCCAGGCAGTACACGTCACGCGGTAAATGTAGCTGGTACCTCTACCTCCTTTTTATCTGTCATTTCTCCTTCGACTGCAAGGATTATAGATAGTGGAGCAACAGATCAAATGGTTCTCCTCCTTCTCTTTTACAATCTTATTCTTTCCCACACATCTCTCAATCTGTCTCTCTACCCAATGGGACTACTGTTTCTATCCCTCGTGTAGACTCCTCTTCACTCATCTTAAATTCCCATAAAAAAAAAATGTTTTTTTTGTATCTCATCCTACAAACATAACTTCTTGTTCGTTAGACCACTTGCCAAATCCTTAAAACTGTTCAATAACATTTTCTTCCTAACTCCTACATTCTACAGGACCTATCAAAGAAGAGGATTGGCTTGGATAGAAAGAATTTTTCTTATAAATTTCACTACCTCACGCTCAAATGAACAAATAATTATAACTCTAGCAGTTGCTTTCATTTGCTGAGTATCTTCCTTTGCCCTTCTAATAGCTTGAATATGATTTATATCTCCATCCACTACTATAGTCATTGGTACTCATTGTTATGCCAAGGAAAGCACAAATACTAGTTAATTAATATTTATACTGGAAGTGAACCCACGCCAAGATCCAATAACAAAATAATTAATGAAAATAAATTACACACAGAAGATAAAAAATATTTAACGTTGTTTAGCAATACCTAGCCCATGTCCAAAAGATCCACTATAGCCGTGGAGAAATTATAGAGGATATAGAGCCCTGAAACAATCCCCGTTTCCTCGCTCCGAATTTCTGCACCCAAACTTGAGCCCTAAAACAATACCCTATATCCCCACTCCATAGGTGTTCTCTTCTCTCCGACTCTCCCTCACTTCTCTACAAGCCCTGTGAAACCCTCACAAACTCATTTCAATCGTAATCCTAAACTAATAGCTTATACAACTATTTAAAGAGTTCTTAAACCCTAATTCTTGTTGGACAAGAAATACATTTCCTTTAACAAGAAGAAACCATAATAAAGATCCTTAAAATGTAACTCTAAGGCTCTATTTGGTTTGCGGATTTTATCAAGGAAAAAAAATAAAATTAAAAAAATTATACTTTTCTTTATTTGGTTGCTATGGAAAATTGAAAGAAAAAGTAGAATTAGTATAATTTTAACTTGATATAATTTTATATTTTCCTTTCATTTTCTTTCCTCCTCATTTTTTTTCCCTTCCTTTTTTTTCCTTGATAGAATCCATGAACCAAATAGAGGGTAAAAGAAGAAATATTATTATAATATGAATTTGAGACATATTCTAATATTCTCCACCTTGGCTCATATTCCATCAAGCCAATCATTAATATTTTCCAAAGACATGAATTTTGTACCTATCACTCTATACACTGCTATCAAGGATATAAACCACATGTGCTCCACCTGAAAACCTTTCACAAGATTTTTCCATATTCTAAATGCAAAGGAGATCTTTTGTGTATACCCTCCATTCTGTTTCCACCCCCCTGATCTAGTAGTTTGTGCATGCTTCTTCCAGATTAACTGAACACATGCATCATGTAACACATGCCAATGATGGATGAACGGACTCCACATGCAACTGAATCCTCGTTGCAACCAACTTACTTGTGTGTTTCAAATCTCAAAGAAGATTTCCAAGATGTGCTTACCAGTTGAAACATCCCAGTTTGAATCTTAGGTTCTGATACCACTTCTTATGGCTCAGATACCACTTACTATGGCAGCGAAAGTAAAAATACTAGTTATTATACTAGAAGTGAACCTATGCTGAGATCCAATTACAAAATAATGAATGAAAATAAATTATACACACGAGAAGCAATATTTAACGCGGTTTCGACAAAACCCAGCCTATGTCCACGAATGAGCAAAGAAGATCCACTATAATCGGAGAGAAATTATAGCTAGAGGATAGAGAATACAGTACTCCAATCCTGAGCCCTAAAACAATCCCCATTTACTATCTCTCAGTGTCTACCTGAAACAATACCCTGTTTCCTTACTCCTTGGGTGTTCCCTTCTCACTCTCACCTCTCTAAAAACCCTATGAAACCCTCACAAACTCATCTCTATCATAAGCCTAAACTAATAGCTTATACAACTATTTATAGAGTTCCTAAAACATAATCCTTTTTGGACAAGAAATAAGATTTCTTTCATACAAAGAAACCCTAATAAAGACTTTCCTTAAAAGATAACTCTATAGCCCCTGCAAGGTTGGTCGAGCGATTAAGCCTTGGATGTGCTCCCCAATGCCATCATTTTGACTCCTTGCAGCTATGGCTACCTGTGTGGGCATGGAGCCTCTCACATAAGTTGTTAAGGGATTAGTCTCAACTCCAACCTTGGCGGGAGCCCCAATCCTTAATTAAAAATTAAAAAAAATTAAAAAAAAATTAAAAAACAAAAAAGGAAAAGAAAAGAAGAAAAGACAGAAGACTCTATAAAATTATATTAAAAAAACACATTGTTATAGTAGGAGTTTGAGACATATTCTAACACTCATTACCAAGGGCGAAGCTAGGATTTGAGTTTAGGGGAGGCGTATTTTGGTTGGTTGTTAGTTCTGTATCCTGCTTCCAAAAAAAAAAAAATTGAAGAAGTTTTACTTCAACAATTTTCTCTCGTGTTGTTATTTTGAGGTGGAAAAAATTGTAAAAACTTATAATCCATTGATAAATTGAAAAAAAAAAAATAATAATAATTTGAGAGAGAAGGAATGAGAGATTGGAGGTGGGGATTGCTTGGTTTATATGGAAGAAAAAAACCTAAGAAATGAGAGGGTGAGAAGGAATCATAAAGGGGGTTAAAAATATTAATGGGGTAGCAAATATAGATTTTAATATACTTAAGGTATAAAATAGGAAGGAAAAAAAAAAATTCAGGTGAGGCAGCTGCCTCATCTGACACCTTTTTGGCTTCGCCCATGCTCATTACATGACGAAACCGTTTTAGGACACTTGCCCAACACGCGTATTATTCGTATACAACACAGTTGCGAGGTATCGGTAATTATTAATTCAGTTTTTTCCCCAACACATTCAAGACACGGCACCGACACTCTCAGATACATTTGTGATATGACGGGCTGTTTTTTGATACTTTGTATGGGAAATGGAACTATGCTTGAAGTTGAAAGCCATTGTTATAACTCATTATGACTTATGGAGTTATGGATGTCTTGCTTGTTTATGTCTTTTTTCATCTCCATATACTTAAAACACTTTTCTGATATGTATAATTATTTGAGAGATGGCACATCAATAGTCAAATGCACTAGTATGCCTAATACTACTTACATGGAACTAAAACCAAAATTATGATACAAACATTGAAATTTTATATATATGCAGAAGTGATCTTATCAAGAATCTCCAATGGTTAATATTTTTAAAAGACGAACGAGTTTTGGCCATTGGATGAAAATGGGCGATCAAGTAAAGAAGTCCACACCTAACTTATATCAGGGATTTATCAGATCACTTCTGGAATATAGATATGTTTAACGAAAAATCAAATGAAGAAACAAAGAGAAGGAAAGGAAACCTGCTAACAACAAAGTAGACAGAGTCTGGCTTTGCCTGGATGGCAGTTTTTGTAAAGCCCAGCTTATCTGCGGGCCAAAGTTCATCTCCAAAGAAGCTGCTAGTGTACAGAACCTGGTCCCCTGCCTTAAGCCCTGCTCTTGCTGCATTCCCACCACCCTCTACAGCCTAATTGAATTGAACAATATGGTACTTTTCCATGAACAACCACAATTTCAGAATCAAATAACTAAACTAACCTCATTCTATCATTTTTCATACATATGACATATACATACCCAAATGTAGCAATGAATTGATAGGAGTCACAGAACTTACAGAGATGACTACACCACCACCTGGCTTTTGACCCAAAGTGAGGCCTAATGGCTTGTCAACTTCAACCTCAATGTTCTTTGATGCCCCGGCAGTTCTTGCTGTGATCTCAAGACCTCTTCTTACAATGTTAAAGTTGCCCTTTTTGTCAACTATGAAAGAATTTGAGATACCCCTTTTGGCCTCTTGAAGAGTCAGACCTTGGAAGGTGGTTTTCTGCCCAAATATATGAAGAAATATATATATATGTATATATCTATAGAGAGAGAGAGAGAGAGAGAGAGAGATGGATATTTATAAATGGGTTCATGGGAATGAGAACAAAGTGGGGTTTGTTATAGAATTCGTACCTGGCATTGAGAAGGTGTATATGGTTTTGGAGGTGTGTTTTTAGTTGTAATGGAGTGGTTCCTTGAGAAGGCAGCAGAGCAAGAAGAGGAGGCACCTGCAACCAAAGTAGATGACATGTTTTGAGACCAATGGAACTACTCGATCGATCGAGAGAGAGAGAGAGAGAGAGAGAGCGTGTGTGTATGTCTGAGAGTGTTAGTAAAGAATCAATGGTGATTACACAGGCGTTGGTTAGTGTTGTGGATAGGAGTGCACGACCAGATAACCTTTTAGTGGCAGGGAAGGTGGATCGACGGGCGAGAACCACACGCCTACTTTCAATAAAGGCCTCAACAGTCATACCATATGGTAAAGTAGAGAGAGGGTAATGCTACCTTACCCCACACTATGCTCTATTACATGCAAGTAGCATTACTCATAAAGAAAAAAATAAGGGTTAGGCTATTGTCACCACATAAAATACTCTAAGCCCCCATTTAGTTTACATTTTTAAGGTTTTATGAAAAATAAAAAAAAAAAATTTATGAAAACTAATCACATAGTCTAATAGAAAACATCATTCTGGACAACTTTGTAGAAAATAGTTTTTCCAAAATCTGTCATTTAAGTAGACTTTTTGATAATTTTTCAGGGAAAATGAAATAGAGATTGTAAATGACCAAAAAGTCTGCTTAAATGATAGATTTTGGAAAAAATTTCTTCTACAAAGTTATTCAGAATGATGTTTTCTAGTAAACAATGCTATTAGTTTTTGTAAAAATCTTTTATATTTTTCATAAAACCTCAAAAAGTGTAAACTAATGGGGGGCTTTAAGTACTTTATGTGATGACAATAGCCTTACTCTTACAAATCAATAAGAAAATAATAAAATGAGATTATTAGAGTAGTTTTTGATACTACAATCTTATTTTATATCACTTCCATTGATTTTTGATACTACGTGACTACCACATACTCGGAGGTACATGGAAGACTCACTCCAATAAAGTAACTTCCACCAAAAAAAAAACTTATTACATAGGTTTCATTCCAGTTTTATCTATATTTTATGTGGCATCCATAATCTTCGTGAGTTGAAAGCCTAGGGGAATGGTTTTTTTTTTTTTTAATTATCAATTTTACAAACAGCACATCAATCAATAAATCAAATAATTAGATTAAATCAATAGTTTTAACATTTCTACTATCAATATATCAACTATCTCAAAGAATTATGGGTAAAATACAAAGAAAAACTATGGCACCGTTTGGTTGCACTTTTTAAAAGATCTTTTTTTAAGTAGAAAAGTTTATTTTTTACCTTTTTGCATTTTGCTTATAAGTACAAGCAACCAAAGCAAAAAAGCATTTGGTAAAATTGATTTCATTGGTGATCTTTTGGATGTAATAGGAAACTCTACTGAATCATCGTTGCCCAAACGAAAGCCGAGGACAGGCAAAACCTCTCTCAATCGCGAATTTTTCGAGTTAAGGTCAAGCTCGTCCGAAAGATAAAAATGACTTTTAGAAGCAAATTTTCATTACTTTCACTTAAAATAAAATGTTTTGCTTTTTGCTTTTTAGAAGTCCGTTTAGTTCCTCTAACCAAACAGTGCTTTTTGCTTTTATAATTTTTTGTTTTCAAAAGCAAAAAAAAAATCTTAAAATAAGTGCAACCAAATAATGCCTATCTTAAAGTTTGTGGTGATTTTCACTTTGATACCCTAAACTTTAAAACCAATCAAAATGATACCCAAATTATGAGCATGTGACAAGTTGATACAAACAGTCAATGGAAAGTTTAAGAAATTAATGGCTGTCAAGGGGAATAATAGAGGCTAAAATCTCAGCGAAAGTAAGGCTTGAGATATCTTTAATTGTTAATAATAAAAATAAAATAAAAATAAAAAGAAATTGATAGTAACAACATTTTATACTGTAAATGACAATTTTACCCTTTTATAAAGTGAGTTTTCTGATTTACCCATAACACATCCCCCCCCCAAATTTGTTATTTAGATGTCTCACAATAGCACACCTTTATCCACCATTGACATCAACTAGAATAATTGAGAAAACTTCCCCACCATATGGGAAAACGGTGTTTATAGAAAAATATGGAAAAATATTTTTTTCAAAGAAAAAAAAAATCAGTAAGTTTGTCTCCCAATTATTTGAGCTAAAAAAAATATACCTAAAAAAAATTTAGTATTCATTTAGAAAATTTTAAGAATTATTATTGTAAAACTTAATGTAAATTTGTCAAGCCGAAGGATCTACCATTCACGCGCCATTGTTAGGCAACTGGTCGTGTGAATGAAAAGGCCTTCATTTTGCGTGAGGACAAGCTATTAGGCCAATTTTTTTGAAAAAAATAAGGATAAGATGATAGATATCAGAAACAACAACGAACTTTTTACCCAAAAACAAAAAACCTGGCCATGTGAAGGCCCATTTTAGGCGACTGGCCATGTGAATGCCCATTTTTGCCTACTATTGGTTTACATTCCACAATCTTTGCTTCAATCTGTTTTGCATCAACATTTAACCACTTTTTTTTTATTTTTTTATTTAAGTAATTCAAATTACAAGTTTTCCATTTACGTATAGTTTGCATGCACCTCTTTACAACAACGCAACAAGGTATAAACTCAAGAAAAATCAAGGGGAAATGGTAGTTAGTCCTACACTTTACCCTACAAATCTTGTCCTATAAAAAGAATAGAGGGTAAAGTTGTGGGATCCACTAATATGGCTAAACCCTAAAAATTAAAATAAAACTAAATCTACGTAGTAAGGTAAGATAGTAGGGCAAAATGTGGGACTAACTAGTATTTCCCAAAATCAACTCATGCACTGAATTTTTCAAACCATGTAACCACCTGTTTACACATGCGAAAATCGATAAACTCAGAGAAGCCAAAATAACGACTCCCCCAACTGGTTACATAAGCCAAAAAACCGTGTCCACCCGCATTAATATATTACAATTGCAATTACCCAAAGGTGCATATCACCACCAACCAATTTCACTTGTTGTTTGTCCAAAAAACTAACAACATGTCATATTGTTTAGAACACCCAAAAACAAAAAACAAAAAAACAACTACAAAAAAAAAGCCATGCCAATTGATTAGTCTTCAATCCAGTATCCCCTCTCCAGAGATATATGCATATCACCAGTATTCACCAACAACCAAATTCACCTGTTTTTCTATATATACATATATATATATATATATATATATATATATATATATATATATATATATATATATATATATATATATATATATATATATATATATATATATATATATATATAATTTTAAATTTTAAAATACAATGGACCATTTTAATTGTTTAGAACACAAAAAATAAATTAATAAAAATTTATTAAACAAATTGATTTTTCTTAAGTCCAGCAGCCCCTTTCCTTCCATCAACGTACAGCCTACACATACATAAGGTTTTACACCATGAGTGCTGGGAAATGGCAATTACATAAAGGCTTAAGCAAAAAAAAAAAACAAAAGCATATGACTCAATACGTACTTAGAAATGAGTAATAGAGCCTGGTTGAAAATCTACTAGGTTTTACATCATGAGAGCGAGATAACTGGTGTCAAATGCCTCAACGGCATATATTTGATTTCATAATTCTTATTTTTTATTATTAACTTTTAAAATGGGTTTGACTATTTTATAATACTTTAAATTCGTATTTTTAGAATTTTCGTTAGCGATGTTAGTGGATGGTAGGATCCTACACACTCTAGGGTTTCATTTTGACTGATTTTAAAGTTTAGGCCGGATACTAAAGTAAAACTCACCCCAAACTTTAAGATAGTTTTCGCATTTCACCCAAGAATTATTCCAGGATACTAAAAACTTTATCATATTATTACTGTTAGTGATTTCAACATTCATCATGAACTCTATATCAATTCACAAAAGTTGTAATCTAACTCATATGTTCTATCTCCAACTTAGGCTGCCCCCCTAGCCTTGTTGCTAGTTTCTAAAGCTTTTCTAACAGCAACCTTCCTAGTGCCTTAACCTCGTGTCCTTGTCCAAACCTTCCTTCCTACCCTCCCGACCTCATATATTCTCCATCCCCACTTCCTTTTACAAACTTTTCCCCAAATTTCTCTTCGCCCATTACCGTGGTGCCCTAGTCCAGATACCCCTTACCCTTCACATAGAGCCAACCCACTTATACCCATCCCTGATATCTTTTATGCCCTATTCTTGTTTCGACCTTTCTACATATCCGCCTTGACGATCCGTAGCTAACTTTATTCCTCTCTTATAAACCTGTTCCAAGACCTCTCCTATACTACCCTGGCCCTCTTCTGCGTCAAGCAACTAGTTTTATCCCAAGGTTCACTCTAGCATTAAGGCATGGAGGATAATCCATTTGAGCACATGGACGTTCCAGAGCAAACCCGATTAATCAGTACAGAAACTCACAAGGAGGTTGGATGGCGAGCTTGTCATTAACCTAGGAAAAGAACTTGCTGTGGTCGCAAAAAAAGTGTGGGCTGTGTCTTACTGATCGTCCAATTAATGACGGAGCCCTCAAATCCGTTCACCAACAAATGTGGAAACCAAGTAGATGTATGTCCATAGTTGATTTAGCTGGTACTATATATCTACACTATCTATAAAAGGCTGAATCTATAAAATAAAATAAAATAAAATAAAATAAAAAGAAAAACCTTTTGAACGACCAATAGACCCTTATTTAAAAAAAAAAAAAATACATATCTACCCTTCCTTTGAGTAAAACACATAGTAAACATTCTTATTATTTGGTAACAAATGAAAGTTAGATTTTAACTCAAACTCTTAACAAATTAAAGTCAGATTCTTACTCAAATTCTATCAAGTTGCATGATAATATATATGAATATAAATTCTTTAAATATTCCATTTTATGAAGAAAAAAAAATTCTAAATGTATATCTAAAGAGTTTTTAATCTTTCGTTGACAATTTTGATTATTAAAAAAAATATGTATTTTTGAATTTTAAACTTTATCTTTTATGAAAAAAAATATAAAATCCTTATGTATTTATTATTTTGTATAACTGATATTATTTAAAAATATTCACGTGCGACGCACATGTGCTATATCTAGTGTGTGTGTGTGTGTGTGTACAGTTCCATTCAAGTCAGCTTCAGTTGATCCAATTCTATATCAGCGTGAGCAATAAGGGTCGTCCATTCAAGTTTACAAGTAATCAACGACTGAGATGAAGAGAGCTTACAGAGGGAATAGATCTGCTCCTTCCCATCACATCACGTCCTCTCTCTCCTTCTCCTCAAATGCAGAGACCAGCTTTTGAAGCACTCTTTATCTCTCTCTTCATTGCATCCTTTGAAGCTCTCTTCATCTTTCTCCATGGCTATCACCCCTTCATCGCATCAAATGAAGAGATCCCATCTTCGCACGCTAAGCCCCTGAAAGCTACTTACTACCACTATCGTGAAGCTGCTCACTGCCGCTGCCGTGAAGCTGCTCACCGCCCTTACCGTCGCCGCTGCTCTCCATGAACCTCGCCGCTAGCAACCAGCTCCAATGAGTCCTCCATGTTCGATTTCTCCAATTTTTTTCCCCACTTCTCCAAACCCTCACTTGACTTGCCCGTGTAACCCTCTCCCATCACAGTAGGAGGTATTGCCACCGCAAACCCAGCACCAGCAATAGCTTCAGGTCACTCTGCCATAGCAAACCCTCGCCGCCAGCAACCAGCTCCGATGAGTCCTCCTTCTTCCCATAGTATTATTAGCTTCCCATCTTCTCATATTATTTTCATTTGTAATGTAAATAATGATATGTCGGTGTCAAGTGTATCATAAAGGTTAACAAAATCCTCTTTTTTGTAGAATTCTTCAAATGTTGTTTCTTGACTCTTCTCCAATTACTAAATTGATGTTTGAGTGCTTTTGAGCTGTTGTTAATACATTTAGTTCTTGTAGCTGGCTTTTGGCAAATGAGGATGAATCACTTCATCTCACATCACAACTACGATTAAGATTGTCCTATTTTATCTGACATCTGGGGAAATAAATTGGCTTATGGCATATACAAGATCCATTCCATCTTTAGAAAGCCTGGTCAATCATCAGCAAGCGGCTTATATGCTTAAAATATCTCCAAGATTATGGTCTTGATTAGTAACTTCCAAGAGATATTTACATTAGAAGGGTTTTTATAATTTGGTACCGAATCATTTCCATTTTTGCCTATCTTCTCATATCTGACTTGCCTTATGAACATGCCCAAAATTAGAGAATTTTCCCTTTTTTTTCTCTCCTTGCATTTGGATTGCTCTTCCTTTTGTATTGCCTGGTCTTTTCATGTAAAGAATGCAAGTCCATTTAGTATATCAGCGTGCCATTAATTATAGAGAATTAACTTACCTTCTGACCATAATCAAAATTATAATCAAATTTTGATTGGAATCAGTGTTTCACTATATTTAATCAAATTTTGAATGTTTCCCCCTTTTTCTCCTTCCATTTGTGTTGGCTGCCTAGATATTTTGTGTACCGCTCTTCATTAATTGAAGCCTAAAATCCAATGTGAAAAGCTTAATAGGTTTTATGTTCCTTGTGTATTATGTAATGCTCACTATGTTTAAACAAAATTATATAGATCAAGATTATCTGTTCTTTACTCTTTCATTTAATTTACATAACAGGTGTTATGCTCATATTCAATAAAATCTATATTTACTTCCATTAATGTTTGAAAATTTGTTAGGGAATTTTGGTTCTAGGGTGTATGAATGGCATCCGAAAGAAGCTCATGTAGTTCAGGTCCAGATTTATGAAAATTTTGTGATTGCAGTCGCCGAATGTCATGTGAAATCAAGATTGCATATAGTAAAATTGATAACTTTGGTAAACACTACTATGCATCGTCATGCAATGTGAGGAACTAATTATTGTTACTCATAGTATTATCACCCATTATTATTATAATGCAGAACTAATCATTGTTACTCATTATTACTTCCATGATTAGGTTGGGGAATGCAATGGATTTGTGCAGTGGGTTCGTGTATGGGAGGATGAATTGCAAAGGCGACGACGTGATGGGCAAGGTTGGAGTGGTAGTTGGGGAAGATATGAAAACATTGGTAACCAACCATTGTCGCAAGGAAACGAGAACCAGATTGGAAATGATAACCAAATTTGAGGAATCCATGAAGAAATAATAATGTTAAAGTGTTTAATAATTTTTCTATTAATCATTGTAATATTAATGTGGATGTTTAGAAATTAATTTCTTAATTTCTCTGTGTATACGACTTTTAGGCACCTTGACTTAGGAGTAGCTTGGCACCTTGACTTAGGACTTGCTTGGTGTCATCTTAACTTTCTTTTCTTTTTATGTATTTTCCTTTTTTCTATCCTATTGTCTTGACTTTCTTTTAATTTGAATGTGCGGTGTTGTTTTTATTTATTTTAATCTAGACAACCAAGCCAAATTAAAGTAATTAATGGAGACAAAGACACTGTGAAATTAAGTCAGATTGTTCCTCAATACAATATGGTCTTCCATCAGGATTTTACTTATGCTCCCAATTTTAAGTGCTTAATATGGATGTTGCCATAAAGGCAAGGCTAAGGGTTCCTGTTGGCTGCTGTGCTGGGCATGGGGTTGGTGCTTGCCAACCATCTTGTTGGCTACTGTGCTGGGCGTGGGGGTTGGTGCTTGTCGGTTAGGGATTGCTCCACTAAATGCACTCTAATTTTCATACAGAATTCTTGCAAAGCAATGGCCTTCCCTACAGAAAAATCTTCAAAAGATTTTATATTCCCCCATTGGTAGCCTCTAGGAATATTTAGGCTTGCCAAGAATCTATCCCCTAGGACAAACAACACTCAGCACAACAATGTTTAAGGAAAAACATTGAGACTTGGGCTGCCATGACCTTTTGATTTTCAAAGTAACTATGGTCAAATTATTAAATTGGTTGGTGGGACAACCCTTAATTTGAACTCAGTATTATATTGCTTTCTACAGAACATCTATAAGTGATTTTAGGGGTGATAAAAACAGAAAAGATAAAGAAGAATATGAAAGAAAAGCATAATTATGACCAGGAACAAAGAAAACATCATTATCGCTGGATAAATCACTATACTTTCCACTAACATGACCAAAAAAGGCTTAAAATTTGCAAAAATCATTCATGTTTTTTCCACAGGCTGGAAACCAAAGAGACTCCTAGTCACATTAAAGAAAATAAAGATTTTTTCCAAAATTGAGTCCATAAAAAATATTCAAGAAAAAAAAAAGAGTAACCAATATATGTTGTTAGACATCAAAGAGGGATTTCAATCAAGTTCTTGCCACTCACCATCAAACACACAAGTTAAAACGCACCACCACAAAGAGGCATAAATCCATCAGTTCACAAGTTTTGTGGCATACATCCATCAGTTCACAAGAGTATAGATACAAAGAAGACAAAATTCCAAACTTTTGCCATTTTTTCCCAAAAAAACAAAATAGGAAGCAATATTTCTCCCCCATTGTCCTATCACCTATCTGTGAACCCTACAAAATATATATATATATAATAATAATGTTAAAAACAACAACAAATAATTGCAACAAAAAATACGATAAAACAAAATAAACAAATTAACCAAGTTAATAGTACTTATAAGTGAAATATCATGAACTATAACAAATATGAAGTAACTATGCAGTAAATATAAACCCTATTAAATCTTATTCACTTACCTATAAAAGAAAACACATCATCATTGGATACAGGACCCTGGCTACGTGAAGTTTTAACAATAGTACTAGGAGTAGGTCTACAAGATAATAAAATACTCAACTATTACCATGAAGTTATAAAAATAAAATATAGACAATAAGTGTTTTAATTGTTTAAAATGATCAACTCAATTCAATTTAAGTTTACAACAATTTAAAGTGATAATAGAGGTGAATAAGTATTAGCAATTCCATCAATAATAGAGGTGAATAAATTAAATAAGTAAACTTACATGTTTATTAGGGCTGGGCAATTCCTCTTGTCATGCAACTGTCCCAATTGATTACATCCATTACATTTTCTCAAGTTTTGTTCCCTTACCTTTTATTTTCCTCTTTTTATCCTTTTCCCACATCCCTTATCTCTAACTTGATTGGGCTTTAGCAACATAGGAGTAGAACTGATTGGAAGGCAAATGCTAGTTGATCTCAAATTGTTGCTACACTCTCTAATAGAGCGTGAGTTGATATTCCTTTCAAAAGACAACAAATCTTCTTTTAACATTTCGGTTTCCTCTACATTTAAAACAGCTCTATTAATAATCCTTGCAAAAATTCCATATAATTCATTAGAGCGAAGCAATAAGCTCCTATTACTTGCATCCTCCATGTTCACCCCACTGCCTTCCTGTAGACACCCCATTTTCATCCCCTAATTTTACACCTTTCCACTTTAGGAGCATTATCACATGTAGAGAATTGCATCATTTTGGCACCAAACCTTTTTAGTTAGGTTTTATACATCCCAAAAAATCCATGGTATCTTTCGGAGTTCAATTTGGTTAAGTCTTAATAGCTAATAAGAACTTTTGTGACTTGGAGGGCATTTATGTCATTTCACTTACATAATTCTTATTTGATATCCAATTCTCACCAAATTCATCCCAAGATGATCCTAATGACCTTAGGATGTTATTTATAGGCTTGGTTTAAAGTTTGGTTAAGTTTGGGGATGATTTGCTTAAGGATGGTCCAAGGTAGGCTCGGTTCAACTCCATTCGTCGGTCCTTCTTATAATTGATTCTTAATTTGATCCAGTTGAATCCAATTAATACTTCATTAATATCAATTGAGTCTTAATTAAGGTATATTAATACTTGGAATTATTTTTGGGAGAGTTTTATTGCAACTAGGACTCCATTAAGGTTTAAACCCTAATGTTGCCCTGGTAAGCCTTAATTGATCTCTATGAGTCATATGGGTTTAACTCTTGATTAATTGACCAAGTGTGACTCAATTAGGAGTGTTTTAATTATATTTTAAGTAGATAATTGAGCCATGGTCGTTTTAAATCCAAAATCAATGAATTTAGACTTAAAATAGACCAAATACATAGCTTTAAGAGATAATAATGCATAAAAGAAGGCATAAAAGGCTACTAGTCCAAATGGCCATTCTCAAAGGCCAAACGGCCACCAAGGGTGCCCAGTTGGCCTTTGACGGAGTTGAATGCACAAAAGAAGGCATAAAAGGCTACTAGTGGCCGTTTAGCCACTTTTAAAGGCCAAACGACCATTCTCAAAAGGCCAAATGGCCATTCTCAAAGGCCAAACGGCCACCAAAGGTGCCAAGTTGGCCTTTAACGGAGTTTTAGCCTAGTTTGACCTCTCTAAACTCCTTTTCTTGCTATAATTCGAATTTCTTTCGAATTTTTGAAGTGTTTGAGATAGGAACCAGCTCTTAAGAGTGATTTAGAGCCTTTGAATCATCCCTAGCTAGATCCAATCCTAGCCATTCATTCCACCCACCTTTTACTATAAATAGGGGTCCTCCCTTCCTTCATTCTCCACTAAGTTTTAGTAGAGTATTTCTAAGCAAATTAAGAGCTTGAGTTCTTGAGTGTGGGATGAACATTCCTATTAGTATCCCCTCATTTAAGACTCATTTTAAGAAGAGCTTAGGCTTATTAGTACCCTCTAGCTTGCAACCCATTCTAGAGCTTAAAAGTGCGGAAGCTCTACCCAACTTACGACTCCCTCCCCTGAGGCCATCATAAAAGCTTGAAAGCGTCGAAACTCTGCCCAACTGTCGACTTCAAAACCCCAAGGTTGCAAACAAAACTCTGCCTTGGTTCTATCAGGTATAATTTCTAAACTCTATTGCCATGATGTAGTTGTTTATGTGATGATGTATGCTCCCATGAGTTTTATTATTCATAAGATTATATTAGGGTTTTGATCATAAATCAAACAAGTTTTCAAATCAAAGTTGTTTCTTTCAAAGTAAGTTGTTTTTCAAAAGCAAGTGTTTGATTATAGATTGTATTTTAATAGAGTCCTACGACGAGTGAAACTCTTTCTCCCAACATGTTTGTTCGAACTGCGTGAACTTTGATCTTCGTCAGAAGTACGTAGACCGCTCACTTGAGCCTAAGTCTAACTTACCTTAGTTTTTATCTTTTAATTTTCTTAATTTTTAGTTATTGTATGGTTAAAATTAATTAAGCCAGTTAATAAATGAAACCAATTTATCAGGCGAAATGGGTGCCCACGGGCCGTGGACCGGAACCTTCCCATTTCGTAACCGAGTCCCCGAATCCTTGTTTTTGGTTTAAGACTTGCTTATTTTCCATTAATGGAGTCAAACTTGTTTTTACGAAACAAATCTTTTGGTGGTTTCCTCGTACCCTAAAAATGAGGTGGTGACTCCTTTGCTTTTTGAAACCCTCTTAAGAGTGGAACGAAACTCGTTTCCTCCGAGTCGATTTTCGGTGTCCACACTTCCATTAAACTTAGACACTTTGCACCCTTTGTCCACCTCTTCAATATATATTTACCTGAAAAATTGATTTATGGTTTTCTACTTATAAAAAAATAAAAAAATAAAAAATAAAAATAAAAAAAGTGCAACAAGTGTCTACAGGGAATTCCCTTCCACTCAAAATTCTTACAACTGCAGCTTGAAACATTAGAAACCTTATCATCCACAATCAACCGGACCCTGTCTGGTATTGGTTTTTCACCATCCTCATTTTGCCTCTGGGTACCTTTGCCACCATCAAACACTCACCTTTCAACCTCATAGATAGTTTGGAACTCATCATCCACCGTAACAATACCCCCATATTTCATAGATTCTTATAACTCATCTTGAAATTTTTCAAACATGGAACGTGTATAAATATCAGCCATTTGTCTCTCCAACGCAACCAGAATCTTCAACATGGGTCTCTTATTATGATCAACAAGGTTAGCTTGTAACTTGCCATACCTTTGCCGTGCAAACGTCTATTGAACTTTATTATAAAGTCCATCAAAGAATTACTCTTGTCCACATACTTCTTTGTAAATGAATGGTTACTTTCTGCTCTTTAACTAGATGACATTTTAGTAGAGAAAATATGTTTAATAAAAGCCGGAACCCACCTATCCCGCTTGTTAAACATTATCTATAACCACCCATTCTCATGTAACTCACTTCTTTCAATAAGAGCAACCCATTTATACTCAAACTCCTCTGATCCCTCTGAATCCCAAATACATTTATGAAAGCTTTCGTAGTACTGGCTACAAGTGTGAGCACTAAGTTCTCAAAAAACTTGTTCAAGATGTGCCAAACGTAATACCTATGGTATGTTATTGGGAACACATGTTTAATAGCAATCTCCATGGCTGGATCTTAATTAATAATGATCATCTTGGGCGGCTCGCTTGGTATAGCTTTCATCCACTCCTCAAACAACCAAATAAAATATTCATGGTTCTCGTCACACAAGAACCCACTGTGAACCCACGAAAAAGGAAGCGCGGAGCCCACAAGGGTTTGGCAAGAAATATATATGGGGGTTTAAAGACAACAAACAAAAAGGAGTCGCCACCTCAATTTTTAAGGAAAAGAGGAAAACCGTAAAAATGTTTTATTTTTTTAAAACCACATGACTCCATTAAAGGAAAAGCAAAGTCTTTGAAACCAGAAAATTGGATTCGGGGGCTAAGTTACGACGTGGGAAGGTTCTGGGCAAAGCCCATAGGCACCCACATCGCCCGAGTTGGTCTCTTAATTTGATTGGGCTAACTTAATATCTTTTCCACTCAAATATCATCATATATCATCACAAGGCAGCATGCATATCATATATTTCATCCAATCATCTCATGCATAATCAAACAAACAAAACAAAACAGAAAAAAAAGAAGAAAAGAAAAGAAAAACCTAGGATACTTGGATCCTAGGACGGACTTGAGCCTCACGAAGAGCGCCTACGTACCATGCAGCGAAATACATGGATCAAAGTCCACGTAGTTCGAAAAGAATAGGGTTACAACCTAATACAAACCTATGGTAAAAACCCTAGGTTTCTTCATTTGAAAATACATCGATTAATCCAAAACTGAAAACTTCCACAAGAGGAAAACTTTGATAAAAACCAGAATTTATTATTGAAGGAAACCTTTGATAATTACCATAAGCTTGTATTAAGAAGTAACCCTAGGAGGGAGAAGAGGAAAGAAAGAAAAAGAAAGGTGAATTGGGGCACCTTCAAACCCTACTTACCTGAGCGCACAAGCTCCTAGCATTAGCCATTTCAGACCATAGCAGCCCTATTTGCAATAGGACAAGCATTGTACCTGTTTGCACCCTTACAAGTGCACACAATCATGCAAAGAAAACAATATCCTAATCTGGACAGAACCTTGACAAAGCCTAAAATCATCCATTAATCATGCAAACAACAAGAATAATGAATAACTAAGGACTCTAACTCAATCCTACATGCAATGACTCGACTAACATGCATAAAAACCTATGAAAGACACACTAACAAGCATAAGAGACTCCAAAAACATCAATAAACATGATAACAAAGCATATTCTAACCAAAAAGATGATATTTCATGTAAAATATGCAAATAGGCCTCCCTACGGCGAGCTTTCTTAAGCAAAACTATCCTAAGATAATTTCACGTAAAAAAGTCGTTATGGGGAGGTGCAATCAGCATATCCTACGTAAAATATATGCCCTAGAACACAACAGAAAAGATTCCATGCTTAAACACATCACAGAAGACTCTCATGCAAAACCTCACTCAACGAAAATGATAATTATCCTTAGAAAAGGATAATGTCTCCAAAAAACCTATAAAACATACCATATGAATGCAAACCTAGCATGGTTCAACTATATGCAACATATATAGAATGATTATGATGAGCAACAACTCACAAAACTAAGCTAAGTATGCTGTATAAGACCTATGCGATTTCAGGGTTATCGAAACCCTAATCTCACAACTATGCATAAAAACCTACTAAATGACTCTAAGACATGCTCAAATTATCATGAATATCATTCATATCATATATATTAACTAACAGGAGCATCAATTCATGATAATAATCACAGCAACTTAAACATGTGAGCTATGCATGATTTAAGAGGATAACAAGAGTAATACTTTCAAATCCCTAGCAAACCAGGGATTATCAAGCATATAAAGCCATGAACTATCCTAAAATCATTCATATAACATCACATAAACATTGAATTCCATCCATAAGAAGAACAATTGCATGCACCATAACTATCCTAGGAGAAGAAGAAGAAAGAGAAGAAGGAGAAGCAGAAATTCATGTTCAGCATTAAAGAGACATGCTTACCTCTTGTAGACTCTTCCTTGTCTTCAATCCTCTTGTTTCCTTGCTTGCTTGGGGTTGAAGAGCCTCCTCTTGAAGTCCTTCTAGCTCTCCCGACTCGTAGCTCCCTCTCTCTCTAAGTGTAAAGTGCAATTAACCTCCCCTATGTGCTGAATATCATGTCCTTTATATAGAGAACTGACCCCCTAAACCAATGGCTAGGATTAATTCATTAAATAATGATCCTAGGGCTATTAGAGACTCTCTTGGTGCTCAAACAACTCAAACCTACACACTCCTAAGCTCAGACAAGTTGTTTTGGCGGAGGAAACCGTCAAAAGAGGGAAAGAAGAGTCAGAGTTCGACTTAAAGAAGGACTCCTCGGGTGACCAACTAGGCCTGGACGGTTAGCCGTCTGGGCCTAGACGGCTGACCATCCAGCCCCGGACGGTTACCCGAGGCCCTCCTATATTTGCTCCGCTTTTGACTTCCACTTGTTGTAGAAGTCCTAAAATGCTCAAATTAAGTCCGATTTTGACGAAATAAAAGCCAAAACGACCGTGTTTCGAAGGGGAACACATTTTTAAGTATTTTGGGACAAAAATCCTCAACCATGGGTGCATGGTTGGGTTTTACAAAGGTGGTTAACCATGGTGCTTCACCGTCGCTAAGCTGGGTTTGTACACAAGGTCGAACCGAATGCTTTCCCAATCGAAAATTGATCTTTCTAAACATGTTTAGGACATAAATAAAGCCCAATTGAAGTTATTTGAGAGAAAATTGGTTGGGTCTTATGAGTCAATTTGAGCAAACCAAGAAAGGGTCTTTTAGCCAACCCGAACCATTACGAGCCGAATTGATCTTAAACCATTAATTCATGAAATTGAACCTATATATAGACTCTATATAACCATATGAACTTGATGGGATGACTCGGGATTCATTCCAAGGTCAAATGGAAAATATACGGCTTAAAAGACGATTATGCCCTTCAAGTCGCAAAAGTTCTTATTGACCATCGAAATGAACTCCAAATCACTTCAAAATTCATACACATGATATTCAATGCTATAGAAACTCAATGCAAAAGACTAGACTCAAAAAGGACTCAAAATCCTACATGAAATGTTATGTCCTAGCTAAGGTGACAAAAATGGGGTGTGACACCCACAACCAAACGTTATTGTTTGCCCACGATGGTTAACCCCTAATAGTGGTGCAAAAATCATTTCATACCTATTTGTTTGATATGTAGTTTTAAACACTATAACATCTCCAAAATGTTTGTATGCCTTTCTATTTATTGCATATGCCTAAAAGATATGTGAAATCCGATTCTCATCATCTATCTCAATGGTGTCTGTAAAATATGGATTTCTCTCTTTCTGAGCAAGGAAATGCTCATTCAGCATATCTGCATGATGGCCATCAATCGCTTTTATTGTATCTCTTCTAACATTTCTAATATCCTGTTCAGTGCAGCCAATGTTTTGTAAACCACCCGCTTGCAACTCCAAAACACTCATCAGTTGGGATGGAGGGATATTTGCATTGTTGAAGGTTTGTGCTAGTGACCTTTGCGCCTATGAGACATGCCAATGAGATGGCAAAAGCTGAACTTTGCCAGGAGATGAAAAAGTGTGGTTGTGCACCTCCTCAAATATAGACACTTTAAATTTAGCACCCGACTTGAGAACAGCGAGTCTTGCACTATAACTTTCTCGTGTTATCCCTCGATGCCTCTTTGGTTGTTTACTATCAGGCTTTAGTGCTCGGACTATTTTCTCACATTCTTTTGAACAAGTATACACCTTCCTGGTTACTTCATTCTCACGATTCTTATTACTACTCCAAATTCAAATACTAAATCCGGTTTGCCTCGCATAATTGTTGTAAAAGGCATAAGTCATTTCCAAATAGTCAAACTCTTGTCCCACGAAAGATTTGTGTCCTTGCATTACATTGGGAACGTAACACACTTCCGAATTGATTGTAGAGGAGTCATAGGGTTGTGTTTGTGAGTCATCTAATTGAACGTCAAGGTCCTACATTGATCTGTATGAAGAAGCAACCATTATACTATTTTTAAATTAAAAAAACACATAAGGAACAAAATTCCATATTCAACGTCAAAGTCCTCCATTCATACACCTTAGAACCAAAATTCCCTAACAAATTTCCAAACATTAATGGAAGTAAATATAGATTTTATTGAATGTGAGCTTAAAACCTATTATGTAAGTTAAATGAAAGAGTAAAGCATAGATAATCTTGATCTACATAATTTTGTTTAAATATAATGAGCATTACACAATATACAAGGACCATAAAACCTATTCAGCTTTTCACATTGGATTTCAGGCTTCAATTAATAAAGAATAGTACACAAAATACCCAGGTAGCCAACACAAATGGAAGGAGAAAAAAGGGGGAACATTCAAAATTTGATTAAATATAGTGAAACACTGATTCCAATCAAAATTTGATTATAATTTTGGTCATGGTCAAAAGGCAAGTTAATTCTCTATAATTAATGGCACGCTTATATACCAAATGGACTTGCATTCTTTATATGGAAACACCAAGCAATACAGAAGGAAGAGCAGTCCAAATGCAAAGAGAAAAAAAGGGGAAAATTCTCTAATTTTGGGCATGTTCACAAGGCAAGTCAGATATGAAAAAATAGGCAAAAATGGAAATGATTTGGTACCAAATTATAAAAACCCTTCTAATGTAAATATCTCATGGAAGTTACTAATCAAGACCATAATCTTGAAAATATTTTAAGCACATAGACCACTTACTGATGATCAACCAAGCTTTCTAAAGATGGAATGGATATTTTATATTCCATGAGGCAACTTATTTCCCCTGTTGTCAGATAAAACAGGACAATCTTAATCGTAGTTGTGGTATGAGATGAAGTGATTCATCCTCATCTGGCAAAAGCCAGTTATAAGAACTAAATGTATTGACCACAACTTAAAAGCACTCAAACATCAATTTAGTAATTGGAGAGGAGTCAAGAAACAACATCTGAAGAATTCTACAAAAAAAGAAGATTTTGTTAACCTTTATGACACACTTGACACCAAACATATCATTATTTACATTACAAATGAAAATAATATGGGAAGATGGGAAGTTAATAATACTATGGGAAGAAAGAGGACTCACTGGAGCTAGTTGCCGGCAGTGAGGGTTTGCTACGGCGGAGTGACCTGAAGTTGCTGCTGGCGGTGGGTATGCAGCGACAATACTTCCTTTTGCAATGGGAGAAGGTTACACAAGCAAGTCAGGTGAGGGTTTGGAGAAGAGGGGAAAAAAATTTGTAGAAATCGAACATGAAGGACTCACCAGAGCTAGTTACCGGCGGTGAGGTTTATGGAGAGCAGTGGTGACAGTAAGTGGCGATGAACAGCTTCACAACAACGGCGATGAGTAGCTTCACGGCAACGACAATGAGTAGCTTTAGGAACTTAGCCCGCAGAGGTGGGATCTCTTTATTTGATGCGATGAAGGGGTGATAGCCATAGAGAGAGATGAAGAGAGCTTCAAAGGATGCGATGAAGAGAGAGATGAAGAGTACTTCAAAAGCTAGTCTCTGCATTAAAGGAGAAGAAGAGAAAGGACGTGATGTGATGGAAGGGAGCAGATCTGTCCCCTTTGTAAGCTCTCTTCATCTTAGCCGTTGATTGCTTGTAAACTTGAATGGACGACCCTTATTGCTCATGCTGATATAGTATTGGATCAGCTGAAGCTGACTTGAATGGAACTGTACATATATATATATATATATCTTGTTCAATTCTTTAAGTCCGCTTTAGAGCTTGATGTTAGGAGCGTCATAGGAAACTGTCCCTAGTCATTTATAGGCCACTTAATAGCACTCAACAATGGACTCTAGAGCTATCACTACAACATGTAGGTGAAAGTTTACAACCTACCTTTGGAATGCATGTGAGCATAGGCAATTGAGATGATTGTTGCCAACCTAGGCCTAGTCTTGGATATAGATAGGGATGTAAACAGGGCGGGTTTTTTCGGTCCCGCTTCTAATGAGAAGGGTTTTGCATACTATTTAATGGGGTACGAGCGGATTTGGGATTTTTTTAAAACTCGTTAAGGTTTGGGGCGGGGTTGTGATTTTCATTAAAAACCCATCCCGATTATCTACACACTTTTACTATTATACCTTTATTAATACATAATAATACACTTATGCCATTTAATATATAAAATCCTCTAATTTGTTAGGTTATTTTTTGCCTTTGTTAGGATCCTATTTCTTTTTCTTGTCCCTTTGTTCTATTTTGTTTTATTGCGAGTTGTGACACTTTTATTGAAAGAAATTTTAGTTATTATGTTGTGTTTTATTAATCTTTCATATTGGAAAATTGAAAGTACTTTAATGAATTTAATGAATTTTAAAAATTTCTTAAAATAAAATACTTATTTAAAAAAAAAAAAAACAAATTTATGCTATAGAATGTAATTGATTTTTTTTTTCATCCCTTCCCGTCCTATCTTGTCCCACAAAGTATAAATGGGATGGATGGGACGGGATGGGGTGGGATGAGAATGGGATTTTAAAATTTAAACGGGATGGGAATGGGAATTGGATGTTAAATTCAAAGTAAGTTTAGGACGGGGTTGGGAGGGATAAATCCTAATGGGTTGGGGTTAGGAGAGGACTCCCTGTACCAAATCTACCTCGTTGACATCCTTAGACATAGATGTCTCAAATACATTAATAGCCTTGCATCTTATCAAGCAAATGGCAAAGAAGTTTCTATATAAAATAAAAAATACCACACTATTCTCCCCTTATGTTTTGTGTTAATAGTGTTTCCAATCCTACTCAAACAGAAGGAGTGACTACTTAGAAAAAATTCTTATCAAATAACTTTAAAAATGGAAAAAGGGCAAGGGAGGCTAGCCTTCAATAGCCTCCACAGTCACCATGAAAATCCTAATTAAGTTGTAACTATCAAGGCATAGGGTAAGCCTTGACACTTCGGGCCTTGAAGGTGCTTTGCTTCATGAATAATTTCGACATTGTTTTCTTAATGGAAAGAAAAGCAAGAAATTATAAAATTGAAATCCTAAAAAGAAGCACCAAATATCTGAACAGTTGGGTAGTAGATCCTATTAGCTTCTTGAGAGGATTGGCCCTCCTTAGGAATAACTCTACCGCTCTCGGTTGAGGACGTACATCACAAGAAATTTCATCGATACAGAGCTCACAGACTATAACACAAGAGCTTAATGGAGAGAAATATTTATCTATGGCCCCACAAACTTTAGGGAAAGGAATTAAGTATAGAAGTCAATAATTCAGCTAAAGGAAATTCGGGTCCAGCGGGTTATGGTGCTATTTTTCGTAACCGTTGTGGGTTTGTCCTGGGAGCTTTTTGTGATACCCTTAGTGTTAGTTCATCTGTTGCAGCTGAGTTGATGGCTGCTATTAAAGCAGTGGATGTAGCCTAGCACAGAGGGTGGCATTTTTTATGGGTTGAGTGTGACTCATCTTTGATTTTAAATTTTCTTTCTAATGGCCATCTGTCCATTCCATTCCCGTTCCGAGTTCTTTGGTCTAACTGTCTCCATCGTCTAAGGCATATGACTTATCGATACTCCCATATTTATCGAGAAGGAATTTGTTCAGCGCGGACAAGTTAGCTAATAAAGGTGTTTCAGTCCAATCGTTTTCTTGGTGGTCATCTACGCCGGATTTTTCAAGACTGTAATGGGATGCCTCGCTATAGATTTATAGTTTAATGCTTGTTTGTGAGCTAGTTTGTGGTATTTATAAGCCACCAAGTCCAGACAGACTTACTTTTCTTTTCTTCTTTTTTCCTTATTTCTCATTTTCTTTCTTTTTTATAAATTTTGTTTACTAAGAAAAAAAAAATTCAGCTAATGAGCTAGATCTCTGACCTACCTCCCTTGGCTATGCATTAGAAATTTCAATGATATTTGCCCTCATGAAGAAAAAGAAAAAAAAGAAGAAAGGGAGGCCCTTATAAGGCAAACTCGAAGATCTCTTATTTCAACAATTTCTTATTTGTATGCAAGTTGATGGAGTTGGATCAGAAAGGAGCGAGATTCGCATAATCTAATTATAGGGAGGGAAAAAGGAAAAAAAAAAAGGTTGATGGTGCTTTAGCGAATGCACATGCAGTGGAATCTTATGTTTGATGGAACTATTGTCTATAATTACCCTGCAATTGGGTCAGATCATTCTCCATTGGTACTACAAATGAGGCCTGGAGAATGTAAAAGGAATAAATTCTTCAAATTTGAGGTGTACTATTTGGAAAAGGAAGATTGCGAATCTATAAGAAGGAAGGGATCGATGAAGCTCTTTTGGTAGGAATATAAGCATAAAATCTTTGCGACAAAAACATAAAATTACCGTACATAAAAGTACTTTTCATTGGGTCCATTCGGTGTTCATAGGCCTACCAATGTTAAAATTTGATTTTGATTCAAAATAATGGTCCTGAAACAATTTTTTACGTCATGCAAAAATGAGGTGTTTACATGCATAACTCATTGCTTTTTGGTATCTAGGACAAATCCCCCATGCAGGTTTACTTCGGAAATTTATAGTATGGGTATGCTTGGAGTATTTTCAATAAAGGAAAGTTGATATTGTTTCATGCATGAAGGGAGGGTTTTCTGGCTAGATTTGAGTTATAATACTTGAACATCATGAGGTATGGTGTCATGTTAAAATTTTAGCATGATTTTCTTATTATTTGAAATTATGTCGAACTTTGAAAAACGTACCAAAAATATTATACCTCATTTTGGTTTGATCACATGGATATTTTGTGAAAATAATTAGAGACTCTTATTTTACCATCTTATATGAATTATTTCTTGTTATAGGCATTATTGGCCGGATATGGAATATGTTGATGTATGTAGTCTTAAGCTTTAATATCCTGTAATTTTGGATTAGTAATTGAGAAAGAAAATTTGAGACCCTTATATTGAAATTATTATGGAATTAATTTTGTAATTGATTATGGGAATTATATATGGCCTTGGTTATTGAGAATAATGGGTAAATAATAGTGAACTTGTAAAGGGTCTTGAAGTCACCAGTCACCACTCCAAAAATGTTCTATAATGATAGTTAAAAACTATAATAGTAAAACTTTAATCAGAATGTCATTACGCTAAAAAACCAAGACAGATTAAGGTGAAACTTTTTCTTAATAAATTTCCTACGATTTAATTGAAAATATATCATGGTCTATAAAGTCATCATGATATTTAAAATCATATGGTAATGGCGAACTATTTTAAAATTTTATTACAATTAATATAAAGGTAACTGTGATTGAAGGACAATAATTTTCGTAATCATCATAGTCTCTTTTGCAACCAACTAGATCATATTTATACAAATAAACCTTGACCATTTTATATTTTAATTTTTTAGTATTAATCTCGGTTTCTTTTCTTATCTTGTTATTATTTATACATTACTTGTAGGAAAAAATAAACATACATAACTCCAAATATAATCAATTCAAATAAATCACAACTTTGGCTAAAGTATGTAGACACCCTATTTTCACACCTTTTCAGCCAGTATAATGTTCAGTATGGGTCAAGAATAATACACCAATTTTTTTGAAAAGGCGGGCTCGATCATTGATCCTTGGTAAGGGGAATAGTTATCACATAAACTACAAGGCCTTAGTTAGAATTTAGTCATTTCCTACTATATACATACTCAAAATTCAACATTAAATAAAAAGGAAAAAAATTTTGGGAGATTTGAAATACATTTAATTTATTTTGGCTTGCTTAATCACCGACTCTATTCAAACTCCGAGTTTACATCATGGGCCCTGTACCTCCACTGCATGACAAATATGCAACGTGACAAAATGTACTCGATTTCCGGATAAATATACCCTTTTTTTGCAAATTAATAATTAGACCAATTACACTTCTTTTCTTTCTTGGTGGGGATTATCTCTTTATGAATTGTGACTGCTGCCCGAATTAGTACCAAAGGAAGGAAAGTGGATGGAACCATGGGAAGTCGATTCGCAGTGAGTTGATGGGCGCTATCTTTTGTTTGGTATTAATTTGAGAAGTGTTCACAAAAAAATAATTTTACCAATTAATTGCATTTATTGAGGCTTCACGCAAAGCAGTGCAACTAGGCTCATATTTTTTTTTAAAACCTTTTTTTTTTTTTTTTCCATGCAATGTGATAATTGGCATGAATCATTATTTCAATGCAATATCTATCAAAGCATATTTTTTTTAACATAATAGGCTTATATGGTAAAGTATTACAAAGAGTCACGTAAATAAAAAAAATCTTATATTAAATTCTACTCTCTCATGACTCATTATGATACTGCCAAAAAAAAAAAAAAAAATTTGCTTAGTTTGGTCATATCGGTATATATAAATTTGATTGTCACTGGGCTTTTAAAAATATCTATAATACTATACTATAGAAGTGGGAGTTTTTCCCTACATATTTTCCTCCCTTTTTTAACCTTGAACTTTTTCTAAATTTACTCATACTCTTTGTCTGCATTCTCCATATATATTTTTTTTTCATTTTTTAACCTTTCACTTTTTCTAAATTTACTTATACGTCCTTTGTCTGCATCCTATCAATTCGTACAGATATTTCCTATAATTTGGTTTTCTATTTTAACCTTTTAAACTTTATCAAAAAGGCGCTTAGATCTTTCCATTTCCTGCCATTGCAAAATGTCCCAATACCTTTTGATCTGGTGCCTTTTCTCACCGACTGATGGTCTCTCTCACCAGAATTTGCAGACACTTTATATTCGAGTTTTTATTTTTTAATTATCGATTAAAAAAGTTTATAAGTGATTTATATATTACGGGAGATTAATTTGAACTTAATAAACTTAAAATACATGTCATTTGATAAAAAAGGTAAAAAAGGAAAAAAAAAAAAAGAAGAGAAAAAAAAGTTAGAGATTTACATGCATGTATGTTAAATTATTGAAGGAGAGTATCAATAAATGCTGTGATGATTACACTTGAGCAGAAGACAAATGAGGCTTGTGAGCTGATATGAATTGAGGCGCCGTATGGGATCTTTTCTTTTTCTGTGTAAAAAGAGATGAAATGCGATTTGTGACAAAATTTCATCAAATGGGGAAGAAAATATTGAGGATATAATTTAGTAAAAAAAAAAAAAAAGGGAAAGTTAAATTTCGGAATAAAAGCCCATATGAGTCAACCAAAAAAGTTCAAATGATTTGGAAGGTGAGAACAAATGAAATTTCTCTCCCTTAATGTCCGATGGGTCCATTCTTATTATCTCTTTATTGAGATTGGGATTGGAGCTAGCTAGCATTATTATTCTTTCTATTTTTGGTAAGTAGAGTCAGTGTTTTGATTATGGGTGTTAGTAGCTTAGGTTAAAACTGAGAACCAAATCAAACTAAACCAAATTGATTGTCTTGGTTTGGTTTTTTTGTCATTAGGTTTGGTTTTGGTTCTAATTTTAGAAAAACCAAAGTAAATTGGTTTGGTTTTGGTTTTCATGTTTAAAAAACCAAATCAAACCGAAAAAACCGAAAAATATATAATTTTATATATTATATATCAAACTTTAATTTGTAAATTTCCTATCCTAATAAGGGCAGAATAGGTAACAGATTCAAAATAATTATACTGAACTTACTGGAGTACAAAACCTACTAGATAGTGAATACTGACTAAGTGCCTAGTAATATTGGCATATATTAGATTAGAGATTTGATTTTGGATTAACATATGTCAATATGTTTCCATTTTGGTACAATGTTTAATTTTTTTTTTTAATTTGCTAATGTAATGTTTTTATTAAAAATGTTTTTATTTGGAGTTTGGCATGTCATTTTTTTCATTTTCAATTATTTGTTGTTACTTAATAGGTTAAAACCGAAACCAAACCAAACCAAATCAAAATTTTTTGGTTTGGTTTGGTTTGGTTTTTTTATAGTATGGTTTGCTTTTGGTTTGATAAGAACAAAACCGAAGTATAATGATTTGGTTTAAAATTTACTTTAAAACCGAATCACTAACACCCCTAGTTTTGATTATTCTTATACCAAAAGTTTAGCCAAATTAATGTAACTGAATGACTAATGACCTTGTAGCTTTGAATACATGATGATACTGAAAGGATTTAGATTTCAATACCGACTTTAAGAAATATACAAAATAAAATAAAATAGGAGACTAAATGTCTAATTTGCACAATAACATTAGAGAAATTTCTGCCCCATGGTTGAATTTTTGTATATCATAGTTATCAAATCAATCATTAATCGCCATTTATGAAATTAGACAAATTAAAATCAAAATAAAAAAAGCATTATGTGAGCATCATTAATTTCTAAAATTTTTAATTGTATAGACTATTCGGAAGAATATTGCGATTATTATTTTTTTTTATTAGGGGATTACGTAAAGAAAAGACTATTTATGTGCCTGTTTGGCGGTGCGGTGTGTCAACCCAAAAGTGCTTCCTTATTAAAATAAGTATTTTTATATGCATTGGCACGCACCTAGCTTCCCGTTAGTTCGAAGAGGATAAAGTTCTTTTACCAAAAGTTGGGCTGCCAGAAGAGGTTATGAACTCTTTATTTAAACTAGATAAGTAGATATAGTGCACACGTGCGTTGTACATGAACTTTTGTCTCATAATAAATTGGTTATATCTATAAAATTTTATATATATGTTAATATTTAAATAAATAAATAAAAACATAACTCTATATAAGTTCAAAGTTATAAGAGCTAGCCTCACCTTTACCAATAAAATTTAGAATACTTTAATAATTAATTACTTGAATAAGGTAATTTGATTTTAGAATGCATATCACGTTTTTCTCAACCAACCATACTCCCATCCCCCTCACAGAGTCACAGTCACACAGTCACAGCCACTATACCACGTTCCGCCCAATCTGGTGTATAAACCTAATTCATTTTCTCTTAGCTATGCTCTGTGAACCACATGGCCATCAAGATATGGTGACGATCTTAAGATTCTTCTCATTTTATTTATTTATTATTTATTTAGGATTCATCTATTTATTTGGTGGCATAGATTGTATTGCCATCCACCTTGTGAGTCTTATTTTCTCAATTTTTTCTCTAAACCTTTTTCTTATTTTTTCTTAGTTTTTTTTCAAAACTCAAGTTTTTCATGACATCATTGTCTACATTTTTCTTTTTTGGTTCATGTAGATATTGAAAAAGTCATACCCTTTTTTTTTTTTCCTCAAGTAGAGTTTTATCGTATAGTTGTTTTTTTTCCTCATTTTTTCTTTTCCTTGGGTTTTTTAAAACTTCAAAGTTTTTCATGGCATTATTATGTACTTTTTTTTTTTTTTTTTTTTTTGGGTTCACACAGAGATTGAAAAGAGAGTGGAGGGTTTTTCAAACCCTTTTTTTCTCAAATAGAGTTCTATCTTTAGTTGTTTTTCTTTTCCTCTCGATTCATCTATTTATTCAATGGTATTTCCATCAACCATAAAAGACATGATCTTTAAGAGCTACACTAATTCATGGCTACTTGTGTTTTGTTTAAGCGAAACCAATACCTCATAATATAATTTTTCTTATATTTTTCTCAAGACTTTTTTTCACTTTTTTTAAGACTCCAAAGTTTTTCATGGTGTCATTATTTACAATTTGTTTTTGGATTGTGTAGAAGACGTAGTACAGTTTACATATATGGTATTAAAGAAGAGTTCTCACATAGAGTTTTATCTATAGTTGTGTTTTTTCTTCTTCACATGATTATCATTATATATATATATAAAATTTGGCGAGTCAAGTTTCTTTCTCATTGTTTTTTTTTTTTTCCTCTCGATTCATTTGTTGATTCAATGGTATTTCCATCCACAATAAAAGACACAATCTTTGTAAGCTACACTCGTTCATAGCTTCTTGTTTTTTTGTTTAAGCGAAACCGATTCCTCATAATATAGTTTTTCTTTGATTTTTCTCAAGACCTTTTCTCGGTTTTTTCAAAACTCCAAAGTTTTTCACTGGTGTCTAATATATATGAAAACTAAAATAGGATATTATAAAAATTTATACATGAGTGCTGTACATGGGAAAAAAATGTACCTGACAATGACAAATGAAGAACGGTGCTTGTACAAGATGAGAGTTCTATATTTTTTTTTATCTTTGAGGAATTTTTATCTCCAAGAGGAAATTAAAGAGATTGAAAAAATAAAAAGGAAGAATAAAATGAGAGAATCATACCATAGGAAAAGATACACGCACATGTATTGATGTATATAACCTAACCATCACAAGTCCTTGCTAAGAATTAATCTTCCACGGAGGCAAGGATGGAGGGGCCAAGTTGTATTGCACGGAACATCCTTAATTTCTCCAACAATGAAGATGTATATATTTGTTCTAGGATTTTAGGATGAAATAATATCCTTATAATTTATGTTTTCTTAGAATTCCTATTTGGGTTTGGTTTTATTTAATTATTATACAAATTATAGTTTCCTTAGAATTCTTATTAAGGTATGTGTTTTATATTGTTATATTTCCTATATATGCAGAAGGGTAATTGTGTATTTAAAAATTAAAATAAGGGTATATTAGTCAATCAAAAGTTTTTCTTACATTCATCTTTTTATAGGTAGTATAGATAAGTGTTTGTAGACATTTCATTTTGTACCCATTTTTATCTTTGGTCTTGGGTTTTCGATGGTAAGGTTCATATATTTATTGTCAATTCTGATCTTCTTCCGATGAGTTAGGCGAATGCAGTGAACTAAATTAATAATTAAAATTGAATCGAAAAAGCTTATGTGCGTACGCATGTGTTAGTATGCATACACATATTATGTTTATGCATACGCACAATTAGATCATGTGTACGCATGAGATCTTTATTTTCCTTCTTTATGCGAAGATCACCTATAAATCGTGCTATTACCTAGCAAGGATGTCTGAGGCTAAGCAAGGAAGGTGGGAAGAGTTCCCATATTAGGATTTAACCTAATTTTTCCTCATAAATGCCTAAGGTTAGGGTTTAGAAAGGGGATCTAGAAAAATTACTGTTTGAAGGCGAAAAAAGAGAGAGAAATAAGGAGTAAGGCATAAGCTTGACTCAAGAAAGTAGGTAATACGGATTGATAGTAGATCTGAGGGAACAACAAACTAATTTTAATCTAGCATGTGGTAATATCCTCCCTCTTAAATTTGTGTTCCGTTCTTTACTTATTTAGGATAGCATGTTTTCATTTGGTCTAATGCATGATTTGAAATAATATGAGATTTTTTTTTTTTTTTTTGATAAGCGAAATAATATGAGATAGTCTAACATGATACTATCGGATGCATGAATCAGAATAATACATTAGGACTATTATTGCATATTCAATATGTTGAAATGGACATCTTGATGTTAAAAGGAGAGTCATATATGCTAGATAGAAGCTTGGCCTGTTTAAACTAACATTTGTTTTGTAGGGAAAGTTAACGTCTGTTTTGTACGCACATGCTATCATGCATACGCATTCTTATCCCATGCGTATGCATTATAGTAGAGCATACGCATTGTTCTCTCATGTGTGCGCATGAATAGATTCTAATGAAATTTATCTCCTTCTATCTAGCTAATTATCTCATTTACCCCATCATTATATCATATTGTATCATATTAATCTGCCATATGTGTGCGTATTCCATTTATTGCATGAAATAGGGTAATCCTAATCAAATCAGGCAAAACATGATTAATGAACATAAAGTGGGGCCCGCTTTTTGGATCGGGCATCATCGAGTGCCTAACACCTTCTCGATGGCGTATCGTAACTCCAAATCTTCTTTGGTTATAATGAGTTGGGCCCTTGCAAGGGGTCAAATTTAGTTCCCGGGTTTCTTGGGTGACAACTTCTCTCTACGCTAGTCCTCCTGACTAGTGATGTAATCTCGAACCGCATGATTTAGGGCACGGCGCTCACAGCACTTTTATATGCATTTTTGTTTTTTTCTTTTGAAAACATGCCCTCATTATCCTCTTCACTAGTACCAAACAAAGGAAAGTAGAAGTCAACTTGTAGCTAGTACATAGACAATATCTTTTGTTTGGTATTAATTATTTTTTTGTTTGCTTTGCCCTCTTCAGGCAAAGCAATGCAATTAGGCTCATATATTTTTTTTTAAACCTTTTTTTTTTCTTCATGTAATGTGATAATTGGCATGAATCATTAATTTTGTCAATTCTATATCTATCAAAGCATTTTTTTTTTAAAACATAATAGGCTTGTATGGTGAGGTATTACAATGAGTCACGTAAATAAAAAATTTTTAAAAATCTTATAATAAATTCTACTCTCATGGCTCATTATGATATTGCCAAAAAAAAAAAAAAACCAAAAAAACAAAAATGCTTACATGGTATGCTCATATTGATATATATAAATTTGATTGTCACTGGGCTTATTATTAAATAAATAATAAAAAATAAAAAATCGTTGTCAATAGGGAAAAGAAAAAAAAAATGATGGAAATAATTTAGAAGAGTAATATTTTCCTTTTATATATATATATATATATATATATATTTGCATGACAAATATGCAATGTGACAAAATGTTACTCGATTTGCGCATGACTATACCTCTCTTCAAAATCATAATTAGACCAATTACACTTGCCTTTTCTTTCTTGATGGTGGTTAATTCTTGGTGACCTGCTACCCAAATTAGTACCAAACGAAGGAAGCTGTAAGTCAACTTGTAGTAAGTTGACAGTCAATGTGTATCAAGTTATCAGGTAATATTTTTTGTTTGGTATTAATTTGACAATTGGTCACCAAAAGGTAATTTTTCCAACTGCATCTATTGAGGTTTCACGCAAAGCAGTGCAATTAGGCTCATCGTTTATTTTTTAAGGCAGGATATTGTTATTATAAAAATTCTTTTGTACCTATACTCAGTTTACATTTTTTTAAGTTTTGCGAGAGATGTAAAAGGTTTTAATGAAAACAAATCATATTATCTACTAAAAAATATCATTTTGAACAACTTTGTAAGATAAATTTTTTTTAAAAAAATTTGTTTGTATAAGTGAATTTTTGGTCATTTACAGTTTCTATTTTATTTTTACTAGAATGTTTCATGAAAAATGGTCAAAAAATCGACTTAAATGATGGAATTTTGAAAATTTTTTTTTTTACAATATTGTTTAATATTGTTCAGAATGATGTTTTCTAGAAGACAAGTGTGATTTATTTTCATAATTTTGTTTTTTTATATTTTTCAAAAAATATTAAAAAGTGTAAATTGAATAGGGTTACAAAGAAATTTTTGTGATGCCAATAACCTTCCCTTATGATTATTATTATTATTATTTTAAAACCTTTTTTTCCACGTAATGTGATAGTTGGCATGAAATCATTACTGCCAATGCTTTATCTATCAAAGCATATTTTTTTAACATAGTAGGCTTACAGTGATAAAGAATTACAAAGAGTCACGTAAATAAAATAAAATAAAAGGAAAATTTAAAATCTTATAATAAATTCTACTCTCTCACGGCTCAAATGATATTGCCAAAAATAAAAATAAAAAAATCATATGATTACAGGTCCTGTTTTGCATACTTTTACGGACTCAAGTCACTCTTAAAAAGATACTTAAGCCTCAAGTCCATAATAAGCCGATCGGATAAAAATGCCCACTTTTGTTAGTTATAAATAATTTTCGTTTGAAATTGTTAAACATAAAAATCTCATAGAATCGGAGATATGCTAATCACAAAATCTGTAGTTTTCCTAATCCTACGAATCACGTAATTTACTTTAAGGCAAATGAACGTTTCTTTGAGTACAACGTGGTTCAACTTTGTTGCTCAAGGGTGTATTAAAAAGAGTTACACTTGGGATTGAAAAATTATAATTAATTTTTTAAATTTTTTTGGGTGCAACTATTTCAAATAACTTTGAGATTCAAAAAAATTCACGAAACTTACATGTACTTTATTTAACTGTTTTAATTTTAAAATTTTAAATCTGAAATGTATTTTATTGTTTAAGCAAACATTCTTTTTTCAGTTATTGAAGGCAGTTACACTTGGATTTAGAACAATGTAGTAAATAGTATATTTTTTTATTTATTATTTTTTGTGTAACTATTTTAAATAACTTTAAAAAGTACACAAGAGTTACGTGTACTTTGTATAACATCATTACATATAAATCAAAGATTATTATTGGAAATGAAGTAATCTCGTGCGTAAAAAATATAAAAAAATTATTAAAAAAAAATCATCATAGTGATACTATATCCGAATATGGTATCAAATTTACAAAAATCAAGTGATCTCATGCGTTAAAAATGGAATAAAATAAAAAGAAATTACCATAATTATACTATATTCGAATGTGGTATTAAATTTGCAAAAATAAAGTAATCTCATGAGTTAAAAATAAAAGAAAATAATTGCGATTCAAATATGGTCGAAATCTATTATGAGGGTAAAATAGCCATTTATTAAAAATCAAAAGTGGCATCTCATTCAATTTTGTCCCGTTTATTCAATTAATGGACTTAAGGCGAAAACAAGTTCTTCATAGGTTTTCTAAAAATATACTTCTCCCTGACCTCCCCTTAAAGAAAAAAAAAAAAAAGACATATGTCATTGGGACAAGGAAAAAAAAAATTAAAAAAAAATTGCAGAAATAATTTAGAAGAGTAATATTTTCCTCTTACGCGGAATGCACACGCTAAAAGAAAAATTAAAAATTAAAAGCGGCATTAAAAATGCGAAAGGATAGTAAAACAGTCCTCTAGGGATAAGATAATCAGTTTACGCCAAATGATCGTTCTTTATGACCGACCACCAACAAGAACGAACGGCGTTTAGTAAACAGCAGAATATTCCTTCTAGATTCGCATAAAACTGGCACGACAAAACTGACGGTGTAACCCACATCCAAAAGTCAGAAGCTGGAGCAAAAAGATTCCGTTACTTAACGGAAATCGTCAAACAGGACGGCCTTGGGTACTTGCCAGTACTGGGTAGGTGCGGACCAAGGGAGAGAGGCTGTTGTGCAGGTTAGATATAGATTATAATATAGTAATATGCGCATTATTTTTTGGGAAATTACACTTTGATATATTCTTCGTAAATTAATACCAGACATAGCGCTTTTACTTTTGTCTTTCAGAATTTGCGAAAAGCTTGTCATCTTCGCACAAAATGACTGTTAATTGTCCTTTGTTTGGTATTAGTTTGGGAAGCATTCACCAAACTGTAATTTTACTTCCTTTTTTTCCTTCTGTATAGGTGTCTATCTTCTATATATAGTTGTATATTGGTGGGCGATTGGATAGAGAAAAGCGTCGTCTCCTCTGGTTCTCTCTCTCTCTCTCACTCTCACACTCGGAGTTTTTCTTACATTCTCTCTCTCTCTCTCTCTCTCTCTCTCTAAAGAACTGAGGACTTATTGCATGGCCGCCAATTCGAAGAGTCGGGGAATCGTGAGTTTCGGGAAACAATACGTGAACCAGATCTGGACTGGCAACTCCCGCGATCCAACTCACTTCTCTTCACTCTCTGCCTCCGCTGCTACCTTCAGGTACTTCTTTGAGCTTCTTTTTTAGGCTATTATTACTCATATGTCAGTCTTTTTCTCGGAAAAATTATGAAATTTCTGTGCTTTTCTTTTGTGGGAAGAGTATGGTGATTTAGCTCATGATCGTTGGGAAGTGAGGGAAAATCATGAATTATTTGAGCTTGTTTCGCTTTTCAATTAGGATTTTTATGCTAAACCATATAGCTAATTTTCTGATCCTTCAAAATCACTGGAATTTCGCGCGTTTTTTTAGTTCATGTTTTGCTTGTGTCAATCTTTCCCGCTAATTTTCCGGAGTTAAATGTGTCAGTTTCCTAATTATCCGTAGGCTCCTTTTTTTCCCGATGGAAGTGAATTCTCGGAAATATTTTCTGGGATCTAAAAAGAAATGATATTGTGTCTCTAGAGTTAGTCCTCGAGTAGAGATGACTCCGACTTCTGAGAATATTTTCCTTCCACCCAAACAAACCGGGTCAAAAAAAAAAGAAAATAGTGAAAAAAAAAAAAAAAAAAAAAAAAAAAAAAAAAAAAGAAAGAAAGAAAGAAAGAAAGAAAGAAAGAAGAAGAAGAAGAAGAAGAAGAAGAAGAAGAAGAAGAAGAAGAAGAAGTGAGATTGTTATTTTCAGTGGCGGATCTGAGATTTGAAATCCTTATAGCTTTTCCCTTCTTGGGTAAGTAGGTGGTTTTTCTTTCTGTCGTATTATATTCTGACCGATTTTGTGAGATTATTCCGCCGGTTTTGTTTTCTCTGTTTTATGCTTGCTTGGTTTCCCGTTTTAGCATCTGATCTTCGTCAGAGATTCAGAATACTGATTTTCATTTTTCTTCCTCTCCTTTCCTTTCCTCTTTTATTTTTAATTTAATAGTATTTTCCTTTTGATAACTTAGACTAATGGGTTTTTCAGAAATAGAAAATGTTAAAAAAGTGGTAAAACTTAATCAAATTTTGGTACATAGGACTTCGTGCCGTACTTGGTTGGTTAGTAATTTTACTGGGGATGAAGACAAGTAAGAAAAATCGGATAAACAGCCTCCCTGAACGCCACGTGTCATTCACATCCTATTCGGGGGGGAAAGATGGGAGAATGCATCAGTTTGGCTGATGCCACATCAGCAGGGATGGTCAAAAGTCTTTTGCCCTTTTTTTTATTTTCTTTTCCTCTTACATCATTTAGGTTGAAATACAAAAAGACTTGGGATTTTTGTTCTTTTATTATTTTGCTAACATAAAAAAGGTCATGAAATTCACACAAAATAATAATAATAAAAAATTTTATGATACACATATATATTGTGTTTGTGGGAAATTTTATGGTACCTCATACAAAAAACATGGGTTACCATACCTTAAGTAGTTACGTTTTGTGAAAAGTAGTTACCACTTATCACAAATGTGACCTGAGTTTAGTAAAAATGTGACCATTTATCAAAAAAATATGATTACTTACCTTTTGGGTATGATGCTTCCAAGCTAAGCTACCATAAAATTTTCGAGAGAACACTCGTAAGAGCATCTCCTACAATGCCCCTTATTCTTTCTCTACTTTAGAGAGAGATGTCATTTTCTGAAATTGGATTCCAGGAAGCTTCCTATTTTTTTGCTATTCTTCCATATTTTCAATTTAAAATATGAAATTCTTTCAACATAGGAGACATATAGGGAGCTCCATATCCAAGTTGAAGGCTTTTCTAAATGGGAAAGGCGTGATACGGGAGTCTTTACTTTCGAGAGCCTGATAAAAAAGTTCTCCATTTTTTTTTTTTGGTGGTAACAATAAAAAATTTAATTAATTAATTAATTAACTAATATTAGTTCCCCACTCTACAATAGAAGGGAGCCTAATAAAAGGGTTATTGGAGATCCTCTAATTCCTAGCTTTCCCCATTGGGTGATGTTTTGTTGCTGCATTTCATTTTCCTTTGGGGGAGTCAACATATTGGCTTTCAAGAGAATTGGCATAGATCTCTTATTCTCTTGGCGTAAGTGCTGACCTCAGACAAACTAAATCTCTCTACATTTTAATTAGTTAGCTGAATACTTTTGAATTTTGATTGGATTACTAAATTTGAACTGAATTAATTACACCGTAAAAATTGCTAACCGTCCAAATTTTAAATTGATTTTTTTTTTTTTTTTTTTTTTTTTTTTTTGGGGGGGTCAAATGTTCGATTACATGACCATATGCCCATATCTAGAAATGCTAATGTCCAAAATATTTTAACATATTATTTTTTATAATGATTAAAATTTTAGCATAAAATTCCTTGGTATTTAATTTAAGTATATGCCTGTAGATAAATTGTTCGGAGGCTAGATTTGCTAACATAATTTAACAATAATGGTTTGGGATGTTTGGCTTTCTTTGAAAGAAGAACTATTATGAGGGGCACCTCATAACTATGTTGATGAACTTAACTCAATGTATAAATTTTAAGATAAAACCTGTACCATTGGATAGAGGATTCTTCAAGAATCTCACATATAAAAATTTATGAGAATATATTATGCGGTTAAATCACACAAGCCGTTAGTCAAAGTTTGATGCTCTATTTAATAAATTTAAATTTTGTATCAACTTTGATTGGGTTATGTGATCAAAACGTAAGTCATTCTTTTAAAGAATTTTTATGTATGAGACTCTTGAAAAGTTCTCTATCCAATGATATAGGCATTGTCTTAATTTATACGTTTAACTCTTAAATTTTTTTTATAAAAAAAAAAAAACTTATTAATTCATAAATAAAGTGCCCCTCAATCCTTCATGGCAGCCTTACCCTTTCTTTGAAGGTAATTCCTTGGTCTAATGTTATGGTGAGGTCTTTTTGACCTTTGGGATCACATGCTCTAACCACCGACTTTGTCGCATCTTTTTAAAATTTATGATAAGTGTCATGCACTCCCCTACATAGTAACTTATCAGTCCCCATAATATACATAAAATATATATATGTTTAATTGTATATGTTGGGGTTGGACCGACAGCACCTCCACATTGGTATAAAAAGAATAAAATACTTAGGAAAATTATTGATTTCGTATGGTAGGGTATGCCCCTACTCATTCACACAGATGGCAGAGTCGGTCCCCAATTCAATTTGTGCAGCAATGCCCAAATTTATGTATATAAATAATTATAGATAGGTCCGGTTATAGGCAAATAATTACAGTACTAAACAAATTATTGCTGACTTATTAGTAAATGACTACTAACTTAACTAAGAATGACTACAAACTGTAATTAAATTGTAATTGTTTGCCCTAGCCAGAACTATTTGTAATTGGTAAAGAAAGAAGTGGTCCCAATGGAGTGTTGATCTTAATTTATTCCACACATCAAACTTACTGATGTGTCATAAGCAGCAAAGAAAGCGTGGGAAATGAGCAACCATTTCTTAAATGGGGAAAAAGTGGGTTAGGTGGAGTGGAGAATCGTTCTATTATCTGATTAAGTCATATGCTTATCACGTGAGGTTGAACCCTTCCTTTCACCGGTGAGCACACGGATTAAGATATTGGCAGGTGGGCACCTAACCACGTCATGCCACGTGGTCCGCACCTACCCTTAATTTCGCTGGTTTTAGGAATCGACACGGTGGGACACGTTGATGATTTGAAAACGGGGAATGATAAGGGCATAATGGGAATTAGATGGTGTAACGAAAACTTGTTTGTTGATGGTTGTCCTTTTCCCCCTTGGGAAGTGATGGCTACATATACCACAAGGTCTACAACCTCGTTTCATCTATGCTGGATAGGGAGGTTTGTGGTCAGCTGCGGCGGTTAAACCGTCTTGCGCTAATTAGTACATACATGACACGTATATGTTGGTCTCACATTGTATGTCGTGTTTATCAATTAACACACGATGGTTCGACCGTCGCGGCTGACCATAATACTTCTTATATTACCTACCTAATATGTCCCATCATTTATTTATTTATTTATTTATTTTATATTGTTAAGATCATGCTTTTTTTTTCTATTGTAAAATTTCAGCTTCTTTCTAAGTTCTAGGATTATCGATATCTAGTTTCCTCTCTTTAGAAGCAGCTGTTAGCTTCAGGGTCATCTCTGGAGGTTCCAGACCATCGATGGCTAGTGGTATTCATCTTTGGTAGTGGTGGTGGCCAATGGTTTGCGACTTTAGAAAAATTTACATTCTCCTCGGACCTATGTGTCGATGTATTTTTTATGAAGTACTCTGAAAGAAATTGCTAATCAAATGATGAATTTACTACAAAGTACAAACCTTTGTCTTTGAAGACATGTGCTAGCATGTGGCTTTCCTTTCAATATCAGCTTCTTCAATCATCCATATTTTTTGGTACTAAGACCATTTTGCTTTAATGATGATGATAATACATCCTCAGTCAGCATAACAATGATTGATGACATTGTTTGCAGGAGGAACATTAACTCCTCGGTGTATGAAAAGAACCCGGATGATCAGATCCGTCCACACGAGGTCCCAGACGATGTGATCCAGCCCGAATCCGACAAGTACTGGGGCCCACACCCACGAACCGGTGTATTTGGGCCTGAAACTGAGCACAACCCGACTGCAGGTGAGCACAACCCGACCACGAATGGTGGTGCAGATTCGGTTTTGGAGCAGAAGGCCTGGTTCCGTCCTACCAGCCTTGAGGATTTGGAGAAGCCTCACCAGCCTTGACCCACCATATAGCAAGGTTAAGCCGTCCCCAGATAGCTCCAGATATAGGAGCATTGAACCTTAGGGCGGTCAAGGAAGTGCTCTATACAAGTCTTATTATTAGTCTACAAAGTAGTGAGTGCAATAGAATAACACTGGTTTGATGGTATAAATTAGTTATAGAGAACTGGGCTTGAATGTATTATAAGCCACTCTTGTTATCCAGTCATGTACGTTTGGTTGTATGTCACCTATGTAAGGTACTTTGCTATAATATACTCTGTTTCCTTTATGATAATATATGCTCATTCAGTGACTATCGAGCGAATTCCAGATGAGACCGTAGCCGGTTTCTCTCAATTCAAAAAGGGCATTGTCCGATCTGGACTTTGAATGGCATCAACTTATACGCTTCAATGCAGTTCTCCAGCCAGAACTAATGTTTCCAATGCCAACATTCTAAACTGCATTTGTCCTCCATCAAGTCCTTGATTCTCTTCACTCTTTTCTAAATGTTAGAAGCAACAGAACCAGATCTTGCCTGTGAACATCTCTGCAATGCCTAGGACTATAGCACATGAAGAATTTGAGCTTTCAGAGGCTCCATCATGTATTATTATCCTCCGATGACATAATTTCTTTAATAATCAATTCCCCTCTCCGCAATAGGCAAAAGAGATATAAACCCAAATGAAATTCCCTAGTCCACCTAGGAGACCAACTATTAGTAATTGCCAATTTTTGAACCCCCAGACGGCAAGAAACTCCAGTATCTTACTCAAAATACCCAATCCAACTGTAATAATCATAAATCAGAGATTATCTAACCTTTCAGTAATTAGATCTATCTCAGATTAGGTCAACATGCAGTATTTGCTCTGGTTTTATCAAAATGAAATGAGAATACACAGCATCACATTGGACTGTAACTATGAGAACAAAATACGATGTTTAGATACATCGCTGTTCACGATTTCAGGAAACATAAACTGCGGCGCAGGTTCAGATAAGTTTTACTCACTGACCTTGGTTTACTCACTCACCTAAAAGATGCGTTAAGGAGAGTGACATGAAGAGCTTCCATAACCCTATAAATCTCCTACCATTGGTTCAATATGTTGCTCTCCCTTGACCCCACCCCCCCTCTTCAAAAGAAAAAATGAAAAAAGAAAAGAAAAAAAAAAGGCACCCTGTGAGGTGAATCAGCATGAAAAGCTCACTTATAATTATTGAAGACTCTATCCACGCCTCAAGTGCATCTTTGTTTCCAAACTTGTGAAGACAGAAACAAATCAAATTTCCAAATTTTGGACTAAAATCTATTCAAGTTAGAGCTGATGTTTATGATTAACCACATTTCAGGGGCATCCATGCAACATTGCAAGTCTTCTAGAACAATGGATTTCTGTGAATGGGAGGGCTTGTATTACTAGGGAAAGCAATAGTCTATCAAGAAAACAATTATCTTAATTGTCTTGAGTTAATAACAGGACTCAGAGACTTGGAAGGAGGCAACACCTGTTTATTCACGTCATTCTCTTGTCAATGCTCTTTTCCGAATGCCAAAATCTATGCTGGTCATTGAATATGGTGTCTCCTGTACAAATGAAATGATAAGGATGTCACATGCGTTTGGTGTCATATCCAACAACCAAAAAGGTGGGGGAAGAGAACGAATTGAATTTTGACGCGTAAGAATAAATAATTTAAGTCTGGGAAATTACCTCAGAGCCACAGACAATCACATCATTTGCACAGCGGGACTAGCTTAGCTGGCAGGGAAGCACAACCGGTCCAGTTCTTTTTGTCATTTGCTCTTCTTCAGGGAGCAGCTTCTATTACCATGGTTCCCAAAGTCTAATGCTTCAGAACAAACTTGGTATTCATCTCAAAGCTCAAGAAAATGTGTATTAAGAAACTTCTTACTCGAAGGGGCACTTCTATACAACGGTTCTGATACTTAAACAACAAAGCCTCGTGATAAGAATCTTCTACAAGTGAACCAAAGCTTGAACAGCTCAGATTCAGCATGACGATGACGGAGATTCATCCCAGAAATAGTCCATGCAGAACTAATACCCTATATCCCAACTTTTAAATAGTTAAGTGCTCTGAGTGTCAAATCATCTTTACAAAATCTGAGGCATCATAGAGCAGCCATGTCAGAATAACTTTGGACAAGGTTTAAGAAAGATTTTAGAAGAAAATAACAGGCCATTTAAGCAGAAAGCCATCATAACCAGGATAATCTAAAAATATTAGAAGACAAGATAGATCACATGTGATATGTTAATAAAACATCCAATTATAAGATTAAGAGGGAAGAGATAAAGGTTACCTGATCTTTAGCAGTATTTACACTGGATTCTTTAAAAGATAAAACATAATTGATAGTATAAGATGGCTTCTGGATTATGATTATAAAGACACAGAACCACAGGCATGCCCATACCCAACTTAATATTTACGATTTCTCTGTTCAAGGACCATCAGGGCAGTTTGCAGCATCTCTCTTGCCTTCCTATCTGGTGTGCATCCAGCAGATTCCATTTCATTGTATATCTCAGGGACCTGGCTGACAAACCAATTTAATGTATTGAAAAAGGGTACCAGAAGAAAAGCCAACAAAAAAAAAAAAAGGCAAAATGGAAATAGACTAATAGAGCAGCCCAATTCCTTTTTTTTTTTTTTTTTTTTTTTTTTTGATAATGGTGGAATTATCCCACAGCAGGGCCCTTTGGACCCACCCATGGAATCTAAACCCCCGGGGAGAATAGCACAGCAACCCACCGCCCCCAATTCTTTGATTGGATTCTAATATCCTTTGTAAAAGGTATTTTATTTGGATTCTATTAGAAGTCAAAAAGAAAATGATACAGTTAACTCGTAACAGCATAGGACTTAAAATTTTATCTTATATGGTGGACAAAGATAAACTTTGGGTTCAGAGTGTAGGATATAGCACACCTTATCAAACTTCCTTGCCCTAATAAATGCCTTCATAAGCGTACTATAAGTAACAACATCGGGGCTAAGACCCTGCAGAAATAACAAGAAATCATCATCAGAAACTCAATGGGGCGTCCAAGAATCCTACAATATCATACCTATCCATATACATAAAAATACAAAATAAAGTCTTACACTTTCTTTTATATGTTGATAAATCGATACTGCCTCCAAATGTCTCCCAGCAATACCAAATGCATTGATCAACACATTCAGCATTATAAGGTTTGGTTCAATTCCTCCGGCTTCCATGAGCTGCAGAACCTTAACTGTCTCCTCACATAATCCCTGCAGGAAGGATTCATCACTATATACCACATTGGATAAAGTCTGAAGGTATTGAGCAAACATAGAGTTCATTATCCAATTATCATACCAGGAAGGCAATCTTAAAGAGAGATTCTTGTTTCTTTAAGTGATTATTGATTCTCTTAGTGAGTATATTATCATACATTAAATAATTCACACACAAGTGCCTCATTGATCTTTAATATAAGATTTTGGGACGTACACAAAATCAAGAGAATCCAAGAGCTTGTCCAGAGATAGATATGTCTAAATTTATCTAAGAAATGTGTGAGTTTGTGTTTATATTTGGATCCCCAGGTTAGCTACTAGTTGTAAAATGAAGAGAGTTTATACCTATTTTGTTTTCCCACCATGCTAAAAAGCTCTGTTAATAATTGTATTCGATCATGTAGGAACAGTAGTAGTTGACCAAGATAGTACTTGCAAATATAGAAGAATATCTGAATTTTCTTGTAAGAACTAACATATAACATCTGAATTTACTCAATTAACAGAATGCACACCAGACAAGTGGCTAGGCTGCAGTCCTTTACTTTTCTTTTGAAACACAAATTTTGCAAACCAATAAAAGTTGTTGATGCTTTTAGTCAGCGTGTGACTTTTCTTCTCACTTTGCGCAATGAGGTTTGGGGTTTTGAGTATTTGAAAGAGTTTTACGTGGATGATGAAGATTTCAATGAAATATAGGCCCAATGCACTGCAAGATAATCTAGTTTTAAGGGTTTCCATATAAAAGATGGCTAGTCTTTGCAAGGGTAATCATCTATGTATCCCTCATACCTCCCTTCGTGAATCGTGAGCATTGTAATATCCCAGATAATTAATATATGTTAATTTCAAAGTTATATGTGTTGAAGTTGAATTTTGGAAGAATAAACTTTATTTGATATAGAGATTTAATATTATTATTGTCATTAATTGACATGTAATTATATAATTTGGGAATTTTGCATAAGGCATGCATAAATTGTATGAGGTGCCAAAACTAGAATTAGTGTGGCATTTGTACTTGTGAGGTATCACAATTTTAAGTTAAAGAACTTCCATGGTAAGGCTAGGTGGCATGGGAAGAAAGGGGTTCTTTGCATATGGTGCTAGGTGTCATGGTGCATGGAATGCAAGGTGGCAACCTTGCATGTGGGCTGCATAAGGCAGCTTAGGTGTCATGCCAAGAATGAATTGGTTTGCAAGGATATTAAGAGGTGACATTAAGATAGGAAGAGGTGTTGCATGCATAAGCCATGTGTCAAGACCACAACACACACATGAAACTATAAATAGGTCCATCCCACTCTCATTTGATAAGTATAAAGCTCATTTGCAGCTGGTGAGAGAGAGAAGTGCGTGAGAGGGAGGTATTCTAGAGAAAGAAAGCTTATTTCTTCTTTATCAAATTTATGTGTTGCCTCATCTATTTGAGGTAGGGGATTTAATTCTTGTATAGTAAATGATTGTTATTTTGATGATATATATATGTTGAGTTCTATTTGAGGTAGGATGATTATTAATCATGGGATGAAGTTTGAGGTGTCCAATTGAATATTGGTACTAGTACGTTTCATCTACTATTATTTTGATATAAATTATAATGTGCGTGTGATATTTGAAACTTTGTTTATTGTATATGAATTATTTTTCCTACTGGGCAGTTGTAGCTCACCCCAATATGTTTTTTTAAAGGTATTTTCACTGAAGGTGTGCTTTAGATGATGGAACCGATATTATTGTATTCATTTAAATTTATTTACTGTTTTGAAAGTTTTTGTAAATACAAATCGTAATTTGTATTCCACTATTTTATGGATGTATTATGAGTCAGCCAAACAGTTTCCACAAATGTTTTAGAGTTTGATAAATCTAAAGAAATTCATATTTGAAAGAGTTCTACTTCTTATGAAGCTCATAAATTTGAACATATTTTTTGCGGTGTGATAAGTATCTCGTTAGGGAGTTGCATACTGGTGATCTGGGAGGACATTTAAGATGGGAAAAAAGTATGTCATAGGTTAAGGAGAATATCACAGTTAAAGTGTGAGGTGGGTTGGCTTGTGCAGTAGTGATACACATAAGGACAATCTCAGAATACAGGTTGAACACTCCATTACTTACTCCTAGTGCACCTAAAGATGTATCCATGGATTTTATTCTGGGTCTTCCACAGACTTGACGGGGTGTGGATTCCATTTTTGTGATCGTCGACCGGTTCACCAAAATGACTCACTCTATTCCTTGCAAAAAGACTCATGATGCTTCAAGTATAACCGATTCATTTTTCAAAGAAAGTTGTTCATTTGCATAGTGTGCCAAGGACTATTACTTCAGCCCAGGACAATAAATTTCTCAGCCATTATGGCTCACGCTATGGAAGTGTCTTGACAGCCTCCCTTCATTTCAATAGCACATGTAATCCTCAGACTGATGGGCAAATAGAAGTTGTGAACTGGACATTTGGCAATCTGCTTCATTGCTATGTTGGTGATAAACTAAAATAGCAGGATCTTTATTTAGCTCAAGGAGAGTTTGCTTATAATAATATGGCTAAAAGATCTTCTGGCAAGTCGTTGTTGAAGTCATCTACCATCATGTTTCTACTCATATATTGGATTTAGTTCCTTAAACCAAATTGCCTGGAATGCATGTTGCTGCTGGTCATTTGCTTGACAAACTAGGGGATGTGCATTATGATGTTAACAAGAGGTTAGAAGAGGCCAATGTTTAATACAACACAGATGCAAATAAACATTGTCGCTTGAAGATTTTTCAAGAGTACAATCAAGTTACAATTCATCTTCGAAACGAGTGTTTTCAAGTTAGTAAGTACAGTAAATTGAAGATGAAGAAAATTGGACCGAGCCAGATTCTAAAGAAAATCAATGACAATGCTTATGGTGTTGATCTGCTTCCAAATTTTAATATTTTCAACACCTTCAATGTTAAGGATTTGTTCAAGTTTCATCCTTCAGAACATCTTTCAATATTAAATTTGAGGACGAGTTCTCTTCAAACAGGGGAGACTAATGTAGGACATGTCACGTTAAAATACTTGGAGTGCTTGGATCACCAAAAAAAAAAAACAAACAAACAAAAGAAAGGCTTGATTTAGTAACCGTTGGGGTGATTTAGTAATTTGGTAACCTAGTGGACGTCGTCGGTATTGCGTGAAATTCAGTGAGTTAATTGGAAACGTCGAGAAGAACAACACTCGCCACGATTGCATCACCATGATGTACTGGTGCTTTTTGTCCAAATTCCACCATCTTGGCCTTGGAAAACACAATTTTGTCGTTTTAGGAAAGTTTTTTCTTAATAACTTTTGTTTTAGAAGTCAAAATCGCTCTCCATTGGTTCTACCTTGATTCTAAGAATCAGTACTAATTATTTCCATGCTTAAATGAAATTTTCCATTTTTAGTAGTTTTATTATATTATTTTCTGCTATCTTTGTTTTAGGAAACTCTAACTAAGTGCTTGATTAGAATTGAGTTTAGTTCTCTACATAAGCCTCAAGGCAGACAACATAATTATCTATTAAAATGCAAAATTTCATTTTATAATTTTAGTTCTTGTTATAAAAGAAGATATTGTTTAGCTATTCCCTTTAAAAAATTACTAACAATTGCTGCTGGTGACCATACATTCCTTAATCTCCAAATACACTGACTCTGTTGAGGTTCGAATCCAGATAATACCATAAACAGAAGGCGGGGGAAATACAAAACTCATAATGAGGCAAAGTCAACTGATGACGAAGTGAATGACTCTGTCATCAGTTAATGTACTTCAAAATGAAGACTAAACAAAAAGAATAATAGAGAATTATCTTCAGTTCTAAAACCAAAAAACAAAAACAAAAAAAGACAGAGAAATAGAGGTGAAATGGAGGAAAAATGACTACTAAGCACAATTCCATATCATTACTTCACCTTATTCAGATTCCTTTTTAGGTAACAATAACTAACATGCTTTAAACATTCCACACTTCCACAGAGATAAGTCACATGCAAAGTAGCCTAAACAATCTCGCCTGTTTGAGACTGAGCATATCCTTTACATTTCAGGCACAAATGCATGTCCAGATGCTATAACTAATGTACTTTAAACATTCCCTAACATCAAACATTTTCAACAATTTCTTTGCGTGTCCAGATGCTATTAAGAAAATAAATGGAAGGATAAAATAAAGAGTTTAGAATGAATAAATAAATAAGAAGCTGAAAAAATGTGTTAATCCCAAAAATGCAAACATAAGCGAGGGCGCACCTGTTGAGCATAAGCGTTTGCTAACACACAAAATGTGCTAGCTGAAGGCTGAAGACCTTCTGATTTTAAAGCAGAAACACACTCTTCCGCATCCTGAAATCTCCCATATTGCCCGTAAATATCGACCAAAACCACGTATATGGCCCCACTTCTTTGATGTCCTCTGCATTTCATATTCTCAAAATTCTTCTTAATCATATCCCACTTCCCTTGCTCCCCCAAGCGGCTAATCATGGTAATAAAGATTTTCGGATCAGGATACAACCCCTGTTCTTGCATCTCAGTAAACAACTCAAGTGCCTTATCGAGATCCCCAGCCTTGCAATGCCACTCGATCAAAGAATTCCATGTCGTTATATCAGGCCTTATACCTTCTTGTTGCATTTTCTCAAACACTTCCAAGGCGTCACCTAACTCGCCATATTTCCCAAACGTATCGATGATGCTGTTATAAATCCGCTTGTCCAATGGCAAACCCATCTCCCTTATCTCTCCCACAATGCCCACCGCCTTCTTCCACATCCCATTATCCCTATAAAGGCCAATAACCTTACTATACACAAACGAGTTCAGTCGGAACCCCTCCCGCTTCATCTCCCCAACAATTGACCAAGTATCATTCAAACGCCCAGCACGGACGCAATAATCGACGAGGATCTCATACGTTTCTTGATTCCTGCGAATACCCAGATCATCCATGACTACCAAAACCTTATCCGCAAGCTCCAATTGGCCTTTCCTCAAGAACCCTCTGAGCAAAACATTGCACAATCTCACTCTCGGCTTTAGCCCAAAAACTATCATCTCCTGAAAGATTGCATCGGCTTCCAAAGTCCTGCCGACGTTTCCAAGAGCTTCCATCAAATAGGTGTAAGACATTGAGCTGGGATGAGAGCCGAAAGCCTCCATCTGAGCAAGAAGAGCCATAGCCTTGTCTATATCTCCTTCTCTGCAAGAATCACGAATCGAGCTGTTGTACAAGTCCCAAGAAAGTTCCTCTCCGCTTTTGGAACCATGTGGGCACAAGGTAACAATGGAGTTGTTCATGTCACTCGAAAAGTTATCAATTGCATAGTTTTGCATCGGATTATTGTATGAGGAATTATAGGTCCTGAATTTCATGTGAACTCTGAGAGTCGTTGGATTGAGGGAGAAGAGAGTGGGGACGCTGTGGATGAATGGAAGTGAGAGTGATTTAGGAGAGAACATGAGGTGCATCTCCGTCGCCCTGTTCGTTCTAACTTCTGACACTTCGTAGAAACTTCAGCTATATTTTCGACTTATTAGTACGGGTATATAACTCGGTACCATTGGGCCGGGTTGAGAACCACCCAAGTCAGATGCTATGTTGAATCGTTCATCATTTCAAGCAGGTGGTGATAGGGTTGCTCGTGGTTTAGGTTAAAATTGAGAACCAAACCGAATCGAATGTTTGGTTTGGTTTTTCTTTCTTTAGGTTTGATTTTGATTCTAATTTTAGAAAATCGAATTAAATTGATTTGGTTTTGGTTTTCATTTTTAAAAAACCAAACCAAACCAAACCGAAAAAACCGATATATATATATATATATCTATACTACCTATAAAAAGATGAATGTAAAAAAAACTTTTGATTGACTAATATACCCTTATTTTAATATTTAAATACACAACTACCCACCCTTCTGTATATATAGGAAAAATAGCAATATGAAAATTATAATTCTAAAACACACACCTTAATATATAAAGCACAAAGAGGAATTCAAAGGAAATGGAGACTATAATTCCTATATAATAAATAGAAATATATAAGAATATGAAAACTATAATTCTAAAACAACAGCTGGAACACATACATTAATATATAAAACGCAAATAGGAATTCAAAGGAAATGGAAATTATAATTTCTACATAATAAATAAACAGCCGGATTGTAAATTCCACTTTCTCCATCAAGAGTAGTTTCAACCTTTTCTACACCTTTTCCATTAACGGCGACTTCTCCCTTCTCTGGTTAACGGCGACTTCTCCCTTCTCTGGTAAGTTTTGCTCTGCAAATCTATACTTTTATACTACATATAAAAGGTTAAATCTCAGAAAAACTTTTGAACGACCAATATACCCTTATTTTTAAAGAAAAATACATATATACCCTTCCTTTAATTGAAACACATAATAAACATTCTTATTATTTGGTAACAAATGAAAGTTAGATTTTAATTCAAACTCTTAACAAATTAAAGTTAGATTTTTACTCAGATTCTTTTTTTAGAGCAACTATCAAGTTGCATGATAATATATATGAATATAAACTCTTTAAATATTCCGTTTTATGAAGAACAAAAAATTCTAAATATATATCTAAAGAGTTTTTAATCTTTTGTTGTACTTTCGAATTTTAAACTTATCTTTTATGAAAAAATATATAATCTTTATGTATTTATTATTTTGTATAACTAATATTATTTAAAAATATTCACGTGCAATGCACGTGTGCTATATCTAGTATATATATATATATAGATATTAAAGTTTAGTTTGTAAATTTTCTATTCAAACACGGGCAAAATAGGTAGTACTGTAGTAGGAATACAAAACCTACTGAGTTAATAGTCAAATTAAAGTTTATTACTTTACTCTCAACCTCTCATTCCTGCTCCCAACCTCTCGTTCTTTGTTTACATTTGATACAATGTGTAATGTTTTTTTTAGTTGGTAATGTAATAATTTTAGGGGAAATTAGCAATGACCCCTATTAGGGGACTGCTTTTAACAAAAAACCTAGCATAAGATTTTTTAACTCCAAAATCCATTTTTTAAAAGATTCTTTAAGAAAAATGAAATATTTTTTTGAAAATACCTGTTTTAACCTTTTATATTTACAACTCAATTCATTTACGGAAAGGAGAGAGAGAGAGAGAGAGAGAGAGAGAGAGAGAGAGAGGAGGGAGAGGAGTGGTAGGCGACGATGGCTATGAAGATCTGGTTTTGAGGAAGAAGAAGAAGAAGCAGACAAAGTAGTAGAAGAAGAAGAATGGGAGGGGAGACATTTGGCTATAATATTAGATCTGAAAAAGCAAATCAACCTTCTTCAAAACGGTGATTGAACTTCTCCGCCCACCATCTCGGATGTTGTCATCTTCTTCTTCGTTAAACTCTAGATCTGGGCTGGTTTATTTATTTATTTGTTTGAAACTTCAGATACGTTAATTTTTGGGGTGTATGATTTGTCTAGAAAAACTTTTTGACTATTTTTCTTATTCCAATAGTATATTGGTACTATTGCACACTATTTTTTGTAAAAGTGAGATTTGTAGTTGTGTTTTTTTAATATGGAACAGTATGCTGTTACTGTGTGATTACCATTTTCGAACAGTATATTGGTACTGTTGCAAACTATTTTTTGGAACAGTGCGATTTGTTTCTCCAAAAGTATCATGTTACTATCTATAGTACTATTTTGAGTTTTTTTTCTTGGGAATTCATATTTTTTGTTTCAAATAGTATGATGATACTGTTACCTATAGTGTTTTTTATAACACAAATAGTAAACTGTTATTATGTGGTGTATAATTTTTCCAAAGCAAACAACAGTAAATTGATACTATTGTATGTATAAATTTTATAAAACAAACAACAGATACTATTGCATGTATAAATTATAAAACACACAACAGGAAATTGATACTATTGTATGTATAAATTTTACAAATCTCACATAGTAAACTGCATGCTATTATTAGCTATGATATATTCTTGCCGGAAGCACTTTGGGACCCTCAAAAGAGAGAGAAAAAAAACCCCTATAATTGACTTTTGGTACGGTGCGAATATGAAATGTGACTTTTGGAAGGTTTTTAGTGCCGTTTCTTCTTCTATATATATTCTCACAAAAAAAAATGGAGTGTGGGAGAAGCCTGATTTTTAGGTAGGGGGTGTGAAATGGCACGTTTGTAAATTAAGTTTAGTTGTTAAAACATGGATGTTTTAGTCCTTCTACTGTCAAAAGGGGTTTTCACCAAACGTTAGTTTTTGTAGGTTCTATTGTCTAAGAACTCTTGTACATGGGGGTTTTGGCCAAAATTCGCTTAATTTTATGGGGAAATATGCCAAAAGTCCATTTTCAAAAAACCATTAAGGCAACAGTCTTAACAATTTTTTAATATAGCCTCAAGTCCATTTCCAACCTCAAATGGTAATGTTTATATACTTGTTGGCCAATCTTTTTTCAAAAATACCTTTCATGCCCATCTCCACAAGTATGGTAAGTAATCAAGATGATCTCCCATATTTTGCTGTGATTGATTCCTGATTTTTCTCCCTATCTTCTCCGATGCAAATAACAGTTTTCCTATCTTTTTTTTTTTTTTATGATTCCTGATTTTTCTCCCTGTAAATACCATTTATGGCAATACATGTACGACTCTTCAATTCATCTTTATTTTTTACTTTTTTTTAATGACGTGTTTATTGACAGTGGGGTAAAATAGTATACTCTGGTGACAATTCATGCAAATAAGTGTCTAATAAATGGCATAAAAGTAACAGGATCATAAATAAGATAGAATTTATTAGGGAGCAATTTCATGTTGATTTGTATCAGAGAGATGTTTTCTAATTTATAAGTTTTAGATCATTCATAAAAAAAGATAATAAATAAATGGCATAAAAGTAACAGGATCGGAAATGAGATAGAATTTATCAGTGACAGTTCATCACACTTGGGTCCAATAAGTGGCAGTAGAGATAAGAGGAAAGGAGATTTAATGGAATTTATTATTGACAATTATTATTTCATGCAAATTTGGGTTGAACTAAATAGCAGTAAATATAAGAGGAAAGGACATAAATTGGAATTTATTAGTGACAATTCATGAAATTTTGGCCTCAAAATTGGAATTTATTAGTTCATAAATTGGAATTTATTAGTGACAATTCATGTAACTATTTCTAATAATTCAATCTGTGCAACGTTTGACAAATTCCGCAACCATGTAACTATTTCTAAACACATGCTGTAATGCCCCGTATTTACGCAAATTTATTTATTTAATTAATTATATATTTAACGCGTTACGGTTAATTTAATTTATTAGTTAATTTTACTATTCACATAATTATTGGGATTAGATTTAACCATGGATTAGATAACTGTGTAGCCAAACACTAGTATTGGAAGTAAACCTAAATAGGTTAGGATTAAGTTGTGCCCTATATAAGATCTTATAAGGGAAGTTATTATTTTTTTGGCTTGGGAACTATTGAGAGAATAGAGGACTGGCGGCTGGGATTGTTTTGGCTTCGTCTCCTTCGTTTACCTGATAGCCAAGTGAGTAAATATATATATATATATACTTATGGTATGGTATACATGCAGTAGTTGTATCAATAAATAATATAATAGATATATATATATATAATGGATTGTGTAGACGTATTGGTAAAGGGATTTTTTTGACTGGTGAAACAAAAAGGTAAGTGAATAAATATATATTTATATAAAACGTTTTGATATGTGTGCTGAAACTTAAAGTGAAAGGGGAAAAAGTAAATTCTGAAATTACAGGCTTTGGAAAACGTGAAAAGATTATATATATATATATACACCGTAATTCCCACTATTACGTATTATATATATATATATAATCTGACACTATTCATCACTGTTCATAAAGCTTTTTACTGTACATTCACTTTTTTCATGTCACGTTGACAGTCAGTTTGTAGCAAGTTGACTGTCAACTTTTTAACTTTTGTTGTAATGAATCATATCACGTTGGCAGTCAAGTTGTAGCAAGTTAACTGTCAACTTTTCTAATTGAAAGGACAACCGTACTCACTCATCAGGTTTTGGGAAGGATACTTTATTATGTTGATAGTCAGTTTTTAGCAAGTTGACTATCAACTTGGATTTAGGAAGATTACTTTATCACGTTGATAGTCTGTTTGTAGTAAGTTGACTATCAACTTTTAATACGTACACACACACACACATATATATATATATACACAAGCCATACGTATTATAAGCACATAACTATTACAGGGAAGAAGGGTTTATGGGGCCATTAGAATTAGAAATTGAACTGTTAGCGTACCACGTAATTAGAATGAACTATTAATATAAATATAAATTATTGATAAAAGATATTATTGATTTTAGGTTCTGAATAGCATTGGAGTGATTAGGAGTTCAATCGCTTGAATTCTTGAAGGTTTGGCTTGAGGTAAGGGAACTTGCACAATGTATCGCCCTCTTTGATTAAATAAAAATAAATCTGATTTTTATTCCTCTTTTGCGAGCCAATGATTTATGGACAATTGTTTTCCAAATCGTTTCATTATCAAAGTGTTTATTTCTTATGTACTGTAGGTCAAGCAAAAATAGTCATTTATTGAAATTGTTTTACATACATGTTTGAATCTGTTTTTCTTGTGAAAGATATTTGCCAAATGTTTTTATTGTATAAGTGTGAACTTTGGTTAGATTATTGGTCCGTCCCAGCAGGGGATTTTAATACTGTTGGAAAATTGGTCCGTGCCAGCAGGGGATTCTAATACTGTTGGTCATCAGTACTGATGTAGTGTAAAGTCCCACGATGATGGGCGCCTATTGAATGTGAGTTTAGCCAGAGGAAGTACTTGTATGAACTAATGTTTTATTGATTTGTATTATCAATCAGTGATTCTAAAGTGATTTATTGAATGCATTATTATCGAAAGTGTTTCAGTGTTATTGTTTATTGAATTGAAAATAAGAGAATTATTTCTAAAAGTTTATATGCCTACTGAATTGAAGGAAATGACTTATTGTGAAACTTTATCGTTTTGTTACTCACGTGTTTTTAAATCAATCGTGCAAATATGCTTGACCTCTTCCTGTATATATTGTGTAATGTTTTCTTGCTGAGCTTTATGCTCACCCCTTATATTTTTCCCCACAGATGATTAGCTTGTTGTGAGTGGCTTCTGCGTGCGAAGAGTTAGGGAGTCGATGGCTTGATCTTCTAGTTACACTAGAACTTTTATTTTAATATTTAGAAGAATTAGTTTTTTTATTTCAGTGGACGTTGTAGTAGATTATTGGAAGTGACAATTTATTTTGATGATTATGGATTTATCTAGTTATTTCAATTAATTGTTGAGATTTTAGTTATATTGTGGTTGGAATTTATTGTGGATGGATTATTGGAGACAATATTATTGCAGGTTGATATAGTTAAGTGGGTTGGCCTATGTGGGGCGTAAACCTTTGTGAGTTGTGTCTATCATATCGCCAAATCCAGTCTTTTGGGTTTGGGGTGTGACAGTGTTGGTATCAGAGCGCGGTTTATGATTCTGTAGACTCTTAGATCATAACCATAGGATTGACAAAGTATAGACGAATGAGAAGATAGGTGTAAACTAAAAATTGGTAATTTAGTTGTAGTACAACAGGAATTTTTTAGAATTGATAACATGGCTTATAGAGTGATTAATTAATATATTTTTCCATTATTAATTTATTGTTTAGAATTTATTATGAATGCTAAACCTAAATTATTTGGAAAATCAGGATTGAAAGATGCCTCCAAGGAAACAACAACCAAACGGTGCAGCTCCACCAAATGATCTAGAAGGAGTTTTTAGAGCAATAGGAAGTTTAACTAATGTGGTTGAGCAGCAAGTGAGAGCCGGAAACACTAATGCTCGAAGAGCCATTGCTCTTACACCCTCTACTTGGGACCAATTCCATAAGCTTCATCCTCCTGCTTTCAAGGGAACTATTGACCCACTGGAAGCGGAAGCTTGGATTGGTAAAATGGAGAAGATATTCGAGGTACTGGGAAGTGATAATGCTCAGAAAGTTCTGTTTGCTGCGTTTATGCTAGAAGGGGATCCAGATCAGTGGTGGAAGACAGATCGCACAGTGTCAGGTGCTGGTAATCAACAAGTTACATGGGAGAGGTTTGTAACTGTCTTTTACGAGAAGTACTTCCCTGATAGTGTGAGAGATCAAAAAGAGATAGAATTCCTAGAGTTAGAACAAGTTAATTCAGTGATTGAGTATGAGGTAAAGTTTACTTCTTTCTCTCGCTTTGCTCCACACTTGATTGCTGATGAGAAAAAGAAAGCCTGCAAATTCTTAAGGGGGTTGAAGCCCCATATTAAAGATAGAATCTCCTTGCTAGGGCTGGAAACCTATCATGAGATGGTGGATAGGGCATTGAAGGCTGAGATTATTAGTAAGGAATCTTGGGAAGCCAGAGAAAAGAAAAGGAAGAGAGCTCAATCTGAAGAGCCACAGAAAAGGAAGCAGAACAATAGGTTTGGTCAGAAGAGAGAATCTGCAGGGAGAGAAAGCAAAGATCAAACTCAGAAGAAGGCTTGTCAAAGATGTGGAAAATTCCATGGAGATAGAGCCTGCTACCTAGAGACTGGAGCTTGCTTTAAATGTGGCAAGATAGGCCACCAAATCAAAGATTGCCCGAATATGAAGGGAGAGAGGGAAAAACCACAGGGAACTAGACAGAGGCCGAAGGTTCAGGGAAGGGTTTTTGCTATGACCCAGCAGGATGCACAAGCATCCAACTCGGTGGTGACAGGTACCTTGCCCATACATTCTTTTGATGCAAAAGTATTGATTGATTCTGGTTCTACCCATTCTTTTGTATCCTATGCATTTGTTGAGAAATTGAAGAAAACACCTGAACCATTAAATTGTGATCTATCTGTTGCCACTCCTTTAGGAGATTTTGTGACTATTGATTGTGTGTTTAAACATTGTGTGGTTCTGGTGGGTGATAGAGAATTGTCTGTAGACTTAGTTCCTTTGGATATTCGGGATTTTGATGTAATTTTAGGCATGGACTGGCTTTCCGCCTACCATGCAACAGTTGATTGTTTTAGTAAGAGGGTTGTCTTTTGTAGTCTAGGGGAAATAGAGTTTTGTTTTGAAGGGACTAGAATTAGTACCCCCCTTAACATCATCTCAGCAATACATGCAAAGCGATTGTTGAAAAAGAATTGTCAAGGGTATTTGGCATATGTGGTGGATAATCAAAAAGGGGAGGTAAAGCTTGAGGATATTCCTATTGTCCGAGATTTTCCGGAGGTATTTCCTGAAGATTTGCCTGGCTTACCACCCGATAGAGAGATCAAGTTCACCATTGATGTAGTGCCTGGCACTACACCTATTTCCAAAGCTCCTTATCGTATGGCACCGGTTGAGCTCAAGGAATTGAAAATGCAATTGCAGGAGCTCCTTGACAAGGGCTTCATCCGACCTAGTGTATCTCCTTGGGGCGCACCGGTTTTATTTGTGAAGAAGAAAGATGGGAGTATGAGGTTGTGCATTGATTATCGAGAGTTGAATAAAGCTACTGTGAAAAATAAGTATCCTTTGCCGCGGATAGATGACTTATTTGATCAGTTGCAGGGTGCCCAAGTCTTTTCTAAGATTGATCTGAGATCCGGGTACCATCAATTGAAGGTTAAAGGGGAAGATGTGTCTAAGACAGCTTTTCGTACCAGATATGGGCATTATGAGTTCTTAGTTATGCCCTTTGGGTTGACTAATGCACCTGCGGCGTTCATGGACTTAATGAATAGGGTGTTCAAGCCTTATTTGGATCAGTTTGTAGTTGTCTTCATTGATGATATTTTAGTGTACTCTAAGAGTTTAGAGGAGCACGAGCAACACTTGAGCATAGTTTTACAGACTTTAAGAGAGAAGCAATTGTTTGCTAAGTTGAAGAAGTGTGAATTTTGGCTAGACAGAGTGTCCTTTCTTGGGCACATCATTTCAAAAGATGGTATTTCAGTGGATTCGGCGAAGGTGGAAGCAGTGGTTAATTGGAGTCCCCCTACTAGTGTGACTGAAGTGCGGAGCTTTCTAGGCCTTGCAGGTTACTACAGAAGCTTCATTAAGGGATTCTCAAAGATTGCCATTCCATTAACCAGATTGACTCAGAAGATGGTGAAATTTGAATGGACAAAGGAGTGTGAGCAGAGTTTTCAAGACTTGAAAGATCGGTTGGTGACTGCCCCAGTGTTGACCATTCCGTCAGGTTCAGGTGGATTTGTAGTATACAGCGATGCGTCGCACAAAGGACTTAGTTGTGTCCTAATGCAACATGGGAAGGTGATAGCATATGCTTCTAGGCAGCTCAAACCGTATGAGAAGAATTACCCCACTCATGACCTAGAACTAGCAGCTGTGATTTTTGCTTTAAAAATTTGGAGACACTATCTTTATGGTGAAACTTGTGAGATTTACACTGATCATAAGAGTTTGAAATATTTGTTTTCTCAGAAGGAGTTGAACCTCAGACAGAGGCGATGGATTGAGTTGATGAAAGATTATGATTGCACCATTCAGTACCATCCTGGTAAAGCCAATGTGGTAGCTGATGCCTTGAGTAGAAAAGCGGAGGGACGTATAGCAGCTTTAGCAACTGGGCAAAGGTATTTACTTGAAGAGTTAAGGAATTTAAGAGCCACTATTCGAGTGCAAGAGTCTAGTATGATTCTAGCTACGCTTCAGGTACAACCAACCTTAATAGAAAGGATTAAGACTTCTCAAAGTAGTGATCCTCAGTTGGTTCGTATCATAGAAGAAGTGAATAAGGGTAATAAACCCGATTTTGCAATTCAGGAAGATGGTGTGCTGAGATATGGGACTAGACTTTGTGTTCCAAACAACCCTGAGTTGAAGAAAGAAATTTTGAGAGAAGCTCATTGTTCAAAATACACGGTGCATCCAGGAGGAACAAAAATGTATAGAGATTTGCGGGATTTGTACTGGTGGAATAATATGAAGAGGGAGGTTGCTCAGTTTGTATTAGAGTGCTTGGTGTGCCAACAAGTGAAGATAGAACATCAGAGACCTGTTGGGTTACTAAAACCCCTTGACATTCCTGAGTGGAAGTGGGAACACATAACTATGGATTTTGTAACTGGATTCCCTAAAACATCGCGAGGTAATGATGAGATTTGGGTGATAGTGGACAGATTGACAAAGTCAGCACACTTTTTAGCTACTAAGAAAACTTGTTCGATAGAAGATTTGGCTGAGCTTTACATTAATGAGATAGTGAAGTACCATGGAGTGCCAGTGTCAATAGTGTCTGACAGAGACCCCCACTTTACAGCACGGTTTTGGGAGAGCCTACACACTGCTTTGGGAACTAAGTTGAATTTCAGTACTGCTTTCCATCCTCAGATAGACGGTCAATCGGAACGGACTATCCAAACTTTGGAAGATATGCTTAGAGCTTGTGCGCTAGACTTTAAGCGTAGTTGGGATACTCATTTGCCTTTGGTGGAGTTAGCTTATAACAACAGTTATCATTCTAGTATTTGCATGGTGCCTTATGAGGCATTGTATGGGAGGAAGTGTAGATCGCCTATTTGTTGGGATGAAGTTGGAGAGCGGAAGCTTATTGGCCCTGAATTAATACAGGTGACTTCGGACAAGGTCGCTCAGATTCGAGAAAGACTTAAAGCAGCTCATAGTAGACATAAGAGTTATGCTGACAGTGGTAGGCGAGATTTGAAGTTTGAGGTTGGTGATCATGTTTTCTTGAAAATATCCCCAATGAAAAGTGTAATGAGGTTTGGTAAGAAGGGCAAGTTGAGTCCGAGATATATTGGCCCTTTCGAAATATTAGAGACAATTGGTCCTTTGGCCTATAGAGTTGCATTGCCACCTGAGCTATCGCGAGTACATGATGTTTTCCACGTTTCAATTTTACGGAAATATGTATCGAACCCATCCCACATTTTGGAGTATGAGCCTATTCAAATTCAAGAGGACCTATCATATGAAGAACAACCAGTGCAAATTTTGGATAGAGAAGTGAAGGTGCTACGAAATAAGTCCGTGAAGTTAGTCAAAGTGCTTTGGAGGAACCATGAAGTGGAAGAAGCTACTTGGGAGACCGAGGAAAATATGATGAAGAAATACCCCCACCTATTTGCAGATCAAGGTACGCTAAAGTTTAGAGGACTAAACTTTTTTTAAGGGGGGAAGAATGTAATGCCCCGTATTTACGCAAATTTATTTATTTAATTAATTATATATTTAACGCGTTACGGTTAATTTAATTTATTAGTTAATTTTACTATTCACATAATTATTGGGATTAGATTTAACCATGGATTAGATAACTGTGTAGCCAAACACTAGTATTGGAAGTAAACCTAAATAGGTTAGGATTAAGTTGTGCCCTATATAAGATCTTATAAGGGAAGTTATTATTTTTTTGGCTTGGGAACTATTGAGAGAATAGAGGACTGGCGGCTGGGATTGTTTTGGCTTCGTCTCCTTCGTTTACCTGATAGCCAAGTGAGTAAATATATATATATATACTTATGGTATACATGCAGTAGTTGTATCAATAAATAATATAATAGATATATATATATATATATATAATGGATTGTGTAGACGTATTGGTAAAGGGATTTTTTTGACTGGTGAAACAAAAAGGTAAGTGAATATATATATATTTATATAAAACGTTTTGATATGTGTGCTGAAACTTAAAGTGAAAGGGGAAAAAGTAAATTCTGAAATTACAGGCTTTGGAAAACGTGAAAAGATTATATATATATATATATATATATATATATATATATATATATATATATATATATACACCGTAATTCCCACTATTACGTATTATATATATATATATAATCTGACACTATTCATCACTGTTCATAAAGCTTTTTACTGTACATTCACTTTTTTCATGTCACGTTGACAGTCAGTTTGTAGCAAGTTGACTGTCAACTTTTCAACTTTTGTTGTAATGAATCATATCACATTGGCAGTCAAGTTGTAGCAAGTTAACTGTCAACTTTTCTAATTGAAAGGACAACCGTACTCACTCATCAGGTTTTGGGAAGGATACTTTATTATGTTGATAGTCAGTTTTTAGCAAGTTGACTATCAACTTGGATTTAGGAAGATTACTTTATCACGTTGATAGTCTGTTTGTAGTAAGTTGACTATCAACTTTTAATACGTACACACACACACACACACACATATATATATATACACAAGCCATACGTATTATAAGCACATAACTATTACAGGGAAGAAGGGTTTATGGGGCCATTAGAATTAGAAATTGAACTGTTAGCGTACCATGTAATTAGAATGAACTATTAATATAAATATAAATTATTGATAAAAGATATTATTGATTTTAGGTTCTGAATAGCATTGGAGTGATTAGGAGTTCAATCGCTTGAATTATTGAAGGTTTGGCTTGAGGTAAGGGAACTTGCACAATGTATCGCCCTCTTTGATTAAATAAAAATAAATCTGATTTTTATTCCTCTTTTGCGAGCCAATGATTTATGGACAATTGTTTTCCAAATCGTTTCATTATCAAAGTATTTATTTCTTATGTACTGTAGGTCAAGCAAAAATAGTCATTTATTGAAATTGTTTTACATACATGTTTGAATCTGTTTTTCTTGTGAAAGATATTTGCCAAATGTTTTTATTGTATAAGTGTGAACTCTGGTTAGATTATTGGTCCGTCCCAGCAGGGGATTTTAATACTGTTGGAAAATTGGTCCGTGCCAGCAGGGGATTCTAATACTGTTGGTCATCAGTACTGATGTAGTGTAAAGTCCCACGATGATGGGCGCCTATTGAATGTGAGTCTAGCCAGAGGAAGTACTTGTATGAACTAATGTTTTATTGATTTGTATTATCAATCAGTGATTCTAAAGTGATTTATTGAATGCATTGTTATCGAAAGTGTTTCAGTGTTATTGTTTATTGAATTGAAAATAAGAGAATTATTTCTAAAAGTTTATATGCCTACCGAATTGAAGGAAATGACTTATTGTGAAACTTTATCGTTTTGTTACTCACGTGTTTTTAAATCAATCGTGCGAATATGCTTGACCTCTTCCTGTATATATTGTGTAATGTTTTCTTGCTGAGCTTTATGCTCACCCCTTATATTTTTCCCCACAGATGATTAGCTTGTTGTGAGTGGCTTCTGCGTGCGAAGAGTTAGGGAGTCGATGGCTTGATCTTCTAGTTACACTAGAACTTTTATTTTAATATTTAGAAGAATTAGTTTTTTTATTTCAGTGGACGTTGTAGTAGATTATTGGAAGTGACAATTTATTTTGATGATTATGGATTTATCTAGTTATTTCAATTAATTGTTGAGATTTTAGTTATATTGTGGTTGGAATTTATTGTGGATGGATTATTGGAGACAATATTATTGCAAGTTGATATAGTTAAGTGGGTTGGCCTATGTGGGGCGTAAACCTTTGTGAGTTGTGTCTATCATATCGCCAAATCCAGTCTTTTGGGTTTGGGGTGTGACACATGCATATATCAAAATCGATGTAACTATCTTCAGACTTGTGTAACAATCAGGTAACTATTCCCTATTCCGCTCCATGAAAATATTACTAGACGTATGTATCAGAATTGCAGTCACTGTCCTCAATTTCATGTAATTATTCTTCAATTTCATGTAACTCACGAAATCGATGTAACTCTCAAGCAAATAGTTACAGATATCATGTAGCTATTTTAAGAACTATCTCGTTCCACTAAACTGCTATTAAACACATGTATGAAAATCGAAGTAACTATCTTCACTTTTATAGTAATAAATCAACAAAATTTTGAAAAAAAAACATAAATTGAACATTTATGTCCTACAATCCCATAATTAATTTGACATTTATTGTAACAGTTACAATAATGGCGGCTCACATAGTTATAAGAAAATTGTTATGGTAGAGAAATACATAAAGAATCTTAGGAAAAAAATAAGGAGAGAAATAATTACTAAAAATAAGGATATTTCCTCATGGTTATGGGAGAATTGCTATAGGAGAGAAATTAGGAGAGAATCTTGGGAGGAAAAAAAAAAGGAGAGAAAAAAATAAAAATAAAGAATCTCATTTAAAGGAAATATCCGGTTTGCAAGGGATTTCAATCTTCTACGTTTTCAAAAGAAGGTGTTTATATCAAACGAAAGGGGAATTTTTGTTCGCTGGTCAAAATGTGGACTTGAAGCTTAAGTTTCTTTTTAACGTGTACTTGAGCCTGTACAAGAATGAAAAAAAAGGACTTGTGGCCAAACGCCCCTAATTTTATTAAAAATGTTTTTATTTGGAGTTTGGATTGTCATTTTTTCCATTTTATTAGGAGTAAACAATTATCCATGATGATTTGTTGCTATTTCATAGGTTAAAACTGAAACTAAACGGAAACAAACCGAAATTTTTTGGTTTGGTTTTTTTATAGTATGATTTGGTTTTGATTTGATAAAAATAAAACCGAAAAATTATGGTTTGGTTTGAAATCTACCCTAAAACCAAACCATGAACACCCCTAGGTGGTGATAGTCTGGAGGATTTGAATGGAGTGCATTGGCAACCTTCGTTACAGTAAATAACATATTTGCTAATATTCGATTTACTTGAAATTTGGTATGTATGACATATATGGATAGAGAATCTAATTTAACGATTGAATTGACAAAATATTATTCTCACAAAAAGATATTAAAATATGTAAAAATAAAAAAATATTGTACTAAGTGGAAATCAGGTGGACACAGATCCCTCCCCATGTTAAAAAGAAAAATGAAAAAAGAAATAGAGTAACATGTTTTCTATTTTAATATAGGTCAACTCATAAGTAATTTCTGAATTATAGAACTTCATCTTTTATTTTGTCATATTTCCATCATGTGGTGATAGGAGCTGGGTGGGGCACAGAAGAATATAGAATTTTTATTTATTTATTTATTTTTGGTTACAATCAATAGAATTTACATTTATTCCTTATCCCCTAATGTTAACAAGTAGGGGGTGTGTACCATAAATTCTTAAAATTTAGGAAATTAATTAAATGGGTGAAGAAATTAATTGGGGTGTAGAGTATTTTGTGGGGTGAAAATAGACAAACCCGGAATAAAATAGGGTGGGTTTGATTTTACATTTTTTGGGGGGGCTAAATTCACATCCTTCTATGAGCAAAAGTATGAAAAATACTGAGAAAATAAGCTTTAACGGGTGTGGATTTAACCAAAAAAAAAAAGAAGTATAAAATAAGGTGAAGATATTATCTATACTTTGGAACTCATGACGGATAGTGGCATTGCAACCTACCAGGTTAACCAGAAAATATCCACCACCCGATATTGGTTTTAACAATTCTTAAGTTCCTCTCCAAACTCCTAAGCTCCATCTGCAACAAGAAAATTTATTGGACTTTTTGGCCATAGCCCCATAGTATAACATTTCATTTATAATTGAATCACAAATAAAAACATTGACCTCATAACCCTTTTTGACCCCTAACGGACGAAATTACCCTTATTTTAAGTTTCAAAATATTTACAACCATACAACTTAAAATCCGTCTTCCTTATTTCGTGCCATAAAATATAAAATTGCTATCCCAAAAATATTATATTATGCTAATTTTAAACGATTTTCAAAACAATTGATTGAACAAAATTTAAAATATAAGGAAAAAAAAAAAGCAGTAAGAGTACACTATTTTATACTGCTAAAAAAAAAATAGCAAACAATAACAATATACTATATTATTCTAAATTTAAAATAAAAGAACTTCAAGACTTTTTGAAATTTAAAATAGCAGATAGTAATAGTATACTAAGTATACTATATTATATTAAATTTAAAATAAAAGAACAAACAAAAAAAAAAAAAACCACAATAGGAGTATACTATTTTATACTGCTTTAAAAAAACCTAATTCATCTTTCTCAATCAATCAGTAGCAATATACTAATCAAATGTGTTTAAAAAATAAAATTCCAACACAATCGATTAAACGTACAAAATCAATTGAAATAAAATTGAAATAGTATATGGCACGATTGAAATAAAACAAACTGAATAATACAATCCACGGACAATCTCTTCCAAAAACTTCTTTCAATTGATAAAGACTTACCCTAAGCTTGTAGATAAAAGAGAATAATGTTTGATTGGGCGTGACGAATCATAAAGGTTGAAGACAATGAAGAACCAATCTTCCATTGTTGGAGAAGAAAGCTTATTTTGTTTTTGGTCAGTGAAGAAACAATCTTCATTATGGTGAAAGTGTTGCTCACAAAAAATTTGAATATCAAAATCCCATCAAATATGTTTGCTAGAAATATGAGAATTCAAAATCCCATCAAATATATTAAGCCACAAACCCATGAGAGGAAATCCTCCAAAAAAATAGTAAAAAAATAATAATTCATTAAAAAATGTAGAAAATCCGTTTAATAAAGGTAGGGTATAAATAAATAAGGTTGATGTGGGAATTTTTAAAAATGATTTCCTTATGACTAATAAAAATTCTAATAAATGGGATTAAGGAGTTGAAAATTCTTATGATGGGGTTATTGTTAAAACCCATCTCCTATTAGGGGTAATTGCTAATATTCCCAAATTTTATTTGTTATGTCGTCCTTCTAGAATCGAAAAATCATAAATGTACGAAAGATGAAATCAACAGTGCTAGTAATAAACAAATAACGTTGAAAGTATATATTGAAACTTTAAAAGCGGTTATTAATGCTATTTGTGGATCTATCTAGCACCATTGGAGTATTTCAAATCTAATTCAAGATATATGGCAGCTCTTTTCTTATTTTGATCAGGTTACCATTAGACATGTATTGAGGCAAGCGAATAGAATTGTTGATTGTAGAGCTAACATAGGTTATTATTATAATGATGTCAATATTTGGGAGATAAAGCCACTGAAGTTAGCCTGGTGGTGAAAGAGGGTGGAGAAAATGGTAATAGTAGGATAAGTTAGGGGTTTGAACCCCTCTAAATGTACCAAAAAAAAAATAAATAAATAAATTTGGGAGATAGATTTTCTAAAAAAAACTTTAGTTCTTGATTCAAGAGGATTATCGTCATGTTGAAATACCTTGATGTAGTCACTTTTTTATTTATTAATGATGTTTCCTCTTTTCAAAACAACTTTAAAAGTAATTAAAGGGTTTATATATTTTTTTTCTTTTATCATTTTAGTTAAAATTTCTTTCCCAATTAGTATTTTTGGTACACAGTTACTTAATAATTATTGTGTGATGCGTGCACTCGACTTCTTGTATATACAGAGTAATTAACAAATTAAAGAAATTCTCTGCTTGAATACTTAGGTGTTTGGGTTCATTCAACAGTTCTAAAAAACTCAACTCTCATCTCATAAGTGTATTTGGTTTTTTTTCAACCATTAAATTATCCAAACAGGCCTAAGCACCCAAGCAAGGGATCATCCTAGAAAAATGAAAACGGGCTTAAGGATTATGCTGTGTTTGGTTGGAGGGATGGAAAGGGTAATATGGTAAAATACCTATTTTACCTTTATTCCCTTCCTCCTCATCTTCCTTCCTACCAAACAAAGAGGGAGGAAAGAAAGCCCCTTTCCATCCTTCCTACCAAACAATAGGAAGGAAAGAAGATTTCCTTTCTCTAGGGATAGGTTTTTCATTCCCTTCCCCTTTCCTTTCCTTTCCCCTTTCCATCCCTCCAACCAAACACAACATTTTCCACCCAACCAAACACAGGGTAAAGTGTAATTATCCGAGATGTTATCCGGACTTTGGATCTCTTATCGGATAGTCGCATTGCAGCCTACAAACTACAAAGCTAACCAGAAAATATCCCGCCAACTGATAGTTCCTCTCCACACTCCCACACGGCCACACTCCATCGGCAACGAGGGATACTCTTGCGTAGAGGAACAAGAACTGAAGAGGGGCTTTTCCCCAGAAAATTTTACTTTCCCACCAAACAAACACGGCTAAAGGGGGACATTTTTTAGGGCATCATGGCATGCACAGGTGTGCTGGCCCTTGCAGCTGTGCCCATACAGTTAGACCCAGCATCATCCAAGGTACGCAGAGGCACTACTACCGCTTCTTGCTCTACAGATCATCACACAACTTCTTCTACCACAACTACAAGTGATAGTTCTAGTTCTGAACATGTGAATACTCAGAAATTTAGCTATAGTAGAGCCTCTCCATCAGTGAGATGGCCCAATCTAAAACTCACAGAGACATACCCATCACAGAGACCAACCCATGTCGTCGACGATGTCGGGTTTTCTGCAAAAATTATGGATTCAAAGAGTAAGGAAGAAACCCAGGAGATAGAAGGATTGGAATCTTTGAATGTGAATGATGAAACCCTACAAGTGTTGGGGAGGCCTAGTAGAACTAGGGCAAAGAAATGACCAAATTGGCTCTCAAAAGGGCCAAAGATTGGAGACAGAGGGTCCAATTTTTGACGGACAAGATATTAGGATTGAAATCGGAGGAGTTTGTTGCCGACGTGTTGGACGATCGGATGGTCCAGATGACTCCGACCGATTTCTGTTACGTTGTGAAATGGGTCGGACAGTCGAGCTGGCAAAGGGCGCTGGAGATTTACGAATGGTTGAATCTCCGGCATTGGTACTCTCCGAATGCACGGATGCTGGCTTCGATGTTATCCGTGCTCGGTAAGGCCAATCAAGAAGCATTGGCTGTAGAAATATTCACACGGGCAGAGGCCGGGATTGGTAATACGGTCCAAGTGTACAATGCCATGATGGGTGTCTATGCACGGAATGGTCGGTTCAATAAAGTACAAGAACTGCTTGATTTAATGCGCTCAAGAGGGTGTGAACCAGATTTAGTGAGCTTTAACACTTTGATAAATGCCCGATTGAGATCAGGTCCTCTGATACAGAATTTGGCAGTTGAACTTCTGAATGAGGTGAGGAGGTCAGGAATTCGACCAGATATTATTACTTATAATACTCTTATTAGTGCTTGTTCGCGTGATTCCAATTTGGAGGAGGCAGTGAAGGTTTTTGATGATTTGGAGGCGCATAACTGTCAACCTGATTTGTGGACTTACAATGCCATGATTTCTGTTTATGGGAGATGTGGAATTCCAACCAAGGCTGAGCGGCTATTTAAGGAATTGGAGGTGAAAGGGTTTTTCCCAGACGCGGTGACATATAATTCTCTCTTGTATGCATTTGCAAGGGAAGGGAATGTAGAGAAGGTAAAGGAAATTTGTGAGGAAATGGTGAAAATAGGGTTTGGAAAAGATGAAATGACTCATAACACCATCATCCACATGTATGGTAAACAAGGCCAGCATGATGTAGCATTGCAGCTCTACAGAGACATGAAAATGTCTGGCCGAAATCCTGATGTGGTTACTTATACTGTTCTGATTGATTCACTTGGGAAAGCAACTAGGATGACAGAAGCTGCAAATGTGATGTCAGAGATGATAGACACAGGAGTTAAACCGTCTTTGCGGACTTTCAGTGCTTTGATTTGTGGTTATGCCAAGGCTGGGAAGAGGGTGGAGGCTGAAGAGACATTTGATTGCATGCTTAAGTCTGGGATTAGACCTGATCGTCTAGCATACTCGGTAATGTTGGATATCCTCTTGAGATTTAATGAGACAAAGAAGGCAATGGCATTGTATCAGGAAATGATTCACAATGGTTTTATGCCAGATCATGCCCTTTACGAGATCATAATCCGAGTGCTTAGAGGGGAAAACAGAGTTGAAGACATTGAAAAAGTGGTTAAAGATATGGAAGAATTATGTGGTATGAATCCACAAGTTATTTCTTTCATTCTCGTTAAGGGGGAATGCTATGACCATGCTGCCAAAATGTTGAGACTCGCCATTAGCCAGGGCTATGAACTGGACCGTGAGAACTTGTTTTCCATATTGAGTTCATATAGTTCGTCTAGCAGGCACTCAGAAGCACGGGATTTACTAGAATTCTTGAGTAAACATGCTTCTGGATCCGGTCAACTGATAACTGAAGCTATGGTCATTATGCTTTGCAAGGCTAAAGAATTGGATGCTGCTTTGGGTGAATACAGTAAAACTAGGGAGTTCAGTTTATTTACTGGGAGCTTCACAATGTATGAGTCCTTGATTCAATGCTGTGAGGAAAATGAACTTTTTGCTGAAGCTTCACAGGTATTTTCTGACATGAGATTCTATGGTGTGGAACCTTCTGAAAATCTCTACCAAAGTATGGTGCCTATATATTGTAAACTAGGCTTCCCCGAGACGGCTCATTATTTGGTAGATCAGGCAGAAACGAAAGGCATTCTATTTGATGAGATCACTGTTAATGTTGGCCTTATTGATGCCTATGGGAAACTGAAGCTTTGGCAGAAAGCAGAAAGCTTGGTCGGTAGTCTTCGACAGAGACGTACAACAGTGGATCGGAAGGTATGGAATGCTTTAATACATGCTTATGCAGCAAGTGGTTGCTATGAGCGAGCAAGGGCTATTTTTAATACAATGATGAGAGATGGTCCTTCCCCTACTGTAGATTCCATTAATGGTCTCTTGCAAGCTTTGATTGTTGATGGGAGATTAAATGAACTTTATGTGATTATCCAAGATTTGCAAGATATGGGTTTTAAGATTAGTAAAAGTTCTATTCTGTTGCTGCTTGATGCATTTGCAAGAGCCGGGAACATATTTGAGGTGAAGAAAATATACCATGGAATGAAGGCTGCTGGTTATTTTCCTACCATGCATCTTTATAGGATTATAATTGGGTTGCTATCCAGGGGAAAACGAGTAAGGGATGCCGAAGCAATGGTTGCTGAGATGGAAGAAGCAGGATTCAAGCCTGATCTTTCAATATGGAATTCTATGCTTAAGTTATATACAGGGATTGGAGATTATAAGAAGACAGCTCAAGTGTACCAGCAGATTCAAGAAGCCAGACTTAAACCAGATGAGGACACTTACAATACTTTGATACTAATGTATTGCAGAGATCTTAGACCAGAAGAAGGTTTGTCACTGATGCATGAAATGAGAAGGCTAGGTTTGGATCCTAAATTGGATACCTACAAAAGCCTGATTTCAGCATTTGCTAAGCAGCAGCAGTGTGAACAAGCTGAAGAACTCTTTGAAGGGCTGAGAGCAAAAGGATGTAAGCTGGACCGCTCTTTCTATCATATAATGATGAAAATGTTTAGAAATTCTGGAAACCATTCCAAAGCTGAAAAGCTACTGGTCATGATGAAAGAGGTGGGAGTGGAACCCACCATTGCAACAATGCACTTGCTTATGGTTTCTTATGGCAGCTCTGGGCATCCTATAGAAGCTGAGAAAGTGCTTAATAATTTGAAAATGACAGGTCTAAATTTAAGCACGCTACCATATAGTTCAGTGATTGATTCTTATCTGAGGAATGGAGATTTCAATATTGGAATTCAAAAGCTCATGGAAATGAAGAATGATGGTCTAGAGCCAGACCACAGAATATGGACATGTTTTATTAGGGCTGCTAGTTTGTCTCAACGCACGAGTGAAGCCATTATCCTCTTAAATGCACTTCGAGATGCTGGATTCAATCTTCCAATCAGGTCTTCATTTGTTACTTGATTTTTGTCTGTAGAAGTGCACAGCCATGGTCTCCTAGATGAAAATATTTTGTTCTTCAATTGTTTTCTATCTCTTTCATGTGGATCCATTTTGATGTTACTCTTGTTTTCCAGGCTTTTGACAGTGAAATCCGAGTCACTAGTTTTAGAGGTGGACGATTGTCTGCAGAAGCTGGAACCTATGGAAGACGATGCAGCCTTTAACTTTGTCAATGCTTTGGGGGACCTGTTGTGGGCATTTGAACTCCGGGCTACAGCTTCATGGGTTTTCCAGTTGGCAATCAAGAGGCGCATCTATCGCCATGATGTGTTCAGGTAGCTGCTTATAGATTTGCTTCTATTCTATCTCTGTTGAATGTGTACTGAGGTCAGAAATTTTGGTTGTTCTAAGAACTTGAGTAGCACACGAGTATTTACCAACAGAATGTGAAGGAGCCATGACGAGTTTACAAAAATTTGTGGCATCCAGAAGTATTATACTTATTTATATATATTATATATATTTGTTTCATTTTGTTTTGTTTTGTATTTTGTATTCTTGCTTTTATTTTTTGTTGTGGGGTAGAGTGGGGTGGGTGGTGGTGAATATGGAGGGGGACTCATTTTATGGCCAACTATATGAAAAAATCCATACAAGAGAGTGAATGTTTAAATGATGGTTTCTCTTCTTATTAATGTTATTACAGTTATGGCCAATTATATGAAAGGTCCCTTTTCCAACCGCCGCGGGGGGGGGGGGGGGGGGTTGGTGTGGGGGCTTCTAGTGATGGTTTCTCATATTATAGATGTTATTCAATAGTTTTTTTTAAACCTTCCACTATTTTTTATGTAGGGTAGCTAACAAGGACTGGGGTGCTGATTTTAGAAAGTTGTCTGCTGGTTCAGCTCTTGTTGGTCTTACTTTATGGCTTGACCATATGCAGGCAAGTTCTCTCTCTCTGTCTCTCTCTCTATATCAAGTTTTAGTGGAAAATTTTTCCTGTAAAATTGTAAATTTCAGGTGTAAAATCTTTTTCCCCCTCACTTCCCAAAGCTAATTGGAGAGATATGATAATTTTTCCTGAGCTTCATGGGAAATAACCATAAAAGAGAGATGGAGCCTTGAATAATAAAAATTATCCAAAATTTTTTTTTTTCTGGGAAATCTTCTCAGTAGTAACAATTGAAGCCATGTCAAAGGTTAAATTTTCAACCTACTATAAATGAACACATTGAAACTTCTTCTTTGTCTTCATCTTCAAGTTATTTATATTGTGTTGGTGGTGTTTTTTTTTTTCTTTTTTTCCTTTGGGAAGGGGAGGAGGAGGGGAAGAAAATTACAGTTTGTCCTCACTTTGACTTGGAAACAATTTGCACCCCTCAACTATTTTTTCAAACAATTTTCACTCTTTAAGTTACATCATGTGGCATTAAGCAGCTAGGGGTGCAACTTGGTTCAGGTTTGTTCGGTTTGGCCTAAAATCAGAACTAGATTTGAACCAACCCAATCAAAATCGGTTCTCAATTTTTTGAAGTAGAATCAAATTGATGTTCTACTTCAATCAAACCAAGTCAACACCTCGGGTTGGTTTGGCTTGGTTTTGGTTCTCAGTTTGTCTTTTCCTCCAGCCAACGTGGGATTCTCCACCCTTGCAAAGTCTAATAGTCCCACATTGCTTAGAGAGGTTTTCCTTTCCTTCCTATCAGTCATAAAATCCGAGATGCACATCAAATGTTCCTTGCTGACTTCTATTGACCCTCACGTGTTGATTATTTGGCCATTATTTAAATAATGAATAAAAATATAAATAGAACAAGGGTCGGTTCTCAGGTTGCTTTGGTTCTATTGAACAATTAACTTAGAACAGAACTGACCTCTTTTGGTTTCAACATTTTGTAACCTAGGACCAAATCAAATACCTTGTAAATCAAACCAAACCAACCCATTGAGGTCAGGTTGGTTCAGTTCTTGATTTGACTGGACCAAATTGCAACCCCATTAGCACCCTCTTGTTGGTCAGCTGTTGGAAATTTGAATGGTAAATTGTCACATGCTACCACTGTGACTTGTTTTGCATTATTTTGTGACAATTACGCCATTTAAAGGAAAATTTCATTGTCTTAGTTTAAAAGCTGTTGTGAGCATTGAAAACGCTAGGAAGGAGAGAGAGAGAGAGAAAGCCCACCACTAGCAAAAATCGATTTTCACGGGGGTAAGATGAATTTCAATCTGATTTTTATTATTTTTAACTTGACCCCGTAGTTTTTAAATTTACATTTAGGTTCCCTTTTCTTTAATAAAAAATAATCACAAAATGACCCCTTCACCTATCCAAATGTGTCTTGGTCATATCCAACTGTATCTGATGACGTTTTGTTTCTTTTTATTGTTTTGATACGTTTGGAACATATCAGATATGTACTTGAACCTATGTCTGATGATGTTTTGTTTATTTTTACTGTTTTGAAACTGTATGGAACGTATCAGATATGTATTTGAACCTATCTCGGCGTATTAGTATCCGATGCGGATATGATACTAATAGTTGCGAGGGTGTAGGAGTATCCGTGCTTCACAGCCTTCAACCCATCACAATAAAGTAAATAGAAACATATAAAAGACTCTAGGGCCAGCTTCCTTAAATCCCACATAATGTAAACCCACTATTACAGGCCCAAAAATGAAAATTTACAAAAAAATCTTATATTCCATAAAGCTTGATAAGCTCTTATATTTATAGATTTTTTTTTTTTTTTGGGGGGGGGGGGGGGGGGACTTTAACTAAATTGAGCAAGGGCCCACAAGTGGGCTCCATCTTGAACTTAAAACTGATTTTTGAGAATATTTGCAATTTGTTTGGAATTTAATAGAACACTAAGAGCATGAAAGTTTAAAATTAGTTCTTTTGAGGGATAATCAAACTCACCAAAATATTTTTTTTATGAAGATTACCATGTGCAACCCATGTGAGCTTTTGCCAGTGTGTGTGTATGTCTTTCTGTGTTTATGTAGATGGTCTGAATCTGAATCCAGTTATTTGTGTTCAATAACATTCTTCACATCCAAAATATGAAAATGATCTGATTAGACAAATCCAATTCACTTTAGTCTAAATACAAGATATTCTTTTCTATTCATTGATGGATGTACATAGAACTGGTTCCAATTTGGTCTGTTGACAGGCCCATCCCCTGGGGTTCTGCCTAATCTTAAACCTCTTGCATGGCCTTTATCTTCTTATATCTCAAAATATCTTTATTATTAACATCCTTTTATGGAGACATTTTGGTTATTTTCTTTGTGCATCTAACGGAAGAATGCTTTTTATGGTGCCAGGACGCATCGTTACAGGGTTCTCCAGAGTCTCCAAAATCAGTTGTTCTGATAACAGGGACAGCAGAATACAACATGGTTTCCCTGAACAGCACATTGAAGGCGTATCTTTGGGAGATGGGGTCCCCCTTTCTGCCTTGTAAAACTCGGAGTGGGCTCCTTGTAGCAAAAGCTCACTCGCTCAGGATGTGGTTGAAGGACTCCCCATTCTGCTTGGACCTTGAATTGAAAGATGCTCCATCTCTCCCTGACTCAAACTCAATGCAGCTCATGGAAGGATGTTTTATAAGACGCGGTCTTGTTCCTGCATTCAAGGACATAACTGAGAGACTCGGACAAGTCTGGCCTAAAAAATTTGCAAGACTGGCTTTGCTATCAGATGACAAAAGAGACAGAGCCATTCGAGCTGATATAGATGGGAGCAAAGAAAAGTTGGAAAAGATGAAAAAGGTTGGGCTTACAAGGACTAGGAAGATCAGGAAGCATGGAAAGAGAGAGTTTGTTCGGAGAGCCATGCTGTCAAACCCTGAAGAGATTAGATGAGAAAATCAATCTTTCAAATGGAGTTTCCAAATGAATTGATAGCATGACTATCTTGTAAATTATTTTCTTGTACATTTCATTTCATTTATGCCTTGAAGAGAATCAGCAATGTGCAGTATGGTTGAAGCTTTCCTTATCTAAAATTCTATAAAAGAATCACAGGATTCGTATGGTTTTTCCCTACAGTAATGAAGTGGTAGATTACAGGATTCGTATGGTTTTCTCAGTGTCTCATTCTGTGCTGCTCTCAGCAATTGAGTCTTTACTTTTGCCCCTCCATTACAAGCAAACTGACCCTGCTTTGGCATCTCGAAAGCACTACAAAAAGATTAGGCACTGTGAAAATTAGGCACAGGGCACTATTGGCATCTCTAAAGCACTTCAAAAGAAAGAAGAAAAGGAGCACAAAGGGCAATGCTTAGTAATGAAACAAAACGCACTTTCAATCAAGCTTGAAAGATAAGTCGGACAGAAGTTTTTAAAAAAGGATTAAAATTAAAATAAAATAGAAGGCAACTAAGATGAGTTCCTCTTGTGGCTTGTTGGCTCTGCATATAGGTTTGTGAGTCACTTTTGCAAGCAAAGAAAAAGCAATTTCCCATAGGGTGGTTTCACCATATAAAACAACAGGCCAATAGGAAATGGCCATGTGGATAAGGCGTTACAAATTTAAAGGCCTTTAAAGACACACAAATGTCACGGTGCCATGTGGCATTTTCTAACTCAGGTAGTGGGTATCCCACTTTTTATTTTTTAATTTTTATTTTTTGGGTAATATGATAAGAAATTCATTATTTTATTACATCAATAAATACTTGAACTACAACTTGAACCTAGGACCTCTCTCACGTAAGAGGGGAAAAGTGCAACTAGGCCACAAGGCCATTCACATTAGTATCCCACTAACTTGTGGTTTATAAATGAAATCAAAAGAAAGCTAATCAATTTTTGCCACATTTTCATTTACAGGCGATGGAGCCAAAAAGAGCCAATTAGAGTGGTACACGTGTCTCATATTGTGCTTTAAGAAAAGGAATGGTATTCTTTTCCTACCTTCTTGATGACGGTTGCAAAATACAGTTACGTAACTTGTCTTTGCAGGAAAATACTCGAAGAATCTCAGGTTGATTAAAAGTTTAAAACTTCATCAAGAATAGTTTCGAGCAGTTACAAATCGTATGGAAAAAAAACAGGGACGGTCATGTTTATATGAAGCGTTTCTATTGGTTTGAAGAAAAACAAAACAGACAAAAAAAAAAAAAAACAAACCAAACAAAACAAGTCCAACTGCTGTAATTTTCCTGCTTAGAAAGTTATTTGGTATCCAAGAAAGATGGAGAATGTTCAACATATGTCGAGACATCATTAGAGAATGCCTCGAAGCAGTCACAAGCCTTAGTCTATAAACTATAAATATAGATCAAAGCATTCCAAAAAGGGGTTCCACCTTCCACGACCATCGACCAGACACCCTTGCTTCTATAGTAAACCTACCTTTCATTTTCTACATTTATCTTTCCTATACCCTTTAGGCCTTTAGGACTTGGATTATTTTCCATTGCTTGTAGTTGTCTTACTTATTTGTAACCCCTAGAATTAGGTTCTTAGTTACCTAGTTTCTTTTATTTTTCTTAGTAGTAATAAAAGAAAGGAATATATCTACTTCACCATAAAAATAAACTATAACTGCATGTGAAATAACCTATAACTGGTCAGTGGATGATTCTAGTTCCATGTAAAAACATATGGGATTCTATTATTATTATTATTAATTTTTTTTCCCTCAGCAATACTATAATAGCATATTAAGATAACATGAAAGTTTGTACAGTAGCACGGTTCCTAGACGCTCTGAAAGTTGATGAGAACCCAGTTTGATTTTTATAAAACATCATATACACAATCAGGAGGTCTATTAGATGCACAAAAAAAAGGAAAAAAAAAGGGAAAGTATTAGCTCCTGCAAAATTGGCCATCATATCTGCAACTGTATTGGCCTCACGGTGACAAAAGAATGCACGAACATGTTCAGCATCTTCAATCAATTTCAGAGTCCACTAGAAACCTTTGTGCAAGAGAATAGGGGTCTTCTGCCTGCGCACATCATAAAACGAAAGTAAAGAATTCGTCTCCAAATATGTGTGAGAAATCTTCAATTTGCTCGCCAATTGAAGCCCAAATCTTATGGCCTGCAGTTCTGCTATAACATTAGGTGTAATCCCAATATTTATAGCAAAACGCATGACATAAGAACACAGGTTATCTCGTAAGACTCCACCAATGGCTGCTTTGCTAGGGTTGCCTTGCAATAAGACATCTACATTTAGTTTTAAAAAAGGTTTGGCAGGAGTCCTTGACACATGAATAATTTTAGATTCCATTGTAACGCTTAACCATGAAATAGGTCAAAAAAAAATTATGTTGTCACCAAAACCGCCTAAAATATATATATTTATTGAAAGATACTCATCTACTTAGATCCTTTAATCATACACTTTGCCAAATGCTTAACATTTGTCGAAGCACAAGCAGTCCTACAATAGACTATAAATTTCAGGTTTCCAATACATTTTGTATTTTTATATATTTTATGGTCCAAAAAACCATCTCAACCACCCACCCTTGGGTAGCCCAATTGGTAAGGGCGAACTTGTGATTGTGTGGTTAGGCGCACAATCACAGTTTCAATTCTCCCGCTAGGACAAACCAAGATTTAAGCGGGAGGCCGTGGCGGTGGGTTGCTGCACTAGTCTCCCTAAGGGTTTAGGTTCCATGGGTGGGTCCAAAGGGCCTTGTTGTGGGATGGTCCCCCGTCATCCAAAAAAAACAGAAAAAAAAAAAAAAAAAGCCCATATCAACCACATGATTAAGGTTTTCAAGGGTTTACAGTGACATTATTTTAACAGCCAAGGCCAGACATGGAAGCCTCAAAATCTACTTTTAAGTTTATATATTATTTGAGATGTGTTACATGGACACTTCCGAGTATGTTCAGTACCTATGTTGGACATGACGTGACAAGGGTGTGAATTTGGGATTTGTTGGATACATAATCAACATGAGTGTCCAACAAAACAATATATCTACTTCACCATAAAAATCACAGGACACTTAATCCTAGTTGTTTGTTGCATGGATATGTCAATATGAGTGGAATTCCGATGTTGGACCTGCTATGCAACATATCCACTTCATTGGCCCTAAGAATGGAAGGAAAAAAACTAGACACGGTGATTCAGCATATCTCCCATGACTTAAATTTGGTGAATAGACAACTAAAACCTAAACACATGCCTGGACACTCTTACCCAGGTCCTTGCAACATAGGGTTTGATAAATTTCAAACAAGATAAAAGAAGGCATTTCTTGCATGAATATAGGAACTTCAAAATAAGAAAGCAATTTGGAGTTACCATTAATCCGAAGCTTCGCTTTCAAGAGCCGGAATTCTGCGGAAACGAGCCAAGTATCGGAAATATGATGTTTCACTTTTATTTGAAATTACTGATCTCTTCCGCCTAGCCAAAAAACCTTGCCCGGAAAGTGAATCAAATAGAACCCCCATGTCCATTTCCCTTTTACTATTTTCATCTGTAAAACTGCAAAATACACAACAAAAGTTCAAGGAATGACATGGAAAATAAAAACATAAATTCATTGAAATCTATGAAGCACGAATACAAATAAAGAATATAGATACCAATTAAATACGCAAGAATAAATGACCATAACAGTCGTCTATAGCCATCAAGCCATCACCCATGTTCATCATTCATAAGTCATTTAACCTTCCTCTTTTTTTTCTTTTGGTAACAGGGACCATAAGTCATTAACCTATAATAAAATAGTAATTAATAAAATCCACCAACCATATAAAGAAAATCAAATTAAATTACATAGAAAAGAAAATTTATATATATATATATATATATATATATGTTAAATAGAAAAAATCACGATTGCACTTCCACACAAAAAAATAAAATATAAAAAAAATACTAATATACACAGAAAATAAATTAAAACTCACCTTTGATGCTTGAATGAAATAACCCCTGAAAAGAAGGGCGATTAAGGATTTTAGACAGAGAGAGAGGGGGGGTGGGGATTTTTTTTTTTTGGGGGGGGGGGGGGGGGGGGGGGGGGGGGGGGAGAAAACCTTGTTTTTGATGCTGTCTTTTTTCTTTTTTGGGGGGTAAGGGATGCTTTGTCTCTAAATCTAAAGCTCGACTAAAGGATAGGGCTCAATTGAACCCTTGAGATGGTCTCGTCTCCAACTTTGAAGCATGACTGAAAGCTAGGGCCCAATGGAACTTTGAGGTTGCTTTCTTCAATGGAGCTTGCCTGAGATGTCATCAATGACTATCATCGTCATTGCTCAAATGCGATCTCATCATCGTCGTTGCTTTGAAGATCGACCAAAGTTGTTGCTCCACAACCGTTGTCCCAAAGTTTTCGATCAGGGTTTTTGATCTAGGGGAGAGAAAGAGTGGGAAGAGGAAACTAAAATGGGTTTTCGATGGGGGTATATAAATGTATTGCATCTGCATCCAAACATAATCCCTTCTATATCCAAGGTGTATCCAAAAGTATCCAACGATGTGGCATTACTTTTTACTGTTTTGATATGTGTGGACCATATCCCATATGTATTGGGGAGTATCGGTATCCAATACAAATATGATACTAATACTTGGATGTAGAAGTATCGTGCTTCACATATGGAAATTAATAGTAGGAGAATACAAGACAATGCATCTCACTAGGCAATAGCTATATCTTCCAATTGTTTAGCATGTGAGTGCCAAAATGCCACCAGCATTCTATATATCTCTACATCCATGACTTCTTCAATAATGCTGCATTTCATTGTGAACTTTTGCTTTTGCATACTCTTTTCGAAACCTTAAAGTCCACATGTACAATTATATAAGTGGAAATGCATAGGGAATACTAATTGAGCACATTTATGATAAATTATCACTTTGCGAGAGATAAGAAGGGAGCTAAACTATGGAGATGTGCTATGATGGCACTTTTCTAGGTTTTTTGGCTCAAAAGGAATGCTAGGATTTTCGAAGATAAGGAGGATTGAGTGGATGTGTTATGGGATAGAGTTTATTTCTTGGCTTCTTTTTGGGCTTCAAAGTCGAGATCATTTCAGGGGATTCCTTTATTTATTATTATTAAGAGTCATTGGATGGCAGCTTGTCACGTTGTTTTCTTTCTTCTTTTTCCTTTTTTCTTTTTACTCTTTTGGTGGGACTTCTTGTCCTCCTCTGTATTTTTCTTTCTGCTCTTTCAATAAAATTTATCTGTTGTTGATAAAAAAATTAAAAAAATGATAAATTATCTTGTTTGTAATTATTAAGGAATCTAATAAGCATTAAGTTAATAAAAAATTTTCTAGTTTGACGCAATCTTTTTCATCATAAAATATCATGTTTGGATATGAGAGAAGATGGTGTTGTCAAATCTACAACCAAACCAAACCAACCTGATCGTAGTTCAGATTGGTTTGGTTTGGTTCTAGGCTTGCTTTGGTAACGATTCTGGTTCAGGTTTGACAACCTAGGTTGGTTCAATTTCATTTTAGTTTTAAACTAAACCACACTCAACCAAATTGCACCCCTATAATTGGGATCCAAGCTGTTTAATACACCCATGAATCCAAATCCAAATTTGATAGTTGATTAGGGGCAGCTATTAGCAGGTCCAAGCAAGTTTAGAAGGATGGTTGAGAAGTTGAATTATCATTTTTTTTTTTCCTGATGAAAAAGGTTGAGTTAGCAACTTATTCTAAGATATTTATAAGGTCTCCAAGACGCAATTAAAGTGAATGGTCACTTGCATGTGGAAGGATACATTAATGCATATTAGGATGGTGAACATTTCTTGGAGAAAACTTAGTGACATGGAAACATAAGAAACAAATAGTTGTTGCTAGATCTAGTGTTGAAGCGGAGGGCTATGTTTTACGTGTCAACTTACCTAGTTGAGGATTCTCCAAGAAATGAGTTTGGTAGTGGATATCCCTATGAAACTCTTTTGTGATAATCAAGCAGGCATACACATTGCTTCATATCCACTATTTCATGAAAGAACTATGCAAATCAAATTAAATTTCCACTTTGTTCATGATAAGTTAATAAATGAAGAAATAGCTATTCAATTTGTGAAGTCTGAAGATTAGTTAGCAGATCATTTTACCAAAGCAATGGGTAGTGATGGAATAGACTATTGCTAGCAATCTGGGATTATATGATACTTGTTCTCTAGCTTGAGGGGAATCGATAGACAAGCTTATATATGTAAGGGTATTTAGTAATTTGATTTCATGTATATACAATATATATAGTGGATGAGACAATCACGGCTGATCATAGAACATTCTATTCTCTCCCACAGTTCCCAAAACCCTAGTTCTCTCCTTCACAGTAGCATCTAATCAAGCAATCTATAAAGCTTTAGCCTACTCCTCATCATACCAAGTTTCGAGCAAGCAATGCACAACATACCCATTCCCATTCTGCATATTGTGGCAGCCCACATTCCCCTTAACATTTTTACTTTTTACTCTTAAAGTGTTTTGTTTTTTCAGCTCGCTAGCACTAAAACTATATGAGATTTGGGGACATAATTCATCCTAAATTTTAGGAAAATCATTTTGTTTTAAACAATGAATTGAGGTGATATATCACGTAGACACTTCAAGATGTGTAAAGCACGTGTCAAATGCAACACAACATAAGTTTGGGTATGGGATATATCCCAGACACAAATGCATCTGGACATAGAGATAATAGGCAGATCCAAGAATGAAAGAATGGAATATTTTCCTACTTGACTAAAATTTTCCATGTATACTTTGTTTATACTTCCCTGTCCATGTCAAATGATTGACATATGTAGATTAGTGATGTCGGGCAACCTGGGAAACCATGAGGATATAGATTTTCTTGTCAAGGATAGTGGTGAGAGTTATGTAGAAGTGGAAAAGGGTTTGAGAAAGAAAAATATTAGGTTCAAGAATATAGGTAAAGGAGAAAGAACCGTAATTTGATTAGGATTCAAAATTGGAGAATGCTAAGAAAGAATCAAAATTATTTTAGTAAGAGAGAGAAAAAAGAGAGTTTTTGAAGAGAGGAAAAATGATGATGATTATAATAATAAGAGATAGGAGGCGTGTGCATGCATCTGTGTGTGCCTGTAAGAGATAGGGAGAGAGAGCGAGAGAAGAAAGAGATTTCCACTAACAACAGTAAACATACTTGGGCAGTCCAAAACTTTCTTAAAAAATAAAATAGTGCAAGTTTTTATGCAGAGGTTGCTTCTTGGAAAAGTAATACTAGCTTCCCAGAGATGTACCTAAGTTATTTCCGGGAGAAGCAACTAGGTTATGACTTACAACGATACTTACAGCCACCAGGAGAAGCAACTAGCTTAACCTATAAGTTACTTCACAGCAAAGTTACTTCTATCCAATAGGTTCTTCACCAATTACTAATATTGAAAATCTATGAAGCACGGATACTTCAAAACCCCCAACGAATCTGTATCATATACGTATCGGATATGATACGCCTAGGATACTCCCCAATACGTATCGGATACTCTCCGTACGTATCAAAATAGTAACACACATCGCCACATCATCGGATACTTCTCAGATATATTTCGCATACATTTAGGATTTCTTTAGAGTTAGTTTGTGATCATTTATTCTTTAAATAAATGGGGGGTAAATTTAAAAAAACATAATACCCATACTTTGATTGAAACAATAATCCCATTTTAGCTCTTTCATCTTAGTTCTCTTTCCACTATCTCTCTTTTAGGGCAACAATTGTAAAGCAACTAGAGTTAAATAGATATTTTGTAATGTTAATGTCTTTCTAGTTTTTTTCTATGAATGATGAACATGGTTGATGCTTATGGATGTATTCTTTGTACATCTATTCTCGCATATTAACTGATATTGTAAATGTTTCAAACTTTTTTTTGTTTATATGTTTTAGACCAAATATTAATATTAATATATTTATTTAATAACGTATCCATGCCATATCATATCCTACATTTTTTTATAATTGCCGAATCGCGAATCCGTGTTCGTCTAGGGAGCACGGATACTTCAAAACTCATCTCGAATCCATATTGAATACCGATACACCCCGATATGTATCAAATACGTTCCGCACGTATCAGAACGGTGTCACAGCATCAGATATGGCACCGATACGTTTTGGATATGGGGGGATACGGCACTGATACGTTTTGGATATGGCGGGATACGGCTAGGGGTTATTTCGCAATTATTATTATTATTTTTTTAAAAAGAGTTATAAATGAAATTTTTAAAAAGCATCAAGGAAAAATTTAAAACAAAATATTTGTTAATACATATGGGATATATATGTATGTTTTTATAGTAGTGATTAATTGATTATTAAAGATTTAATGATACTATGTTGATATGTGAATATGTGATACACTAATATTGTTTTCATCTTTGTATTTGTGGCTTTATTATTGTTAGCATTATTCTTATGTTATTTTTGCTATATTACAAGGGCACTTTTGTAATTTCTTAATTATTAATATAATAGGGGCTAATAGGGTTAGAGCGAACTCTTTCTTGCTCTCTAATTCTATTCCCGTTGGTTTTCTTCTCCTTCTCTTTCTCTTCTTTCTCTCTTCTTCCTTCTTCTTCTCCACTTAAACCCTAAATCTATAACTCAACTTGGTATCAGAGCACCACCTGGGATTGTTTCCTTTGCATATCGTCACTAGGAGGACCTCGGCAGATAGCCATAGTGTGCTAACGTCAGCTGCCGGTTGATGACGTCAGCAATGGGACGACCTCCGGCGACCGACGACTCTCTCCCTTGGCTCGCCGGATTTTTCTGAGAATTATGGTACCCTTTGTTTGGATGTTTGAGACCATTTGGTATGAATTTTTTATTTTCCTTTGATTTTCGCTCGATTCGACCCCATTTTTTGGATCTGTACCTCTGGGCTGTTTGAACCCTTTACGTTGGCTGGGATTGCTTCTATGGGTGCCGACTATCCCTTGAGAAGTGTTGTTTTGATTTGGTTGGCTTCAGTTGCTTGTTTTGTGCCATTTATGCATGGTTTAGTGGCTGTTTGAGATGTCACCAGGCAGCTTCTTATCTTGTCTTGGATTGTTCTTACCTTGTCGTGGACTGTTCCTCTTTTTTTTGGTATTTTTTTAGAATTTTTTGTTGCTGTTTGTGGTGGTTTTCTCTTGGTTTATCGTGGCTAGATTGGTTTTTCTGGTGTATTGACTCTACAGTGGCTGCCTTGTGGTTTATGGTTGCTGAGTTGTGAGATTTGTGCTATTTTGGGTTGTCTCGTGAGTTGTTTTTTATGTTAGTTGGCATTGTTACTTGGTAATTTGGTCTATTATTAGTTTGCTATGGCTGCTGAAGAGCAGTCTACCCTTAGTGCTATGCCCAAACTTCCACCTCTTAAGGATGATGATTCCCCTAAGTGTATCACTTCAAAGGAAATTAGATGGAGCAAACTATCTGTCTTGGGCACATGCAGTTCAAGTTTATTTGCGCAGTAAGTGTCGATTGAAGTACCTCACAGATAATCCACCTCCTTCAACTGATCCGACCTATAAAGATTGGATACGTGAAAGATTCGGCTATTATGGGTTGGTTGTGGCATAGTATGGAACCCCATATATCGCTGCCACTGTTGAGTTTTGTGATTCCTCCAAGAAGATTTGGGATTCTATTTCTGAATCTTTTTCCCAAAAGAGTAATGTTTTCCCGTGTTTATGAACTTTATGAACAGATTTTTACTACTAAGCAATCTAGGAAATCATTAGCCGCGTATTATAGTTCTCTTAAGAGCTTGTGGGATCAGTTGTTGCAGTATAGGCTTCTTACGACTGATTTGGAGCAACAGAAATGTTACTGGGAGGAGTTTATGATCGCTTCTCTATTGTATGGTCTCAACTCTGATCTTCGTGGTTTTAAAGATCAGATTCTTGCTAGTGAGACACTACCTACCGCTGCTAATGCTTATTCTTGCTTGTTGCGCTCCTCACTGGGACATACTTCTTCTACTTTGCCTGGTCCTCCTCCGTCTTCACTGGATTATACGGCCTTGCTCTCTAATAGTGGTAGTCGTGGTGGTTTTCGTGGAGGTCGTGGAGGTCGCAGTTTTCGTGGTGGACCACGTGGAGGTGGTTGTTCTAGTGGCCGTGGTGATCGGAAATGTGATTATTGTGGGGGTACTAATCATATTGAACCATATTGTTACCAGAAGTACGGTAAGCGGAATTATGTAAATCAGATCAGTAATGGTTCTGGGTCGTCTTCCTTACCGCCACTGGAAATCATGGGTCGTCCTCCTCTACAGACTCTACCTCTGGTGCTCGTAATGCACTTGCACGTCAACTTGGCGAGTATCTTGTCCAGCATTTGCGCACTGCTTTTTCCTCTGCCCAGTCATCTTCTTCTACTGCTACCTTAGCTCATTCAGGTAATCTTGCGTGTGTAGCCTCTTCTCCCATTCCTTGGGTCATTGATTCTAGTGCTAACAACAATATCTCTAGTTTGTCATCTTTTTTTTCTGACTTGACTCTTGTTGATCATACTATTGTGTTAGCTAATGGTTCTTCTCGGCCTATTCACGATAAAGGTGTTCTTCATCCCACTTCCTCCTTATCTTTACCTTCGAGTCTTTATGTTCCTAATTTTCCCTTTCACTTGCTTTCTGTTAGTCAATTGACAAAGGCCTTGCAATGTGACATTATTTTTACTCCTACTTCTTGTATTTTTCAGGATCCAAAGACCAAGAAGACGATTGGTTCAGAGCATAAGAAGAATGGCCTATATTTTCTGGATACTGGAGGTTCTTTCTCTTCATGTTCATCTATTTTGACCGCTGCCGTTTCGCCTCCCCAGTGGCACTTTCGCTTGGGTTATCTATCCTTGGCTCGCTTGAAGCGCGCTATTCCCTCCTTGAGTTCTGTGTTTCGTTTAGAGTGTGAAGCTTGCCAATTGGGTAAGCATCATCATACCACCTTCTCTAGTAGTACTCACGATCGTGAGCCAGAGTCTTTTAATTTAGTTCATACAGATATTTGGGGACTTTGTAGTACTTCTACTTTGCAAGGATTTCATTATTTTGTTATTTTTATTGATGATTATTCTCGAATGACTTGGTTATTTTTTATGAGAGAATAATCTGAATTGCCTACTATTATTCTTCAATTTTATAATGAGGTTTTTGTTCAATTTAATAAGCGTGTTAAAATTTTTCGCTCTGATAATGCTTTGGAATATACTCAACATGCTATGCATTCTTTTTGTGTTGATAAGGGTATTATACATCAAACTAGTTGTGCTCATACTTCCCAGCAAAATGGGGTTGCTGAGCGGAAACATCGTACTTTCTTCGATGTTGCTCGCACTAGGATGTTTAATATGTATGTTCCGCATTTTTGGGGTGATGCTGTGCTTACTACTTATTATCTTGTTAATCAGGTGCCTTCCGTTGGGTTAGGTAATAAGTCTCCCTTCTCTCTCCTATATCCAGATCGTCCTCATTTTGCCCTTACTCCTCGTGTGTTTGGTTGTGTCGCCTTTGTCCATGATCTTGACTCTCGTCAAGATAAATTGTCTCCTAGGGCTCATAAGTGTGTCTTTCTTGGGTACTCCCATACTCAAAAAGGCTATCACTGTTATTGTTCCACGACTCGTTGCTACTTTGTTAGTGCCGATGTTACCTTTTTTGAGTCTACCTCCTTCTTTTCCTCTTCAGGTCAAAGTTTATCTTCTGAACTTATCTCTTGTTGTGAGGGGAGCGTTTTTCTACCTTTCCTACTCTCCCGATGCCAGTGTCTCCCTATATGGTTCCGTCTAGTCCTCCTCCTTATCTTCCATTGCAGGTATATCGACGATCTCACGATCGGCATATTGTTTCTTATGGCCCTGCTCCTTCTTCTTCTAGGTCGGGCAGATCCAGCTTTTCCTTCTTCCTTGACAAATCCAGATGATTTACCTATTGCCCTTCGTTGAGGTAAGCGAACATGCACTCAACATCCTATTGTTCATTTCTTGTCTTATGATCGTCTTTCCCTTTGCATGCAACACACTATTGGATGTCATTGGGTGTATATTGTTAAATACCTTCCTGATGATTCTGTTGAGCGCCTTAAGGCGCGTTTGGTGGCTAAAGGATATACTCAGACTTATGGTGTCGACTATTTGGAGACCTTTTCTCCTGTTGCTCGTCTTAACTCTGTTCACATCTTACTCTCAGTGGCGGTTAGTCGCTCTTGGCCTCTATACCAGCTTGACATCAAGAATGCTTTTCTTCATGGTGATCTCCATGAAAAAGTTTATATGGATCAACCACCTGGCTATGCTGTTGTTGGTCATGAGAATCTTGTTTGTCGCTTGAAGAAGGTGTTATATGGTCTAAAACAGTCCCCTCGCGCATGGTTTGATCGATTTAGTTCCGTTATGTTGGCATATGGTTTTCTGCGCTCTACTTCTGACTATTCTGTATTTGTTCGTTGTTCATCTACTCGTACTATTATTCTCATTGTTTATGTTGATGATATTATCATCTCTGGAGATGATTCATTGCTGATTTAAAATGCTATTTGGGTACCCACTTTCAAACTAAAGATCTTGGTTCTCTTCGTTATTTCCTTGGCATTGAAGTTGCTCGTTCTTCTCAGGGCATTTTCTTGTCTCAACGGAAATATGTTCTTGATCTTCTGTCTGAAACGGGTCTTTTGGGTTCTTGTCCAGTGGACACCCCTGGATTCTTCTATTAAGCTCGATAGCAATCAGAGGGAAGTGTTTGGTGATATTGGCCGCTATCGTAGATTGGTTGGGAAGTTGATCTATCTTATTATTACTTGACCTGACATTACTTATGCAGTTGGGGTTGTTAGTTAGTTCATGCATGCTCCTCGTCAATCCCATTTTGAGGCAGTTTGTCGTGTTCTTCGTTATTTGAAGAGTACTCCTGGTCGCGGTTTGTTGTACAAACTGTCTTGTACCTTGTCTGTAACTGGTTTTAGTGATGCTGATTGGGCTGGTTCTTGTTTTGATCGGCGGTTTAGTTCTGGTTTCTATACTTTTGTTGGGGATAATTTAGTTATTTAGCGTAGTAAAAAGTAGACTGTTGTTGCGCGATCTAGTGCTGAAGCCGAATATCGCGCTATGGCTCATACTGCTTCTGAAATGCTTTGGGTTCGCTCCCTTCTTACTGATTTTGGCCTTAACATTACTACTCCTATGGATATGTATTGTGACAATCAAGCTGCTATCTTTATTGCCAACAATCTTGTTTTTCATGAGCGGACAAAGCATATTGAGGTTGACTGTCACTTTATTCAAGATTTGCTATTACGGCACGAGCTTGCTACTCCTTATATTCCTTTTGATGATCAGCTTGGAGATATTCTTACAAAGCCTTTATCTCGTGTTCCTTTTCAACACCTATCTTTCAAGCTGGGCATGTTTGATCTCTATGCTCCAGCTTGAGGAGGAGTGTTAGCATTGTTCTTATATTATTTTTGCTATGTTACAAAGGCACTTTTGTAATTTCTTAATTATTAATATAATAGGGGCTGATAGGGTTAGAGAGAACTCTTTCTTGCTCTCTAATTCTATTCCCGTTGGTTTTATTCTCCTTCTCTTTCTCTTCTTTCTCTCTTCTTCCTTCTTCTTCTCCACTTAAACCCTAAATCTATAACTCAACTATTATAATGTAGTACTATGTACAAAATAAAGTCATATTATCATACATCTTTGTATTTGTGGCTTTATTGATGTTTTAGACTAAATATAAATATTAAAATAGTTATTTATTAATGTATCGCCGCCGTATCATATCCTACATTTTTTTAGAATTGCCGAATCGGCGTATCCGTATCGTATCGAATCCCGTATTCGTATCCGTATCCGTGCTTCTTAGGTGTCCGTGCTTCATAGTTGAAAATTTTGACTCCTAACTATTAACTTTTTTTTGGATAAAAACTCGTAACTATTAACTAAACTAAGTGTCCATAGATTTGGGGAAGAGAAACGATTCGAGGGCTAAAAACATATTTTGTAAAGAAGGGCACCACGTCTCTAAGCTCTTAAGGAAGCAATACTAGAGTCTCAATTTTTGGAGGAGCTAAACCTATTTTTTACATCTTTTCTTTAAAGTACATGCAACTAGGTTTTGGCCCAAAATTTAAAAAGTAATTAATTTCTTGTTCGTAAACATTACAACAGTAGACCAACTAGAGCACCCCCAAAAAAAAAAAAAAAAAAAAAAAAAATGTAGACCAACAATATATCTATATATATATATATATATATATATATGGGGAGGGTTCCGATGACACCTAGTAAAACTTTTTACACTTACACCCGTCAATATCTTTCTATAGAAATCATATTTGACCAATCCAACCGTTGGATTACATATTCTTGTCATGCATGCCAAATTTCAAGTTAATTGGAGAATAGAAGCTATGTCATCCACAAAGTGCTTGAAATTAAAGTCTTATTTATTAAAAAAATGTAAGTCTACAAATCAAACACTTCCCAATATTCGATTAACTTGAGATTTGGCATGCATGACATGTATGATAGGAATATGTAATCCAATAATTGGATTGGCAAAATATGTCTTTTATAAAAATATATTAATGGGTGTAAGTGTAAAAAGTTTTACACTAGGTATCAACAGAACCCTCCCCTATATATATATATATATATATATAGATATATATATATATTATCACTAATAGACCAACAATATGGACTAGAGTCATACCCATAGTACTAGTTTTTGAGTTTTCCAAACAACCTTACAGGTTTTGGGCAGCATAAATTTTTATCAAGAAATAAGTAGTTGCTTTTATTTGATCCAAAAAAAACAAAAAAAAGTACTTGCTTTTATCAACTATTTAATTGTTTCTTAATTAATATCATTTTTTATTTATTTTTTTTTTTTATTTTTGGATAACGGTGGAACAATCCCATAGCAAGGCCCTTTGGACCTACCCATGGAACCTAAACCCCCTAGGAAACTAGCGTAGCAACCCCCCGCCACGGCCCCCCACTTAAAAATTCAAAGCTTGATAAGAAAAAAGTTGTAATGTCGGATGTTTTCATAAAGAGGTAACAATGGAAAGGATAAGTTTAAGAATATGCTTCTAAGTTAGTCTGATAGTAGACAAATTATAATAAATCTTGTCTCTCATATTATCTTTCTACCTTTTCATAAATATTGCAGTTTTCACTTATATTTATGTTTGATATCTAATGAATTTATTTATTGCTTAAAAAGTATCTTCTCACAACATTTCACCACATATCTCAACATATCCTCTCATATTTATTCTCACATGAACACTAGACAATGTTCAACAGAAAACATTCAATGGTTGCTAAATTGGCCCTACAAACTACCAAAAGGCCATTACCCAATGCTAGTCCCACTAAGACGGAGTCTTTGGAGGGGTGAACTGAAAAGGGTCCTAACCTTTTTTTTGAAGCTCTCAAGACTTGAACCTGCACCTTCACACTTCGTAGCCCAAGACTTTTAGAATTTTCTAAACTAACTATAAAAATAAAAATATACTAGAACATGATATCATGACGGTCATAAACCAAGGGAGAAGCCAGTGAAGTAAATGTTTAAGAAATTCTCCACATATAAGTCAGTAAATAAAGGCTACTCACAGACGATTGAAACCTACCGTTCACGAATAATTCTAAAAGCTTCTTTGGTGGCATAAGGTAGCCCTGTCTTTGGATCACGGTACCTACATCAGATGAAAAATCAAAATTAATAGAATAGAAAGAGGCATCATAGCATTCCTTTTGTAGCCAAGTCATTTTCCGATACATATCAATATGGAGCCCTTTGAAATAGAGGCCAAAATTTGATACTTGAAACCATGAGTAGTAGTAAGTGGAGGAAGAAGAGGAAAAGGTCAACGGATGACAATATAATCATTTATAATAAACTACAAACCTATATATCGTGATTATTGATAAATATATTGATTTATTGGTGTGTTCTTCCTCTGTCCACTATCCTCTCTTTTATCCAGAAAAAAGAAAAGAAAAGTCCACGTTAGCTTGTCCATATTGTATGGAAATCAGCATCACATGTCCGTGTCAATGTCAACAAAAATTGGTGGTGTGAATCCTATTACTCGATCATCGAAGGCACCTTAAGGGTGTTTTTATCACCTTCTCCCTTTTGTACCAACAAAAAAAATCTATGGACTATAAATATATAATAACTAAGTCAAAGAGTTCAAATATGACAGATTGCCAGAGATGAAATCTAATGCAACATGGTTCTAGATCTGCCACTTGTCATTTTCCCATTCCACAATCACATGACTCCCCTTAGGTCATTCTATGGGCATTCAAAACTGCATTTTTGTTTCTCCATTAATATGAATCCTACTGTCACTACGGCACCAAGCGTTCATTCTATAAAAATCACATTTTTGAATTTACAATAACAAAATTCTAGGAGAAGGAGACCAAAATTTCTGTGATCAACAACAAAACATATCTGTCCACACTCTCTCCTCTTTTTTAACTAGATATAAAAAAAATTCAAAGAGTGGTACCTTAAATTAAGACAAACTTGTTTATTATTCATAAGTGATGGAAATTTGAAGCAAATATATATATGTAGATCCGGTCCTATGAGCATGTGCTGACGTAAGTTATATAAGCACCATGCATTGGGGTTTGTACCCCCAGTGCATGGTGCTGCTACAATGTATATCAACACATCCTCATAGGTCCAATTCCATGTGGGTATATATATATATATATTCAGGCATATTTTCGTAATTTTGGGACTGGTCAACACCTTTTGGGTTGTATTGGGTGATTTTTGAGTAGTTTGAACCTTTTTGTAAGACTTATTAGTTTTGGGGTCTTAGGAGATATCTATATATATATATATAGATCAACATACACAATTTTTTACACAAATTCTAACACAGGTTTTTAGATAACATATCTCCAATTCAAATTTTGCGAAACCCACCGTTGGATTAGATAGTCTTCCCACATAGGTCATGCACATAAAAAATCAAGTTGATCCAAGTAAAAAAACTCGTCTTTTTAATCACTAAAAATCTCACATTTATGGATGAAGCGGCTCTTAATCTTGGATCAACTTGATTTTTTGGATGCATGACCTATGTGAGAAGACTATCAAATCCAACGGTGGGTTTCGCAAAATTAGAATTGGAGATATGTTATCTAAAAACCTGTGTTAGAATTTCTGTAAAATATTGTGTATGTTGATCCTAACCCATAAATAAATAAATAAATAAATATATATATATATACGGTTATGTTCCCATTAGCACATGTTGATATAAGTTATATCAACACCATGCGTTGGGGGTTGTACACCACTACCCCTTGCATTGGTCCAATGTATCCCATATCCCACTAATGCACAATGTAAAACTTCCAATGCGGGTGTTGATATGAGTTATATCAGCACGTGCTTACCTAATCATCATCCTATATATACATATATGTGTGTGTGTGTGTGTGTGTGTGTGTATAGATATATATATATATATATATATATATATATGCAGTCTTTGGGGTTTCAAGTGCAAAGTTTCACTTAGTCTGAAGCTCCAATGAGCTTTAGGCCTTAAACTTATAGAAGAGACAAGATGGCTATGTTCTGTTCAGCTTTTGAAGTTTCTCTAAAGAGATTTATCTTGCTGAGCTTGTGTGCTCCATCTGGCTAAGATTTTTCAGATTTGGAGGTGTGGGTTTTGAGGTGTCGACCTAGTGGCACCTTCTGGTCCCTCTATCCCTGCATGTCCGCTCAAGAGGCTAGCAAATGCTACAGTTCCTGCTGCCATAGCTGTTCTGTGCTGTTGGCATTTCATATTTCTTTGAGAGACCTGGGTTTGAGGTCCAACCAACATCTTCCGATCCCTCTATCACTGAGTTTTGCCCCAGAGACTTGAATGTGCCACTGTTTTCTTGCAGTAAAGCTGCAAGGGAGGTAGTGCAATGAAGAATATTTTTGTATTTGGAAAAAAATCTGAACTGTGGACTGTTTAAGTGACTATTGGTTGCACTTTTGTTGTAAGCTCTGTTTGCTACTGTGTTGGTGGAAAATTTGTGCTGTAGTTTCTGTCCAGATGTTGACAGCTTGTTTTACTGTTAGAAATACTTTTGTTTCCCTATTATTCACACATCCAATCGGTATCACAGAACATATATTCAAATCAATAAGTGACAAAGAACCATCAATGAAATCCCAAATGATGCATTCATATGCTATCTCAAACTCAAAGATTATAAAAGAAAATCCATAATGATTACCACTACAGAAATAAGTCCTTACTTGGCAGGCAATCCAGTAACTGCACACACAGCCTTATCTGGATCTGAAAAAATAATAATAAATAAATGATAAGTATAGTACTAGAACACTATTTTGACAAGCCCTTGAACTCCACCAAAAATGTAAAGGTTTGTTTTGAAATGTCAAAATCCTTCATAAAAGAAGTTCTTTTTTTTTCTCAGGAAAAAAAAAAAAAAAAAAAAACAGCACTTCCTTTTTAGCCAACCTTAAAACCTTTGAACCTAGAGATTTGAGACCCTCACAGGACAAAGGTTCAAGAAGCAAGTTAATGATTGTAAAACCGGGAATATCACTATTTTGACAGAAATTCCTCCTTTTTTCTAATCCAAAAACTCAGAGCCAAACTTAGCTATAAATGGGAAGTTCTAATTGGCTTTCCAATTCCTGCAGGCATTACAGACATATTTAGAGAGGCAAATGGTTTCAAAGAGCCATTCCTAGCTCTTTTTGGCTCCTTGATCATTGTGGGCGACTCACTTCAACCTACAACACACTGCAAAATTTTCTTTTTTTGGAGACTGAAGGCCAGGGGAAGAGAAGTCATCATACACAAATATATTATGAGTACATTTGGGATTCATTTGGATGATCCAGGAAAACTGGATGACTCCACTGTGAATTACACAGCATTGGTAGGTATAAATCCATCGACAAGAATAGGCCATTGAAGAAAACTGGAGCCATCATCACAAAAGATGGTGAAAAAACTGAAGCAGCATTGTTCAGAAAGCCAAACACTGATCCTAATACAACAATTGCAATGATGGCTCCCATTTCTGCAATCGCTCCATCCCAATTGACGGATTTATATTTCAAATGCTACATAGTACACAATAGAGAAATTTGATTTCCATTGAACTTTCCACCATACCATCAATTATATTGTATCATTTTTAGCTCAGAGAGGCTAGTAGCATACTGAGTTGGCTGAATCATTTGTAGTGGCAGGGAATCTAAGATGTGCCAACCCAAAAGCAGGAGAGCAAATCCACTTTTGGGATTATCAATAGCTGTTTGTTCCTTTTATGTGCATTTTTTTCATTAAAATGGAAAAAGAAACTAGCAAACACATCTTAGCCTCAATTTGGAAGATCGTCAAGTGTCCAGCCTAAATACATGCAGGTATATTTGGAAAAAGAAAAAAAAAAAAAAACAAACAAAATCCAGTATAAAATAGTCATTAAAAATTGAGGGGATTGGCAAATATTTCTGCATATTTGCACCTAAAGCTACAGTCAACATTTAAAAAACATAAAAACATGCTCATGATCAAATAAACTTCAACTTTACTTACACGGAACAGATGTTGTAGAAATCTGTGACTGAAAGGACAATCCTTTACTGAATTCCAGATATGAATGACCTGCAAGAATCGCCCAGATCAACATTGAATGCTCCCCCCAAAAAATTGTAAATTAAGTTAAAATTTAAAGGCATCACTGCAGGTCTGCAGCAAATAGTAGAATTATTATTCAATTGTGTGAAAAACAATAAATAGCTGCATGTTCACATTTTAATGCTTGAAAAATATGGTTCAACAGGTTCATAAATAAGTATTGAGGGAATCTTGCCATTTTTCGAAAAGTATCGAATCTGAGGGCCACTGTAGACAGCTTTATGCACAACTGCTCTTTTCTTAACTTCTTCCTCCCTTGCCAACACGCGTTCTAGGTTCCTCAAGTTCATGATTTCTGAAATATTACATTTCAAGCCATGGAATTTGAGATTATCCGAGTAGGGAAACATTTCAAAACTTCCAACATCTAGATAAAGTTCTTGCAATCTGAAGATAATCCTTTACTTTCAAATGATAGCCATAACCTGTTTGGGCTGCTTCTAGAAGCATCTCTTCTTGGGTCATCTTCTTTTCCTCGCCTTCCTTTCTCCTTTTTATTGGCTGGACAAAAGAAAAAGTGAATTCATGTCAAATTATAATCCCCTATCATATGTTTTGATACTTTCCTAAAAGATGCATTAGAGACACATAATGGAGCTAGGCCATTACGACGTTTATTGACTTAGAAAAAGCATACGATTGGGTCCCTAGGGATATAACATGGTTGGAATTAGAAAGTAAAGGAATATCTATTAGATATATTGATATAATCAAGGAAATATATGATGCAGCTGTAACTAGTGTTAGAACGACTGGAGGAGAGACAAGTGAATTTCTAATCACAATAGCCTTACGCTAGGGATCGGCATTGATACCTTATCTTTTTGTTTTAGCTATAGATGAATTGACTAGACATATCGCGTATGTTATTGCTGATGATATATATGGTATTAATGGATGAAACTAGAGTAGAAATGGATTCTAAGTAGGAATTGTGGAAAGAGATTTATAGGATTGATGGAGGGGTTCCCTTCTATTTACAATATTATAGTAAATAGAGAGGGATGGGTTGTGGACTTTGTTGAGTGGCTAGGGGAGACTTTACTTGGAATGTGTTAAGACATCTACAGGATTGGGAGGTGGAAGGAGTGGAGGCGGTGTATGCATTGTTGCATGAGGTTAAGGTAGAGAGGGGCTGGACAATAGTATAATCTGGAGTGGATGTGCTAATGGACGATTTTCAGTTTAGTCCCTGTGTAGGGCTTTGCTTGGTCTTGTGGGTACTACATTTCCAACGGTTCAGATCTGGTTGCCTTCAGTCCCCTCTAAAGTAGCTTTCTTCAATTGGATTGCAACATGGGGGAAGTGTCTTACTCTTGATGAGCTTCAAATGAGGTCTTTTGCTTACCAAATAGGTGTGTGATGGGCAAAGCTGGTTTGGAGACTGCAGGCCACCTGCTCATTCACTGTGAGGTGGCATCAGAAATTTGAGCATACTACTTTTGCATTTTTGCGGTTCAGTGGGTGTTGCCAACTTGTGTCCATCAAGTATTCAGGTCTTGGGCTGTAGGGGTAGGATTAAGAGCATGTTACCGATTTGGAAGATGGTATCTCATGTTGTTTTCTGGATCATTTGGCAGGAAAGTAACAAAAAGACTTTTGAGAATACTGAGTGGTTAAAGAATACTTGTATAGGCCTTCTTTTTTGTTGGAGTCATTCGGAGTTTTTAGTAAATCAGACAACTTTCCAAAATTATAGGAAGTCCATGCATTTATAGTATTAGGGATGTTTTCTTTCGAATAATATCTGTATACTTTCGTACATGGGTCTTAGCCCTTCTTTTTGTGAATAAATTTACTTTCATAAAAAAGAAAAAGGAAATTATGGAAAGACACCGTAGAATCTAAAGGTTTTAGGTTGAGCAGGACTAATACAGGAATATAGGGAATGTAAATTTAGTCAAACTAGGGATAGAAATGAGGTTATAGTTCAAATTGGTGGCCAAGAGTGAGATAGGACAGTCCTTAAAGTATGCAGTAAGGTAGACTACAATCAAGCAAAAGTGGGCTAGCTTATTGTTTTCCTTACAGTTTGTGAAAGGAATTGTGGTATAAGGGTTTGTAGATGGAATGGGGGTTAATTTGATGAAATCAAAGGAAAAAGCTTGCTGTAATTTCGGGACAGAATGAGAATTTTTAGGTTTTTGAAGGTCAAATTGTAGAGGAAACTAGGATTAGGGTTCATGGTGAAGGATTGAAATCAAGGCTAAGGAAAGGATCGGTTGTGGGAAAAAAAACATATAGCACTCTCCGACAAGAGACATACTGTTGGATATATCAATGACTTCCAAGATATTTAGTCCTTCCTTAGAAGTGGTGACAAAGGACATGTATGGTAAAGATTCAACAGAAGATACAATCCTTGACAAAATTGAATAGCGTAAAAGAATTCATGTAGCCAACCCCATGTAATCTGGGATCAAGGCTTAGTTGAAGAGTTGAATGGAGCTAGGCCATGGTTTCTATCGACATCCTTGTCTTCTTCCTCACTTCTTCCTCAATGCATTTTGGTTTGATCGAGTTGTCTTAATTGGGAAAAAACACAAAAATGATAGCATCAATATAGCTAAATTTCTATAACACTCATTGGTGATTGTTTTCATCATATAACCTTCATTTACCGAGAGTCTAAGAAATAACTAACATTCAAATGAAATATATCACATTGACTAGCCCAACCAAGCAAGTTTTAAAGGAATTATCAAGTTCTGGCAGTTTCTAAAGTGGCCATTAAGGCCTAAAACCAAGTTAAGATCCGCTACATTTATGCGTCTTGAACTCCAAAGAATAAGATGCGTGGAATACTTGTCCCAAAGAAGTGAGCTAGATACTTTAGAGGAGTAACTAGTAACCGCAAAGTAAGAAAAGGAACCATAAATAATTAAGATGCACTGAAGACTTAACAAAGTGAGCAGCTACTCAGAAGGGCACACAATAATTAGAACAAAACTACACCTAATAGTATGCAAAATTACTCCTACGCTTCTGTCATCCCATTCGAATCTTTTTCTCATGAAATCAAGGTGCAAGGATTGGCTTGTATAGTGCTATCCCTAACATAACGAGAAGATGCAAGTCAACAGAAAAATTGCAAATGTAAGTCAAAGGATAAGTGGGGCTTTACATAGAGGGAAAAATACTAAACCATAAAAAATAAATGTGAACTAGATTCAAATTCTGATGTGGTACCCCAAAAGAATTGTAAAGCCACAATCATACTAATAACCGTGGTCAGTTGATAACTCATAAAGCAACTTACAAAAGCAAAAACAAAAACAACAAAAAAACAAACAAACCAACCAACAAACAAACTGAGCCATCCCAAATTAAACACAACATGTAAGTACACGACTTTGCCAGTGAACAATCCACCCATTCTGCTACATCCACAACTTCTTGAAAGTGTGGAAAGTGTTGATATGCATCAAAAACCACTACTTATACTGGTAAATTGTGAATAAAAGACACTGAATATATCCCCTGTCAGCTGAATCCCCCAATGATTCACCTTCTAATGTAATAGCACTACCAGTTAAAAAGTATGTTCACATGCAAGTGAAAGAAAACCCATTTAATGCCGATATTATAAATTAATCAAATAGAAAATTAAGATTACTTCGTTAGGCAAATACTGGTGGGTGGCAAGTGCCATGTACATAGGGATGTAATTCAAAGTAAAATGTAAAAGTAAATACTGAGCTCCTGAAAAATAAATAAAATTGACAAAGATGGTATCCATGATCTCACTCTCACAGAGAGAGAGAGAGAGAGAGAGAGAGGTGTGAAGAAATAGATGTGTCTGTTAAAAATACTTTAACCACCCACTCCATTCATTTAGAATTACTATTTTAGATTGAACACGCTAAGAGCTCTATTTGTTTAATAGTATACATTAGCCAATCAGACCCAGTTAAACAAAGCTTTTTTTTTTTTTTCTCTGTGTTGGTAGGCCAGTTGAACAATTCTTCAGTTGAAAATGGTGGTGACAATAACAATGATCATCAAGATGACGACTAAGGCATCATATAAAGCTCATTAACTATGTTCTCTTTATTGAAAGATTTTTTTTCACATTAAAGAAATAAAAACAACCACAAGTATTGCCACAAGAAAAAAATAAAAATAATGTTCTTTCATCACTCCCATCATCTCAATTCAGCAAAAACTAAGTCTCCAGTCAAAATCCAGAGCATGGAGAACCAGAAATGCTATAATATGTTCCCACTAAAAGAATGAATACTCTGATACCTTGAACTGACCTTCATTGTTGCCTGCAAAGCTGCAGCGTATTGCATCTCTTTCAGCTTGCCTAACAATGACTGACGTTCTTGTAGATTTCCTCACTATTCTTTCTCCTTCTAATTCATCGGGGACATCATGCTGTTCGGGAAGGATAGACTGTTGAGAAGTCTTTTCATCATTGGTAGCCTCTTCTAATTTTGAAAGAACCTTCTTTTTATTTTTCTTCTTTGCTAAAGTCTTCCCTGGAAATATAAGTCGCTTCTTCGTCCGCACCCTATAAGATAACTTGACATCTGAGAACTCATCCCAATTGGAACTTAACAAAACATTCACTTCAGCTCAGAGAGGCCAAACCTGTCATCTATGTCATTTTCTACTTCTTCATCTTGCTCAGGTTCCTAGTATCACATAAATAATAAGAATAATAATAATAATAGTAATTCAAATGGTGATGGACATAACATAAATACCACAAGATGAAAAAGATAAAATCTTTTAAACTCTAAGAAAGACAAAATCATAACAAACAATACGATACTCACATCTTCATCAAAGTCGCTATCAAACTCATCTGCAACCTCCCCTTCTTCCTCATAATTGTCATCATTCTCTTCCTAAGTAACACCAACATAAAAATATGCTTGTATTAAAATAGTAGACCCATGTTAGAAAACTCTATGAAATTTCAAATACAAGAGGAAAACTATAATCATAATTAGTGTTCTGCTTCAACCCAACCGAATCCTGATCTTTTTACAATTGCGAGACAAGTACTACTGGTGAATGGTCTTAAAAAATAAAATAAAATAAAAACGCCCCTACGTGTTTATAAAATTGGAACGGCAAAACAAGCCCCCAGATATTACACATTCCAGCATACAGATTAGTTTTTGCAAATTAATTAAACACCCATTAGAAAGACAATTACCAAAAAGGTTGAAAAAGATGAAAGATTGAATAATCAAACTAGAAGCTTGCTAGTAAATACCTCTTTAAGAGCATCCTGATTCCAAAACAGTTCATCCTCATCATTCTCGTCATCAAGCAACTTGTTCATCCTAACAAGGGTAATAAATTCAGTACCAAAACACAGAGAAGGATAGGGTCCACTTGACTAATGACTTAAGATTTCGAGTTCTCACCTTTTTCCTCTGGTCATTCGAGAAGCACGGTCAAGAAAAATAGGCTCACTTTCTTTGGAGGTCTCCATGAGAGCGAACTGGGTTTTACTACTGCTGCTTCCTAGAAGTGGATAGAATGCCTCACTGCGCCTTTGTCTGACCTAAAACTTCCTCTGTAAAGAAAAGTTTTGGGTTACATTGGGGGAAAAAACCAGGAGGAAGAAGAATAAGGAGGAGAAGAGAAAGGAAATGAGCTAGGGCTTGGGCACTCACCTGATAAGAGGAAATGAGTTAGGTTCAAGTTTGAGTTCCCGTTGGCATCTCTACGTTCTCTCTGTTTCTCTCCCGCTCGCGAATGGAATGGAAAGAGGGATCGGATCCCTCATTCGCTATGTTTGTCTTTTGGGCAAAACTACGCTTGGACCCTTCTTTTTTTTTTTTTTTTTAAACCGACATCATATTTGCATCTCCCATTTAAATGACAAGAAAATTGACAAATAAGAAGAATAGTTTTAACAATCACCCATCAAAAGATTATTTAAACTATTCAAACTAGTTTTTAACCTGCGGAACATGAACGATGTTTTGGTAAAATAAATTATCGGAAAAAATTTTAATAATCAATTTTTACATTAGTAATATATAATATATATTTCTTTATTTAAAATATTTTCCAAAATTTGAGAACGGTATACTTGTACTTAGACCTGCCAATGGATCAGATTTTGATTCGAATCCGATCTAATTATTAGGGTATGGTAAGGAAAATGTGATCTGTTAATCTATTAATAATCCGAATCTGATAATTTATTAGTTAACAAATCAAATATAGATATTGCCTAATTCAATTCGATAAAAATCCAATCCGATAATTTAAATAATATATTAGTTTATATATTTTATTAATTGTTGGTTTACTACATATATATGGTTTTTATGAACTTTATATAGTAAAAAATGTTGAAATTTATCCTCAAATTTAAAATATATTTATATGATTATAAAAAAACTTAAAAATTATATTTTTTTTTCTCTAAAATTCATGCCAATTTTTGTTAGCTATAGATTTTGTGAGATTATCGGATCGGATCAGATTTTCAAATTGGACATCTAAAAATAACAAATTCAGATATGGATTTGTATTTTATGGATCCGTCGGATTATCGAATCGGATCAAATCAAAGTTATTTCTTATCGAATTAGATCTAGATATACCATGATCCGGTCCGAATCCGACCCATTGATAGGTCTACTTGTACTATTAGTTGTACGTTAATTTTTTTTCTGACGATAAATCTTTTGGAAAAATATTGAAGTTTTAACCTAAAATTATCTGTAAACATATATATTTAAGCTATAGGGGAAAATGGAGCTAAAAAAACAAAACAAAACAAATAAACCAAAGACAAAAACAAAACAAAGTTATTTAGATCTCTCCTCACACAAATGGGTTAAAATTTGGAGGTCAAACGGCTTCCTTTGATAAATTAGAGTAGTGCTATTCATTCTATTTTGTTTACTTGCTACATGAATACATGGTAATTTTTGTGTGTGTGTGTGTTTGTGTTTTTTTTTTTTTTTTTTTTTCGAATACATTTTACTCAAATAACCACATCATGGTATACAAGTAGTTACATCATTAAGAAAAATATTAGGGATCAATAAAATTTTCAAAACTTATAAACGATAGAGATATAGGAGAGACCATTCACAAAGAAAATTTTAAAAGAAAAGAATTGCACACCAAATTTGTGTTTGGTTACACTATAGGCTAATGGAATATTGGATTCCGAATGTTGGTACAATAATATTAGAGTCGCCCATGTCAACAATTTGATCAACCGACGGCATGATAGTCTAGTGGCATTTTTCTAATTTGTTGAATGATTAATCTCAGATTTAAGCTTATGGAAAAATATTGATATCCATTTGTTGATGCTGAGGGTTAGAGATATGTGTAAATTCTACCAATTGTTCAAAAAAAATAAAAACAATTTCATCCACCCAAATGTCATTCCAATTCTCCGATACAATTAGACACGTCCAAACATAGTTGGCTCCTCTTTCATTTAGTTTACTTGCCAATGAATTTGTTTACTCTTGCATAAAAGAATGAAATGAAATACAATAAAATAAAATAACTTGCTAGTGGTCTGGAACTTTTTTTTTTTTTTTTTTTAGCTAAGTGCTAGTGGTCTGGAAACTCACGCTCTCTTAATTGAATGTTTTTGAAGGAAAAAAAAAATCCTACTTGAAAACATTTAACTAGAGTCAAAAGTCACTAAACAAGGTTATTTGGTTAGGGTTTGAAAGTTAGTTAGCCGTAGGAGCCAAAATAAAACCTTTAGGAGATATGGTTCTACCACTTGGTTAAACCAATTAATTCAAAGCATTTTCGAAACTCATTTTATTCTTCAAAAACATTCAATTAAAATGCAACAGATGCATATTGGTCCATAAATTTTAAAAACCAAAGTTGAATTGTAGCGTCATTTCCCAATAAACTGAAAAAAGAATAGGTTTGTTAACCGTTCTTGATCATCTTGAGCCAAAATTAACTAACAAGGTGATTAATGGTCCTAAGGTCTATCTAAGTCTTTAGAGCAAATAGGAAGCAATCATTTATAATGGGAACCTATCACTCAAAAATGAAACCTAGAAGTTTTCAATGTGATATGGTTATTGAGTTGTTGAAGCTTGTGATTGCATGATCTTGCTTTGTAGCCTAAGTTTGTCATGAATAGCTTTGAATATATTGCTTGAATCTTATGCCTTTTACTTCTGAATCGAATTGGATTACTTGACTATAATCATTGATTGACAACTAAACCATTAATGCCAACATCAATTCGATCCTTGTTATCATCAAAATCTTGGAAATGCCCTTACTTGAAAATTTGTGAATTAACACGAAATGACCATTTTCATCTTCTAAAAATGAAATAACAAAAATTTGGTCATGCCCGTTCCATTCTCACCTTTACCGAGCATTGGATTAATGGAATGGAAACATTTTGTTCCCATTCCCATTCGTTTCCTTTCTATTTCATTCACAAAAATAAAACACAACCCCAGAAAGGGATCATGCATACCATGTTCAACAATTACATCCAAGATATATCACATGTATAATATATATGTGGGTCTAAATCTGGACCACAAACACTGCAAGGAGGAGAGGAGCTGATTTCACTGATTAATCTGCAAACACAAGCTCGAAAACAAGGTTAGAGGGAGACCAAGGTAGGTTTGGCCAAGCCCCCTCCAAAGCTTAAGTTAGTAGCTATTTATGGAGACAGAGACCGGGGAGAAAATGATGTGTGTGTGTGTTGAATTAGGGTACTGCTCATACCTTATTTGGCTGTGGAATGTTCCTTTTACACCCACCTATACAAATTAACCTTGGCTAGCTGTAATAACCGTTTTGGTTAGGTTAAATCTAACTGGGGTTAGCCTAATAACCGTTTGACTATGTTTTGCCAGCTATGGTTAAGCGGTTAACCTCGAGTTAGATGCAACCGTCAAACTAGGATTGGCTTACTGCGGTTAAAGGATTGAACCGTGGTTTGGTTGAATTACCACATGTCCCGAACTAAGTGGAGCTTGGAATACTGCCGTACTGACATTCTTATGAGTTGGTCTGAAAATGGAACTGAACTGGACCTCAGATCGGGTTAGTGGGATTGACTTCATATAACCCCTTACTGGGACCATGGGCTTAGCTCGTGCGTTCAGCTCTGATGCTTCACTTTGGGATTGTTTCCACACAACTTGCCCCAATTATGACTATCTTAAACTGGGACTTGTCATAATTCATTATCAGTTGATTTTGGGAAGGCTAAGTGTAGACTAATGGTTTCCACCACTTTTGGCTTCAAGTGAACAGCTGTCAAGCACTAGAGGTGCCCTTCCATCTTTCTAGATGCTGATGTCATCTGTTGCCAAGCGTGTCTTGTTCCCCATAAATGGCATTAAACGCTAATTAGTTCTCAAGGCTTATTAGGTTTCTTTTCCCTCTTTCTCTTCCCTTTACTCTTGCTTTCTCTCTCTTTTGCCTTCTTGCTGCCAAACTCTGGCTCATTTCCCCAAAAAGGTAGGTTTTTTACACTTTATTCCGACATTGGTGTCATTTTGAACTTTATTCCAAGACAGTGATAAATCGTGCTTGCCAACCACGATTTTAATAAAATCGTGGTTAGCAACCACGATTTTAAGTCAGGTATACAGATCCGTATTTTTGATGCTCGAATTAGTATAAAAAAAATTTATACGCTAAAATCGTGGGTACTAAGCACGATTTTGGATTAAAATCGTGATTACGGACTGTGATTATGACCGTCAATGTAATAAAAAAGGAAAAATTTTAGTAGTAAAGTCGTGGTTGATAACCACGATTTCATTCTGAATCGTGGTTAGCAACCACGATTTTACTTCTATTCCAACTACCCTCCCGTCAGAAACCCACGCCCCTTTTCCCATTCTGCCATCCTCTCTCTCTCTCTCTCTCTCTCTCTCTCTCTCTCTGTGTTTCATCCGTCCCCTCAGGTCAGACCTCCTCTCTGTCTCTCTCGCTTTCTCTCTCTCGCCATGCCTCTTCTCCCTCTCTCTCTCCTTTTCATCCGTCCCCTCACGTCAAACCTGCGCTCTCTCTCTCTTCAGCCATGCCTCTTCTCCCTCTCTCTCCTTTTCATCCGTCCCGCTCTCTCTCTCTCTCTCCATCTCTGCGTCTTCATTTTTCCCCATACAAGTCAGACCCATACCCCTCCCATCTGCAATCAAGCCTCCGTTCGTCGCTGGATTCGGTCTAATGAGCTTCTCAGTCTTCAACCGGGAGAACCAAGATCATTTGTAGTGAGCTTCTCGGTAGATTCTCAGGTGAGTAATTGCAATTTTTTTTTCTTCATTTTCCCCCCTTTTGTTGCTCTATCTCATCCCCGTTTGGTTGCTGAGAAAAGTGTAATAATTTTCCATTGTCTTGGGTCCAAGAGAACAAAAACCTCATTCGAACTGAACCCGATCCAACCATTTTGATTAGAGCTCAACGATATTAAAAGTGAGATTAAAAACTTTTATTTTTTCCTTTTCCACAGTTTTCGCAGCAGCCAAACATTGGTTCAAATTGCTGCTGGGCGGTGACTTGAGCGGTTTACTGCTGGTTCAAACATTGGTTCAAATTGCTGCTCAGTTATGGTGTCTCTTCTCTTATTCTTCTTTTTCTTACTTTCAGGCGCAAATTTTTACTCTATTGTTTGATTTTCGGACTTCCCTTTTGTTTGATTTTAGGGTTCTTGGTTAATTTGGTTTGCTACATTGGTTCAAAATGCCGATCTCGCACTAGGTATCTCTCTTCTTCGTCTATTCCATTTTCTCCTTCTTTGATATTTTTTTTCATTAAATTTTTTCTGTCTTCCCGTCCTCACTGATCAGACACACTCCATCTCTCACTCACATTTTACTCAATTTTTATACTTCTCTCTAAATCCCTCTTTTTTATATTTTACTAGAACTTGATAACTCACGCGTTTATGACCCTTTAATTAATAAATTAAACTCAAAAAATTTTGAAAAAATAATTCAAGAAAAATGTCTTGAATCATTCGTTCGACCATAATGATTTTAGGCATCAACAATTTTTGAAGTGGTTCCTCAATGATTTTGACATCATATATAGCTCTTTGATTCAATTATATTTAGATGGTGGATGACCAAGTTTCTTTATTTGTGTTTTGGTTTATAATTTGTAGCGGAATTGATAATTCAACCAATTTAGATGTATTCATTGACTTACCTGCCCACATCAAACTAATTTACTTATTTGTTTTTGTCCTTACAAAAATTGTGAAAAAATAATTCAAGAAAAATGTCTTGAATCATTTATTCGACCATAATGATTTTAGGCATCAACAATTTTTGAAGTGGTTCCTCAATGATTTTGACATCATATATAGCTCCTTGATTCAATTATATTTAGATGGTGGATGACCAAGTTTCTTTATTTGTGTTTTGGTTTATAATTTGTAGCGGAATTGATAATTCAACCAATTTAGATGTCTTCATTGACTTACCTGCGCACATCAAAGTAATTTACTTATTTGTTTTTGTCCTTACAAAAAACCTGGTTGGACCTATGGATTACACAGTAACTCGACCTTAATCCCTAAACCATTCTCTTATTCATGGTCTTCAAGAATTAATACCAAAATCTTGCACGTTATTAAGAGTCAATCAATATTGGTCCTGTGACGTTGATCGAGCGATCAAGTTTTGGGTGTGCTCCTTAAGTCATCATTAGGAGATTAGTTCTTGTTCAAACCTCGATGGGAGCAAGACTTAAAATGCTCTTAATTATCAAATAATTTAACCCAAAAAAAAAAAAAAAAAAAGAGTCAATCAATATATATTTGACTAAATTAAGAATTAAAGTGGGATGAAAGAAGCTTGGCTACCTCCCTTTTTTTCTTTTTTTTTTTGGGGGGGGGGGTGTTTGTTAGGTTCGTTGGGCGGATTTTTTATTTAATAATTATTATTTTTGTTTAAGGTTCTTTAGGAAGAAGAGGAGTGCTAACCATAATAGGATTGATGCAAAGCCATACATAACTTCATGGGCTTCATTGGTGTGCATGCATCACAACACAACGGCCCAATTGTTAAGTCATTATTTATTTATTTTTTTTCATAAATTAAAGGTTAGGAAAAAAAAATGAAAGTAATGCATCGAGCAAAGCAGGCCATCTAACATCCTCTATTAATACATCCCATGATATCCTTAAGAAAGCTTCGCTCTCAAATCTCAAATATTAGTATGAAATGAAATTTTAAATTAGTAATTCAATCACTCATTCTATTGTCTTGTCCGTACACCCATCTTTCAAACGCGGGATGTGTGATTAACAAAAATATATGTAGCATTCGAATTGATTGCTTACTACATGCTCTTAGGAGGGAAGTTAGAAAATGAAAATCTAAATTTGTCTATAGTGGCTCCCAAAATGATGGTGGTTACTAAGATAAATATGCACTTATAAATTCCTTATAAAATTTTTTTACTATAGCGGAAAAGTAACGCAACACCCTAGTTTATAATATAAAGAAGATAAAAAAACATCAAGGTTGAAATGAAACCCACCTTCAGGTAAAATTGGCAAATCATTTGTGCTAGATATCGAAGAAGTGAATTGGAATAATAAAAAAAATGAATCAGTACAATTTTGGATGATAAAAAAAATGATAAGTTAGGGGAAAAAAACCTTACATTAAAAAGAAAAGAAAACCAAAATTCAGTAATCAAAGTAACACAACCTATTGAGAACGTAAAAAAATGAATTGACAATTTTGCAAAGAGATGGATATTTAATAGAATACAATGGTTCTTAATGATTGAAGGAGGGATAGTTTCTATAAAGTCTTGATGACTTGAAAATTTAACAAATTGCAATAAATGAAATGATTAAAAGCTTTTAGCAGGCCAAAGTACTTTTAAGAGTGCCATAGAAACTCATAAGGAAATCATGAGCACAACCAAACCCCACTATGCTCCTTCAGCTATAATTGGTAGATCATTTGCACTTGAAATTGAAGAAGTAATTGGGCATAATAACAATGCATCAAGAAAATTTGGATGAGGAAAAATAAAAAGATAAAAGAGGAAAAGTGAACGGAAAAAACTTTGTAGTAAGAAAACTTTAACAGTACGTAAGGGTTTGTCAAGAAAATTATCATGCATAATATGTTATTTTCTAATTTTTGTATTCAAAGTTCCATATTTTTTTATATAGCGTGTAATGAGATCAATATAAATTATCAGTTAATCTATTTTCACCTTATTTCTTAAGATTCATATATTTGTTCCCATATTTTTTGCAGACTCAGTGTATATCCATTATACATGATCTGGCACATTCTAGATTGCATGCAAATCAACGTGGACTGGAAGAGGCATATGCAACACTAGAGTGCATACGATTGAGATGCTACAGGACATTACACACGACCCGTGAGCAGGAGCGTCTATTAGGGTCAGACGATGCAGTTCAGGAGGACCCATTACCACGTGATATACCCACGACATCGATGCCTTTCCAGTACACGTCATCGTCATATGTGCCATCACCATCCGCTGAGCCATCAATGTCTATGCCACCACCTCAACCGTATTGCCCATCATCGTCATATGTGCCATCACCATCTGCTGAACCATCGATGTCTATGCCACCGCCTCGACCGTATTGCCCGGCATCCTCAGTTGGACCATCTGCTACGGAGGACATTTTAGACACAGATGATATTGAGTTAGCTATGGGTGGAGGGGATTATCGCACACCATTGCATGCGGTGAGGCAATCTTGTATGCCCACTCCACACATCTCTTCGCCATTATCGGATGGACCATCAAACACTGCGACCCCCACTGTCGTCGACCAGTACACATATCCAGTGATGCTGTCACCACCCGTTGTTCCTGAGCATTCGGCACATACCATAGGTCGAGATGGAAGCGGGGTTATTGGGCCATCTACTACTGAGACACCCACTTTCATCTCACAGAACACATCTCAGCAGTGTCCTGTGATGCTACATCCATTGCCGCAGCCGTCTAGTGTCCATGACCATTTGGGACAGGTTAGAGGGCGAGGTAGGGTTGGGGTTAGGGGTAGAGGTATGGGCAAGGGTAGGGGTAGAGGTATATCTCGAGGTAGGGGTAGGGGTCGAGTTGGTTGTACGGAGGTTGTACCTCCACCACCCATGCCTTCTGAGTATGCACTTGCTGATGGGGTATCTCAGATCACCCAGGTTGACACACGTAGACGGGTTCACATTCCACAGCCTGCACCTACAGACCCTATGGCCACAAGTGACCCTCCAGTTAGCACATATGCACAGAGCTACCAGGCAGAGACATGTGCACCTACACACCCTTCTGATGCGGATCAGCACACCTGCCACCTTCATCGAGGGCCAGTTCAACAGGATATTGCGAGACGGCCTAAAAGAGTTAGGCGTCCGACCACATGCGGTACATAGGGAGTTGTTCATAAGGTACAATTCTACATAAATCCTAATGTTTTATGTAAATGTTTAAACCCCACTATATCGTGTCTACTACTTTCCGTTGAGCTACCTAAGACCTCTTTGTGTTTTTTTTTTTTTTCCTGTTGTTTTCATATTTATAAATTTTCACATTTTCAAATTTTCAATTTTCAGGTATATTGAAAAGGGTAATGTGTATGATACCTCATAAGGTGAGGAAATAAGTGTTTTTTCTTATAATGTGTTTTCTTTTTAAATTAGAAATTCATGTTGATGTCGATTGTAACTTCAATTTGTAGGTGTCCAAATGTTGCTTCGATTCTCATCTACATAGGATATTTTTAATCTTTCATTTACTGATTCATTAATTTAGTTGGTTCAATGGTTTGAATATTTTTGTTGGGTGAAGAATTATAAAAATTTATAACAAAACAAAGAAAAAAAGTATTTAAATGTTTTGGGATGAGTAAGGGTAGGATTAACAGTGGTCCTACTTTAGTGTTAACATGTGACTACTATAGAGTAATTGACTTGGGTTCAATTATACGTTCTGACCCTAAAAAGAGAAAAAGACTAAGACCATATTTATAGAATCGCTTTAATTAAATTTGGTGGAAATGTTGCAAATAGAATGAAGGACAAAATGAGAGGTAGTTGCTTAATTAAGACTTTTAAATACAGGACCACTAAGGAGGCATAATTTGGTTGAAGTCGAATATCACCATGAAAACCAAAAGAAAGCCAAAAATTGTGTGGATTGAGGCTGATGAAGAATTTGTTGGCCTAATAGAAAATATGATCTTAAATAAAGTTGAGTTATTTGGAATATTCAAAAATCATGCTCATGTTTGGTACTTGAATCGTGAAGCCAAATGACACCAACCATTTTTGGGGCATAGTAGTCTACCTTTAGGGTGGAATGATTTGACCCTGCAAACCAACATGGGCTAAAAGTTGAGACAAAAGTTCTACACTTCCCCACTTTTGCTCTTCCTATTTGCAATTTAAGCCCCCATTTGGCTATTTGGCACTACAAGAAAAAGGTTAAAAGATGACGCTTTTAAAATTTAAAAAGATGACTGTGTTTTAAAAACCAGTCATCTTTTGATTTTTAAGATGGAAAGATGACTACTATTTAACATCAAACTTAAAACAGTCATCTTTTAAAGAACAAAGATGACTGGCTTTCAAAAACATTACACGAAAAGATGACTATTTTTAAAAACCGGTCATCAATAAACTGGACTCCCGTGTCATTTTCCTCTAGCTACCCGATCCCTTTTAACACAACCTTTACTTTTCTCTCTGTCTCTCTCTTTCCAAACTCCATCCATCAATTTCTCACAAAGGCTCACGCATCAGACCACAACCCTCACCGTCACCGTCGGCGAGGTCACCCTCACCGTCGCCGTCGCTGTCGCCGAAGCCAGGCGACCCTCACCGTTGCCGTCGCCCAAGCCAGGCCACCCTCACCGTTGCCGTTGCCCAGGCCATCCTCACCGTCGCCGTCACCATCTCCATCTGCCTCACTCGCGCCGAGAACGTTGCGATCCACTTCCAAAAGTTGCTGCTAGCCTCGCTGGAGTTCGTCCAAGGTATATTTCTCTCCCTCTCTCTCAATCTGTCTAGATCTATGTTCTTCGTTCTTCGTTCAAGGTATATTTGTCTTTGTTCTTCGTTCTTTTTTTTTTTTTGGGTGCATTCTCTATTCTGTCAGTTTTTCTTGCAGCAGATCTGCTTCTCAATGTTTGGGAACCTGGATTTGGGGGGATGGATTTGGATTTGGGCCCCCAAATCCAAATCCCCTGTTTGGATACTCTAAAAAGTTGAGGATTTGGAGTTTGGGCAAAGCCACCGACGGATTTGAGAGCTCTAGATCCAGGGGATTTAACATATTTAAATATGTTTTTTAACATATTTGAAAAACATGTTTGTTTTTTTTTTTCTCCCTTCTTTGTTTTAGCTAAGTGAGAGGATTCGTTGGTCTTATTTTATGAAATTAGTTTTGCATTACGGCATTACCTGCAATTGATATGTGTGCATGGGAAACTGGGAACCTTGTTTGACTGAGATGATTCTTTCAAATTATTGTATGTGATTTGGTTTGAAAATGGTCATCTAAATTCAAGAATTTGATTGAGATCAATTGAGAATTGGTTATATTTTGTTAAGGTTTGTCAAAGAAAGAACTGATCTATTGTTCCAGGCAACTAAAACATGCTTATTGTTATTTTTCAAGCTAAGTTACTCTACAAGACCTTCAGATATTATTTTTCCACAAAGTTATTTCTGAACACTAATTTCTTTTCCTTCTTTAGACATTACTGATGGATGCACAAAATTTTAGTTTCAATGCACATCTGATTCGTTCTGTTTGTGGTATGGATTTGCAGGTACTTCTTAGTGGCACTGCTGCGTATTCCATGCTATGGCATCTTTGCATTAATTGTGAAACTAAAACACTACCTGTTATCAAAATGGTTCTCTCAGTCTTATCAGTTTTCAAGATAAGAGAGCATACTGGATTTGCACTCTCTGCAACCAAAACTTTCACTCTACGTTAAAGTTACATTCATTTTCCCTATTGTAAGTGGTTACTTGAACCACGCTTCTTACTACTTGAGGAGGTTCCACATAAGAACATCACAAGATGAACAATTTGCTGTGCCATCATCAGGTATTTGTTGGACGCTGCCTTCTTCTTTTTCTTCTTTTTTTGGGTAGTCGGAAACTCTAGAAAACATGAAAGGTGGTCTACGTTGAAGCAACATTCTTGCTCTGTTCTGACAAGGAAGGGAAGGGGAAGAGGAAAGGGTGTGGGTGGGTGGGTAGCTATCTGTACTAACAGTGTAGATTTAATAGGAAGTTCCAGTTTTCTGAAATTTTTTTATTTTATTTTCTCAATTACCCTTGTATTCATTGTTAAATTTATTGGCATTATGATTGTAGATCTCTGAATTATCAGTCCAGAATGCGTATTCAACATGTTCCTAAATCTGTGAATTTCTTTTTGTACCTTTTAAGCACAAAATATTTTTTCTCTCTTAAAGTTTTCATTCAATATAAGTGCCAACATTTTTTACATTTATAATTTGTGGAATTTTTTAATCCAAAAAATAACCTAGGGCTCTAAAAGTATGCATTGTTGACTCATTAATAAAAGTGCAATGCATTTAGGGATTGTTGCAATTTGTTATTTATTTATGTCCTATTCACATAGATGTGGAATGCTTTTAGTTATTTAATTGTTAAGCTTCATAATTAAATAAAAAAATTAAGCTTCATAAAAAGTGCTGCTATACTTTTGGTACTTGCAAGGGATCCCAATATTCCGAGGACCAATAAGCCCTTTAAGGTAAGTTTTTCTATTATCCATTTTACTTCTATATATGTTTAATCAAAATTTCAAAGGGTTGATATGGTTGTTCTTCCACTCAGACAAGCATTGTATTTACTTTGGAAGAAGGCCCTGGAGTATTGTTTAAAGCCTTGGGAGTGTTTGCCTTCAGGGACATTAATTTGACAAAGGTATCTCAGAATAAGAGTTTGTTTTCAATTGTTTATTCCTTTCATATGGAAGCTTTGGTTGAACTTTTTCCTTCTTATGCAAGTTCAGATTGAAAGCCGGCCACAAAGAAAGCAGCCACTGACGGTAGTTGATGACTCCCACAATGGGAGTGCCAAGTGAGTACTATTTTGATTTTGAAATTTAATTAGAAGGCCATCATGAAACAGGTATCAGGTGCCTTATAATTTGAACAATGGGCACTCCTGGAAGGTTTTGGTTGAAAGCTATGTTCCATATCTTCAAAATGGGTTTATTTAATCTTGATTTGTAGGAAAGCCACTGCCAGTTGTAGAACCAAAACATTCTGAATTTATTTTTGCTATGACTATACCATTGTTTTTAATGAAAGATGATACTTTACTTTTAAAAGATATACTCATTGTCATTCCCATGTTGGATCCATATCTGAAATTATGGGTTCTTTTTTTTTTTTTTTTTTCTTTTTTTGCTTTGCATTATTATATTAAGTATGCCTAACTGTGACTTATACATACCCAGGTGTGTTAGACCCATTTCTATGTCCAACATGATCAAGGATCTCCTTTAGGAGTGTCCATGCTACTTAGGTTAAAAGAGATTGTGAAAATGTAAAACTTGGATGAATGAGAGAGCAGGTTGAAATTATAACATATTCATTTATGGTGTAAATTTGATGTCTGCATATTGTAAATTTCGTAATTTCTATACTGGGAGAATAAGGATATCCTCAGAACTTACAGGGACTTGGGGAGGTTTTTGATATATGTATAAACATTTGCACACATATTTACATGTGTATGCATATATCTATGTACGATGGATGTATGTTAGTGTGTGTGTGTGTGTGTGAGAATATATGTGTGAAGCATTGCCTTGTGTTTCTTTAACAATCAAAAGATTAATATATGTCATTGTCATTCTATTTTTTCTTTTATTTTTTTGGGGAGGGGGTGGGGGGGCAACATGGATCAGAAATTCATTACATTAATATATAACCAACCTAAAGACTCGAACTTGGAACCTCCCCCCACATAGGGGGGAGAAGTGCCACTAGGCCACAAGGCAATTGGCTATGTCATTCTATTTATACTACATGAATGTTGTCTGTCTATTTAAGTTAGCCTTTTGAAACCTTGCTTTATATTGCACTCCTTGGATTTAGGAATTGTGCATCTACCTATGTAAGGCTAGATAGACTGCTGTATGATTGACTAACATATGGTTGCAGGTATTTTAACTACCTTTTCTATATTGATTTTGAGGCTTCAATGGTTCAGTTTTCCCTCAAAAACCAAACATAAAAAAATCACTTTCCTTAAGAATTCACATTTTTTTCCTCACATTTTTCCTCAACAACCAAACACAAGAAAATTTTGTATTTTCCACACATTTTCTTTCCTTCCCATTTTTTTTCCCTTATATTTTCTTTCCCTGGACTTCATCTATTCTAGCACTTTATATTTCTATTGCAACCTTCACTTATTTCTGCACAAGGCTGTAAATTCACCCAAATTTCTCCTGGGTGCGGACGAAGTTTAGTCAAGTTGGGAAAATAAGAAATAGTATCTTCCTGGCGGGCGCTATGGAATTTACTACGGAAGTTTCATTTATGATTGAAGGCGAAAAAAAATTTTGATTGTGATACAAACGTGATCTTGGAACAGCAAATGTGGTTTAATATATGTTCTCATTTTATCTCGTATTTAATAAGAATGTAATTCAATACACAATGTGGGAGTAAATTAGTTAAGGTGAGGTTATTGAAAGAAGAATTGCACCTTTTAACAAGCTAGTGATATAAATTAAGCTAGTTTGTAGAGTATAAACTATAAAGCAATTACAATTTTTCTCTTTTCACTTGGTTATTAATTAGCCATTAGAGTTCACTCATGACCAAAAGAAGCGAGTCGATGAGATTGTATGAACAAATTAACTTGATAGCTGTACCTTAGTGAGTTCATTTCCTATTTGTCATCTCCTAATTTCGATAGACCTAAGTGAGTTCATTTCTTGCCCTAGTATGAAGCTAATGATATGGGCTCAAAATTATATATTTTGATTTGGTTTTAGAGGACCGTGTTTATTTATTTATTTATTTATTAAATGTGGGGGCTGTTTATTTGTAAAGGTAGTTTCTTTATGCTCAAGTACTGCTATGAGTTGGGTGTGAAATATGTGACAATTTATTCCAAAATTTTCAGGTTTTGAAGAATTTCGTTCTTACTATTGAAGCTGAAGTAAAGTCGCTCATCTCCTTGTACCCTGAAGTAGTGAGCCCTCGTCATATCATGAGGATGTTGCCTTTTTTGATTTGTTTTTCATTTTAACATCAAAAATATTGTAGCACTAGTTAAGTCAAGGGAATGTTGATGACTTTTGAAACCTTGTTCTTGTAATCCAATGAAATGAAAATGATGGTTTTATAATTAATATGAGTGATTTAATTTCCTTTGTTATTTTATTTGTCTTAATTTCTTTCATTTCACATTGAGAATTTAATTATTGAGTAAATTGTATAAATAGGTTGATGTATCAAATTTAATAACAGGTTTGTAGGGTAGTAAATAGTATATGACATTTTTTGGATATGAGTACCACCAAAAATTTAAAAAAAAAAAAAAAAAAAAAAATTGGTGCCATAGATAAGATGACTGTTTTCTGTAGTCATCTTTTAATGCATAAGATGACTGGTTTTAAGAGCATAAGATGACTGTGAAAAATAGTCATCTTATACAGTCACACAGTCATCTTATATAGTAATACATGACTGTTTTTAAGAACATAAGATGACTGTGAAACACAGTCATCTTATACAGTCACACAGTCATCTTATATAGTAATATATGACTGTTTTTAAGAACATAAGATGACTGTGAAAAGCAGTCATCTTATATAGTAATATATGACTGTTTTTAAGATAAAACCAGTCATGTTTTGTTGAATATATGACCGTTTTTAGCGGTCATCTATAGCACAAAAGATGACTGTGTTAATGAATAAAGGATCTTCTTTCTTTGATTCAAATATGACTGTTTTTAAAAAACGGTCATCTATTACTCTCAAAGATGACCGTAAAAAACGGTCATCTTTTTTTATAATAAAAGATGACGCCTGAAGAGATGACTGTTTTTTCGAAAAACAAAGATGACTGTTTTGCTAAAAGATGACTGTTAAATACAGTCATCTATCAATGTTTTTGTAGTAGTGTGGATTCGAAGAAAACATTGGTTGATGGAGTATGAATTATGGTATGATTCAGAGGTCTAACTTATGTTTGAGTTTCTTGCTTTTGGCTGATTGACAAACTATGTTGCCATGTGAATTGCACTATAGCATATCAGATATTGGATACAATTTAAATGATATTGTGCTTCTATGTTTTGCTTGGGAATTGATCACTGTCATCTAAACAGAATGTAATAATCAATATATTTGTTGTGGACAACATGCAATCTATATGTCTGGTTATTGCTGCTATCTGCTTACTTTGATGACATTTGTTTGTTGTGAATCTACCAGGTTTCCTTGATGGAGCACGCTAGGGTTTTAGCTGAATTTCCCATGAGTTTGTTGTGAAACTACTAGGTTTACAAATTCATTTAACTCGTTTTGGGCCAAATTAATTATTTCTTCCGTTTTTACCTTCTTTATTTTATTATTATTGTTTTTTTCGAAACGAAGACAACATAAAACCTAGGATTCCAAAGCTGTTATTGTTTCATTTACTTAATTTTCTCACGCACACAAATAGACAATTTAAGAGATAGAAAATTGTTTTAGAAATATTAGAGTTTATGGTTAATAGAAGAACTTAGGTTAGTAATGCAAGTTTCAATGATTGGACCTGTAGTTGGAAGTTCCAAATTTCTTACTAATAAGAGATGTTAGAACTATTACTAATAATATAAGCTACGTTGCTTGTTATTGATATGCTTCAATAACGGGCTTACATATCCTAAACCACTTTTTTTCCAATTCTTTCATATGTTTTACCACATGGTGAATCTCTCTCTCTCTCTCTTTTCCTTTGTACTTATATTTATTTCTTATTTCCGTTTAAAGGATATTAATTTGTTTGATTGGTTCTTTTGAAATAGTTTATTGTTGAATAGTTGTATCAGATCACATATTTATAATGAGACTTTCATGGCAATGATTGCAGGTATTTGCACAAACATTCGAAAGGCTTAGTTATGCTTGCCAAGTTTACAATCGATGTACATACCATTTGGCAAACCACTATTTTTTTTGTCTCAAAATGGAAGACCATTGGATGTTTGCCACTCTTTTGCTTTTGAAGCATTGAAATTGTATAGATTATAAAGCAATATAGTTGCACATAGAAAAACAATGTGTTACATTTGATATAAACATATGTAACATGTAGAGTACATAATTCCTTTTTCATATTATGTTGACTACTGAGGTTATGTAGCCCCACTGGGATATCTGATGCTTATGTGTAAATGAGGTTATCAAAGTAGATGTGAAATTTCTATAAATGTGATTTGTACAGGTTTTTGGATAAGTCGATAACTTGGGATGTCCTATTTACAGCTGGGACCATGCCGGATTTTTTCTAGCATTTTAGAAACTAGCAACGTAGTGGACCAATGAGGTTATGTAGCCCCCCTGGGGAATATATGATGCTTATGTGTAAATGAGGTTATCAGTTAGATGTGAAATTTCTATAAATGTGATTTGTACAGGTTTTTGGATAAGTCGATAACTTGGGATGTCCTATTTACAGTTGGGACCATGCCGGATTTTTTCTAGCATTTTAGAAACTAGCAACGTAGTGGACCAATGAGGTTATGTAGCCCCACTGGGGAATATATGATACTTATGTGTAAATGAGGTTATCAGATTAGATGTGAAATTTCTATAAATGTGATTTGTACAGGTTTTTGGATAAGTCGATAACTTGGGATGTCCTATTTACAGCTGGGACCATGCAGATTTTTTCTAGCATTTTAGAATCTAGTAACGTAGTGGACCAATGAGGTTATGTAGCCCCACTGGGAATATATGATGCGTATGTGTAAATTAGGTTATCAGATTAGATGTGAAATTTCTATAAATGTGATTTGTACAGGTTTTTGATCAAGTCGATAAGTTGGGATGTCCTGTTTACAGTTGGGACTATACCGGATTTTCCCTACCATTTTAGAATGAGTAGTGCTATGGGTCACTTCATTTATTTTGCTTTGATCGTTAATCTTAGCCTTTCGATGGATGGTGTGATGGGATATTAGTGATGAAGTGAAATGATTCAGTATTTCTTTTTCTCTCTTTTTTTTCCTTTCATTTCTAAAAAATAATTGGCATTGTGTGAGGAATAAAAATGTAGAGCACAAAAAAGGTATTCAAAAACAGTGCACAAAAAAGGTGGGGTAGAAAGCGAAACTCTATACATGCATGCTAAAGGCAAAGGGTTCAATCTCATAAGGAATAAAAAGAGAAACTTCCAGAGATAATTTTCAACTGAAAAACAAGTTGCTAGTTGACAATAACACTTCTCTACTGCTGCTATTGAAGCCTCAATCTCTCCAATTACAGATGCTACTTCCCAATTGACCACAGGAATGCCAGTGGGGCTAATCACCATATTTATAACCCTTATGATGGACTTCCAAGCCTCCTTTGGTCAAAACGAAGAAGTAAACCAAAAAGCAGGATACCAAACCTGCATTGTTGAGTAATTTTTTCAGACAATTTTCAATTATTTTTCGTAGCCCACTTGGGTCTTCTTTCAGTTCTTGGCCGCTAAGTTTTGTAATCTTCATTGATTGTTAATTACAAAAACCATGTGTAAAATGGGAAAAAAAGGGATCTAAATATTTAGCTTTTAATGATAAGAAAAAAAGTGTAAATATTTAACATTCTTTACCACAAGGTACCTTTTTTTTTTAATTTTTTATGAAGAACATTTTTTAGCACAAGGAACTTAAGGCAATAGAATACTTTACGCACTAATAAATCAATTCTTTAGTGCAAGGCCCAGGATCAAGCAAAAAGGAGAAGAAATAAAGAGTTTGGAAAAAGGAACAAGAAAAAAGAAAGATGTTTGAAAAATAGTGAACAATAAACTTGGCCACTCACCGCATTATGTAGCAACTTACCATTTAGTGGACAACTTTACTATTTGAAGTGATTAATTTACTATTTCAGATGGCCCACTTATCATTTGAACTGACCAATTTACTATTTCAAGTGACCTTATGGGTATGGTATCCAATTTTTGGTCAGGGTACCATAGAATTGACCATTTATATATATATAAGAATGGCTATAAACATCTTAGTAAATGACTACTAACTTAACTCCAAATGACTAGTAGTTGGATGTGAATAATTCAAACTTAAATTAAATTACTACTAACTTAACTACGAATGACTAGTAATAATTGGATGTAAAATAATTGAAACTTAAATTAAATGACTACTAACTTAACTACGAATGACTAGTAATAATTGGATGTAAACAATTCACACTTGAAAGTCAAACAATGCCCATAAAGTGCCGTGAAGTGTGAAAGGTGAAGTGGGCGTGCAGAACATAAAGTCGTGCTTGGTAACCACGATTCTTCATGAAATCGTGGCTGCCAACCACGCTTTTTAAAAGTCGTGGTTAGCAACCACGATTTTAGTTCTAAAATTTTTCCACTTTTTTTAATTTTTTAAACACCTTAACCATCATAATCGCAGATTGTAAATACAGTTTTTAATCCAAAATCGTGCTTAGCATCCACGATTTTAGGGTATAAATTTTTTATACTAATACAAGAGTTACAAATACGGAATTGTATACCTAACATAAAATCGTGCTTGCTAACCACGATTTTGTTAAAATCGTGGTTAGCAAGCACGATTTATCGCAGTGTAGGAATTAAGTTGAAAACTACACCCAAGTCGGAATAAAGTGTAAAAAACCTACCTTTTTGGGAAAAGAGCCGCCAAACTTTCTTCCGCACTTCGCCGTTCTGTCTCTAGTAAAACTCCATCACCGCCCTTCTTTCCACCGTTGAAACTCTTTTCTTCTCCTTTTACTACGATCCCTGAGTTGCTGTGACCTCCATCGTCTTCTCGGCGGTGCTTGGGCTCTCGAAAGTTCTCTATTGAAGCTCCTGCTATGGCGATCTTCATCTAAGATCCAAACAATAAGCTTTCTTTCATTTTCTTGGCTTTGATTTCTTTATTTTGATATCTTGATGTTTGGCGGCTGTTTCTAGGGTTAGGATTTGTGAGATTAGGGCAAGATATGAAGAGTCGTAAGGATTTTGGTTTCCCGCCATTTAGGTTTTGAAAATCCTACCTCGGGATCTTAAGTGAATTGTTGCCCTTGATTTCCTTGGTCTGGTCTATGATGGAGCTGTCACTTAGCAAATTGCTTGCCCAAGACTGTTGGGAAGGTATCCCATTCTGGGGTTCCCTGATTATAGGGGTCTGTTCTTGTACTCAAACTTGTTGGGTTAAATGGACCTAGCTATCCTGAAGGATTAGATCAGGAATAGTACTTCGATAGGATACCGAACTAAGCCTTGACCCTTTCTTCACTTTGGACCTGCTATGCAACATATCCACTTCATTGGCCCTAAGAAGATATGGAAGGAAAAAAACTGGACACAATGATTCAGCATATCTCCCATGACTTAAATTTGGTGAATAGACAACTAAAACCTAAACACATGCCTACACTGGACACTCTTACCGGGGTCATTGCAACATAGGGTTTGATAAATTTCAAACAAGATAAAAGAAAGCATTTTTTGCATGAATATAGGAACTTCAAAATAAGACAGCGATTTGGAGTTAGCATTAATTCGAAGCTTCGCTTTCAAGAGCCAGAATTCTGAGAAAACTAGCCAAGTATTGGAAATATACCTGGCTCGTCAACCAGAAAATATCCCGCCAACTGATAGTTCCTCTCCACACTCCCATACAGCCACACTCCATCGACAACGAGGGATACTTTACATAGAGGAACAAGAACTGAAGAGGGGCTTTCCCCATAAAATTTTACTTTCCCACCAAACAAACACGGCTAGAAGTGGCCATTTTTTAGGGCATCATGGCATGCACAGGTGTGCTGGCCCTTACAGCAGTGCCCATACAGTTAGACCCAGCATCATCCAAGGTACGCAGAGGCACTACTACTACTTCTTACTCCACAGATCATCACACAACTTCTTCTATCACAACTACAAGTGATAGTCCTAGTTTTGAACATGTGAGTACTCATAAATTTAGCTATAGTAGAGCCTCTCCATCAATGAGATGGCCCAATCTAAAACTCACAGAGACATACCCATCACAGAGTCCAACCCATGTCGTCGATGATGTCGGGTTTTTTGCAAAAATTATTGATTCAAAGGGTAAAGAAGAAACCCAGGAGATAGAAGGATTGGAATCTTTGGATGTGAATAGTGAAACCCTACAAGTGTTGGGGAGGCCCAGTAGAACTAGGGCAAAGAAATTGACCAAATTGGCCCTCAAAAGGGCCAAAGATTGGAGACAGAAGGTCCAATTTTTTATGGACAAGATACTAGGATTGAAATCGAAGGAGTTTGTTGCCGATGTGTTGGACGATCAGGTGGTCTAGATGACTCTGACCGGTTTCTGTTTCGTCGTGAAATGGGTCGAGCACAAGGTCGGAGCCAAAAATTTGTAATTCGAGTGGCCTGACTTAAAAAAAATTTAGAGAAAAAAATTTTCAAATGGGATGTTATATGGCATGACCTTTTTAATAAAAGCTCAGTGTCCATCGCGTTGATTAGTGATGAATATTCTAATTATTTATCTATTACCATTTTACTTAGAAAATATATTAAATCAATATCTAATCTTATTACAAGCCATAATGATTGTAGATATTGGATTAATAAACAAAAATAACATAATCAAAATTCATAATCCAATAACAATAACAAATTTTAGAATATGTTAACGCAGCAAACCAAATGAATTGAGCATCCGTACAAAGATTGGTATGAAGGTTATCCCAAGGTGTCATAGCTAATTCAACAAAATTAACATAAATTGGGGTTATTAAGGTAAAATGATAATATAAGTTTGGATCTAGTAAGGCGCATTCCACCACTTGAGGTGGCTCCGTGTACAAAGTTTTAAAAATCTTGAATTTTATTAGGCCAAATGTCCAAATTTTATATAACTTTGAAGGGGCCATGGCCCCCTTAGTCTCAAGGTGGCTCCACCCCTGATCGGGCAGTCGAGCTGGCAAAAGGCGCTGGAGATTTACGAATGGTTGAATCTCCGGCATTGGTACTCGCCGAATGCACGGATGCTGGCTTCGATGTTATCTGTGCTGGGTAAAGCCAATCAAGAAGCGTTGGCTGTAGAAATATTCACACGGGCAGATGCCGGGATTGGTAATACGGTCCAAGTGTACAATGCCATGATGGGTGTTTATGCACAGAATGGTCGGTTCAATAAAGTACAAGAACTGCTTGATTTAATGCGCTCAAGAGGGTGTGAACCAGATTTAGTGAGCTTTAACACTTCGATAAATGCCCGATTGAGATCAAGTCCTCTGATACAGAATTTGGCAGTTGAACTTTCTGAATGAGGTGAGGAGGTCAGGAATTCGACCAGATATTATTACTTATAATACTCTAATTAGTGCTTGTTATCGTGATTCCAATTTGGAGGAGGCGGTGAAGGTTTTTGAATGAAATTGCTAATCAAATAATGAATTTACTAAGTACAAACCTTTGTATTTGAAGACATGTGCTAGCATGTGTCTTTCTTTTCAATATCAGCTTCTTCAAACATCCATATCTTTTGTACAAAACCATTTTGCTTTAATGATGATGATAATACGTCCTCATTCAGCACAACAACGATTGATGACATTGTTTGCAGGAGGAACATTCACTCCTCGGTGTATGAAAAGAACCCGGATGATCAGATCCATCCATACGTGGTCCCAGACGATGTGATCCAGCCCGAATCCGACAAGTACTGGGCCCACACCCAAAAACCGGTGTATTTGGGCCTGAAACTGAGCACAAACCGACCGCGAATGGTGGTGCAGATTCGGTTTTGGAGCAGAAGGCCTGGTTCAGTCCTACCAGCCTCGAGGATTTGGAGAAGCCTCACCAGCCTTAACCCACCTTATAGCAAGGTTAAGCCGTCCCCAGATAGCTCCAGATATAGGAGCATTGAACCATTGGGCGGTCAAGGAAGTGCTGTATGCAAGTATTATTATTATTATTAGTCTATAAAGTAGTGAGTGCAATAGAATAACACTGGTTTGATGGTATAAATTAGTTATAGAGAACTGGGCTTGAATGTATTATAAGCCACTCTTGTTATCCAGTCATGTACGTTTGGTTGTATGCCACCTATGTAAGGTACTTTGCTATCATATACTCTGTTTTCTTTATGATAATATATGCTCATTCAGTGACTATCGAGCGAATTCCAGATGAGACCGTAGCCGGTTTCTCTCAATTCAAAAAGGGCATTGTCTGGACTTTGAATGGCATCAACTTATACGCTTCAATGCAATTCTCCAGCCAGAAACTTATGTTTCCAATGCCAACATTCTAAACGGGATTTGTCCTCCATCAAGTCCTTGATTCTCTTCACTCTTTTCTAAATGTTAGAAGCAACAGGACCAGATCTTGCCTGTGAACATCTCTGCAATGCCTAGGATTTTAGCCCATGAAGAATTTGAGCTTTCAGAGGCTCCATCATGTATTACTATCCTCCGATGACATAATTTCTTTAATAACCAATTCCCCTCTCCGCAATAGGCAAAGATGATAAGCCCAAACGAAATTCCCTAGTCTAACTAGGAAACCAACTATAGTAATTGCCAATTTGAACCCCCGGACAGTGAGAAACTCCAGTGTCTTACTCAAAATACCCAATCCAACTGTAATAATCATAAATCAGAGATTATGTCAGCCTAGCTGTTCCTAGCTGTTATTTTCAATGCTCTAACTCAATTGTTAGCCTAGCCTGCTGCACTTTTGGCAATCACTCAGCCATCACCAATCCGACTTCCCAATCGCTCAGCCCATTACTAAATAATGCCATTAGATCGATCCTTTGACTCCTATTTGGGTCCCTGAAGAAGCAGCAACACCAACCAATTCTACATCCGTTTGGGGTATAGGCCTTCTTCTAAAGTGCTTAACTTTCTGAAGAGCTAAATGTGTTCTCAGGCCCAGAGAAGCCCACATAGGTTGCATGGCTGACTATAAATAGAAAGTTTGCCAATTTTCCACAGGTCTCAAGGGGGGATAGTTATCACCATGCTCCTACATTTCATGCCGCAAAATATGACCAAGTTATCATAAAATGTGATAGAATTACTGTACTCATACAAAATTGAGGTTCCATAGAATTTCCTGTCATTGTAATGCAATGTAGGAGAAAATTTTAATTTGTTTGAACTTGGAAGTTTAAAACCTCTATTAAAATAACATTATTGATTAATTATAAGTTCCTAAGTATCGTTCTAATTTTTTTTTTCTTCTGTTAATGGACTCATAATCGGAGTTATTTTGATAATTTATTAATTTAAAGTATATATCAAAATAAAACTAGTTTTTTATTTTTTGTTGATCCATACTGTTCCATGAGTATAATTGATGTGATAATAATAAGTCATGAAAGATGTTGATGCAGCAAAAAAAAGGTCTGCACATAGACCCACTCTTTCAGAGTATTGATATAGAAATGAACCGAATGAGCGTGCATGGCGAGGTACGGCTTGTGGAGGGTTTTACTGGCGGTTGGTACTTGAGTTCATGTGAATATCTTGTACACTTTTTGGGCATAGTTTTTTGACCTCACTAAAGGAGGATGCAGTCTAGCCTGCAGCTGCTTCCCACTCAATTTGTGCAATATCTACATCTCTGTTCAAATTTCAACCTCTTGTGAGGCATTTGGGCCTTTTAGGTTGAAAAGGGTGTGTTGTTTTGGGAGTGCGGGGGTTAAGTAATTTTAGTTGGGGAACGGCTATTGCAATCCCACTTTTTTTTTATTTATCAAATCCCCCTTTTTGTTTTGGTTTTTAAGATTTTATACAAAATATAAAAGGTTTTTAGAAAAACAGGCTGCATAGTCGACTAGAAAACATCATTTTGAATAACTTTGCGAGAGAAAGTTTTTCCAAAATCTATCATTTAAGTACACTTTTTGGCAAAAAATGAAATAAAGGCTATAAATGGCTAAAAAATCTACTTAAACGATAGATTTTGAGAAAACTTTCTTCTACAAAGTAGTACAAAATAATGTTTTCTAATAGACAGTGCATTCAGTTTTCGTAAAAACCTTTTATGTAATGCATAAAGTCTTAAAAACCTAAAGGATAGGGGTGGTGTGATAAAAAAGTGGGTTTGCAATAACCATTCCCTTTTAGTTGAAATTTCTTATTCAGCAATTAGTGGGACTGGCATGAAATGGAGTTGGGGATTTGGGTTTGGTTTGAGATGGGCTCAATAGAAATCTTGATCAAGCTCACTCGTGATATAAACGAACCAAATTCAAAAATAATTTAATCACGTTAATTAATTGAGATAAGCTTAAATAGGGTATTACTCCACTTGATAAGATCATTAATATATATTGATCAATACATTGTCTTCATTTGCATATAAAATGGTGCATGTTACCCCATCAATGTTATAGCACGGTGCCCAATTATAGATTGTCTCATTTAATAACCCGTTTTTTAGATATGATCATATTTTGTCCATTGGATAAAAAATAAAGAATTAATATAAGAAGTCAAATTTGTACACGAGATTCCTTGAGACTCTGTGTGTCGATATACACAATACTATGAATTATGGTTTAGGGTTTGGGCTGGTTGCCTGATACCTTCGATCATGTCCAACTTGAATTGAATTCCAATAGTCATTTCACTACTCATGCCCAACTCGTAGATTAAACTGTCAAAACTCACCCAAAGCTTTATCTGAATGGGTTGAGCCCACCCAAGTTTCACCCCTAATAATGATCATTGAAAAAAGGGGAATTTTAGATTGGTCGAGTCATGAGAAAATAATTATAGTTCAATATAATATTACAAATGACTACTAAGGCTGCGTTTGGTTTAAGGGAATGGAATGAGAGTAGGAATGGAATGAGAATGAGAATGGAATGGGAATGGTCATTCCATCACAATGTTTGGTAGGAGGTAGGAATGGAATGAAAAAGTACATGTGAGACCCACTTTTAATGAATTTCACTCCTTGAAAGGTGGGAATAATCATTCATTTTGGTTTGAGAAGGAATGGCTATTCCCTCCCTCATTGGAGGGAATAGACCCCCCATAGAGGGATGACCATGCCAATGCGTTGTACAACCAAACATTCACTTTTTTTTAAAGAATGAAATGATATTCCCTCATAACAAACATAGCCTAAGATTGGCTACCAACTATAATTATCTAACCCCTTGCCTGACCTATCTGTAATTCACCCAAAGGATGAAAGAACCGAAAATTAGAAGATAAATAATGCATGAATTTCACTAGTCGAAGCCAAAAGGTCAAAAACATGGTCCATTCCGACACTGCCCAGTTAGCAGATATGGGGTAACAGTTGCCATCATTCGCTCTCCTCTCTCTATCTGATACAGAAACAATTGAACTGGACAGCCAGTAGCAGCCCTAGAAGACAGAAAGAAAAGTAAGAATGACTGAATAGGTAATTTCCCCAAAAACCTTAAAAACGGGGAAATTACATATTCATTCGCCTCTTTGCAGTAATTCCCTTGGTTATTAACTTGTAACAAATTGATTACTAACTTTACTATAAAGTGCTTTTGTAATCAAAGCATCCTTATTAGGAATTACTCTCAATAAGGCGAATGAATGGGTCATTTCCCCAAAAACGTTACAGGCTAGGGGAATTACATATTGGTTCAGCTAGGACAGATAATTACAATTCAATTGTCGTTAGTTGTCATTCTTTGTTAGGTTAGTAGTCATTTACTTCTAAGTTAGTAATATTTTGTATTGAACTATAATTGTTTACTTATGCCCGAACCTATATGTAATTCCCCTAACTTATTATATGTGGAGAAACCAAAGAAAAACTTACATGCAATTGTAATACGATTGATGTGGTGTCATAAACCAATAAGAATGTCATAAAATGAAGTCATCATATTATCTTTTACTCCTATAATTCCATTTTACTTTGCTCTTATTGGCATGTGACACAACATGGTCGTCCCAGTTACATGGAAGACTTACTCCAAAAATGACACAATATAGAGATCGAGAGAATGGACACTAGGTACTCCAATACAATAATACTATACAAACTATACTATGAAACGAACCCTGGTAGAACCAAAGTTTTGGAGTAAGTTTTGGCTCAGGCTATTTCCATAATGACTCGAATGAGATGCCCATACTGACACAGACAATGGGCCTGACCACTGAACCAACAACATTCTTTTTTAGCATTTTAAAAAGCGTTAAAATGAAGATGTCATTTATGCCAGAAGGTAGAAATATAATTTTCCTATTCTTTCTTTTATTTTATTTTTCAACTAACAAGGCAAGACGTTAGTACACCATAAAAAGAAAAAAAAAATGTTTTGGCGATGTGATAATGATGTGAACGTGATAATTCATTGGCAACTCTCACGCTAAATGACTTGCTAATGTAAGGATACTTGTTTCAACTTTTTGCACTCCCAGGGGACCAACCACAACAAGAAGCCCAACTCAATTTGAAATTACATCCAGGCAAGCCCAACTCAATTTCTGGCCCAACTTCTGCCCCACACTAAACATGAGAGTGTTTTCAGTCTGAATCCAATGCAAATCTACTTTTGGCCTCTATGTTATGCTACTTGACTAACCAGTTTTGGTCTTCCTTGTCAAGCAATAAGTCCAAGCAATGTGATCCTCCATAACAAACCCTGAATTGGTAAGCATCTTGTTAATAACAAAAAAAACATCAAAAAATTAATACCACCTACAAATATTAATTGTCATGTTCTTAATTATTTTACGTAAGATTCTCTACACTTTTTTCTTTGATAAACTTCTTTGACATGACTGCTATATGTAAGAATACTTCCAAGGAATCAAGAAAGCTTTTTAAAAATGAACTAAAAAAAAAAAAAAAAAAACCCCTAAAAAAGAAATAAACTAAATTGAGTATAATCAAACAAACAAAGACAATGACAACCACTAAATAATACAATAAAAATAGACCATTAGGAAAAAGAGAGAAAAATGGATAGTTGAATTTTTCAGTAAGAATACTTCCAAGAAATCTAGTTCTTTAACAAATCAGTCGATTAAACAGATGGTATCATCATATTACAAATAAAGAACTAAGCAAAGGGGTAAAAACGGTTGTAAATAAAACTTTCTAAAAACACTCAAAATTACAAAAATAGGGTTCTCCTCTGTACAAAGTTGACAAATAATGCAATTGCCTACCATATGCATGTGCAATTGATGGATTGTGTTCATTCCACACAACAGTTTATCCATCCTCATATCATGCAATTCCCTCTTGATGACGAATCTCCCGTAAACTACACTAAACTCAAACCACAATCAAATTAAAATGTGTAGAAACACATCAAATGATATTTATAAATTAATACATGGAAAAGTGAAAACAAACAAAGGTGACGAACTCGAGGGGACCGTGTAGAAATGCAATCAGCATACTTAATTTATTCAATACTTTCGTAATTTATCAAATTAATAATTAGATAAGAGAACAATCAATTTAAACTAAATTTATGAATGTAAACTCCAATTAACAACCGGATGAAACCATATATTCTAATTATTAATTATTGAATTAATAGAATGATTAGTTATAACTATAGCAATGATATTAATTCAATTTCATTTGAATAATGAAATTGAATTAAAATGAATATCAATTGAATGGATTTTAAATTATAATCAGAAGGTATATCATGGCTTGTTTTCATGAATTGGCTGATTGTATTAGAAAGGTTCTGTAAATATGTTCTTTTAAGGTCTAGATCCGTAATTATATCAACAAAGTCTAATAATTGTCTTTCTTCTTGAAATTCTGATGGAGCATTTTTTTGTCCAAATGGCATAACATTCCATTCATATTGACCAAATGGTACATTAAATGCAGTTTTGTACCTGTCTTCCTCTTTGAGCTAAATCTGCCAAAAGCCAGATTTCATGTCAAATTTGGAAAATTTTTTTGCATTGTATAATCTGTTTAATAGATCTTGTTTATTAGGAATGGGATATCTAATCCATTGTAATTAAAGGTTTGTAATTAATGACTAATCTTGGAGCTCCTCTTTCTATTTCGGCAGGTTTATTAACATAAAAAGCTGAGCAACTCTATGGAGATTTGCTTTTCCTGATTAAGTTTTTCTTTAATAATCCTTGGATTTCTTTTTTACAATATTTTAAAAGTTGTTGATTCATCTGAATTGGTCTAGCTTTTGTGGGAATTTGAGATTTTTTAAAATCTGGTTCATAAGGTAAACTTACTATATGTTTTTTCCTGTTCCAAAAGGCATTGGGTAAATCAGAGCAAACCGTATTTTTTAATAAAGTATGAAATTGTTTAATTTTTGTTTTTAATTCTTGAGTTTGTAAGGCTTGTTCGATTTTTAAGGATTGGATTTCATAATGTAAGTATTTATGATGTTGTTCTTTTTTTATTGTTATCCTAACTTCACAGTATGGTTACATGATCCAACTATTTTAAAATCTTTAACCTCAGTTATTGCTCCAGTCATTATTACTCCAGGACATTATTCTGCTCCAGCACATTATTTTCAAGATTCCAAAGAAGTGCTCTAGAATATTATTGCTCACTTTTCACTATTACCAGCATACCAATGTCTGCCACATATCTCCATTCCAGCTCATCAAAATCCATTCATTCTGCACAAAGGGACAATCAAGGAAAAGAGGATAAGACTGCACATTCACGGGTGTATTTGAAATCCGTCCAAGCTTAGGTTATATATATAGAAACCAAACTAGTTGGTTCGGCATCCGATCTTTGTAATCTCTCTTCTATCTTGTAACCTTTCTCCAGTTCTGTATCCACAACCCCCTTTTCTTACTATAAGCCTTCTATCTCCTTCTTCTACTTTTGTAAGTATTTCAGTATTTTAAAGTTTGTATAATAAAGCTTGTATTATATATTCTGTCTCCCGCTGTGATCATTTACTGTATGTTTTAGTGTGTTTTACTATTGTTTGTGGGGGAACTATTTCTGGTAAGGACCAATCTTCTGGTAACACTACTTCATTCCAAGAGATTCTTTGGGGTACTAAAATGTTTGAATGAGTGGATTGTGTCTGTATTAATGTTGTATATCCTTTCGGATTTGTTTTTAATGCTCTTGGTATTATACTTGGCATTACCTTATAATATAATCGATATACTAGAGCTACTGCTGCAGCTCCTTTGTCCATATCATATCCATGTGTTTTAATGTTTAAGGTTAAAGATTTTAAATAGTCGGATCATATAACCATACTGTGAAGTTAGGATAACAATCAAAATATACTGGACCATTACATAAACTAGATTCTATTAATCCTAAAATGGAATCAGTAAATTGTCTATGTCTAGCATCTCTTAGACATATTAATGATGAGACTTTTAGGCCATCCCTGATTAATGGTTTAAGGGCTATTTGTATACATCCAAAATGTATATATTTATAGTTTTTTGTTAAATGTTTTAAAATAGTTTGTTTTGATAATGATGGAATTGTTTCATGCTCTGAAGAAAATGGAATAGTTTGTTCAACAGTTTTTATTGCATAATGCCACCATATATTTCTCTTAATTTTTTTTTAACCTTTTCACTAAATAATTTAGGTAATCCAGCAATAAATCTTTTTTTCCAATAATCATTTTGACAATCTTCTCTTAATAATACCTTACTTAAGAAAACATCTTTATACCATCTAAAATCATCTAATGTTGGACATCTTAAATGCGAGAGTACTTCACTGGCTCGTACAGTAATGGTTAAAGGATCTCCAAGAAAATGTTTAACAATTGTATATATTAGAGTATTTATATTATCTGAAATAGGTTGTCCTCTCGCATCTAGAATAGGATTATTATTATCATCAACTTTTGTCGCATGTTCAATATTATAACGATCTTAGTCATGTAAAAAGTAATCCCACCAGCTTTTGAGTTGGCCAGTAAATCCAGTAATAATTAAATGAAAAGCTTGGCTGTCCGAGGCATTTTGTCTATGTTTATAGGCAGTAACTACCATAAGGATTTCATTCATTAATCCTAAAATTTGATATTCAGACATACCATCAATATTCCATTCATAGATAGAAGATCCACTATATTCACCTTATACATATTGTGGGCGTTCTTCAAATTGGACATCAACAGGTGTAGGTCGAGAATAATAATTTCTCGTTGTTGGTCTTGGATGGGAAAATGTTTTACAGTGTAATTCTAATGGTTCTTCTTGGGAAGTAGATTTAAGATGTATCAATGGGGTAATATTTTTTGTGGTGGAGTTGAGAGGTAATTGGGCTAATCTTTTAGTAATTTCATCCACTAATTGATCAGAAGTATCTTTAAATCGAAATTCATGTTCTTTTGGTATTTGATGTGGTTTAAAGAGGAGAGGAGATTTTATAGGTTGAGTTTTTGGATTTTGAAAATATGATGTGCTTAGTGTTGAATGGTTTTCATTTTTCGGTTTAGTATTTGTATGTATTTGGTCTTGGATTAATTCAATTCTGTTTAATTGTGTTCCTATAGTATGTAAATATTGATTTGTATAATTATTTTGTTCAATAATCTTTTTTCCCTCAGAAGTCATAGTAGAAGCATTACAGTCTTTGAATGGAGAAGCAGTAAGTATATTGTCTCTTACTTTTATCTGAATGTTTTCTAAGGGAGGATGTACTGCTTGGATAATTTTATTATCTAAAGTTTTCCACTTGATTGTTTCTTTGGTTTGTACACTAATAGTTTTAGATGAAAATGAAGGATTATTGACTTTATAATTTCCTTTAGCAAATATTTGATACCATAAAAAGAATTCTAGATTTATTTTATGATAATTGCAATATTCAATATGTAAATCTTGTAAATTTCTAACTCAATTGGATGTATATCTTTTAAGGGAAGTTTCTTTTGGAGTCTATAATTGTTAATATCTTCTTGGATGGTTTGGACAGAGTTGTTTAACAAATTTGGATTAAGTCTAAATGAAGATTCTTTTGATAACATATTTATTTGTGGATCATATCTTGTTCCTTCCATATCTGATCTTGTTGGTGACATATTTTCAGGATTTTCTAAGCTAGGTGTATTAACAATGTAATATGGTTGGGAAATATTTGGGATATTTGTTCTTACTCCTGTTATTCTCTCTGAAGGTGTCTTGGAAGGTATGTGTGCTTCATATGGTGCTGTTGGTTTTGGGGCAGAATACGAAGATCTAGCCGGTGTATATGGCCTAGAAGTGTTTGAAGTAAAGTCTGTAATGTTCAATGTAACTTGTCTGGTTGGGGTAAATCGAATTCCTACTGAACCATCTGAGTGTTGTGTTATTTGTTCTATTTTCTTGTTTTCTTGGTTTTGTGGGGGGAACTATTTCTGGTAAGGACCAGTCTTCTGGTAACACTACTTCATTCCAAGAGATTCTCTGGGGTACTACAATGTTTGAATGAATGGATTGTGTCTGTATTAATGTTGTATATCCTTTCGGACTTGTTTTTAATGCTCTTGGTATTATATTTGGCATTACCTTATAATATAATCGATATACTAGAGCTACTGCTGCAACTCCTTTGTCCATATCATATCCATGTGTTTTAATGTTTAAGGTTAAAGATTTTAAAATAGTCGGATCATGTAACCATACTGTGAAGTTAAGATAACAATCAAAATATACTAGGACCATTACATAAACTAGATTCTATTAATTCTAAAATGGAATCAGTAAATTGTCTATGTCTAGCACCTCTTAGACATATTAATGATGAGACTTTTAGGCCATCCTTGGTTAATGGTTTAAGGGCTATTTGTATACATCCAAAATGTATATATTTATAGTTTTTTGTTAAATGTTTTAAAATAGTTTGTTTTGATAATAATGGAATTATTTCATGATCTGAAGAAAATGGAATAGTTTGTTCAACAATTTTTATCACATAATCAGTTTTAAAATTAAATGTTCCCCTTTTATATATGGTTGTGGGATGTACCTTTGGTATTTCCCAATTATCAAAATCTTTTTCCATATCTTCATATACTTCTTGCTTACTATTAACTATGGTGGTATCTGGAGAAAAATCAGAAACAGAACTACTAGTACTTTGTTCACTTGTTGAGGCATTAGACCTAGTAGAATTACTTCGGAAAAATCTATTCATATTCATATTTAAGAGACTGAAATTCTAGAGACTGACCATTTTTACACTGTTATGGTGACACTACGGCTAATCCTGCCTTAACACACCAAAAGTGCAGTACCGGTAAAAATAGAAAGATCAATCTAGAACCAGATCAATCAAAAATACTTTATGAATAAATCTGTTAACAAAGAAAACCACTTGGCTCTGATACCAAAATAAGTGAACCCAGGATATAAATTTACAGGAAATAAAATATATTAAAACATACTAAAACATACAGTAAATGATCACAACGGGAGACAGAATATATAATACAAGCTTTATTATACAAACTTTAAAATACTGAAATACTTACAAAAGTAGAAGAAGGAGATAAAAGGCTTATAGTAAGAAAAGGGGGTTATGGATACAGAGCTGGAGAAAGGTTACAAGATAGAAGAGAGATTACAAAAATAGGATGCCGAAGCAACTAGTTTGGTTCCTACATATATAACGAATTAAAATGAATATCAATTAATTTCCATTTTCGTTTTTTAGTTATAGAGGTCTATAATAAGGAAAGAATAAGAATACAAATGAAAGGAAAGAGAAAAATGCTATCTAGATCATAATGAGACATTCCTCTGCTTTCATTCGGAAAGGTGGAAGCTAAGACGAAAAAAAGAAGAAGAAAAGAATCGACCCAATAACTGATTGTATAATCAATGAAACCCAATAATCAAAGAAGCTACAAAAATTGAATTCATAGTAAAACAAAGCAAAGATTAAAGGCAAACAACATGCTAAATCATTAAGATATAAAAATCCCCAACTAAAGTGATAGGTAGTATAAATCCATGTTTAAAGCTCAATATTACACTCCCTCGATCTTTGGTTTTAAATCCATGTTTAAAGCTCCCCTTTAGCACTTTATTTATATGTTTTTATGCTCTGCAGATAAGCTGAGAAGAGATTTCTCTCTCATTTGCCATCTCAATTTAGGTTTGAATCCATAACTAAGACTCTGTATACTATAATAACAGCAGTAGTTTTTTATCCTTTTAATTCTTTCTTCCTTCTTTATCCTTCTTTATTTTATTTTTGAACGAACACAACATAAAACCTAGGATTCCAAATATGTTATTGTTTCAGTTACTTAATTTTTTTTTTCAGGCACACAAAGTCACAAATAGACAATTCAAGAGATGGAATTTCTTTTTTAGAAATATTAGAGCTATGGTTGATATAAGAACTTAGGTTAGTAATGTAAGTTTCAATGTTTGGAACTGCAATATCTACCAAAAGAAATTTTTAAAAAAAATGTTTGGAACTGCAATTGTAAGTTCCAAAATCCATACTAATAAGATACGTCAGAATTGCTACCAATAAAATAAGCTAGGTTGCCTATTATTGATATGATTCAGTAACAGGCTTACATATCCTAAATCAACTGTTTTTTCAATTATTTCCTCTGTTTAATTTAGCACATGGTGAATTTCTATGTAGGGTTTCAACTATTGTGGATTCTAAATATTATGCATTGATTTGGGTTTTTCTTATATTTTTCCAGTTCAATCAAAATTGGGGGAAATGTTTGGGTTGGAAGCTTCAATTTGACCATTGGGAGCCTAATCAAGGTTTGTTGAATTTAAGTTGTTAGTTTTGGTGGATAAATGTTTAAGTAAAGTAATTTATGTAGAAGTTTTGATTTCGTTGTTCCACTACTTCAATTTGATCTAACTATGTCTCATTTTTTACTTTTGTGTATCTCATAAACTTATAACTTCATATAGCAAATTTTTCCCCCCGAATTCTACCTATAATATAAACCGGGGGGTTTGGACATTGTTGGTGAACAGCTAACGTGTCCAACCCTCTGTTGTTGTTGTTTTTTGTTTTTTTTTGTTTTTTTTACTGCTTTCTCCCCTATGTGATGCAGTGAGAATTAATTTGAAATCTTAAATTCATCCATTTGTACTAATTCTAGGTTGAGACCTTTTTGTTACTATTCAGCTGTAGTAATGAAATGAGATGACATGTCTAGCTTCTTTAGCATTTTCTTGTTTCCTGAATTTTTCTCTTTAGCCCAATTTTTAAAACTCTCTCTCTCAAACCTACTTCAATATTCAACATGGATTTCAAACTCTCTTTGAATCCATTTCAAACTCTCTCAATATTTTTTTGGCTTCCTTTCAACTCTTTTAGTGGTTTTATCCTCTACTTCTATTTCTCCAAAAACTCTTTTTAGGGTTTTATTATTGTGGTTCTAACATTTCTGCAATATAATTTTGACATTTTATTGCTTAGTTTGTGTTTATATTAATAGAAGACAATTCTCAAGCAAATATAATGGGACTTTTAGTTAGATACTCCATCTCTGAACCTGAAAGTTTGAAATGTAGTTCTATTTATTGGATTGTACTTCTATTTATTTTGGGTTGTAAATAGTCAAGGAGAAGTTTCATTTTTAAATTTGTCATAGTTTTTTTTTTTTTTTTTAGGATGCTACCTATAATATGTTTTTAGGTTGCTTTCATAGTTATTGAATAGATATCCCTTTCACAAAAAAATCTGCTCATGTCCTATCGTGGAATAATAATTCTACTTAGCGAGACCAATACTACATAATGGCCTTTTAATTCCTTTTATAAGAACTTTAGATAAAATAACTGTTTGGCTCCTAGGCGATAAACTTTCAATAAAGTCAATAGAACATAGCATAAAAAATTTCCTATAATTTATAATTAATGTTAAGCATTTCGTAAATTTGATTTGAATTGTGTATCAGTTTTTAATAGTGGACTTTTTTTTTTCTTTTAGATTTCTAGGTACATGGATGGAAAGGAAAGCTTAACTATTACTTTGCTATGCACCAATAAAAATGAATAGATTTGTATTTTTTTTTTCCCTAATAACAAGATTCATCGCATGTATTGAGATGTTCTATAAATATGCCATGGGATTTGAGTATTTTTGTTTTATTCATTTAATGTTGGACTCTTTGCATTTATTGACACAATTGTTTCAAGTTAATATGATTTTTGGATTGCAACAAGTCATTTGTGGAATTGTGGGTTATAACAATTTAACTTTTCAAAGCATCTCAAGCTATTTCATGTTTAGTTGTGTTATTTAAAATAGATTGATTTTTCAAATTCTACTTATTTTTCAATCCAATAGTGAATTGATAACAGTTGAAAATTTCTCAAACAACCTCTCATTCTTCTACTTAAAGGTTGTCATGGAATAATAATTCTGATTAATGAGACCGATACTGCATAATGATCTTTTAATTACTTTTATAAGAACTTTAAATAAAATAACTGTTTGTTCCGAGGCATCCTTAGAGTTTTCACTAATATAACAATATATATGGAGTAGATATATATATTTTTTGATAATCAAATGATTTACTCCCTCCGTTTCAATTTAAGTGTCCATCTTTCTATTCTGGGATGTTTCAAAATAATTGTCACATTCAAAAAGTCAAAGATTCTTTTTGTTAGATTTCCTAAATTACCCTTAAAAAAGTGTTTTTACTCTTTCCAATGTTTTGTACCCTTGAGGGCAAAATTAGAATTTTAAAACTTAAACAATGATTTAAAAACATTTAATAATGTTACCTAAAAAAACGTGTTTTTTCAAAGGGGACATTTAAATTGAAACGGAGGGAGTATATAAAAGAAGAGCTTATTACAGTTTCTTCCCCATCCTCACCAACTAGATCCGCACCGACAACAAAACGCGGAAGGGATGAAATGGGGATGGAGCCAAAACAATTACAAAAGACAGCCCAATGGGCTAGTGAGTAGGCAGCTCTATTAGTTAGCCTAGGGACAGAAAAAACATTCCACAAAGGGAAAAAAGATAAAAGAGATCAGGCCTCTCTTGTAAGCTGCTCAATGTCCCATGGGGGAACAGTAGACCAATCCATGAGAGGGGTAGTAACAGTGTTAGCATCTCCTTCAAGGATAATAGCAAACAAGCCTTGTTTAAGGGCTTCAGAAATATCGAGGCAAGCAGCTTTAGCTTCAGCAACTTGCGGCATCAGGTTCACGTCCTTGGTAGTCCAAGCAAAAATGATATGCCCCAAAGAATCACGAACAATATCACTTAAGACAGAGAAAGAGGGCCGAATGGCTACATCATAATTGATCTTTAACCAAGGGGCAGGGGGGCAAGCCAATGCATAAGAGGGTGAAGCTGTCTATTGTAACGGGCATAAGCTTCAAAATGTTCACGAGCAACCTTAACAATACTAGCTAAAAGGGTTTTTAGGTCAGTAATGGCATCCTCAAAAACAGTCTTATTTCTAGCAACCCATATTAAATCCATTATAACAACAGCAAACCCACAGAATTTGAGAGGTTGATCTTTACTCATGTTGAGCCTCGCATCGTTGGAGAGGAGCAAAAAGATCTATTCTTTAATGCTAAGATGACTGAAAGCTGAGATACGGAAGGACCAAAAAGAACTCATCCAAATGATTTCAGTGATCTTGCACTCCATGAATAAATGCTTAGTAGTTTCCACATTTAAACCGCAGAGGGGACAAGAGACATCAGGGAGACAAACTCTAGAGTTGAGCATAGAACGAACTGGAAGGATATTCCACAAAATCTTCCAAAGGAGAATTTTGAGTTCCTCATGAAGATTGATCTTCCAAAGAGTCTTCCATTCAAAAGTGGAACATGGGCCAGTGGCATGAAACCGAGGAGATTGGTCTAAAATATATGCAGATCTAATCGAAAAAATCCCAAAAATGGTTGGAGTCCAATTAAGTTTATCTAGGCCTTGGGCCATAGAAATGGGGATCCTCAAAATGTTATCAACATCAATAGGATCAAAAAAAAGGTTAACCTTGGCAACATCCCAACAGCAAGAGGACGGCAAAAACAAATCAGACACCATATTGTATCCCACCAAACGGTCACCCCTAGGGATTGGTTTGAAATTATGAGCATAAGACACCTAAGGATCCTTCCAAAAATCAATGCAATGCCCATTCCTAACTTGGTAACAAACTCCTTTAACCAAAAGGTCTTTCGTACTGAGGATGCCTTTCCATAACCACGAGTTAGATGGGTTGGGGCTAACATCCATAAAAGACTTACCACGGCAATACTTAGTTTTAAGCAGATGAACCCAAAGAGCATCAGAATTATAGAGCATGTTCCACCCCAGCTTAGCCAAAAGCGCACAGTTCATATCAGTGGTACACCTGAAGCCCAACCCTCCTACACATATGGGGAAGCATAGCGTGTCCCAAGCCTTAAGGCATAAGCCTCTCCCCCTATCAATAGGAAAACCCCACCAAAAACGACGACAACAAGCATCAATAGCCTCGCACACAGATTTGGGCAAGCGAAACGTGGACATGGTATAGATAGGAATCGTCGACGCCACTGATCTGATAAGGGTGGCTCGACCCGCCTGAGATAGAGTGCGGGCTTTCCAACTACAAATCTTATTGTGAACTTTATCAATAACATCTCGAAAAACACCTTTCTTAGATCTACCCACAAAAAGTGGAAGCCTAAGGTACTTAGAAGGGGCCTTAGTCTTGTGCATGCTTAACACCGAGGAAATAGCAGTTGCCTGACTACCACTTATATTTTTACTGAAGTGTATGCTAGATTTGGAGAAATTGATCGATTGACCAGACCATTTGCCATATATGTGGAAACACTCACAAATAGCCTCAGCTTCAGAAGAAGAGGCTCTCCCAAAAACCATCAAGTCGTCAGCAAAAAGGAGATGAGAAATGGCCTGACCACCCCTACAGACCTTGATACCATGGATTGAGCCAGCATCTTCAATTCTCAAAATGAGATGAGACAACATCTCAGAGCACAAAATGAACAAAAAAGGGGACAAAGGGTCACCTTGGCGAAGCCCTCTTTGAGGATTAAAGAAGCCAATAGCGCTACCATTGACAAGGGTAGAGAATGAGGTGGTTGAGACACATTGAAGAATCTAGTTAATCCACACTGCATTGAAGCCAAAGCATTTCATAACTTCAGCCAGAAACAACCATTCCATTTTATCATAAGCACGCTCCATATCAATCTTGACAGCCATAAAGCTTCCTTTGCCAAATTTAAGCTTCATCGAATGGAGGATTTCTTGTACCAACACTGAGTTATCAGAAATACATCTGCTGGGGACAAAAGTAGCTTGAAAGGGGGAGATGAGCTTATGGAGAATAGGCTGTAAACCATTAGCAAGAAGCTTTGCAATAATCTTATAAACAAAATTGCAAAGACTAATAGGCTGAAAATGTTTGACCAAAGTAGGAGAATCAGATTTAGGAATAAGAGCTATGTTGGTGTGATTTAACTTTTGAGCATAAAGCCACCAAGAAAGAAGCTACAGACTGCATTAACGACATCAGCTTTAACTATAGACCAGTAATTCTTATAAAAGAAGGCGGACATACCATCAGGGCCTGGAGCTTTAAGGGAACCATACGAAAAAGAACCTCTCTAATTTCAACAGGGGTAGAACCAGGAATTTTAAGTTGCCGGGGCCAGTGGCTAGCCTAAGAAATTTGTGAGCCGAGTCCTCAGATAGGATTTTATTCTTCAAGAATGAAGACACCCAACGTCCCAGCACCCAACTCCCAACTTAGATAGAATAATTTATTATGATATGAAATTTTTTTTAAAAAAGTTTTCCACTTTTCATTTAATAGAGCATTAGAGCAAAAATCAAGACAACAGTATATGATTGAAAAAATTAAAGTATTTATATAAGAATATAAAATGAAGATTAAAGAGGAGAAGTGGTCTAAGTGGAGAACTTACTTAGTTTATAGTTACATGACCATTGTGGCATTGACCAAATGATCAAAAAGCCGAAAAGGTTTCCTGTTAACTTTGCTCTCTTGCACTAAAAAGACTAAAAGAGAATATGTTATATGTTATATGTTATATGTGGTGTTGTTTTTTGGATTTTTTCCAAAATCGAAAACTCAATTCCTCTTTAGAGAATTAGGGGAGATTTCTTAGTAGAGGAGATAAACTCATAAAAGGGATTTAGGGAATTAAGGATTTCACCAGATGCAAAAAGGGCCAAAGGAAGAAGGAAGATGGACGGACCGACTGAGGGTGTGCATTGGAAAAGACAAAAAGCTGCAAAAGCATATATGGGTATAGCTGCCATATAGGGATTAAGGAAAAATAGAAGTGATTTGATGAAAGAATCCTCTTAAAGTCATCCTTTTTATCTAAAAGTTGGGTTAGTTTGGTAAAATTCAAGTATTAAGTTTGATTTGGTAAGTTGCATCCCACCAATTATGATGGTCACTTAGTACATTTTGTACACATGTTGCAAAACTATAGGTAAGGTCAATTTTTTTTCCAAAATTTTGTAGAGGCCATAACCCCCTAGTCCCTTGTATAGTTCCGCCCCTGAATTTCAACTTCCTTAGGAATAGAACATAAAGTAACATTATCATAAGTGGAGATGCAGTGAGGGATAAGACCATCCAGACCCTCAGTGAAAGAAGGATTTGAGGTGGAGAAGAGCTCCTGGAGCTGACGATTAAAATAATCACCAATGGCTAGCCTGTTGGAGATCCACTGACCAGCTTCATTCTTAAGGAAATCAATGGAATTCCTACGCCCACGAATGATCGTCGAAGTGTGGAAAAACTTCTTATTCCTATCACCCTCTTTAAGCCAATTGACTCTCAAGTTCTGCTTCCAAAAAATCTCCTCGCGAAAACGGCATTCATCAAGGGCCAACTGGAGGTTAGCTTCAGAATCCAGATTAGCGGGGGTGGGAGCCAACAACTGAATTTTGTCAATGGAATCCAATAAGACTTTAATTATGGTCTGGACTTTACCAAAGTGATGCTTATTCCAGAAAGAAAGAGCAATCCGAGAAACCTTTATTTTATTATACAAACGCAAAGAGGGAGAGCCAAAACCAAGAAATCTCCACGTATAATTCACGACAGGAGAGCTCGCAGCATCTCGAATCCACATGGCTTGAAATTTAAAAAGCCTAGGGGTAGAGAGCTCCTCACCCAGACACTTGAGTAAAATGGGGCAGTGATCCGAAGCAGTAGCAGGCAGGTGAAAAAGAGAAGCTAAGGGAAAGAGAGCTCTCCACTCCAGATTAGCCACACCTCTGTCAAGACGCTCCTTGATGTTAGCAAAATTGGATCTTTTTTTATTCCACGTGAAAGGGTTACTAGAGAACCCAATGTCAACCAAAGCGTTGGTATCCATCAGAGCACGAAGCCCTTCCGTAGAAGGACAAGCAAAAGGTCTACCTCCTTTCTTATCACATTGAGAGAGGATGCAGTTGAAATCACCAATACACAGCCAAGGACTAGCAAAAGACTTGGCAATAGTGTCAAGAAGAGCCAAGAAATCAGCTTTGAATTGCCAATACGAAGGACCATACACAGCAGAGAACATCCACGGAGAGGACGGAGGGGAAGAGAAAACCAAAACATTAATAACAGAGCTAGTTGCAGAGACAACCTTAATCTCCAGCCTATGACGCCAGCCAAGACACAAACCCCTAGCTTTATTGATAGGAGGAGCGGAGACAAGATTCGGAAAACCCAAAGATGACGGACATGGTTTTAACTTATCATCTGTAATCTTAGTTTCAGCAAGGAAAATAATATCAGGATGGTGATCACGAACAAGAGCCCGTAGAGAGTGAATTGCTGCCGGACGGGCCAACCTATGGCAATTCCAAGATAGGGTAATCATCTATAAGTAGGGGGCATGGAAAGGCCCGCCTCCTCAGCCACTTCATTACTATTCATAACTAAACTAGAGCAAACCATGTCAACCTTGGTACCATCCGAATAGAACTTATCCTTTGAAATAACAACTTTTGAGCTCCTTACTCATCTCTTAATATTAAGTTGCCTCAGCCTTGCAACATCGGACCTGGTAGCTTCCACCTTCACACTACTACCTAAAGAGAAATCCTTAGTGCCACAAAGGGGTAAAGGAGGAGTTGCAGGGGTACGGGTGAAGGCACGCTGTTTTTTCTTCTTGTCCAAAGAACAAGGGACAGAAGAGACCACCGTTTTCCTACAGAGTAGAGGAAGAGAAGTAAGAAGGGACCGGCTTGGTTCAATGACAGACAAAAGGGGAGAGCACTGTCGGGGTAAAAGAGGGGACCCCACAGGACTAGAAGGATTATTATCAATAGTCACGTGAGGAGGGGAGACCCGAACAAAGGGGTAGTTGACAGTGGGTGGAAGTCTTTCTTGATGGTAGGCTCGAGAAGCTTTAGGCAAAGAGGGGAAGTTGACAGTAGGTGGAAGTCTTTCCTGATGGTAGGCTCAAGAAGCTTCAGGCAAAAAGGCAGGGCCTGGGAATCCTTACGAATATCTTAGTGGCTAGTAAACTTAGTGATAAAGGCTGTAATTTGTCAAGGGGAATGGAGTGGCGTGGGTACGTTATCTGACTACTTGATGAGACAAGAGAGGGGGGTTCAGTAGGAGAGGTATGGGAATTGATGATTATGCATGGGGATAGATGGTGGCAGGAAAAAGACTCATCTTGAGGAGAAGAGGAAGTGGGGTGAAAAACACGCGCATCCCTCGCCGGAGAAGCACCCCCCAATCGGAGAAGGGTTCCTAACCCAAGGCTTGGGATTGGATATGGGACTTCTGAAGGACACAGACTTACTAACAGAGCTACCAAACTCTGCCCTCAACCAAAGCCCAAAACGTTGAGAACTTTCATGCCGTGAGAATAAAGAATCAAAGGAACAATCTTTAGAACAATGGCATAAACGGCCACATTGAAAGCAGAAGTCAGATAATCGTTCGAATTTAAAATGGATTCAAACCTCAGGATGAGAACCCCTCTTCAAGCAGAAGCCAGTCTTAAGGGGTTTGGACACATTAAGACCCATTTTAACTCTCTGAAATTTCTACTAGAGCATCAACTCCTTAGCGGATGAATTAATCTGTAGCACTTCGCCCAACAGCAATCCAATTTTTTCAACATTTTGTACCATCTTGTGGTCAGGGGGAAGACCGTGGATCTGTATCCAAAAGGGGGACATAGAGAAATCTATCTCTTTTAGAACAAGATTAGGATCCCAGGATTTCAAAACCAAGTGAGCACCCACCATAGACCAAGGACCAGTAAGAAAAATCCTTTAACGGTTGGCTTCCTTAATGAAACCAAAAAGAAAAGTATTTGTTGCAAGGGCCGTGATGGAAAGACCATCATAAAGATTCCACGCCCTTGAAGCCACAGCACGGACAGTGTTAAGATTCACAATCTGACTGTAATTAACTTACCCACTAGATAAAGGTTAGAGGCCTGCAAGGCCATCTCAACATCAGGCTCCAAATTCAAGATCTCATCAGCATAAGAAAGGTTGGCAGTCTTGGCGATGAGTTGGGAAAAAATTTCTGAAGATTGGTCCATGAGGGCACCACAATCACAGTAAAAGATTGAGAAAAACTGAAGTAGATAAAGCAGAACTCACCAGCACAGATAGGGAACCTTGGCCAATAAAGGACAGGAGAAACCTCACTACTCAGGAAGAAAGTGAGAGATATATATGGAGTATATATTATCTTGAAATAATTGGGAATGTATTCAATGCACCCAATTCAGAATAATGTGGAAAAATAGTACTGCATTTCATAGATTGATCCAACGGTGGAAATTAAACACTAGTGGTGCCATACGTTGGGCCAATGTGGCTTTTCTTTTGTGTAGATGTAGAGATATAAGGAAAAAAATCTTTGTAATGATGAAACTTGAATTGGGGATCAGAATTACATTAAATGCAACCCCTTGGATGACAGAGAAAAAGTCCAACGCAACACACACAGATTTCGAATCATCCTGAATCTTGATAGTTTTGAAACAACCCCCCCTAAAAAAAATGTCCGTCAAATGTAGGCATTTCATGATTGTGGGTCTGAAATGAAATTTTCAATTTTCTATTCGAATATCAAAAAGGGTTTTCCCCAAAGAGAGCAAAAAAAAAAAAAAAGCTTATAATTATTTTAAGGGCCCTTATGGGCTCTCGTCTTCCCAATTTTCAGAGAGATAGCGAGAGAGAGAGAAAGAGAGATGAAAGCGGCAGGGAGCATTAAATAGAAGTAGACGTTTCATAAATGAAGAGGGAGTCAGAGTTTCAAGGTTACAAGTATCCGTAGTGGGTTTTAAGGCTAGGATTTTTGTACATTTCTAACTTAACGTACAAATAGAAACTGTGGGTTTTAAGGGTGGAACCAAAATGCTTTCATTGTTAAGGTTTTTCACTGGGCCATGCAAAACCTCAGACAAAGAAGCGCTCAATAGTAGGGCAACCTTCTGTTTGTTGTCCTCTAAGCTCTACCATTCTTTGTGTCAATTTTTGGCTAAATCCATACAAACAGGGCTACTATTCTGGTGGTCACACTAGTCAAGTTTTTGAATGTGTTTGGTAGGTAGGTGGGGTTGACCAGGGGTGGAACATACAAGCGACTAGGGGGGCCATGGCCCTTGCAAAATTTTGGAAAAAAAATTGACCTTACCTATAGTTTTGCAACATGTGTACAAAATGTACTAAGTGACCATCACAATTGGTGGGATGCAACTTACCAAACCAAACTTAATACTTGAATTTTACCAAACTAACCCAACTTTTAGATAAAAAGGATGACTTTAAGAGGATTCTTTCGTCAAATCACTTCTATATTTCCTTAATCCCTATTGGCAGCCATACCCATATGCTTTTGCAGCTTTTCGTATTTTCCAATGCACACCCTTAATCGGTCAGTCCATCTTCCTTCTTCCTTTGGCCCTCTTTGCATCTGGTGAAATCCCTAATTCCCTAAATCCCTTTTATGAGTTTATCTCCTCTACTAAGAAATCTCCCTTAATTCTCTAAACAGGAATTGAGTTTTCGATTTTGGAAAAAATCCAAAAGACAACACCACATATAACATATAACATATAACATATTCTCTTTTAGTCTTTTGAGTGCAAGAGAGCAAAGTTAACAGAAAACCTTTTCGGCTTTTTGATCATTTGGTCAATGCCACAATGATCATGTAACTATAAACTAAGTAAGTTCTCCACTTAGACCACTTCTCCTCTTCAATCTTCATTTTATATTCTTATATAAATACTTTAATTTTTACAATCATATACTGTTGTCTTGATTTTTGCTTTAATGCTCTATTAAATGAAAAGTTGAAAACTTTATATAAAAAAATTTCATATCATAATAAATTATTCTATCTAAGTTGGGAGTTGGGTGCTGGGACGTTGGGTGTCTTCATTCTTGAAGAATGAAATCCTATTTGAAGACTCGGCTCACAAATTTCTTAGGTTAGCCATTGGTCCCGGCAACCTAAAATTCCTAGTGGCCGCCCCTGGGGTTGACCATACCTTATCTGGATTTCTTAGGCCCATTGTTGTCTTTTCCTACCAAATATGAAGGTATTGGCCGGCCGGAGGGCTTTTAGTTGAAATAAGCTAAGTTTTACATGTTCCATTGTTTTCGTGGATTATCATTACCCTTTTTCAGGAAAACAAAGAGTCAATGTTGCTTATGAGCATTCATAAAAGAAACGGTTATTTTACTCAGCTTTGGGCATCCCTGGACTGAAAGTTCATTCAAACCACGGTTTCGGAAATTTGGGCAGAGTGTAGGATCTTCTTGTCAATATGGCGATATGTACCTCTAGGATCACTTCAGTGTGAAATCACAGTCGTGATATCGGGTTAGGAGTCTAAGACGATTACTCCCTAAGTAGCGTCATCATGCCACTTTTTTTTTTTTTTTTGAATGAGCTAGCTCTCCTTTTTCTAAGAGTTATTTTACAAATTTTAAGACATCTCCCATAAGATTAGATAGAAAATCCTTCAAAAGTTTTTATCTTTAAATTTTGTTATAAAATATTATTGGATTTAATCACATGTAGGATTAAAGTCTGATATCATCTCTAATTCAATAAAAAATTTGATTTAAATTCTCAAATGATGGTTAATCAAGTACAGAATATCTTAGACGTACTATCTTGTATGATAACGGTACTCCATGAATGACACGTGTATATCCCAACATGTATTGTTCATGAATGATTGTGAATATACAAAATATTCTAAACATGATCAAAACTGTAATGCACTAAAAGATACTCGTTCCCTTAGAATAAAAAAGAGAGGTCATTGCAAAAGCGAAGAACGTTACCAAAGGGTCAGACTCAGTCTTCTCTATTCATTGCTTAAATCTCCCACACGTTTTTATTTGGTAATCCGATTATGGTTATGGGCAAGATTGGGCAGGTTCCGATCTTCTTTGTTTCATTGCTTAGTGCCTATTTGGATGAGATTCTGGGATGCCCAAAATCTCTTCTAATGGCCCATAATCACTTTTAAGAGTGTTTGGATAAAAAATGAGAAAAGTAATTGTAAGCCCAAAAGAGATTTTGAGGCCAATTTACTCAAGCTGCCTCCCCCCTGATTCTGATTCAGCTTTTGATTCAGCTTCTGATTCTACTTCTGATTCTACTTCTGATTCTACTCTGAAGCTATCCCAAACAGGCACTTAGTGCTCATGCATAGACCTTGTTATTTTATGATCCGAATATGGGTAAGATTGAGCCGGTTTGGAACGTGGCTAGCACGCTATAACATACCGTAAACTATGTTACCCATTGGAAAGGGCTCTTTTTTTTATTATTATTTTTATTTTTTATTTTTTTTTAATTTTAAAAAGAAAGAAAGAAGGAAGTTTTAAGCTTATATTTGAATTGATCACATGCATCTAGTAATTAAGAAAGGAAAAAGAAAAAAAAAATTAATCATATGCTAAATCATGCTTAAGATACGAATCAATAATGTCCGCATAAACTCAATACAAAAGCAATGCACTTCATTAATAAAGTAATAATACTAATAATAATCCAATAAAAAAATAATAATATTGTACGGGAGTTTTTTCCAACCGTAGATGAATAGTGATGGAATAGAGCTACAATCTCACCATACGATAGACTCGCAAATAGTAAACACAAGGTTAAAGGGTGGCCAACGTGGGTTCGGCCAAATCCTCTCCGACGATCTAATTAGTGATTGTTTTAGAGAGAGAATGTTTCAGGGGCTAAGGTTAGGTCATACCTGAATTATGTTGCATCATGTTTTATTTATAGATTTATGTACGAACTAACTCAGGCTGGTCTAATAATTGTCTGGGTTAGGTTAACCATAACTTGAGTTACGTATCCCGCTGTCTGACAAGGATTTATTAGCCTTAGTTGAGATTGGATTATAGTTAGGGTAACTGAGTCTGTATTTCATAGAAATTGGTTAAAGGTAGGTTGGTACCAATGTGGTGAGATCGGGCTCGAGTGAATGAGGCCGGGCATATTTGGCTTGCATGATTGTACTTTCCACTGGAAGATTACAACTCTCAGATCGAGTTGATGAGAGAAGCCATAACTACCAAGGTTGGGGGACTATGTCGTATTTTGGGATCGGGCTGTATGAATTTTTCATGACTGTAGTGTGAACTTCGGTATTTTCCCACACAAATACTAATAATAATAAGAGGGCTATGTGATTGGTAAATCGTACACACGCTTGTGGGGTCTACGGTGCGTGCTTGATATGCATGAATCACATAACACAAGGCAATAGCCCCATTTTAAAAAAAATAGAATGCTGGAACGTATTTAATATCCTAATGTCCACTTGGCTTGTAATGAGTAAAATGCGATTTATTTATTTATTATTTTATTTTTTCATCTTCAGTTAAAATCTGATTTCATCTTTTCTCTCTGATTTTAATTAAAATACAAGTTCAATGATTTTTTTTTTTCTTCTTAAATTTTACCAATTTTTATGCTCATGTCTATTTTTAAAGTGTCCAAAACACTCAATGGGGGACCGGGGTTATGCTCATGAAAATACGAAAATATAAGCATTTTCCTTCATATTTGCCTTGTTGTTTGACCGCAAGAATTGGAGGCAGCAGATTGGAGCGTGTTTAGGGCACCATCCCATGGGGCCGGGAGGGGGAGATGGGTGATCGTCATTAGGGTTTACTATAGATATATTGTAATGATTAGGGTCTACAAAGTTGCTAGAGATGTGATGGGAAGGTAGGAATGATGAGAGTTACAGATAGGTGGTCCACAGTCCTCATTGTTCTGTACAAGCCAAATATTTTGTCTCCTCCATTGTGAATTAGTAAGTTCCCCCATAAGTTTTTCTCCGGTTTCTGCAATCTTACGTGGTTGGGTACTGAGTAGTGGCAATGGGCAGTAGCCTTAATAGGAGGTTAGATGGTAATGATGAGGGTTTGTATAGGGCCTTGGGCACGCAACCATACAAAATGATCTCCATATTCAAATCAAAATTTGAAACCTAAGACGAAAAAGGCAAAATAAATAAATGAGGAGAAGTGAGCCATCAAATTAATACCCTCCCCAGGAGGATGGCAAATCACGGTCATGTATACATACCTGCCCACTGACTCTGTAATCTGGCAACTCCACCTATTCCATCTATTCGTCTTTCCGTCTTGGGTGAGGAAGTACAAACTGAGCACATTGTACAGGCGAGAATGACACATTACCACACAAAGAAAAGCAGAGCACAATTGTCATTGAATTTAATGCATGCTACAATGTCTCTTGGTGTTGGCTTTTATATTATATATATATATATAATATGTATGGGATAGGATCCAAGGAGACGAAAAAAAAAAAAAACAAATTTTTACACGAACATAACCTTAATCTTCTAGTTTTTGCTTCAGTTCTCATTTTATTTTTTTATTGTACTGTGGAATGTTTTCTTTTCTTTAAAAAATATATATTTATATGGTTTAGGCGGCAAAAAAAAAACAAAAAACCGAAAAAAACAAAAAAACAAAAATATACGAAAAGAAAGGGGGAAAAATATATACATGGTTTAGGTGGCAAAAAAAAAAAAAAAAAAACCGAAAAAAACAAAAAAACAAAAATATACGAAAAGAAAGGGGGAAAAATATATACATGGTTTAGGCGGCAAAAAAAAAAAAAAAAACCGAAAAAAACAAAAAACAAAAATATACGAAAAAAGAGGGGGATACGAAGTAACCATAGCCCATTGCATTAGATGGACGTATGCTATCCCATCAAGTCCATCAAGTCCATAACTTTTTGTTTGAGAAGGTGAATCGATTAAACTTCATCAACTATTAATGAGTAATCCTAACGTGGGTGGATTGGGTTAGGGAGGTACAAAAATAGTACTTAAAAATCTATTATGTATGCATTTCTTGTGGTTCCATTTTACATATTAAAATGAAAATCATATTTTATTCTGTTGGATAGATAGTGCTAAAAAGTTAAACTTTGAAAAACCTACTGCAATTGGGTAAGAGTTTATTTTTTAACTCAACTAAAAAAAAAAAAAAAAAAATAATATATATATATATATATATATACACACATGGAATAATTTGGATCGCATATAATTTAGCACTAGCCAAATAGATCTCAAAGTTTATCTATCGCACATAATTTAGCATTGGCCAAATATATCTCAAAGTTTCGCTATAGCTAAGTTACAACTTGAGGGATCACTGAACATTGGAGAGTCCCCTTTTTCAAATTGAACTAAGATTAGCTTGGGTTAAGGGTAATGACTGACCATTGGTGCCACCTCAAATTAATTCTCATGAATGGAATAAGTCTAATCACAGCACCTTAACAAGGATGTCGTGGCTTCTTTATGATAAATAAAGATACCCGCAAACAAAAAGTCTAATGCAACAATTAGTTTATGAAAGGCTAAAGCTTCAACATAATTCAATCCAAGCAAAAGTTTATTTTTTAACTCAAAAATTGTGTTTTGATAATAGTAATAATAATAATAAAAACCAAGCAATAGAGCCTGAGATTTATGTTCTTACTAGGTTAGTCGAGTAGTCAGTCCTGGGTGTGGTTCCAGGGGTTATCGTTTTGATTGGCCTTAAACTTGTAGAGATAATGAATCTATATAGGTATGCAGCGTTTTACAAGGGCCATTAGGGAAACAATCAGTATTGAAATTTCAACGGGAATAATGCTTGGGATAACCCTAATCTTTAATCCAAAAATAAAAAAATAAAAAAATAAAGAAAGAACTTGGTATTTAGAATTAAATCTTGTATCCAAATCTATTTTGCCCTCACATATATAATATTAATGAATGAATTATTATATGTAGGGAGGTAAATGTGTCATTTTAATAAAAAAGGTTTCATTTCTGACCTTTAATCCCCCTAAAATTAGAGGGATGAGAAAAAATGAGGAGGAGAGATTTCTAATCGTCCCTCTCCTTTTCCATCATACCAAACATAGGGCAAGGGGTTATTTGGCAAACTTTAAAAACCTAACCAACTGAGGATAGGTCTAATCAGTTTTGATTTCATACTGTTTTGTAAATTTTTTTCCTACTAAACAATTCAATTTTGTGATGAAAATAAGGCTTAAACATATTTTTTTTCAAATCAACTATGAGTTGGTTTATTTAAAAACCAGACAACAAAAATGGATTAGACCTAGTCTAATTCAATTTTTGAAATTTCGAAACAGGCCTTAAACGTCCAAGCACTTCTACATATACAACAAAACTGATTGTTTGATTAAGATGATATACTAAAAATAATGTAACAAGTGTAATAAAGAATTACGATATCCGCACCCGCTAAGAGGACAACAACTAAAAATTACAATTAATGAAACTAGAAACTACAATTAATGAAACTAGACTTCCACAGTGCCAACATCTATAAATGAGCATGGACGAATAGAATATAACCCATCCACTGACTGTCTAACATTATTAATTAACATATGGTATCATGCACGGAAACGTTAAATCTAAGATATTAATTTTCTATAATTTGACCATTTTTTAGGTAAACCACGGCAGATTCCATCTTCCCACCCACACTAAAAATACAAATGAGTGATCACTTTTTGAAACTTTTGGGCAATTTGATTTGCATCTAAGTTGGTAATATTACTAAGGGCATGCTACAGTCAGTTGCGGCGATAGAACCATCGCATGTTGATTGCAGCGTGCATGACACACAGCGGAATATAACCCATCCACTGAGTATCTTACATTATTAATTAACATATGGTATCATGCACGGAAAGGTTAAATCTAAAACATTAATTTTCTATAATTTGACCATTTTTTAGGTAAACGACGGTGGATTCCATCTTCCCAACTACACTAAAAATACAAATGAGTGATCACTTTTTGAAACTTTTGTGCAATTTGATTTGCATCTAAGTTGGTAATGTTACTAAGGGGTATACTGCAGCGGTCGAACCATCGCATGTTGATTGAAGAATGAATGACACATAGCATGGGACCCACATGCGTGTGTCATGCACGCTCCAATCAAAGCGTGACGGTTCGACCGCGACGGCTGACCTTAGCATTTTCTTATTACTAATTACCATAGTAACACGGTAATCAATATATATATATACACGGTTATGTTCCTATCAGCACGTGTTGATATAAGTTATATCAACACCATGCATTGGGGGTTGTATCTCTTGCATTGATTTAATCTACCTCATATCCCACTAATGCACAAGGTACAACTCCCAACGCCAATATTGATATAAGTTATATCAGCATGTGCTTACCTGATCATCATCTTATATATATATATATATATATCTATACTACCTATAAAAAGATGAATGTAAGAAAAACTTTTGATTGACTAATATAACCTTATTTTAATTTTTAAATACGCAACTACCCTTCTGCATATATAGGAAATATAGGAATATAAAATACATACCTAAATAAGAATTATAAGGAAACTATAATTCGTATAATAAATAAATAAAACCCAGATAGGAATTTTAAAGAAACTGTAATTCGTATAATAAATAAATAAATAAAACTTTTGATTAAATATTACGCCCTTATTTTAAATTTTAAATACTATTCGCCCTTAATCCGATATTGCCTTTCAAACCCTACGGCTCCCAATCAAGTCCCAACATCCTCTGACTTCTCTTATCTTTATCTTCTCCCAGCACCACCTTTTTTAGTTTCTTTTCTTTCCCACTTATTCAAGTAATGTTCTTAATTATAAGAAATCATTAATGAGGATTTTCAAACAAACAAAACATAGTCGTGTCAACGCATGAAAATCTTGGCAAATCCAATTAAAGTTTAAATCATATACTTATACCAAAATAAAAACTTAAAATTTTTAGAGGTTGTCTTCAAATCTTTTTCCTTTTATTATTGTTAATTTATTTTTTTCTTTTTATTAGTATAGGAAATTTACAGTATACGTAAAATCCCTATAATAAACGTGTTGTTGTTGGTATTTAGCATAACTATTATCAAGTGTAGGATATAATCTTCAATGTGAATGTTTTTATAGTGATGTGGATGATTTCATATTTTTAAATTTTCTTTAGCATAATTATATTTGTATGTCTTTCTTAATTAATATTATTTAAAATTGTTCGCGTGTAACGCACGTGTACTATAACTAATATATATATATATATATATATATTTGGCTCATGCTTGAGTTTCGACTGTAGGCGAATTTAATAAAATTAAATAATAACTTTGACTCGCCTAAATAAACTTAATGTGTTCAATCTACTAATGCCACCATGGTTCCATGCAGTGTTACGAGATCTCACACGCTACTTGGTTTGGACCCATTAGTCCCACCAATGTATATATGATATGTGAGATATTATTAATTATTATTATTAATTTATGTATCTAATGATGTGGTTATTAATGTATCAATTATTAAGACAATACCAAGAGATTTATGTATGGATGTGGCACAAACTCTGCCATCAGGCCAAGAAATTGGGAGAGCCCACCATTACACCCATGAGGGTGTGCTTAGAATAGCTTTTCTCTTGTACTTTTCCTTTATCCATTTCTGTCTTCTGCACTCTTCTCTCTCTCATAGCAACAGTGCCCTGCATTCTCTCCCTAACCCTCCATTACCACTACATTCTCTCTCTAGCCCTTCATTCACACTCAGAACCCTCCATTTACACTCAACTTTGGTTAAGGGCGAGTTTGACGTTGAGTTCGGTGGAGGTTGGTAAGTTGTTAGTGTTCTTACTGTTTATTAATAGTATTCTCATTTTTCCCTTTTTTTTTTTTAAAAAGAAAAAAAACCTCCATTAACACTTGAACATCTAGGCTTTGTTTTCTCCTGTTCCAAACATTGAATAATCTAAAAGAATCAAACTTCTGTTTTCTATTCTTTTCTTACCTTTTCTCAGCGACCAAACATTGAATATGGGTTATACTCCGTTTGGTTGATGAGAATCTCGAGAAAAAGCAAAGAATCTACGACTTCAAATTCCAGATTTTTCATTACAGAGAGTTTAGAAGAGCAATAAGGTAATGAAAAGGCAGTAAAACATCAGGTTCCGAGTATTAAACGCAGTTAAGGAGAAAAAGATCTGAGAGCAAAACCCGTCGGTTACCTTTATCCTCTTGGCCTCTGCACCAAAACCCATCTCAGCTGCTAATAGCCCTAAGAAACCCACCACACTGCACACCACTAAAACCCTTCTCTCCATGCCCCTCTCTCCAAATCTCACTCTCCAACTCTCTCTCTCTCTAATCTTTTATCTTTCTCTCATCAAAAAAAAAAAAAAGAAAAAAAAAACATCTAGGCTTTGTGGGTGGTGACCAGCTAGGATATCTTTGGGTAAACAAGGCAGCGTATGTGGTTTCGTAGCCACAAACGCTGTTACGAAGTTCATTTCAAACCCACATTGTTTCTGAAATTCTTCATTTCTCATTGTAGACCATGGCATTTGTATCTCAAGTTTTCGTCCAGTTTCGTTCCATCAAAACCCAACGAAAGACCCTTGGCCCATGTATGCCAACCACTTGAGGTTGCTGGAGAGGAAGAGAGCAGCTTATTTGTTTAAGGCTCCGCTACAAGAGCGAGCTCACCTGCAGGGTACGTATTCATGAATGATTCACTTTTTTTTTTTTAAAAAAATTTTTCTTAGTGAAGTTGCCTTTCTAGACCACGAGTTGCTATACAATAATATAAAAATGTCGTGGCCAAATATTCGAATTTATATTGATGATTGCGTACTTACATGTGTGTCTTGATGATGAGAATTAACCATTGATTTACTTTGTGGATGTTGAAGTAAAAGCATGTATTAATTTATTGATGATTGTCCCACTTGATGGCAAAATTATGATCTTAAATCAAAATCTGTTGCCAAGCTTGTGCAAGCCCCATAGGATTACTTATACGGTGTGGTCGTGCAGGAGGGAAGAAAGATCCAAAAGATTTGGAACTGGTGGGCAATGGAAAGGAGGTAGACCAATCTTCTTTGGAATCTTGTCTTATTAGGGCTTTCAACTGTATGATCTGTTTATTCGAATTGAAGTTTTTCTGCTTTTTCCATTCCACCAAGCCTTTCCTGCAAGCCTTTAGTTTCTCATGATCACCTCTCCGCACTCTTCCTCTTAATCCATTGTTGATCAAATGTGAAAGGGGTTTTCCTTTTCCTATCACTGGGATTTGTATCAAGAAGTAATGGAAAATGATCTGATCCTATTCCTTCAAGGTGAAGCACCATAGCATAGTCTTTAAATAATCCCTATTCATAAGAATCCAGCAACCGATCTAATCTTTCTGTGATATTATCGTTATGCCTAGTAATTACAAAGCGTGTTTGTTTGTTCTTAATTATTTATTTTGTTTAGAGTCCAGTATTATTTTTGGATATATGAAATACCATGTCCAAAGCAATGTGAGGTTTAATCTTTGGAGGCATTTGAGACACCCCTATTAAGTGAAAAAAGAAGAAGAAAAAAATAGAAAAAAATTAACATAAAAATTAACAAAAAAATGTTGGGTTATTCACAAATGGCTAAAGAAATGAGGACTAAACAAGATCAAGAGAAAGTGTGCTCTTGATAAAAACTCAATAAAACTTAACAGTTCCTCCCTGCTTATTCATTGATAGAACTGAACATATATATAGGGATTACACGACTTTTTACCTTAATAGATGCTTTGTATTAGAATACCACAATAAATACTGTTCATGTATCACACTTAATACTATTCATGTATCTAGAACCTAGACAAATGAACTTAGATAAGAATACTAAAAGACAATGGTCTACCTTAGAATTCCAACATCCTCCCTTAAGCTAGAAAGCTACCATGCCAAGTTTCTTCTTCATCTTGATGAAAGTATCATGCTTCAAAGCTTTTGTAAAAATGTCTGCAACTTGATCTTATGTGCTTGCTTTTGCCATGAAAAACAAGGTTCTTTGTAAGTGAAATTGCTGAACTGTTGTCACAAAACAGAGGTGTACCTTCAACTTGAGGATGCTTCAGCTCTGCTAAAACCCATCTTATCCATGGTGCTTGACAAGATGCTAAAGCCACCGAAATATACTCAGATTCTGCTGTAGAAAGAGTCACAACTGATTGCTTCTTTGATGCTCATGAAATTGCACCTGAACCAATGCTAAAAACATAGCCAGAAGTGCTTTTACAGTCATCAATACTTCCTCTCCAATCACTATCATAATATCCAACCAAACTTGAATCTTCAATTTTTCTGTAGTGTATCCCTTCATCAATAGTTCCATACACATCATAATACTCTTTTTCCAGCTTCCCAGTGACTTCCTTTTGGTGATTCCATGAATCTACTAAGCATACTAACCGAGAACATAATATCTGGTCTTGTGGAGTCAAGTACATGAGACTACCAATGAGACTTCTATACAGAGTTCCATCAATATTTTTCTCTTCATCAAATTTGCTTAATTTCAAACCAACTTCCATTGGAGTGCTTATTGGCGTAGCACCCTCCATCCTGTACCTTTTCAACAAGTCACTTGCATACCTTTTCTGAGAAATGAAAATTCCATTTTCTTCTTGTCTAACTTCGATGCCAAGAAAATAATGGAGGAAACCCATGTCGGTCATTTCAAATTCTTTCTTCAAAACCCTCTAGAATTCTTCACACATTTCTAAACTATTCCTAGTAAAAATCAGATCATCCACATATAAACACACAATGAGAAACTCACCTCGAGTGCCTTCTTTGAGGTAGAGAGTATGTTCAAATGGACACCTTTTAAAACCATTCTTCAAGAAATACCCATCAATGCGACTATACCATGCTCTTGGAGCTTGCTTGAGCCCATATAGTGCTTTGTTTAAACGACATACCTTCTTTTCTTCACCACTCTTTACATAACCAGGTGGTTGATGGATATACACCTCCTCTCCAAGAAAACCATTTAAGAAGGCACATTTGACATCCATTTGATGCACTTTCCAAGTATTTTGAGCCGCCAAAGCTAGAACCATTTGAATTGTTTTAAGACGAGCTACTGGAGCAAAAACTTCTTGATAGTCAATGCCATACCTTTGCTTGTAGCCTTTAACCACCAATTGAGCTTTATGCTTGTCAATTTCACCTTTAGAATTCATTTTTGTCTTGTACACCCATTTCACGTCAATTAGCTTTTTCCCATCAGGAAGTTCCACAAGCTCCCAGGTATTATTTTTCTGAATTGGATCAATTTCTTGATCCATTGCATGTCTCCACTTCTCTACCTTGAACGCCTCTTCAAAACTGATCGGATCAGCATCAGCAAACAAAGCAAAATCAGCCACATCTTCTTCTAAATCATTTCTTGTTGCTTCATAAATTTCCCTTAAACTCTTTGCCCTTCTTGGGGGAGTGCTTGAGGATGATGGAGATGATGGAGAAGAAAGTGGAGAAGAGTCTGGAGGAGTGTTGACCCCTTCATCATTGCTTTCCTTTGTAATGTCTTCTTCCAAATCAATAAAATCTGACTTCTCATTCTTGTCATTTCCATCCTAATCTCAAGATTCTTCATCAAACAGCATGTCTCTACTAATAACAAGCTTCTTAGTGATGGGATTGTACAATTTGTTTGCTTTTGAATTTTCACTATACCCCAAAAAGATGCATTTTTCAGATTTGTCATCCAACTTCTTTTGTTTTTCATCCGACAGATGAGAGTAAGCAACACTTCCAAAAATTTTCCAGTGCTCAACACTTGGCTTGAGTCCACTCCAAGCTTCTTTAGGAGTCATGTTTTGCACACTTTTAGATGAGGCACGATTCAAAAGATACGCAGCACAAGCAACAACTTCAGCCCAAAAAACAGTAGGCACCCTTTTAGCTTTCAACATACTTCTAGCCAACTCCACAATTGTTCTATTCTTCCTTTCGGCGACCCCATTTTGTTGGGGAGTATATTGAGTGGTAAATTGATGCTGAATGACGTTGTCCCTTAGAAAAGCTTCAAATTCACCATCTATGTATTCACCTTCTCGATCAGTACACAAAGTTTTTACATGAAAACCACTCTGCTTTTCAACTAAGGCCTTAAAGCTTTTGAAATGCTCAAACATTTCAGATTTTTCTTTAAGAAAATACACCCAGGTCTTTCTGCTATAATCGTCAATGAAGGTAAGGAAATAACGATTACCTCCAATTGAAGTGGTCTTCATAGGTCCGCACAAATCTGAATGTATTAACTCAAGTTGTTTTGTTGCTCATCGTGCCTTCCCAATTGGAAAAGACTTTCTGTGATGCTTGCCAAGTGCACACCCTTCACAAACTTTCTCTTGCAACTCAATATTAGGAGGCATGTCATTCATGACATTCTTTTTACTCATCTGAGAAAGAGTCTTGAAACTCAAATGACCAAAACGAAAATGCCACAACCATGATTTGTCTTTGATATGCATGTTGAAGCAAGAACCAACCTGATCTTGGAAATTTAATGGAAACATTTTGCTTTGGGTCATCTCCACCTTGGTTATGAGAGTACCATTCTTATCTTTGATTTCACAAATATCTTCCTTGAAATTGACTTGATACCCCTTTAAGAGAAGTTGTCCAACACTCAAGAGAATGTGCTTGAGGCCAGGAACATAGAGCACATGAGAAATATGCTTCACTCCTTTCTTTGTTTGAACAAGAACATCACCACTTCCATTGGCGGAAAGTCTTTTATCGTCACCGGTTCTAACGTCACTTTGAGTTGAGTCATCAAACTCCACAAAAGCCTTCTTGTTTCCAGTCATGTGATTGCTACAGCCACTGTCTATATACCAAACTTCATTAAGAAGAGCTTCTTGTATAGAACATGTGAGGAAAAGATTGTCTTCTTCTTTCTTTTGATCTTCCTCATGCATTAAACTGGATTCATCCTTCTTCTCATCGTCTATTCTCTTTCTACAATACCTGTAGATATGGCCATATTTGTTACAGTAATGGCATTGGAGATGCGAAAAGGACCGTCCTCTGCTTCTGCCTCTGTTAGAAGAGTAGGACTCGCCTTCGTTATCTTTGTCGGATTCTTGATGTCTTCCACCAGGACCTCTTCCTCTACCACAATAGGAACCTCTTCCTCTTCCTCGATAAGAACCTCTTCCTTGATAAGAACCTCGACCTCTTCCTTGATAAGAGCCTTTCCTCCATAACTTTCTTCCAAAGAAGCTTGTGTTTGAAAAGCTTGTTCAATGGAAGGAGAGTTATATTGCTTTATATGCAATTCATGGGATTGTAGAGATCCCAATAAATTTTCCATCGACAACGTGGATAAATCTTTTGATTCTTCAACAGCAGCAACAATTGGTTCAAAATTCCGAGTCAAACTTCGCAAAATCTTTTCAACTACCCTTTGGTCTTCAATTTGTTCACTATTCACTTTTAATTGATTAACAACAGAAATCACCCGATTAAAATAATCTTTGACGGTCTCGGAATCTTTCATCTTGAGTCCATCAAACTCAAAACGAAGAAATTGTAGCCTCACCATCTTTACTTTGTTATCGCCTTTGTTTGAAGTAAAAAGTATGTCCCAAGCTTGCTTTGCCGTAGTTGCTGCTGAAATTCTTTCAAAAACAACTTCGTCGACTGTTTGATAAATGGAAAGCAAAGCCTTCTTGTCTTTCTTGCGATTCTCCTTCAATTCTTTCAATTGTTGTTGTGAAAGAACTGTTTCATCATCCGGCTCTTCAAATCCAGTCTCCACGAAATCCTATAAGTCTTGAGATCCAAATAACACCTTCATTTGAATACTCCACTGATTGTAGTTCTTGCCATTAAGACGAGGAATTTGGGGCTTCAACATGTTGTTGGAAACCATGATTCTCCTTCAACCTATGCTTTGATACCACTTGTTGGGTTATTCACAAATGGCTAAAGAAATGAGAACTAAACAAGATCAAGAGAAAGTGTGCTCTTGATAAAAACTCAATAAAACTTAACAATTCCTCCCTGCTTATTCATTGATAGAACTGAACATATATATAGAGATTACACAACCTTTCACCTTAATAGATGCTTTGTATTAGAATACCACAATAAATACTGTTCATGTATCACACTTAATACTATTCATGTATCTAGAACCTAGACAAATGAACTTAGATAAGAATACTAAAAAACAATGGTCTAGCTTAGAATTCCAACAAAAAATGCTACCTAATTTGTTCCTTTATTGGTTTACAATTGATGCTTATTGCATTCACTTAATTTTTTTGCAAATGCAGGTCTATATAGTATATATGGGATCCTTACCTCACCCGTTGGGCGCCTACTGCCCCTCTTCTCATCACTTGCATATATTGCGGAGGGTTGTTGGCAGGTTACCTAATATTTTTCATCGTATTCATTTCATTATTATTAATATTATTTTGTATCATGGTTATCTAAAAATTATTAGAGCTTTTGCTTTTTTATACAAAAAGTTAAGACAATTCTACTATGATGCCTACAACAGTGCTACTGAGGAATCCTTGTACGCAGCTACCATAGATCTTTCAATGGATTTGCAGCGACACTTAGTGAAGAGGAAGCTCAACAAATTTCTGGTTAGTTGAGCTGGATCTTTTCCTCTTCCTTTCAAAAATTATCATAAGAATCTGATCAATCTCTTGGGTCTGTTTACAAATTAATTGTGCCTTTTGGGTTTCAGAAATGGGGGTGGTTTCTGTTTTTTCTAGTAAAGGGAGGATGACTTGCTGCACAACCCAGTCCTGGGATTTTATGGGATTTGGTCAGCATGTTAGAAGGTCCAGTATCGAAAGTGATACTATAATTGGCGTAATTGATGGCAGAATATGGCCGGAAAATGAGTGCTTCAGTGATGATGGATTTGGCCCGCCACCAAGCAAGTGGAAGGGAGGGTGATATGCCCCATCAGGCTTTTCTTGCAACAAGTAAGAATGTTTTTTTATTTTTATTTTAAACATATCATGCTTCAAAGGTTATCACTGTTTTCTACAATCTTATTGTATTTGCTGTAGAACTGAAAAGAATACGAATTAAAGATTAATCCATTGCAAGCAAGAACAGAGGATCCTTGCTTTATGGATGTGAAAACTTTACTTGCAAAGTGTTAGAGGTGTTAGTACACACTAGACATGGACAGAAAACTAACACCATCTTTCAGTCTTATTCATCTGCCTATGATATTTGTGTACCAGCCAGCTATGTCTCAATTGTATCATAGGCAGCCATTTCATGTGCTATTTTATAAAAATATGTTTTATGAAACTAATGGTTGGATTTCTATGAATGAAAATATTTCATGGTTTAAGAGAAGGAATAAACTTTATCACGTCAGGATTTAGATCATTATCATGACGTGGGAAAGAAAAAACAATGTTTTGGATGTTCAGCATTTACAATTATCCCAACTTAATTTCCCATTTTTTTCCCCTGCTATAATCTTATGATTACTGCTTTACCAACAATTTGACGGTTGTCAAAAAATGGTATCTTGACCAAATAACTTAGAGAAAGAAGTTCAAATAAATCTATTTCCTTTTCTCTTCGTGTGATTTTTCAGTTTGTTTGATTATTTTTCTGACTTTTAGTGATCTGAAACTGGAAATCAAAGAGGAAGTTGAAAATGTACCTTTAATTCTTCCACTCTCATATGATTTCCAATAATCTTCATCGTCTGTCTTAAACGCCAAGTTTTCTCATATCCATGTCAAATCCCTTTGTTGAGTAGTTATCATCTTCTCACGCATTCTGTTTCTAACAAAAATATTTTCTCCATTTTGCTACATTTATTATTTAAAATTTAGTATATGTAATGTTATCTTGATATGAGGGCTTGTAACATGGATGATTGAATTTCCAACCCCTGATGTAGAGCCTTTTAGGGGTCATATATGATGTCATCAAACCATGGAGAACCATCCTTTGACTCTCTCTCTCTCTCTCTCTCACACACATACACACAAAAGAGAAACTATGAAATGTAATCATACCAGTGAAATTATCAGTGAAATAATCAATCTGTGCTGAAATAGCCACAACTTTATCCAAAATCTTCGCTTGGTTTTTTGGTTTGGCTGGGTTTAAGATTTAGGGATTTGAATTCCTTGGGCATATGTTTGATTACATATGCCCAAAAGTAACATTGTTCGTGTATGATTCTTAATAGCTTGCTCAGCCTTTTGTCTACGAGACTATGACCAATTTTATGATTCTTGACATAAATTTAGGTCGACCCCATATAATAAATTGAATTTTAAGATCAATTTTGTTTCAGGGTTGTACTGTTTTGGTGGGTTTGTGGGCGTCTTGATGGGTTTTTAGGAGGTTGGTTTGGTCTTTGCAGTATGGTTTTGGCTGCTGTCTTTGAATTAGCTGATAATTGAAGTGTATTCCAATTCCTTAAATTAGTAAATTGGCGATTTTGCTGATAAAAAATTGGTAGATCGAATGCTTAGAGCTTGAACATAATGATGTATGCACCACAAAATCATTGCTCAAGTGGTTTGGGCGAAAAATCTTTTGTAATTGGCTCACTATTTAGACCTCTAGAAGAACTGTGAATAAAAATTGAATTCAAATTTACTCGTCAAAAAACAAATGAATCGTATACACGATTTATTTGCTTCTATTTTAGTTCTTTTAGTGTAACATATATAATATAATCTAGTACATCAAAAATTAACTCAGGTCTTGTTTTCTCCCCGACCAAAAAAAAAGGGTCTAGTTTTCTCTGGTTTAAGTAAATTAAAATGCTAGCTGGTTGTCTACTTATTGCTGTGCGCTCATTCTTTTCATCATCATTATATCAGAATCATAGCATTTAGCTTTGGAAAATGTTGTGTAATTATTGCTAGATAATTGTTTTCATTAAAAAACCATTACGTATATTGTCTTTAATTTTTTATTATATGAAATTTACTTCCGAATGTTTAGACATGCATGTATATAGGAACAAACTTCCACACATACAAATTTTATGCTAGCATAGGCTTAAAGTAGTACTTCTCTAGTTTGGTGGATATCTATAATTGAGAAAAGAATCATGAGGAAATAATTAGAACAAAGAAGTATAAATAAATCTTTATTTATTTATTAAATTTTTCCTTTTTACATTTGTATTTGTGTGATTCTTTTTTTAGGGTGGTGCTAAATAGGACGAAATTCGTTAACCGACTTGGTTAGCGTTCCTTTATAAAAATCACCGTTAACGCTTCGTTAACTAAAATGCTGTTTAAATTGCTTGATACTAAATCCTATGACTGTTCTTTCCTTTTGAAATTCTATCAAATACAACTCTTGCAAATTCAAGATAAAAATCAAGTTAAAATACTTGATTATATGAAATTTTAACTTCAAATACCTATAACCAAAATGCCTATTAACCAAGCCCCATCAGAAATCTGTTTTTAACTTGAAATCATGGTTCAAAGTTACGGACGAAATCGTGACGTCTCTTTCGAGACGTAACGATCTTGAAACCTATTGATACGAGATGTTACAGCGGTACAAGAAGATCTCGCCAATTTCTCGTCACAGTCTGTGACGACAACACCATGCTGTGACATTTCGAGACAAAAAAATAGTGCTAAAAAAAACTCAGCTTCTCTTGATGTCCTCTTGATTGAAGCTTTTTAGAGCTCTGTTAAAGGTGTCGATGCTTTTTGAAAAAGCATAAACCCACAAGTCACAACCCGTGAACCCTTGAAACTGAAGATTGAGTAGAGAGAAACTTGGAAACCCACGAAACCCCAGATTTGAACATACCTGGAGAAGTGGACATCGTAGTTTCCTCGTGGTGCAATGGTGGAGTCGCGAGTGGTGGACTGGTGGTATGTGTTTGCACCGTTCAGGTGAGCTGACTCGGACCCTAGCCCTTGTCCCTAAAGCCTTTCGTTTGTTCGAGTGTGGTGAGCCATCTTGAGTATCACTGTCGCCAATTGAGTCTTGGAGTCGCCGATCGAGTCTCGTGGTCGCCGATGGTAGCTTGGTCCGGCCAGTTTGCCCCCCTCGAGTGAGTCTTGTTGTAAATATATTTGATTTAAAATTTAAAATTTGTTTAATTAATTTGTTGTTATTTATAATATTTATTTCTATTTATTCTATTTAGTTAATTGTAGATGTAACCTACATATGGCCTTTTATTTACCTCTGTTTTACATTATGGTAATGAGTAAGTGGGTGGAGGTAACTCCTATACCATTACTTTATCATACCATTATTGTTGGAGGTTTTAAATTTTATTATTTGTATATTAATTTTATGTATGTAGATGAAGAGGCATGGTGAAGAGCTTGTATATGTTGAAATTTTCAGCGCCTATATCTCCATGTTTGTTATTTTTCATATGTTTTATGAATTATATTTTGTGTATTTGGAGCATACGGGTGATTCGAGGTTCGTAGAAGTCTTAGCTGTATACAAGGCTACCCGGAGGATCATTGTATCTTAGGAGAGAAACGTCATGCAAACCCAGTGTAGACGGGGTGTATTTTCTCTAACGATAGCGCTTTGCAGCGTGCCTTGATCCAAATTACAAGCTATTCTAAACTCCATTTCTTGTAATATTATTGTTGTTGATTATTATTAATTAAATTCATCTTGATGATTATTGTATTATTATTGAATTAATAGAAATTCCTAACAATATTTCCAACAAGTCTTATCCCTAACCCTTGCCGGCTTGCCCCTACACCCTTCGTTTTGTCCAAGTGAGGTGAGCGGGTGAGTTTTCTCTCAAGTCTAAGTTAAGTCAACTCTTTTTTATTTTTTATTTCTTTTTCTCTTTGGTTTTTTATTTTATTTTTATTTTTTTTGGGATGGCATGCTAATGGGAGTTTTTTTCTCCTTTTTTTTTTTTTTTTTTCTTTTATTTTGTTTCAACCCATGGTGAAGATAGTTGAAAGGTCTGTCTGTTTATTTTTTGTTTTTCCTCAAACCGAAAGTGTTTTCTGGTAAATAGTAACTGGTTTTTTTTTTTCTTTTTTCTTCTAAAGCATTTTTTTTCTTCTTAGTTTTTTTTTTTTTTTTTCTAAGTTGAAAAATGGAAGAAAATAGGCAAGATATTTCATTTTTTTTATATTAAATCTTAAATAAATTAATATATGTAAAGGGAGTATATTTCATTTTTTATTTTGATTGAAAATAACATTTTTTTTCTAATTTTTCCCCAACTGTAAATTTTATGTTTCTTGAGTCTCCCATCTTTACACTTGTAAATTAAATTAATTTCGAATTATGTATTGTAAAATGTATCTTATATTCTATACCTAAGACTTAAATATTGTGTTTCTTATTACTTACACAACACGCTACTACCTGTTTTGATGCTTTTAACCATTTCATCCATTCTAGATTATTTGTTTTGCTTGTTTTATGCTTCCAACGTGATTGCTCTATTTGTTTGGATTTTTCCATATTTGTTTTGGATTTGTTTAAGCCTTCTTTCATGCGTAATGTTGCATCTCACTTGAGATTGTGACGATGTCTGTGACCGTGACCTTGAACCATGCTTGAAATACCTATTAACCTAACAAAAAGCAATAACTAAGTTTAATAGAAATTTTTAAAAAAATATGCTTTTAATTTCAACATAACTTAAAAATTTATAAAATTCAAGTTAAAAACAAGTAAAATTAACTAGAAAAATAAAGTTAAAAAATCAACTTAATGCAACTAGCAGTTGAAAAAATATAATTAAGAATGGAAGAAGAAGATTGGTTTCGACCATCAACAGAAAAGAAGAAGAAGAAGAAGAAGAGGGAAAAAAGAAGATGGAAAAATCAAGTTTAGATACTTGATTTTCAAAAAAATCAACTTAAAATTACTTGATTATTATTATTATTATTATTATTATGTTTTTTGATAACGGTGGAACCATCCCACAGCAAGCCTTTTGGACCCACCCATGGAACCTAAACTCCTAGGGAGACTAGCGCAGCAACCCACCGCTACGGTCCCTCACTTAAATCTTGGTTGTCCTAGTGGGGAATCGAATACGTGACCAGTGGGCCTAACCACACAATCACAAGTTCGCCCTTACCAACTGGGCTAAGAAAAATTTAACTTGATTTCTCAACCAACAACAAGGAAAAAAAAAAAGAAAAAAAGAAAAAGAAAAAGAAGACGACACACTACCAGCCCCAAAGAAAAAATAAAATAAAAAGAAGTAGAAGAAGAATAAGAAAAGACATTGTAAAAAGGACATATTGATGACTCCTTCATTGCCATGGCCTTGTAGATTTGGGTTTGTAGGTTTCAACTAAGAAGCAGATCTGGGTAGAGTTGTAGATCTGAGTTTATAGAGTATGACTAGGAAGATTTGGGTGGTATTTAATCTCTAGCATGACTAAAAAGCAGATCTGGGTGGGTTTCTTTTGTTGCAGACCTTTGCTCGCACCAGTGTGAAGCTTCTTTGCCGTCATCAAATCGTCATGATGGGGTATGCCATGAATCTGAACCACTATGACTAGTGGTTCTTCTTTTTCGTCGATCTAAACCATAGGGTGTTTAAGAGATAGATAGAGAGGTAAAGGTGAGATGTGAAGGTGAAACGTGGTTGGGGTGGGGGGTGGCTTTGACTTAAATACAAAGTGAAGAGAGAGAGGGAGTCTTTTAAGAAGGTGAAATGTTAAGAGAGAGTTTGATGCAGTGTAGATCAGAGAGAGAGAGAGTTTTAGAATGAATGACTGAAATATGTGTTTAAACGGGAAGAGAGAGATTGAGTTTGATGGTGTGTAGATAAGGGAGAGAGAGAAAAAGTGAGAATGTGATTGACACGGTAAACCTGTCAAATTACAATTTCGGCCACCTGAGTCGGTTAGTTTCCTTTTTTTTTTGGGGGGGGTTAATTTTATTTTTTCTTTACTTCTAAGTTTCTAATGACCTGATGTTTGAAGGTGGAGAGAAATTTAAAACTTTATTTGCCCTTCGCTCTCATATGCTTTTCCCAGTTCTCTTTAAATTCTCTTAAAACTCCCAAATTTCTCAAGTTTTCCTTCCTAAATTCCTTTACTTTAGACATTTAATCAGAGTTATTAAACCCGGTCTAGAAGTCAGGTCTAAATTCCTTTACTTTAGACATTTAATCAGAGTTATTAAATTCCTTTACTTTAGACAGTTGACTCGGTCTAGAAGTCAGGTCATCGGGTCTCTGGTTTAACTGTCGGGCTCACTGGTTGAACCGGTCCTATAATTTAAAAATAATAAAAAATGAAACTAAGAGGAAAAAAATGAAAGTGTGTATGTTTAGACATTAAATAGCATGTATTGTACAATTACATATATGGAAATCAAATCTTACAAAGAAAGAGTTGTGATCACTCCATCAATTATGTAATATGATTGGCAGAGGATTTTGTGAGATGTAATATTATAATTTAGTAAGGGTAGTTTAGTTATTTAGTCATATTAGGGTTATTATAGTTAGTTTCCTAATATTTGAGTTAGTTCTCTATTTGTATGCTTGTAATAGGCTCTTTATTGACAATTAATGATAATTATGAGATATACTTCTTAGAAAACTTACATGGTATCAGAGCCAGTTATTGTTGTTGGGCCTATTTCGTTCGTGAGCCCTTTGCTGTTGTTCACGTGGCAGGTCCGTTGTTGTTGTGTTAAGTCTGCACGTGAGACGAGTGTTAGGAAGTCCCACATCCCACATCGTTTAAATATAAAAAGTTGATATGACTTAATATACTTGTTTGGGCTCTCCACCTAATAGCTTAGGCTTTTAGGTTGGAAACTTAACATGGTATCAAAGCCTTAGGGCTGCTGCACCGCCTTCCTCCTTCTATTGCATATCTTCCTCCTTCCTTCCTAGGCTATTAAGTTGGAAACTTAACATGGTATCAGAGCCTTAGGGCTGCCACACCTCTTTCCTCCTTCTATTGCATCTCTTCCTCAGTCCTTCTTTCTCTCTTTGTTTGTGAAGCATCTCCAAAGCAGAATTTATTGCAACGCTTAGCAGAATCAGTCGCAAGCCATTGCATCATCGCACTCACTTTGTTGCATTGCATATCGTAGAAAACCCTAGCACCATCAGTCCCCATCATATTGTTGTTATAGCCTCTCATACTCGACTCTTTCTAGCAATCACAAACACAAGCCCTAATCTCTAATCAGTAATCACATAAGCAAATCGAACCATCAGTACTCTGTTAAATTTGATCCTCATTCGCAATTTCTCTCTTGCAGTCTCTCTTTTCCATCGCAAGCATCCTCAGAAATAGCAGTCGCATCTCCTTGTGTCTTTGCATCTCCTTTGCACCATCGCATCTCTTTCTCTGTGTATTTGCAATCGAATAGCAGTAGCATCTTCTCTCTCTTGTTGTTCTATTAAATGCAACCCTAGAAAGCGTTATTCGTGAAGCTCCTCCATCTTCTATGCATAATTGCAACAGATTCAAACTTTATTGAACCAGTCAATTTCCTTCTCACTCAGTTGCATCGCACAAGCCTTTGCATCCTGCCCTGACAGCCCAATCACACCTTCTTAGCAGTTGCACTTCTCTTTGTCTCAGCCTTTGTTACATCTCTATAGCACCCATCACTCCTTTGTTCAATTGCAAGCCCTCGCTTCGATCCCTTTCTTCGTATTGGTAGTGTTTGGCTACGGGAATAGTATTAGTAGTGTTTAGCATTGCTGGTTGTTTGGTTGCATGGTTATTGATAGCTTCTCGGTATTTAAATTGGACTTTGAATATTGGTTGGACATTGTTTGTTCGTATTTAATTGGTTATTTCCTATCATGGCTGATGACAAGTTGCAAGCCATTAGTATTCCATTGACTGGGGACAATTATTCTTATTGGTCCAATGTTATGAAGAATTTTTTGGTTGGTAAAGGTCGTTGGGTTTATATCACCAGCACTGACATCCGACTGTCTGATCCCAAAGTTGATGGTTTTGATAAAGCAATTGGAAAGTAAGTGATGGAGAATGCATAGATTCTCACTTGGTTACACAACTCTGTAGAACCAAGTATTGGTCAAAATTTTTCTAAATGTGATACTGGCCAAGAAAGTTTGGGATTATTTGTAGGGTATTTATTTGGAGTCAAATTTTGCAAAACAGTATGAATTGGAGATGTCTATTCGCGGAGCATTGCAGACGGGACAAATCGATACAAGAATTTTATAAGGAAATGACTACTTATTGGGATCAATTGGCACTCATGGAGCCAGTTGAGTTGCAGCATTTGGATAGTTAATTTTAATTACAGGGAATGGCAGAGGTTGACCCAGTTTCTTATGGCACTTCGTGATCAGTTTGAACCCCTTCATGGAGCGATTCTTCATCGTGTTCCCTTAGCCTAAGGTTGATGCCGCGGTCCTGAGAACTTATTGCTGAGGAAACCCGCTTTGCAATTGCTCATCCTGCTCCACCTTCCTAATCAGTGTTTACTGCTTCTTCTGCTCAGTCTCCACTATTGCATACACTTTCTATTCATCTCACTCTGCTTACTGGGAAGCCCAATCCTCGTGTTGGTATTGATGTGTAGCTTTTGTCATGAGAAAGGGCATTGGAAGAATACATGTCCTAAACTTGCAGCACAATATAGATTCTCTTCTTCTCAACCTGCACCACAACCATCTTCTCAAGCTGCCTTATATCCTCCAGCAACATTTGCAATTTCTGCATCTAGCAGTGTGACTCCTTCCATGTTGCAGTCTATGTTCGAGCAATTGGAATCCTTGATTGCATCTTCTTCCGTGGATCAGTCTTCGCCTTCTGCTATGTCTACCATTCAATCTGGTTTGCACGGTTCTTTTAGGATCAGGAGTCCAAGAAGCCGATTGGGATCGGCTATAGAATTAGTCTCATACCTCTGCTCGATTTTGGTTTCTTTTTGACAAACTCTTGATGCTCTCTAGGCTCACATCATGAGTTTAGGGGGGGGGGGGTGTGAGATGTAATATTATAATTTAGTAAGGGTAGTTTGGTTATTTAGTCATATTAGGGTTATTATAGTTAGTTTCCTAATATTTGAGTTAGTTCTCTATTTATATCCTTGTAATAGGCTCTTTATTGACAATTAATGATAATTATGAGATATACTTCTTAGAAAACTTACAGATTTGTAGTGCTGTAATCACTCCACTGATGATGCACTATGATTTCCAGCAGATAGGGCAGTAGTTGTTGATGATCATAAGGCAGTAAATGTAGATGATCCTTCCTTACCAATACTTCCATGCCTATCGACTTCGTGCCAAGCCCGCCCAACATTATTAATCTTGAAAATGGGATAAGGAGGAGCTTGCCATTTCTCTGCTAGTTGAGGAGGGGCCATGAACTAAAGTATGTTTGATATCGTTGATAAATCTATCAATATCTCTTATGGGAGGCCTTTGATTTAAATCTCAACAACCATATCCGTTGATATATTTCATGAACATAACTAAAAATACTTCACAACATAATAAATCCTAGTATGTTAATAACATTGTATGTATAATGTATAGATGCAATGTATTAAATATAATAGCCTTGCTAGATATGCCAAGAAAATAGCTTATCTTGTTGTTTGGATGGATGAGATTCCTGAGTGTGTTCGAGACAAAGTTCAGGCTGATTTGTATCTCTTATCTCATAAATATATATCGCCTTCCTATAAAAAAGAAATAAAAAAATATAATACCATAAATTAATATATCCTTTAATTTAAATTTGCATAAACTAATTTTTTTGGTTTGTGGAGGGCGACATAATTTTTGTGCCATAGATAACAAATATTTGTTTTACACACCTCAATTTGTAATTCTTTGATTATGAATTGTTTATTAGGGTCCAATTCATTTTTTCCAATGTGCCACTAAAAATTTCTTTGTTTGACTAATAATATCCATAAGTTTCAAAATTGATATCGATATTTTTGATACCGTTGATATATTCACTGATATATCTATGTTTTTAGACCCTCAATATCGATATCGATATTTAAGTCTTTGGGAGAGGCTTGCCATTTCTTTATTTGATTTGAAAAATCAATATATATATGATGGCATGTTGATACCATAGCTTAAACAGTAACTCATAGATTCAATTGTTGACCCTTGACCCAGCTCATTTTATGGGTTGGTGAATGGTCCTTTTTAATACTTTGCTCTAAAGTTCAAGAACCTTACACATGTTTGTTAGGTAGGACAATCACAAATTAATGTAGGTGAGAAGACGAAAGGGGGTAGCTTAGCAATTAGGACCCAAGGGGTTGGAATTCACCAATAGACGAAAAGGGAAGCCCTATGCATCAGCACCTAAGTGGTTGGAATCGACCAACATACAAAGTATGAAGAAAGGGGGGAGCCTTAAGCTTCAACATCTAAGGGCTTGGAATCCACCAATAGAAAGAAGGGGAGGAAGAAGAGGAGAAGAACCCTAGCTTCTACAGGTGGTTTGGCTTCGGCACCAAACTTTAAAACATAACTTCTTTTCTTTATTCTATGATAAAATCATTCATTTATAAGAAAATATGGAGCCTTTATATAGACCCAAATTACATAAAAAATTGGTAATACTTATCCCTAAATTCATTGGAAATTTCCATAAATAAATTAAGATAATTCATGGTCATTAGGTAAATAGAGCATATCTTTTGTAACCTATGTCCGATGTCCCCATCAACTCTCTTGGTGTGGGGAGAAACTCGACCCCATCGAGTACAAATCAAAGTGTTTTTGGTAGTATGCTTCCGTCCTTGGCAATCTGCACTTAGGAACTCTACTGCATATAAGATAGACACATCAGAAGCAAAAAAAAAAAAAAAAAAAGAAAAAAAGGAAAAAGATTAATCTGCAGTCAGGACAGCCTTATCGGAGGTCCAAGAAATCTACATTCACCACTTAGGTAGTTAACGGTTGTTACCAAAAAACCAATTAGGAGTTGCACATAGGTTTCTCGACCAATAAAACCAATACTTTGACTCAAGATGACTTCGTCCGAGCATAATAGGTTGCGATTGGTGGGTTTTCATTGTGGTAGGAGCAAGAAAGGATAGTGAGATAGTGAGAGGAGAATGCTTCGATGGTGATACTTAAACCAACCGATAGTGCTTGGCGGTTTGGATTTGAGAAGGTTGTTGATGACAGTGCTGTGACGGTGAAGGGACAGACACAACCGACGTCTGGTTTCGCTGGACTGAGTATAGAGATGGGTCGACTCAAGAGAAAGAGGTTCCAGAGTGAATGAAGGACACATGTTGGTGGTGGCGCAGTTCATCCCTCCAACCTATCCTTTCCTTCCATCTCGCCTACCAATCAAATAGGAAGGAAAGAGAGTCATCCCTCCCCCGGGGATGGAAAGTTCATCCTTCCGACCTTAATTTCCTTCCTTCTACCCTTCCTACTAAACATAGCATTAAGAATTGGAACCTAGGGGGTTGGAATCCACCAACCAAAATAAAATAGAGGGGCAAGGGGGGGGGGGGGAGAGGTAAGAACCTTAGGCTTCCACCTAAGGGTGGTTTGGCTTTAATATAAGCCCCTCGGTAGTAGCACTCACCCTTGAAAACCCGCTTGCAAGGGGAGGGTGCCCAAGAGTTAATATACACATGGTCAAGCCCATACTTAACCGATATTGGACATTAGGATCGTAACATACCACCACGCTTCCACAGCAGATGACCACAGCAGCCCACTCTATCGACACTGACCCAATGGTAGCCCTTTCCCTTTTGGCGGCTTTAGTCACTTACCAGTATTCAATGTCTTAATACCATGCCTATACACAATACCAAACCATTTTAATCCAGCCTATAGGTCGCCTCTTCCACGACAGTCAACCGCAAAGAGCGGTAGCCCATACTGTGTCCGATCCTATATTCGACATAGTGGCTCGCTTTGATACCAAATGATACGAACCTATGGGTAGAACTTACGCTTGAAAAAACCGGTTTGCAAGGGGAGGGTGCCCAAGAGCTAATATACACATGTTCAAGCCCATACTTAACCGATGTGGGACATTAGGATCGTAACAGGCTTCAATACCAAATGATTAAATATCAAATTATTTTATTTATTCCATCATAAATCATTCATCTTTAAGAAAATATTGAGCCTTTGTAAACTCCAATTACATCAAAATTGGTAATACTTAACCCTAAGGTCATAGGAAATTAAAAGGTAATTCTTGGTCATCAAAAGTAAATGGGGCCTCCTATTTATTTAAGTTGTGTCTGATGTCCCCCTCAAATCTCCTAGGGTGGGAGAAACTTGTCCCCATCGAGTACGGCTTAGAACGGTTTTGGTAGGACAAAACTAATGTAGGATAACCATAAATTAATGTAGGTGAGAAAACACGAAATGGGGGAAGCTTAGGAATTAGTACCTAAGGGGTTGGATTCCACCACAAACAAAAGAGGGGAAGGAACCGTAGGCTTTGGCACCGAAATCCTCCAACAGAAGAAGTACGGAGAAATGGGGGATCCTTAGGAATTGACAACAAAAGGGTTGGAATCCACTAACAAAAAGAGAGAGGGGGGGATGGGAACCCTAGTCTTCGTACCTAGGGGTGGTTTGGCTTCGGCACCAAACCTTAAAACTCAATTCTTTTATTTATTCTATCGTAAATCATTATCTTTAAGAAATTATGGAGCCTTTATCATCAAAATTGTAATACTTTTAACCCTAAAGTAATAGGAAATTAGAAGGTAACATTCCATTATTCTATAAATAAACTAAATAAAATAAGGTAATTCTCGGTCATCAAGAAAATAGGGCCTATCTATTGTAGCCTGTGTCCGATGTCCCCATCACTTTTGATTATCTCTCTCAAACATTTTCCAATTATTTCTGATCATATTTCATATCAAATGAGATAATAAGTATATGTTGAAATCTCTGCATCGTAACGACATAAATCTTCAAATGATTTATGAATTTGAGATTGTACTATGTAGGATTCAAAGTCCTCGGCATGTGTTTGATTTATAAATGTTGATTGTGTATGATTGTTTAGATGAATTCGAGTCCTTCCCAAATGTTTGAATGCTGAAAGGCTTAAATGTAATTATGTTTGTGCTAAAATATTGCATTTCCACATCAGGGCCAAAAAACAAATAACAAAAGAACAAATGTATTTGGCTCACCAAACTCGAAGACCTTTTAGTCTACCAAAAATAGATCATGTAAATGTTTTAGCCGCTATTAATTTTATTCTTTCAGTATGTTATCTGTAGTATAATAAAGTGTAATAGATATTAGCTTGGATCTACTTATTGCTTGTCTAAATACAAAAAATATGTTCTTGCTGGTTTTATAATTATTGGAGTACGTTTAATTCTGTCACCAACATTAATGATAATTGTAATATTTTTCTTTCTGAAACAGTTGTCTATCCATCGCTGTTGGATTTTACGTAAGGATTTTGATATTTTGATTTTGCTTTTAGGTCCACCAAATTTTGCTTCTGAGCTATATGAATTTACTCTTCATATATACAAGTAACAAAGTTCCACAGAATTAATTTAGTGCCTTAGGCTTCATATTAGAAGTTTTCTAAGAATTAACTGTTGTCTGAAATATCGGGAGAAGATTTCGAAGAAAATAAAATTGAGAAAAAGTTATGAATTGATCTCTGATCTTTTCTCATCACGTGATTGTTTAGTTAATTGTGGTTTTTCACTGAACTAAAATTTGAAAACATGGAGTGACAGTGAATTATTTCATTTTTCTTTCACTCTCATATGCTTTCACAATTGCTTTATTTTCTTCTAGTCTCCGAAATTTCACAAATTTTCCACACCAAATCATACTGTAGGGGATTTAATCACGGTTGTGTACTTATCATCTTCTTCTACATATTTTTCTTTTTTACAGTTTTTCCATCTTTCATGTATTTATTTTTTAAATTAATATATCCAAATGTCTGATGTTGACATCATGATTTAATCTTAACCTGGACGATTGAATTGATTATCTGGCATTGAGCGAATTCCTATGGGTAGTGAATGATCTATTTTTGTGAACTTGTTCTAGACATGTAGAATCCAACTCCATTATGCGTACTTTGGTATTCCCTATTAATCAAAAGATTATTTAGTCTAATTATATTATAGAAGGTAATCCATCTATGCAGCCTGGTACCCAAGATAATTAGTTGATGTATGGATTTGGGTTTAAGTTTTGGGATTTGAAGTCCTTAAAATGCTTGATTTCTCCCTTATGTTTGATTGAATGGTATAAGCTTATCTATGTGTCAAGATATTTCTTGAGTAATTTGGGAGAGATTAGGAAAAAAAATTCTTTAATTGGGTCATTCAACTTGAAACACCATTTGCACCTGCACAAAATCAGTGGTAGAAAATATAGTTGCTAAAATATTAATTGTTTTAGAATGTTGTACATTATGTAAGTCACTATACCAGACAATAACTTAGAACCTTTTATTTTTGTATGTATTATATAATTTAGTGTTGTTTTTGCTTTGCTTTAATTACTTTGCTTCTAGTGTCGTTTCTGCTAGTCAATTTCAAGTTAGTGTTATATTACCTTTTTTGTACGATTTTTATTTAACAAACAATATTTGTAGGTGTAGAGTGCTCATAAAATGTTCAAAAATAGTTACACCTTTATAGTTATTTATTTATTTATAAATTTGTTTGTTGTTTACAATCTTTCACTCTATTTTACTCCTTTGAATTATTATTTTTTAATATTAAAATCTAAAATTTGAAAGGCTTATGCCTCAATGCCTTGAGGCTTACACGTTTGCCTACCAAAATGTCAGATGCCTTGCCTTATGCTCTTTTGTTTAAGAACAGTTGCCAAGTCTCCTTCAATAGTAGTATCTTTGATTCCTTGTTGCTTCTCTAGTATCAAGTGATTTCCAGTCCAATGTATTTGGAAAATAGTACATTTGCCTTGATTGATTTGTTGTTATTTGTTTCCTTTCATTGTTTGTTTCTGATCACATGTCCTGCAAAAACACGATGACAGTGAGGGATATAACTCATAAGATCCGTTGCTAATTAGTTGATTAGGGGAGTTACTTGGAGGCTCCCATCTAATACTGAATCCTGCATAAAGATCTCATTGTCACTTGCAAGATCAGCAATAATTTTGATAACAATATTCGTGTATTTAGGGAAAAAAAAAAAAAAAAAAAAGAGAAAAAAAAAACATGGCTGCTCTTTTTAAGATGCTATATGGGTTTGACCCATTTGGGTTCCTGTACGTGTCTAAAGTTTGCATCATTCCAGTGGATCCAAATGTACCTAAGACTATAAGAGGACAATTTTCCATAGAAAAATCATCATACTGCTTTCTCCTCTTTGTTTGAATACTGATCATCTATATTCTTAACATAATTTACAAGGAAGGGGAATCCTTCCTGTATCGAGCATCAAATAATTTGAGTAAATAGATAGTTCATAAAAGCAGGATTGCTGTTTTCTATGTCAGTTACAAATAGTGCTTTCCCTTTTAGTGTTAGAATGTTAGGAACAAAAATATTGGTTTTGGATGAACAGTTCATAATGCGAGCTGAATACTCTCCTTTTACAACTGGAACTCTTAATTTCTTTAGTTATAGTGTCGACTTCAATTAGGTTTTTACATTTACTACATTCGTTAGTCAAATTTCTAATCAGAATCCATCAGTACAAGGTATAGAAGGGTGGGAGAATAAATCTCCTTATCTAATATCTCTCAAGTAGTTAAATAATCATCCTAAGGATTTTCATTGATTTAGTCCAAGGAAGTTGGAGCTTGGATAGTGAGACACACTGTAATCCATTATATCCATTTGTTCGAAAATCTGAGATATTCCAGCACTTTCCATAGATAGTCCCATTTATGCTTTTCCCTTGTCTATTTCTTTGGGTTCAGTATTGTTAGTGGCTTTGTAAACTTTATTTCAAGCCATCTGAGATCTAGAAGAGAGACCTAGAAGAGAGTGATAATTTTGCCGATATGGTCATAGAGTTCCGCGGGGGTGGTTAAGTTCTATTGATTTTCTAAGGGACCAAAAATAGAATAATTAAGAGGAAATATGAATGTTTTTGTTTTTTTTTTTTTTTGGCATCTATGTAGTGAAAGGGACCATTGTTTGGTGCAATGATAAAAGTCTCAGGCTACCAAACATGAAGATGTAGGTTCATATCTTGAATTTAAAAATGATGTAATTTTCAATCGTAAGGGAACTTAATTCAATTAGGAAGTTTTTTGTGTTGATTAGTGGAACATATGGAAACCATTCCTAATTTAATAGGGATATCTTGGTCACTTAAAAGTATATCCTAGATCTAGACGTCTAGTAATAGTATAAATATAAATACATATATAAATTACACTAGATAACTCAGATCTTATGCTGAGGTAGTGGAAGGAGTTTGTATTGGAGTGAAAAGTCCAATTATCCTTGAGGAAATAGATGATAGCTGGCTTAAGCGGAGTTTGGTGGGTACCATGTCTACTTTTGTGAATGCGGCATCAATTCAAGAAGCATTGCTCAGTGAAGGCATTTTCAATATTGGGATGTGCCTTATGGGAGGAAGAAAGATGCTTTCTCGTTTGTGAGTCGGAAGTGGATAAAAAGTATTGGTTAGAAAATGACAACGGTATTCTATCAAATTGGTTTGTTGATATAAGAGAATGGGACCCGACGGTGGCCGAGCTCTCAAGGTTGGTATGGGTGAGTTTTGTGGGTATGCCACTTCAAGTGTGGAATTTAACAAATTTTGTAAAGATAGGTGAAATTTGGGGGGAAGTAGTTTCATGGGATACGGATATAGTGAAGAAATTAAGATTTGATAGGGAAAAAATTTTAATTTCAATAGATTTTAGTTGTAGCATCGTAGGGGTTGTCTCAGTAAGAACGAAGGATGGAAATTTCAAAGTTAATGTTGGGGAGGAGATGCTGCTAGAAAACATGGGAAGAGTAGCAATGCAAGATGGGGTTAATAGTAAGCATAATAATGATGTGGGTGATGATGGTGCATCGAATTCAATTGAATTTGAAATGTCAGGGGACGAGAGTGATGGGTTGATGGTCGGAGATGATTCTCTGAGGGAAAGACAGACACAGGTTGAAGATGATGACTTGGCAATTATTAATGACATGGACAATGGGGTGGAGGTTGTGTCCAACATGGCTGCTGACATGGTTTAGGTGGTGTGTTGTATGAGAGCGACGGTTGGATTCCCAACACGCATGTGTCTTGGAAAAATGTAGTGAGTGGTGATAATGAAGGTAATGTGGTAGGTCAGCGTATTTTTGGGGAAGATGGCAAGGTAGACAGACTGGTGGGAGCTTTTGGAAGTCCTGAGGGTGAAATTCCTTCAAGCTAATCAGCCATTGGGCCGGAGATGTTGGGCCAGTGTCATCACAATGAGTTTGGAGCAAAACATGACTTAGAAAAAGGGCTGGTTCATAGGGGAAATAATAGTGAGGCTATGAGGTATAATAATTGGGTGGGGCTGTGGTTACAAGCACTTTGGATAGGTCAATGGCCCAGACAAAGGAGTGGGAAGTATCTAGGGTGTTGTTTGATGTAGGTGATATAGTTGTGCCTGATTTAATAGCTACAAATTCAGATAAAGAAGATATTGAGGGCTTAGGGGAGGATGAGTTTGGGGTTGAAGATACTGAGTTTGGGGATTTTAATGTGAAGCTATCTGCTAAATCAAAAAACAAAGGAAAGAAGGGTGAAAAGAAATTGCTGAAAGAAATTTTGGGGCAAAAAGTACGTAAAAGATGCAAGCATGAGTCGTCGTGTAAAAGAGGAAGATCTAGACAGAAAGAAGTAGGTTCGCGAAAGTGTAGTGGAAGTTCAAAGATTCGAGAAATCGGATCTAGAAGGAATACAAGTTGATCTCAAGAAATCAGGCAAGATTTGTAGAAATCTATTGGCGTCTCACAGGGGAAAAAAGGTAATTTGAAGAAGAATAGAGGAAGGTTGCACTATCAAGGGCACCAATCTTAGGGTACTAAAGGTCAATCGAAGCCAAGTATTTCTTCTTTTTCGATTTCAGATGGCGATATTATCAATCGGAATAGAATTTTTTGTGAAGAGGCTTTGCAAGTGGTTGAAGCTGGTGAACAAGTGGGTCTGAATTTTGATCATAATAGAGATCTATGGCTTAATAAGGCTCGTGATTTTGAGGAAAATGAATGGGATAAATGGGCAGATAGAAGTGTAGAGTTTTAGTGGGCATGAGTCGAGGTGTTTGTTTAGGTGTGCATTTAGGAGGATGAATGTTATTTCTTGGAATGTGAGGGGTTTGGGAATCTAGTGAACAAAAGGGCAGCGAAAAAATTTGTTCAATCTAAGGATGTGGATATGCTACTAATTCAAGAAACATAGTTGGCGGATATTGATGGTAAATGTATTCGGCAAGTTTGGGGGAGTGCAGTTATGGAGTGGACATCAGTAGCGGCATCAAGGGCATTTGCTGGTTTGCTTTTGGCATGGAAGAGAGATTTTTTCAAGCGTTCAAAGATTATTTCCTCTAAAAGGTATGTGCTGGTAAAAGGATTTTTAGTTTCTAATAATTTGAAGTGCATTTTTGGTAATGTATATGCTCCAAATGAGGAAAGAGCTAGAAAAGAATTATGGGATGAGCTGCTGTCTATTAAGGTTCAATGTCTTGAACCTTGGTGTTTTGGGAGGTCTTCAATGAGGTAAAGAATTTGAATGAAAGGAAAGGTTGTGTGAGCACCACTGAGGGTATGGCTAGTTTTGGGGATTTTATTAGAGACATGGGTGTGTTGGACCTTCTGTTAAGAGGGAGGCATTTCACTTGGTCCAATAATCAAGTGATGTTGAAGCTAAGCAGACTGGATAGATTTTTGATCCCTCAAGAGTGGTTCATTGGGTTTCCATCATTATGTCAATGGGATTGGCAAATGGGTTATTTGATCATGCTCCAATTTTGTTTGACAGTGGATAAGTTGGATTGGGGGCCTAGGCCATTTAGTCTTCTGAATTGTTTGTTAGGTCATTCGACATTCATGAGTGTTGTGTTGTGAAGGAGGCATGGGAGTCGGTAGGGGTACCAGGTTGGGTAGGATTAGAATTTTGAAAAAGTTACAATTGTTAAAAGGTCAGCTGAAGGTTTGGAATGGGAATGTGGTTGGTAGGGTGGAGTTTGACTTAGGATGGTGGAAAGTAATTTGCATGTTTTAGACTTAGAACAAGAAGGGCGTGAATGGTGTACTGAAGATATTTTATTAAAAAGGGGCTTATCGGGGGAGTTTTGGGAGAAGTCAAGATTAGTAAAATGTATTTGGAGGCAAATGTCGAGGGTCTCTTGGTTGAGAGATGGTGACAGAAATTCGAGGTATTTCTATTTTTTTTCGTGGCTTTAGGATTTGAGTGTTGGTGGTGCGTAATTTTATCTACTTCCCAGGAGTAGTAGGTGTCTTGGGTGGTGTGGGGGGTTTATTGGGGTGGTGTTTTTGTATCTATGACTCACCACCTCTTGTTTGCTGGGTGTTGTTGTGTGTTGGTTGTGTCTAGTTTTGAGGGTCTTTTCGTCAGTATTTTCCTTAGTTATTTGACTTTAATATCGATATCGATGGATATATCAAGAGTCCAAAAATATGGATATATCGGATATATCGTTGGATATTTGAACAATATCAATATCGTTTTAAGGATATGGTGGATATTATGAGTTAAACACGGATATTTTTATTGAAACTCTGGAAAACAATAATTTGGACTCTAATACACAATCTAGCTTCAAAATATTGCAATTTAAATATGCATAATATAAATATGTGTTGTGTAGGCTATATAAAGTGTATTGCGTTGAGAAAATAAATCATATAAACTTATGAACATTTATCTATTCTTTTTTTCTAGGGAAAATTACACTTTGCCCCCCTCATCTTTTGCCTGAAATCACTTTTCACCCATCATCTATAAAATCCTACAAATACGCCCCTCAACTACCGGAAGAGTACACTTTTCATTAAACCGTTAAGCAGCCGTGAGAAATGTAACGGAAATAGACATGTGCGTTGCACATGATTGAAGGTCAGCACATTTATACCCAAAATGCCCTTGTAAGGGCTCACGTGCTCTTCCTTCACACTCACACCCACTCACACTGTATTGTTTTTAGGGTTTCTCATAAACATCCAATTTCTCCCCAATTTGGGAATGAATGACAAATCCCTTCTACCATCCCCACTCATAATAAATCTAGTTTTATTTTTCTCAATTCCAATGATGTTCACACAAATATTTATATCGCAATTCATTCTAACCTTCGAATTCTTGATCTGTGAAAGATTCGTGAATGGTGAGGTGGAGATCTTGTCGTCAATGGTGAGGGGGAGATCTTGTTGGAGTCAACGTACGTGCACCACTTGAATTACTAGCGAGATCTGCCAAGTTGAAGACTGCTTCCATGAAAGCAATCCATGAAAACCTTCGTGAAGAACAAATCGTTCGCCAACAAACCGCTCCTTAAACCCTCTGAATTGAAGCAACCACCAGAAGAACAACTCTCTAAATCCTCCCTTACTCGATCGCTGTCGCCAAATCTTTTAGAAGACTCTTCAACAACCATCTGATCTCCACTTTGGAAGACTTGATTGTTGCACCCAAAATCTGGGTTAATCAAACAAAAAACCCAAAAATCTGTTATTTGTTGGTGTAAAAATCTAGGGTTCATAAGAAAAACCCAAAATCTGGGTTACTTCTTATGTTTTGTACCAAATTTTTGGGAAAATGTTTAAATATATACGGTTTGAATGTATGCATTTTTGGGGAATGAATGTATTCATTTTTTTGGATTTTAGTGTAGGCAGGGGTTCCGACGGCAACAGTAACCCCGGTGGCTCGAAGAGAGAGAGAAGTGGTGATGGGGCACAAGATTGGTGCGTTGGTTGGATTTATTTCTTCCCTATTTGGGCAGATCTGAACCCAAGAGGGAGGACGATGCCATCTTGCACTAGTTGCCAATTGTCGGAGAAGAATCCTCCTTGGAGAATCTCCAGGTACTATGGGGGGTTTGGCACGTGTGGAGTAACGGACAATGTGAAGCCGGCGCTGTCAGTGGGTGCTGTAGCTGGGCCGCTAGCAAGAGAGTGATGGTGTCATTCCTCCAGAAATGGCTGCATATGCAATCATTTGGATGTTCAAAACCCTCAATAAATTGGGTGTCTTTCTCTTTGGCTTCTCAAGATCTGCCCTGTTTTCTTGTCAAAACCTTCAAATCTTGTGTATTTTCTACTAAGATTTCCTTGAAATGGCGTTCTGTTCCAAGCTGTGTGGTTCTCGTGGCGGGTTTGTGCTTGTTGATGATAGATGAAGCTTCTACTCTCTCTCTCTCTCTCTCTTTCTCTCTCTCTCTCTCTCTATTTGGGCAGATCTGAACCCAAGAGGGACGACGATGCCATCTTGCCACCAGTTGCCGATCGTTTGAGAAGGACCCTCCCTGGAGAATCTCTAGGTACTATTATGCCTCGTAGCTCAAACCCACAGATCGGAGTTGGCTTCTTCATAGGGAAAAAACCCAATTTTTTATGGTGGAAACCTCACTGGAAAAACCATGAAGATGGAGGAAACCTCACTGGGAAAAAACCCATTTCTTAAACCCATTTCTTCCGCCGGCGTGGATGGGTATGGTTGATCCTTAGCGAGAATGACAACGGTAAAAATGGAATGAACGTTTTTCCTTAGCAACAAACCTTGCCGGCGACTGCTGTTGTGTTGGGTTTTGGCCATTGATGGTGCAAACCGACGTTAAGTCATGAGGTCGTGAGATTTTTCCTTCTTCAACATTAAGGGCAAAATAGTCATTTTATTCATTCTGCTAACGCCGTCAGCCTTTTAACGTCTTCTGGTAGTTGAAGGGGGTATTTGTAGGATTTTATAGATGAGGGGTGAAAAGTGATTTCGGGCAAAAGGTGAAGGGGGCAAAGTGTAATTTTCCCTTTTTTCTATAAAGTAAATAAAATTATTGTTGAAAAGAAGAGAGCAGCCTGCATTTTTTCATACACTAGTGAGTGCATGTGATAGTGTGAAACCAAACTTAGAATAGCATAAGCATATGACTGAAAATTTCATTATATATATATATATATATATATATATATATATATATATATATATATATATAGGGCGATGATTAGGTAAGCACGTGCTGATATAATTTATGTCAACACCCGCATTGGGAGTTATACATTGTGCATTAGTAGGATATGTGGTATATTGGACCAATGCAAGGGGTACAACCCCTAATGCATCGTGCTAATATAACTTATATCAACACGTGCTGATGGGAACATAACTATATATATATATATATATATATATATATATATATGCATTATCAAATTGTGGAAGGCAAAAGTAGCAGCATCTCATTTTTAAAGTTAAATAAGAGTACTTGCTTCAAAAAGATAGTCAAAACAAGGAAGAAATGGTCAAATAATTTTGATGGTTAAAAGGGTAGTATTGTAAAAAGTGGACCTTTAATAAAATAAAATAAAAGAAAGAAAACATTTATTTATTCTTTTAAAAGATGTGTATATAAAATGTCACGTGAGGCTGGACAAATGAGAAGAGGCAAAAGCTCAACAGTCAACACAAAAGCTAAATGAAGCTTCCATGGAGATTTAGCGGAGACTACAGCAAGTCGGCAACGACACCAGCGACGATGGTAGTAACAACTTTGTTCCAAGGTATTTTAAGTGTGTTCGCCTTCTTCTGTTTCTCCTTCTCCTTCTCCGACAACGACTTCTTCTTCTCTTCTTCTTTTCTTCTTCTCCTTCTCCGGCGATAGTTTCTTCTTCTTTCCTTCTCCCTTTCCAACAACGACTTCTTCTTCTCTTCTTCTTTTCTTCTTCTCCTTCTCCGGCGATAGTTTCTTCTTCTTTCCTTCTCCCTTTCCAACGACGACTTCTTCTTCTCTTCTTCTTTCCAGCAACGATATTGTTCCTGGGTTGATATCGTCGATATATCTACAAAATCTTCACGATAAATCAAAGAAATTTGACGAAATTTAAAGAAATCGAGATATCGTGAATTCGTGATATATTGACGATATTGTTCGACATTTTGTTTTTTCAAAATCCTTCAATATCGCACCCAAATATCGCATCGTCCACCTCCGATATGACGATATATCGCGATATATCGTGACATTTTGGTTCCTGGTTATTTCCTTATTTCTAGATTATGCTTTTGGTGGGGTGCATTTGTTAGGTGTTGTCTTTTGGGACTTGTTTGGTGATCTATGGGTGGGGTTGTTTGTGCTGTTGTATCATTCCTTTATATATTAATGAAGTTTTATTTTGCCGGAAAAAAAAAAAAAAAAGAAAAAAAGAAACCCTCACATGCATATCCATTGGTGGTTGTTTATACACATTCTTTTTTTTTTTTTTTTTTTTTTTTTTTGGGCTATACGCACATAGATAACTCAGGCACACAACACCCAAATTCATATTTATATTTTAATCTTTTCTTATACTAAATTATATTGGTTGGAGATGCACAGATATGCATATAGACATTCATTCATACCATTTTTTTTTTTTTTTTTTTGATGTCATATTGTCTAGATTACCACTTTTATACAAAGTTGATGGTTATCTCAAATTCTAAGAGAAGATTTGTGAGATAATTACCTAAGAGAAACTACTATAAATAAATGTCGGTAACTGTAACTTCACTTTTGCATGCAGCAAAATTGTAGGAGCACGATACTACTGGTCATCAGGAGCACCTCCTTTAGAAGAAGACGCTCTCTCACCCATAGATTTCAATGGACATGGAACTCATGTCGTGGCAATAGCAGCAGGCTGCCCTGTGAGTGGAAGTTTCTATGGGTTTGCAAGAGGTACCATTAGAGGACTACCTTCTGCCCGTTTGGCGATATATAAAGTATGTTGGCCTCATTATAATACCAAGGACATAGATGTCCTGGATGCTTTCGACGACGCCATTTCTGATGGGGTCGACATAATAAATTGTTCACTTGGGAATCCAGATTGTGTTTGCTATTTTACAGCGGGCCGCTCTAGAATAGCGAACACAATCTGGATTCCCAAGTGAACAATTTATTATGTCGACCCCATCAGAAATGGCGTCGTCGAAAGCATCCAGGACATCTATGTCCTTGGTATTATAATGAGGCCAACATACTTTATATATCGCCAAACGGGCAGAAGGTACTCCTCTAATGGTACCTCTTGCAAACCCATAGAAACTTCCACTCACAGGGCAGCCTGCTGCTATTGCCACGACATGAGTTCCATGTCCATTGAAATCTTTGGGTGAGAGAGCGTCTTCTTCTAAAGGAGGTGCTCCTGATATCTATGTCCTTGGTATTATAATGAGGCCAACATACTTTATATATCGCCAAACGGGTAGAAGGTAGTCCTCTAATGGTACCTCTTGCAAACCCATAAAAACTTCCACTCACAGGGTAGCCTGCTGCTGTTGCCACGACATGAGTTCCATGTCCATTGAAATCTTTGGGTGAGAGAGCGTCTTTTTCTAAAGGAGGTGCTCCTGATGACCAGTAGTATCGTGCTCCTACAATTTTGCTGCATGCAAAAGTGAAGTTACAGTTACCGACATTTATTTATAGTAGTTTCTCTTAGGTAATTATCTCACAAATCTTCTCTTAGAATTTGAGATAACCATCAACTTTGTATAAAAGTGGTAATCTAGACAATATGACATCAAAAAAAAAAAAAAAATGGTATGAATGAATGTCTATATGCATATCTGTGCATCTCCAACCAATATAATTTAGTATAAGAAAAGATTAAAATATAAATATGAATTTGGGTGTTGTGTGCCTGAGTTATCTATGTGCGTATAGCCCAAAAAAAAAAAAAAAAAAAAAGAAGAATGTGTATAAACAACCAACAATGGATATGCATGTGAGGGTTTTTTTTTTTTTTTCCCGGCAAAATAAAACTTCATTAATATATAAAGGAATGATACAACAGCACAAACAACCCCACCCATAGATCACCAAACAAGTCCCAAAAGACAACACCTAACAAATACACCCCACCAAAAGCATAATCTAGAAATAAGGAAATAACTAGGGACCAAAATGTCGCGATATATCGTCATATCGGAGGTGGACGATGCAATATTTTGGTGCGATATTGAAGGATTTTGAAAAAAACAAAATGTCGAACGGTATCGTCGATATATTGTCGATGATATCTCGATTTCTTTAAATTTCGTCAAATTTCTTTGATTTATCGTGGAGGTTTTGTGGATATATCGACGATATCAACCTAGGAATAATATCGTTGTTGGAAAGAAGAAGAGAAGAAGAAGAGAGAAGAAGTCGTTGCTGGAAAGGGAGAAGGAAAGAAGAAGAAACTATCGCAGGAGAAGGAGAAGAAGAAAGAAGAAGAAGTCGTTGTCAGAGAAGGAGAATGAGAAGTAGAAGAAGACGAAGACACTTAGCATACCTTGGAACAAAGTTGTTGCTACCATCGTCGCTGGTGTCGTTGTCGACTTGCTGTCGTCTCCGCTAAATCTCCATAAAGCTTCATGTAGCTTCTATGTTGACTGTTGAGCTTTTGCCTCTTTTCATTTGTCCAGCCTCACGTGCACTTTATAAACAACTTTTAAAAGAATAAATAAATGTTTTCTTTCCTTTTATTTTATTTTATTAAAGGTCCACTTTTTACAATACTACCCTTTTAACCATAAAAAATTATTTGACCATTTCTTCCTTGTTTTGACCGTCTTTTTGAAGCAAGTACTCTTATTTAACTTTAAAAATGAGATGCTTGCTACTTTTGCCTTCCACAATTTGATAATGCATATATATATATATATATATATATATATAATGAAATTTTCGGTCATGTGCTTATGCTATTCTAAGTTTGGTTTCACACTATCACATGCACTCACTAGTGTATGAAAGAATGCAAGCTGCTCTCTTCTTTTCAACAATAATTTTATTTACTTTATAGAAAAAAAGAAATGGATAAATTTTCATAAGTTTATATGATCTATTTTCTCAGCGCAATACACTTTATATACCCTACACAACACATTTATATTATGCATATTTAAATTGCAATATTTTGATGCTAGATTGTGTATTAGAGTCCAAATCATTGTTTCCCAAAGTTTCAATAAAAATATCCGTGTTTAACTCATAATATCCACCATATCTTTAAAACGATATCGATATTGTCGATATATCCAACGATATATCTGATATATCCATATTTTTGTACTCTCGATGTATCCATCGATATTGATATTAAAGTCCTTGCATGGGGTTGGCACCGAAGAGAGACCTGAATCCAATGAGAACACTAAGACAAGGGGGGAAAGTAGCTCGAAACCTGTCGTCATCAACCTAGAAGGGGAAACTAAGGGGAAAGGTACCAATAATGACTCCATGTTGGCTATCAAGGTGGAAGCTCTAGAGGGAACTGTAAAAGGGATTTGAAAGGCAGATGACATGGTCGATGTGCGAAGTTTATCTTTATTTCCAACGGCTTGTATTCCATTGCAATTCAAGATGCTGGAGTTGGAGAAATTTGATGGAACGGGCTGCCCCAAGGCTCATTTAAAGTTGTATGTGCGGGCTATGCATCCTCGAGGAGCTACTGATGAGCTTTTAGCTCAAATGTTCCCTGAAACCCTTGCAACTTCCACTTGGAAATGGTTCTTAGCGTTGGATGAGAATAGGACACGGACTTTGGAAGATATATGCAATGAATTCTCAGAACACTACAAGTACAATACATAGGTGGATGTTACTTGGAGAGACTTGGAAACTACAAAGCAAGGAGTTAACGAAACTTTTTCTGCTTATATTACAAGGTGGAGACAAAAGGCTTCGAGAATAACGAATAGGCTAAATAAGGAGGACCAGGTTCAGTTGGTGGTTAAGAACTTGTTGCCCATATATCACAAGCATCTATTCGCCCACTATTTCCCTAATTTCAAAGCTCTTATTGGGGTTGGCACGTAGGTTGAGGATGCTATCAATGATGGGACAATCAAAACTGAGGAGGTGAGGAGTCGCAAGACAAACTTTGTTGGGAAGAACAATACTGAGGTCAATGCCATAATCCAACCCATTCAACCCATCTCTCTTAATGACATCAACCCACCTCGCTAATTCACCGAGCTACACACGCCACTTGAAAGAGTCCTTGAAAAGCTCATGAGCCGTGACCTATTGAAGCCACTTAACCCAAGGCCACCACCAAGTCCTTTATCTAGAAACTACAATGAGAATGAATACTGCAAGTTCCGCCTATCCAAAGGCCATACCACCAACCGTTGCATTCGCCTCTGCCACCAAATCCAAGATCTCATCGATAAACAAATCATTTCACCACCAAGCCGCCTAAATGTCACCCGCAATCCTTTCCCATCTCGCAACAACACACCCCCACCTAACAACATAAATGCCATCAAGTCTGAACTATCTCGCCCTCGCTGGCCCATAAGACAATACACCCCTCCCATGACCTTAATCCGATTTTTCACCCTTTGCCGCAGTAAAAGCCTCATAATGCCACTCCCACCAAGACTAAGGCCATTAACCCCTCACCAATATTGCTAATACCATCGTGCACCTGGCCATGACACCGAAGCTTGTCTCATGCTAAAAAAGATCATTCAAGACCTCATTGACCAAAAAGTGTTATTGCTAAGGAAATCCATCCAACAAGAGTTAAAAGAAAGATATGAAGCAGAAGATCCTTAGGTTGGCCTATTGGGAGAATCTTCAGGGAAATTCAACTACTATGTGCTGTACCCGAGTCTAAATCCCATGTTGAATGAGCCAATAGTTCCTACAGGTTGGGATGACTTGCCAGAGAAAATGGAGAGCATTGACATGATAGAATGGGAGGACTTAATGAATGATACTAAGGAAGCTCATGACGTATGGGCTGGCAATGATGAATTGGATCACATAACTAGAGGGGCGCCATTTCAAGCCTCCACATTTGGAATTTGAGAATCCGTTGGGAGATTTGGAGCGGCAAAGACGTCCCGACTTACAAGAAGAAGAAGATGAGGTGCTTGGGCAGCTAAAGAAGACTAATGCTAACATCACTATATGGGGCTTGCTCATGGCCTCGCATAAGCACAGACAGACCGTGTTGAAACTGCTGAATCAGATACAGGTGCCCGTCGATACATCCCTCAAGGGATTGGTAGATTTGGTAAATCCGACCCCTAAGAACTCAATTATTGTGTTTACCGATGTGGACCTACCTAAAAGTGGGCCAAGCCATTCTCAAGCTCTCTATGTGACCGTCGACACTATGGGGAAGAGGGTTCCCACTGTCCTCATTGATAATGGGTCCGCATTGAATGTATGCCTCCTCAGAACTGCCACTGTCTTGGGGTTGGGCCCCACTGACTTCACGCCATTCGGACAAACTGTGAGAGCTTATGACAACACGCGCCGAGAAGTGATAGGGGTGGTTACTTTGCCTCTAATCATTGGACCCACTGAATTTAGGATGGAATTCCAAGTGTTGGATGTGCCGTCATGTTTCAACCTGTTGTTAGGAAGACCTTGGATCCATCCTGCTGGGGCTGGGCCTGTTTTCGTTCCATCAAAAGGTGAAATTTCCTTATGAAGGGCCATAGTGACACTTCAAGGGGACTATGATCTGAAACTAGCTAGAATACCTGTATTTGAGATACAATCGGAATCGGCGGCGATGCCATTATCTAGGTTTGACTATGTCCAATGCATTGAGAAAGAGCTCGAAAAAGGTGAACTAATACCCTTAGACTTTTGCCCCCACGACAATTTGCATGTTGGTGAGATCACGAGAAGAATGAGCTTCTTTCCAAGCATGGGTCTAGGGCGTCGCCAACAAGGGATCCCTAGGTCTATTCAGAACCGTGTTGCCTTATACACCTTTGGGCTAGGATACGACCCCTCAAGAAATGACCATGTGGAAATGCTAAAAAGGAATAAGGAGAAAGTAAGAGCTAAAGCCGAGGGAAGAATGCCAGACCTGAGGATCTCGCCATATCGACCCACTTTGAATGGATACTTCGTTAAATAAGGGGATGATTTTTTATATTGCGGTTTCTAGAACCTACCTTTGACCAAGCTACCAAGACTAGAATTCTAGGGTGTGTTGGGAACCGAATAGGGAGGAAAAACTACAAAGGTAGAATTAAAATTTTTCCTACGATTCCCAATACCATGAATCTTAATTATGCTTAATACAAAATAAAATCCTAACTACCAAGAGAGTTAGGATACTTACAGTTGAACAAAGTCTTCTCCTTTATGCTCCAAGCTTTGTCTTCTCCTTTTTGCTCCAAGCTTTGTCTCCGGACAGCTGTGAATGAGCAGTCCAAGTGTGCTGCCTCCAATGATATCTACACCTAGCTTGAGCTTGAAGTCTTTTCCTTCTTCTTCCTTGTTGTTGCTAGAGGTGGAGAAGAGGGAGAGAGAGAGAGCCTCCTTAGAAATTTCGGCCAGCACTTGTTGGAGTGTTAATGTGATAATTTCATTACCTTATAGTGAGCATTATATAGCCCACTAATAGGCCTGGCCATGGGGGGATTCCTAACCCTAGTGGGTTTTGTGTAATTATTCTTAATTACACAATTAGCCCACTAATTTGCATCAAATACAAATTAGCTCCTTAAAGAACTTTTCTTTAATCAATTATACCCTTTCTCTCATAGACAATCAAGCTCTCTTAGCATGATCAGTGTGTGACCCATTGGGTTCACATCATCAAATAGTAGGAATTGCACATGTTGTGCACAATGGAACACTTTCCATTAAGGGTCTAATTGGAACTCCTTCCAATTCCCTAATTGATTATAACTCATTTATATCAATTAGGGCTTCTATTAACCATGAGTAACACCTAGCATATGGCTCATGATGTGGTCCTTAATGAGATGAATAGTTATTTACAAAGAACCCTTCTGTTATAGTTTATAGGTTACAATTCCATTCTTCCATCAATACAATGTCTCTAATTGAACTAATAGGACATGGAAGTCTGTCAAGTCCCTAGTTCAATTACTTTATTCTCATTCATTAATATCAACTCAATGAAGAACTTATGGAAACTCCTTTCCATATTCATTCTACCATGGGCCCATGGATTTAATGAGTTATATTCAATGAATGCTATATAAGACATTCACTCACTTTTTCCTGAGAGTGATGGATTCCTTGTTGATCACTTACATGCTTTCACACACATAGCAGTAGGGCCAATGAACACCCTTATAGACCCCTGAATAGGATCTGCACTTAGTGTTATCAAACTTCTAAAGCTACATGCATAAGACAACCATGGTGTCTTAGGTCTAAGGATTACTTGTACTACTATAACAATGAGAAACTGATTGACAGGCAGGTTAAAACTCCATTCAGTTTATCTCATATCTTTGGTCACATTCAGTGTACCTATTCTTATAATAGGCACCCACTTGTTGGTTGTAGTGTCTGCACACGAATAGCTTGAGACTAGCTATTCTCCTATAGAGTCAACCTAACAAGTGCTAGTCCTATGGTTCATTACTGTCCATCATAGTGAACCTTCAATTAGGAATGATTTAGTAGTTTAGTACAGAGATATATTTACAGTCTCAAAATTACAACCCTTTGTAATTTCATATTCTCAACTTTAACTCTATGGACATATTATGTAAATATAAATGATGCATATAAACATAATAGAATAGGCCCTTTTATTAAGTCAATAATAAATGTGATATGCATAAATGAAATCAATTGATTGTTCCTAATTTTCTAAACAATCATCTCTATGATTGGCTCTAGGGCATAATCCTAACATTGAGATCTTCTCCACCGAGTGGTATCCGATCACAGCTGAAATGGTGGATGACGAAGCCATCAATGATGAGTTCTAAGAAAAGAAAGAGGAGGACTGAGCTGAGAACCTGGATGCAGGGGTTATGACTAAAATATTCCAAAACATGATCCTTACTTTAGGAGACTCGACTGTTGAAGAACTTCAGGGTTCGTCCATTAGCCATGCTATCATGTCACTCCTTAATTGGTACCTTGAAAATAGTGTCATTACGGAAATCCATGAAGAAGAAGGCCTTAGCCTACCTGATAGCAGCTTGTAGGTGTCTTAGTTTAGTAATATTTCCCTAATTCAATAAGATGTATCTACTTAACTCACTTTGTGGAGTCATAGTGATGATGCAGATTGTTTTGTTTTCTTTCTTTGTGTGTCATTTCTATTATCTCTAGTTAATAAAATATGTTTCTTTCCTTATATGCAATGTCTCTTTTCTCTCTTTTATGGATAGCTATGGCATAGATATAGATCCTAGGAACGATGTCCCCCCGGAGCTTGTTGAGCAAAGAAAAAGGGGCGTCACCAAACCTAATATGAATGAATTGGAATCAATCAACTTAGGGACGAATGACTTGTCAAGAATAGTTAAAATTCGGAAAACCCTCTCCCTTATTGAAAAAGAAAAGATGATCTCCCTCTTAAAAGCTTACATTATGGCTTTTGCATGGTCTTATGAAGACATGCCTCGCGTTGACCTCGATATTGTGCAATACTATATTCCCACTAACTCCCTAAATAAGCCGATAAAGCAGAAGATAAGAAGATTAAAACCAGAATGGGCTCTAAAAGTAAAAGAAGATGTAATTAAACAGCTAGATGCGGGGTTCCTCCAAGTTGTGGAATACACCGAGTGGTTGTCGAATATAGTACTTGTGCCTATAAAAGATGGGAAAGTGAGGATGTGTGTCGATTTTCGAGATCTCAACGCTGTGAGCCCTAAAGATGATTTTCCTTTGCCCCATATCGACGTGTTGGTGGACAGTACAATGGGACATGCACTTGTTTCTTTTATAGACGGATTCTCTGGGTATAATCAGATAAAAATGGTGCCTCAAGACATGGAAAAAACAACTTTTATCACGTAATGGGGAACATACTGTTACAAGGTAATGCCTTTTGGCTTAAGAAACGCCGGGGTTACTTATCAAAGAACAGTTACGACCCTATTACATGATATGATCTATAAGGAAGTCGAGGTTTATGTTGATGATATGATTGTGAAGTCCGTGGATAGGGAAGCTTTTATCACGCAATGGGAAACATACTGTTACAAGGTCATGCCTTTTGGGCTTAAGAAACGCCGGGGCTACTTATCAAAGAGCAGCTACGACCTTATTACATGATATGATCCATAAGGAAGTCGAGGTTTCTGTCGATGATATGATTGTGAAGTTCGTGGAGAGGGAAGGGCACTTCAAAGCGTTAGAGAAATTCCTGGAGTGAGCAAGGAAGTACAACCTCCATTTAAACCTTTCAAAAGTGTGCTTTTGGTGTCACCACAGGCAAACTGTTGTGGAAGATGGACCCTAGGGAATCAAAGTGGATCTAGGGAAGATAAAAGCTATTGTGGAGATGGAGCCACCTAATACCGAGAAGCAGATCCGGGGTTTTCTGGGAAGAATTCAGTACATAAGCCAATTCATCGCCAACTTGACCATTGGTTTGCGAGCCAATTTTCAAATTGCTTAAGAAAGATGTGCCGAAAGTATGGAATAAAAAATGTCAAAAAACCTTTGAGACCATTAAAAGGTATTTGAGCAACCCCCCAATCTTAGTTCCCCACTGCAAGGTGCACCTCTTTTGTTATACTTAACGGTCACTGAAACTGCGACGGGAGCTATGTTAGCTCAATATCTTGAAGGGTCGACAAAGGAAAATGCCATCTATTACCTAAGCAAGAAAATAACGGACTATGAAGTGCAGTACAATGCAATCGAAAAGGCTTGTGTGGCACTAGTATGGGCAGCGCAGAAACTCCGTCATTACATGATGTCCTTTGAAGTATTCTTGATAAGTCGCATGGATCTGTTGAAGTATCTAATAGAAAGGCCAGTATCGTCATACAAAACTGCTCGATGGTCAATTCTCCTTAATGAATTTGACATCAAGTATATAACTCAGAAGTCTATCAAGGGAAGTGTTATCGCAGACTGTCACACCTCATTTTTATCACCTTAGGTAGGACATATCATTTCATGTAGGATTTTGAGTGCTTTTTGAGTCTAGTCTTTTGCATTAAGTTTCTATGGCAATGAATATCATGTGTATGAATTTTGAAGTGATTTGGAGTTCATCTCGATAGTCAATAAGAACTTTTGCGACTTTAAGGGCATAATCGTCTTTTAAGCCGCATATTTTCCATTTGACTTTAGAATGAATTCCGAGTCATTTTCTCGAGTTCATATGAGTATATAGAGTATATAGGTTCGATTTCGTGAATTAATGGTTTAAGATCAATTTGGCTCATAACGGTTTGGGTTGGCTAAAAGACTTTTTCTTGGTTTGCTCAAATTGACTCATAAGACTCAACCAATTTTCTCTCATTTAACTTCAATTGGGCTTTATTTACATCCTAGGTGTGTTTAGAAAGATCGAATTTCGATTGGGAAAGCATTCGGTTCGACTTTGTGTACAAACCCAGCTTAGCGACGGTGAGGCACTATGGTTAACCACCTTTGTAAAACCTAACCATGCACCCATGGTTAAGGATTTTTGTCCTAAAATGCTCAGAAATGTGTTCTCTTTCAAAACACGGTCGTTTTGGCTTTTATTTCGTCAAAATTGGACTTAATTTGAATATTTTAGGATTTCTGAAGCAAGAAGGAGTCAAAACCGGAGCAAAATGGGAGAGCCCTCGGGTAACCGTCCGGGGCTGGACGGTCAGCCGTCTAAGCCCAGACGGCTAACCGTCCAGGCTTAGATGGTCACCCGAGAGACTCCGTCTTCAAGTGAAATTCTGACTCTTCTCTCCCTCTTTTGACGGTTTCATCCGCCATTACAACTTGTTTTCTCTTAGGAGTGTGTAAGTTTGAGTTGTTTGAGCACCAAGAGAGTCTCTAATAGCTATAAGATCATTATTTAATGAATTAATCTTAGCCATTGGTTTAGGGGGTCAGTTCTCTATATAAAAGACATGATATTAGCACATGGGAGGAGGTTAATTGCACTTTACACTTAGAGAGAGAGAGGGAGCTACGAGTTTGGAGAGATAGAAGGACATCAAGAGGAAGCTCTTCAACCCCAAGCAAGCAAGGAAACAAGAAGTTTGAAGACAAGGAAGATTCTACAAAGAGGTAAGCACTCTTCTTGAATGCTGAACATGAGCTTTCTCTTTCTCCTTCTCCTTCTTCTTCTATGATAGTTCTAGTGCATGATGTAACTCCACATGTTAGGATAGTCCAAAGTTTTAGATGTATTATGAATGATTTTGAGATGGTTTATGGCTTTATATGCTTGATAATCCCTGGTTTACTAAGGATTAGGAGAGCGTTACTCTTTCTATCCTCTTAAATCATGCATAGTTCACATGTTTAGGTTGCTATGATAATTGTCATGAGTTGATGCTCCTGTTAGTTAATATACATGATATGAATGATATTCATGATGATTTGAGCATGTGTTAGAGTCTTTTCATAGGTTTTTATGCATAGTTGTGAGATTAGGGTTTCGATAACCCTAAAATCACATAGGTTTTATACAGCATGCTTAGTTTAACTCTGTGAGTAGTTTCTCATCATAGTCATTCTATATATGCTGCATATAGTTGACTCATGCTAGGTTTGCATTCATATAGTAGATTTTATTGGGTTTTTGGAGATATTATCATTTTCTAAGGATAATTATCCTTTTTGTTAAGTAGGGTTTTGCATGAGAGCTTTTTGTAATGTGTTTAAGCATGAAATCACTTCTATTGTGTTCTAATATATATATTTTACGTAGGATATGATGATTGCACCTCCCTATATTGACTTTTTTACGTGAAATTATCTTAGGATAGTTTTGCTTAAGAAAGCTCGCCGTAGGAAGGCTTGTTTTTATATTTTACATACAATATCATCTTTTTTGGTTAGAATAGACTTAGTTATCATGTTTATTGATATTATTGGAGTCTCTCATGATTGTTAGAGTGTCTTTGGTAGGTTTTTTTTATGCATGTTAGTCAGGTCATTGCATGTAGGATTGAGTTGGAGTCCTTAGTTATTCATTATTCTTGTTATTTGCATGATAAATGGATAATTTTAGGCATTTTCATGGTTCTGTCCAGATTAGCATATCGTTCTTCTTGTATGGTTTTGTGCACTTGTAAGGGTGCAAATAGGTACAATGCTTGTCCTATTACTTGAAATTGCTAATGCTCGGAGCTTTTGCGCTCAGGTAAGTAGGGTATGAAGTGCCCTAATTCAATTTTCCTTACTTTCTTTTCTCTTCTCCTTTCTAGGGTTATTTCTTAATACGAACACATGGTAATTATCAAGCGTTTCCTTCATTAATAAAATTCTGGTTTTCTATCAAGGTTTTCCTCTTGTGGAAGTTTTCGATTTTAGACTAATTCAATACATTCTCAAATAAGGAAACCTAGGGTTTTTACCATAGGTTTGTATTAGGTTGTAACCCTATTCTTTTCGAACTACGTGGACATTGATCCATGTATTTCGCTGCATGGTACGTAGGCGCTCTTCGTGAGGCTCAAGTCCGTCCTAGGATCCTAAGTATCCTAGGCTTTTCTTTTCTTCTTTTTTTGTTTTGTTTTACTTGTTTGATTATGCATGGATGAGATGGATGGATGGAATATATGATATGCATGCTGCCTTGTGATGATATATGCTGATATTTGAGTGAAAAAGATCTTAAGTTAGCCCAATCAAATTAAGAGACCAACTCGGGCGATGTGGGCTGCCTATGGGCTTTGCCCAGAACCTTCCCACTGTCGTAACTTAGCCCCCGAATCCAATTTTCTGGTTTTAAAGACTTTGCTTTTCTTTTAATGGAGTCATGTGGTTTTGAAAATAAAACATTTTTGTAGTTTTCCTCTTTTCCTTAAAAAATGAGGTGGCGACTTCCTTTTCGTTTGTTGTCTTTTAAACCTCTGTATCTTTTTGCCAAAACCCTTGTGGGTGCTGTGCTTTTTCGTGGGTTCACAGCAGACGACCTAGCCAGTTGTCCTGCATCATCATCAACACTATTCAGCGATCAGTTCCCAGACGAGGACGTGCTAGAAATTGGTAAGAAAACTTGGAAAGTATACTTCGATGGGGCAGCTAATAAGAAAGGTTATAGGATAGGAGTCTTGTTGGTTTCACCTGAAGAAGCATTCATGCTGCTGGCGGTCCGGTTGGGGTTTGAAGCTACTAACAACGTTGCTAAATACGAGGCTTGTATCCTTGCATTGGAAGCTGCACTCGAACTGGGGATCAAAGAGTTGGAAGTCTTCGGAGACTCGGCGCTAATCATTTGTTAGATAAAAGGGGAATGGAAAACTCGAGATGAGAAATTGTTGCCATACCATGCCTATCTGAAACCCTAACCAAGGAGTTCTCAGAGATAGAGTTCAATTACCTATCAAGAAACAATAACCAGTTTGCCGATGCCTTGGCAACCCTAGCATCCATGGTGGAGATACCTGAAGGAGGGAACGTGAAGCCATTAGTGATAGAATGCTGAGACAAGCCTGTGTAATGTTGTGCGATCCGAGAAGGGGAGGTTAATGATGGCAATTAGTGGTTCTATGACATAAAGAAATTTATTGAAGAAAGGGAATACTTGGAAGGAGCATCCCATTTTGACAGAAAAACTCTGAGACGGTTGGTAAGTCATTATGTACTTTGTGGAGGAAAGTTGCATCGAAGATCATACGACGGGATTCACCTGCTATGTGTCACCGAAGAAGAAGCCAATCATCTAATCAAAGAAATCCATGAAGGAACTGGGGCTCCGCACATGAACGATTATATGTTGGCCAAGAAAATCGTAAGGCTAGGCTATTATTGGTCCTACCATGGATAGAGATTGCCACGCACATGTCAAGAAGTGCTATAAATGCCAACTATTCGCCAGTGGACAACATTTGCCTTCTATGCCCTTAACAAGTATGTCATCACCATAGCTGTTTGCAGTATGGGGGATAAATACCATCGGACAGATCAAGCCAAAGGCGTCGAACGGGCATGAATACATCCTTGTTGCTATCGATTATTTCACTAAATGGGTAGAAGCAGCATCCTTCAAGACTTTGAATGCCAAAAAGGTAGCGCAGTTCATACAACATAACATCATCTACCGATATGAGGTACCGCATGAGGTCATTTCAGACAATGGACAACACTTTCAGAAAAAAACCCATGAGCTCTTGCAAAGGTACAGCATAGTTCACCATCTGTCGTCACCATACCGTCCTCAGACTAATGAAGCAGTGGAAGCAGCTAACAGAAATATCTAGAAGACACGACAAAAGACCACAGACATGTACACAGAACAAAAGTATTTCTAACAGTAAAATAAGCTGTCAACATCAGGACAGAAACTACAGCACAAATTGGAATCACAGAACATATATTCAAATCAATAAGTGACAAAGAACCATCAATGAAATCCCAAACGATGCATTTATATGCTGTATCAAACTCAAAGATTATAAAAGAAAATCCATAATGATTACCACTACAGAAATAAGTCCTTACTTGGCAGGCAATCCAGTAACTGCACACACAGCCTTATTTGGATCTGAAAAAATAGTAATAAATAAATGATAAGTATAGTACTTTGTTTTTAAATGTCAAAATCCTTCATAAGAACTTCTTTTTTTTCTCAGGAACAAAAAAAACAACAGTTCCTTTTTAGCCAACCTTAAAACCTTTGAACCTGGAGATTTGAGACCTTATAGGACAAAGGTTCAAGAAGCAAGTTCAATGATTGTAAAACAGGGAATATCACTATTTTGACAGAAATTCCTCCTTTTTTCTAGTCCAAAAACTCAGAGCCAAACTTAGCTATAAATGGGAAGTTCTAATTGGTTTTCCAATTCCTGCAGGCATTACAGACATATTTAGAGAGGCAAATGGTTTCAAAGAGCCATTCCAAGCTCTTTTTGGCTCCTTGATCATTGTGGGCGACTCACTTCAACTACAACAAACTGCAAAATTTTTTTTTTAGAGACTGGAGGCCAGGGGAAGAGAAGTCATCATACATAGAAATATATTATGAGTACATTTGGGTTTCATTTGGATGATCCAGGAAAACTGGATGACTCCACTCTGAATTACACAGCATTGGTAGGTATAAATCCATCAACAAGAATGGGCCATTGAAGAAAACTGGAGCCATCATCACAAAAGATGGTGAAAAAACTGAAGCAGCATTGTTCAGAAAGCCAAACACTGATCCTAATACAACAATTGTGGTGATGACTCCCATTTCTGCAATCGCTCCATCCCAATTGACGGATTTATATTTCAAATGCTACATAGTACACAATAGAGAAATTCGATTTCCATTGAACTTTCTACCATACCATCAATTATTTTATATCATTTTTAGCTCAGAGAGGCTAGTAGCATACAGAGTTGGCTGAATCCTTTGTAGTGACAGGGAATCTAAGATGTGCCAACCCAAAAGCAGGAGAGCAAATCCACTTTTGGGATTATCAATAGCTGTTTGTTCCTTTTATGTGCATTTTTTTCATTAAAATGGAAAAAGAAACTAGCAAACACATCTTAGCTTCAATTTGGAAGACGTGTCCAGCCTAAATACATGCAGGTATATTTGGAAAAAGAAAAAAAACAAAACAAAATCCAGTAGAAAATAGTCATTAAAAATTGAGCGGATTGACAAATATTTTTTCATATTTGCACCTAAAGCTACAGTCAACATTTAAAAAACATAAAAACATGCTCATGATCAAATAAACTTCAACTTTACTTACACGGAACAGATGTTGTAGAAATCTGTGACTGAAAGGGACAATCCTTTACTGAATTCCAGATATGAATGACCTGCAAGAATCGCCCAGATCAACATTGAATGCTCCCCCCAAAAAATTGTAAATTAAGTTATAATTTAAAGGCATCACTGCAGGTCTGCAGCAAATAGTAGAATTATTATTCAATTCTGCGAAAAACAATAAATAGCAGCTTGTTCACATTTTAATGCTTGAAAAATATGGTTCAATGGTTCATAAATCTTGCCATTTTTCAAAAGGTATCGAATCTGAGGGCCACTGTAGACAGCTTTATGCACAACTGCTCTTTTCTTAACTTCTTCCTTCCTTGCCAACACACGTTCTAGGTTCCTCAGGTTCATGATTTCTGAAATATTACATTTCAAGCCATGGAATTTGAGATCATCCGAGTAGGAAAACATCTCAAAACTTCCAACATCTAGATAAAGTTCTTGCAATCTGAAGATAATCCTTTACTTTGAAATGATAGCCATAACCTGTTTGGGCTGCTTCTAGAAGCATCTCTTCTGGGGTCAAATTATAATCCCCTATCATATGTTTTGATACTTTCGTAAAAGATGCATTAGAGACACATAATGGATCTAGGCCATTATGATGTTTATTGACTTAGAAAAAGCATACGATTGGGTCCTTAGGATATAACATGGCTGGAATTAGAAGGTAAAGGAATATCTATTGGATATATTGATACAATAAAGGAAATATATGATGCAGCCGTAACTAGTGTTGGAACGACTGGAGGAGAGACAAGTGAATTTCTAATCACAATAGCCTTACGCTGGGGATCGGCATTGATACCTTATCTTTTTGTTTTAGCTATAGATGAATTGACTAGACATATCGCGTATGTTATTGCTGATGATATATATGGTATTAATAGATGAAACTAGAGTAGGGATGGATTCTAAGTAGGAATTGTGGAAAGAGATTTACAGGATTGATGCCTTGATGGAGGGGTTCCCTTCTATTTACAATATTATAGTAAATAGAGAGGGATGGGTTGTGGACTTTGTTGAGTGGCTGGGAGAGACTTTAACTTGGAATGTGTTAAGACATCTACAGGGTTGGGAGGTGGAAGGAGTGGAGGCGGTTTATGCATTGTTGCATGAGGTTAAGGTAGAGAGGGGCCGGACAATAGTATAATCTAGTGTGGATGTGCTAATGGACGATTTTCAGTTTAGTCCCTGTGTAGGGCTTTGCTTGGTCTTGTGGGTACTACATTTCTAGCGGTTCAGATCTGGTTGCCTTCAGTCCCCTCTAAAGTAGCTTTTTTCAATTGGATTGCAACATGGGGGAAGTGTCTTACTCTTGATGAGCTTCAAATGAGGGCTTTTGCTTACCAAATAGGTGTGGGATGGGCAAAGCTGGTTTGGAGACTGCAGACCACCTGCTCATTCACTGTGAGGTGGCATCAGAAATTTGAGCATACTACTTTTGCATTTTTGGGGTTCAGTAGGTGTTGCCAACTTGTGTCCATCAAGTGTTCGGGTCTTGGGCTGTAGGGGTAGGATTAAGAGCATGTTACCGATTTGGAAGATGGTATCTCATGTTGTTTTCTGGAACATTTGGCAGGAAAGCAACAAAAAGACCTTTGAGAATACTGAGTGGTTAAAGAATACTTGTATAGGACGTCTTTTTTGTTGGAGTCATTTGGAGTTTTTAGTAAATCAGACGACTTTCCAAAATTATAGAAGTCCATGCATTTATAGTATTAGGGATGTTTTATTTCGTATAATATCTGTATACTTTTGTACATGGGTCTTAGACCTTCTTTTTGTGAATAAATTTACTTTCATAAAAAAGAAAAAGGGAAATTATGGAAAGACACCCTAGAATCTAAAGGTTTTAGGTTGAGCAGGACTAATATGGAATATAGGAAATGTAAATTTCGTCAAACAAGGGATAGAAATGAGGTTATAGTTCAAATTGGTGGCCAAGAGTGAGATAGGACAGTCCTTAAAGTATACAGTATGGTGGACTACAATCAAGCATAAGTGGGCTAGATTATTGTTTTCCTTACAGTTTGTGAAAGGAATGGTGGTATAAGGGTTTGTAGATGGAATGGGGGTTAATTTGATGAAATCAAAGGAAAAAGCTTGCTGTAATTACTGGACAGAATGAGAATTTTTAGGTTTTTGAAGGTCAAATTGTAGAGGAAACTAGGATTAGGGTTCATGGTGAAAAGTAAGGGTTTTAGGATTGAAATCAAGGCTAAGGAAAGGATCGGTTGTGGGAAAAAAAAATATAGCAATCTCCAACAAGAGACATATTGATGGATATATCAATGACTTCCAAGATATTTAGTCCTTCCTTAGAAGTGGTGACAAAGGACGTGTATGCTAATGATTTAACAGAAGATACAATCCTTGATCAAATTGAATAGCGTAAAAGAATTTGTGTAGCCAACCCCATGTAGTTTGGGATCAAGGCTTGGTTGAAGAGTTGAATGGAGCTAGGCCATGGTTTCTATCCACATCCTTGTCTTCTTCCTCACCTTTTTCCTCAATGCATTTTAGTTTAATCGAGTTGTCTTAATTGGGAAAAAACACAAAAATGATAGCATCAATATAGCTAAATTTCTATAACACTCATTGGTGATTGTTTTCATCATATAACCTTCATTTGCTGAGAGTCTAAGAAATAATTAACATTCAAATGAAATATATCACATTGACTAGCCCAACCTAGCAAGTTTTGCAGGAATTATCAAGTTCCGTCAGTTTCTAAAGTGGCCATTAAGGCCTAAAACCTAGTTAAGATCCTTTACATTTATGCGTCTTGAACTCCAAAGAATAAGATGCGTGGAATACTTGTCCCAAAGAAGTGAGCTAGATACTTTAGAGAGTAACTAGTAACCGCAAACTAAGAAAAGGAACCATAAATAATTAAGATGCACTGAAGACTTAACAAAGTGAGCAGCTACTCAGATGGGCACACAATAATTAGAACAAAACTACACCTAATAGTATGCAAAATTACTCCTATGCTTCTGTCATCCCATTCGAATCTTTTTCCCATGAAATCAAGGTGCAAGGATTGGCTTGTATAGTGCTATCCCTAACATAACGAGAAGATGCAAGTCAACAAAAAAATTGCGAATGTAAGTCAAAGGATAAGTGGGGCTTTACATAGAGGGAAAAATACTACACCATAAAAAATAAATGTGAACTAGATTCAAATTCTGATGTGGTACCCCAAAAGAATTGTAAAGCTGTAATCATACTAATAACCGTGGTCAGTTGATAAGTCATAAAGTAACTTACAAAAGCAAAAACAAAAACAACAAAAAATACAAACAAACAAACCAAAAAACAAACTGAGCCCATCCCAAATTATACACAACATGTAAGTACGTGACTTTGCCAGTGAATAATCCACCCATTCTGCTACATCCACAACTTCTTGAAAGTGTGGAAAGTGTTGATATGCATCAAAAACCACTACTTATACTGGTAAATTGTGAATAAAAGACACTGAATATATCCCCTGTCACTGAATCCCCCAATGATTCACCTTCTAATGTAATAGCACTACCAGTTAAAAAGTATCTTCATATGCATGTGAAAGAAAACCCATTTAATGCCAATATTTATAAATTAATCGAATAGAAAATTAAGATTATTTTGTTAGGCAAATACTGGTGGGTGGCAAGTGCCATGTACATAGGAATGTAAATTCAAAGTAAAATGTAAAAGTAAATTTTGAGCTCCTGAAAAATACATAAAATTGACAAAGATGGTATCCATGATCTCACTCTCAGAGAGAGAGAGAGAGGTGAAGAAATAGATGTGTCTGTTAAAAATGCTATATCCACCGACTCCATTCATTTAGAATTACTATTTTAGATTGAACATGCTAAGAGCTCTATTTGTTTAATAGTATACATTAGCCAATCTGACCCAGTTGAACAAAGCTCTTTTTTTTCTCTGTGTTGGTAGGCCAGTTGAACAATTCTTCAGTTGAAAATAGTGACAATAACGATGATCATCAAGATGACGACTAAGGCATCATATAAGGCTCATTAACTATGTTCTTTATTGAAAGATTTTTTTTCACATTAAAGAAATAAAAACAACAAGAAGTATTGCCGCAAGAAAAAAATAAAAATAATGTTCTTTCATCACTCCCATCATCTCAATTCAGCAAAAACTAAGTCTCCAGTCAAAATTCAGAGCATGGAGAACCAGAAATGCTATAATATGTTCCCACTAAAAGAATGAATACTCTGATACCTTGAACTGACCTTCGTTGTTGCCTGCAAAGCTGCACTTATTGCATCTCTTTCAGCTTGCCTAACAATGACTGACGTTCTTGTAGATTTCCTCACTATTCTTTCTCCTTCTAATTCATCGGGGACATCATGCTGTTCGGGAAGGATAGACTGTTGATAAGTCTTTTCATCATTGGTAGCCTCTTCTAATTTTGAAAGAAGCTTCTTTTTATTTTTCTTCTTTGCTAAAGTCTTCCCTGGAAATATAAGTCGCTTCTTCGTCCGCACCCTATAAGATAACTTGACATCTGAGAACTCATCCCAATTGGAACTTAACAAAACATTCACTTCATCTCAGAGAGGCCAAACCTGTCATCTATGTCGTTTTCTACTTCTTCATCTTGCTCAGGTTCCAAGCATCACATAAATAATAATAATAATAGTAATTCAAATGATGGACATAACATAAATACCACAAGATGAAAAAGATAAAATCTTTTTAACTCTAAGAAAGACAAAATCATAACAGACAATACGATACTCACATCTTCATCAAAGTCGCTATCAAACTCATCTGCAACCTCCCCTTCCTCATAGTTGTCATCATTCTCTTCCTAAGTAACACCAACATAAAAATATTCTCGTATTAAAATAGTAGACCCATGTTGGAAAACTCTATGAAATTTCAAATACAAGAGGAAAAATATAATCATAATTAGTGTACTGCTTCAACGCAACTGAATCCTGATCTTTTTACAATTGCTAGACAAGTACTACCGGTTAATGGTCTAAAAAAATAAAATAAAATAAAAATGCCACTCCGCGTTTATAAAATTGGAACGGCAAAACAAGCCCCCAGATGTTACACATTCCAGTATATAGATTGGTTTTTGCAAATTAATTAAACACCCATTAGAAAGACAATTACCAAAAAGGTTGAAAAAGATGAAAGATTGAATCATCAAACTAGAAGCTTGCTAGTAAATACCTCTTTAAGAGCATCCTGATTCCAAAACAAAGTATTTTTGATTGATCTGGTTCTAGATTTATCTATCTATTTTTACTGATACCGTAGCTTTGGTGGGTTAAGGCAGGATTAGCCACAGTGTCATCGTAGCAGTGTAAAAATAGTCAGTCTCTAGAATTTCAGTCTCTTAAATACGAATATGAATAGATTTTTCCGAAGTAATTCTACTAGGTCTAATGCCTCAACAAGTGAACAAAGTACTTGTAGTTCTGTTTCTGATTTTTCTCTAGATACCACCATAGTTAATAGTAAACAAGAAGTATATGAGGATATGGAAAAAGATTTTGATAACTGGGAAATACCCAAGGTACATCCCACAACAATATACAAAAGAGGAACATTTAATTTTAAAACTGATTATGCTATTAAAACCGTTGAACAAACAATTCCATTCTCTTCTGATCATGAAACAATTCCATTATTATCAAAACAAACTATTTTAAAACATTTATCAAAAAATTATAAGTATATACATTTTGGATGTATACAAATAGCCCTTAAACCATTAACAAGAGATGGCCTAAAAGTCTCATCATTAATATGTCTAAAGATGCTAGACATAGACAATTTACCGATTCCATTTTAGGATTAATAGAATCTAGTTTATGTAATGGTCCGGTATATTTTGATTGTTATCCTAACTTCACAGTATGGTTACATGATCCAACCATTTTAAAATCTTTAACACTAAACATTAAAACACATGGATATGATATGGACAAAGGAGCTGCAACCGTAGCTCTAGTATATCGATTGTATTATAAGGTAATGCCAAGTATTATACCAAAAGCATTAAAAACAAGTCCTAAAGGATATATAACATTAATACAGACACAATCCACTCATTCAAATATAGTGGTACCGCAGAGAATTGCTTGGAATGAGGTAGTATTACCAGAAGACTGGTCCTTACCCGAAATGGTTCCCCCTCAAAACCAAGAGAACAAGAAAATAGAACAGATAACACAACACCCAGATGGTTCAGTAGGAATTAGATTTACACCAACCAGACAAGTTACATTGAATATTACGGACTTTACTTCAAACCCTTCTAGGCCATATACACCGGCTAGATCTTCGTATTCAGTCCCAAGACCAACAGCACCATATGAAGCACATATACCTTCCAAGACACCTTCAGAAAGAATAACAGGAGTAAGAACAAATCCCCCAAATATTTCTCAACCATATTATACTGTTGATACACCTAGCTCTGAAAATCCTGAAAATATGTCTCCAACAAGATCAGATATGGAAGGAACAAGATATGATCCACAAATAAATATGTTGTCAAAAGAATCAACATTCAGACTTAATCCAAATTTGTTAAACAATTCTGTCCAAACCATCCAAGAAAATATTAATAATTATAGATTTCAAAAGAAACTTCCCTTAAAAGATATACATCCAATTGAGTTAGAAATTCTACAAGACTTACATATTGAATATTGCAATTATCATAAAATAAATTTAGAATTTTTGTTATGGTATCAAATATTTGCTAAAGGAAATTATAAAGTCAATAATCCCCCATTTGTATCTAAAACTATTAACGTACAAACCAAAGAAACAACCAAGTGGAAAACTTTAGATAATAAAATTATACAATCAGTACATCCTCCTTTAGAAAACATTCAAATAAAAGTAAGAGAAAATATACTTACTGCTTCTCCATTCAAAGGCTGTAATGCTTCTGTTATGACTTCTGAGGGAAAAAAGCTTATTGAACAAAATAATTATACAAATCAACATTTACATACCATAGGAACACAATTAGACAGGATTGAATTAATCCAAGACCAAATACATACAAATACTAAACCGAAAACCGAAAATCATTCAACACCTAGCACATCATATTTTCAAAATCCAAAACCTCAAACTATAAAATCTCCTCTCCTCTTCAAACCACATCAAATACCTAAAGAACATGAACTGCGATTTAAAGATACTTATGATGAATTAGTAGATGAAATTACTAAAAGATTAGCCCAATTACCCCTCAACTCCACTACTAAAAATATTACCCCATTAATACATCTTAAATCTGCTTCCCAAGAAGAACCATTAGAATTACACTCTAAAACATTTTCTCATCCAAGACCAACAACAAGGAAAGATTGAATCATCAAACTAGAAGCTTGCTAGTAAATAGCTCTTTAAGAGCATCCTGATTCCAAAACAGCTCATCCTCGTCATTCTCGTCATCAAGCAAATAAATTCAGTACCGAAACACAGAGAAGGATAGGTTCCACTTGACTAATCACTTAATATTTCGAGTTCTCACCTTTTTCCTCTGGTCATTCAAGAAGCACGGCCAAGAAAAATAGGCTCACTTTCTTTGGAGGTCTCCATGAGAGCGAACTGGGTTTTACTACTGCTGCTTCCTAGAAGTGGATAGAATGCCTCACTGCGCCTTTGCTTGACCTAAAACTTTTTCTGTAGAGAAAAGTTTTGGGTTACATTGGGGGAAAAACCCAAAAGGAAGAAGAATAAGGAGGAGAAGAGAAAGGAAATGAGCTAGGGTTTAGGCACTCACGTGATAAGAGGAAATGAGTTAGGTTCAAGTTTGAGTTCCCGTTGGCATCTCTACGTTCTCTCTGTATCTCTCCCGCTCGCAAATGGAATGGAAAGAGGGATCGGATCCCTCATTCGCTATGTTTGTCTATGGGCAAAACTACGCTTGGCCCTTTTCTTTTTTTTTACCCGATAACATTTTTGCATCTCCCCATTAAATGATAAGAAAATTGACAAATAATCTATTTAGAAGAATAGTTTTAACAATCATCCATCAAAAATTATTTAGACTATTCAAACTAGTTTTTGACCTGTGGAACATGAATGATGTTTAGTAAAATAAATTATCGGAAAGAATTTTAATAACTAATTTTTACATTAGTAATATATAATATATATTTGGGGCGGCCTTATTTCGACACCTTTTTTTACTTATCCACACCCCTCTATGGCGTAATTTTGCCGTTTTACTCCTTTCTCCTCTTCTCCTCTACATATATCACTTTTTCTTCTTTTCTATCCTTTCTTCTTCCTTTAACAACCCTTTTATGCACAGCAAACTCCATTTCTTGTAGTAGATAATGCAACTTCAAAAAGAAAAAAATAAATAAAGATGAAGAAGAGGAAAGTGAATCAAAAAGGAAGAAGCATGAAATTCGTTTGGGAAAAAAAATAATAAATAAAAATCAAATGAAGAAAAATTAGTGCGCAGCAACAATTAGCTGCTTTTCAACGGTCAACCAGATTTGAATTTCAAGTTCAAACTGATAAAAAACCCACAAACCCCTCATTACCGAGTAGCGGAGCTAGGTCTAGTATGTCGACGAAGGCGGCTTCGATGATGGAGGTGATGAGTCTAGGATGAGCTTTTTCTGTGGTTTCCATGTCTAGTGATTTCTAACAAGCGAGCTAGCGCGACTATGGTGGATGACAATGATAGGTGCATGGAGGGAGGGAAGGGAAGAGAAAAAAAAAATGAAAAAAGCAGAAAAGAAAAAAAAAAAAAACCCTAAAGAGAGGGTTGTGACTGGCGTTGAGAGTCAAATTTAGTTCAAAAAAAGATGTGGTCTTTAATTTGGGGGAGTTGCCTTGTTGGCCGGAAAAAAGGAGTTTGCTGGGATTTCTTTTTTCTTTTTTCTTTTTTTTTTTTAAAAAATATATGCTTGCTTGCTTATGTGTATTTAGTAGGGGTGTTAATGGTTCGGTTTGGTTCAGTTTTAGGGGAGATTTCAAACCAAACCATTATACTTCGGTTTTGTTCCTCCTAAACCAAAACCAAACCATACTAAAATAAAACCAAACCAAACCAAACCATTAAATTTCGGTTTGGTTCGGTTCGGTTTCGGTTTTAACCTATCATGTAACAACAAATAATTGAAAATGAAAAAAATGGCATGCCAAACTCCAAATAAAAACATTTTTAATAAAAGCATTACATTAGCAACTAAAAAAAACAAACATTGTATCAAAATAGAAACATATTGACATATATCAATATGTCAATATCACACACAACATTAATAACTAGTTTAATACATGCCAATCTAAAAAAAGGAAAACAATAAGAAACTTAAAATCAACCAAAACAAATCCATTACCTATTTTACCCCTATTAGAATTGGGAATTTACAAACTTTAAGTTTATATATATATATGTGAACCCACGAAAAAGAAGAAGCGCGGAGCCCACAAGGGTTTGGCAAAAATATAAGGGGTTTAAAGACAACAAACAAAAAGGGAGTCGCCACCTCATTTTTTAGGGAAAAGAGGAAAACCACAAAAATGTTTTATTTTCAAAACCACATGACTCCATTAAAGGAAAAGCAAAGTCTTTGAAACCAGAAAATTGGATTCGGGGGCTAAGTTACGACGTGGGAAGGTTCTGGGCAAAAGCCCATAGGCACCCACATCGCCCGAGTTGGTCTCTTAATTTAATTGGGTTAACTTAAGATCTTTTTCATTCAAATATCATCATATATCATCACAAGGCAGCATGCATATCATATATTTCATCCAATCATTTCATGCACAATCACTCAAATAAAACAAAACAGAAAAAAGAAGAAAAGAAAAGAAAAGCCTAGGATACTTGGATCCTAGAACGGACTTGAGCCTCACGAAGAGCGCCTACGTACCATGCAGCGAAATACATGGATCAAAGTCCACGTAGTTCGAAAAGAATAGGGTTACAACCTAATACAAACCTATGGTAAATACCCTAGGTTTCCTCATTTGAAAATACATTGATTTAATCCAAAACTGAAAACTTCCACAAGAGGAAAACTTTGATAAAAACCAGAATTTATTATTGAAGGAAACCCTTGATAATTACCATAAGCTTGTATTAAGAAGTAACCCTAGGAGGGAGAAGAGAAAAGATAGAAAAAGAAAGGTGAATTGGGGCACCTTCAAACCCTACTTACCTGAGCGCACAAGCTCCTAGCATTAGCCATTTCAGACCATAGCAGTCCTATTTACAATAGGACAAGCATTGTACCTGTTTGCACCCTTACAAGTGCACACAATCATGCAAAGAAAGCAATATGCAAATCTAGACAGAACCTTGACAAGGCCTAAAATCATCCATTAATCATGCAAACAACAAGAATAATGAATAACTAAGGACTCTAACTCAATCCTACATGCAATGACCTAGCTAACATGCCTAGAAACCAAGAAATCCACTAATATGAATGCAAACCTAACATGATTCAACTATATGCAGCATATATAGAATGACTATGATGAGAAACAGCTCAAAAAGCTAAGCTAAGCATGCTGTATAAAACTTGTGTGAATTCAGGGTTATCGAAACCCTAATTTCACAACCATGCATTAGGACCTATGAAATAACTCTAAGACATGCTCAAATTATCATGAATATCATTCATATCATATATATTAACTAACAGGAACATCAACTCATGATAACAATCACAGCAACCTAAACATGTGAACTATGCATGATTTAAGAAGATAGAGCGAATAAGGCTATCAAATCCTTAGTAAACCAGGGATTATCAAGCGTATAAAGCCATAAACTATCCTAAAATCATTCATATAACATCACATAAACATTGAATTCAATCCATAAGAAGAACAATTGCATGCACTATAACTATCTTAAAAGAAGAAGAAGAAAGAGAAGAAGGAGAAGCAGAAATTCATGTTCAGCATTGAAAGGACATGCTTACCTCTTGTAGACTCTTCCTTGTCTTCAATCCTCTTGTTTCCTTGTTTGCTTGGGGTTGAAGAGCCTCCTCTTGAAGTCCTTCTAGCTCTCCAAACTCGTAGCTCCTTCTCTCTCTAAGTGTAAAATGCAATTAACCTTCCCCTATGTGCTGAATATCATGTCCTTTATATAGAGAACTGACCCCCTAAACCAAAGGCTAGGATTAATTCACTAAATAATGATCCTAGGGCTATTAGAGACTCTCTTGGTGCTCCAACAACTCAAACCTACACACTCCTAAGCTCACACAAGTTGTTTTGGCGGAGGAAACTGTCAAAAGAGGGAAAGAAGAGTCAGAGTTCGAGTTGAGGACGGACTCTCTCGGGTGACCAACTAGGCTTGGACGGTTAGTCGTCTGGGCTTGGACGGCTGACCGTCCAGCCCCGGACGGTTACCCGAGGCCCTCCTATTTCCGCTTCGGTTTTGACTTCCACTTGCTTCAGAAGTCCTAAAATCTTCAAATTAAGTCCGATTTTGACGAAATAAAAGCCAAAACGACCGTGTTTCGAATGGGAATACATTTTTAGGCATTTTAGGACAAAAATCCTCAACCATGGGTGCATGGTTAGGTTTTACAAAGGTGGTTAACCATGGTGCTTCACCGTCGCTAAGCTGGGTTTGTACACAAGGTCGAATCGAATGCTTTCCCAATCGAAAATTGATCTTTCTAAACATGTTTAGGACATAAATAAAGCCCAATTGAAGTTAAATGAGAGAAAATTGGTTGGGTCTTATGAGTCAATTTGAGCAAACCAAGAAAGGGTCTTTTAGCCAACCCGAACCATTACGAGCCGAATTGATCTTAAACCATTAATTCATGAAATTGAACTTATATATGGACTCTATATAACCATATGAAGTTAATGGAATGACTCGGGATCCATTCCAAGGTCAAATGGAAAATATACGGCTTAAAAGACGATTATGCCCTTAAAGTCGCAAAAGTTCTTATTGACCATCGAGATGAACTCCAAATCACTTCAAAATTCATACACATGATATTCAATGCCATAGAAACTCAATGCAAAAGACTAGACTCAAAAAGGACTCAAAATTCTACATGAAATGATATGTCCTAGCTAAGGTGACAAAAATGGGGTGTGACAATATATATATATATATATATATATATATATATATATATATATATATATATATATATATATATATATAAAATATATTTTTCGGTTTTTTCGGTTTTTCAGTTTGGTTTGGTTTTTTTAAAATTGAAAACCAAAACCAAACTAATTGAGTTCGGTTTTCTAAAATTAAAACCATAACCAAATCTAATGACAAAAAAACCAAACCAAACCGCTAGGTTCGGTTTGGTTCTCGGTTTTAACCAAAACCATTAACACCCCTAGTATTTAGTTGTCTTGAGCTATTGAATTTTTGTTTTTCAAACCAAATCCAGTGATGTTATCGAGGTTGTGGATTTGTATTCAACTCAGAGGATGGGGGTGGCGTCAGGGAAAGAAAGAAGAGGGAAAAGAATAATGGAGAGGGGAAGACAGAAGAAAGGGAAAGGTAAAGGGAAATGACAGAATTACCCATATAGAGTGTGGATAAGTAAAAAAAGCTATGGAAATAGGGCCACCTTATATATTTCTTTATTTAAAATATTTTCCAAAATTTGAGAATGGTCTATTTGTACTTAGACCTATCAATGGATCGGATTTTGATCCGAATCCAATCCGATTATTAGGATATGGTAAAGGAAATGTGATATGTTAATCTATTAATAATCTGAATCCAATAATCTATTAGTTAACAAATCAAATATAGATATTGCCTAATTCGAATCGATAAAAATTCGATCCGATAATTTAAATAACATATTAGTTTATATATTTTATTAATTGTTGGTTTACCACATATATATGGTTTTTAAGAATATTATATAGTAAAACTGTTGAAATTTATCCTCAAATTTAAAATATATTTATATGATTATAAAAAAAATTTAAAAACTCTATTTTTATTTTTCTAAAATTCATGCCAATTTTTGTTAGCTATAGATTTTGTGGGATTATCGAATTGGATTGGATCAAATTTTCAGATTGGACATCTAAAAATAACAAATTCAGATATGGATTTGTATTTTGTGGATCCATCGGATTATCGAATCAGATTGTATCAAAGTTATTTCTTATCGGATCGGATTCAGATATGCCATGATCCGGTCCGAATCCGACCCATTGACAAGTCAAATTGTACTATTAGTTGTATTTTAAATTTTTTTCGACAATAAATCTTTTTGAAAAATATTGAAGTTTTAGTAAAAAAATTATCTCTAAACATATATATTTAGGCTATAGGGGATTTGTTGTGTCGAAGGTACCATGCTGGAAAAATGGAAATGAAAAAAAAAAAGAAAGAAAACCAAAAACAAAAACAAAACAAAGTCATTTAGATCCTCCTTACACAAATGGGTTAACATTTGGAGGTCAAATGACTTCCTTTGATAAATTAGAGTAGTGCTATTCATTCCTATTTTGTTTGCTTGCTACATGAACACATGGTAATTTTTGTGTGTGTGTTTTTAAAAATACATTCTACTCAAATAACCATATCATGGTCTATAAATAGTTACATCATTAAGAAAAATATTAGGGATCAATAAAATTTTCAAAACTTATAAACGATAGAGATATAAGAGAGACCATTCACAAAGAAAATTTTAAAAGAAAAGAATTGCATACCAAATTTGTGTTTGGTTACACTATAGGCTAGTGGAATATTGGATTCCGAATGTTGGTACAATAATATTAGAGTCACCCGTGTCAACAATTTCATCTACCGATGGCATGATATTTTAGTAACATTTTTCTCATTTGTTGAGTGATTAATCTTGGATTTAAGCTTATGGAAAAATATTGATATCCATTTGTTGATATTGGGGGTTAGAGATATGGGTAAATTCTACCAATTGTTATAAAAATAAATAAATAAATAAATAAACAATTTCATCTACCCAAATGTCATTCCAATTCTCCGATACAATTAGACATGTCCAAACATAGTTGGCCCCCTCTTTCATTTAGTTTACTTGCCAATGAATTTGTTTATTCTTGGATAAAAGAATATAATGAAATACAATAAAATAAAATAACTTGCTAGTGGTCCGGAACTCTTTTTGTTTTTTTTTTTTGCTAAGTGTTAGTGGTCTGGAAACTCACGCTCTCTTAATTGAATGTTTTTTAAGACTAAAAAAAAAACTAAAAATATTTAACTAGAGTCAAAAGTCACTAAACAAGGTTATTTGGTTAGGGTTTGAAAGTTAGTTAGCCGTAGGAGCCAACCGAAAACCTTTAGGCAGTGTTTGTTATGGGGGTTTTCATGCCTTGGAAAGTGAAGATATTCCACTAGCCCCTGTTTGGCGTCTCATTCCTCGCGAAGCTTCTTTCCAGCAAGTGAAACATTCCCAACGGGAAGGGGAAAATCAAACCAACGACTGAGGTGGGTTTGTGAAATTCATTCCCAGGCATCCATTAATGAAATTCATAATGGCAAGCATACCCTTGTTGGTCAGCAGCAACAAATGGGTATTCCACCTGTGTCCTCATGCAGTTCCTCAAAATCACGATCCCATCTCGAGCCCTAGCTATTCTCACATGACGGTAGCACAGGAGAGAGGAAAAGAAGAAGTTTGCTCACACACCGACGACCCTTGCTTCTACAAATCATTTGTTTGGGTATGATTTTCTTCATTTACTTTGTTTCTCATATGCTACATCCCATATTGTTTGATGTGAAACCCAAATATGCCATATAACCATAGTCGACCCTCTCAAGAACTCATCATTCTCGATGTACACTAAATTTGTTTGTAGATCTACTTTCTTTTGTATGATTTAGGCAGTTATGGTGTCTATTATATAATTTTTGGTCACATAGCATGTATTTTTCTTAAATATTTGTTGAAATGTTCTCAAAATGTGAAGTATATTTCATATTATACACTACGAAAAATATCAACATTGTTGTATACTTTCTCAGCTATGATTTTTTTTTCTATATTTGGTTATCTCGAACATGATGTTGCATATATGAAGTATATATTAGTTACATTACACGAAAGTTATTGTTCTAAAAAATAATCCATGCCTTGTCGATATATACTCTCTTTGTAGATCTACTTGTTGGTATATGACTTAGTAGATCTACTTGTTGGTATATGATTTAGTGAGTCGTTGTGTGTAGTCCATATAATTTATGTATTATGAAGTATGTATTTGGTTAAACATTTTTTCAAATGTTCTCAAATGTGAAGTATATTTCAGATTACACACTTAGAAAAATATTTTTTTAAAAAATGTACACTTTCTTAGTTGTGAGTTTTTTTCCCAATATTAGTTATCTCTTACATGATGTTACATGTCTCAACTATAGCTTATTTACATATCTTGGAAGAAGGTTATTGTGAACAACAATAATCCATGCCTTGTTGATATATATCCCCTCTGTAGATCTATTTTGGTGTGTATGATTTACTCAGTCGTGGTGTTTATTTTATATACTTTATTCCATAAATGATGTTAGATTTCTCAATTTTAAATCATGCATTTACACATTTAAAGTGAAGTATTAATCATATTTTTCTATGTCAAATTTAAAGATGATTGTGCATTGAGTAGCATGATTTTTTATATCTGTATACTTTATCCAATGTTGTTGTTTTATGGCATATTGGTAAGAATTGTTGTGCAATATGTATTTATACTGTTCATTAATACAATATGTTATTTACGAAATAAATAAAATGCGAACTATTTGTGGTGATATATTATGACTTTATAGCCATGGTTGCATTTGCCCTTTTTGGATTAGGAGTAGAAAATTAAGGAAAGATGTCTTATTTTTACTATTCTCTCGATGAATATTACTATAGAGACACGACAAATGCTTGTTTCTTTACCGACTCCCCGCCTTTTTGTTACTGTAAATTTATGGTACTCTTATCTTACAAACAATGGTTGCATATTTTGTTATTGACGATATGTTTCTTGTATGATTTGGTGACGCTTGCCTCAATTTATTTTAAATATCTATTAAGTTGTAAGAAGTCTCATACGCATTAAATATTATTGATGTACAGATATGGCTAGAATGATTGTGTCCAAGAAGAAGCGAATGATACCTTTACTGGAAATTTTTTGTTGTCTAATGAATGTCATTTCACTTCTACAAATCTTGTTATACTTACTTATTAGTAAACATTACAAAGACTATGTATTGAAATCTGAATCCTATTTTACACATGAAGCAAGGTAGTTAAATCTTCACAATATCATATTTCATAATGACACAACGTGCGTAAATCAATTGCATATGAATAGGTATGCCTTTGCCAAGTTATATGATATGCTTTGCGCAATAGGGAAGTTAAGAGACACTAAGCATGTCATAGTAGAGGGGATGATTGCATTGTTCTTACACATCCTTGCACACCATGTCAAGTATAGAGTGATAATAAATATGTTCATGTATTCGGTTGAGACAGTTAGTAGACATTTCAACCATGTTTTGAATAGAGTTATACAATTGCAAAGTCATTTACTTAAAAAACTGGAAGCTATTTCAGAAGACTCCATAGATGATAGGTGGAAATGGTTTAAGGTATACATACCAAATATCATTTATTTAATTGAAATGGTACTAATAAATTTTTTTAAATGGTAGTAATTTTTGTTTCTATTTTTCTTTTCTTCCATTTATGCGTAGAACTGTTTAGGAGCTTTAGATGGGACCAATATTAGGGTGAATGTACAAGAGGCTGACAAACCTCAGTACCGAATAAGGAAAAAATATTGCAACTAATGTATTGGGAGTATGCTTCTAAGACATGCAATTCACTTTTATTTTACCAGGTTGGGAAGGTTCTGCAGCTGATTCTCGAGTCCTACGAGATGTTGTTAGTAGGAGACATGGTCTTAAAGTCCTTTATCGTATGTTCGAAGCAATTGTTATAAAAATTATAATCCTATTAGTGGTATATAATTTACTAATATCATCATTACTTCCATTTATTAGGTTTTTATTATTTTGTTGATACTGGTTATCCCAATGGAGAGGGATTTCCTGCCCCATATAAAGGCCAACGATATCATTTGAATGATTGGAGGACCGATCACCAACCTACGACTGCACAAGAGTTTTTCAACATAAAATATTCAAGTGCTAGGAATGTCATAGAAAAGAGTTTTGGGATGCTTAAGCGACGGTGGGCCATTCTAAGGAGTCCTATTTTTTATCCCATTTAGACCCAAAACTGAATCATTATAGCATGTGTTCTTCTACACAACCACATAACTCGAGAGATGCCTACAGACTCATTCAGAGAGCTCCTGTTTACTGAAAATTATTCTTGGCCGCATGGGAATCCAATTGAATATGTTGATTCATCAGATACATGGAAAATATGGAGGGATACAATGGCAAATGAAATGTTTAATGAGTGGAGGGCATCTAGGAATGCATGATTTATATTTGTATTAGGTTTATGTTTGTAACAATACTTATGCATAACTTCTATGTGGTTTCGGTTTATTGTATAGAACAATTACTCTCTTCTAGGATAATATGCGAACTGGTGGATTCTTACTTTCATTAGTCCAAATCCTATTGTTTAGGTATTGACTTGTTAGTTTGTGCAAATTTTTTTCATGTGGACATGTTGTATTAAATTATTATTTACTATTATTTTATGAGTTATACGTATCATGATGCATAATTCCATTACATTGTTTCTTCAATATATTTCAAGAATATATTGCATATTCTTTATGTTGTGTTACACATATATAGGATGGCATCTAGTAGGGACAAGGAGCCAGCTTCTGGAAATTCAGTTGCTAGGATGACAAAGCATCAGTGGACTCCACAAGAGGATGATAAATTAGTAGAGAGTCTATATGAATTGTATACCATGGGAACATGGAAATGTGATACTAGATTAAAGTTTGGCTATCTACTTCAACTTGAAAAAATGATGGATGCGAAGATGCCTACCTCCGGGGTTAAAGCTACTCTACACATTGAGTCTTGTGTGAAGACTCTAAAGAAATAATGTATGGCAATTGCTGAGATGTTCACCAACGGAAGTGGATTCTCGTGGAATGAAGACGATAAGATGGTAGTTGTAGAGAAGTCCATATATGATTTATGGGTCAAGGTAATGCTAGACTTTAATTAATGTGTTTATTTTCAATTCAAATAAACAAACAACAGCAATCATATACTATATGAACATATTTTCTTATCTAATAGATAATTTGTTTTGCTCAGAGTCATCCGGCTACAAAAGGCTTACGTAATAAGCCTTTTCCCCATTATGACACATTGTTGGAAATATTTGGAAAGAATCGCGCAAACGGATTGGGGGCAACAACCTTCGGTCAGGAAGAGGGGACAGTAGAAGCAACTCGTGGGAATGAAGGCGTCCGAAGCACTTAATATGATGAAGGTTTAGATGAAATGGAAGTATCAAGCACTTAATCACAAACATCACTTGCTAGGTGCTCCCAACAAAAGACTCATAAGAGCACCGACAGTTGGACTCGCGGTATATTTGAGGTGTCCCCCTCAATCAAGAATCTTGTTGATGGTACTATGGTCTATTTTGACAAAATAGGTAATGTGATGAGCGAAAAGAGTAGTACGAAGAAACAGGTTGCTAATGAGCTGCAGAAGATAGATGGATTGACTCTTATTGATATCATGAATGCTGGGAAAGATATTATTAGTGACTTATATTTGAGCACTATGTTCTTATCTCTACCTAAAGAAAAGCGTCATGAAATGATGCTTGAAGTGCTCAAAAAGCATAATCAATCTTGAGCTATGTTGAATGCTATGCTTCTTTGTAATCAATAAACAACTTATTTTATGGTTGGTACTTTAACTGCACACAATTGGGTTTGAATGCAATGAAACTTTAGTAGATAATCTTATGTATTTGCTTACTATAAGCAATCCACTCGACTTATCAAGTGTTAGGTATTTTGAACATTGTTCATTAGGCATGCGATCTATGATGGTAACTCAATTTTGTACTATGGTGAATTCATATTTTAAGTATTAATGCAATGACTGCTTAATTATGTACTAATATGTGTACTTATTAGCCTTATGTTTTATATTATTACAGACATTTAAATTTGCAATTTACAGGACAAGAATCAGCTAACTACAGGGCAAGATTTCAGGCATTTGATGAATGCATATTTGAGGCAGACTGTAAAAAAAAAAAAATACTCAACCGAATTTAGTTGACTGTTGCAACCTACATCCAACTAAAACTTGAGGCAACAGCAAGAAGAAAAAAATTTTGAAGTTAACTTTAGTTGACTATATCAATCTACAGCCAACTAAATTTACAGGTAGTAGCTACAAAAAATTTTCAACTCAACTTTAATTGACTATATCAACATACAGCCAACTAAATTTACAAACAGTAGCTAAAAAAAATTTCAACAGAATTTTTAGTTGACTATATCAATCTATAGCCAACTAAAATTTGAGGCATGTGCTAAAAGAAATTTCATTGTCAACTTTGGTTGACTACATTAAGGTACAACCAACTAAATTTAGTTCCAGTAGCTTAAAAAAAAATTTCATTATTATTTTAGCTGACTATATGAACATACAACCAACTAAAAGTTTAGGCAGTAGCTTAAAAAATTTCTTTGTCAACTTTAGTTGATTATATCAAGGTACATCCAACTACATTTAGTTCCAGTAGCTTGAAAAAAATTTCTTTATTATTTTAGTTTGACTAAATGAACATACAACCAACTAAACTTTGATGCAGTAGGCAAAAAATTATTTCTTCTTAAATTTAGTTGACTATATCAACCTTTGTTAACATTGACCCATAGGTAGTTGTACTAAGATGGTAGGGTAGGTTGGGATACCTTTTTTTTGTGTATTCTAATGCCACAGGATTTTGTTAGTATTGATTTACCTGATGGTGGTTGTAATGACTTGTCTTTGTGGGTAGGTAGGGTAGGTTGGGATGCCCTTTGTCATTTTGTAAATGCCTTGTCCATCTTGGTTTTAAAAAATAGATTGGACAATCAATGAGCAATGGAATTATCGATGTTTTTTGTATGCTTATATGTGGGTTGTACTTCAACATGACAGGCCTTGCTATATAAATTGCATTGGTATGACATTATTTATAACTGACAGGCCTTACTAAATAAAAAGCTTTATAAACTGCTATATAAACATGACAGGCCTTGCTATATAAACTTTTCCACGTAAACTGCTATATAAACTTTTATAACAGGTTCTATAAACTACATCAGCATGCTTGCACTCTGGTCATGCACCATGAGTTGGTACTATCCAACCCCATTTGACAACCAATATTCAGGCTTTGCTATATTGTCAATTTCCAATTGATTCTCAATTGAAACAATGTCATTTCAATTGAAATAAAGTAGGGAATCCTTGTTGACAGTAATTGAATACAATGTTTGTTCAAAATCCACTGCCAATTCCATTCTCACATGCATACGAACTAAAATATTTGAGTACATCATTTGTTCAAAATTCAAAATGAACATTGATAATATCCAAAATGTTTAATTACAATGGTCATATCATATTTAAAACCGAATACATAATCGTCAACAATATTGTCACTTTTACAATGATCCTCAACTCCAAACACGTATGTAGAATGTGATTATATGTCCCATTCCTTTGCACATCTACTCGGAGTGTGGACGATGCCTCCTCATAACTGTTATGTGCACCATCTATAGCCTCACACCAAGAAAAGAAATGAAAATCGGACTCATTCCATTCTTGAGACATTTTGACATAGTTAATAGTCACATAATGTCACACCCCATTTTTGTCACCTTGACTAGGGTATATCATTTCATGTAGGATTTTGTGTTCTTTTTTAGTCTAGTCTCTTGCATTGAGTTTCTATGGCATTGAATATCATGTGTATGAATTTTGAAGTAATTTGGAGTTCATTTCAATAGTCAATAAGAACTTTTGCGACTTTGAGGGCATAATCGTCTTTTAAGTCATATATTTTTCATTTGACTTTGGAATGAGTCCCAAGCCATTCCTTTGAGTTTATATGGATATATAGAATCTATATATAGGTTCAATTTGATGAACTAATGGTTTATGATCAATTTGGTTCATAACGGTTCAGGTTGGCTAAAAGACTCTTTCTTGGTTTGCTTAAATTGACTCACAAGACCCACTAAATTTTCTCTCATTAACTCTAATTGGGATTTATTTATATCCTAAACATGTTTAAAAAGGTTGAATTTTGATTTGGAAAGCATTCGGCTCAACTTTGTGTGCAAACCCAAGATTTGCGACAGTGGTGTATTATGATTAGCCGCCTTCGTAAAACCTAACCATGCACCTATGGTTAAGGATTTTTGTTCTAAAATGTCTAAAAATGTGTTCCCCTTTAAAACACGGTCGTTTTGGCTTTTATTCGTCAAAATCGGACCTAATTTGACCCCTGTAGGACTTTTAAAAGGACTTTTAAAAGGATTAGAAGTCAAAACCAGAGCGAAGAAAAGAGGACCCTCGGGGAACCGTCCGAGGCTGGATGGTCAGCCGTCTAAGCCCAGACGGCTAACCGTCTAGGCCTAGTTGGTCACCCGAGGAGTTCGTCTTCGTTTGGGTTTCTGACTCCTTTTGCCCTCCTATGACGGATTCTTCCGCCTTTGCAAGTTGTTTCCTCCTAGGATTGTGTAAATTTGAGTTGTTTGAGCACTAAGAGAGTCTCTAATAGCCCTAGGATCATTATTTAATGAATTAATCTTAGCCATTGGTTTATGAGGTTAGTTCCCTGTATAAAGAACATGATATTCAGCACATAAGGGGGCGGCAAGTGCACTTTATACACAGAGAGAGAGGGAGCTACGAGTTTGGAGAGCTAGAAGGACATCAAGGGGAGGCTCTTCAACCCTAGGCAAGCAAGAGAACAAGGACTTTGAAGGCAAGAGAGGTTCTACAAGAGGTAAATAGGCTTTCAATTGTTGAATATAGGTTTTTCTCCTTCTCGTTCTCCTTCTTTCTTTATGATAGTTCTAGTGCGTGTAGTAGTACCACATGATAGGTTAATTCAATGCATTTGTGATGTGATATGAATGATTTTAAGATGATTTATGGTTCTATATACCTGAAAAAACTTTAGTTTACTAAGGTTTTGAAGGCATTATCTTGTTTCTCTCCTTAAATCATGCATGTTACATATAGACTATTCGCTGTGATTATTGTCATGAATTGATGATTCTGTTGGTTAATATATATGATATGAATGATATTCATGATGATTGGAGCATATGTTAGAGTCGTTTCATAGGTTTTAATGCATAGTTGTGAAATTAGGGTTTCGGTAACCCTAATTTCATGCAAGTTTCATACAAGATGTTTAGCTTAACTTTTTGAGTTGTTGCTCATCATAGTCATTCTATATATGCTGCATATATTTGAATCATGCTAGGTTTGCATTCATATAGTGGATTTTAGTAAGGTTTTGGAGAGATTATCTTTTTCTAAGGATAATTATCCTTTTTATTAAGTAAAGTTTTGCATGAGAGCTTTCTGTGATGTGTTTAAGCATGAAATCACTTTTATTGTGCTCTAATATATATGTTTTATGTAGGATATGGTGATTGAAATTATCTTAGGATAGTTTTGCTTAAGAAAGCTTGCCATAGAAAGGCCTGTTTTCATATTTTACACAAAATGTCATCTTTTTGGTTAGAATAGACTTTGTTATCATGTTTATTGATATTATGGGGGTCTCTCATGATTGTTAGTATGTTTTCTATAGGTTTTTATGCATATAGGATAGGTCATTGCATGTAGGATTGAGTTGGGGTTCGTAGTTATTCATTATTCTCGTTGTTTGCATGATTAATGGATAATTTTAGGCCTTAACATGATTCTGTTCAGATAAGTGTTTTGTGTTTCTTACATGGTTTTGAGCACTTGTAAGGGTGCAAACAGGTACAATAATTGCCTTATTACAAATAAGGTTGTTATTGCTTAAGTTTGCTATTGCTTAGAGAAAATTACACAAGGTAAGTAGGGTATGAAGTGCCCTAATTCACTTTTCTTCACTTTTCTTTCTCTTCTCTTCTTCCTCCTAGGGTTATGTCTTAATAAAGGGATATGGTGAGTTCTAGGGTTTTTTTCCACTCCTTTTTCAAAAGTTTATATTTTTCATTGAATTTTGATTGAGAATCATTTGTCTCTAAAAACCACTATGGAAGGAAATCTAAGGTTTACCATAAGTCTCTATTGGGATTTAACCCTATTCTTTTCGAACTACGTGGACTTTGATCCATGTATTTCTATGCATGGTACGTAGGCGCTCAATTGATGTTCAAGTCCGCCCTAGGATACTAAGTATCCTAGATTTTTCTTTTTCTTTTTCTTTTGTTCTTTTATCCATCACATATGATTGCTAGTGGAGTAGGATGGATTTGTGATCGATATGCATGCTGTGTTTTATTGATTGATGTTGATTTGCATGTGATTAAGTTATTAAATTAGCCCAATCAAATTAAGAGACCAACTCGAGCGATGTGGGTGCCTATGGGCTTTGCCCAGAACCTTCCCACGTCGTAACTTAGCCCCCGAATCCAATTTTCTGGTTTTAAAGACTTTACCTTTTCTTTTAAAATGTAGTCATATGGTTTTGAAAATAAAACATTTTTATGGTTTTCCTATTTTCCTTAAAAAATGAGGTGGCGACTCTTTTCCATTTGTTGTCTTTTCCTATTTTTCCAAACCCTTATGGGCCGCGCTTTTTTGTGGGTTCACAGTTTGGCGACTCCACTGGGGATATCGAGAGCTAGACTTAGTTAATTTGATTGGGCTAAATTAATTTCTAATTGTTTAAATAAAATCAATCACTTGCATCTGCTTGATTGTGTGCTTTCATTTATTGCATTGTGTGCGCAATTGTTGCATGATGACTCGACTGTCCCTCGATGTATCCTTACCAACTGATAGTCTAGTTCAACCTTGGTTTTCATGATTCCATGTGTTGGGTGAAGCTATCAAACCTCTCTTGCCTAGTTCCCTTGGGCTTGCCCTTGAGTATATCAAATGGATCAATCACATATTGCTAGACCCACGCGATATTCGTAATGTCACATGTGGTTAGGTATAAAGGTTGATACAGGCAAAGTGGAGGACCCCAGCCTACCTTTTTAGAAGAAGAGAATGCATGTAATGGGCCTTCTAGGACACCATTGAATCACCTATATGCACGCACATTGTTGTGATGATATGCTACCGTACTTGTGATGTGTTGCCATATTTTGTTGATTGAGTGGGTAATTAAAGGAAATTTTGCATCTTACACCCTTAATACGTACCCTTTCCCATGATCCCCATAAGGGTAATTGGTTAAGAGAACTAATTAATTGTGCATGTTGTAAAAATTAGAAATAATCATGGAAGCTTAGGATGGACCCTTAAGCTGAAAAACTAAGTGTTTCCCTTATTTTAGAGGGAGAGATATGTTGGCTTGGATCCGTAATTAACAAGGGCGCCTAGTCAGTACTGATTCCATCACCGAGTCAAACATAGTTGAGGAAAGAGCTAGCAACTGGGGTTTCAACCTTGAAGCTACTTTGAAAGCTATGATGGAAAAGCTTGACCACACCGCTCAGGTGTCCGAGACCGCACTCAAGATAGCTCAGGACATTTAACAGAAGATCTCTGAACCGGAATCTAGGGCCTATGCCACTGACAACAATCAAGGATCCAATGATTTCGAATCCACAGAGGAGCCATTAAGAGAAGGGGAAGAACTACCCAAGACCAAAGAAGGAGAAACCAAGGCCACATCAAGATAGATCTTAACCATATTGGCAAACAAGGTCGAGGCCTTAGAATGAACTTTAAAGGGAATCCGCAGATCTGATGACATGGTAAACATCTGTACTTTGTCCTTGTTCCTAGAGGCTTGCATTCCACTACAGTTCAAGATGCCGGAATAGGAGAAATTTGATGGGATAGGTTGTCCTAAGACCCACCTCAAGATGTATGTGCGAGCTATGCACCCTCGAGGGGCGAATGATGAGTTATTGGCTCAAATGTTTCATGAGTCATTAGCGAGTTCCGCCTTGAAATGGTTCTTGTCATTGGAGGAAAACAGAACCAAAACTTAGGAGGATGTATGCAATGATTTCACGGACCACTACAAGTACAACACCGAAGTGGACGTCACAAGAAGGGACTTGGAAACCACTAAGCAGGGGGTTAACGAGACTTTTTTCGCTTTCATCACTAGGTGGAGACAAAAGGCTTCCAAGATGATAGATAGACTGAATGAGGAAGATCAGATTCAGTTAATGGTGAAGAATTTGTTGCCCATATATCACAAACACCTCTTTGCTCACTACTTTTCGAACTTCAAGGTTCTTGTTGGGGCCGGCACACAGGTTGAAGATGCAATTGCTGATGGAAGAATCAAAACGGAGGAGATCCAAAGGAGTCGAAGGACAAATTTTGGGGGAAAAACCAGTGCCGAGGTTAATACCATAACCCAACCCGCTCGCCCTTTTTCCCTAAATGATTCCACTTCACCTCGCCAATTCACCTCGCTATACATGCCACTCGAAAGAGTCTTTGAAAAGCTGAGAAGCCGTGACCTTTTGAAACTTCTTGACCTAAGGCCTCTACCAAACCCATTACCCAAGAACTACAATGAAAATGAGTATTGCAAGTTCCACCAAACCAAAGGCCATCAAACCAACCATTGCTATCGCTTCTGCTATGAGATTCAAGATTTGCTTGACAAGCAGATCATTTCACCACCCACCGCACCAAATCGCCTAAATGTCACCCAAAATCCCCTTCCCACCCATAATGTGCCTCCTCCCAACAACATAAATGCCATCGAACTCGACTAGTCCCAATCCCGTCAACCCATAAGGCAATACACTCCACTTCCTATGACCTTAACTCAAGTCTTCCACAAATGTTGCGATAAAGGCCTCATATTGCCACACTATCCAAAGCCAAGACCTTCAACTTCTCACCAATTCTGCTTATACCATCGTGCACCCGTGCATTATATGGAGAATTGTGTCATGCTGAAAAAGGTGGTTCAAGACCTTATTGACCAAAAGGTTTTGGTATTGCCAAAGAAGTCTATTCAGCGACAATTGAAAGAAAGGTTTGAGGTACGAGATCCTAAAGTGGGTTTGCTGGGAGAGTCGTCTGGAAAGTTTGATTACTATATACTCTACCCCGACCCTACCCACAATGAGCCTATAGTCCCTACAAGATGGGATGAGTTACTAGAGGAAGTTCAAATGGAAGAAATCAACATGATCTCATGGGTTACATGAGTGAGATTGATGATATGTGGATGAGCAATGGTGAGGTGGAGCACATAACTAGAGGGGGTCACCATTTTAAACCTCCACACTTAGAGTCTGATAATCCGTTGGGAGAATTGGAAGGTAATCGCCACTTCGACCTGCAAGAAGAGAAGGATGAAGTGCTTAAGCAATTGAAGAAGACTAATGCGAACATCACTATATGGGGCTTGCTTATGGCCTCTTACAAGCACAGGCAAATAGTCTTGAAGTTGCTTAACCAGATACAGGTTCCCTTGACACATCTCTAGAAAATTTGGTGAACTTGGTGAACCTAACCTCAAAGCACTCAACCATTGTGTTCTCAGAAGCAGACCTACCTAAAAGTGGACCTAGTCATTCACAAACTATGTACATCACTGTTGACACCATGGGAAAAAGGGTTCCTACAGTTTTAATTGACAATAGTTCCGTTCTTAATGTGTGCCCTCTCAAAATTGCCACTGTCTTGGGATTGGATCCTACCGATTTCATGCCATCCGGGCAAACAGTGAGAGCCTATGATAACACCCACAGAGAGGTGATGGGAGTGGTTACCTTACCATTGATCATGGGACCCACAGAATTCAGAGTGGAGTTCTAAATGTTAGATGTCCTGTCATGCTTCAATATCTTGTTGGGGAGGCCTTGGATTTATCCTACAGGGGCTGTCCCTTCTTCATTGCAGCAAAAAGTCAAATTCCCTTATGAAGGAGCCATCGTCACACTCTAAGGTGATTATGACTTGAAGTTGTCAGGGGTACCCATTTGTGAGATCAAGCCTGAGCCCGTTAGAGTACCGTTGTCCGAGTTTGAGTATGTTCAGTGTATAAAGAAAGAACCAGAATAGAGAGAGTTGATACCTCTCGACTTTTGCCCTTACGGTAATTTGCATGTAGGAAATATAATGAAGAAGATGAGTTTCTTCCCAGGCATGGGACTAGGACGCTATCAGCGGGGTATATCGCTATCCATTCAGAGCCGCATTGTCACCTACACCTTTGGTTTGGGGTATAAGCCTTCCAAGAAGGACCGTATGGAGATGTTGCAGAGAAAAAAAGAGAAGGTCAAAGCAAAAGTAGAAGGGAGGGTGCCGGATATTATGATCTCGCCATACAGACCTACCTTAAATGGCTACTTTGTCAAGGAAGGGGAGGATTTTTCATTCTGTGGATTCCCCGAACCATCCATTGATAAAGCAACCAAGATCAAAATTCCAAGATTCGAGATATTCTTTACTAAGTGGTACCCAATCACTGCTACAATGGTTGATGATAAAGCGATCAATGATGACTATTGGGAAGAGAAGATCGAGGACTGGGCAGAACAGATGGATTCGAAAGCCATGGTTACAATGTTTCAAGATATGGTACTGTGAACCCCAGAAAACGGCCCACAAGGATTTGGCGGAAAGAAAGATTCATATATATAAGGGATGGGTGAAAGACAAAAAAAAAAAAGGAGTCGCCACCTCATTTTTTAGGGAAAAGAGGAAAACCGCAAAAATGTTTTATTTTCAAAACCACATGACTCCATTAAAGGAAAAGTAAAGTCCTTGAAACCAGAAAATTGGATTCGGGGGCTAAGTTACGACGTGAGAAGGTTTTGGGCAAAAGCCCATAGGCACCCACATCGCCCGAGTTGGTCTCTTAATTTAATTGGGCTAACTTAAGATCTTTTTCACTCAAATATCATCATATATCATCACAAGGCAGCATGCATATCATATATCCCATCTAATCATCTCATGCACAATCACTCAAATAAAACAAAACAAAAAGAAAAGAAAAGAAAAAAGCCTAGGATACTTGGATCCTAGAACGGACTTGAGCCTCACGAAGAGCGCCTACGTACCATGCAGCGAAATACATGGATCAAAGTCCACGTAGTTCGAAAAGAAATAAGGTTACAACCTAATACAAACCTATGGTAAGAACCCTAGGTTTCCTTATTTGAAAATACATTGATTTAGTCTTAAGTTAAAAACTTCCACAAGAGGAAAACTTTGATAAAAACCAGAATTTATTATTAAAGGAAACCTTTGATAAACACCATATGTCCGTATTAAGAAATAACCCTAGGAGGGAGAAGAGAAAAGAAAGAAAAAAGAAAGGTGAATTGGGGCACCTTCAAACCCATTTACCTGAGTGCAAAAGCTCTAATCATTAGCCATTTCAGACCATAGCAGCCCTATTTGCAATAGGACAAGCATTGTACCTGTTTGCACCCTTACAAGTGCACAAAATCATGTAAAGAGAACAAAATACTAATCTGGACAGAACCATGACAAGGCCTAAAATTATCCATTTATCATGCAAACAACAAGAATAATGAATAACTAAGGACTCTAACTCAATCCTACATGCAATGACTCGACTAACATGCATAAAAACCTACCAAAGACACTAACAAGCATAAGAGACTCCAATAATATCAATAAACATGATAACAAAGTACATTCTAACAAAAAAGATGATATTTTATGTAAAATATGAAAATAGGCCTCCCTACGGCGAGCTTTCTTAAGCAAAACAATCCTAGGATAATTTCACGTAAAAAAGTCGTTATGGGGAGGTGCAATTAGCATATCCTACGTAAAATATATACCCTAGAACACAATAGAAGTGATTTCATGCTTAAACACATCACAGAAGACTCTCATGCAAAACCTCACTCAACGAAAAGGATAATTATCCTTAAAAAAGGATAATGTCTCCAAAAACCCTATAAAATATACTATATAAATGCAAACCTAGCATGATTCAACTATATGCAGCATATATAGAATGACTATGATGAGAAACTACTCAAAAAACTAAGCTAAGCATGTTGTATGAAACTTGTGTGAATTCAGGGTTATCGAAACCCTAATTTCACAATCATTCCTTACGACCTATGAAACAACTCTAACACATGCTCAAATTATCATGAATATCATTCATATAACATATATTAACTAACAGGAGCATCAATTCATGGTAATAATCATAGCAACCTAAACATGTGAACTATGCATGATTTAAGAGGATAGAACGAATAAGGCTATCGAATCCTTGGTAAACCAGGGATTATCAAGCATATAAAGCCATAAACTATCCTAAAATCATTCATATAACATCACATAAACATTGAATTCAATCCATAAGAGAAGCTATTTCATGCACCATAACTATCCTAGGAAAAGAAGAAGAAGGAGAAGAAGGAGAAGCAGAAAATTCATGTTCAGCATTAAAGAGACATGCTTACCTCTTGTTTCCTTGCTTGCTTGGGGTTGAAGAGCCTCCTCTTAAAGTCCTTCTAGCTCTCCAAACTCGTAGTTCCTTCTCTCTCTATGTGTAAAGTGCAATTAACCTCCCCCTTATGTGCTGAATATCATGTCCTTTATATAGAGAACTGACCCCCTAAACCAATGGCTAAGATTAATTCATTAAATAATGATCCTAGGGCTATTAGAGACTCTCTTGGTGCTCAAATAACTCAAACTTACACACTCCTAAGCTCAGACAAGTTGTATTGGCGGAGGAAACCGTCAAAAGAGGGAGAGAAGAGTCAGAATTTGAGTTGAGGACGGACTCTCTCGGGTGACCAACTAGGCTTGGACAGTTAGCCGTCTGGGCTTGGACGGCTGACCATCCAGCCCCGGACGGTTACCCGAGGCCCTCCTATTTTTGCTCCGGTTTTGACTCCTTCTTGCTTCAGAAGTCCTAAAATCTTCAAATTAAGTCCGATTTTGACGAAATAAAAGCCAAAATGACCGTGTTTCGAAGGGGAACACATTTTTAAGTATTTTAGGACAAAAATCCTTAACCATGGGTGCATGGTTAGGTTTTACAAAGGTGGTTAACCATGGTGCTTCACCGTCGCTAAGCTGGGTTTGTACACAAGGTCGAACCAAATGCTTTCCCAATCGAAAATCGATCTTTCTAAACATGTTTAGGACATAAATAAAGCCCAATTGAAGTTAAATGAGAGAAAATTGGTTGGGTCTTATGAGTCAATTTGAGCAAACTAAGAAAGGGTCTTTTAGCCAACCCGAACCATTACGAGCCGAATTGATCTTAAACCATTAATTCATGAAATTGAACCTATATATGGACTCTATGTACTCATATGAACTTGATGGAATGACTCGAGATTCATTCCAAAGTCAAATGGAAAATATACGTCTTAAAAGACGATTATGCCCTTAAAGTCGTAAAAGTTCTTATTGACCATCGAGATGAACTCCAAATCACTTCAAAATTCATACACATGACATTCAAAGCCATAGAAACTCAATGCAAAAGACTAGACTCGCAAAGGACTCAAAATCCTACATGAAATGATATGTCCTAGCTAAGGTGACAAAAATGGGGTGTGATAGGTACTTGCTTTGGAGGAATCAGATTTTGAGTGTTCTTCAATCCACCATGCAACTATGCCTCTACTTAATTGGTATCTTGAAGAGGTTGCCATTACAGAAATTCTTGAGGGCGAGGATCTCGACCTACCTGATAGTAGCTTGTAGGTTCCTTTAGTAGTACTATCTAGTGTTTCTTTCCAAATAAAATGTGTCCGCCTAGCCCACCTCGTGGAGTTAGGAGTCGTTTCCTAGTTGTGGCACATATGTTTTCTTTTCTTTGTTTTTGTTAGCTCAGTTAATAAATTATGTCTCTTTTTATTATTTGCAGTGTTTCCTTTCTCTCTTCTATGGATATCTATGGCATGGATATAGATCCTAGGAATGACATCCCTTCGGAGCTCGTCGAGCAAAGGAAAAGGGATGTTACTGAACCTAACAAGGATGAATTGGAATCAATCAATCTAGGGACAGATGAATTGCCAAGGATAATTAAAATTGGGATAACTTTCTCGCCTGTTGAAAAAGAAAAATTGATAATACTTCTAAAAGCCAACATAGAGGCCTTCGCATGGTCTTATGAAGACATGCCCAGCATTGATCTAGATATTGTGCAACATTACATCCCCACTAATCCCACTAAAAAGCCGATAAAACAAAAATTGAGAAGATTAAAACCAGAATTGGCTTTGAAAGTAAAAGAAGAGGTAACTAAACAATTAGACGCAGGGTTCTCCAAGTTGTGGAGTACCCTGAATGGTTGTCTAACATAGTGCCTGTGCCTAAAAAAGATGGGAAAGTGCGAATGTGTGTGGACTTTCGTGACCTTAATGCTGCGAGCCCTAAAAACGACTTCCCCCTACCACATATAGATGTATTGGTGGACAGTACAATAGGTCATGCTCTTCTCTCCTTCATGGACGGGTTTTCAGGGTACAACCAGATAAAGATAGCACCTCGAGACATGGTAAAGACAACTTTTATCATGCAATGGGGGACGTATTGCTACAAGGTAATGCCTTTTGGCTTGAGAAACGCCGGGGCTACTTACCAACGAGCTGCTACGATCTTATTGCATGATATGATCCATAAAGAAGTAGAGGTGTATGTGGACGACATGATAGTCAAATCTGTAGACCGGGAAGGACATTTCCCTGCATTGGAGAAGTTCCTAGAATGAGTGAAGAAGTACAACCTCCGATTGAATCCTCAGAAGTGTGCATTTGGAGTTACCGCAGGAAAGTTGCTAGGTTTTATGATCACTCAAAGGGGAATTGAAGTTGATCTAGGGAAGATAAAAGCTATCACAGAGATGGAACCACCAAGAACTGAAAAGCAGATTTGGGGTTTTCTAGGAAGAGTTTAATATATAAGTCGGTTTATCGCCAATCTGACTATGGTTTGTGAGCCGATTTTCAAGTTACTTAAGAAGGGCGTGTCCAAGGAATGGAATGAGGACTGTTAAGAAGCCTTTGAGACCATTAAAAGATATCTAAGCAATCCCCTAATCTTGGTTCCCCCACAGCAAGGTGAACCATTACTGTTATACTGAATGGTCACTGAAACCGCGACAGGAGCCATGTTAGCTCAATACCTTGAAGGGTCGAAAAATAAAATGCTATTTACTACTTGAGCAAGAAAATGACAGATTATGAAGTAAAATACAATGCATTAGAAAAGGCTTGAGTAGTGTTGGTGTGGGCTACTCAGAAACTCCGTCATTACATGATGTCTTTTGAAGTCTTGCTGATAAGTCACTTGGATCCTTTGAAGTATTTGTTAGAAAAACCAGTCCTATCATATAGGACAACTTGTTGGTCACTTCTTCTCAATGAGTTTGACATAAAGTACCTGGCGCAGAAGCCCATCAAAGGAAGCGTTGTTGCAGACTACTTGGCAAGTTGCCCTGTGTTATCATCAACCCAATTCAATGATGAATTCCCCGACGAAGACATCCTAGAAATCGGGAAGAAGACTTGGAGAGTTTACTTTGATGGAGCAACAAACAGAAGAGGTTATGGAATAGGAGTGCTACTAGTCTCGCTTGAAGAAGCCTTCACGTCCTTAGTTGTCAAATTGAGGTTTGAAGCTACCAACAACATTACGGAATATGAGGCCTGTATCCTAGCATTGGAAGCTGCATTAGAGTTGGGAATAAAGGAACTTGAGGTGTTCGGGGATTCAGCATTGATCATTTGTCAGATAAAAGGGGAGTGGAAAACTCGTAACGAGAAGCTGTTGCCATATCACGCCTATTTGGAAGCATTGACCAAAGAGTTTGCACAGATTGAGTTCAATTACTTGTCGAGAAATAAGAATCAATTTGCTGACGTTCTAGCAACTCTAGCTTCGATGGTGGAGATACCAGAAGGAGGAAATGCGAAACCGCTCATGATTGAATGCAGAGAGAAACCTGTTTATTGCTATTCTATTCGAAAAGGGGAGGTAATAGATAACCACCCCTGGTTTTATGACATAAGGAGGCTCATCGAAGAAAGGGAATATCTAGAGGAAGCATCTCGTGTGGACAGACGAACATTGAGAATATTGGCAAGCTATTATGTGGTTTGTGGAGAGAAACTGTATCGAAGGTCTTACGACGGGATTCACTTGCTGTATGTCACGGAAGAAGAAGCCAAAAGACTCATCGAAGAAATTCATGAAGGAGTGAGGGCACCACATATGAATGGATACATGCTAGCTAAGAAAATCATGAGGCTAGGGTACTACTGGTCTACAATGGAAAGGGATTGCTATGCCCACGTCAAGAAGTGTCATAAGTGTCAGTTCTTCGCCAATGGACAACACTTGCCCTCCATGCCTTTAACAAATATGTCAACTCCATGGCCGTTTGCAGTATAGGGAATAGATATCATCGGTCAGATTAGGTCGAAGGCATCCAACGGACATAAATACATCTTGGTAGCCGTCGATTACTTCACCAAGTGGGTGGAAGCAGCGTCCTTCAAGACATTGAATGCCAAAAAGGTGGTGCAGTTCATACAGCTCAACATTATCTATAGATATGGGGTACCACATGAGGTCATTTCAGACAACGGTCAACATTTTCAGAAGGAAACTAAGGAACTCTTACAGAAATATAAGATTATTCATCACTTGTCATCCCCGTATTGCCTACAGACTAACGGTGCAGTAGAAGCCCCCAACAAGAATATCAAGAAGATACTACAGAAAATAGCTGACACATACACCGATTGGCTTGAGAAACTACCATTGGCATTGTGGGGGAACAGAACGTCAGTCAGATCGTCAATAAGGGCTATGCCGTATGCTTTAGTGTATGGGATGGAGGCTGTTCTACCAGTAGAATTGGAAGTTCTTTCGCTAAAAGTTGCTATGAAAAGTCAGTTGGCAGAAGTGGACTGGATTAAAGGCCGTTATGATGAATTGGCATTGTTAGATGAAAGGTGATTAAGGGCTCTGTACCATGTGTAGGGGTACCAGAGAAGAGTTGCAATGGCGTTCAACAAACATGTCAAAGACAAGGGCTTAAAGAAAGGGGATTTGGTTCTGAAAGAAGTCAGAGCTCTAGTTTTTGATCCGCGGGGCAAATTCAAGCCAAGCTGGGGTGGCCCATACATCATTAAAGAGATCCTGCCAGGTGGAGCTGTTCGTATCATGGATTTGGATGTAAACGAGTTTACTCGTCCTACTAATCTAGATCAATTGAAGAAGTATTATGTATAAGGTCTGCTAGGTTGAAAACCCGTAAGGGTGGCCCAAGCAAAATTTAAGGCATTTGAACTATGAGGACCTGATTCCCCATTCAAAAAAAAAAAAAAAACAAAAACAAAAAACAAAAAAAAAAAAAAAAAAAAAAGAGAGAAAAAGAAAAAGAAAAGGACGGGGATACGTAGATGTGAACCCCAGAAATTGGGCCCACAAGGATTTGGCAAAAAGATTGTTGTTTGAAAAAGAAAACAAAGGGAGTCGCCACCTTATTTTTTAAAGGGAATAAGGAAAACCCTAAAAACAATTTGTTTTAAGAAAACAATTTGAATGACTCCATATTTAAAAAGGAAAGGCAAAAACAAGTCTTTTGGAAACCAAAGAAATCAGGGATTCGGAGGCTAAGTTATGACATGGGAAGGTTCTAGGCAAAGCCTATAGGCACCCATGTTACCCTTTCGGTCTCTCGGTTTATTTGGGCTAAATTAAGATCTTTTCCATACAAAAATCAGCAAATATCATTACAAGACAGCATGCATATCATATATTCCATTCATCTATCCATGCATAATAAGCAAATAAAACAGAAAACAAAAAATAAAATACAAAAGCCTAGGATACTTGGATCCTAGAACGGACTTGAGCTTCACAAAGAGCGCCTACGTACCATGCAACGAAATATATGGATCAAAGTCCACGTAGTTCGATTAGAAATAGGGTTAAATCCTAATATAAACCTATGGTAAAAACCCTAGGTTTCTTTATTTGAAAGAGAATTGAATAAACTAAGTTCGAATTAAGAAAGAATTCCACAAGATGGAAACTTTGACAAAAAAACAGAATTTTATTGGTTAAGGAAACCTTTGATTAAGACCATAAAATCATATTAAGAATTAACCCTAGGAGGGAGAAGAGAAAGAGTTAGGAAGAGGGGTGAATTGGGGCACCTTCACACCCACTTACCTGAATACAATAGCTCTAAGCATTAGTAATTTTAAGCAATGGCAGTCCTATTTGCCATAGGACAATTACCACACCTATTTGCACCCTTACACATGCTCAAAACCATGCAAAAACACTAACATGCAAATCTGGACAGAATAGTATTATGGCCTAAATTCATCCACTAATTATGCTAACAGCAAAAAACAGCGAATGATAATAAGTTCTAATGCAATCTTAATACCATATCATGCATAAAAACCCTAGAAATCAACTAACATGCATGCAAAAATATCATAGTCATTCTATATGTAAAACATATATTGCAACTATGAAGAAAAATCAATAAAAAGCCTAAACTAACATGCTGTATGAAACTAACTTAAAACAAGGACACTAAAAACCCTAAACTCACAAACATGCTTAAACACACACAAAACAAACTCTAAACATGCTAAAATCAAACTAAACAGAACTTAAATCATGCATATTAACTAACTAAAGCAATAGAACATGATAAAAATCCTAACTTTAACATGCAATGACGCTATTCTAAAATAAGGACAATAGAAGCACAAGAATCACAACTACGCATTAAGATTTATGAACTAACTCTAAAACATGCCAAACTCATCATGAACATCATTATTATCACATGTATTAACTAATAGAAACCTCAATCCATGGTGGAAATCCTAACAGTTGCATGCAATAAAGCTATTCTACATGATACCCTAGTTTAAGCTTGAACAGAAAGGAAGAATACCTTAGGAAAGCCTTCCTTGCTGCTGTATAGACCCTCTCTTGCTCTTGTGGATGACTTGAATCAATGCTCTTCAAGGCTACAGCAGGTCCTCCAGCTCTCCTTCAAGTCTCTCTCTCTTATTCTCTCTCAAACACTAAGGTTTTAATGCATAAAGTGGCTCCCTCTGTGTTGGAGCATAGGGGGGTATTTATAGACTTCAATTAGGATTCACCAATGGTTGGGATTAAAACCCTAAAAATTAATCCAAGTGCTATTAGAGACCCCCTTGGGGCTTAAGTAACTCAAAAGTTACCAAAAATTAGAAGGAAACTCGTCCAAAAGAGTCCAAATACGTCAAAATAGGTAAGAGTCCGTTTCAGCAACAAAGTAGGACCAAAATAGGAGAGTGGGCTCGGGTGACCACCCAAGGCTGGGCGGCTAGCCACCTGGGCCCAGGCGGCTAGCCGCCCAGGCTTGGGTGGTCACCCGAGCCCACATTAGCTTTTTGTTTTTTTTGGACTCCCTTACCTTCTAGGAGTGTTTCAAGGGGCAAATTAACTCCGATTTTGATGAAACAAAAGCCAAAACGATCGTGTTTCGATGGGGAATACATTTTTGAACATTTTAGGGTAAAAACCACTAACCATGCGGGCATGGTTAGTGTCACACCCCATTTTTGCCACCTTATCTAGGGTTTGTCATTTCATGTGTCTCCTTTTTGAGTCTAGTTTTTTGCATTGAGTTTTTAGAGTCTTGAGGATGGTGTGTATGAATTTTGGTTCGATTTGGAGTTGATCTTGAGGGTTAATAAGAACTTTTGTGACTTGAGGGGCATAATCGTCTTTTTGGTCACAAACTTTCCATTTGACCTTGAAATGATCTCCAAGTTGACAATTGGAGTTCATATGGATGCATTTGAGGTATTTATGGGTTCAATTCGATGAATTGATGGTTCGGGATTAGAATGGCTCAACAAGGCTCAGGTTGGTTAAGAGACCTATTTCGGGTGAGCTCGAATCGGCTCATGATTTTCACTCTATGACTACTCATTTGACCTTGATTAGTCTTAATTTCATCCCCAAATGTGTTTAGGGAGGTTGAATTTCGAATTGGAAAGCATTTGGTGCAACCCTATGTGCATACCTAAGCTAAGCGATGGTGAGGCATAGCGGTTAACCACCTTTTTAGGACCCAACCATGCAGCCATGGCTAGGGTTTCTTGCCCTCAAGTGACTCAAATTAGATTCCCCTTCGAAACACGGTCGTTTTGGCTTTCGTTTCGTCAAAATCGGAGTTGATTTGAGCCCTGAAACACATTTGGAAGCCGAAAGGGTCAAAAATAGGCTTAAGCTGACATGGCCTCGAGTGACCACCCAGGCCTGGGCGGCTAGCCGCTTGGGCCCAGGCGGCTAGCCGCCCAGCCCCAGATGGTCACCTGAGCCTCTTTCCTTTTTTGAGTGTTGACGTGGCTCCCTTCCTATTTCCTCGGATTTGCTCGCCTCCAGCCGCCATTTAACCCTATTTTTAGCCCTATTTGACCTACTTGAGCCCCAAGGGAACCTCTAAGAGCCCTTGGATCAATACCTAGGGTTTTAATCCCAACCATTGAGGGTTTTCCCTCAAACCCTATAAATACCCCCTCATACTTCAGCAATGAGAGAGGTAATTTTCTAAAGTGGGAGGTATGTGTGAGACTTAGAGGCTAGGACAGCCATCCTTAGGGTAGTTTAACCTAAATTTTGAGTGAGAGAGTGAGAGAGAGAGCTTGAAGGAGGGCTGGAGTTTTGCTTGAAGGCTTGAAGTAAGGAATTTCTAGCAGTGCATAAGAGAAGGAGGACTCCCTACAGCATCAAAAGGGCACTTCACCATAGGTATACCCTCTCTTCTCCTTTTCTCTCTTTTAAACTAGGGTTTTGCATAGAATAGCATTATTTCATGTTCAAGCTTACGTTTTTATCATGTGTTGATGCTTCTAATGCTTAGAATACATGATTAGAATAATGTTTGTGGCTGGATTTGCATGATATAATGTTATTCCATGTGATTTTATGAGTAGGTGTGTTTTTAGGGTTTCTAGAGTCTTTTCTAGGGTTTTCTGCATAGGATAGCATTATTTCATATTTAAGCTCATGTTTTTATTATGTGTTGATGCTTCTAATGCTTAGAATACATGATTAGAATAATGTTTATGGCTGGATTTGCATGATATAATGTTATTCCATGTGATTTTATGTGTAGTTGTGTTTTTAGGGTTTCTAGAGTTTGTTCTAGGGTTTTACATTGAATAGCTGTGATTTCATGTTAAAACATATATTTTTATCATGTCTTGCTACTTCTATGAGTTAGTATACATGATTAGGATGATGTTTATGGGCTGTTTAGCATGCTAGGGTGTTATTCCATGTGATTTACTGCATAGTTGAGATTCTAGGATTTCTCTTGTGCTGGAATTGAGTTTATGCTTAGAATAGCATTATTTCATGTGAAAACCTATGTCTTTATCATGTGTAGATCATTCTATTGGTTAATATGCATGGATTGAATGCTGTTCATATTCTGTTTTGCATGGTTTAGAGTGATTTCATGGGATTTTATGCACTAGTGTGATTCTAGGGTTTCATTCATCCTAGTGTTAGGAAAGTTGTATATAGCTTAGGATTTTTCTTTGTTTTTCTTCATAGTTGCTGCATATGTGTTGCATATTAGATAACTATGATATTTTTGCATCCATGATAGTTAGTTTTAGAGTTGTTTGCATGTTATTGCATATAGGGCTGAATTAGGGTTTATGTTATTTCATGATTTATGTTGTTTACATGACTTATGGGTAATTTTAAGCTTTATTTCAATTCTGTCCAGATCTGTTTAATGGCCTTAATATGATATTTTGAGCATGTGTTAGCCTATGTTTAAGCATGATAATTGCTTGATTGGAACCTAACTTGGTTGGTTGGTATTTTTGGTATATTTTGCATGCAAATTGCAGGTGCTTGATAGGTACAACAGGTGCAACTACCCCACCAATGTGGGGTGGTTATTTTGGCTATTGCAAGATGAAATCTTGCAAAAAAGGTAATTACCCTATGCAATAGGGTGGTTATTTTGACAGGTTGCTTTTGCTTAAAGGTAAGTAGGATATGAGGGTGCCCCAATTCACCCTTCTTTCCTTTCCTTGAAACTTTCCCTTTCTCCCTCCTAGGGTTATTCCTTAATAGAGGGGTATGGTAGATTCTATAGTATCCTTTCATAAAAATACCTTTTAAATCAAAGTTTCCAGCTTTAACAAATTCCATATTTACTAAAGATCTTTTGAGAATCATTTATTTTTGGAAACTTATCATGTTTTTCTTGAAAAGAAACTTAGGGTTTACCATAGGCCTCTATTAGGTTATAACCCTATTCCCTTTCGAACTACATGGACTTTGATCCATGTATTTCCATACATGGTACGTAGGTGCTCTTCGTGAGGTTCAAGTCCGCCCTAGGATACTAAGTATCCTAGGTTTTCTTTCCCCTCTTTCTTTTTTTTTTTTTTTTTTTTTTCTTTGATTTAATTGCTTATATGGATGAATGAATGGATGATATGCATGCTGTCTTGTGATGATAATTGTTAATTGATGTGTGATTAAGACTTTGATTTAGCCCAATTAAATTAAGAGACCGTTTAGGGCGATATGGGTGCCTATAGGCTATGCCTAGAACCTTCCCATATCGTAACTTAGCTTCCGAATCCCTGATTTCTTTGGTTTCCAAAAGACTTTTCGCCTTTCCATTTTTGAACATGGAGTCATTCTTTTGTTTTCCTAAAACAAAACTGTTTTTTTAGGGTTTTCCTTGTTTCCTTTAAAAAATAAGGTGGCGACTCCTTTCCTTTTCCAAACCTCCCTCGTGGGCCATGATTTCTCCGGGTCCATAGTTAGGTTTGACAAAGGCGGTTAACCGCTATGCTCTACCTTTGCTAAGCATAGGTATGCACATAGGATCAAACCAAATGCTTTCTATATCAAAATTAAACTTTGTAAAATACTTTTGGGGATAAAATGATGACTAATTAAAGTCAATTTGAAAAGATTTGATTGGCACTTGTGAGTCAATTAGAGCTAACCCAGAGGAGGGTCAATTAACCAACTTGAACTACATTAAGTCATTTTAATCTCGAGTCATTGATTCATCAAATTGAACCTAGAAATACCTCGTATGCATCCATATGAACTCCAATTGACAATTTGGAGATCATTTCAAGGTCAAATGAAAAGTTTGGGACTTAAAAGACGATTATGCCCCTCAAGTCACAAAAGCTCTTATTATCCCTCAAGATTAGCTCCAAATTGAACCAAAATTCATGTTTATTGTCCTTGTGACTCTAGAAAACTAATGCAAATGACTAGATTCAAAAACAAAACAAAAACATGCATGAAATGATGAGCCCTAGTAAGGTGGTGCAAAAATAGGGTGTGATAGAAGCCCCTCATTGGCGAACAAGTTACACTTGTGAACCAATGATAAAGAACAACCCATTTTTGCCAAAAAGCCCGGAGAAATCACACACTGTATCAACAATGATAGGAGGTTGAAAACCTGAGATTGAAATAAGGAAGTGCACTCAAGTCATGAGTATACTTAAACCACTAAGGGTTGAGAATTGATAAAAGAAGCATATTCAAGCCACTACGAATGAACATACTTTTGAAATGGAAAGATATATTCAAATCACGAATATATTTTACCAAGCGATTTGAAAGAGACTGAGAAGTATACTCAAGTGATGAGTATACCTTTGAAATGGAGAAATATATTTTGCTCACGAATACATTTAACCAAGTGTGTGACAAAGATTGGGAAGTACATTCAAGGAATGAACGTACTTTTGAAATGGAGAAATATATTCTGGTCACGAATACATTTAACCAAGTCAGTGGCAAAGATCGAGAAGTACATTCAAGGAATGAACGTACTTTTGAAATAGAGAAATATATTCAGGTCACGAATATATTTAACCAAGTGATTGAAAGATACTGAGAAGTATACTCAAGTGATGAGTATACTTTTGAAATGGATAAATATATTCAGGTCATGAATATATTTAATCAAGTGATTGAAAAAGGACTGAGAAGTATACTCAAGTGATGGGTATACCTTTGAAATAGAGAAATATATTCAAGTGATGAATATGTTTAACCAAGTATGTGACAATGATCTGAGAAGTATGTTCAAGTGATGAACATACTTTTGAAATGGAGAAATATATTCAAGTGACGAATATATTTAACCAAGTAAGTGACAAATATCTGAGAAGTATGTTCAAGTGATGAACATACCTTTGAAATAGAGAAATATATTCAAGTGATGAATATATTTAACCAAGTAAGTGATAATAAGCTGAGAAGTATACTCAAGTGATGAGTATACCTTTGAAATGGAGAAATATATTCAAGCGATGAATATATTTAACCAAGTAAGTGACAATGATATGAGAAGTATGTTCAAGTGATGAACATACCTTTGAAATAGAGAAATATATTCAAGTGATGAATATACTTAACCAAGTAAGTGACAAATATCTGAGAAGTATGTTCAAGTGATGAACATACCTTTGAAATGGAGAAATATATTCAAGTGATGAATATATTTAACCAAGTAAGTGACAATAAGTTGAGAAGTATACTCAAGTGATGAGTATAACTTTGAAATGGAGAAATATATTCAAGTGATGAATATATCTAACCAAGTAAGTGACAATAAGCTGAGAAGTATGTTCAAGTGATGAACATACCTTTGAAATGGAGAAATATATTCAAGTGATGAATATATTTAACCAAGTAAGTGACAATAAGCTGAGAAGTATACTCAAGTGATGAGTATACCTTTGAAATGGAGAAATATATTCAAGTGATGAATATATCTAACCAAGTAAGTGACAATGATCTGAGAAGTATGTTCAAGTGGTGAACATACCTTTGAAATGGAGAAATATATTCAAGCGATGAATATATTTAACCAAGTAAGTGACAATGATCTGAGAAGTATACTCAAGTGATGAGTATACCTTTGAAATGGAGAAATATATTCAAGTGATGAATATATTTAACCAAGTAAGATAGGAAATGAGGATTTGAGACTAGGAAGCATATTCAAATGGTGAATATACTTTTGAAATGGAAGAATATATCCAAGTGATGAATATGTTCAACCAAGTGGGATGGAAAATCAAGATTTGAAATGAGAATGTGAAATCAATTTATCAAGATTGAACAAGCAAGGTGCAAGGGGAAAGCGCCTTAACACATTGTCACTTGAGTTGGCATGGCACAGGGGAAATATATTCAACCCTTTTGAACATAAAATCAATTCAAGGAATTGATTTCAAGATGAAATATGTTTTTATTTTAAGCTCAAAAAGTGTTGAACATCTCATTTGGAAGGAGGTTTGATCACGCGTTAAGGCGAGACAAAGCAAGGGACAAAGCCAAAACAAGGCAGCTTGGGTGACCACTAGGCCTCGGGAGGCTAGCCGCCCAGGCCCTGGTGGCTAGCCGCCCAAGGCTTGGATGGTTACCTGAGCCATATGCTGAAAATTCTGGGTTTTTAAATACAAGGGGGCACTACTCATACCCCCCATTCAACCCAACCCGAAAATTGGGAGCTTCTCTCTCTAGAAAGCTTACCCCATTTTGCAAAATCAAACCAACACCCAAGGGCATTCAAATCCACACTTCAAAAGGGATTTATACACATGAAATAGCATCATTAACACTCAATTTCACATCAAAAACAACAAATTTGCAGCACTTTACAAATCAAAAACCCATTAAACCCATTTTTGTTCAAAATAAGCTAGTTCATCCACTATGGATTCCAATAAAGCTCCCACTTCAAAGTATCCATTCCTTGACTCAAAGAGTTGATACAAAGCTCCAACATATGATGTTCCTCAAGGGAAATTGCTCCTAGAACCAAGGAATCATCTCTCCTTTCTCCATTCCAAACAAGAGGTAAGCTTACCCATTTCAAACCTTTCTTTGAAATTTCCATTTTTGTTGGTTGAAATGCATTCCCATGAACTCTCTATGAGTATTCCTAGCAATGTTTGCAATGCCCATTGATTTTGGCAAGGATTGGATGTGAAAAGAATTCAATTTGAAAGCTTGGTGAATAGTGCCCACCAAGTGTTTGATAAAATGCTTGAGTGATAAAAATTCATCCAATCTTTGTAAAATTGATGTGTATTGCAAGGCAAAATCATAGGCATTTTTGCATAGTCATTCTTAGTGGGCTCATATCCTAACCCAAAAGTGTAGGAAACAACCCGGCTTTGAATAGAATGGGGAATTCTTTGTTGGCGACACCCTAGGCCCATACCTGGGAAGAAATTCATTCTACGCATTATTTCACCAACATGTAAATTACCATGGGGACAATAGTCAAGGGGTATCGATTCTTCCTTTTCCAACTCCTTTTCTATGCACTGCATATACTCAAACCCAGACAAGGGTATCTCAACTGATTCTGGTTTTATTTCACATACGGGTACTCCCGCCATTTTCAAATCATAGTCCCCTTGAAGCATGACAATGGCTCCCTCATGAGGGAACTTTACCTTTTGATGCAATGATGATGGTACAGCCCCAGCAGGATGAATCCAAGGCCTTCCCAATAACAAATTAAAACATGATGGTACGTCCAAGACCTGAAACTCCACTCTGAATTCTGTGGGTCCCATGAGTAGAGGTAAAGTGACCACCCCAATTACTTCTCTACGAGTGTTATCATACGCCCTCACTGTCTGCCCAGATGGAGTGAAATCAGTGGGCCCCAAGCCCAAAACAGTTGCAGTTCTCAAGGGACATACATTCAGTGCAGAACCATTATCAATTAAGACCGTGGGAACCCTCTTCCCCATGGTATCAACGGTTATGTGCAAAGCTTGGGAGTGACTTAGCCCACTCTTAGGTAAATCAGCCTCTGTGAACACTATAGTGGAATTCTTTGGAGCAGGGTTTACTAGATTCACCAATCCCTCAGGAGACAAATCAACCGGAACCTGTATCTGGTTTAACAACTTCATCACTATCTGTCTGTGTTTGTGAGAGGCCATAAGCAAGCCCCATATGGTGATATTGGCATTGGTCTTCTTCAATTGTCTGAGTACTTCATCCTCTTCTTCTTGCACATCAAGGCGCTTATCTAACTCACCCAGTGGATTATCAGATTCCAAGTGCGGAGGCTTGAAATGGCGGCCCCCTCTTGTCATGTGGTCTACTTCTTCATCACTAGCCCATATATCATCAATCTCATTTGTGTCACCCATTAGGTCATCCCATTCAATCATGTCAATGTCCTCCATCTGTACCTCTTCAGGTATATCATCCCAGCTCGTAGGAATTATGGGCTCACTTGGCAATGGATCTGGGTAAAGCACATAGTAATCAAACTTCCCCAAAGGTTCTCCCAACAACCCCACTCGAGGGTCTCTTGCTTCATATCTTTCTTTCAACTGCTGTTGGATGGACTTCTTCGGCAATTGTAGGGCCTTTCGGTCAATGAGGTCTTGAACAATCTTTTTCAACATAGCACAGTCCTCGGTGTCATGGCCGGGTATACCATGGTATTGGCAATATTGATGGGGTGTTTGGGGCCTTGGCTTTGGAATGTGAGGTATGATAAGGCCTTTGTTACAGCATTGGTGAAAGGCTTGGGTCAAGGACATGGGTAACGGCGTATATTGTCTTATGGGTAGGCAAGGTCGAGATGGGTCGGCTTCAATAGCATTTATGGAGTTGGATGAATTATGAGAGGGAAGTGGGTTTTGGGTGACATTTGGGCGATTTGGTGGAGTTGGTGGTGAGATGATTTGTTTGTCAAGTAAGTCTTGGATCTCATGCCTAAGGCGATAGCAACGGTTGGTTGAGTGGCCTTTGGCTTGGTGGAATTTACAGTATTCATTCTCATTGTAGTTCTTGGGCAATGGGTTTGGTGGTGGTCTTGGGTCAAGAAGTTTCAACAGGCCTCGACTCTTTAGCTTTTCAAGAACTTTCTCAAGTGGCATATGCAGCTCGGTGAATTAGCGAGGTGGATTGGTGTCATTTAGGGAGATAGGTTGAGTGGGTTGGGTTATGGCATTGACCTTGGCATTGTTTTTCCCAGCAAAGTTCGGCCTGCGGCTCCTTTGGACTTCTTCTGTCTTGATTGACCCATCGGCAATAGCATCCTCAACTTGTGTACCTGCTCTGATAAGAGCCTTGAAATTAGGGAAGTAGTGAGCAAAGAGGTGCTTGTGATACACCGGCAATAGGGTCTTAACCACCAACTGAATCTGATCTTCCTTATTCGGTCTCTCCGCCATTTACGAGGCCTTTTGCCTCCACCTGGTAATGAAAGCGGAGAAAGTCTCATTAGCCCCTTGTTTCGTGGTCTCTAGGTCCCTTCTTGTGACATCCACCTCAGTGTTGTACTTGTAATGCTCCGAAAACTCATTACATATGTCCTCCCAAGTCCGGGTTCTATTCTCATCCAAGGTTAGGAACCACTTTAAAGCAGAAGTGGCTAGGGTTTCATGGAACATTTGGGCCAAGAGTTCATCTGTCGCTCCTCGAGGGTGCATAGTTCTTACGTACATCTTCAAATGGGTCTTAGGGCAACCCGTTCCATCAAAATTTTCTAATTTGGGCATCTTGAATTGTAGTGGAATACGAGCTTGAGGAAACAAAGATAGGGTACGTACATCCACCATGTCATCTGTCCTACGGATTCCCTTTATAGTTCTTTCCAAAGCTTCTACTTTGCTAGCCAACACAGAATCTGTATCTGAGGTCTTCCCCTTACTTCCCCCTTCCAGGTTAAAAATTTCGGGTGATTCATTTCCCTTAGGCTTAGTACTTCCTCCTTCATTGGTCTTAGTGCCTTCTCTAGACTGAGTCCCATTTTCGGTGTTATCCCCCGGGGTACGGCCATTATTCAGTTCGGGTTCCGACATCTTATGTTGGATATCTTGGGCCATTTTCAATGCTTTCTTGGATACATCAGTGGTGTAATCAAGCTTGGTCATGATAGCCTTCAAACAAGTCTTAACATCAAAACCCTCTTCACTAGTTGCTTCGTCGGCCATATTTGACTGGTTGGTAGAATCAATCTTCACTAAGCGCCCTTACTGGTCGCAGATCCAAGCCAGTACGTCCTCTTACTCCTCTATGAAAGGGAACAATCAATCTCTCATCCTAAGGGTATGTCCTAAGCTTCTATATTTGTCTCAATGACTTCACACCATATATACTCAATTAGTCCCTTTCAATTCAATCACCTTTGCAAGGGTCATGGGCGAAAGGTACGTATTAAGGATATAGGGTGCAAAGGGCCTCTATTAATTTTCCATTAAGCACATCACAAACACAGTCATGATATCATTACAAACAAATGTGGGTGCATAAGGGTGAACCCATAGTGCCCTACAAGTCTGTCTATATGGACTAATGATAAAGGTAGGCTGGGGTCCTTCACTTGCTTGAGCAATCTTTATACCTAACCACATGTAGCATCAGGAACGCCGCGTGGGTCCAGCAGTACGTGATTAACTCATTTAATATACCCAAGGACAAGCCCAAGGGTACTTGGCAAGGGAGGTTGAGAGCTTTCGCCCCAACACATGGAATCAGGAAAACCAAGGTTGAGGCTAGGCCCGTCAGTGGCAAGGATACATCGAGGGACATCGATCCTAGCATGTAAGAGTTTGCGCACACAATGCAATAAATGAAAGCACACAATCAAGCAGATGCAATGTGATTGATTTTAATTAAACAAAAGAAATTAACTTAGCCCAATCAAATTATATAGAGTCTAACCCACAAATCCCCAGTGGAGTCGCCAGTCTGTGGACCCCGGAAAGCGGGCCCACGAATGGGTTTACTAGAAAACCTTGGATTTGAAAAAGGAAAAGGGAGTCGCCACCTTATTTTTTAAAGGAAACAAGGAAAACCCTAAAAAACAGTTTTGTTTTAGGAAAACAAAAGAATGACTCCATATTTAAAAATGGTAAGGCAAAAGATCTTTTGGAAACCAAAGAAATCGGGGATTCGGAGGCTAAGTTACGATATGGGAAGGCTCCAGGCAAAGCCTATAGGCACCCATATCGCCCTAAACGGTCTCTTAATTTAATTGGGCTAAATCAAAGTCTTAATGACACATCAATTAACAATTATCATCACAAGACAGCATGCATATCATCCATTCATTCATCCATATAAGCAATTGAATCAAAGAAAAACAGAAAAAAGAAAGAGGGGAAGGAAAACCTAGGATACTTAGTATCCAAGGGCTAACTTGAATCTTACGAAGAGCGCCTACGTACCATGTATGGAAATACATGGATCAAAGTCCACGTAGTTCGAAAAGGAATAGGGTTATAACCTAATGGAGGCCTATGGTAAACCCTAAGTTTCCTTTCAAGAAAAACATGGTAAGTTTCCAAAAATAAATGATTCTCAAAAGATCTTTAGAAGATATGGAATTTGATAAAGATAGAAACTTTGATTTAAAAGGTATTTTTTAATGAAAGGAAACTATAAGGATTGCCATACCCCCCCTATTAAGGAATAACCCTAGGAGGGAGAAAAGGAAAGTTTCAAAGAAATGAAAGAAGGGTGAATTGGGGCACCCTCATACCCTACTTACCTTTAAGCAAAAGCAACCTGTCAAAATAACCACCCTATTGCATAGGGTAATTACTTTATTTGCAAGATTTCATCTTACAATAGCCAAAATAACAACCCCACATTGGTGGGGTAGTTGCACCTGTTATACCTGTCAAAGCACCTGCAATTTGCATACAAAACATACCAAGAATACCAACCAACCAAGCTAGGTTCCAATCAAGCAATTATCATGCTTAAACATAGGCTAACACATGCTCAAAATATCATACCAAGGACAAATAACAGATCTGGATAGAATTGAAGATAAGGCTCAAAATCCTTCATAAGTCATGTAAACAACACGAATCATGAAATAAAGTAAACCCTAACTCAACCTTATATGCAATAACATGCAAGCAACCCTAAAACCAACTACCAAGTATGCAAAAATATCATATTTATCTAACATGCACCACATATGCAGCAACTATGAAGAAAAACTAGAGAATAACCCTAAGCTATCATGCTATATGTAACTAAACCCACACAAGGATAATAAAAACCCTATAATCACAATGGTGCATAAAATCAAATGAAATAACCCTCTAGCATACCTAACAGCCCATGAGTATGATCCTAAACATGCATACTAGCTAATAGAAACAACAAAATACGATAAAAACATAAGCTTTAATATGCAAAAGAGTTATTTCATGCAAAAAACCAATTTCAGCACTAAGGAAACCCTAGGGTCCCAAATATGCAGTAAATCACATGGAATAGCATCCTAGCATACTAAACAGCCCATGAATATCATCCTAAACATGCATACTAGCTAATAGAAGCAACAAGACATGATAAAGACATAAGCTTTAATATGCAAAAGAGTTATTTCATGCAGAAAACCAATTTCAGCACTAAGGAAACCCTAGAATTGCAACTATGCATGAAATCTCATTAAACAGCCCTCTAGCATGTAAAAATGACCATGAACAAGATTATAATCATGCATATTAACTCACAAAAGTATCCACACATGATAAAAATGCTAGCTTGAATATGCAATAATAGCTATTCAATGAGAAACCCCTAAAAAAGACACTAGAAACCCTAAAATCATAGCCACATATAAAATCACATGGAATGACATTATATCATGCAAGACCAGTCATAAACAATATCCTAATCATGCATTCTAACCATTAGAAGCATCACCATATGATAAAGATATAAGCTTGAACATGAAATAATGCTATTCTATGCAAAAAACCCTAACTTTAAAAGAGAGAAGAGGAGAAGAGAGGGTATACCTATGGTTGCTGCTATAGAGAGTCCTCCTTCTCTTATGCACTACTGGGAATTCCTTCCTTCAAGCCTTCAAGCTAAACTCCAGCCCTCCTCCAAGCTCTCTCTCTCCCTCTCTCACTTAAAACTTAGGTTAAACTACCCTAAGGATGGCTGTCATAGCCTCTAAGTCTCACACATGCCTCTCACTTCAGAAATTGCCTCCCCCTATTGCTGAAGTATAAGGGGGTATTTATAGGGTTTGAGGGGAAACCCTTAATGGTTGGGATTAAAACCCTAGGTATTGATCCAAGGGCTCTTAGAGGTTCCCTTGGGGCTTAAGTAGGTCAAATAGGGCTGAAAATAGGGTTAAATGGCGGCTGGAGGCGAGCAAATCCGACGAAATAGGGAGGGAGCCGCGTCAGGACTCAAAAAAGGAAAGTGGCTCGGCTGACCACCTGGGGCTGGGCGGCTAGCCACCTGGGCCCAGGCGGCTAGCCGCCCAGGCCTGGGTGGTCACCCGAGGCCATGTCATCTTCAGCCCAATTTTTGACCCTTTCGACTTCCAAATGTGTTTCAGGGCTCAAATCAACTCCGATTTTGACGAAACGAAAGCCAAAACGACCGTGTTTCGAAGGGGAATGTAATTTGAGTCACTTGATGGCAAGAAACCCTAGCCATGGCTGTATGGTTGGGTCCTACAAATGTGGTTAACCGCTATGCCGCACCATCGCTTAGCTTAGGTATGCACATAGGGTCGCACCGAATGCTTTCTAATTCGAAATTCAACCTCCCTAAACACATTTGGGGATGAAATTAAGACTAATCAAGGTCAAATGAGTAGTCATAGAGTGAAAATCATGAGCCGATTCGAGCTATCCCGAAATAGGTCTCTTAACCAACCTGAGCCTTGTTGAGCCATTCTAATCCCGAACCATCAATTCATCGAATTGAACCCATAAATACCTCAAATGCATCCTTATGAACTCCAATTGGCAACTTGGAGATCATTTCAAGGTCAAATGGAAAGTTTGTGACCAAAAAGACGATTATGCCCCTCAAGTCACAAAAGTTCTTATTAACCCTCAAGATCAACTCCAAATCGAACCAAAATTCATACACACCATCCTCAAGACTCTATAAACTCAATGCAAAAGACTAGACTCAAAAAGGAAACAAAATGACACATGAAATGACAAACCCTAGCTAAGGTGGCAAAAATGGGGTGTGACAGAAACCATAGAATCTACCATACCCTTCTATTAGGAATTAACCCTAGGAGGGAGAAAGGGAAAGTTTCAAGGAAAGGAAAGAAAGGTGAATTAGGGCACCTTCATACCCAACCTACCTTAAGCAAAAGCAACCTGTCAAAATAACCACCCTATTGCATAGGGTAATTACTTTATTTGCAAGATTTCATCTTGCAATAGCCAAAATAATCACCCCACATTGGTGGGGTAATTGCACCTGTCATATCACACTTTCTATGGGTTTGTACCTGTCAAGTACCTGCAATTTGCATGCAAAACACACCAACAATACCAACAAACCAACCTAGTTTCTAACCAGGCAATTATCATGCTTAAACATAGGCTATCACGTGCTCAAAATATTTCATTAAGGCCATTAAACAGATCTGGACAGAATTGAAATAAAGCTTATATCCATCCATAAGTCATGTAAACAACACAAATCATGAACCAACCAAAACCCTAATTCAGCCCTATATGTCATGACATGCAAAAAACCCTAAAATCCACTACCATGAATGCTCAAAACATCATATTTAGGACAATAAACAGATCTAGACAGCACGATATTAAAGCCTATATTCATCCACTAAACATGCAAACAACATAAATAGTGAACAATCATAAACCCTAATTCAATCCTAGAATTATGGCATGCATAAAAACCCTAAAATCCACTATATGAATGCAAAAATCATCATAGTTATCTAATATGCTGCACATATACAACAACTATGAAGAAAAATCAAAGAAAATCCCTAAGCTACCATGCTACATGCAACTTTCCTAAAACAAGGATGAATAAAACCATAGAGTCACAATTGTGCATAAAATCACATGAAATAACTCTAAATCATGCAAAACCGAATGTGAACATCATTCTAACCATGCATATTAACCAATAGAATAATCAATACATGATAAAAACATAGGCTTGCACATGAAATATAGCTATTCTAAACATAAACTCAATTTCATCACAAAAGGAACCTTAGAATCACAAACTCTCATAAAATCACATGGAATAACACTACAACATGCAAAACAACCCACGAACATCATCCTAATCATGCATATTATCTAATAGAAGCAGCAAAACATGATAAGAATATATGCTTTAATATGCAAAAGAGTTATTTCATGCAGAGAACTAATTTCAGCACTAAGGAAACCCTAGAATCACAAACTCACATAAAATCACATGGAATAACACTACAAGACGCATAACTACCCATGAATGACATTTTTATCACACATATTAACTAGTAGAAATATCAACACATGATAAAAACTCAACCTTGAACATGAAATAATGCTATTCTAGGCATGAACCCTAATTTAAAAGATAGAAAGGAGAAGGGAAGGTATACCTATGGTGAAGCCCTTTGTGCTGCTGTAGAGAGTCCTTCTCCTGTTATGAACTGCTGAAAACTCCTTCCTTCAAGCCTCCAAGCAAAGCTCCAGCCCTCCTTCAAGCTCTCTATCTCTCCCTCTCACTCAAAAACTAGGTTAGAATACCCTAAGGATGGTTGTCATTGCCTTTAAATCTCTCTAAGTGCCCCTTTAGTCCCCAAAGTCCCTCCCTCATGCTGAAGTATAAGGGGGTATTTTTAGAGTTTGAGGGGAATCCCTCAATGGTTGGGATTAAAACCCTAGATATTGATCTAAGAGTTCTTAGAGACTCCCTTGGGGCTCAAGTAGGCCAATTAGGGTTGAAAATAGGGTGGAATGGCGGCTGGAGGCGGACAAATCCGAGGAAATAGGGAGGGATCCACTTTAGAACTCAAAAAAGGAAAGAGGCTCGGGTGACCACCTAGCCCTAGGCAGCTAGCAGCCTGGGCCCAGGCAGCTAGCTGCTCGGGCCTAGGTGGTCACCCGAGGCCTTGTCACCTCTTGCCTATTTTTTACCCTTTAAACTTCCAAATGTGTTTCAGGGCCCAAATTAACTTCGATTTTGATGAAACGAAAGCCAAAACGACCGTGTTTCGAAGGGGAATGTAATTTGATTCACTTGAGGGCAAAAAACCCTAGCCATGGCTGCATGGTTAAGTCTTACAAAGGCAGTTAACTACTATGCACCCCCGTTGCTTCACTTAGGTATGCACACAAGGTCGCACCGAATGTCTTTCAATTCGAAATTCAACCTCCCTAAACACATTTGGGGATGAAATTAAGACTAGTCAAAGTCAAATGAATAGGAATGGAGTGAAAATCATGAGCCGATTCGAGCTAAGCCGAAATAGGTCTCTTAACCAACGTGAGCCATATTGAGCCATTCTAATCCCGAACCATCAATTCATCAAATTGAACCCATAAATACCTCAAATGCATTCATAAGAACTCCAATTGGCAACTTAGAGATCATTTCAAGGTCAAATGGAAAGTTTGTGACCTAAAAGACGGTTATACCCCTCAAGTCACAAAAGTTCCTATCAATCCTCAAGATCAACTCCAAATCGAACCAAAATTCATATGCATCATCCTCGAGACCCTAGAAACTCAATGCAAAAGACTAGACTCAAAAAGGAAACAAAAAAACACATAAAATGACAAACCCTAGCTAAGGTGGCAAAAATGGGGTATAATAGAAGCCCTTCATTGGTGAACAAGTTTCACTTGCGAACCAATGACGAAAAGAACAACCATTTTTGCCCGCGATTAATTTCATTAATACCCACTAGGGAAAAGAAAGTGATCATATCATTGAATCCATAGAATTCATCACACAAACCTTCCACACACAAAGGTACTCCTCATGAGTTCTACAAAACTCTTCACACATATTTCTCATACTGTATGCCAGTTGCACTGGGGGACAAGATGAGGTATCCACAGCTTACACCGAACTACGTTTGATGCAAGGTCTTCCCATATTACACCAGTTGCATTGGTGAATAATATGAGGTATCCATAGTTTACACCGAACTGTGTTCGATGAAAGGTCTTCCCATACCACACCAGTTGCATTGGTGAATAATATGAGGTATCCATAGCTTACATTGAACTGCATTCGATGGAAGGTCTTCCCATACTAAACTAGTTGCACTGGTGAATAATATGAGGGGATACTATGCTATTAAGGTTATCACAAAACATGAGAAAGAACGCATCCTTCTCATATCCAAGCAATCGAGGTAATCACATGACACGAGAAAGATCGCATCCTTCTCATACTCAAGCTATCAAGGTAACACATAACATAAGAAAGATTGCATCTTTCTCATATTCAAGCTATCAAGGTAAACACATAACATGAGGAAGATTGCATCTTTCTCATATTAAAGCTATCAAGGTAAACACATAACATAAGAAAGATCGCATCTTTCTTATATTAAACTATTAAGGCAAACGCATGACATGAGAAAGATCGCATCTTCCTTACATTAAACACGTAACATGAGAAAGATTGCATCTTTCTCATATTCAAGCTATTAAGGTAAACACAATACATAAGAAAGATCGCATCTTTTTTATATTAAACTATCAAGGAAAACACATAACATAAGAAAGATTGCATCTTTCTTATATTAAACTATCAAGGCAAACACATAACATGAGAAAGATTGCATCTTTCTCATATTAATTGAGGCAATCACATAATATGAGAAAGATCGCATCCTTCTCATTCTTAAACTATCAAGGTAATCACAAAACATGAGAAAGATCGCATCCTTCTCATACTCAAGCTATCAAGGTAAACACATAACATGAGAAAGATTGCATCTTTCTCATATTAAGTTATCAAAGCAAGGGTGTCACACCCCATTTTTGCCACCTTAGCTAGGGTTCGTCATTGCATGTGTCATTTTGTCTCCTTTTTGAGTCTAGTCTTTTGCATTGAGTTTTTAGAGTCCTAAGGATGATATGTATGAATTTTGGTTCGATTTGGAGTTGATCTCGAGGGTTAATAAGAACTTTTGTGACTTGAGGGGCATAATCGTCTTTTAGGTCACAAACTTTCCATTTGACCTTGAAATGATCTCCAAGTTGCCAATTGGAGTTCATATGGTTGTATTTGAGGCATTTGTGGGTTCAATTCGATGAATTGAAGGTTCGGGATTAGAATGGCTCAACAAGGCTTAGGTTGGCTAAGAGACCTACTTCGGGTTAGCCCGAATTGGTTCATGATTTTCACTCCATGACTACTCATTTGACCTTGATTAGTCTTAATTTCATCCCCAAATGTGTTTGGGGAGGTTGGATTTCGAATTGGAAAGCATTTGGTGCGACCCTATGTGCATACCTAAGCTAAGCGATGGTGAGGCATAGCGGTTAACCGCCTTTGTAGGACCCAACCATGCAGCCATGGCTAGGGTTTCTTGCCCTCAAGTGACTCAAATTACATTCCCCTTTGAAACACGGTCGTTTTGGCTTTCGTTTCGTCAAAATCGGAGTTGATTTGAGTCTTGAAACACATTTGGAAGTCGAAAGGGTCAAAATTTGGGCTGAGGATGACATGGCCTCGGGTGACCACCCAGGCCTGGGCCGCCGCCCAGCCCCAGGTGGTCACCCGAGCCACTTTCCTTTTTTGAGGTTTGACGCGGCTCCCTCCCTATTTCCTCGGATTTGCTCGCCTCCAGCCGCCATTTAACCCTAATTTCAGCCCTATTTGACCTACTTGAGCCCCAAGGGAACCTCTAAGAGCCCTTGGATCAATCCTTAGGGTTTTAATCCCAACCATTGAGGGTTTTCCCTTAATCCCTATAAATACCCCCTTATACTTCAGCAATGGGGGAGGCAAATTTTCTGAAGTGAGAGGGACATTGGAGGCTATGGCAGCCATCCTTAGGGTAGTTTAACCTAAATTTTGAGTGAGAGAGTGAGAGAGAAGGCTTGAAGGAGGGTTGGAGCATTGCTTGAAGGCTTGAAGGAGGTTGTTTCTAGCAGCACATAAGAGGAGGAGGACTCTCTACAGCAGCCACCATAGGTATACCCCTCCCCCTTTCTCTCTTTCATTCAAACTAGGGTTTTTTGCATAGCTTTGCATTATTTCATGTTTAAAGCTTATTGTTTTATCATGTGTTGATGCTTCTAATGCTTAGAATGCATGATTAGGATATTGTTTATGGCTGGTTTTGCATGATATAATGTCATTCTATGTGGTTTTATGAGTGTTTGTGTTTTTAGGGTTTTTTAGAGTCTTTTCTAGGGTTTTACATGGAATAGTCATTATTTCATGTTCAAGTTTGTGTCTTTATCATGTCTTGTTGCTTCTATTATCTAGTGTGCATGTTTAGGATAATATTCATGGGCTGTTTGGTATGCTAGGATGTTATTCCATGTGATTTACTGCATGTTTGGGACTTTAGGGTTTCCTTAGTGCTGAAATTGGTTTTCTGCATGAAATAACTCTTTTGCATATTAAAGCTTATGTTTTTATCGTATTTTGTTGTTTCTATTAGCTAGTATGCATGTTTAGGATGATATTTGCGGGCTGTTTAGTATGCTAGGATGCTATTCCATGTGATTTACTACATGTTTGGGATTCTAGGGTTTCCTTAGTGCTGAAATCGAGTTTATGCTTAGAATAGCTTTATTTCATGTGAAAGTCTATGTCTTTATCATGTGTGGATCATTCTATTGATTAATATGCATGGTTAAAATGCTGTTCATGTTCTGTTTTGCATGATTTAGGGTTATTTCATGGGATTTTATGCACTAGTGTGATTCTAGAGTTTTTATCATCCTTGTGTTGGCTTAGTTGCATATAGCATGATAGCTTAGGGATTTTTTTCTGTTTTTTCTTCATAGTTACTGCATATGTGTTCCATATTAGGTAACTATGATATTTCTAGCATTGATTTTAGTTTTTTTTGCATGTCATTGCATGTAGGGTTGAGCTAGGGTTTTAGTTAGCTTATGATTCATGTTGTTTACATGATTTATGGTTGATTTTAAGCTCTATTTCAATTCTGTCCAGATCTGTTTAATGGCTTTAATGATGAGTTTTGAGCATGTGTTTGCTTATGTTTAAGCATGATAATGGCTTGATTTGGAATCTAGCTTGGTTGGTTGGTATTTTGGTATGTTTTGCATGGAAATTGCAGGTGCTTTGACAGGTACAACAGGTGCAACTACCCCACCAATGTGGGGTGGTTATTTTGGCTATTGTGAGATGAAATCTTACAAATAAGGTAATTACTCTATGCAATAGGGTGGTTATTTTGACAGGTTGCTTTTGCTTAAAGGTAAGTAGGGTATGAGGGTGCCCCAATTCACCCTTCTTTCCTTTCCTTGAAACTTTCCCTTTCTCCCCCCCTAGGGTTATTTCCTAATAGGGGAACATGGCAATCCTTATAGTTTCCTTTCAATAAAAAATACTTTTCAAATCAAAGTTTCCATCTTTACCGAATTCCATATTTACCAAAAATCTTTTGAGAATCATTTATTTTGGAAACTTACCATGTTTTACTTGAAAGGAAACTTAGGGTTTACCATAGGCCTTGATTAGGTTATAACCCTATTCCCTTTCGAACTACGTGGACTTTGATCCATGTATTTCCATATATGGTACATAGGCGCTCTTCGTGAGGCTCAAGTCCGCCCTAGGATACTAAGTATCCTAGGTTTTCTCCCCTCCCTCTTTCTTTTTCTGTTTTTCTTTGATTTACTTTATTATATGAATGAATGAATGAATGATATGCGTGCTATCTTGTGATGATAATTGTTGATTTTTGTGTGATTAAGACTTTGATTTAGCCCAATTAAATTAAGAGACCGTTTAGGGCGATATGGGTGCCTATAGGCTTTGCCTAGAACCTTCCCATATCGTAACTTAGCCTCCAAATCCCCGATTTCTCTGGTTTCCAAAAGACTTCTTTTGCCTTACCATTTTTAAATATGGAGTCAATCTTTTGTTTTCCCAAAACAAAACCGTTTTCTAGGGTTTTCCTTGTTTCTTTTAAAAAATAAGGTGGCGACTCCTTTCCTTTTAAATCCCTCGTGGGCTTTAACTCTTTTTCGGGGTCCACAGACTGGCGACTCCACTGGGAATTTGTGGGCTAGACTCTATACAATTTGATTGGGCTAAGTTAATTTCTTTTGTTTAATTAAAATCAATCACATTGCATCCGCTTGATTGTGTGCTTTCATTTATTGCATTGTGTGCGCAAACTCTTGCATGCTAGGATCGATGTCCCTTGCCACTGACGGGCCTAGCCTCAACCTTGGTTTTCCTGATTCCATGTGTTGGGGCGAAAGCTCTCAACCTCTCTTGCCAAGTACCCTTGGGCTTACCCTTGGGTATATTAAATGAGTTAATCACGTACTGCTGGACCCACGTAGCGTTCCTGATGCCACATGTGGTTAGGTATAAAGATTGCTCAAGCAAGTGAAGGACCCCAGCCTACCCTTATCATTAGTCCATATAGACAGACTTGTAGGGCACTGTGGTTTCACCCTTATGCACCCACATTGTTTGTAATGATGTCATGACCGTGTTTGTGATGTGCTTAATGGAAAATTAATAGAGAATCTTTGCACCTTATATCCTTAATACGTACCTTTCGCCCATGACCCTTGTAAAGGTGACTGGATTAAAAGGGACTAATTGAGTATATATGGCGTGAAGTCATTGAGACAAATATGGAAGCCTAGGACATACCCTTAGGATGAGAGACTGATTGTTCCCTTTCATAGAGGAGTGAGAGGACGTACTGGCTTGGATCCGCGACCAGCAAGGGCGCTTAGTGAAGATTGATTCCACCAACCAGTCAGATATGGCCGACGAAGCAACTAGTGAAGGGGGTTTTGATGTTGAGACTTATTTGAAGGCTATCATGACCAAGCTTGATTACACCACTGATGTATCCGAGAGAGCATTGAAAATGGCCCAAGATATCCAACATAAGATGTCCGAACCCGAACAGAATAATGGCCGTACCCCGGGGGATAACACCGAAAATGGGACCCAGTCTGGAGAAAGCACTAAGACCAATGAGGGAGGAAGTACTAAGCCCAAGGGAAATGAATCACCTGAATTTTTTAACCTAGAAGGGGGAAGTAAGGGGAAGACCTCTGATACAGATTCTGTGTTGGCTAGCAAGGTAGAAGCCTTGGAGAGAACTACAAAGGGAATCCGTAGGACAGATGACATGGTGGATGTACGTACCCTATCTTTGTTTCCTCAAGCTTGTATTCCACTACAATGTAAGATGCCCGAACTAGAAAAGTTTGATGGAACGGGTTGCCCTAAGACCCATTTGAAGATGTATGTACGAGCTATGCACCCTCGAGGAGCGACAGATGAACTCTTGGCCCAAATGTTCCATGAAACCCTAGCCACGTCTGCCTTAAAGTGGTTCCTAGCCTTGGATGAGAATAGAACCCGGACTTGGGAGGACATATGTAATGAGTTTTCAGAGCACTATAAGTACAACACTGAGGTGGATATCACAAGAAGGGACCTAGAGACCACAAAACAAGGGGCTAATAAGACTTTTTCCGCTTTCATTACAAGGTGGAGGCGAAAGGCCTTGAAAATGGCAGATAGACCGAATGAGGAAGATCAGATTCAGTTGGTGGTTAAGAACCTATTGCCGGTGTATCACAAGCACCTCTTTGCTCACTACTTCCCCAATTTCAAGGCTCTTATCGGAGCAGGTACACAAGTTGAGGATGCCATTGCCGATGGGTCAATCAAGACAGAAGAAGTCCAAAAGAGCCACAGGCCAAACTTTGCTGGGAAAAACAATGTCGAGGTCAATGCCATAGCCCAACCCATTCAACCCATCTCCCTAAATGATACTAACCCACCTCGCCAATTCACCGAGCTGCATATGCCACTTGAGAAAGTACTTGAAAAACTAAAAAGTCGAGGCCTGTTGAGACCTCTCGACCCAAGACCACCACCAAACCCATTGCCTAAGAGCTACAATGAGAATGAATACTGCAAATTCCACCAAGCCAAAGGCCACTCAACCAGCCGTTGTTATCGCCTTAGGCATGAGATCCAGGACTTACTTGACAAACAAATCATCTCACCACCAACTCCACCAAATCGCCCAAATGTTACCCAAAATCCACTTCCTTCTCATAATTCATCCAACTCCATAAATGCCATTGAAGCCGACCCATCTCGACCTTGCCTACCCATAAGACAATACACTCCATTACCCATGTCCTTGACCCAAGCCTTTCACCAATGCTGCAACAAAGGCCTTATCATACCTCACCCTCCAAAGCCAAGACCCCAAACACCCCATCAATATTGCCAATACCATGGTATACCCGGCTGTGAACCACGGGTTTCGATCCAGGGGAGGAAGGAAGGAGAACCCTTCTTTTAAAAAGACTTGTAGAGATTTAAATTAATAAAAATCTGGTTTTTAAAAGGTTCACAAAAACATAACAAATAAGGAGTCGCCACCTCATTTTTAGGAAAAGAGGAAAACCATAAAAACAGTTTTTAAAGAAAACCTTTGAAAACAAACCTCATGACTCCGATCAAGGAAAAGCAGGTCTAATCAAAACAAGAGAGGATTCGGAGACTAAGTTACGATGTGGGAAGGTTCTAGGAAACATCCTATAGGCACCCACATCGCCCCAAAATGGGTCTCTGAATTTATATGGGCTATTTCAATCACTTCCTAATTAGTCACCATGCATATGCAAAGAATCATCCAAAAATAATCCACATTCATCCATGAACATCCATAAATAATAAGCATCCATAAAGCATGTAAACATCCATGAACAAATATGAGAGATATGGAAAGCAAGTAAGAGAGATAGAGAGGATGAACAAACAAATCCATCCTATCCACTAGCAAATATGTGATGGATAAATGTATAAGCATGAGTCCATCCTATCCACCAGCATATATGTGATGGACAAATGGGTGGAAAGAAGGAGAAAGAAAGAAAAAGAAAACCTAGGATACTTAGTATCCTAGGGCGGACTTGAACATCAAATGAGCGCCTACGTACCTTACATACAAAGACGTAAGGATCAAAGTCCACGTAGTTCGATTGAGAAGGGGTTACTCCCTTTTCAATGAACTATAAACCCTAAGTTTCCATTAAAAGAAAAGAAGAGTTTGAAAAAGAAAAAGAGTTTCCAAAAAAAGGAATTTGAGAAAAGATAGAAATTGAAAAGAGATAGAACTCTTATCCAAAAAGAAGTTTTAGAGAAATAGAATTCTAAAAGAGATAGAACTCTAATTCAAAAAGGAGTTTGAAAAAAGGTAGAATTCTAAAAGAGATAGAACTCTAGATAAAACAGAATTTTAATGAAGGTAGAATTCTAAAAGAGATAGAACTCTAATTAAAACAGAATTTTTAGAAAGTTGGAAACTTAGGACTTCTAATTCAAAGTAAAGACAATAACCCTAGGAGGGAGAAGAGAACAACTCACACACAACTTACCATGTGTCACACCCCATTTTTGCACCACCTTACTAGGGCTCATCATTTCATGCATGTTTTTGTTTTGTTTTTGAGTCTAGTCACTTGCATTAGTTTTCTAGAGTCACAAGGACAATGGATATGAATTTTGGTTCAAATTGGAGTTGATCTTGAGGGATAATAAGAGCTTTTGTGACTTGAGGGGCATAATCGTCTTTTAAGTCCCAAACTTTTCATTTGACCTTGGAATGATCTCCAAATTGTCAATTGGAGTTCATATGGATGCATAAGAGGTATTTTTAGTGTCAATTTGGTAAGTCAATGGCTCGGGATTAAAATGGCTCGATGTAGTTCAAGTTGGTTAATTGACCCTTCCTTGGGTTAGCTCTAATTGACTCACAATTACCAACCAAATCTTTTCAAATTGACTTTCATTAGTCATCATTTTGTACCGGTTATCATCTTAAGTCCCGTGGCCCTGATGATGAGTTTAGTGTGGTTATTTACGGATTATCCTTGAAGAATTAGTGCGAATCACAACATGAGATTTTTGGTTAAAATGAAAAGAAAATTATTTTATTAAATTAGCCATTTTTATCATGACACTAACACGTGTACGTATGTGATGAGTGTGTGTACGCACATACGATACATGTGCATGCGTGTTAGCGGTCAGTCTCCCAATTTTTATAAAAGACAATTTCCTTTTCCTATTCAGATTAGAAGTCTTTTATCATTATAAAATACCTTTTGATTATTCTCCAAGGAAACCTAGTCCAGGAAGGAAAGGGAAACTCCAGATTTCAGCTATAAATACTCTCTTAATGTCTTTAAACAAGGGAGAGGAGAAGAGGGTTTGGAGGGAGTGAAATTCGTCATAATTCAGCAGCAGATTTTCTGAAAACCAGCAGTCGTATTTTAATCATAACTTTTTCATCCGAAGTCAGAATTTGATGAAATTGGTCTTGTTAGAAAGATAATTCAATTCTCTACAACTTTTTATTTCACAAGCTTTGTCCAAATCCAACGTTTTCATACCCAAAAACGCGATTGAAGTTGCTGCTGCTGCAAAGCGACGAGAATCACTTTTTCTTTTCTCTTGTTCTCTTTTTGTTTTCTATTTCTTTTCAAAGTTGAGTGAGTTTTGATCTCTTTGCTGTGATACCACTTTGACAAAGAGGAGGATTCGTGTTGATTTGATTCACTCTAAAGACCTGAGGAGCCACGAACAATTGCATACAGCAGCAAGGAAGGCCCTTCCTAAGGTATTCTCCTTCTCTATTCAAGCTTAAACTAGGTTTTCATATGGGTTAGGCCTATTGCATGTTAAAGGTAACTTTTTTATCATGTGTTAACACTCTAGCTAGTTAATATACATGGAATATCTATTTTTTATCTACTGATTAGCATGCTTTAGGGCTGTCCTTTAGGTTTTTAATGCATAGTTGTGATTCTTGTGCTCCTGTTTGTCCTTGTGCTAGGATTAGTGTCATTGCATGTTAGAGTTAGGATTTTCATCATGTTATATTGCTTTAGTTAGTTAATATGCATGATTTAATTTCTGTTTAGTTTGGTTTTAGCATGATTAAAGTATGTTTTGTATGTTTTTAAGCATATTTGTGAGTTTAGGGTTTTAGAGTCATTGTTTCGTGTTTGTTTTCATATAGCATGATAAAGTAGACTTTTTTATTTGGTTTTTCTTCGTGTTTGCTGTATATGTTTTTCATATGGAGTAAACATGATAGTTTTGCATGCATGTTAGTATGTTTTAGGGTTTTTATGCATGATATGGTTCTAGGAATATGTTAGGACTTATTATTGTTCGCTGTTTTTGCTATTGGCATGCTTAGTGGATGATTTTAGGTCATAATACTATTCTGTCCAGATTTGCATGTTAGTGTTTTTGCATGGTTTTGAGCACTTGTAAGGGTGCAAATAGGTGTGGTATTTGTCCCATGGCAAATAGGGCTGCTTATGTCTGAAATGGCTAAATGCTTGGAGCTAATTGCGCTAAGGTAAGTGGGTGTGAAGGTGCCCCAATTCACCTTTCTTCTTAACTCATTCTCTTCTCCCTATTTAGGGTTAATTTTTAATATGATCCTATGGTTTAATTAGAGGTTTCCTTAACCAACAAAATTCTGGTTTTTATTAAAGTTTCCATTTTGTGGATTTCTTTCCTAAAATCAAACTTTCTATCATATTCAACTCTTTTGATCAAATAAGGAAACCTAGGGTTTTAACCATAGGTTTGTATTAGGATTTAACCTTAGTTCTAATCGAACTACGTGGACTTTGATCCATGTATTTCGTTGCATGGTACGTAGGCGCTCTTCGTGAGGCTCAAGTCCGTTCTAGGATCCAAGCATCCTAGGTTTATTTTTGTTTTGTTTTCTTTTTCTTTATTTTCTGTTTTTATTTGCTTATTATGCATGGATGGATGAATGAAATATATGATATGCATGCAATTCTTGTGATGATATACTTGCTGATTTTTGTATGGAAAGACTTTAATTTAGCTCAAATGAACTGAGAGACCGAAAGGGTGACATGGGTGCCTATAGGCTTTGCCTAGAACCTTCCCATGTCATAACTTAGCCTCCGAATCCCCGATTTCTTTAGTTTTCAAAAGATTGGTTTTTGCCTTTCCTTTTTTTATGGAGTCATTCAAATTGTTTTCCTAAAACAACCTGATTTTTAGGGTTTTCCTTGTTTCCTTTAAAAAATAAGGTGGCGACTCCTTTCCTTTTTCTTTTTCAAACCCACTTTCTTTTCAATCCCTCGTGGGCCCAATTTCCGGGGTTCACAGTTTGGCGACTCCACTGGGGATTTGTGGGCTAGACTCTATAAAGTTTAAATGGGCTAGGTTAATTTCTTATGTTTAATTAAAATCAATCACATTGCATCCGCTTGATTGTGTGCTTTCATTTATTGCATTGTGTGCGCAAACTCTTGCATGCTAGGATCGATGTCCCTCGATGTATCCTTGCCAACGATCGGCCTAGTCTCAACCTTGGTTTTCCTGATTCCATGTGTTGGGGCGAAAGCTATCAACCTCTCTTGCCTAGTACCCTTGGGCTTGCCCTTGGGTATATTAAATGAGTTAATCACGTACTGCTGGACCCACGCGGCGTTCCTGATGCCACATGTGGTTAGGTATAAGGATTGCTCAAGCAAGTGAAGGACCCTAGCCTACCCTTATCATTAGTCCATATAGACAGACTTGTAGGACACTACGGTCTCACCTTTATGCACCCACAATTGTTTGTAATGATGCTATGCTGTGTTTGTGGTGTGAGGCTTTATATCTTATGCCCTTAATATAGACCTTTAAACCCTAGCCTTCGTTAAGGCCATGGGTTAGGAGGAATAAATTAAGGAAATAGGATGTAAAGCTATGTTTGTGATGTGCTAGTCCTAGGGATTAATTAAACCTAGTTGAAGGACTCTATGCCCTATTCTTTAAAACATACCCTTAATCCATGATCCCTGTAAAGGTAATTGGATAAAAGGAATGAATTAATTGAACATGGTGTAGAGACCGAGTTCATTAAGGAAAATATGGAGGTTTAGGATAGATCCTTAGGCTAAAGGTTAAAACTTTTCTATCCATAGACGTGCTGGCTTGGATCCGCAATCCACAAGGGCGTCTAGTGAGTGTTGAGTCTACCCATCAGACAGACATGGCCGACGAAAGAACTAGTGAAGGGCACTTTGACCTTGAGGCTTGCCTGAAAGCCATCATGGCCAAGCTTGACCATACCACCGAGACATCCGATACCGCATTGAAAATGGCTCAAGAGAACCAACAGAAGATGGCGGATCTTGAACAAAATGGCTTTAAGGCCCATTCCTCGGGTATACCTCATGGGGCTGGCACCGAAGAGGGACCTCAATCCAATGAGAACACCAAGACAAGGGGGGAAAGTAGCTCGAAACCTGAGGTCACCGACCTAGAAGGGGAAGCCAAGGGGAAAGGTTCTAGCAGTGATTCCATGTTAGCTAGCAAGGTAGAAGCATTGGAGAGAACTATAAAAGGGATTCGCAGGGCTGATGACATGGTCGATGTGCGGACTCTATCCCTGTTTCCAACGGCTCGTATTCCACTACAATTCAAGATGCCGGAGTTAGAAAAGTTCGATGGGACGGGTTGCCCTAAGACTCATTTGAAGATGTACGTGTGAGCTATGCACCCTCGAGGGGCTACTGACGAGCTTTTAGCTCAAATGTTCCATGAAACCTTGGCCACTTCTGCTTTGAAATGGTTCTTATCCTTGGATGAGAATAGAACCCGGACTTGGGAAGACATATGCAATGAGTTTTCAGAGCACTACAAGTATAACACAGAGGTGGACGTTACTCGAAGGGACCTAGAAACTACCAAGCAAGGGGCTCATGAAACTTTCTCCGCTTACATTACAAGGTGGAGACAAAAGGCGTCGAGAATGACGGATAGGCCGAATGAGGAGGACCAAATTCAGTTAGTGGTTAAGAACCTGCTGCCCGTGTATCACAAGCACCTATTTGCCCACTATTTCCCAAATTTCAAAGCTCTCATTGGGGCTGGCACGCAGGTTGAAGATGCTATCAATGATGGGACAATCAAGACTGAGGAAGTGAGGAGTCGCAAGACAAACTTTACTGGGAAGAACAATGCCGAGGTCAACACCATAACTCAACCAATCCAATCCTTTTCTCTTAATGATGTCAACCCACCTCGCCAATTCACTGACCTATTCATGCCACTCGAAAGAGTCCTTGAAAAGCTCATAAGTCGTGACCTATTGAAGCCACTCGACCCAAGACCTCCACCAAATCCCTTACCCAAGAGCTACAATGAGAATGAGTACTGCAAGTACCATCAATCCAAAGGCCATGCCACCAATCGCTGTATTCGCCTTCGCCACCAAGTCCAAGACCTCATTGACAAGCAAGTCATTTCACCACCAACCCGTCCAAATGTCACCCGTAATCCTCTCCCATCACACAACAACACACCCCCACCTAACACCATAAATGCCATTGGGGTTGAATCCTCTCGCCCTCGCCATCCCATAAGACAATACACTCCGCTCCCTATGACCTTAACCCGTCTCTTCACCATTTGCCGCAATAACAGCCTTATCATGCCACTTCCACCAAAGCCCAGACCATCAACCCCTCACCAATATTGCCAATACCATCGTGCACCCGGCCATGACACCGAGGCTTGTTCTATACTAAAGAAGATCATCCAAGACCTCATTGACCAAAAGGTTTTGTTGTTGCCAAAGAAATCTATCCAACAAGAGCTGAAAGAAAGATATGAAGCAGGGGATCCTCAGGTTGGCCTATTAGGTGAAGCGTCGGGGAAATATGATTACTATGTGCTGTACTCAAGCCCAAGTCCGATATCAGATGAGCCAATAGTCCCTTCAGGTTGGGATGACTTGCCGACAGAGATGGAGAGCATCGACATGATAGAATGGGATGACTTGATGAATGACTCCGAGGAAGTCCATGACATATGGGCTAGCGATGATGAGTTGGACCATATAACCAGAGGGGGTCGTCATTTCAAGCCTCCCCACCTAGAATCTGAAAATCCGTTGGAAGATTTGGAAGGGCAGAGGCGTCCTAGCTTGCAAGAAGAAAAGGATGAAGTGCTTAGGCAGCTGAAGAAGACCAATGCCAACATTACTATTTGGGGCTTGCTCATGGCCTCGCATAAGCACAGACAGACCGTGTTGAAACTGTTGAATCAGATACAAGTGCCCGTTGACACATCCCCCGAGGGATTGGTACATTTGGTGAATCCAACTCCCAAGAACTCAACCATCGTGTTCACCGATGTAGACCTACCTAAAAGCGGGCCGAGCCATTCTCAAGCTCTCTATGTGACCGTTGACACTATGGGGAAGAGGGTTCCCACCGTTCTTATCGACAATGGGTCCGCACTGAATGTATGTCCTCTCCGAACTGCCACTGTTTTGGGTTAGGGACCCACTGATTTCACGCCATCTGGGCAGACCGTAAAAGCTTATGACAACACCCGCCGAGAAGTAATAGGGGTGGTTACTTTGCCTCTTATCATGGGACCCACTGAATTTAGGGTGGAATTCCAAGTGTTAGATGTGCCGTCATGTTTCAACTTGCTGTTGGGCCGACCTTGGATCCATTCCGCTGGGGCTGTGCCATCTTCACTCCATCAAAAGGTGAAGTTTCCATATGAAGGAGCCATAGTAACGCTTCAAGGGGACTATGAATTGAAACTCGCAGGTGTGCCTATATGTGAGATACAACCTGAATCAGCAGCGATACCGCTATCTGGGTTTGATTATGTCCAATGCATTGAGAAAGAGCTGAATGAATCATCACGCCATTACTCTTCTATAAAGTAGTACATCCCATATACTTTTTATCCAAGTTCCGACCCAGCCGTGGCAGATAAAAGTTTTGGTGATAGATACTTCACAGAAGGGCCGAATCCTCAAAGTTTGACAAGTTGGTACCACTCTATCCAAGATCTATATGGAAGCTTGAAAGAGGAAGACTGGGCAGAGAACCTTGATACGGGGGCTATGACTGAAATGTTCCAAGACATGATCCTCACCGTGGAAGACTCGACCATTGAAGAACTCCAGGGTTCATCCATTAGCCATGCTACCGTGCCATTCCTGAATTGGTACCTTGAATGTGGTGTCATTGCGGAGATCCATGAAGAAGAAGACCTTGGCCTACCTGATAGCAGCTTGTAGGTGTCTTAGTTTAGTAATATTTCCCTAATTCAATAAGATGTATCTACTTTACTCACTTTGTGGAGTCATAGTATTGATACAGATTTGTTTGTTTTCCTTCTTTCTTTTGTGTGTCATTCCCATTATTCCTAGTCAATAAAGTGTGCTTTCTTTCTCTATATATGCAGTGTTTCTTTTCTCTCCTCTATGGATATTTATGGCATGGATATAGATCCTAGGAACGATGTCCCCCCGGAGCTCGTTGAGCAAAGGAAAAGGGGCGTCACCGAACCTAATATGGATGAATTGGAATCAATCAACTTAGGGATGAATGAATTGCCAAGAATAGTTAAAATTGGGAAAACCCTCTCCCCCGTTGAAAAAGAAAAGATGATCTCTCTCTTGAAAGCCAACATTATGGCTTTTGCATGGTCTTATGAAGACATGCCAGGCATTGACCCCGATATTGTGCAACACTATATCCCCACTAATTCCCTAAAGAAGCCGGTAAAGCAGAAACTCAGAAGATTAAAACCAGAATGGGCCCTAAAAGTAAAAGAAGAGGTAACTAAACAACTAGACGCGGGTTTCCTCCAAGTTGTGGAGTACCCCGAGTGGTTGTCGAATATAGTGCCTGTGCCTAAAAAAGATGGGAAAGTGAGGATGTGTGTCGACTTCCGAGATCTCAATGCCGCGAGCCCTGAGGATGACTTTCCTTTACCCCATATCGACGTGTTGGTAGATAGCACGGTGGGACATGCACTCCTCTCCTTCATGGACGGATTCTCCGGGTATAACCAGATAAAGATGGCGCCTCAAGACATGGAGAAAACAGCCTTTATCACGCAATGGGGAACGTACTGTTACAAAGTAATGCCTTTTGGCTTAAGAAACGCTGGGGCTACTTACCAAAGAGCAGCTACGACCCTATTGCATGATATGATCCATAAGGAAGTCGAGGTTTATGTCGATGATATGATCGTAAAGTCCGTGGATAGAGAAGGGCATTTCAGGGCACTAGAGAAATTCCTAGAGCGAGCAAAAAAGTACAATCTCCGTCTCAACCCACAAAAGTGCGCTTTTAGTGTCACTGCAGGCAAGTTATTGGGGTTTATGATCACTGAGAGAGGTATCGAAGTGGACCAGGGAAGATAAAAGCTATTGTGGAGATGGAGCCGCCTAGCACTGAGAAGCAGATCCGGGGTTTTCTGGGAAGAGTTCAATACATAAGCCGATTCATTGCCAACTTGACCATGGTTTGCGAACCAATCTTCAAATTGCTTAAGAAAGGTGTGCCAAAAGTATGGAACGAAGAATGCCAAGAGGCCTTTGAGACCATTAAGAGATACTTGAGCAATCCTCCAATCTTAGTTCCCCCACGGCAAGGCGCGCCACTTTTGTTATACTTAACGGTCACCGAAACCGCGACGGGAGCTATGTTAGCTCAATATCTTGAAGGGTCTACAAAGGAAAATGCCATTTATTACTTAAGCAAGAAAATGATAGACTATGAAGTGAAGTACAATGCAATTGAAAAGGCTTGTGTGGCACTAGTATGGGCAACGCAGAAACTCCGGCACTACATGATGTCCTTCGAAGTGTTCTTGATAAGTCGCATGGACCCGTTGAAGTACCTGGTAGAAAGGCCTGTATTGTCATTCAGAACTGCTCGATGGTCAATTCTCCTCAATGAATTCGACATCAAGTACGTGAATCAGAAGTCTATCAAGGGAAGCGTCATCGCAGACTACCTAGCCAGCTGTCCGGTGTCATCATCCGCTCCGTTCAACGATCAATTCCCAGATGAAGACGTGCTAGAGATTGGTAGAAAAACTTGGAGAGTATACTTCGATGGGGCAGCCAATAAGAAAGGTTATGGGATAGGAGTCCTGCTGGTCTCACCTGAAGAGGCATTTACACCGTTGGCGGTCAAGTTGGGGTTCGAAGCTACCAACAACATTGCTGAGTATGAGGCCTGTATCCTAGCACTGGAAGCGGCACTTGAATTGGGGATCAAAGAATTAGAAGTGTTCGGGGACTCGGCGCTAATCATTTGTCAGATAAAAGGGGAATGGAAAACTCGAGATGAGAAGCTGCTACCCTACCATGCCTACCTGGAAGCTCTAACCAAGGAGTTCTCAGAGATAGAATTTAACTACCTTTCAAGGAACAAGAACCAGTTCGCCGATGCTTTGGCGACCCTAGCATCCATGGTGGAGATACCTGAAGGGGGAAATGTGAAGCCGTTGGTGATAGAATGCCGAGACAAGCCTGTGTACTATTGTGCAATCCGAGGAGGGGAAGTGAATGATGGCCGTCCGTGGTTCCATGACATAAAGAAGTTCATTGAAGAAAGGGAGTACCCAGAAGGAGCATCTCGCATTGATAGAAAAACCCTAAGGCGGTTGGCGAGTCACTATGTACTTTGTGGAGGAAAGCTATATCGGAGATCATACGACGGGATCCACCTGCTGTGTGTCACCGAGGAGGAAGCCGAGCATCTGATTAAAGAAATCCATGAAGGGACAGGGGCTCCGCATATGAATGGCTATATGTTAGCTAAGAAAATCATGAGGTTAGGCTATTATTGGTCCACCATGGAAAGAGACTGCCACGCACATGTCAAGAAGTGCCACAAATGCCAACTGTTCGCCAGTGGACAACATTTGCCTTCTATGCCTTTAACAAGTATGTCGTCACCATGGCCATTCGCGGTATGGGGGATAGATATCATCGGACAGATCAAGCCAAAGGCGTCAAATGGGCATGAATACATCCTGGTTGCCATCGACTACTTCACTAAGTGGGTGGAAGCAGCGTCCTTCAAGACCTTGAATTCCAAGAAGGTAGCACAGTTCATACAGCACAGCATCATCTATCGATATGGGGTACCGCATGAAGTTATCTCAGACAATGGCCAGCACTTTCAGAAAGAAACCCATGAGCTCTTGCAAAAGTACGGCATAGCCCACCATCTGTCGTCACCATACCGTCCTCAGACTAATGGAGCGGTGGAAGCAGCTAACAAGAACATCAAGAAGATACTACAGAAGACTGTGGACTCACACACAGACTGGCATGAGAAGTTGCCATTGGCTCTATGGGGTTACAGAACATCAATAAGATCGTCAACAAGGGCTACCCCTTATTCTCTAGTTTATGGAATGGAGGCCGTGTTGCCAGTTGAATTGGAAGTTCCTTCACTAAGAGTTGCCGTGGAGAGCCAGATAACAGAAGTGGACTGGGTTAAGAGCCGCTATGATGAGTTAGCTTTGCTGGATGAAAGGCGTTTAAGGGCGCTGTATCATGTTCAGGGGTATCAACGGAGAGTTGCCAGAGCATTCAACAAGCATGTCAAAGATCGAGGTCTAAAGAAAGGGGATGTAGTGCTGAAAGAAATCAGAGCTCCAGTGTTCGATCCGCGGGGAAAATTCAAGCCAAGTTGGGGTGGGCCATACATTATCAAAGAGATATTGCCAGCAGGGGCTGTTCGCCTCATGGATTTAGATGGAATTGAGTTCGCTCGTCCAACTAATTTGGACCAATTGAAAAAATATCATGTTTGAGGCCTGCTAGGTTGAAAACCCGTAAGGGCGGCCTAGGCAAAAGTTAAGGCATAAGAACTACGTAAGACCTGATTCTCCATTCAAAAACAAAAAAACAAACAAACAAAAAAAAAAAAAACAAAAAAAAAACAAAAAAAAAAACAAAACAAAAACAAAAAAAAAAAGAAGAAAAAACCATGGAGATACGTAGGCAACCCATAAAGTTACCTTGGGTGCGGTCTAAATCAAACAAGAAAATCCCAAATTTGATTTATTATTGGCAATTTATTCAAAACTAAAATTGATTGACATAGCAATTCATTGGTATTAAGTAAAAGAACTATAAATATGCCATAAATATCCTATTCTATTTTCTTGAGCCTCTTTGCAGCTCGCTCCTCAGCTTTCTTCTTCTCTCTTTCATGTCTTCTTTTCTTCCTCAAGTCATGTTCATAAGCTGCTGTCACTGCTTCCATAATATCTTCTCTGCAAGATCCAAGTTCGTTGTTCTTGATAAGTCCAAAAATCCTTTCTCTTCGAGTAGTCTCTCTCTCACCTAAATTGCTTTTCAACCATTCCTTATACTCGGGGCTCATCATATATGGACCATCAGTATTCGTAACTTGGGTTAGTATCAACTTGCTAGGCCATCGGTCCTTCGCCCAAGTCACTACAGAAAGACCCGCGGGCACCACAGGATAGTCACCTTTCAAGGAAGTGGGTATGGTTTGCATGGCGCCCATCTGACGCAGAACCCTTGAAGGCCAATAGAAGGAAGTAGACCTCAGTCCTATGAGTCTCACCATGGCGCATCCAGAAGTCCGCAGAAGCACCTGGTCACTGCAGCCCCATATGAATACAAACCACTTGACACTCCTCCAAGAAAGGGTTTGGTAGTAACCTAGCCAATCTCTCAATGAAAATTGCCCAGGTAATTCAATGCGGCGAAGGCAGTAATGCTGGGGCTTGTATGGTGTAATGGCAACTGGTGACAAGAAATTCAGTCTTTCAAGCAACCACATCTGCAGTAGAATGGGGCTACCTCCTAAAGGAACCTTTGGGTCCTCATGAGTTTTATCCAAACCATTCAGGGTTTCAGCTAGCACCATGGGAATCAAGTTATGGCCCTTGGCAAGGAGAGGAATCAAGTCACAGATTTGAACGGGAACATGTGGAGTACCAGTGGAAATAAGAAAACGACCAATGAGGCAAAAGGCAAGTGCATGCTTAATAGGAAAGGTAAAATTCAGAATACCTTTACTATCACAAGCTAAAAAAGAGGTTGCCAATTTCATCAAGTCTACCATATGGTCCTTTACAAACGTAGAGGCATATTGTGAGTGAATCCCAAGTAGATTGGAGAAAGAAGTAAGAAAGCTTGGGCGAGGAGTAGGGAGAATGAAAGGACCTACCGTTGAAACTCCATACAATGCACAGAATTCCTCCATGGTTGGGCACAGTTCTTCATAGTTAAAGCGGAACACATGAACTTGAGGATCCCAAAAATATGTAGCAGCAGTCAAGAGGTTCGTTTCAAGCCTCACATGCCTCAAGGAGAGCAATGGATCCAAGCCAAAGCACTTGAACTCAGATTTTGCTTCAGCACTCATAACTCTCAAAAACCCTCCTAAAAATTTGTCTAGAGCCTCCATAACTTCTAATGAATGAATACAAGTAGGTTTAGGAACCTCTTGGATGTGTTTTTATAGGGAAAAGGTCACAAATCCAAGTTCAAATAGGAAAAAACCCATCAGAATAGGAAGTTTCCTATTCAAAGTGGGATTTCCGCTTCGGGCTCGGGTAACCACCCAGGCCTGGGCGGCTAGCCTCCCGAGGCCTGGTGGTCACCCAAGCCACTTTGTTTTGGTTTTGCTTCTCGCTTTGTCTCGCCTTGACGTGTGATCAAACCTCCTTCCAAATGAGATATTCAACACTTTTTGAGCTTAAAATCAATCAAATTCCATCTTGAAATCAATTCCTTGAATTGATTTTATGTTCAAAAGGGTTGAATATATTTCCCCTGTGCCATGCCAACTCAAGTGACAATGTGTTAAGACACTTTCCTCTTGCACCATGCTTGTTTAATCTTGATAAATTGATCATATATCCTCATGTCAAATCTTGATTTTTCATCTCACTTGGTTGAATGTATTCATCACTTGAATATATTCTTCCATTTCAAAAGTGTATTCACCCTTTGAATATACTCCTCAGTTTCAAATTCTTGATTTTCCATCCCACTTGGTTGAATATACTCATCACTTGAATATATTCTTCCATTTCAAAAGTGTATTCACTCTTTGAATATGCTTCTCAGCTTCAAATTCTCATTCTCTATCATACTTGGTTGAATATATTCATCACTTGAATATATTCTTCCATTTCAAAAGCATGTTCACCCATTGAATATGCTTCCTAGTTTCAGATCCTCATTATCACTTACTTGGTTAAATATATTCATCACTTGAATATATTTCTCCATTTCAATGGTATACTCATCACTCGAGTATACTTCTCAGATATTTCGTCACTTACTTGGTTAAGTATATCCATCGCTTGGGTATATTTCTCCATTTCAATGGTATGTTCATCACTTGAACATACTTCTCAGATCATTTGTCACTTACTTGGTTAAGTATATCCACCACTTGGGTATATTTTTTCCATTTCAATGGTATGTTCATCACTTGAACATACTTCTCAGATCATTTGTCACTTACTTGGTTAAGTATATCCACCACTTGGGTATATTTTTTCCATTTCAATGGTATACTCATCACTTGAGTATACTTCTCAGATATTTTGCCACTTACTTGGTTAAGTATATCCATCGCTTAGGTATATTTCTCCATTTCAATGGTATGTTCATCACTTGAACATACTTCTCAGATTATTTGTCACTTACTTAGTTAAATATATTCATGACTAGAATATATTTCTCCATTTCAATGGTGTACTCATCACTTGAGTACACTTCTCAGATTATTCTCTATCTTACTTGCTTAAGTATATCCATCGCTTGGATATATTTCTCTATGGTATGTTTATCACTTAAACATACTTGTCACTTACTTGGTTAAGTATATCCATCACTTGGATATATTTCTCTATTTCAATGGTATGTTTATCACTCAAACATACTTGTCACTTACTTGGTTAAGTATATTCGTGACTAGAATATATTTCTCCATTTCAATGGTGTACTCATCACTTGAGTACACTTCTCAGATTATTCTTATCTTACTTGGTTAAATATATCCGTCGTTTGGATATATTTCTCCATTTCAATGGTATGTTCATCACTTGAGTGTACTTCTCAGCTTACTTGGTTAAATATATCCATCACTTGGATACATTTCTCCATTTCAAAAGTATGTTCATCACTTGAACGTACTTCTCAGTCTTTTTCAATCATTAAGTATACTCATCACTTGAGTATATTTCTCAGCATCTTTTTCATCACTTGGTTAAATATGTTCGTGACCTGAATATATTTCTCCATTTCAAAAGTACACTCATCACTTGAATACACCTCTCAGATTATTCTTATCCTACTTGGTTAAAGATATCCATCGCTTGGATATATTTCTCCATTTCAATGGTATGCTCACCACTTGAGTATACTTCTCAGATTTCATTCTCAGATTACTTGGTTAAATATATTCGTGACCTGAATATATTTCTCCATTTCAGTGGTACACTCATCATTTGAGTATACTTCTCAGATTTTTTGTCACTCACTTGGTTAAATATATTCATGACCTGAATATACTTCTCCATTTCCAAGGTACGTTCATCACTTGAACGTACTTCTCAGATCTCATTCTCATCACTTGGTTAAATATATTCGTGACTAGAATATATTTCTCCATTTCAAAAGTATGTTCATTCGTAGTGGCTTGAATATGCTTCTCTTGACAATCATCAACCCCCAGTGGTTTAAGTATACTCATGACTTGAGTACACTTCCTTATTTCAGTCTCAGGTTTTCAACCTCCCATCATTGTTGGTATCAGTGTGTGATTTCTCTGGGCTTTTTGGCCAAAAATGGGTTGTTCTTTATCATTGGTTCACAAGTGTAACTTGTTCGCCAATGAGGGGCTTCTGTCACACCCCATTTTTGCACCACCTTACTAGGACTCATCATTTCATGCATGTTTTTGTTTTGTTTTTGAGTCTAGTCACTTGCATTAGTTTTCTAGAGTCACAAGGACAATGGATATGAATTTTGGTTCAAATTGGAGTTGATCTTGAGGGATAATAAGAGCTTTTGTGACTTGAGGGGTATAATCGTCTTTTAAGTCCCAAACTTTTCATTTGACCTTGGAATGATCTCCAAATTGTCAATTGGAGTTCATATGGATGCATAAGAGGTATTTTTAGTGTCAATTTGGTAAGTCAATGGCTCGGGATTAAAATGGCTCGATGTAGTTCAAGTTGGTTAATTGACCCTTCCTTGGGTTAGCTCTAATTGACTCACAATTACCAACCAAATCTTTTCAAATTGACTTTTATTAGTCATCATTTTGTACCGGTTGTCATCTTAAGTCCCGTGGCCCTGATGATGAGTTTAGTGTGGTTATTTACGGATTATCCTTGAAGAATTAGTGCGAATCACAGCATGAGATTTTTGGTTAAAATGAAAAGAAAATTATTTTATTAAATTAGCCATTTTTATCATGACACTAACACGTGTACGTATGTGATGAGTGTGTGTACGCACATACGATACATGTGCATGCGTGTTAGCGGTCAGTCTCCCAATTTTTATAAAAGACAATTTCCTTTTCCTATTCAGATTAGAAGTCTTTTATTATTATAAAATACCTTTTGATTATTCTCCAAGGAAACCTAGTCCAGGAAGGAAAGGGAAACTCCAGATTTCAGCTATAAATACTCTCTTAATGTCTTTAAACAAGGGAGAGGAGAAGAGGGTTTGGAGGGAGTGAAATTCGTCATAATTCAGCAGCAGATTTTCTGAAAACCAGCAGTCGTATTTTAATCATAACTTTTTCATCCGAAGTCAGAATTTGATGAAATTGATCTTGTTAGAAAGATAATTCAATTCTCTACAACTTTGTATTTCACAAGCTTTGTCCAAATCCAACGTTTTCATACCCAAAAACGCGATTGAAGTTGCTGCTGCTGCAAAGTGACGAGAATCACTTTTTCTTTTCTCTTGTTCTCTTTTTGTTTTCTATTTCTTTTCAAAGTTGAGTGAGTTTTGATCTCTTTGCTGTGATACCACTTTGACAAAGAGGAGGATTCGTGTTGGTTTGATTCACTCTAAAGACCTGAGGAGCCACGAACAATTGCATACAGCAGCAAGGAAGGCCCTTCCTAAGGTATTCTCCTTCTCTATTCAAGCTTAAACTAGGTTTTCATATGGGTTAGGCCTATTGCATGTTAAAGGTAACTTTTTTATCATGTATTAACACTCTAGCTAGTTAATATACATGGAATATCTATTTTTTATCTACTGATTAGCATGCTTTAGGGCTGTCCTTTAGGTTTTTAATGCATAGTTGTGATTCTTGTGCTCCTGTTTGTCCTTGTGCTAGGATTAGTGTCATTGCATGTTAGAGTTAGGATTTTCATCATGTTATATTGCTTTAGTTAGTTAATATGCATGATTTAATTTCTGTTTAGTTTGGTTTTAGCATGATTAAAGTATGTTTTGTATGTTTTTAAGCATATTTGTGAGTTTAGGGTTTTAGAGTCATTGTTTCGTGTTTGTTTTCATATAGCATGATAAAGTAGACTTTTTTATTTGGTTTTTCTTCGTGTTTGCTGTATATGTTTTTCATATGGAGTAAACATGATAGTTTTGCATGCATGTTAGTATGTTTTAGGGTTTTTATGCATGATATGGTTCTAGGAATATGTTAGGACTTATTATTGTTCGCTGTTTTTGCTATTGGCATGCTTAGTGGATGATTTTAGGTCATAATACTATTCTGTCCAGATTTTCATGTTAGTGTTTTTGCATGGTTTTGAGCACTTGTAAGGGTGCAAATAGGTGTGGTATTTGTCCCATGGCAAATAGGGCTGCTTATGTCTGAAATGGCTAAATGCTTGGAGCTAATTGCGCTCAGGTAAGTGGGTGTGAAGGTGCCCCAATTCACCTTTCTTCTTAACTCATTCTCTTCTCCCTATTTAGGGTTAATTTTTAATATGATCCTATGGTTTAATTAGAGGTTTCCTTAACCAACAAAATTTTGGTTTTTATTAAAGTTTCCATTTTGTGGATTTCTTTCCTAAAATCAAACTTTCTATCATATTCAACTCTTTTGATCAAATAAGGAAACCTAGGGTTTTAACCATAGGTTTGTATTAGGATTTAACCTTAGTTCTAATCGAACTACGTGGACTTTGATCCATGTATTTCGTTGCATGGTACGTAGGCGCTCTTCGTGAGGCTCAAGTCCGTTCTAGGATCCAAGCATCCTAGGTTTATTTTTGTTTTGTTTTCTTTTTCTTTATTTTCTGTTTTTATTTGCTTATTATGCATGGATGGATGAATGAAATATATGATATGCATGCAATTCTTGTGATGATATACTTGCTGATTTTTGTATGGAAAGACTTTAATTTAGCCCAAATGAACTGAGAGACCGAAAGGGTGACATGGGTGCCTATGGGCTTTGCCTAGAACCTTTCCATGTCATAACTTAGCCTCCGAATCCCCGATTTCTTTGGTTTTCAAAAGATTGGTTTTTGCCTTTCCTTTTTTTATGGAGTCATTCAAATTGTTTTCCTAAAACAACCTGATTTTTAGGGTTTTCCTTGTTTCCTTTAAAAAATAAGGTGGCGACTCCTTTCCTTTTTCTTTTTCAAACCCACTTTCTTTTCAATCCCTCGTGGGCCCAATTTCCGGGGTTCACACCATGAACCACTTACCATATGCAAATTATCCCGAAACATCGAGAAAACACCGATTAACCACCCCATGTATTCTATAGGGCAATTATTAAGCTCAAATCCACCATATTCATGCTCAAATAATCATTAGGAGACCTAATTCAAATCTGGACAGAATACTAAACATGCATATAATGACCTAAAACTCATGCAAATCATCCCGAAACATCGAAAAATCATCAATTAATCACCCTATGTATTCTATAAGGCAATTATTAAGCTCAAATCCACCATATTCATGCTCAAATCATCATTAGAAAACCTAAATCAAATCTGGACAGAATACTAAATATGCATATAATGACCCTAAACTCATGCAAATAACAACAATCAAAAGAAAAACAATATCCTATATGCTCCTATATGCTCCTATATGCTCTAAACACCCTAGCATGCACAAAAACTATCAAAAACATGCTAAATAGGCATTACCATGATGAAAATATCATATGACAATCCTAAACATGAAAAGAAAATCTACCATGATGCCTTAGGTAAGTACTTTATGTAAGAATGTGAAATAATCATCCTTACGGCGAGCTTTCTTAAGTAAAACTATCCGGAGATAATTTTACGTAGAAATCACTCCATATGAATGGTTTCTTCACATATCCTACGTAAAATATATACCTAAGAATGCAAAGAAACTCACAGCGCACTTAAACACACTCCAGAAAGCACCTATGCACAGCCTCACCCTCTAAGGACGATAATTATCCTCGAAAAGGATAATCACCCATACACCTATGAAGACGAGGCTTACACAGCAAGTGCCCTATACAAAAGATGCTTAAAATCATGCATATAATTGAACCATGAAGAGAAAATGGCCTAAACACATCAACTAATTTTCTGTGCAAAACGTACCTCTATCCTTAAGGGAGAAACTATCCTACCAGCAAGCAATTCGCAATCCTAATCCACTAACGTGCATTCTCATCATATTTGAATCATATACACTCTAAAATATAGAGTATATATGATTCCTAAATCAATTCTAAGCCATAATTATGCAGAGAATGGAGTAGAAGAAGAAGGAATCATAAAAGAAAGCAAAGGAGACTTACAATGAAGCAAGGGTCTTCGCTGCGTTCTTCCTTCTCTTTAGCTTGGTTCCCTTCTAGTTCTCCTTCAAAATTGCAGTAAAAAGCCTCCTCCAAGTGATATGGGTGTGTTCAAACTCGTGGTCCCCCTCTCTCTTATGAATATGAAGTGTCAAATAAACCAAAAGTCCCTTATGCTGATGAATGAGCCTCTATTTATAACCAACCAACCATATGAACCAATGGTTGAGATTAATTCACCATAAAATCAATCTATGGCTGTGATTAAATCCCATGAATGTTAAACAACTCAAAACCACTTCCCAATAGGCTTAGAAGTCCTTTAGAAGGCTGAAAATCGGAGTGGTAGAGTCCCATTTCGTCAAAAACTCAAAGAGAGAAAAATCAGGATGGGACTCTCGGGTGACCGGTTGGGGTGAACCGGTCCAACCGGTTGGTGAACCGGTCCAACTGGTTGGGCCCAACCGGTCACCCGAGGAGAATCCAAAAATTTTGGAATTCTAGCTCGGTTTGGACTCCGAACTTCAAACGGACACAAATTCTTCATTTTAACTCCGATTTGAGTGATTCAAAAGCCAAAATTTCAAAGATTCAATGTAGAATAAGCCTAGAATAATCTTGAACCAAGAATCCCTGACCACGGTCAAGTGGCTGGGTTTTCATGAGGCGATTACCCGAAAAAAGGTCATTAAGCATAGGGTAATGTGGTGAACCAATCCCAAACCTATCAATAAATTAAATTGGCACTTCAATTAGACTCATTTCATCATTCTAAGGTCAATGGAACTCTCCGGAACAAATTTGGAAGTCAATTGGAAAATATACGAAGTAAAAGACAAAATTGCCTTTCAAGTCGCAAAAGTTCTAATTAGCTATCCAAACCTATCTGGAATTGACCCAAATTTGACACACATATCCAAAATGACCCTAGAAACTAAATGCAAGTGATGGGACTCAACAAAGAGACAAAAATATGCATGCAATGATGACCTATTCTCTTAAGGCTTAAAATGGCAAAATTGTCCTTTAAGGCTTAGGGACTCCTACATGCTTCTAAACCTAAACAAATGATATCATGATTTCATGGGGGTGAAAATGGGGTGTCTACACCGGCCATGACACTGAGGACTGTGCTATGTTGAGAAAGGTCGTCCAAGACCTCATTGATCAAAAGACCCTACAATTGCCAAAGAAGTCTATCCAACAGCAGTTGAAAGAAAGGTATGAAGCAGGAGACCCTCAAGTGGGGCTATTGGGAGAACCTTCGGGGAAATTTGATTACTATGTGCTTTATCCTGATCCATTGCCAAGTGAGCCCATAATTCCTACGGGCTGGGATGATATACCTGAAGAAGTACAGATGGAGGACATTGATATGATTGAATGGGATGACCTAATGGGTGACACAAATGAAATTGATGACATATGGGCTAGTGATGAAGAAGTAGACCACATGACAAGAGGGGGCTGCCATTTCAAACCTCCGCACTTGGAATCTGATAATCCACTGGGTGAGTTAGATAAACGCCTTGATGTGCAAGAAGAAGAGGATGAAGTACTCCGACAGTTGAAGAAGACCAATGCCAATATCACCATATGGGGCTTGCTTATGGCCTCCCACAAACACAGACAGACAGTGCTGAAGTTGTTAAATCAGATACAGGTTCCGGTTGATTTGTCTCCTGAGGGATTGGTGAATCTAGTAAACCCTGCTTCGAAGAATTCCACTATAGTATTCACAGAGGCTGACTTACCTAAAAGTGGGCCAAGCCACTCCCAAGCCTTGCATATAACTGTTGACACCATGGGGAAGAGGGTTCCCACGATCTTGATTGATAATGGTTCCGCGCTGAATGTATGTCCTTTGAGAATTGCAACTGTTTTGGGTTTGGGGCCTACTGATTTCACTCCATCTAGGCAGACAGTGAGGGCGTATGATAATACCCTTAGAGAAGTAATTGGGGTAATCACTTTACCTTTAATCATGGGACCCACGGAGTTCAGAGTAGAGTTTCAAGTCTTGGATGTGCCGTCATGTTTTAATCTGTTATTGGGAAGGCCTTGGATTCATCCTGCTGGGGCTGTACCATCATCATTGCATCAAAAGGTAAAGTTCCCTCATGAGGGAGCCATTGTTACGCTTCAAGGGGACTATGATTTGAAAATGGCCGGAGTACCCGTATGTGAAATAAAACCAGAATCAATTGAGATACCTTTGTCTGGGTTTGAGTATGTGCAATGTATAGAAAAGGAGTTGGAAAAGGAAGAATTAACACCCCTTGACTATTGTCCTCATGGTAATTTACATGTTGGTGAGATAATGCGGAAAATGAATATCTTCTCAGGTATGGGGCTAGGGCGTCGCCAACAAGGACTCCCTCATTCTATTCAAAGCCGGGTTGTTTCCTACACTTTCGGGTTAGGATATGAGCCCACCAAGAATGACTATGCAGAAATGACTAGGAGGAATAAGGAGAAGGGAAAAGCTAGAGCCGAAGGAAGGGTGCCAGACTTTAAGATTTTACCATACAGGCTGACTCTGAATGGCTATTTTATCAAGGAGGGGGATGACTTCCTGTACTGTGGGTTCCCAGAGCCTATGATCAATCCAACAATCAAGATCAGAATCCCGGGGTTTGAGATTTTCTTCACCGAGTGGTATCCAATCACCGCTGAAATGGTCGATGATGAAGCCATCAATGATAGCTATTGGGAAGAGAAAAAAGAAGATTAGGTGGAGCACATGGATTCTGAAACCATGGTCAGTCTGTTCCAAGACATGGTCCTTACTATGGGGTTTAAAGGTGTACAAGAGCTTGAAAAGGAAGAGCCATCACACTATTGCACTTTTTACCTAAGTTCTGATCCAGCACTGGCAGACAAAGATTTTTGTGACAAGTACTTCACAGAGGGGCTGAATCCTCAGAGCTTGACAAGTTGGTACAATTCTATGGGAAAGAAGAAAGAAGACTGGGTAGAGCATGTGGATACCGAGGCTATGGTCACCATGTTCCAAGATATGGTTCTTACTTTGGGGGAGTCAGCAACAGAAGATTGCCAAGATTCGTCAATTCACCATGCAACCATACCACTTCGTAATTGGTACCTAGAAGATGGAGCCATTGCAGAGATCCTTGAAGAGGAAGATCATGACCTGCCTGATAGTAGCTTGTAGGTTTCTTAGTTAGAGTATTTCCTGCTTTCAATAAAGTGTGTCCACCTATCCCGCTTTGTGGAGTTAGGAATCGTTTCATAGTTGTGGCACCAAATTTTGTTTCCTTTTCAAGTTTGTGTCTTTTTGTTTGTTCCTTTAATAAAATGTGTTTCTTTTATACATTGTTTGCTTGCAGTGTTTCTTTTCTCTCTTCTATGGATATTTATGGCATGGATATAGATCCTAGGAATGACGTCCCCCCGGAGCTCGTCGAGCGAAGGAAAAGGGGTGTCACCGAACCTAACATGGATGAATTGGAATCAATCAATTTAGGGACAAATGAATTGCCAAAGATAATTAAAATTGGGATAACCCTCTCACCACTTGAAAAAGAAAAGCGGATAGCCCTCTTAAAGGCCAACATAACAGCCTTTGCATGGTCTTATGAAGACATGCCCGGCATAGATCCAGACATTGTGCAGCATTTCATCCCCACCAATCCCCTTAAAAAGCCGGTAAAGCAAAAATTGAGAAGGTTAAAACCTGAATGGGCATTGAAGGTAAAGGAGGAAGTAACCAAGCAACTGGACGCAGGGTTCCTACAGGTTGTGGAGTATCCAGAATGGTTGTCTAATATAGTGCCCGTGCCTAAAAAGGATGGAAAAGTAAGGATGTGTGTGGATTTTCGAGATCTTAATGCGGCAAGTCTTAAGGATGATTTTCCTTTGCCCCACATTGATGTGCTGGTAGATAGTACTGTAGGATATGCGCTTCTCTCTTTCATGGATGGGTTTTCTGGATACAATCAGATAAAGATGGCGCCGCAAGATATGGAGAAAACAGCCTTTATCACATAGTGAGGAACGTATTGCTACAAAGTGATGCCGTTCGGTTTGAGAAATGCCGGGGCTACCTATCAGAGAGCTGCTACAACATTGCTGCATGACATGATCCACAAAGAGGTGGAAGTATATGTGGACGACATGATCGTGAAGTCCGTGGATCGAGAAGGACACTTCATGGCACTGGAAAGGTTCCTAGAGCGGGCAAAGAAGTATAACCTACGATTGAATCCTCAGAAATGAGCCTTTGGTGTCACTGCGGGCAAGTTATTAGGGTTTATGATTACTCAGAGAGGAATTGAGGTTGATCCGGGAAAATTCAAGGCTATTGTAGAGATGGAGCCGCCTAGCACAGAAAAGCAGATTTGAGGATTTTTGGGGAAAATTCAGTATATAAGCAGGTTCATTGCCAACTTGACTATGGTGTGCGAGCCGATTTTCAAGTTGCTTAAGAAAGGTGTGCCGAAGGTATGGAACGAAGAATGTCAAGAAGCTTTTGAGACTATTAAAAGGTATTTGAGTAATCCACCAATTCTAGTTCCCCCGCGACAAGGTGAACCGTTATTGTTATACTTGACGGTCACTGAAACCGCGACGGGAGCTATGCTAGCTCAGTACCTCAAGGGGTCGAAAAAGGAGAATGCCATTTACTACCTAAGCAAGAAGATGACAGACTACGAGGTGAAGTATAATGCCATAGAGAAGGCTTGTGTGGCTTTGGTGTGGGCAACTCAGAAACTCCGTTACTACATGATGTTGTATGAGGTTCTCCTGATAAGTCGTATGGATCCACTGAAGTATTGGATAGAAAGGCCGGTTTTATCCTACAGAACTGCTCGTTGGTCGATTCTGCTCAATGAATTCGACATAAAGTATGTAACACAGAAGTCAGTGAAAGGAAGTGTCATTGCAGATTACTTGGCTAGCTGCCCTGTGGCGTCATCAGAACAATTCAATGATCAATTCCCCGATGAGGATGTCCTGGAAATCAGAAAGAAGAGTTGGAAAGTATACTTCGATGGAGCTGCGAATAAGAGAGGATACGGGATAGGAGTTCTACTCGTCTCGCCTGAAGAAGCATTCACACCCTTGGCGGTTAAGTTGGGGTTTGAAGCAACCAACAATATCGCTGAGTATGAAGCCTGCATCCTTGCATTGGAAGCTGCACTGGAATTGGGGATCAAAGAGTTAGAGGTTTTCGGAGATTCAGCACTGATTATCTGCCAGATAAAGGGAGAATGGAAGACTCGTGATGAAAAGATGCTGCCGTATCATGCATACTTAGAAGCCTTGACTAAGGAGTTTGTGGAAATAGAGTTCAATTACTTGTCGAGAAATAAGAATCAGTTCGCCGATGCTTTGGCAACTCTAGCTTCTATGGTGGAAATCCCGGATGGTGGGAATGTAAAACCGTTGGTGATAGAATGTAGAAAAAAACCTGTGTATTGCTGCTTTATTCGAGAAGGGGAAGTGAAAGATGGCCATCCTTGGTACTATGACATCATGAAGTTCATCGAGGAAAGGGAGTATCTAGAAGGAGCATCCCGCATTGATAGGAGAACACTAAAGAGGCTAGCAAGTCACTATGTTTTGTGTGGAGGAAAGCTATACCGAAGGTCATACGACAGGGTCCATCTGTTGCGTGTCACCGAGGAAGAAGCCGAACGTCTTGTTTGTGAAATCCATGAAGGAGTTGGAGCACTGCACATGAATGGTTATATGCTAGCTAAGAAGATCATGAGGTTGGGCTACTATTGGTCTACAATGGAGAGAGATTGCCATGCACATGTCAAGAAGTGTCACAAGTGTCAGGTCTTTGCTAATGGACAACACTTGCCTTCCATGCCTTTGACAAGTATATCGTCACCTTGGCCGTTTGTAGTGTGGGGAATAGATATAATTGGGCAGATTAAGCTGAAAGCCTCCAATGGGCATGAATACATCTTGGTAGCTATTGATTACTTCACTAAGTGGGTAGAGGCAGCATCTTTCAAGACCCTGAATGCCAAGAAGGTAGCACAATTCATACAGCTCAATGTTATTTATAGATATGGGGTACCCCATGAGATTATTTCAGATAATGGTCAGCACTTTCAGAAAGAAACCAAGGAGCTTTTGCAGAAATACAACATAGTGCACCATCTATCCTCCCCTTATCGCCCGCAGACTAATGGAGCAGTGGAGGCCGCCAACAAGAATGTTAAGAAGATACTACAGAAAATAGCTGACACTTACACTGATTGGCATGAGAAGTTACCCTTAGCCTTGTGGGGCTATAGAACATCCGTAAGATTGTCAACAGGGGCTACCCCCTATTCTTTAGTGTATGGGATGGAGGCTGTTTTGCCTATTGAGTTGGAGGTACCGTCATTACGGGTTGCCATGGAAAGTCAGATAGCCGAAGCTGATTGGGTTAAGAACCGTTATGATGAGCTGGCATTGCTGGATGAAAGGCGATTGAGGGCCTTATATCATGTGCAGGGATATCAGCGAAGGATGGCAAGAGCATTCAACAAGCATGTCAAAGACCGAGGTTTGAAGATAGGGGATTTGGAATTGAAAGAAATTAGAGCTCCAATTTTTGATCCACGAGGGAAGTTCAAGCCAAGTTGGGGTGGCCCGTATGTTATTAAAGAGATATTGCCAACAGGGGCTGTTCGCCTCATGGATCTGGATGGAATTGAGTTCGCTCGTCCTACCAATTTGGATCAATTGAAGAAGTATTATGTGTAAGGCCTGCTAGGTCGAAAACCCATAAGGGCGGCCTAGGCAAAAGTTAAGGCATTTGAACTACGAGGGCCTGATTCCCCATTCCTAAAAAAAAAAAAAAAAAAAAAAAAGAAAAGAAAAAAAAAGAAAAGAAAAAAAAAAAAAAGAAAAGAAAAAGAAAAAAAAAAAAGGGTGGGGATACGTAGGTAACCCAAAAATCTCAGTATTGGGAGAAGAAAGAAGAAGACTGGGTAGAGCATGTGGATACCGAGGCTATGGTCACCATGTTCCAAGATATGGTTCTTACTTTGGGGGAGTCAGCAATAGAAGATTGCCAAGATTCGTCAATTCACCATACAACCATGCCGCTTCACCATTGGTACCTAGAAGATGGAGCCATTGTAGAGATCTTTGAAGAGGAAGATCATGACCTGCCTGATAGTAGCTTGTAGGTTCCTTAGTTAGAGTATTTCCTGCTTTCAATAAAGTGTGTCCGCCTATCCCAATTTGTGGAGTTAGGAGTCGTTTCATAGTTGTGGCACCAAATTTTGTTTCCCTTTTTGTCTTCAAGTTTGTGTCTTTTGTTAGTTCCTTTAATGAAGTGTGTTTCTTTTATACATTGTTTGCTTGCAGTGTTTCTTTTCTCTCTTCTATGGATATTTATGGCATGGATATAGATCCTAGGAATGACGTCCCCCCGGAGCTCGTCGAGCGAAGGAAAAGGGGTGTCACCGAACCTAACATGGATGAATTGGAATCAATCAATTTAGGGACAAATGAATTGCCAAAGATAATTAAAATTGGGATAACCCTCTCACCACTTGAAAAAGAAAAGCTGATAGCCCTCTTAAAGGCCAACATTACAGCCTTTGCATGGTCTTATGAAGACATACCCGGCATAGATCCTGACATTGTGCAGCATTTCATCCCCACTAATCTCCTTAAAAAGTCGGTAAAGCAAAAATTGAGAAGGTTAAAACCTGAATGGGCATTGAAGGTAAAGGAAGAAGTAACCAAGCAACTCAACGCGGGGTTCCTACAGGTTGTGGAGTATCTGGAATGGTTTTCCAATATAGTGCCTGTGCCTAAAAAATATGGAAAAGTAAGGATGTGTGTGAATTTTCGAGATCTTAATGCAGCAAGCCCTAAGGATGATTTTCCTTTGCCCCACATTGATGTGTTGGTAGATAGTACTGTAGGACATGCGCTTCTCTCTTTTATGGATGGGTTTTCTGGATACAATCAGATAAAGATGGCGCCGCAAGATATGGAGAAAACAGCCTTTATCACACAGTGGGGAACATATTGCTACAAGGTGATGCCGTTCGGTTTGAGAAATGCCAGGGCTACCTATCAGAGAGCTGCTACAACATTGCTGCATGACATGATCCATAAGGAGGTGGAAGTGTATGTGGACGACATGATCGTGAAGTCCGTGGACCGAAAAGGACACTTCATGGCACTGGAAAGGTTCCTGGAGCGAGCAAAGAAGTACAACTTGCGGTTGAATCCACAGAAATGCGCCTTTGGTGTCACTGCGGCCAAGTTATTAGGATTCATAATTACTCAGAGGGGAATCGAGGGTTATCCGGGGAAAATCAAAGCCATTGTAGAGATGGAGCCGCCTAGCACAGAAAAGTAGATTCGAGGGTTTTTGGGGAGAATTCAGTGCATAAGTAGATTTATTGCTAACTTGACCATGGTGTGCGAGCCGATTTTCAAGTTGCTTAAGAAGGGTGTGCCGAAGGTATGGAATGAAGAATGTCAAGAAGCTTTTGAGACTATTAAAAGGTATTTGAGTAATCCACCAATTCTAGTTCCCCCGCGACAAGGTGAGCCGTTATTGTTATATTTGACGGTCACTGAAACCGCGACAGGAGCTATGCTAGCTCAGTACCTTGAGGGGTCGAAAAAGGAGAATGCCATTTACTACCTAAGCAAGAAGATGACGGACTACGAGGTGAAGTACAATGCCATAGAGAAGGCTTGTGTGGCTTTGGTGTGGGCAACTCAGAAACTCCGTCACTACATGATGTCGTATGAGGTTTTCTTGATAAGTCGTATGGATCCACTGAAGTACTTGATAGAAAGGCCGGTTTTATCCTACAGAACTGCTCGTTGGTCGATTCTCCTTAATGAATTCGACATAAAGTATGTAATGCAGAAATCAGTGAAAGGAAGTATCATTGCAGATTACTTGGCTAGCTTCCCTATGGCGTCATCAGAACAATTCAATGATCAATTCCCCGATGAGGATGTCCTGGAAATCGGGAAGAAGGTTTGGAAGGTATACTTTGATGGAGCTGCAAATAAGAGAGGGTATGGGATAGGAGTTCTACTGGTCTCACCTGAGGAAGCATTCACACCATTGGCGGTCAAGTTAGGGTTTGAAGCAACCAATAACATCGCCGAGTATGAAGCCTACATCCTTGCGTTGGAAGCTGCACTAGAATTGGGGATCAAAGAGTTAGAAGTTTTCGGAGATTCAGCACTAATTATCTACCAGATAAAGGGAGAGTGGAAGACTCGTGATGAAAAGCTGCTGTCGTATCATGCTTACTTAGAAGCCTTGACTAAGGAGTTTGTGGAAATAAAGTTCAAATATTTGTCAAGAAATAAGAATCAGTTCGCCGATGCTTTGGCAACTCTAGCTTCTATGGTGGAAATCCCGAATGGTGGGAATGTAAAACCGTTGGTGATAGAATGTAGAGAAAAACTTGTGTATTGCTGCTCTATTCGAGAAGGAGAGGTGAAAGATGGCCATCCTTGGTACTATGACATCATGAAATTCATCGAGGAAAGGGAATATCCAGAAGGAGCATCCCGCGTTGATAGGAGAACACTAAGGAGGCTGGCAAGTCACTATGTTTTGTGTAGAGGAAAGCTATACCGAAGGTCATACGATGGGGTCCATCTGTTGTGTGTCGCCGAGGAAAAAGCCGAACGTCTTGTTAGTGAAATCCATGAAGGAGCTGGAGCATCGCACATGAATGGTTATATGCTAGCTAAGAAAATCATGAGGTTAGGTTACTATTGGTCTACAATGGAGAAAGATTGCCATGCACATATTAAGAAGTGTCACAAGTGTCAGGTCTTTGCTAATGGACAACACTTGCCTTCCATGCCTTTGACAAGCATGTTGTCACCATGGCCTTTTGCAGTATGGGGAATAGATATAATTGGGCAGATTAAGCCGGAAGCCTCCAATGGGCATGAATACATCTTGGTAGCTATCGATTACTTCACTAAGTGGGTAGAGGCAGCATCTTTCAAGACCCTGAATGCCAAGAAGGTAACATAGTTCATACAGCTCAACATCATCTACAGGTATGGGGTACCCCATGAGATTATTTCAGACAATGGTCAGCACTTTCAGAAAGAAACCAAGGAACTTTTGCAGAAATACAATATAGTGCACCATCTATCCTCCCCTTATCGCCCGCAGACTAATGGAGCAGTGGAGGCCGCCAACAAGAATGTTAAGAAGATACTATAGAAAACAGCTGACACTTACACTGATTGGCATGAGAAGTTACCCTTAGCTTTGTGGGGCTATAGAACATCCGTAAGATCGTCAACAGGGGCTGTCACACCCCATTTTTGCACCACCTTACTAGGGCTCATCATTTCATGCATGTTTTTGTTTTGTTTTTGAGTCTAGTCACTTGCATTAGTTTTCTAGAGTCACAAGGACAATGGATATGAATTTTGGTTCAAATTGGAGTTGATCTTGAGGGATAATAAGAGCTTTTGTGACTTGAGGGGCATAATCGTCTTTTAAGTCCCAAACTTTTCATTTGACCTTGGAATGATCTCCAAATTGTCAATTGGAGTTCATATGGATGCATAAGAGGTATTTCTAGGTTCAATTTGGTAAGTCAATGGCTCGGGATTAAAATGGCTCGATGTAGTTCAAGTTGGTTAATTGACCCTTCCTTGGGTTAGCTCTAATTGACTCACAATTACCAACCAAATCTTTTCAAATTGACTTTCATTAGTCATCATTTTACCCTCAAAAGTGTTTCATGAAGTTCATCTTAAGTCCCGTGGCCCTGATGATGAGTTTAGTGTGGTTATTTACGGATTATCCTTGAAGAATTAGTGCGAATCACAGCATGAGATTTTTGGTTAAAATGAAAAGAAAATTATTTTATTAAATTAGCCATTTTTATCATGACACTAACACGTGTACGTATGTGATGAGTGTGTGTACGCACATACGATACATGTGCATGCGTGTTAGCGGTCAGTCTCCCAATTTTTATAAAAGACAATTTCCTTTTCCTATTCAGATTAGAAGTCTTTTATCATTATAAAATACCTTTTGATTATTCTCCAAGAAAACCTAGTCCAGGAAGGAAAGGGAAACTCCAGATTTCAGCTATAAATACTCTCTTAATGTCTTTAAACAAGGGGGAAGAGAAGAGGGTTTGGAGGGAGTGAAATTCGTCATAATTCAGCAGCAGATTTTCTGAAAACCAGCAGTCGTATTTTAATCATAACTTTTTCATCCGAAGTCAGAATTTGATGAAATTGGTCTTGTTAGAAAGATAATTCAATTCTCTACAACTTTGTATTTTACAAGCTTTGTCCAAATCCAACGTTTTCATACCCAAAAACGCGATTGAAGTTGCTGCTGCTGCAAAGTGACGAGAATCACTTTTTCTTTTCTCTTGTTCTCTTTTTGTTTTCTATTTCTTTTCAAAGTTGAGTGAGTTTTGATCTCTTTGCTGTGATACCACTTTGACAAAGAGGAGGATTCGTGTTGGTTTGATTCACTCTAAAGACCTGAGGAGCCACGAACAATTACAAACACAAGGGGAGCCACTTCCTAAGGTATTCTCCTTCTCTATTCAAGCTTAAACTAGGTTCTCATATGGGTTAGGCTTATTGCATGTTAAAGGTGACTTTTTTATCATGTATTAACACTCTAGCTAGTTAATATACATGGAATATCTATTTTTTATCTACTGTTTAGCATGCTTTAGGGCTGTCCTTTAGGTTTTTAATGCATAGTTATGATTCTTGTGCTCCTGTTTGTCCTTGTGCTAGGATTAGTGTCATTGCATGTTAGAGTTAGGATTTTCATCATGTTATATTGCTTTAGTTAGTTAATATGCATGATTTAATTTCTGTTTAGTTTGGTTTTAGCATGATTAAAGTATGTTTTGTATGTTTTTAAGCATATTTGTGAGTTTAGGGTTTTAGAGTCATTGTTTCGTGTTTGTTTTCATATAGCATGATAAAGTAGACTTTTTTATTTGGTTTTTCTTCGTGTTTGCTGTATATGTTTTTCATATGGAGTAAACATGATAGTTTTGCATGCATGTTAGTATGTTTTAGGGTTTTTATGCATGATATGGTTCTAGGAATATGTTAGGACTTATTATTGTTCGCTGTGTTGCTGTTAGCATGCTTAGTGGATGATTTTTAGGCCATAATACTATTCTGTCCAGATTTGCATGTTAGTGTTTTTGCATGGTTTTGAGCACTTGTAAGGGTGCAAATAGGTGTGGTATTTGTCCTATGGCAAATAGGGCTGCTTATGTCTGAAATGGCTAAATGCTTGGAGCTAATTGCGCTCAGGTAAGTGGGTGTGAAGGTGCCCCAATTCACCTTTCTTCTTAACTCATTCTCTTCTCCCTATCTAGGGTTAATTTTTAATACAAGTCCTATGGTTTAATTAGAGGTTTCCTTAACCAACAAAATTCTGGTTTTTATTAAAGTTTCTATTTTGTGGATTTCTTTCCTAAAATCAAACTTTCTATCAAATTCAACTCTTTTGATCAAATAAGGAAACCTAGGGTTTTAACCATAGGTTTATATTAGGTCTTAACCCTAATTCTAATCGAACTACGTGGACTTTGATCCATGTATTTCGTTGCATGGTACGTAGGCGCTCTTCGTGAGGCTCAAGTCCGTTCTAGGATCCAAGCATCCTAGGTTTATTTATGTTTTCTTTTCTTCTTTTTATTTTCTGTTTTTATTTGCTTATTATGCATGGATGGATGAATGAAATATATGATATGCATGCAATTCTTGTGATGATATACTTGCTGATTTTTGTATGGAAAGACTTTAATTTAGCCCAAATGAACTGAGAGACCGAAAGGGTGACATGGGTGCCTATAGGCTTTGCCTAGAACCTTCCCATGTCATAACTTAGCCTCCGAATCCCCGATTTCTTTGGTTTTCAAAAGATTGGTTTTTGCCTTTCCTTTTTTATGGAGTCATTCAAATTGTTTTCCTAAAACAAACTATTTTTAGGGTTTTCCTTGTTTCCTTTAAAAAATAAGGTGGCGACTCCTTTCCTTTTTCTTTTTCAAACCCACTTTCTTTTCAATCCCTCGTGGGCCCAATTTACGGGGTTCACAGTTTGGCGACTCCACTGGGGATTTGTGGGCTAGACTCTATAAAGTTTAAATGGGCTAGGTTAATCTCTTATGTTTAATTAAAATCAATCACATTGCATCCGCTTGATTGTGTGCTTTCATTTATTGCATTGTGTGCGTAAACTCTTGCATGTTAGGATCGATGTCCCTCGATGTATCCTTGCCAACGATCGGCCTAGTCTCAACCTTGGTTTTCCTGATTCCATGTGTTGGGGCAAAAGCTATCAACCTCTCTTGCCTAGTACCCTTGGGTATATTAAATGAGTTAATCACGTACTGCTGGACCCACGCGGCGTTCCTGATGCCACATGTGGTTAGGTATAAGGATTGCTCAAGCAAGTGAAGGACCCTAGCCTACCCTTATCATTAGTCCATATAGACAGACTTGTAGGACACTACGGTCTCACCTTTATGCACCCACAATTGTTTGTAATGATGCTATGCCGTGTTTGTGGTGTGAGGCTTTATATCTTATGCCCTTAATATAGACCTTTAAACCCTAGCCTTCGTTAAGGCCATGGGTTAGGAGGAATAAATTAAGGAAATAGGATGTAAAGCTATGTTTGTGATGTGCTAGTCCTAGGGGATTAATTAAACCTAATTGAAGGACTCTATGCCCTATTCTTTAAAACATACCCTTAATCCATGACCCCTGTAAAGGTAATTGGATAAAAGGAATGAATTAATTGAACATGGTGTAGAGACCGAATTCATTAAGGAAAATATGGAGGTTTAGGACAGATCCTTAGGCTAAAGGTTAAAACTTTTCTATCCATAGACGTGCTGGCTTGGATCCGCAATCCACAAGGGCGTCTAGTGAGTGTTGAGTCTACCCATCAGACAGACATGGCCGACGAAAGAACTAGTGAGGGGCACTTTGACCTTGAGGCTTGCCTGAAAGCCATCATGGCCAAGCTTGACCATACCGCCGAGACATCCGATACCGCATTGAAAATGGCTCAAGAGAACCAACAGAAGATGGCGGATCTTGAACAAAATGGCTCTAAGGCCCATTCCTCGAGTATACCTCATGGGGCTGGCACCGAAGAGGGACCTCAATCCAATGAGAACACCAAGACAATGGGGGAAAGTAGCTCGAAACCTGAGGTCACCAACCTAGAAGGGGAAGCCAAGGGGAAAGGTACTAGCAGTGATTCCGTGTTAGCTAGCAAGGTAGAAGCTTTGGAGAGAACCATAAAAGGGATTCACAGGGCTGATGACATGGTCGATGTGCGGACTCTATCCCTGTTTCCAACGGCTCGTATTCCAATACAATTCAAGATGCCGGAGTTAGAAAAGTTCGATGGGACGGGTTGCCCTAAGACTCATTTGAAGATGTACGTGCGAGCTATGCACCCTCGAGGGGCTACTGACGAGCTTTTAGCTCAAATGTTCCATGAAACCTTGGCCACTTCTGCTTTGAAATGGTTCTTATCCTTGGATGAGAATAGAACCCGGACTTGGGAAGACATATGCAATGAGTTTTCAGAGCACTACAAGTATAACACAGAGGTGGACGTTACTCGAAGGGACCTAGAAACTACCAAGCAAGGGGCTCATGAAACTTTCTCCGCTTACATTACAAGGTGGAGACAAAAGGCGTCGAGAATGACGGATAGGCCGAATGAGGAGGACCAAATTCAGTTAGTGGTTAAGAACCTGCTGCCCGTGTATCACAAGCACCTATTTGCCCACTATTTCCCAAATTTCAAAGCTCTCATTGGGGCTGGCACGCAGGTTGAAGATGCTATCAATGATGGGACAATCAAGACTGAGGAAGTGAGGAGTCGCAAGACAAACTTTACTGGGAAGAACAATGCCGAGGTCAACACCATAACTCAACCAATCCAACCCTTTTCTCTCAATGATGTCAACCCACCTCGCCAATTCACTGACCTATTCATGCCACTCGAAAGAGTCCTTGAAAAGCTCATAAGTCGTGACCTATTGAAGCCACTCGACCTAAGACCTCCACTAAATCCCTTACCCAAGAGCTATAATGAGAATGAGTACTGCAAGTACCACCAATCCAAAGGCCATGCCACCAATCGCTGTATTCGCCTTCGCCACCAAGTCCAAGACCTCATTGACAAGCAAGTCATTTCACCACCAACCCGTCCAAATGTCACCTGTAATCCTCTCCCATCACACAACAACACACCCCCACCTAACACCATAAATGCCATTGGGGTTGAATCCTCTCGCCCTCGCCATCCCATAAGACAATACACTCCGCTCCCCATGACCTTAACCCGTCTCTTCACCATTTGCCGCAATAACAGCCTTATCATGCCACTTCCACCAAAGCCCAGACCATCAACCCCTCACCAATATTGCCAATACCATCGTGCACCCGGCCATGACACCGAGGCTTGTTCTATACTAAAGAAGATCATCCAAGACCTCATTGACCAAAAGGTTTTGTTGTTGCCAAAGAAATCTATCCAACAAGAGCTGAAAGAAAGATATGAAGCAGGGGATCCTCAGGTTGGCCTATTAGGTGAAGCGTCGGGGAAATATGATTACTATGTGCTGTACTCAAGCCCAAGTCCGATATCAGATGAGCCGATAGTCCCTTCAGGTTGGGATGACTTGCCGACAGAGATGGAGAGCATCGACATGATAGAATGGGATGACTTGATGAATGGCTCCGAGGAAGTCCATGACATATGGGCTAGCGATGATGAGTTGGACCATATAACCAGAGGGGGTCGTCATTTCAAGCCTCCCCACCTAGAATCTGAAAATCCGTTGGAAGATTTGGAAGGGCAGAGGCGTCCTAGCTTGCAAGAAGAAGAGGATGAAATGCTTAGGCAGCTGAAGAAGACCAATGCCAACATTACTATTTGGGGCTTGCTCATGGCCTCGCATAAGCACAGACAGACCGTGTTGAAACTGTTGAATCAGATACAAGTGCCTGTTGACACATCCCCCGAGGGATTGGTACATTTGGTGAATCCAACTCCCAAGAACTCAACCATCGTGTTCACCGATGTAGACCTACCTAAAAGCGGGCCGAGCCATTCTCAAGCTCTCTATGTGACCGTTGACACTATGGGGAAGAGGGTTCCCACCGTTCTTATCGACAATGGGTCCGCACTGAATGTATGTCCTCTCCGAACTGCCACTGTTTTGGGTTTGGGACCCACTGATTTCACGCCATCTGGGCAGACCGTAAGAGCTTATGACAACACCCGCCGAGAAGTAATAGGGGTAGTTACTTTGCCTCTTATCATGGGACCCACTGAATTTAGGGTGGAATTCCAAGTGTTGGATGTGCCGTCATGTTTCAACTTGCTGTTGGGCCGACCTTGGATCCATCCTGCTGGGGCTGTGCCATCTTTACTCCATCAAAAGGTGAAGTTTCCCTATGAAGGAGCCATAGTAACACTTCAAGGGGACTATGAATTGAAACTCGCAGGTGTGCCTATATGTGAGATACAACCTGAATCAGCAGCGATACCGCTATCTGGGTTTGATTATGTCCAATGCATTGAGAAAGAGCTGAATGAATCATCACGCCATTACTCTTCTATAAAGCAGTACATCTCATATACTTTTTATCCAAGTTCCGACCCAGCCGTGGCAGATAAAAGTTTTGGTGATAGATACTTCACAGAAGGGCCGAATCCTCAAAGTTTGACAAGTTGGTACCACTCTATCCAAGATCTATATGGAAGCTTGAAAGAGGAAGACTGGGCAGAGAACCTTGATGCGGGGGCTATGACTGAAATGTTCCAAGACATGATCCTCACCGTGGAAGACTCGACCATTGAAGAACTCCAGGGTTCATCCATTAGCCATGCTACCGTGCCATTCCTGAATTGGTACCTTGAATGTGGTGTCATTGCGGAGATCCATGAAGAAGAAGACCTTGGCCTACCTGATAGCAGCTTGTAGGTGTCTTAGTTTAGTAATATTTCCCTAATTCAATAAGATGTATCTACTTTACTCACTTTGTGGAGTCATAGTATTGATACAGATTTGTTTGTTTTCCTTCTTTCTTTTGTGTGTCATTCCCATTATTCCTAGTCAATAAAGTGTGCTTTCTTTCTCTATATATGCAGTGTCTCTTTTCTCTCCTCTATGGATATTTATGGCATGGATATAGATCCTAGGAACGATGTCCCCCCGGAGCTCGTTGAGCAAAGGAAAAGGGGCGTCACCGAACCTAATATGGATGAATTGGAATCAATCAACTTAGGGACGAATGAATTGCCAAGAATAGTTAAAATTGGGAAAACCCTCTCCCCCGTTGAAAAAGAAAAGATGATCTCCCTCTTGAAAGCCAACATTATGGCTTTTGCATGGTCTTATGAAGACATGCCTGGCATCGACCCCGATATTGTGCAACACTATATCCCCACTAATTCCCTAAAGAAGCCGGTAAAGCAGAAACTCAGAAGATTAAAACCAGAATGGGCTCTAAAAGTAAAAGAATAGGTAACTAAACAACTAGACGCGGGTTTCCTCCAAGTTGTGGAGTACCCCGAATGGTTGTCAAATATAGTGTCTGTGCCTAAAAAAGATGGGAAAGTAAGGATGTGTGTCGATTTCCGAGATCTCAACGCCGCGAGCCCTAAGGATGACTTCCCTTTACCCCATATCGACGTGTTGGTGGATAGTACAGTGGGACATGCACTCCTCTCCTTCATGGACGGATTCTCCGGGTATAACAAGATAAAGATGGCGCCTCAAGACATGGAGAAAACAGCCTTTATCACGCAATGGGGAACGTACTGTTACAAGGTAATGCCTTTTGGCTTAAGAAACGCTGGGGCTACTTACCAAAGAGCAGCTACGACCTTATTGCATGATATGATCCATAAGGAAGTCGAGGTTTATGTCGATGATATGATCGTAAAGTCCATGGATAGAGAAGGGCATTTCAAGGCACTACAGAAATTCCTAGAGCGAGCAAAAAAGTACAATCTCCGTCTCAACCCACAGAAGTGCGCTTTTGGTGTCACTGCAGGCAAGTTATTGGGGTTTATGATCACTCAGAGAGGTATCGAAGTGGACCCAGGGAAGATAAAAGCTATTGTGGAGATGGAGCCGCCTAGCACTGAGAAGCAGATCCGGGGTTTTCTGGGAAGAGTTCAATACATAAGCCAATTCATTGCCAACTTGACCATGGTTTGCGAACCAATCTTCAAATTGCTTAAGAAAGGTGTGCCAAAAGTATGGAACGAAGAATGCCAAGAGGCCTTTGAGACCATTAAGAGATACTTGAGCAATCCTCCAATCTTAGTTCCCCCACGGCAAGGTGCGTCGCTTTTGTTATACTTAACGGTCACCGAAACCGCGACGGGAGCTTTGTTAGCTCAATGAGGGGCTTCTGTCACACCCCATTTTTGCACCACCTTACTAGGGCTCATCATTTCATGCATGTTTTTGTTTTGTTTTTGAGTCTAGTCACTTGCATTAGTTTTCTAGAGTCACAAGGACAATGGATATGAATTTTGGTTCAAATTGGAGTTGATCTTGAGGGATAATAAGAGCTTTTGTGACTTGAGGGGCATAATCGTCTTTTAAGTCCCAAACTTTTCATTTGACCTTGGAATGATCTCCAAATTGTCAATTGGAGTTCATATGGATGCATAAGAGGTATTTCTAGGTTCAATTTGGTAAGTCAATGGCTCGGGATTAAAATGGCTCGATGTAGTTCAAGTTGGTTAATTGACCCTTCCTTGGGTTAGCTCTAATTGACTCACAATTACCAACCAAATCTTTTCAAATTGACTTTCATTAGTCATCATTTTACCCTCAAAAGTGTTTCATGAAGTTCATCTTAAGTCCCGTGGCCCTGATGATGAGTTTAGTGTGGTTATTTACGGATTATCCTTGAAGAATTAGTGCGAATCACAGCATGAGATTTTTGGTTAAAATGAAAAGAAAATTATTTTATTAAATTAGCCATTTTTATCATGACACTAACACGTGTACGTATGTGATGAGTGTGTGTACGCACATACGATACATGTGCATGCGTGTTAGCGGTCAGTCTCCCAATTTTTATAAAAGACAATTTCCTTTTCCTATTCAGATTAGAAGTCTTTTATCATTATAAAATACCTTTTGATTATTCTCCAAGAAAACCTAGTCCAGGAAGGAAAGGGAAACTCCAGATTTCAGCTATAAATACTCTCTTAATGTCTTTAAACAAGGGGGAAGAGAAGAGGGTTTGGAGGGAGTGAAATTCGTCATAATTCAGCAGCAGATTTTCTGAAAACCAGCAGTCGTATTTTAATCATAACTTTTTCATCCGAAGTCAGAATTTGATGAAATTGGTCTTGTTAGAAAGATAATTCAATTCTCTACAACTTTGTATTTTACAAGCTTTGTCCAAATCCAACGTTTTCATACCCAAAAACGCGATTGAAGTTGCTGCTGCTGCAAAGTGACGAGAATCACTTTTTCTTTTCTCTTGTTCTCTTTTTGTTTTCTATTTCTTTTCAAAGTTGAGTGAGTTTTGATCTCTTTGCTGTGATACCACTTTGACAAAGAGGAGGATTCGTGTTGGTTTGATTCACTCTAAAGACCTGAGGAGCCACGAACAATTACAAACACAAGGGGAGCCACTTCCTAAGGTATTCTCCTTCTCTATTCAAGCTTAAACTAGGTTCTCATATGGGTTAGGCTTATTGCATGTTAAAGGTGACTTTTTTATCATGTATTAACACTCTAGCTAGTTAATATACATGGAATATCTATTTTTTATCTACTATTTAGCATGCTTTAGGGCTGTCCTTTAGGTTTTTAATGCATAGTTATGATTCTTGTGCTCCTGTTTGTCCTTGTGCTAGGATTAGTGTCATTGCATGTTAGAGTTAGCATTTTCATCATGTTATATTGCTTTAGTTAGTTAATATGCATGATTTAATTTCTATTTAGTTTGGTTTTAGCATGATTAAAGTATGTTTTGTATGTTTTTAAGCATATTTGTGAGTTTAGGGTTTTAGAGTCATTGTTTCGTGTTTGTTTTCATATAGCATGATAAAGTAGACTTTTTTATTTGGTTTTTTTCTTCGTGTTTGCTGTATATGTTTTTCATATGGATTAAACATGATAG